>JAYKKT010000088.1:24887500-26247500 GCA_036023115.1 Brasenia schreberi
ACATCTTGGGGATTCAATATTAAGTCTGTATGTAAGTATTTGCTCGTTAATTGTCATATATCCTTTTCTTTTCGTTTTCTATTACAATTAGGAAGGCCAAAGCCAGAATACACGCCCTGGGTATTGAACTCGTGACCTAGAGATTAAAAATTCATTAAAAGTTTTTAAAATTAGAAAATAAAGAAAATATACAACCAACGGTTTAGAACCACTGGTTTCATGGAGGGTGATACCAAAACCAAAATGAATGGTTATTGGTTCTGCGTCTGGTTCTGATTCCAGTCAGTTCCTGATTCGATTTAGTTTGGGTTGAAACCATTGGGCAGGTTCCAAACTGGCCATTTCCAGTCTCAGACATCCTGACAAAACAAGATAGATATCTAAAAGGAGCAAAAAAAAAATCCTATTGTGAGCTCCATGTATGTGACCTATAGGCTCCACTCACATTTATTTTCTCACATACATATATATATATATATATATATATATATATATATATATATATATATATATATATATATATATATATATATATATATATATATATATATATATATATATATATGTAAATCATTATTTTGTTTCTTTTTCATCTTTGTCGCTACTTTGTCGCCATAGCCTTGGTAGGACACTGGTTCCTGTTAATAGAGCAAACTCATACTCTTATTATCAGATTTTGCCTTTACATGATGTGTGTGCATGCACACACACACACACACAAAAGAACCGCTGAGCAGTACAATGCTGCTTGCTCTTATATATTAAAAAATAATATTAAGTACCAAAATATGAAAAGTTAGTACCAATAATTAGTTTACAAGTAGAAATAGAGTATGCAACTTTGTTTGAGTAGCACCTTCTCTATAAAACAATTTGCTTGTAATTATAAGAATTAAATGAAAGCCTATACATTGCTTGTTTAAATTAAGTTCTAATACAAAAAAATTCTTTGAAGAGAAGGACAATATATCTCTTCGAAATTAGTATTTGTCCGCACCCATAGCGTTAGCTCAACGGCACCCCTAGTGGGGAGTTCGACTCTCAAAGGGTGACACCGAAAAAAAGAAAAAAAGATGAATATAATAAATTTATTTTTTTGTTTTCATATAAAAGCAAAAGAAAAATATGATACCACTTATGGTCAAAACATGAAAATAAAGCATATTCATCCTACATGGTTGAATTTTATGAACTGTTCATTAGTCATAAACAACAACACCTAAGCCTTTTCCCATACTAGACGGGACCGGCTACATGGATTCTTTGTTTCCACATAGCCCTATCATGTGCCATGTTAGCAGTTAACTCACAACAAATAAGTTATGAATTGTTCATTAGTCATAATTAACAAAATTGATAAGATAAAAAATCCAACACATATTTATTTATTCATTCCATATCATAATCCAAGTACTTGGTAGTACAACTAAGTGCGAAAGAGTTCTGATATTAAAAAAAAGTGAAAACTATTTACAAAAGATACCATGTATAATGGAAGCATCTAGCCGAATTCTTTCAACCTCCTCAAACTCAAGTTGACTAAATGCTGAAAAGATATAACCAATGGGATGAGCACCAAGAATCGTTGTTTCTTAGATAAACGTGATCTCTCCACAAGTTATCAGCATATATGTTTAAAATCATGCATAATGCATAATATATATCTATATAAATTATCTCATATTTTAAATCAATATTAAGTCAAATATACATGCATAACCAACAATTCTAATGATAATTAAATTTTAATTTCGATATCAAAACCATTATTGTATCCATAGTTATACAGTAGGAGTCCTTCGATCATATATATATGTTCGTTATAATTGTTTATCCTTAATTTGCAAAAGATTTTATGCAAAAAGGATAGGACCGTCATAGAGTAAATCCAATCCACGTTGCACCAAGGCACGTGCATTATGGAGTTCAACACGCTCAGGGACTAGTTTTCCACGTGCTGATTGTGTCTCACCCGCGCCCTCCATGAGTTTACCTCGCTCAGCCACACACCCTTGCTTTTGTGGAGCACCAATCACCATTTCGTCTGCTACAACTGGTTTTCACCCATCTTTGCACATTGTTGGTCACTCAAAAGGCCTCTTTTTACCTTTCACGAACGTGGTCGCCACTGCGGTTGCCGATATTATAAATATAGAGACGAGGCAGCCTCGCTTTTAATAGTCTTAGTTAAGCAGCATCTTCTTTGTCATACATTTCCTTTTCCTTCTTTGATATTCCATCCTTCTTTGAGAAATCTTTGATCTTTGTCACTCGTGAAATGGTACATCAGCTCTATCATGGGAATGAATATGACAGTGACGACGACGACGATTATGATGTAGCTCCAGCTGCAGATGATTGAGATTCATGTAAATATTGATGGTATTTTCCAGCAGAAAGAAGAATATGCTTAGCAAGCTGCGGAGGATTCAAGGTCATGCAAATGGTGGAGTTTTTTGCAGGAAGCAGCAGTATCAATGTGGGTTTTGTTCAAATATTCTACGAATTAGATCCAGATTCAAGGCTGCATCATGGGGAAGCTTGTTCTGTTGGATGGTTATCTTATGGTGCTTTGTTTCTATCTTGTTTGTTTAGTATTGGTCATTGTGATTCCATTGTAAGCGAGATATAGGTCTTATCTTTTCGTCCAGATTCCACCAGTGTGTTGGCTAAGCATGCAGCTTAATACTTGAAATTGAGGAAAAACTAATTTAAATCAGTCATTAATTGGTTTGCTCATCTCTCTCTGTGTGTGTGGGAATTGCATTCATTTCTGAACAACATCGGCAGTATTTGGATTTCAGAATTTTCAGGGGATTTGAATTTTTGGTGGCATTCAAAATATTGGGTATAATCGATGATTTTAATAGGGTACCCATTCCCTCTGCATCTCTCTCCTCACTCGGCTTCGCCACTTACATTGGCGGAGGCAGGAAATCTGTATTATCAAGATTGGCCCAGCCCCGAAATATAAAGTTCGAGTTTTTGAGGGGTGTTGAGGGGCCTAACCCAGTTGCAGCTGCCTGCTGGGAATCATCAGGCATGTTTTGGGCTACGAGCAAAGCCTTTCGCCAAGGTTGTGCAGATATTGTTTCCATATAAGCTAGGTTGAATTCTTTGGGTTTCAGAAGGGGGATTGTGGCTTAGGCGCGTCTACATCCGCCTATTTCGCCGCGTTCCACCACTTCAACCAGTCTTGCTGCCCTCGACCACCTTCAGCCGCCCCCACAGCCATTTTTTGCCACTACTTACTACTGCCGTTGTCACTACTGCCCCTCATTCTCTCTCTCTCTCTCTATATATATATATATAGAGAGAGAGAGAGAGTATCTTATGTATGCAAATCAACTTGTACTGGAATACATGCAAATTGCTCCGTATAAAGAGTGGCGAATGGGTTGAATGGAAAGTAAACAGAAACTTTTCAAAAATAAGCTAAAAGTATTTTTTGTGCTTTTCCAATTTTCACTCGCTCATCGAGTAAAAATATATGTAGAGAGAGATATAGAAAGATAAAAAGAAATATATGTAGAGAGATATGGAGAGACAAAAAGAAAGCGATAGTGGTGCATGTTCAATTCATGCTCAAGTCTATCCAGACATTTTAGAGATTTAACTGTTCTATTTTGTATTTCGTATTTAATGTACAATAAAATATTTTATTTTTAAAAATTTAAATTTTATTGATCATGCAACGAAAATGTTTCGATGAATTGCAGAAAGCGTGAATCATATGAGAGAGATGGATGCCAACCGCTTGCTTTTGTTGACCCGTGTTGACAAAAAGCGGAGAAAGCACGGAAACTGATTGAGACTGACAGAGGGCTATTGAAGTGACGGAAGGCATCAAAACAAAAGGATTAGAGATAACGCAGAAGCAACAAGGAGGAGTAGAGATTACGCATAAGCAATGCTCCCTTCACAAATTACACGGCGAGGAGGCCGCTGCCACCGAGTAGGTCCGCCGTGTTCATTGATATTATTCTTGAATTTGAATTTATTACGGAGTTCTCCACTTTATAAAGGACCATCAACTCTTTACTTGAATTTATTTGGATTATTCAATGCGAGCAACATAGCATTAATCTACAAAATGGAACGATTGTGACGGCCATGAATAAGAAGTGGCAAACGTATTCATGATATACTTGCCCTGAGGATCATCGCATCACCGACAAGCTTTTTTCTTGCGCACTGTACATGCATTCATTGAAACATTTGTAACAATATCAACGGTGCATGAAACCGGCATTGATGGAGGGTAAGAAGCTACGCAGTGACTCACATTCATGAAAGGTCTTATCGTGATAAGTGAGGGATCCACTTTGACTTTAGAATGTGATGAGGTATGCATTTCATCTTTAATATGATTTTTTTGATGTCTTTTATTATATATATAAGAATATACAAATATTTTATGAATGTAAAATATAAAAATGTTTCACCCTAAAAAAAATCTTCGGTCGTGATCATAGTTCATGGTATAAAGCGTGCTATAAGCACAAAATATGAGACTCTCTCTCATTAGGATTCAAATGATGGTGTGTGTGTGCGTGTGTAAGTGCATGTGTATGAGAAGAAATGAATAAAAAAAACATGAGACTCTCTCTCATTAGGATTCAAATTGAAGACCTCACATCTACTAAAAAGGTTTTGTCAACAACAAGCTTTACTAGCACATGTGATATTACATGATTTTCAAAATACAATATAGTTATTTCACCGAAGACATGGATAAAATGTGTCCTGACGTTTCGTACATGTATCTCAGTTTCGTGTTGGTAAGGAAACGATTTCAGTCGCTGTCCCGGTCCATCATAGGAGAGCACTTCTAAGTGCCCGCCTTTTGTTTAAATTTGAACCAAATCGGATCTTGAACTAAACTGGACGTGCACCTAAACCAGCCTGGAACCGAACATAGAAATGAGAGGAGGGAACCAGAAGCACCAATTTTGAAAAAAAAACATATAACGATGTAGAAACACACAAACAGTAAGCAGAAAACGTAAAAACAATATTAGAAAAAGAAAGAAAGAAAGAACACAAGAATTTACCGTGGTTGTCGTTCGCCAAGATAACTCCGTTCATGTAAGGGATTATCCTTGTATGGACTGGTCACAAGCCCGAACAAAGGAGGAGAGTTATGTTAGGCTTCCGACAGTTGGCATAAAACTTTATCATGAATTCTACAAATTATGATAGGACTTTGTGGAAACAAAGAATGCATGTATGAGAAAAAGCTTAGTTGTGGTTCGGCAAGATGTGCCAGTTTCACAAGAAAGAAATGACCTCCCACAATCATCACATATATCTTATTTTCATATCTATCTCGTGTTACATCATGAGCTTTTCAGGTCGGTCCACTTTCGTGTCAATACAAATTCATGCAGCATCAACATAGATCATAGTCCAAAGAGCAAACATAATTAGATACAAATCTGAATATAGAAAGTGGATCCAGGATACATAAGCATCGGTTCAGATTGACAAAACATATGAACGACTTCAAGATCAGCCGATTCTCTTGCTCCCAATTCGTTCTCTCCCTTCTCATCAATCGATGGACTCAACTGTCTATCCAAGTTATTTAGAAACAAGTTCACTCTCATCGACGAAACCTTTAAGTTACTCCCACAACCGATGATCTTCCCACCCATCTTCCTGCATCTCACAAGATATCATTATAAAATTAAACATGTGAATCTGCAATCAGACTTAATCAGGTTCTAATCAATTGGATATGTATCAGTGAGTTTGTTGTGTTTGGTGAGAGATTGGTCATTATTATTATTATTATTATTATTATTATGACTTGCATGGTTGTCAATATTTTTATCCAAGACTGAATTTCTTTGAGGTGACATCATAGTAAGGAGACATCTACCAAGAAGAAGAAGAAGGCCAACCATCAAACCCCCGGAGTAGCTCAACAAACAACAATGAAGTGCCATACATTCTTGAAATCTTGTATAAATACCACAACCATTAACTCCTCTACCCAACAGCCTTTCATTGCACCAAGACTAGTCTTCTGTGTAGCACAGAGTCCTTCCATGGCTTCTCAAGGTTCTCTATTCTTCGTTCTCATTGTCTCAGTATCACTGTTAAGCAGTGATGTCAGTCTGGCTGGGCGCTATTTGTTCGAGGCCGAGGTGACTAACCATGAACACACATTTCCTACATTCACCAAGCCTGAGCTTCCACCATTGCCAACTTTTCCCACTCTGCCGGAACCTAAGCTTCCAGAGATACCTAAACCATCTCTGCCGGAATTTCCGCTGATTCCGAAGCCAACTTTGCCTGAATTCCCCTCTCTACCAAAGATACCCTTTCCGGCATTTCCTGCTGTTCCTCAATCAACAGAGCTTCCCTTTCTGTCTAAGCCAACTCTCCCAGAATTCCCCACTCTTCCCAAGCCATTCCCGGAATTCCCAAATTTTCCTAAGCCGAGTCTCCCTGAATTCCCAACTTTTCCTAAGCCAAGTTTGCTGGAGTTTCCAGGATTTCCTAAGCCAAATTCACCATGATTGATACCGTTCAATTGCATTTTTCTTCTTGCTTAACTTATTGAATCAGGAGATTATGGGGGTTTCTGCATTTATTGTGGTTGTTGTTGTATGATTGGTTTAAATTGTAGCACAAGCTTTATTGCCCAGTTCCTTCTTTAATTCTGTCTTTAATGCAGTAAATTATATCTCCCGGTCATGTATTTGTTGTTGTCTACAAACGCTCTTATGCAATAACTATTGCACAATGTTTTCATGTATACGTGGTTTGTACCAGTGCACACATGCACATTGCAGAAACGCTTATATCTCTCTCTCTCACTCACACACACACACACGAATACAGAAATTTCATCCACCATTCGGTCAGTAGTGCAACCATTGAGCATAGAGCAAAGCAAACAAGTTACCACTATCCCGTCTGCGCACTTGGTCCGCTCAATTGTTGAAGTGCACAAAGCGCAATTACATTTGCATATATGTGAGCTAACCGCCGACTCCTAGCCTATAACTCAGCAGTTCAATGTACCTTGTGTGCGCACTTGATATAGTACTACCTCATCCCAAATTAATGCCTTATCTACATTAAGGCGAGACATTTGCCTCATCCAGATGTTGACAAAAAAAAAAGAAAAAAGAATAGTTCACGGTTAGATCTGTGGTCGATAAACACCTTTCACCATTTAAACAGTAAATTATCTTCCAGCCATATCAAGTGCAGACACTGATATTTGTGTGTGTATTTGTTTGCTTAAACACAGACACATATAGCCCGGCCACTAAATAATTAGGTCTCCTGCACAATATCGTGTGTGTATATGTATATCGATGCTCGTGCATGAAACTTGTTGCAGGCACCCACACACCAGAGTAAGTTTACATATTACACAAGCATATGGATGTATTACGTAAAGTACATATTACACGTATGTTATAGACTTCATAATATGTACTAATGTATGTAGGGGTTCTGTCCATGATTTAAACCGTGAACTCCTCACCGTTCAGACCGTGGGCTATAAGTATTAAAAAACTTTTGTCATGGCCGTAACTTTTCAGAAAAATTGGGTGAAGTGGGTAAGCCTCGGCAGATGTACCAATATTCGTCGTTGGGTATGCAAAAGTACCCGGTGCATGTACACATGCTGTCCACACACTCATAACACAGGTTTGTTGTGTATGCTTGTTTGATGGCAGGTTGATCATAATCATTAGATGAACCTTGCATCCGTTAGTTGGAATTCATGTAAAGAGATTTCAAGTAAGATGAACAACCAACCACACACAAACCCCAAATTGAAATGCTTCAACAAACAAGACCAAGTATTAGCCTTAATATCTTCTATAAGTACCAAATATTATTAGCTTTTCTACATAATTACACATCAAGACACTCGACTGTTGGTTCTCAACAGATCTCAGGGGGGCCTTTCATGGCTTCCCAAGGATCTCTTCTTAGTTTTCCTTCTCTCAGTTATTAAGAAGTGATGTCTGTCTTGCTGGGCGCAGCGCTACTTGTTTGAAGCAGCGGGGTGACTCCTCATGAACCCAGATTTCAAACATACCCTATTTTTCCAAATCCTGAATTGCCAACCTTCCCCACTCTGCCTGACACTTAAGTTTCCGGAGATACCGAAGCCGACTGTGAACGAATCTCCGACAATGCCGAAAACAACTTTGCCTGAATTCCCTACTTGAACCAAACTGACTTTCCCAGAACTCCCCACTTTATCTCAACCAAGTCTCACAGTGTCTACTTCTCTGCCTAAGCCAAGGACCAGAATTTGCAACTTTCCGTGGAATCCCAGCTTCTCCTAAGCCGATTTTCTTGAGTTGCAAAATTTTCCTTAGGCAACTCTGCCGGAGTTCCAAAGGTGATTTCGCCATGATTACCATCACCATAGAGCTTGAACTTAGCATGGACCTCATGAACTTCATTGTATTGTTTGCATGCTTCTCTTAGAAGCAGGAGCTAATGAGCTTCATTCATAGGAGTGCAGGATTGACGATGGTGTGTGCCTCTCTTTATTTTGTTTCTCCTCCTTGATAATGGCATTCTTTGTATGACAACTTTAGTGGCATATATTTAATGTGCCTAAAGTTCCTCGCTTATTATGTTTGTAAATCGAGTCTTTGCTTCTTGTTTCTTACATCTGTTGATCCGCAAGCAGCAATCCATTCTTCTCTGTTACCCATTCAGTAAATCCAGTAACCTCTCTCTCTCTCTCTCCAAATGTTGGAAAAACCATGGTAAACACACCCATGCATGCACCCCCTGGGAGTCGAACTCCCCACCAGCAGTAATGGCGCCAGAGCTTGCAGTATTGCATGCTACTTGGGATCAACTCAATGATAACTCAAATTCGACTCAACAAGCTGAGACCCAGTTGAGGTTGGCACGTGAACGAGCTGAGCGTGAGTCACCATTATTTGATTTGAGTTGCTCATGAACCTGACCAAGCTATACAGGTTTCTTCTTATATATAAGATTACATATATTCCTAATTTAGAAGAACCATTAGTATGCGACTCAAGCACATACTAAAGATCTTCTTGAAGGCTCAAGACCAATGTGAAGATCTTATAATGATAAATAAAATATTCCTGAAAAAGTAAATATTTAACCAAATTAAAGAAAAAGGCTGAAAGAAAAATGAGCCTAACAAGGCCAACGGGTAGTTATTAATTCAGCTATGATGAGGCTAAAAAAGAAACGAGCCCAATGACCTAAGGTTGAGTTCCTTGAATATAGCTCGAGCCAGGCTTGCATCAGGAGATGAAAGCTTTTTTTTTGCGTGAATTCAAGCGAAGCAATTCTTTAAGGGTGTTTAATTCATGGTTCCAAGAAAACAGGACCTTTATTTTTTGTGCTTATAATTAACCATCACTGGCATGGAACTATGAATCTATAAGCCTAATTTGAGAAAAAAGAGAGGTGGTTTATAGGATCCGGACTCATGGGCTTCACATGAAAGCCTAGACGCCTCCTCTCTTGTGTTATTATCTCACCTGGTATGAAAGCTTAAGTTAGCGTCAGTTTTACTCACGAATCAACAGAATCATGGTTGCAACCCCAGTTTAGGCCTACCTTTCTAGTATTAAAGTTCTGGTACCATGAATCAGACACACCCTGAAAGAGCCGAGCAAAGCTAGCTTGTACTCTGCATTGGTCTCAGCTAGAGTGTAATCCTAATTAGAACGTTAACAAAGACATGAGCAACAGAATGAAGGCGGCTTCGATAGCATCCTTATTGTCAAAGAGTTTGAAATGGTTGTACCCAAAAAAAAGAAAAAGAGAGAGTTGCAACCGTGTATTAAATGCTTTTTGCTTTATCACCATGACCGTTTATTTCATATATCAAATGGTTAAAATAATCAAGTAGATTTGAGCGTGAATGAGTTTGAGCATTTACCACTTCCTCTCTCTCTCTCTCTCTCTCTCTATATATATATATATATATATATATATATATATATATATATATACCAAACACTTTGCACTTTTAGCAGAAAATAAAACTATATCTTTCCTATAGACAAGCCAAACATGATTGATAATAAGGAACTTACAGTGGTTTCGAGTAACATTAGAAACAATCTGTGAAAAAGCGATACATTTGCTATTAGAAATGATGGAAAATGCCGCTCTTCTAAACAAAGCAAGTCAGGCTTATCGTTGAGCAAGACGTTCCTTAAACTGTGGTTACTGCTTATCCAAAGCTTCAATCAGATTGCCAGCAATTTCGCTTGAGTGCGTGCACGAGCCCTCAGACATCTGTCTTAAGTAGCATCTTGGATAAGTATAATGCAAGTATCAAACATATAAAAGAAAAAGAATAATTGAAAGGTAAGACTACTAGAAGAGAGGCCGAAGCCCGGTATGTGCGCCCCGAGAATCGAACTTGCGATCTACAACATGCAAGTCGAGAGCCCTGACATGTGGGCTAATGCCTGAGTGCCACTGCTAGTTAACTTTTTGAATCTAAGTACATGCACGAGTGGATGTAAATTTATCGATAAACATGATTGTTATCTCTAATATGCCCATTCATATATAAAAGATGGCAGCAGAAAGGAACATGAAATGATAACCAACACTGCAAGTACTTTAATGAAATCCATGCATGCCAAAACTAAGAGTACCTTAGTGTTGAACAAGAAGATATTGTGATCGCCAATGTCTGCACCATTTGCTTGGAGTATCTGAAGATGGAGCTTTTCAAGTACTCTGGAAACATGAAGAAGACAGTTCCTCTTCTTCCTTTTGATAAACTTGATGATCACTTCATCATCCACAATCCTCACATCGATGCAGGTACCTCGTTTCGAGCTTCTCCGTAGCCATGAACTCCTTAGAAGACCGCAATCGATCTCTCTCTGCTGGTTCATGAATTCCGTACTACGTTTCACATCTGGGGATCCCTCTTTACCTGCTATTGCTTCCTCTTGACAGCATTTTTTCTGTTTCTTGCTTCTTCCCCATTCGTACCTCTTCTTATCAACTAGTAATTTCAGCTCCCTGATTGTTCCTAGGAGCTCTTTGATGTAGTCTGTTGCATCACTTACAATTGAAGCTCTGTCTTTCTGCAATGAGAAAGGAAGTTCAGTTCATCAGAACGGATTCAATTCACGCACACACAACAGAGAGAGAGAGAGAGAGAACTACTTTTGTTGAATGAGGAACCAAGGACGAGAGAATTTTGTATTTGTCAGTGATTGCTTCCCTCCTCTGCTTCTCTTTGACACAATCCTTACTCCCCATTGCTTCTCCCATCAACTTACCACGCTTTCTCCGCCTGGCACCAAACCTTACCTTTCCATCAATCTCTTGTAACAGAGTTTTTTCTTTCTCATTGATCGCCGAACCGACAAACCCAATTAAATCAGCAGAAGTGTAGTTCTGGGGTAAATTTTGAAACAAATTCCCCAGCAGTATTGGGTTTGGAGGGATATTAGATTGCAGCAGATCATATATGACTGAGGATGCTGAATTTCGCCCATCTTGATTGAATCCGTTAATGTTTTCCGTATATGTGGAGAAAACTGACATCGATGATCCATCGTTGTAGTTGAATGGAAGTGAGGAGGTTACGGGAGGCAATGCAGAAACAGGACAACCCATGAAATGAGAACATCCGAAATTGGTTGGTGTAGCAAACGAGGAGTCCAAAGCGGGATTATAACCCGAGTTCGTGCTCGATCCAGTGAGATCATTCTGGTATATTTGCTGTTGGTGCTGGTGTTTGAGTGGGAAAATCTTTCCTTCATTCATATCCCAAGTAGATAGAAGGGGCAGTAACCCTGAACTCTGAAGGTTATAACACAATTCAGATTGAAAAGTAAAATTGAATTGAATAAAGTGGGTATTGAATTCTTGATACTAAAGAGTTGTCCCAGCTTTCAAACCTGCTGTAATTCTGTATCATGATTGTTCAATAGTCCTTCAAAGGAGGAACTCGGGGCCCTTAGACTATCATGTATGCCTGATTCCGTGATCAGGCCAGAGTTGTGAGTAAAAGTTTCATTATGCTCCTCGATATCTCTTCGCATGAGATCGATCGCCTCAGGATTATCACAAATCCCATACATTCTCATAGGTGAAGCTTCCCTTGATTCAGTTCCTCTGCTGCATAATGGTAGTTAGTCAAGCAGTTGCTTATTCAACATTACAAACTTTGCACAAACAAAGAAACACTAACAAGAATGCTTGTCTTGACTGATTTTTTGATGTTCAAACAGTGGATATGAGTTTTCAACAGAGTTCTATGATCTGCGTGAGAGTGGTGCTCAAAGGCAATAGTTCAGTTCAGAAGATGATTACAGCATTTGCTTTTACAATACGGAAGTTTGAAACGTTGCGAACATCTTTCTAAGAAAAAAAAAAGAATCATCTTTCTAAATCTCATCAGTATTATCCACAATCCCGTTTAAGAATCCCTTCTTCTGTGAAAAAATAGGACAAACCGATTAGAGTAAACCATTTGTTAATCTCCAAGAAAATCAGAGAAGTACCCCAGCACTTTTCGAACCACTCACACAGATCGACGACCAAAACTGCACGAACAAGATTCCAATGAACTGAAGGAATGATATCGGAGCGCAGGCAAGGAACGCCGTGAATCAGAATCTTAAGAGTCTAAAGACCCGCAGTTAAGGTGAGAAGAAGCGCTCTTCAAAATCGAAAATATGCAGGGCTTGGTTTTTTAAGGACGACGAACAGATTTTAGTGAAGTTCAGTTCAGAAGGCGAGTCATTTCTTTTACTGCGGCGTAACTAACATGTGTGGGAGAGAGAGAGAGAGAGAGAGAATTGTCTGGCACTCATTTCTTTCACAGCTGTTCAACTAACAAGAGAGAGAGAGAGGGAGGGAGGGATGGAGGGAGAGAGAGGGAGGTCGTTTTGCATCTTACCTGGAAGTACAAGGTGTTCAGAGTTGGAGTACCTCATTGACCACAAACAGAGGACATTTTGGTTGTTTCCGGAGCGAAGCGAGACGGTTTCTGTCACAGACTCGTTAGGATTGTAACTTTGGTACCATTTTATCGTTGGTTTAATAAGTTATATCATTTCTATAAATATATCATTTTCAAGTTAAGATGATTTCATTTGTAATTATTCAAAAAGTCCGTGTAAAAAATCCTCTTAAACATCTGTAAAATCATGTCGAACTCGTGTCCGTGCCATATAAGCTGTATTTTTCGTGTCAACTTGTGCCAAATCAACTCCCACGAAGAAGATATGAAGCCATCTTAGACTGAAACTGTTCATCATACTCTTCTTACTGGGAAGAGACTGCTCTGTGTTCTTTTCATCCCACACACAAAGAAGGAAACCGATGCAATGAAACTGTCGAACTTCAGTTGAAATCTGATACTGGGCATCCATCTTTCGTCTGATATTCCACCCTGTGTCCGCTCTACAGCTGTTAGCCTATCAACAAGGCATTGCCTATTTTGGGAGCTTTTAGAGCTCCTCCTTCCGGGGCTTAGGCCCCTAAGCCTAACACACCACCCTCTAGGAGTTGAACTCTACCAAGAGAAATGGCGGTTGAGCACACCGCCCTTGAGCTAATGCTTTGAGTGCAAACTTCTTCCTTTTTTTAACAAAACTGACAACAATAACATCTAAGCCTTTTTCATACTAGACGAGTTGGCTCCATGGATTCTTTTATTTTCACAGAGTTCATGTTAGCAGTTAACTCACAATAAGCTAGATCATTCTTTATTGTTTCTTTTTTTAACAAAACCAATGAACATAATTTGATATCAAAGTAATCAAACGACCTTGTTTGTCATGGTATGGGTTTCATTTCATGCTCGATCGACACTGCTGCTTGAGATGAAGGTACTCAACACTCTCCCTGTTGGAAATTACGTATCCTATTGAAACTTAGTAAGTCGTTCAATATTTCTTAATCGATCGGGCTAAGTGACAGTCCCCAGAATTTAGGCCAAGTTTGGCTTGACTTTGGTTCACAAACGGGTTGTTGATTACAAGGCCTGTGATCGTGAAATTGGAATTATAATTTAATTTCTCGTTATAAATTGCATTGCAAGCTTTAGCGTGCATTCAAAGGCCAGGTTGCACGACCTCACTTTTTACTTTCTTACAGTACCAAGTTCCATATGCAGTCCACCTCCCAGGATGAGCCACTGGAACTAGAATTGAGTTCCAGTTCTGTAGTTCCGGCCTCGCAATCAAACAGTCCCTAACTTCTATAATAAGTACCAAAAGTCAGTTAAGCGGGTCGTGGTTATCAGATCTCCGAACCCAAACCCAAGCATTGACATTCAACATCAAACAGTGCTTTGCTGTTTAGGGTTTTCCTTGGGGTTTTAGCGAAGGGGGGGCGTGCGGCTGCCTAGAACCAGGTCTCTCTCTCTCTCTCTCTCTCTCTCTCTCTCACTGGTTTTATTCAGAGAGGTGCGTTCTTTTTTGTTTCAGGATTTCTCTTGGGTTCAAGTGGTTACGATGGCTGTTACGAAATCATTATCATCTTCTCCTCCGGTGACGGTTTCATCAACGAGGGTGATGAAGCAAGAAGAAATTCTTGCGGGGAGGGCAGTGGACGCTCTCCTCAAATGGTTGTCATCGAGACCGAAATACCAGAAGGCTCAGCTGTTCGATCATGACGAGTTCCTTTACCTCGTCGTCACCCTCACCAAGATACCACAAAATCCTCGAACTAGCCCCTTCAAAATCCCCCTTCCCAATCCTCTGTTTCCTTTTGATGGTTCCCTTGAAACCTGCCTAATCATCGACGACCGCCCCAAATCCGTCAATTCCAAGCTAGCCAAGCAGAAAATCGAGCAAGAGGGGATACCCATTGCTAAAGTTCTCAAATTCTCGAAGTTGAAGACCGATTACCGCCCCTTCGAGGCTCGCCGGAAGCTCAGTGGGTCGTACGATCTCTTCTTCGCCGATAAACGGGTGATTCCGCTCTTGCCTCGTCTCCTCGGCAAGTCCTTTTTCAAGAAGAAGAAAATTCCGATTCCCGTCGACCTCAGCCACAAGAATTGGAAGGAGCAGATGCAAAATGCGTGCAATTCAACGTTTTTGTTCTTGAGAACGGGTACTTGCAGTGTCATAAAGGTCGCGAAGGTGTCACAGACTAGAGAGGAAATCATTGAAAACGTATTGGCAGCCATGGAAGGGATCGTTGAGATCATTCCAAAGAAATGGGAGGGCGTTCGCTCTTTCCATTTGAAGTCGATCGAGTCTGTGGCGTTGCCGATTTTCCAGGCGCTGCCCGCGAGCGTTCTTAAGATCGATACTGGTTTCCCGAAGGTGGATTCTCAGTCTGGGTTGGAAGAATTAGCTCTCGAAAACGCTACAGGTAAAGGAAAGGATCAACAGGGCGAGAAGAAGCCCAAGAAAGGAAGGATTCACCAAGTTCATTATATGGATTCGGCTCAGGATGACTCTCATGCTGGTTCGCGTGATGGTGATGATGTGGTTGCGAATAACGCGGTAGCTAACGTTGGAAAGGGGATTAGCAAGAAGAAGAGTAAGAAGAAGATGAAGGCGGTGTTGGGAACGCAAAACGAACTGAGAGGAGAAATACAAGGAAAGATTAAGGATACGAAGTAGACGTTTACCAGATTGCAGCAGTTTTCTGCTTGCGTTAAGGTCTTTCTTTTTCTCTTTTTTAGTGTTGCTCTCTTTGGTGGAACTCTTTCAGTTGTTTTGTTTAATTTAGTGGGAATGTTTAATTTTACCTGATCCTGAGAAACTACTTGCAAGATTTTTTCAAGCTTTTATGAATGTGAGAAGGAATTAAAGTGAGGAAGAAGAAATCCAATTGTTTTACATTTAACAGCTTAGGTGTAGGGTGAGAATTGGGAGTACCTTAGCACTAGCAGTGACTACCTATTCTCAAATGTAAACCATCGTGCAAGGTCTCCTTAAATGGCACATATAACAATTAAGGTTTGTTACAAGTTATTGCATAAATGCATTCAAAGAAAATCACTTACTCATAAAAGGTTTCTCTTCTCATTCAGAAAATCAATTAGTTTGCGTAGCTGGTAGGTTCAGGGAGTGCAAAAAAGTGTCACCTCCATCATAGCATCTCTGAACTTGGTAAGCAAAACAAACCTGGCTAGTGTGTAAATCTTCTGCAATCCTAAAGAAGTTATTACCTTTATTTTTATTAAATGTCTGCTAACACCAAGCCTTTCTGTACTAGAAACTCTTGAAGGAAAAGTAAATCTAGAGAAGGCAATATAAGAAACATTGATTTTCAAGATATAGGTTTAATTCCCTGCACAAGAAATGGCACCACCATAATATAGAAAATAAGACCTTTTACATCAACACCATTCAACGCCGATTGCTGAGGGTACTTCTTAAATAACAGATAATCACAAAGAGAGCTTCCCGAGTGATATGATATAAGCACATTCTGATTATTTTGAAGTTCATTGGAATTTTTTGCACAGTGCTGCAGTAAGCAGTTTTGTAAGTAGACTATGACTCATACCGTAATGTATCATAAATTTTTGAAGAAAAACTTTAGAAATTTGAAAAATCAGGGAAAATCGAGAAAAATCCTGTATAATTGTTAAGAATCACAACAAATGGGACAAATATTGCCATTGTATCAAAACAATAGCTATCACGAATTTAACATTTTAACAATGTAAGAAGCTATATTAGCTAATAATAATCATGATTTAATCAAACAAATAAATATTAACTTACTAATAATTAAGGATAATATAATCATTGGTTTATTACCAAATCAAAACAACTAAGTGAAGTTCTCAAACATCCAAAGTTACATGATAGATGTCATGTAACATAAATGTTGTTTATAATTTACAGCACTAAAGAAGTAAACAACATGAACTCAAACATTAAAATCTGGATCATAAACTAAGTAGTTCTACTTCTCCTTTTCTTCATCAGCTTGCTCACACTGTTGCACCCCATCTAAGTTGATTCGATGAATACCATATTCTGTGAGTAATGCAGTGGTTCCATCATCTTCTTCTTCTCCTTTTCACCATCAGCTTGCTCACACTGCTGCATCCCATCTAAGTTGATTCGATGGATATCATATTCTGTGAATAATGGAGTGGTTCCATCATTTTCTCCTTCTCATTTTCATCATCAGCTTGCTCACACTACTGTGCCCCATCTAAGTTGATCAGATGAATTCCATATTCTATGAGTAATGCAGTGGTTCCATCATCCTCTTCAACCCATTCCTTTAAAACATCATTTTTTCAAGACTAATTAGATCAAATTGATTCTCAGATCTACTGGAAGATATCTTCTTTACTTGCTTGCAAGGATGATAAAGAATAATAGACAAATCAAAACTATGAACGTTAAAGAATGAGAACCTAAATTTAAAGCTTGATTATCTCCCCATAGATGCATGTTGTAGCATATAAGTACAAAATCATTCAGCCATTATGCTTGTATGGATGCACTGAAAAACAGTCCAGTTTCTTGCACAATTGGTTGCACTATAAGTTTGGTTGAGAGCCCCGATTGCAAGTCTCTCACATTTGTACAATCATTTCTAAACCTATTCCACTACAAACGTAAGTTTCAAGTTTCTTGGGCATTTATTAATATTGTTTCAAATAGTTACTGGCAAGCCAAATAGATGGAGAACATTATCATATATCTCCATGTCCCAGTATGGCATTTCTCCTCATCATGGACCAATGTGTGTATACAAACAATCATACCTTTTTTAACATTAGTATCCCTTTTAAATATAAGAGAATATATAAATGGTGGATTTAGAATGTAGGCGACTGCATCAATGGACTCATGCAACTGATTATTTTGATCTATACACTTCCTACTGTTGAAATTGCTTCTATAGCCTCTTTAGTTGCTTCCAATAGCTTCCTTAGCCCTATATATGACTTCATAAAGATAACTCTAACAAATGGCTTTTCTTGAAATTGCTTCTCCTCTTTAGTTGCTTCCAATAGCTTCCTTAGCCCTATATATGACTTCATAAAGATAGCTCTGACAAATGGCTTTTCTTGACTATCAGCTAACTTCAAAACCTTTACTAGGGGTATGTGATTTTCAATACCCTTATCCAAGAGTTCCAAAATGTACTCCTTAAAGACCATCTCGATAAGGAATTGGTAATAAATTGAGTAGCAACTAGCAACAATATGAAGTTCTATACCACGAGTATATCTCATCATACATAAGTCAATTGCATGACCCTAAATGAATTTGGTGATGTCTTGACAACACTATAGTTATAAATGAACTTGGTGATAGGCTTCACAATACTAAGTGCTCCTTTACCTCATCCATCTCTTCTATATCTTAAGCATGAGATCTACACAGTGTCAAAAAGTGTGATAAGTATAAGCGTTCCCTCAAAACTTGTGAAGCATGACACTCATCTGACAAGCGAAGATATTTTAGAAACATAATCTCTTTGGGATAATAGATGAGAAAGTTCAATAAGATCCTTCCTCGCATGTGTCCATCCATATAGTGAAACACATCACTAGTCCCCCTCCATGGTTGCCTCAAGGAAGTACAATACTATTTAATGAAAGTCTTATCTTCTTGAAGAATATGCTTTTCAAAAGTTTTGTAATTGAATGCATGATTATTGTAATGTTCATAATACTAAGGTCATTTTGGATTTTTGTGTTTCACAACCCCTTATATAATGAACTTCTATTAGGGGATAGATTAAGAAAGAGAGTTTGAGAAAGTTCGAATGGAAGATCCTTCCTCAACATGTTATTCTTATCGTTCCATATATTTGATATTGAAACACATCACTAGTCCCCTCCATGGTTGCCTCGAGGAAGTACAATACTATTTGGAGTTGATATGTAGCCATATTTACACAAATACTAAGTTGAATAATGAAAGTCTTATCTTCTTGAAGACACAATATACCACCTTCCTAATGTTCATGGAGTTTTAGTAGCCATATTTACACAAATATAAGTTGAATATGTAATACTGGGAGGAGAAAATGACGGTACATAAGGTACTAAGGTCATTTTCCTCTACCTCTTCCCTTTTTACGGCATGGTTTCACAACATTCCCTTGCTACTCTATAAGTCTAACCTGACATTGAAATGTAATCATTGTCATTACCTTGCTTCCCTCTTTTAGCCTCTTATCAACCATGGCCATTATGAATTGCTTACACTATCATTTAACATCGTTTAGCACTTTGGGGGGGGGGGCAGGAAGCAACCCTTTTCTAGTTTTTTCTAGTTCCCATGAATGATTCTTTTGTTGGAACTCTCCACCATTTATAGAGAAAAGGCGACCTCTATTGGAGGGCTTGTCCCCTCCTCCAATCTCAACATTTTCTCCTCGTTATTCTTATCGTTTTTTTTATATTTGATATTCCGCTGCGTTACCCATGAATTTTAACATATCTAACAATTTCTCTCTTAATCAATCATAAAAGGGCATTTATCGCCTTGTGTTAACAATGGCATCTACCGCTGCATGAAAGTGAGTTTGCAACATCAAGTGAGACACATGCATCATAGTACCACCTTCCTAATGTTCATGGAGTTGATATGTAGCCATATTTACACAAATACTAAGTTGAATATGTAATACTGGGAGGAGAAAATGACGGTACACTAGAAGGTACATAACGAAATGATCTTCCTCCCTCCTCTACCTCTTCCCTCTTTTACGGCATGGTTCCTCTTGCACAACATTCTTCTCCTTGCTCACTCTAGAACTAGAGTCTAACCTGACATTGTAAATGTAATCATTGTCATTCTCTTCCTCCCGTAACCTTGCTTCCCTCTTTTAGCCTCTTATCAACCATGGCCATTATGAATTGCTTACACTATCATTTAACATCGTTTAGCACTTTCCTAACCTTGCCGCCGCAGGAAGCAACCCTTTTCTAGTTTTTTCTAGTTCCCATGAATGATTCTTTTGTTGGAACTCTCCACCATTTATAGAGAAAGTACATTTTACTCCATCTATTATTTCCCACTACAGTACATTATTTCCATGACGAGTCATCAGAATGCCCCCAGATTGAGAAGGTCCGGTATCTATCCTCAACAATAAATCAAAAACATCAAATGCGATAAAAATTCAAAAAATAAAGAAAAGCATCATCGTACCTCCAATAACGAGGAAAGAAATCACCACCACAAGGTGAAAAAGTTTCAAACGGATAAGAAACCAGCAAAACCTCCTCATATATTTGTAGATGTAGATGAGCTTGAAATAATGAAAAATAACAATTCATGCATGAAATACAGCAAAACCTAAAGACGAAGAACAATCGGTAGTTCATAGTACCTCCAATGATTTTTTGAGGAAAAGGGAAGAAATCACTACCACAAGACCGAAAAAGTTCCAAACAAGCAAGAAACCACCAAAATATCCTCCTCTATGTATACACAAAATAAAACAAAACTACAAAAAAAATATGGGAAGAAAAGTTTATACGAAGAAATCACTCACACCGTTGAAAAGTTATGTTTCGTGAAGAGAAATGGTAAAACTTTCTCCTTACACGATTGTAGATGGGTGAGTACAGATGAGAGAAATCAAGAAACAATGGCTTTACAAGCCTGAAAATGTAAAAGGAGGCATTATTCATGTCACACATAGGGCTTATTGTGATGTCACACTGATATAGGCCGTATCCCGGTTCATGCGATATAGTCAGATCCATGGGCCAGGCCCGATACAGGTGTTGTATTGTTTTGCATTCTCTTACGAAATGATACGTGTATGATAGGGACTGATACGAATAATTGACAGTATGTCTGCCTTCCAGGTAGGGTGTTGGAAATTGAACATTGGTTCAGTGTCAAGTTGTGTCTATTTATTAAAGTCGTTCATGTTTGAGTCTACTTTGTATCTAAAGTTAGATTAATAGTTTGGGTCCCAATGAATCAGATTTGATCCATTAAGAATCAGGTTCTTAAGTAGGGGTATTATTGTCTTTCAAGTTAGATTAGTATTAAGTATAAAATCAGGGTTTGGATTAAGTGATTGAATAAGAAAAGAATGGCAGGCGACAACCATGAATGGGTCGACCTGCACCCCATATGAATTCATGTTTTTGATATGAGATTCGAACATTATCTTTCTTATAATTACTCTTGTTTCATCATGGTATCAGAGCGAGAGTGTGCTTTTATTGAATCGGTGGAGCACAGAAGATCGTGTAAATCGATCTTCATTGGTGGCTGTAGAGAAAGAAGCAAAGCCAAAGGAGATCTCGTGGACATTTGCAGACCCAATCGTGCAGATTTGTTCTTTGTCACTCATGCAATCCCTTTTTGACACTTGTTTATCATTTATCATATTTGATCGTATAATGAGACAGGAAAATGGTGAAGCAAACCAAGTATAGTCATTAGTCTATCAGTTCTGTTCAAGATTTTTGGATGATTGAATTGTGAAGTTGTGAAGCAAACTGCAATTTATTTTTTGTGGTTAGCGTGAATCCTCATTTGGGAGTAAAGGCATATTGGTTGTCTTATTAAATTCATGCTTCATCACGAGTTGTGATTCGCGTGAATATCATTTGAAAATATCGGTTGATTTGTTAAAATTCAAGATTCATCAAAAGATCATAGTCTTGGGTTATTATATATGGAAAGATCAAAGTTGGGAGATTGAAATGAACAACTTTCTCCAGACAAAGGAGAGGGATTTCAAATCACAAACTTAAAATTAGATGGAAAGAACTATCTTCAGTGGGCCTGATCAATAGAATTGGCTATAATGGCAAGGGGGCGATGGGATTACTTGACAGGTGATATACCCCAACCTCCAGTTACTGATTCATTCTACTCACGATGGCGTAAAGAGAATGCACTAGTTTGTGCATGGCTTATTCAATCAATGGCACCATCAATTGACAGCACATTTATGTTCTTAGAAACTGCTAAGGATATATGGCTTGTAGTTCAGGACGCCTACGCCTAGAGAAAGAATATTGCCAAGAAATATGATCTCATTGACAAGATTATGAAGTGCAGGCAGGGAGGTAGATCATTAAGTGAATATTATGCTGAACTTAGAGGTCTATGGGAAGATCTGAAATTATATTCAAAGACTAAATGTCAAAGTTGTTTACAGGAACACAATGAAGAGTTTGAGCATGGCTTATTCAATTAATGACACCATCAATTGGCAGCACATTTATGTTCTTAGAAACTGCTAAGGATATATGGCTTGTAGTTCAGGACGCCTACGCCCAGAGAAAGAATATTGCCAAGAAATATGATCTCATTGACAAGATTATGAAGTGCAGGCAGGGAGGCAGATCAGTAAGTGAATATTATGCTGAACTTAGAGGTCTATGGGAAGAGCTGAAATTATATTCAAAGACTAAATGTCAAAGTTGTTTACAGGAACACAATGAAGAGTTTGAAGAACGAAAAGTATTGACCTTCTATGGGGTATTTGTTCAGAGTATGAGGCAATAAAGAATAATATTCTTAGCAGAGAACTTTCCTCATTAAGTACAGTTTACTCTCTTTTACTTCGGGAAGAAGACAGGAAACAATTAGAGAAAGAAACTAAGACCAGTTTCGAGAATACTGCTTTTGTGAGAAGAAATAATTCTACTCCTCAATTTTCTCGTGGAAAAGGAGGTTATGGACGTGACAGGGGTAGACATTCACTTACTCCTGAAGAAAAGAACAAGTTAACTTGCTCTCATTGTGGAAAGTCCAGACATACTAAAGATACATGCTGGGAATTAGTGGGCAGACCTACCTATTTTCAGAATAGAACCAATAAGGCCTATTTCAATGGTGATCAGAGTGGCGTAGCTGAAGCGTGGAGGGCCCAACCTGGTGATAACTAAAATAATGATAACAGTTCTACATCTTTGGCAGATATGAAAAAAGAAATCGAGTTACTCAAATCTCATTTTGTTGATACACATCGTCTCACAATGATTCTCAAGCAACAATGACTTATCCATTCTCCTTTATGGCTGAGGGTAATTGTAGTTTTTCCCATTCCTGAATTTGGGTCATTGATTATGGTGCGACTGATCACATGGTCAGTAGAAGAGAGTATTTTGATAAGTATGATGATACTCCATTGACTTATTATTTCTCCTTTATGGCTGAGGAAGTATTTTGATATGCAAGTATATCTCAATGGTGATACTCCTTTTCACCTATTATTTCCTTCTCAGAAGCAATTTCATTTACTTCCTCGAGTATTTCGATGTACTTGCTTTATCCATATTCATCAGGGCTTAAGGGATAAACTAGACGTAAGATCTATCAAGACGGAAGATCTATCAAATGTATTTTCTTAGGATACTCTTCTTCTTAGAAGGATACATGTGTTATGATCCTCTCAGGAAGAAAGTTTATGTTATAATGGATGTCACCTTTCATGAAGATTCACCATTCTATAATGTGCAGGAAGTTCTTCCATCAGACATCCAATCTCACGAGGTAATACCGCTTCCGCCAGTTGGGAAGAGGAGGAAATAGTATAACTTCCGGAGAAGAAATGGAAGGTATATACAGAGGTGACAAAGAGATTCGTTTTCCACAACAGCCCACTACCCAAAATCCTCTTCCTGAATCAGATTTGCCCCCATCACAGGTAACATCCTCAAAGTCATACAGTGAATTGAGCGATTTACCCATTGCACTTCGGAAGAAAAAACGTTAAGTTGCAAAATACTCAATGGAAAATATGGTGTCGAATACTAATTATCCTGTATAATATCAGGTGTTTATAACGAATGCAGATAATACCTATATTCCACGAACATTTGAAGAGGCACAGCTATACCCAGGATGGAAGGCTTCTATGGAAGAAGAAATTGCAGCACTTGAACGAAATAAGACATGAGAACTAGTTGACCTACCTTCAGAGAGAAAGACACTAGGATGTAAATGGGTTTTCTCGGTAAAATATAAAGCTGATAGCAACATAGAGAGATACAAAGCAAGGTTAGTAGCAAAAGGTTACAGACAATTATATGGTATAGATTATACAGAAACGTTTGCTCCAGTAGCAAAGATAATACTATCAGAATTATTTTGAGTGTGGCAATTAATAAAAGATGGAAATTATGGCAGCTGGATGTAAAGAACGCATTTCTTCAGGGAGACCTTGCAGAAGATATTTATATGGATGTACCACTCGGGTACAATCATAACAAACAGGGAAATAAGGAATGTAAGCTGAGAAAATCAATCTATGGTTTAAAACAATCCCCACGGGCCTGGTTTGAAAAATGTAGTGATGGTGTTAAGCATTTGGGCTTCAAGCATTGTGTTAGTGATCATACATTATTTGTCAAGCATTGTCAGAAAACTATTATGTTATTAGTTTATGTTGATGATATAATCATTACTGGTGATGATAAAAAAGGTATAATTGATCTTAAGAAAAGACTGAGCTGCTTATTTGACTTAAAGGATTTGGGAAGATTACATTATTTTTTGGGAATAGAGGTGATACACAAAAATGATCATTTATTTTTAAGTCAAAGAAAATACATTCCGGATCTACTGAAAGAAACAAAATTGGAGAATTGTAGAGTATGTTCTACTCCCATGGAAGTTGAGAAGGAGATCTCACATGATTTGTCAGAACCTTATGAAGATATTGAAAGATACCATAAACTAGTTGGAAAGTTGATTTATGTCACTATTACGAGGCCTGATATTTGTTTTGCAGTTCGATATGTCAGTAGATGGATGCATGCTCCTTTAAAACATCATATGAGTAAAGTGTTCCATATTATTAGATACTTGAAGTTAACAATTACTTATGGCTTACTATATGCTCTACATAGTACTCTTGATATAAAGATTTATTCAGACGCAGATTGGGGAGGTTAAAAAATGGACAGTAAGTCAACTTGTGGACATGTAGTATGTCTTGGAGGTAACATCGTATCCTAGAAGAGTAAAAAGCAAACAGTTGTCGCCATATCAAGTGTTGAAGCAGAGTATAGGGCAATTGCATCAGGAATGTACGAAGGTTTATGGATTATTTCACTTCTTATTGAGATCGTGTTGAGAATAGACACTCCGATTGACTTCTGTACTGACAGCAAAGTGGCTCTACAAATTGCAATGAATCTAGTCTTTCGTGAAAGGACCAAGCATATTGAAGTAGACTATCATTTTATCAGAGAAAATTTTTTCCAAGGATTATTCAATATTAATCATGTGGCTTCTGGAAACCAATTAGCAGATATTCTTACAAAAGATGTTCCTGCTAATGGATTCAAAAGAGCACTTATCAAGCTGGGCATTTCAAGTCTTCTAGACCCAACTTGAGGGGGCGTGTTGGAAACTGAACATTGGTTCAGTGTCAAGTTGTGTCTATTTATTAAAGTCGTTCATGTTTGAGTCTACTTTGTATCTAAAGTTAGATTAATAGTTTGGGTCTGATCCATTGGGAATCAGGTCCTTAAGTAGGGGTATTATTGTCTTTCAAGTTAGATTAGTGTTAAGTATAAAATCAGGGTTTGTAATTAAGGTTTGGATTAAGTGATTGAATAAGAAAAGAATGGCAGGCGGCAGCCATGAATGGGCCGGACCTGCATCCCATATGAATTCTTCATGTTTTTGATATGAGATTCGAACATTATCTTTCTTATAATTACTCTTGTTTCATCATAGGGAGTCATCAACTTATCCCTAACTCTGCAGCAATTTCTTTTTTTCTTTTACTTTGAAGATTTTCTTATCTTTTCCAGGAAACAAAAATCCAATGAACTGTTAGGATGAAATATAATGGGGAATCCAGGGTTGAATTACATCACCTCATCCTGGGATTTCCATCACAAACAGGAGCTTGTGTTCTTTGATTAGAAGCCCATGAAAGTCATCGTGTGTGCACTGAATGTTATGTGATAATGGCCAATGTATATTCATGGGTCCATGCTTGTAAATGTTGTAAAAAGTGTATTGGTATCTGTATCGCATAGGGCACCAATACGCAATAACCGTATCGTATCGTACAATACGATATGGTACAAATTTTTTTTTTGATAAAAAATTAAAAAAAATTAATAAATTTGAAAAAAAATACAAAAAATGAAATTAATGAACAAAACATATATAACACAATCAACATTAAACAAAATCGAATACAAAAGCTTGATTTGAAATAGATAATTCCTAATGGATTACTATATTGAGAGAGATTATGAGAACACTCTAAAGCTGAACGTAACAAAGTTAAATAACATCTCATATTGATCATCCATAACGTGAATAATGAATACCTTTAATCAACAACAAAATTGCAATCATCCCGACCAAAATGTTACAAAGTTACAATTACATTTACAACAATCATCGACAACGTAGATCATAATCAACAAAAGCATTGTAATCGATATAGTCAGGATCACCATTATCATTTCCTCTCTCGTACTTCTCCGTAATTGGATCTGCCCATCCAACAACTTCATCATCATCTCCAACTCTAACTCTAAGTTCTGCTTCGGCTTCGGCTTGGAGTGTCTTCCAGTTTTCATCCTCTAAATTGATGGAAGGTTCCTCCTCTTCGACTCAATCGTCAAGAATATCAATATTTTCGCAGCTTAACGGGTCATATGACATCTTCTTTGCCTTTCTTCCATCTTTTTTTGTATTTGTATGCAAAAAAATGAATATTCATATTATTAAGAATATCAAATGCAATATAGTCATCAGTCATTCATTATTAATAAGAAAGAAGAGATCTCAAGCTAAGATAGATTTCAAGAAGATTGTTGATAAGACTGATGAATATCACAGGAGATGATTGGCCCCTCAAATTTAATTCCTCAAGATTCTCCCATACATCTTCTGATTCATCCGTATATTCTGGCTCTATTCCGTGTCATGGTTAGAGCTTTCAGTTTCTTAAGAGACCATATCCAACCAATTAAACAAAAACGGATGAGATTGGGTTTTTCAAGTTGCAAACTGAATCTGACAACGCTCTCAAGAAGAAACACTCTCCAAAATCTAGTTTTTTAAGCCCTGTCAAGCAATCAATTGAGCCAGGTAACCAACTAAACTTTAGGCATCCATTTGCGTTCAAAATCTCAAGATTCTTGAGTAACCCAACGTTATGAGAAAGTCCTGTGATTGCAGTCGACATGAGATAGAGTCTACGGAGGCTCTTCATATTGCCAATTGAATTTGGCAGCCTCTCTAGGGACATACAAAGGACATGTCCAGTTCAATCAATCATTTTGGGCAACCGATGGAATCAGTGTTGCTAATTTTATGCAACCCCAAAGATTTAGCTTCTCTAGATTCGGTAAACAAGTAAAATCTGGAGTGCTCACTAGCTTCTGTCACCTGCTGAGGTTTAAAATTCTCAACCCATTGAACACCTATGGACCAATACCCATTGTTATGCCAAAGTCAATAAAATAAAACCAAGAATTATTATCAAAACATATAAACCAACCTTAGTCTTAGGAAGTTTAATTCAACAATATGACTATCTGATAAATCAAGGAACCCAATGCTATTGAGATCAAATTCCATTGGTAGTGAGTGTAATGGGAACCAGTGCCATTTGAATGACTTGAGATTTGTTGGCATTCTGCTGAAGTTGCCTTCAAGCTTAACATTGTTGATATGGAGCCATCTTAGGTTCCCCATATTTGTGAAAGCTTCAGTGCTTATGGCTCCAAAGGGGTCTCCGGCAACTTTCTTCATGAAATCTCCTATAACAGGAATTCCTATGCTCAGTGACCTCAGTCCCCTGATGATGAACACATGTATGATCAATATGGATGCGAAAAGAAGAAACACAGTAAGTAAAGGCCAAAATAAATGTTATGTGGTTATATTACTTGATGGTAGTTTAATACATTCCACCCATCTTTGTCATTAATTAACCTGCTACACTTTCCAGGATCTTTGCTTTCCTCCTTAACAGTATTTCTTGCCATATCTTGAAGTTGATCGTTCATCACTATTCGATCAAGTTCATCAATCTTTAAATGATTTGTGCTGAAAAACTTTGATATCCAACCTCGAGGAAAGCCCAAATCCTCTCAATATATCAATTACATGCTCTCTGTTTTCCAACTGGAAGAAAAATGCAATATCAAGGAAAGTTGACCTGTCTCTGATGCAAGTGCATCATAACTTATTCTCAACCTCTTTTGGACATCCTCATGAGGTACACGCTTTAGCTTTTCCAACAATTCATGCCATAACTGTACATCCCTTTCGTCAAACAAATTTGAGCCAATTACCTCAAGTGCTAATGGAAGTCCACCTGTAACTGCTACCATTTTTTCAGATATTTCTATGCAGTTTTCATCGGTTCTCTCCTTCCGAAGGCATGATAACTGAATAACTCAAGTAATTCCTCTTTGTTTAATTCATCGATGTTGTAGATCTCAAGATCATGCATTTTAAGATTTTGTAAGATTTGTTTGTCTTGTTGTAGCAACTACCCTACTTCCATCACCAAACCAAGTATTTTCCTGGTGGGACAAAGGAAACAACCCCTTGTTGATCAGTTGACCATCCCTCGTAGAAGTTTTTTTTTTACCAACAAATGCATCAAGTTGATTTTCTATGATCAATATCGTCTAGGACAATGAGAACTTTTTCGCTTTGGCATCTTCTCTTAACCATGGCAGTGCCTTGACGAATGTAATGTATTTTTGAATTATTGTCATCCATAAGTTCTGCAATTAGTTGTTTTTGTAACATGACCAGACCATTGGGTTGGCTTACTGCTTCTCTGATATTTGCAATGAAACTTCTGGAGTCAAACTTTTGAGAGATTTTGTTGTAAATAACTTTTGCCAATGTTGTTTTGCCTATACCTCCCATTCCACAGATTGCAATTATTTTCACATTTCGAACTTCAATATCCAGTAGTTTCATCACTTTTCGTATTCGGCGACATCCAAAGAAGTATTGATGTTAATGAGTTCACGCAAGACCGTCTTCACAATTACTTGAACCCATTGTGCTTCACGCCTGCTTGTTTTACAGATCAAAACAATATGATTTAATATACAACAGATAATAATCTGCTTCAATTGTTCTGGTATATCGACTCTTTAACCATAAAAGCAGTTGAGTTGAAGCATCTGAAATATCAAAGCAGTATCAGTAACTACTATTTTTCTCTTTTTTAATTTAAATGCATTAATTTGGAATGTGGTAACAAATGCAATAAGAAATTGTTTGTCATGGAAAGTGAATAGCATGTACTGTCACTAATAATGCCTATTATGTAGTAATAAAGCAACGTCCGATCATGCCATCCTATATATATATATGAAGTTCGTTTATGTAAAGAGAAGAAGACAACAACTAAGCGTTAACAAAGAGCTCGATCATGTGCCATAAGTCAATATAAGCTAAATCATTTATTTTCAAAATTTTTATGTTCTTGTTCTCCTTTTAGGATTTTTATAACCGAGTTTCTCATACTTTTTACCGAAGCTTCTTAAACCATCTTAAATCATTTCCTCTCGTTTTGTCATTTATTAGTGCCATTACAAATTTGTTATCATTCATTTCCACTGAAGATGCATAACTATATATATCCAAAAAGAGTGAAAAGTATTAAGCTATATTGCACATCTAATTCCAGGTGGTCATCAGACATCATATCAATACAAAAAAAAGGATTATTCATATAGTGGCAGCACATGAGGTCATCATCTGAAACAACTATCGCCATCGTTGGAAAACCGCTCTCTAAGACTTACGTTGTAAAGAACGTGCAGTACAAGATATCTACAAGATCAAAAGAGGGAAATTCCGATCGTTTATGGTCGAGAACCTGTTGGAGCAAACATTCCGACCACTTATGGTCTAGAGCCGGCTTGGATTCTCAGGCCTGTTTTTTTTCGAGCAGTCTCTCTTTCTCTCCCCTCCATACTCTTTCCTGTATAGTAAGTGTGGGTTCATGCTAGTGAGGAGAGATAGGTGACAGGGTCGGTATGGTCAAAAGGCTGCAAAATATATAGAGACATATCCATGCACACATCGTACAAAATAAAATCAAGGCAAAGAGGGCATGTTACAAATTACATTATGCTAAGAAAACTAGTGAAACTTTAGAAGCTTATAAGAAAGCAAAGAAGGAAGCAAAAAAGGCCGTTAGTGAAGCAAAAGCTAAGATTTGGGAGGACTTATATAAAAAACTCAACTCAAAAGAGGGTGAAAGAGATATTTTTAGGATAGCTAGGGCTAGAGATAAGAAAACTAAAGATCTTAATTATGTTAGATGCATAAAAGACGAGGATGAAAAAATTCTAGTGGCAAATGATGATATAAGAAATAGATGGAAAAACTATTTTTATAATCTTTTTAATGAAAATAAGGATGTTAGTTTTAGTTTAGGAGATTTAGCCAAGTCAGAAAAGTATATAAACCATAATTTCTACCGACGTATTCAAAAGAATGAAGTCAAAGAGGCTCTTAAATATATGAAGAGTGGTAAATCGGTAGGACCAGATAATATTCCTATAGAAGTTTGGAAAATACTAGGAGAAATAGGAATCACTTGGCTCACAAGACTATTTAATGAAATATGGAAAAACCAAAAGATGCCCGAGGAATGGAGAGCAAGTACACTTATACCTGTATATAAGAACAAGGGAGACATTCAAAATTGTTCAAATTATCGAGGTATCAAGTTAATGAGTCATACTATGAAATTATGGGAAAGAATTATCGAACGTAGGTTAAGACAAGTATCAAGTACAACAGAGAACCAATTTGGATTTATGCCAGGTAGATCTACTATTGAAGCGATCCACCTTTTGAGACGTTTTATGGAACATTTTAGAGCAGAAAAGAAAGACCTTCACATGATATTTATTGATCTAGAAAAAGCTTATGATAGGGTACCGAGGGAGGTTCTTTGGAGAACTTTGGAAAAAAGAGGTATCCCGTTGACATATATTAACCTTATAAGAGACATGTATGATGGTGCAAAAACATGTGTGAGGACTCATGAAGGAACGATAGACTTCTTTGAAGTTAATATTGGGTTACATCAAGGATCAACTTTAAGTCCATACTTATTTATAATGGTGATGGATGAGTTAACAAAACATATTCAAGATGAAGTACCTTGGTGTATGTTATTTGCAGATGACATTGTATTAGTGGAGGAGTCTAAGGAAAAAGTTAATAGAAAATTGGAACTATGGAGAGAAATATTAGAAAACAAAGGCCTCCGACTTAGTAGAACAAAGACAGAATATATGGAATGTAAGTTTGATCATTTGGCTACTTCAGAGGACATAGAAATTAAAATTGGCACACATTGCATTCCCCAAAAGGAAAGTTTTAAATACCTAGGGTCAATTTTTCAAAGTGATGGAAGAGTTGATGGAGATGTTACACATAGAATTAATGCTGGTTGGTTAAAATGGAGAGGAGCATCAGGTATTCTTTGTGATAAGAAGATACCATTAAAATTAAAAGGTAAATATTATAGAGCAGCAGTTAGGCCTGCCATGTTTTATGGTTCTGAGTGTTGGGCAGTTAATCATCAACATGTACAAAAGATGTCTATGACAGAAATGAAGATGTTGAGATGGATGAGTGGTCATACAAGAAAAGACCGTATACATAATGAGGTTATTAGAAACAAATTAGGAGTGGCACCAATAGAGGATAAAATGAGAGAACATCGTTTAAGATGGTTTGGACATATAGAAAGAAGATCAAAAGAAGAACCTGTAAGTAGGTTAGAAAAACTAAATTTGGAAAGTATTAAAAGAGGTAGAGGACGACCACAAAAGTGTTGGAAAGAAACAATAAAGAATGATCTAGCTTATTGGGAGTTAACTGCTAACATGGCACATGATAGAGATCTGTGGAAACAAAGAATCCATGTAGCCGACCCCGTCTAGTATGGGAAAAGGCTTAGTTGTTGTTGTTGTTGTTATATCCATGCACACATCAATGTATGCTTAAACATGTTTTTTATCGTCCGGTAAACAAGATCGTAGGTTAAAATTCAAATTTCAAAGTAAGAATGTTATTACTTTTTGTAGGTGTAATATTTTTGTAGGTATAATAAATGCATTCGATATAAATTATTTTTTAATATAAAAGCATCAAGCGTTGATCTTAAATATTAGACAGTTTAAAATAGTTGAGATATTTAAGAATGTTTAAGTATATATCCATGCATGTAAACATATATAAAGTCTTAGTTACGTAATCTTGTACAAACAGTTCTATCATTTCCTTTGAAAGTAAATTGACAGTTAATGCATTATAAAAATATAAAGTATAACAATACTTTTAATTCAAATTTTAAATTTCTATCCGTAATGTCTTGAACGATCAAAATATTTGTGTAATATTATGTATCAATAAAATCTATCTATCCATGTAGAGAGAGTGTTGCGCTGTTCATGTTCACGAAATGCAGCTTCAAACGTTGAATTGCTAAAGTTTTGAATGGCCGAGGGATCAACACGGTAGAAAATAGGGATGATCTTTTTTTTAGACTCGAGCATCTTGGTCAACTCCATCAAGCGCCACTTAGAGTCGGCATAACCACTAGATAGAACAACTATGCGCAGACTGCCGAGTGCTGGATGGCCCTCCAACGAGAATCTGCAATCTTTTCTCCCATCGTCAGCCGTGGTTCGTCCATGAAAGTGATGAATCGTACCTCCTGTTCTGGTGGCAGATTCGGTGATGGTGGATCGGCGGCAGGTGGTTTTGGTGCCCTTCCTCTGCTCAGATTCAGCGGATACCTCTGGTGTACGCAGTAGAATGGGGGTGCGGGTGGATACGAGGTTCCCACACAGGGGCTTCCATGGATGAAGAACAGGTGTATCTCAATGTGTGTTTTTGTATTTCTCTATATGTATTTCATTGTTCTGTATGCCTGTAACGGTTGCCTTTTATAGGTAGGTGCTCCCCCTTCATCCGTGTTTATCCTTCCGCGGCTTCCCTCGTTCGGGAGCAGATCACGGAGCCGTTACCGAAAATCCCGGTAACAATCATCTGTTACATTCAGTCTGGTCTTGTTTAGGTAACAGACTGGATGGTCAGTCCAGCCGTTACCTGAGCTGAGAATGACCATTTTTATATAACATCTCCCACTTCGCCATTCGAGCCAAGTGTATTGACATACTGGGTTTCCTCCCACTTTTCAGGGATTTTACCTAGTTATGTTGATTCCTGATTACTATTATAATCAGAACCTATTGTGTGGTTATTTCCTTACACAACAAATCATCCATTGTATGATTATTTCCCTATACAACAAACTATCCGTTGTATGGTTATTTACCTATACAACAATCAAATATATCTCAAACCCATGTTTCTAACATGTTTAGAGAAGAGATTCTCTGTTATGCCTTTTATTAAGGGGTCTGCCAACATATCTTCCGTTGGCATGTATGAGATGGATATTTCCTTTCTCATAACCATATCATGAACATAGTGGTATTTCACCATTATATGCTTGCTTTTCGAGCAATCCACTCTACTCTTAATAAGAGTAATTGCTGCATTGTTATTACAATAGATAATTACTGGCTCGTCTGTTATCTCCAACTTCAAATCTCGTATAAAGCAGCTTATCTAAACAACACTTATTGCAGCCATACAACAAGCTACATACTCAGCTTCCTGTGTATGCAATGCTACACAACCCTGTTTCTTACATGCCTAAGAAACAACACCACCTCTAAATAAGAATATTTGTCCCGAGGTTGATTTGTTGTCATCTTTGCTCCCAACAAAGTCAGCATCTGAGTATCCTACCACTTTCAGTTTATCTGCTTGAAAACAAAGTTTCAAGTCCTTTGTTCCTTTCAGATATCTTAGAACCCTTTTCATAGCTATCTAAGTGCATAAGGAACATTAGGCTAACATACATCAAGCTGCCAACAGCTTGTGCATAAGGAACATTAGGCTTATCGTCTCCTTCACTGAGACAATCAACCTTACTTAATTTAACTCCTTTTGCAAAAGGTGTATCTGCAGACTTGCATTCACCCATTTTAAACTTCTTAAAGATATAGTCAATAACTCAGGCATAAGAGTCTAGATCCTATATCTCGAGAGATCTTTATACCCAGGATATAGGATGTTTCTCCCATATCCTTCATTTCGAACTTGGAGTTCAACCATGACTTGGTTTTGACAATCATCTCATTGTCGTTTCCAGTTAACAATATGTCATCTACATACAATGACAAGATGACAAAGTGGCTCCCACTATTCCAAACATGTACACAGTGATCAAGTTTGTTAGCCACAAATCCAAGTTTTATAATGGCATTTTGAAAAGTCAAATACCATTGGCGAGGTGACTGTTTCAGGCCATATAGGGATTTTTTCAACCTATATACTTTATCTTCTTGGCCTTCAACCACAAATCCTTTGGGCTACTACATGTATATGATTTCTTCTAAATCTCCATTTAGAAAGGTTGTCTTTACATCTAACTGTGAAAAACCCTTTACAAACAACCTTACTTTAAACTTGTCTAGTGTACCATCGACCTTGTATTTCTTTTTCAGAACCCATTTACAGCCTATAACTTTCCTTTCTTTTGGCAAATCAGTCAATTCTCATACTTGATTTTTCTTAATGGATTCAATTTCATCATCCATGGCTTTCTTCAATCTGTTGCTTCCGATGATTTCATTGCTTACTGATAAGTCAAGTTATCAGTCAACTCATCCAAATCTACCGAATTACACACTTCTTCTCCAAGATAAGTGTGATAATCCTTTAAGTAGGACTAAGTGGCTCTTGGCTTCTTATGTTCACTTAAGGTATCGGTAGTTTCAAGAAGATCTTCTATGGGCTCAAAAGATGATTGGTCTAAATCTACCAAATCATCAACACATTCCTCATTGTTCTCCAGGATGTCATTCTTAGTATCTTTTAAGAATTTAACATCTCTGCTTTCAATGAGTCTGTGATCCTTATGATAAAACCGATATCATTTTGAACCTTTAGGATATCCTATACATCTCAAGGACCTGCAGTTTAGCTTATCTCTATACTGATCAAGGATCTTCACATGTGCAACAGATCCTCACCTCCTTTGTTTTCATAGGTTGTGTTTTCTTCCAAACCACATCTCATATGGTGTAGTAAATACAGCTTTACACAATACTCTATTGAGTATGTAAACAACTGTATTGACTATTTCTTCTCAAAATACCCTTGGAATAGAGGTATCTACTAATATTGACCTTGTCATATTCAGCAAGGTTCTATTGTATCTTTCAGCTACATCATTTTGCTGAGGTGTCATGGCCATTGTATTTTGTTTAGCAATACTAAAGTCTTTGCAAAATTTTAAGAATTCTGCCGAGGTATATTAACCTCCTTTGTCGATCTTAAGACTTTGATCAAATGCCGTAATTGATTTTCCAGTTCTTACTTATATTCTTTAAATGCATCAAGTGCCTCCAATTTATGTACTAAAAGATATATATACATATATCTAGAGTAATCATCGATAAAGGTTATAAAATAACCCTTTTCCCGATGTGTCTTTACTATAAAAGGTCCACATAAATCTGTATGAATAATTTTCAACAGGGTTGTTGCTCTTGTTGTTTCCATAAAAAAAACTTTTCTTGTCATTTTTCCTTTTATACAAGCTTCACACTTGTTAAAAGTCTTTTCCTCAAATCCAGGCAACAAGTCAAAGTTGGATAATTTCCTCAACTTTTCTAGACTTATATGCCCTAGGCGTTTATGCCACATATTCACATCAACAGTAAAGGCACTTTCAATATAAGTAGAAGATTGATGACTTTGATTATCATATAATTTAAACAGTCCTTATTGTACATCAAATTCCCTTAAGAACAAAATTCTCCCATGTTTACCCACAATCACCTTGTTAGGAATAAACCTAACTTCAAAACCTTTCTTAACTAAGGTAGGAACAGAGATCAGATTGCACCTTATTAATGGCACAATTAACACGTCGGTCAGTACAATTGGTTTACCTTGTACATATATCTTAAAGGACCCAATACCCAGAACATCTGAGAAAGTACTATTTTCCATATATACACGATGTTCTCCACGTTGATATTCCTTCAAGTCCATTGCCCCTTTCTTTGTCTTCGAGATGTGTCTTGTAGATCCTGAGTCTATCCACCAACCTGTCACTAGGTGGTCCAAATATAGGCATTTTGAAATCACGCAGATTATATCATGTTTTTCCGACTATCCGCGCTGTGGGTTGTTTCTTCTACCCTTCTTGTTGCGGCAATCTCTTTTGTAATATCCCATCTTTTCACAACTGAAATAATAGACTCGAGAAGCGGCTTCATGCGATTTCTTAAAATTTTGACCACCTTTCTTGTTATTCTTGCCAAACTTTTTATTTGGTTTCTTTTTCTGGTTGGACTTGGAGTTAGAAGCTAACTCATCCTCAACCACTAGCAATTTCTTTCTTATTCTTGAGTATATGCTCTTGCTCTATTGCTAGTTTAAGGGACAACTCAGAAAAGTTGATTTCAGACCCTAATCTTAGGACAATGGTGACTATGTTCCATGACGGGAGTAGACTGTTCAATATTGTTAATATCTACATCGGCTCGAGGATGATTGATTTTGCTACGGTTAAGTTTGTAGCCATTACCAGCATGTGATTTACATACTCTACTATATTTTCTCCTTCTTTCATTCCGAAAGAATTGTATTTTTGTAGTAGCAATTGCACATACAATTTTGCAGTTGTATCATATTTAGCTGTTAATGAGCCAAACAGCTCTTTTGCGGTCTCATATTCTTCAAAGACCCTAATGAAGTCATTCTCTATGTATGTTAACATGATCGTCCTTGCTATGGTATCGTCTTTTAGAAATGTTTTATACATTCCTTGTTGTTGCTCATTTGCGTCTGCGGGTGCGGACGCATGGTTTCCTTTAGCACGTACTGAACACCTTCCAGTGTTAGAGCCAAAGGAATTCTTCTCTTCCATGTTTAGAAGTTCAGACCGTTCAGCTTTTTCGTTTTTGCCAATTTAGACACATATATCCTATAACTCATTTTTATGTGTTTGGCAAAAATAACAATTAAGCGGTCTAAAAAGGAAACCAACACAAAAACACAAGCACACATAGCAAGAAACATGTTAATGTGATGCATGATATCTAGCAAGTAACCTTTTTGAAAAATTTTCAAGGGGGTTTCTGCCTCTATGCCCCTAAAAGAATACCAAGGGACAAAACTATAATTTTGTTTATTTGTCCTCCTTTTGTAATTTTGTAAAAATTTAAGGACAAACTTGTAAAATTACTATTTGGTATTCCTGTAAAATTCACAACTGATCGGGGTTAAAATCATAATTTTAACCCTTAAGACGAATTAGATGGTAGAATCGTAATTATCCAAACCGAGAAGGGTAAAACCATAAAGTAATAGCTCAGTATTTGGTAATTTCCACAAACAACCATAGGGTAAAACGGACCTTTCGCCCAATAAGGGCAAAATAGTCTTTTTTACCCAAAAATATCTAGACAAAAAGGTAATTTTGCCCTGTGGCAATAGAGTAATATATGAATTCATATAAGGCAAATTGGTCTTTTCGGACCATTCCCCGAGGTTGTTTTCAGGAAACCGTAGGCGGTTTTGGAAAACCGCCGATTTTCCGAAACCACGGAATTCAATTTTTTTTTTAATACAAATACACTTTACAGAGTGAGGAGAGAGAGGGGAGAGCGGGAAGACAGGGAAGAGGGAGGGGGATCGCCGGTGGGGTGTCCCCGGTGGGTTTCTACTGCCGCTCCTCGGTTGTTGGCATTCTTGGTGGCGTCTTCTTTTCGGCCTCTCCTGGCCGTTTATCTATGGCCTTTTTTTTCTGGTCGTTCGGTTGTGGCTGGCCTGCCGATTTGGCTTCTCCTCGCCGTTTGGTTATAGCCTTCCTTTCTGGCCGTTCGGTTGTGGTTGGCCTGTCGATTTGGCCTCTCTTGGCCGTTTGCCTCTGGTTTGCTGCGCCTCTGCCGACTATCGCTGTTTCTCCTTGATCCGCTTTACTATATATATTTTTTTCTTCTCTCTCTCTCTTTTTCTTACCTGACCTGCTTTTTTTTTGCAGGGTTTTTAGGCCCTGATACCAGTGATGAATCGTACCTCCTGTTCCGGTGGCAGATTCGGTGATGGTGGATCAGCGACAGGTGGTTTTGGTGCCCTTCCTTTGCTCGGATTCAGTCGATACCTCTCGTGTACACAGCGGAATGGGGGTGCAGGTGGACACGAGGTTCCCACGCAGGGGCTTCCACGAATGAAGAACAGGTGTATCTCAATGTGTGTTTTTGTATTTCTTTGTATATATTTCACTGTTTTGTACGCCTGTAATGGCTGCCTTTCATAGGCAGGCGCTCCCCCTTCATCCGTGTTTATCCTCCTGTGACTTCCCTCGTTCGAGAGCAAATCACGGAGCCGTTACCAGAAATCTCGGTAACGGTCATCCGTTACATTCAGCCTGATCTCGTTCAGGTAATAGACTGGAAGACCAGTCCAACCGTTACCTGAGCCTAGAATGGCCATTTCTATATAACAGAAAGTACGAATACCTTTGTCTTGAAGCGCTTGATAGAGGTGCCCTGTAAAGCCATAACGAGTGTCCTCCCTCTTGAAACTAAGAAACACCTCATATATAACGAGTGTCCTCCCTCTTAAAACTAAGAATCACCTCATATCATATCGGGTAGAAGAGGAAGAAGATGATGGTGACGCGAGCGACAAGGATGGTAATGATGTTGAAGAAATGGAACTAGATGTCATGGATCGATCTCCCAAACCCATGAGGGTTGATATCTTTGAAATGTATTTATAGAAGTGCTTGTGTGTATGCATACATGTGTGTGCATGCACTAGCATAAGAATGACTGCCAAATGTACTGGCATTACTGACTTTGGATATATCGATGCATGTGCCTTCCCTGTTACTTAGCCTTGTAGAGAACCATAATCTATAAAGTTTACATCTAGATGTTAAAAGGACAGTTTTGTGCTTGTTTGTCTACTACTTGAGGTTAAACTTCGAAAGAACAAAGAGAAGTACGACATAAAGTTGTGGACAATCCAATTTTACAAAGAAATACCTTGAAAAGATTTATTTTCGTTGCCCCACGGAGGGCATAGGACAATGTTCTACCATGTAAAATTTATTTTTGTTTTAGATTATATAACAACAAGCATGCACTAAGTTCATTGTAGGTTCCTCACGAGTAAGCAATTGTAAAACTTCGATTTTCGAAATTCTACATCCAGAATTTCAGTACTTGTCCGTGGCTCCCACCATAGCCTTGGCCGCAAGTAGGGCTGCTAAATAGACCCAGTCGCTTGCAGTTCTGGTCAGGCAATCTCGTCTCTAGCTCGTTCATGTTTGCTTTGTTAAACAAGATGCTATATGAAGATTATATGTTCATGAAAACTCGTGTAAGTGTGACCCTTCGACTGCGAACACATGGCCTAGTGTCACCCCTTGTACGAAAACCTTCTTTGAAGGAGAGGAAAGAGCCCCTAACATATCAGTGTAGCTCGTTGGGGTTGTACATTCCTTTCTTCTATCAATAAAACTATTGTCATTTATCTTTGCATTGAACGTGTTTTTATTGTCTTTACTCTTAAACATTTACCGTGTTGTGTGGTGTGAGTTAAACAGATGTCAAGTCCCATTTTAGGTACTTAGCATTCGAGAGAGGGACCTAACTCACATTCCCTATCGGAGGCCATTTGAACTACTTATTGTGCTGCACACTGTGAAATCCGCTAAGGGTCATCCATCCCAAGAACCGAGTACCGGTCACATTGTGAGCTCCGTCGGTTCTTCCAATGATCAGGGCGTGACATAAGGACATTTTCCATTTTGTACCTAAATTCATAGCCCTATGGTACATAATTATGCGATGGTACTTGAGGCAAATGAAGGATCATTTTTTTCTTTGGTTACAAGAGGCCGAAGCCTAACACACACATGCACTCTTTGAGAGTCAAACTCACCACCCACAGCAACGGTGCTAGAGTGCCCTACCATTGAGCTAATGCTCTTGGTACATTAGAACAGAGGTTGTTGAACTAGTAATTAGCTCAGCTCGTTCATATAGAAAGGCAGCCAAGCAATCTAAACAGCTCTACATGCTAAAATGAGATCTGGATCTTCCCAAACTTATGCTGATTCATACTAATATATATGACAATCAATCAATCGTCTTCTCCAGCTACTATGAAAAACAAATGATTTGGTTGGAAAATATATCCTTTAGGGCATTATATAAGTTCAATCACTATAGCGATAGCTTATGCACCAAGGACGTGTTCATTTGCTTCCTTCCTAAGGAAGCATGAAGATATGCACTTAACCATTCGTCCTGTGTAGGAAAGTCAGCTCCCACATTGGCATCATGTACATGTATGAGTGATGTCTTCAACAATAATTTCACATTGGGGAATTCAATGTCAACTCTTTCATTTTAAATTTAACTCCGTCAACACTTCATTTGATTCCCCCGATGAAATATTTTCTAATAAATCCAGAGTGAAAGAGTTTGAATCTTATCGACATGTTCTACGTTGGTGTTAATCACGCTCACAAGTTGAGGATCCCGATCCATCTTAGAGCCGTGCTCATTTGACTTGTGGTTTAGACTAAGAACCCTAGAATAAAATCAAACTCCATAAACATTTGAAAATATACTCGTACACATTATATATAGAGAGAGGATAGAGTCTTTAGACCCTCATTCTTTAAATTTTAATTTTAAGAATAAATTTTATCGTTTCTGAGCCGTTCTAGACTAAAACAGGAACCGCCCCGGAACCAATAGTGCCAGGTTCCAGAGAAACCGAAAGTGTCCATGTCCAAATGTTCTAGTTTGGTTTAGATTTCCTTTACTGGACAAGCGTGGGGCATTTCATGGTTTGCTGGGCCTATATTCGAGTCCAATACTACATCTGAAATCATATATGCAGACTCCAACTTGAATTCACTCCCGGTTTGGTTTCTGTGTGGAACTGGAACTCATGGTTTTAAACTGCTGATCTCATGTACTTTTTTCAATTTATTTTTAAAATTACAAAAAAGTTGATGATTTTTTTTGTGATAATTGTTGACATGACATAGGATCAAAGCTTATGGAAACAAAGAATTTCTATTCTTGGTTGTTGTTATTACTAATCATTTTCAGTTTCAGACGGTTCGATTTCTATTCTTGGTTCCAAGAAAACTAAAACCAGTCCAGGTACCTCGAAGCTCAAAATCTGACTAAATAAGGCTGGGTCAGCCTGCAGGGAGGGTGAAACTCAATAGATTCGAACTCGAGAAGTTGCTACAGGGGAACAAGTTCGGAACCACCTAGAACCAACCAACCGGAGGTAAATATATTGTATTTGGACATGTTCAAGAGCAGCTTGTAATTTATCACGAGCTCACAATTTTAGAAGTCGTTTTTAGAAAGAATTTTCGGCGGCTGTTATAATTATAAAATTGCCGGGCCAGGTTTACAAGCATGGGCGAGTATCACAAAATTTGTATATTTAACACTGAGATAAAACCCTTCACTCCGATGCATTTTCCATTAAAAGCAAAAACTAGAAGTTCCGTTCAAATAATAATTTTGTAATTTCGATATGACAATAAAGATTTCTTTTCAAGTGATTTCTCCACCTCATTCAACTAGCTACTAAGGAATACAAAACACTATCTGTAGTCATAGTGTTGCCTTGGAGTATATATTCATGAATCCTAGTCGTTCGATTGTTCTTGATGCATAATTAGGAGCGGTACCTTGTTGGTGCTATTCATGATTGTTCATCAAGGAGGGATCACCCCGGGCACTCAACCTCACTTGCCGGTGGTCGGCTCTCAACCCAAACACACTGTAGATCAATGTAAGGTGGAGAAATGTATAAAACATCGACCTCTTTAACCATTACTCGACAATGAACTCGTTCTCAATCCCAGAGTCTCTGGTGAAGCTCCTTATAGAGGAGTAATTATGTAGAAAACCCCTCTCTCTCTCTCTGTCTAGATCTTCCTTCGGTTGAGAGCATTTTTGGGTTGAGATGAACACCTAGTTGACGTTGAGCACGAAGGCAATTCCTCCTTGTTTGCTTGCAGCGACTAGACTTGGCGGCTACATGACCATCCATTCATCATTGGGGATCGAGCATGTAAAGCTGTAATCTCTCAATTTCTGATTAATATACTGAGCTCGCCGGCATGTGTGCATCTGTGTGTGGTTGTGAAGAGAAAGTAGGCTGGAGCGAACAATACCATGCTTTTTGAACTGTTTGAAATATGTTTTTTTTCGATTTTGAATTGAGAAATAGCAGTTTTATGCACGACATATCTTGTTGCCAGTAAAAAAAAACGGCAGCTCCAAACTGCCGGTTTCGGTTTCCGTTCAATTTTTGGAAACACTAAACCGTAACCGAACCAGTGTACCGGTTTTATAGGCGGTTCGGTTTTGATTCGAATCATCCGACTGGTTCCAAACCATTTGGCCAGTTCCGAACCGGCAATGTTTAGGCCTAACGCCGTTTCTAGGTTATAAATGTTTTAGATTAGTCTCAGTCCACGTAAAGAGTGAAAAACAAACGTAGGAAATCTGTTTCCTAGAATCCGTTTCCTATTAAATTCAGTCGTACTTGTGAAAGTTGATCCGTCCTAACGCAAGGAAAATCGTTCCGTTGTTTTATTTGCAGGCCGCCTTTTCACGCGCGAAGACCAAAGGCGAAACGCAGGAATCCTCAGATTCGAATCTCTCCTCCTCCCATTCGTTCGTTCTCTGACCATTCGATTGTTACTCGTAACAGATCTTCAGGTCCTCTCACTGATTCCTTGTTCCTCTGACGGATCACGTAACCTTTACATCCGTTCGTTGCCGGATCTCTTCGTCTTTGCTGCCCAAATGAGAGTTCGCGCCTGGAGGGTGGTGGGAGATTCTGAATCCTAGCTTCGGATCATGAATTTTCAAGCAGTTTTGATGGTTTAGTTCGTTTCTTTATAGTCAAGAGTGACTGATTTTGGATCTGGGTGTTTGCTGGATTTCGATGTTCTTGGCGTGATTTGGCGTAAACAGAAGAAGGTGGATGTGGTGATGTGGTTTTGAAGGGGTTCTATTGCTTAATTCGTGCGAATTGTGTAATTTTGTTGGTCTCCCTCGCCGTTCGGTTGTAAGAATCTGAAGATTGGAATTGATTTTTGTGATTTTGCTTCTCTCGACTATCAGGAGAACCCCTAATTGTAGGGTTTCCTTGTTGTATAACGGGCCGTAATGGCGACGAGGAACAAAACGCAACAGTACCGACAGTATCGAGATGGACTTCGAAATGCTCGCGTCAATTCGAGTCCATCTTCTTCTTATTCTTCGGGCGGTCCTGTGATCGAAATGGCTTCTTTGTTGCATCAGGATCGCTCCTATAAGCCTCTCAGCACTGAAGATCCTGGGAATTCAAGGTAGGATCTGCTGATTCTTCTTTGTTTCTCTTTAATTTGATTTTATCGGCGTCGAGATAATTCATTCCTTGTAATTGCTCCTTCTGTCATTTCTGTTCTTTGTTTTGATTTGCTTCGATTTGGAGGATTCTTGTTGGATTATCTGGAATTTAGATTTGGAAATTCAGATATAGATGTTTGCCATTTGAAGGGTGATTATAAAAAGTAGCTCATTCGGTTTGACTTTCCATCTCCGGATCTTTCCATGTTAACTCTATTCTTCTCATCCGATAGCGTCTCATTCTTCTTGTCACTGTTCACCATTTATGTGCATTGTGCATGGGGTTCATAATCATCTATCCTCTCAATATGCCATAGTACAAGGTCAAGGAGAACCCTGAGTTCGTGAATAGAGGAATGGAAATTCCGAAGAGGAAGCAAAGGTTGGAGACTGAAGGATCACGGAAATATTGCCTTCTAGGAAATACAACAAACGGCGATGAGCAATTCTGAAGCAACTACCAGTTAGATGCTAATAGCGATCTCAATGCAATAAGATTTGACCTCGATCATATGAAATGTGGAGCCTGTCAGAGTGGTTTGATAAGAAGTAACTGTTTCCATGTAGTTATGTGGAACAGACCTACAAGGTCTGATTAATATACGGATGCTGAGTATGGTCAGCAAAAAATTGACCGGATCTCAGTTAAGATACACAATTTTTTATGTAAAATATTGGAAAATGTTCTTTACCGTGTATGGTTTAAAGATCTTTTTACAGGATCTTCATAGTCTATAACTCTGTATAGTTCTTTTAAAATTTGTCTGGCATTACTTTTTGTAGGTTGCTAGATCTATTGCAGTTTATGCATGTAATTGTTTTATTTGGACAATATGCTATTGTGTCTCACTCAATTTAAGATTTTTATTGCTTTGTAAAATATTCTATGCTTCTTCTAGGTTGTTAGCAAAACATTTTGTTAAGTTTAAAGTTTCTGAAATTTGTTCATATAGATGATGCTCTACTTTTAATAGATTTTACTGCGCTGTGTGTGTTTCCCTTACGGTAAAACACTATTGGCAAGATTGACTATGTTTAGTTGTTCCTATACTGACATGCAGAGTTTGGAAATCAAACATGCTAGAGAGAATTTGTTTGCAAGTTAGATGAAACGAAGATCTGCATCAAAAGTTCTTTGTCATAAGATGATATTACTTGAAAGGCAAAAAGTGTTTCTACATTATCAATAAGATGAGCAATGTTATATGTTTCAAGTGTTTGGACAGTCAACTAGTGGTGTGTGCATATGTTGATGGTAGAAAAGAATTTATTGAGGGGGGTGCATGATCACACAGAGAAAAGCAAAATTCATAAGGAAACTATTCACAAAACAAGTCAGTGTGGCGTCCAGAATATTAATTTTAACATGCATTTAAGGTGGCTTGGATACCTAGAGAGTAGTCAAATGAAGCTTTGCATAATGCGAGTAGGAGCTCCAGTAGTATCCCTGAGTGTGTACACCAGCTTGCCTTGCGCCTAGGAAATTCTATCTTGCTATGGTAGCTCCGGTGGCTCTGGTAGCTTTTCAGCCGAGCTCCACACCATGCAGCTCAGGTTGCAGCTCTGGTGGTGGCGGTCTCCCCTGATGCCCATAGGAGTTTCTCAGCAGGTCTCTACATCTATCGCTTTCAGTCATAAAGCCAACCCACTTTCTCAGCAGCCAGTAAGGGAAAAGAGCTAAACTTTTCTCAACACAAATATATGAGAAGTTGGAGGATGTGCAGCAGAAAGGAGCTTATGGAAGTACTGAAAAGTATTATAAGAAAAGCCATAAATATTGGTCTACTGGATTCAAATGTGGGACTGTACAAGGAAATGAACACTAAGAATTCACATAGCTATCCCCACTTAGCTTTGCAAAAGGCTTACTTGGGTTGGTTCATTGATCAAGATTTTCTTGAGATATTTTCGAGAAAACTCACTTCGTGAGGACCTCTAGCAAGAAAAGTCTTGATGTGAAAACTCATCAGTGTTATAATAAGGATGTCGATACAAACCTTCTTGTGGAACTAACAATAATGTAGTTGAAGCAAATGATATAGAGGCTAGCTGTATTCACACTGAACGGGCCAAAGAGGTATATCTATTAATACCATTCAAACTAATATAAGTATGACCTTTTGTAATGCTATGATACAAACATGTCGATTTAACTCAAATAACTATAGCGTGTCACTAGTTTTTAAGTTTTTTATGCATTGAACATCCGGAATGTTGATGTAGTTCAGTAATTGGAAATATATATATATATATATATATATATATATATATATATATATATATATATATATATATAAGACTTCTGCTAAAAAATGCCCGCATGTATGTTCCCTGCCAATGTTGTAAAAAAGATATTTGTAACGTAGTTGCATTTAATGAATGGGTGTAACGCGTTCATAATGTAGTTGCATTTAAACTAATGGAGAAGAAATGATTATGGACCTCTTGTTGGGATAGATCCTCACAAGTTAAGAGTAGTACTTTTCTTTTGTTCTTTTGGATCATGTGGTCTTGGGGATATTGGGGCCATGATATTTGAAGTCCCAAATATTCTATGCTTGTTTGATTAGCTATGCAGGGCCATATCTATATGTCCATTAATTGCATGCTCAGTTATATGACATACTTGAAAGAATAACCTGACATCAGAAATGCATTCTTGCTTGAAAACCTTCACATATAGGTATATGGAGATCAATCAGGAAGAATAAGTCCAAAGTTGGAAGGCCGTGATAATGCAATCTCAGAGCATGAACCTGACATTGTGAATTACTCTCTTGTATTGTTTAAACAGAACTCCTGCGTGACTAACTTTGGTGTAACAAAAGTCAAACAGGTTTGTCACAAAAAGCTTTTGTATTGAAGCACCTTCATTTCTTGATGACTTGTGTGGGTTGTGGAAGAAATTGTTTGGCAATGCTAGTGCCCAACATGTAGGGATTTATGTGCATGCTGTAATGAATGTCAAGTAATACCAAACAAAATTATTTTCTTCAAGTAGCATGTGTGCAGTTGAATTCACTCGGCTCCTGCTTAGCTTGCATCAATCCATCAGGTTGCTAAATTATAGGACTACTGTTGGCCTTGTTACAATACTTCCCTTTTTCTATCATCAGTTAATCTCACTGCTAAATTATGGTTGTGCTGTGTTTATTACATTCAGAATAAGTTGAGTGGATGTTTGACTTACCAAAAAAATAGCTTTGGATTGTTTTCATTGGTTACTTGAACAAGAACATTTTTTACTCCATTTCCTCATTTTTATGGATGTTTACCTAAAGATCTCAGTGTTGGATATTCTACCTCGTATCATTGTGTTTACATAGGAGAGTACAGTTGTCTCTACTTATATTCATTTCAAATTTCTCTGATTTTTTAAATCACGAGCACTTTCGATAGTGTTTTCATCTTATTATTATAATGTGTTAATGTAAATGATATGAAGCATGTTAATTTTCTCACATTAAGATGTCTTATATCCCAGCTTTTAGTCTTTTCTCCTCTTCATGCCTTGACTTGTTTAAAAACCAAATGTGAATGTGTTCTTATTTCTGAAAGGAAACTTTTCTCGAAGGTAGAATGCAACAACAACTAAGCCTTTTTGCATACTAGATGGGGGTCGGTTACATGGATTTTTTGTTTTCTTGGAGCTCGACCTTGTGCCATGCTAACAATTCACTCAACATAAGCTAGATAATTTTTTATTGTTTTCTTCCAATACTTTTGTGGTCTTTCCCTTCTTCTTTAACGCTAATTTTTCACCCCTTCTTACTAGAGCTTTCTTTGGTCGCTTTTTCACGTTATCAAACTATCTTAAATGATTTTTCCTCATTTTGTCATGTATTAATATCACTCCTAATTAACCTCATTACACATATGGTCTTTTTTTTGTGTGACCACATTTCATGTCAGCATCTTGATTTGTATCACGGATATCTTTTGTACATTTTGATGATTGACTGTCCAATACTCAGAACCATATGATATAGCTGTAACCAACCTATGTATAACATCTCCATCATTTTTCTCATCGTTTCGAAAAACTAATCCTAGGTATTTAAAACTTTCCTTATAAGAGATACAATGTGTGTCGATCTTAATTTTTATATGATCTAAAGGAACCAAATGACCAAACCTACACTCCATATATTCTGTCTTTGTTCTACTTTACTTTTTAATGTTTCTCCCACAGTTCCAATTTCTTGTTAACTTTTTTTTTAGAACCATCCACTAACATAATGTCATTTACAAATAACATACACCAAGGTACTTCATTTTGAATATGCTTTATTAACTCATGAATAACCAAGCTAAATAAAAAAAGACTTAAGTTGATCCTTGATGTGATCCAATATTAACTGGCGATATTTGATTGACATTGGATGCTCATCTGGTGCATAAATGTGATGTGATATGTATTAAGTGTTGTTGCTGATTAATACAATCTCAAGTCTTGCAGTTCTTGTCATCTTCATGAGTCTTTGATGTGTAATTATTTAACTATTAAATCTTCTATTGATTACTGTAATTCAGGGGTACAGTTGCTGTGGGGCTACCTCCAGTTTGGGTGGATTTATCAGAGGAAATAACCACGGATATGCAACGTGCCAAAGGAAAACTTGCTGAACTGGGTAAGGCTCATGAGGGCGCTCTGCTTGATGTTTTCAGCAACAACCATCAGCATGTAATTGAGTCTCTTACTCAAGAGATTACCCGCTTACTAAAGAAATCTGAACGGAATTTGCAAAAGCTTTCTGCTAATGGACATTCAGAAGATTCCAACGTTCGCAAGAATGTGCAGGTAATTAAATATGGATACCAGGTACAAATGACCTGAGGTGCTCTCTCTCTCTCTCAGCTTACAACAAATCCTCTTTCAATTTTCAATTTACTCAACTGCCCTCTTAAGTGATGGCATAGTTCAAAAGTAGTTCTGTATTAGAAGTGCTGCCTCTCTTTTTATAGAGCTGAATTTGAGGTAGATAGTTTTAAGAAGCACTTTTGACCAGTGTTGTTTGAAGCGTATCGTATCGTGTATCACTGGGCTCCACGATACGGGCGTATCGTATCGTATCGTATCGTATCGTACTTTAATATTAAAATAATACAAAAAATAATTAAAAATTAATAAAAATAGTAAAAAATCGAAAAAAATCAGGAAAAAATCAGGAAAAATCTGATAATTGCTTTAAATTCATATAATGTAAGTTTAGTACAGATTGAGCATTCAACATTGAACAATTGCATCCAAATTTACATATTTTGAATCCAAAAAATAAAATACAGACATAGTTTACACTTTACATTACACTACAGTTGCATATAATGTTACATTTTACAAATTGTAATCAGGATCATCAACTAAATAATCTTCATCTTCTCCTTGTTGCAGATCCTCATCATCATCAGCCACGCCCACACCTTCTTCTTCAAAATCAAATTCTTCATCTCCATAATGTTGTTACGCTCCTTCCAAATTAATCCAGGCAATGCCTTCTTCTGTTAGGAGGGCATTTTCTTCTGTGTCTTCCATAACCCAATCTTCTAATATATCAAAATTATCCAAACTTATTGGATCGAACTGACTTTCTTCTCTATTTACTTTTTTTAATTGCCTACGACACAAACAAAGATAAACAATTAGTAAGTAATATTAACAATTGAAAATTGAAGTTAAATAATATCGAATTGAAAATTTGAAAGTAATACAACATTACCTTTCACGAAGGTGCATGTTACAACGAATATAAACCAAATCATTAAGCCTTTTGTGTTCCAACCTGTTGCGCTTTTTTGTATGGATGTGTTCAAAAACACTCCAATTTCTTTCACAACCTTTTGCACTACAGGTTTGGCTTAAGACTCTAACTGCAAAATCTCTAAGGTTTGGACAATCACTTCCAAACCTGTTCCACCAAACATCTGTAAAAAAAATATAAACATTAGAGACATAATAATCCACAGTAATGTAAGATGCAACTTAAATATGAAAATAAACAATGTACCTGGACGCATCGTAGAGCGGTTGCGAATTGCAACAGGCAAACCCATCAAGTGAAGAGCATTATCATATATCTCCATCTCTCGATGTATCGCATCTACTATGCTCTCATCAGGGACTAATCTGTCGATGCATTCAATGATTCCTCGATTAACCTCACCGTCCCTTTTGAAGGTTGCTGAGTACCTCAATGATGGGTTTAGATAGTAGGTTGCTGCATGAATAGGCTGATGCAATTGTTTATTCCATCTACTATCAATTATTTTTCACACGGGCACATAATCTCTTTTTTTTCATTAAAGTTATTTCTGATCGCTTCTTTTGCCCTGTCCATGGCTTCATATAGGTAACCCATAGATGGTTTCTCCTCGCTGTCAGCCAATCTCAAAACTTTCACTAAAGGACAAGTAATTTTCAATAATCTGATGCATGCATTCCAAAATGAACTTCTAAAAACCGTTTCTGCAATCTCATTTAACTTTCTGTTCCTTCTGTTTTGTGGCAACTCTGCAAATTGTTGCCACTCATCTGAGGAGAACATTCTCTTTAAAGCTTGCTTCTGTCTTACAATACTTTGTACAGATAAGAAGTTTGTTGCGAACCGAGTTGCAGCTGTGCGAAGAAGCTCTGCACCTTCTGTGTATCTCCTCATCATACACAAAACAAATGCATAGTTGTAAATGAATTTTGTAATATCTTGGCAACACTCAGTTGCTGCCTTTATTTCATCCATCTCACCAATGTCCTCGAGGATGAGATCTAAACAATGGGCTGCACATGGTGTCCAATAGAAAGTCCCATAAATATCAGCTAACTCCTTTCCAGCTGCTTTGTAGTTAGCTGCATTATCTGTAATCAATTGGACTACATTTTCTAGCCCAACCTCTTGTATAACCTTATCAAATTCCTCTCGTAGGATCTCTGCAGTGTGCCTCTCCTCTGACATATCTAGAGATCTCAAAAACATGAGTCCTTTAGGACAATATACAAGAAAGTTTAGCAATGTCCTTCCTCGCCTATCGGTCCATCCATCTACCATGATAGTGCATCCTGTTTCCTTCCACGATTATGTCAAAGTCGAACAGTATTGCTGCACTTCAATCACGGTCTGATCTAATATCTTCTCTCTCAACTTCTGATAAGAGGGCATCCTGTATCCTGGACCAATGTTAGCAATTGCATCTGCCATTGCTTGAAAATGAAAACCATTTGCTGCATTAAATGGAATGCATGCATCATAAAACCATCTGCCCACTGCAAGGTCTGCTTGATCGTGCAGTTGTTCTGAAGCCATAGCAGCACGAATTCCTGGCTGAGCACCAGGTGTAGTGGAAGGAGGAAAGAACGAATGTATGCTAGAAGAAGAAGCTCTTCCTCTACTCCTTCCTGAACTTCCTCTTCTGCCACCTCCAAAGTCTTCAGCTACAACCCTCTTTCCTCTGCTAGGTGCTCGCGAACTGTTACTATCAATATCTGTTCTAGCATATGAAGGCAAACTATCAGTGAATCCAACTCCAATGGCAGTAGCATCATCAGCTTCTTCACACATCTGGAAATCATCCTTTTGTTGTCTCCTTTCCTGTATGCTCTCAATCATTTGCAAGCATTGCCATTTAATACCTTCTGGCACACTTCTAACTCTGCCTGTGTATGGAGCAACTTCTTTCCTGGTTCCTGCTAGGTGGTGTTTCAACCTTGAAATTCCACCACTAACCACCTTTTCACAAAATAAACATCTGATTTTTAACCTTGAACCCTCAACTGGTATACCCCACTGCCATGCCGGATCATCAGACTTTGAATGAGAGTCTCTACCACCCCTTCCTGCCATCTCAATGAAGTACTTTAATTCAAACAAAAATCTGAAAATAAAAGCACTGCGTAAATCCCCCAATCTTCAAATAACACTCAAATCGAGTATCTCCCACTTCATGAATGCAATAAAAATCGTATACACACACTTAATAACTTCATATTTTGTCATTCAAAAAAAAAAACTGAAATAACACAAAAAACAATAAATATAAAGGAAAAAAGGAAAAAAACATTAAAAATATACCTAAATCCGAGTTTGGAGGCTTAGACGGACACAGTAGGGCACGATTTTAGAGCTTTGAACACCAAGGAGGCGAAAACCGACTCTTAGGGAGCTTGAAGAACCCAAAAGGAGAGAGGAAACCCGCGAAAAATCACGGGTTTCTCTCAGGCCGGGACCCTTTATAAGGGTCCCAGGACGTAATACGGGCGATACGGGCCGTATCGCACGATACGGTGCGATACGGGGCCCCGTATCGTATCGTGGTGGCCCACGATACAATACGTATCGCACCGATGCGGACCTATGTTATCAATAGCGGTTAGCGGGTTGTTAGCAGTTGACCCTGGTATAGCGGTAGCGGGGATATAGTGGGGATATAGCGGATTTAGCGGTACACTTTTATTTATGATTAAAAAATTATATATATATATAATAGGTTTTCTAACTTCTAAGAAATATCAAGAAACATAACCAGTTCTTTAATAAATGAATAAGCAAAACACTCACTAATGAACAGGAAAAACTAGTAAAGGAGGAATGCCACATACCTTTTAGCCCATATTATTTGTAGTATGCCTCATCTCCAACCCAGGTGCATGAAAGTTCGGGCATTAAAGCAAAAATGAAAGGCAAAAGAAGATTAGAAACTCCTATCACCAAGATGTTCAACAGTTGAAATAATGAGAGATTAAGTCAATAGCACTTGCACAGACATATCAAATCCACACGAGATTCCCAGATGTTCCTGAATTTGCTGGATAGCATATGGAATGCACCGTTCTGGGTTACACTCAAGTTATTATCCCAGAACGGTGCATTCCATATGCTATCCAGCAAATTCATGAACATCTGGGAATCTCGTGTGGATTTGATATGTCTGTGCAGGTGCTATTGCCTTAATCTCTCATTATTTCAACTGTTGAACATGTTGGTGATAGGAGTTTCTAATCTTCTTTTGCCTTTCATTTTTGCTTTAATGTCCGAACTATATATTAACCATATCCACTCGATGATCACCTACAACAGAAGATAACGAATGTGCCATCACTTTCAATGCTTAATACAAGTCAAATAACAAACTATAAAAAACATGATCACTTGCAAGTTGCAACTACAGATAACATATTACATTATTTTGATCATACTTACCCACTAATCAAAGACAATGACAATTTCATTGAACAATAATTTGCAATAAAGCATCGAAAGTAGCCTTAGAAAGCATCTTTAAAGATTGTACATGTTATGCTTATGCATCCATCAAAAGTACATAAATGCTAAGCTAATTCAAAAAGTACATAACATCCATCAAAATTCAATTACAAATTTACAATCAGTATCACACTTAATTGTTTAGGTCATGATCATTCATTTTCAGAAAAAGATCTGTATTCTTCTATTTCCTCTTCCTCTTCATCTGTTTCTTCAAAATTAAATTCTTCTACATCTTCCATAGGTATCTTATCCTTCCCTTTGCTTTGCCTTCTTTGTCGCTTTCGTGTCCTCGACCTTGTATAAACAGCAGTAGCACCTGCTCTTGATGATTCAGATGTCATATCGACATTTCTCCAAGTAAGGGAATCATCGTCACCAACGAACTCATCATCAGTAGGATATTCATCATGATCTTCAACCGATGCCAACATGATGCGGTCAAAATTTGCTCCATTAGATTTCCTCTCTTCGTACCTTCTTCTGAGCTTTTCGTTATATTGCACAAAAGCTAAATCGTTAAGCTTTTGATGCAATAATCTATTCCTTTTCTTCGTATGAATCTAAGATAAGAGAAAGAATTTAGGTAAGTTGTTAATTCAATAAAAAAACTTTCATTTATTTATAATGTAAATAAAAAGAATAATTCTTAATTTCTTACCATTTCAAAGGTACTCCAGTTGCGCTCACATGGGGTAGCACTACAAGTAAGGCTCAAAACCCGTATAACAAAACTTTGCAATTCAGGGCATCCATAACCAAAGGTCATCCACCATTCAGCTATTACAAAAAGTTAAAAATCATGTGTAAAAATAAGTTAATCATATTCAATAACCTTAAATCATATCTTAATAATGAAATAATTAAGAAAGCAAAGTTGCTGGAATTAATTACCTGGTGCACATGTTTTCCTTGAACTTATAGCTAATTCTAGTCCAAAACAACTTGATGCACTTCGATAACTTATAAGTTGATGACTCACTTGTTGTTGTTCTTCCTTACTTCGTACAAGTATAGCTATAACCTGCAACAAACCACTTTTAATCTCAACATTAGATTTTATCCCATCATAATCATAATACAACCCTGGATTCAGATACAATGCAGCAGCATGTAATGGCTTATGCATTTGCCTGTCCCATCTTTTGTCTATGATCTCCCAAATAAAAGCATATTGCTCTTCTTTGTTTTTCATATTAACCTATAAAACAAGAAGTGAAATGTTATTAATTTATAAGATTAATAAGTAAAGATTAACAAATAACACATGAAATTGAAATATTTACGCACCTTTATTTGTTCCTTTACACGATCCATCTTCTCATAGATGTAGCCCATGGCTGGTTTCTCATCACTGTCGACCATACGTAAAACATCTACTAAAGGACCCATTGCTCTAAGTGAAAAACTAATGCCCTTCCAAAATCTAAGTTGCAAAATTATTGCCTTAGATTGCTTTCCTTCAATACTATCTGATAAAGGGCATTTCTCCCATTGTTCAGAAATAACCATCGATCTTAGAGCTTCTTTTGCCTGCCACAAACTGTTCAGAGTTAAGAATCTAGTAGCAAAACGGGTCACAGCCGGTTTATGTATGTCTTTTCCTCCTGTAAAATGTCTCATCATATGCAATATCTGACAATGAGCATACATAAATGTCACTAGCTTCTTTGCCCTGTTGAAGATGCCTTTTAGTCTTTTTGTCTCTTCAATATCTTCAAGCATCAAATCTATACAATGTGCAGCACATGGTGTCCAAAACAAATGATTAAATTCAGCCATCAACATTCTACCAGCTGCAACATAATTTACTGCATTATATGTAACCACCTGCACAACATTCTTCTCTCCAACCTCTAAGATTACTTCTTTTAACAATGTATAGAATTTATTTGCATCCTTTACTTCATGGGATGCATCAATGGACTTAAGAAAAACTGTACCTTGAGGACAATGCACTAAAAAATTTATTAGTGTTCTCTGTTTTCTATCTGTCCATCCATCTGACATAATAGAACATCCATAAGTAGCCCAATGCTTTCTAAATCCATTTGTAAACTCTCTTACTCTTCCTACTTCCTTCTCCAAGAATGTTTCCCTTACTTCATGGTATGATGGAACCTTCATTCCAGGTCCAAACTGCCCTATATCATTTACCATCGCTTTAAAGCTAGGAGATCTCACAACATTAAAAGGGATTCCATTTTAATACATCCACCTCCTAATGGATAAGCATACTCGTTCTCTTTCTTCTTTCTTATATCGATTTTCTAATGTAGCTTGTCGTAGTGAGTCTGGCGATGAACGCACAAATGAATCCATGGGTCCCTTCGAAAGCGGTGGTCCTGAGCCAAATGACGATGAAAATGATGAACATTGGGTGTTTGTCACTATGTTACCTTCCATAGTAGAAACTTCTCCTCGATATGGAAATGAAATCTTCTTCTTAGATGTATTGTGCACATAATCATAAATTATTATTTTTATTTCTTCGGTTGCATTCTTGCAAGCTGCCACATTTTCGCTTCTTCCCATTAAATGGTCCTTGTATCTTGTTATTCCGCTGGTAGAAACATGACCACATAATGTACAAAATACTGACATATTATCTATTTTAGATTTTGTCAAACCCCAATTCCATCCTGGATCCTTAGAAGCTGGGGGTCTGTAGTTATATGCTGGACTAGAAAACCGATTACCAATTGCATTACTAGTGCCGGTGCCATAACTACCACTGTCACTACCACTTAGAGGACAAGCAGCTGCACTTGTTGATGATTCCATACTCACTACAAAAAATAAGAATAACTACTCAGCTTGAGTTTTCGAACCATATACAAGAAATAGAACATTAAATAATTAACATGATACCATAAAGATTAACATGATAACATAACAAGAAATGGAATCTACGTGCGTGTGTATAATACAAATAAAGTCTCTGAATGGTTCATGACTAAGAAGCTTCACGGATTCAAAGAGCTAGAAGCCATAAAGATCCATCAGTTGATAGTTCTAACGGTTATCACTTGGCACAAAAAATAATTGGAATGAGAAATAATGCAAAGGTACTTGGTGGGAGTGATGAAGTTGGTGGGGCTCTGCATTTGATAACCAATCATTTTTTCTGGTTACAAGGGGAGGCTGAAGCCAGGTATGCACACAACTGGAAGTCGAACTCACACCCTGAATCTTGTGGAGTCGAGAGCCTTGCTAGGTGGCCGACACCTTCAGTGCGATAATGCAAATCAACTGAGCTGTTGTATGAGATGCTTCAAAACTCAGGCTTGTTAACTCAAGCCAGTGCCCTGTGCCCCTTTCACTTGGTTCTACTTAACATACATCGATTCACTTGGAACTGTCTTTCATGTTAAATTTTGGACATTCGGCAGGAAGACAATGCTTTGGATATTCAGCATGAAAGCAATGAAACCAAGAGCATGAACATGAAGGAGAGACAGAAAATCAAAATCAACCTGCTGAGTTTGAGAGAAGAATATGAGAAGAAGAAACAAGAGGAAGAGAAGGCAAGGATGGAGGCCGACGCCATCAAGCAAGCGAAGAAAGCCGAGAGAGAAGAAATTGCAGCTCGGAAGAAGGAACTAAAGCACAAAATGTTTAGGAGGACGACTTCAGGTCAACCTATCATGAAATACAGGCTTGATAATTTGGGTACCTGGAGATGGTGGCGGCGAGAGGCGGGAGCGGCCCAGAGGAGAGGATGGAGCGGGAGCGGCCGAGTGCAGAGGCTGGAGAGAGGGAGAATCGAGACGCAGGGACGAACGAGAAACCGTCCCTTTATATCATTTGGGTCGGGTCGATTTGGATCGACCCGACCCGAACTATTTTGAAAGCGTCCGCTTACAGCGCCATAGCGGACCGCTATAGCGCTGTTTGCGGCGTTGTTTGCGTTTTGGCGGGTCGCCCGCTAAGGACTACCCGCCATAGCGGTTTTAGCTCCGCTAAAACGCTATAGCGCGCTATATCGGCCGCTATAGCGTGCTATTGATAACATAGATACGGACAACACTGCGTTTGACTTTCTTCCACAAAATGAAGGACGCTTTTGACCTCAGGAAGGTGCTATCTATTTCCTTACACTATCCTCTCTTTTTTACGGCAGTTCATGTCATTTTATAGGTTTTTGGGTGGGGCAACAAGGGGCTGGAGAGGGCCGTTTGTGTTCATATGTCCTGGATAGGCAACATCAGGACCTCTTTGCTTTGCCATTTTAGCAAATCTTTTATGAGGGTTTCTGTATGTTGTTCAATTTTGCATATTAAAAGTATTGCTGATTGTAAGCAGGGTCTAATCCATAAATATATTGGAAACTATTAGGTTCATCTTACTTTATGGATTACAACTGTCTCATTTGATCAAGGACAAATGAACTTGTTAGTTGATGCCGTTTCCAGCTTTCGGTACATGAACGTAAGCTTTTATGAATGAAGTGCTTCTAATGGTTGCTAATCTGAATTGCAAATTCTCTTGTGAAGCGTTCTCTTGCAACTGATCTCCAGAAGCTCTCGATGGAATTCCGGAAGAAACAATCTTCTTATTTAAAACGGCTCCAACAGCAAAAAGAGGTTCGCTTTCTTTGTATTTGTTGCACAATAATTTTGACTTCTGGTAACCTAGGTAAATGAAAATCTATGCCATATAGCTTGTGTCTTTCCAATCACGTAATAAAATTTTTGACTGGCTTTCTGGCATGAAGGGAGGGGATCAAGTCGATTTGGAGATCAACTTGAATGACAGCACGTCTAAAATGAAAGGCGATGATCTTATTGATATGGTATGTTAACCTTTCCAGAAGTGGGAGTGATCCAAACCAGATTGGTTGTCATGAAAGCTTTCTCTTTCCATTGTTATTACACCTTTCGGAAGTGGACGTGTTCCAAGGCAGATTGGTTATTATGAAAAGCTTCTTTATTTTCATAAGTTATTAAACTATTTGTAAAGTGTTGTTTCATACACTGTAGGCCTCAAAATTAAGTGTCTATCTTGACAAATTGGCTGCTTTAATCTCATGGTTTGTTTGATACTAGGGTTTTGATGGGCATCAGATGTCTGAGCTGAGGAAAAGTGAGGTTTTCTCTACTGAAAGAGAAAGAGAAATTGTTCAGGTTACACTGCACTCTCTGTTCTCTGTTAATGTTCACATCAGTGAAGATTATAACTTAACTCCTTGGACCTGCAATAATAGGTGGTGCAATCAGTAAATGATCTTGCTCAGATAATGAAAGACCTTTCAGTCCTTGTGATAGATCAGGTACAACCACACGCCTTCCTCTAGAATTTATGATTTCAGTCCTCCTCATAGACTGAACGCACTTTTTCATTAGGGAACTATTGTGGATCGGATTGACTACAACATCCAAAATGTTGCAGCCACAGTTGATGAGGGATTAAAGCAATTGCAGAAGGTATATTTCTAGAGTTCCTTGTCATCTTTCCTGGAGATATTTTACAGCATTTGCAGTAACATGTTTTCATTCACAGGCCGAAAGAACACAGAGAAAGGGAGGCATGGTTATGTGTGCAACAGTTCTTGTAATTATGTGCTTTGTCATGCTGGTGTTATTGATTCTCAAAACAATACTTTTTTGAGCCGAGAGAATTTCTCAACTTTTTGGATCTAAAGTCCTTGTGCCTTCTGATGTGATCAAACTCATTCTGATGATTTGTCCGAGTAGTACAATATGAAGCATTGAGCATTTTCAACAGTCCTGGCTTGACAGGAGGATTTAGCAAATGGCACGAGGTGTTGGTGACAAGCTTCGCTATTTTCGAGCTTCATGCTAATTTTTTGAGGGATTAAGCTGGTACCTCACATTTTTTGCATCTTTTCTGTCTGTTTTGTCCTTGGCATCTTTCAGTGTATTCTTACATGAATGAGTTCTTTTATGGCATATAATTCATTTTGCAGCCTCTTGGTTTGCAATAAAGGCTTCCGTTACTTTGCATGTAGCTGTCTTTGCATGTGCATCTCTGTGTGAGTGGACATGCATTAGCTTCTGCATGCATTAACAATCCGCTTTTCTGTTCTTGAGATTGATGTAAATTGGAGATGTCATTTTCTTGGCTATGACTGTTGCTCCTGAGTTTCCTCATTTGTTGAATCTTCTTTAGTGAAACTGATTGTGAAGAAATAATGGTCATGCGACTCATGCATGATTATGATATCTGCTTTTGGGGTGAGGGCTCTTATTTACTGATGTGAAGTAATAGTTTCTTCTAATTCAATTTGGGCCTCACTCGGAGAAAAGGCTGTGCTGGAAAACTTTGTTCGAGTAAATGTTAGTGTGATGGCGAGCAAGATGACCTTCCTGAATACTACAGGTAACACTTTTCTAGACCACACAGATCTGGTGAGACCGCGTTGTGATAACCATATCCGGAGACTGCTTTTGCTTCCACCCCTTGTGAGAATTTTGCGCTTAAATCTGACACTACCGATGGATTCAACTTGTTAAGATTAGTTAAGATCAACTTTTAAAATATCAAAATCTGCCTGTTTGACAAGGAAAAATGCGGTTGAATATTTACTTACGTTTACGTTCATGTTTTTACTGAGAAACGTACGATTCAAGGGTTTGATTTCCTACCATCTTGATGGTATTGAATCCATCTGTGTGTGAGAGAGCGAGCGAGAGTTATTACATCGTCTACTTAAATATTATAACTCGTCGGCATCGTCGAACTCTCACTTCGAAATGACTACTGATGAGTTGACAAACTAAGATTCTTGTGCAGTTATCGTTTATTCCTTGTTTTATGTTAGTTCACTGATCTACAAAAAATTGCGAAAAAGGAACTTTTGCAAATTCAAATTAATTAAAAAAAGGATGCTTCTAAAACAAGGCAAGTTACTCCTTTCACAGTTTTGTTCCACTCAGATGGTTTTGAAAGACAATCCCTCTCCAGCTGCCAGTGCCAGCTACCATTTTGAGAACCATATGAGTCTTCGCAGTGGATCAGTTCCAGGTTTGTGGTGAACTGGTAGCTGGACATGTGGTGAACTGTCTCTCTGTCTAGAAAATCGTGTGGGGTTCAACCTTAAGCGTGTGCACAAGCTGAAGCTTTGTTCCCATAGTTGAGGGCCTCGCTCTGTAACCTGCACCACAAACAACCATGCTGCAAGGTGATCGAACCACCTGTTGTGTTTAACAAACAAATAGCCGCAAAAGAGGCTGCCTGAAACGTTACCATGCACAAAACTTGTGCTAAGCGATGAGCAATCAAGTGCGTATACGATGGTCTGCCATTCTCCTCTTCCCGGTAAGATTAAAAAAAAGCTACGAAAGGAGCAGCCAAAAACAAGAAGTTGAGTGGTCTCGCTTAATGGCATTGATTTCAGTTGGAATTGTCTAGAGATAGCTCACTTTATCAGGTGATTCGAATCTGAGCAGTATTTATTACATTTCTACGCAAGTCCAGAAATGCTGGTATCTTTGAAATTGTGAACCCACCATGACGTTCAACTTGGGTCGCTCATACGCTTCAAGTAGGTCTATTGCGCTAAGAGGTTGATAGAGTTAGGATAAAATAACGAAGGACCGAGATGTAGGTACGCTACAAAATTGGCACAGCTAGGAGTTCGGCAATATAACCCGATAATAGCATACGTTGGTGCAACCTATAATCCGGGATGTGAATCCGGTTTTGGATCTTCAGAACTACAGTAGAAACTGTTGGTCCTCAATCAGCGTTAGGGATTAAATATTGCTCTTACTGTAAAATCATAGCATACCCAGGAAAGCCTTCAAATTGGTGCACTTAAGAGAGTCACGCCACCCAGCAGGTCTCGACTCACGAGATGAAGTTGGTGAATTCGGTTCCAGGGCATGCATACCTGGCTTCGGCCTCCCACTGTAAAAAAAAAAACTAGAAATTGGAAGCCACCACCCCGACCTAGCATCCTTTTCTCTACATTCTTTGTTAACGTCTTCATCTTTTTCAGTAGCTACCAATTGGATGCATGACAGTTGTCATTACAAGACAACATGCTCAACGACATAACCATTTGATAAATAATCAGCACCAATGTCATGATCACCACGCTATAAATCACATATTGCCACCAATACCTTTGGGACTGGTGCTCCTGATTCTTCTATAGGGAACTCGAAGCCATGGATTTTCTCAACAGTTTTCTCCTACCTCCTGGAGAAGACTCCAGAGTTCCTCTTTTTCCACAAAATTTTCTTTCAGAAGAACTAAAATCAAGCCATTCCGCATTAAGCGGGGTTGGACACATCACATGGATTCCTGTAGTCACCACTGAACATTTAACAGGGAAAAAAAGAGAGCAGAGAAACAAGAATATGCTTTCACAGTTTCCCTAACATTTTCAAAGCCTTTCTCTCAATCCTTTTAAAGAAAAAGAAAAAAAAAAAATCAGCAACTCACTTAGTTTCATTATGGAAAGGAACGCTGTTGTCCGTGTCATGCTTTACATGCAATGGGAGCGCCAAGCGCACACCAAAAAAGGTAGATTAAAGAGAGATCGCTAGCCCTGAGAAACATATAGGTTATTCAAGGAGACGACTCTGTATTTCATTGGCCAGCAAAATAACGCTTTATGAGCTGATGACGGAACCAGTCATCTCATGTAGGATCTTGGAATAAGTAGTGTAATCATTTGTGGTCTTGAAATCTGGCTTGAAATCCAAAAAGAAATGCAGTACAGATGCCAAACGTTGTGTGTCATTAGAAGAGACAGCGGCCTCAAGAAACAATGATGGTCTGATTGTATAAACCTGCGAGGTGCTAATCCCTGTTAATATTCATCCGTGAATTCATCAAACTTTTAAAAATAAACTAAGAGAACACAGCTACCACTAACAACAGAAAAAGTCACAATGGAAACATCTATAACTAAAAAGAGCAAAATTTATAAAAGTTGGTTCCCTTTGATGACAAGGTATGAAGGCAAACTAGATGCAAAGTAGTATACCAACAACAACAACAACAACAACTAAGCCTTTTCCCATACTAGACGGGGTCGGCTACATGGATTCTTTGTTTCCACAGATCCCTATCGTGTGCCATGTTAGCAGTTAACTCCCAATAAGCTAGATCATTCTTTATTGTTTCTTTCCAACACTTTTGTGGTCGTCCTCTACCTCTTTTAATACTTTCCAAATTTAGGTTTTCTAACCTTCTTACAGGTTCTTCTTTTGATCTTCTTTCTATATGTCCAAACCATCTTAAACGATGTTCTCTCATTTTATATGCAAAGTAGTATACCACTGGCCATAAATCCAATGCTGTTAAAATAACAGAATAATCCAGAAGTAGGAGCGAACTGATTTATGTGAACTAAATCTAAAGTACCACATAAACCATTATGGGTTAAAATTGAAACACAATTGGATCACTAAGAGACGAGCAAAGAGCATCGAAATTTCTGCTCAGTTATGCCCTATAGAGCATACTGATCGACAGTTAATTACATCCGAACTGTCTGCCTTAAGTATAATGACCTGTTGATGCATTTCCGTATGCAGCTTCATGACTAGAACACATCCACGAAGTCTCTCCTAATGCTAATGTAAACATATGTTGATGATGGAACTTGGTGAAGAGTGAAACTATGTATCATGAACAAGTTTTGCACAGCAAAAATATGTACAAGTTCTAGATGACCCCATTATGGAGCTCCTTCATTACCTTATCACCAATTAAAAGCAAGAAAATATGGATTATCAGTATCTGCTTTTTCCGGCTGACAAAATTGGCATGGAATATGTTAACTTGGCAAGCACCTTAACCAAAAGAAGCACACCTCACTGGTGAGGGGAATCCCTCTCCGACAAAAGGTGAGGAGTTCAATGCCCAAGCACGGATATGGTAGGGGTCTTCCTAAGCCCAGCTAGCCATTGAAAAAGTATTGAACGCCTCCTTCATTAGCCTCTCCACCAGCTGTGGTGGGAAGGGAAATTTAATACCTGGCATTAGAGGAAGGTTACATCCTTACAGGTGAAACAGACTTGACTGCCATTTACTCAAAAAGATCACTCCTTTTCTCGTTCTGGTTTTCAAAATCTTGTATCTATCTTTCATTAAGCAATGGAGGTTTACATAAAATTTCCTCAGGGATTAATTGCCAAGAGAGAGAGAGACTCTCTCCACGGCATAATAAGGATATGATAAACATGCTAAGTTCTTGAAATGAGGTATGCAAAGGAAAACTGAGATGGGAGAATGGTTATAGAACAAAGAAAAATCAAATCAACATCAGTCACACACGCACAGACCCACACACACATGAAGTACCAAACATGATATGCAGGCATGCAACTAATATCAACTAAAAAAATTAAGAAGTATGTTCAGTGGGGTCTGAAGAAACCAAAATGAAATGTGAGTCGGGCGACATTCAAAATGGAGTTCAAGAACTGAAAAAAAATCACAAAGCATAAGAGATAGGGTGCATAGAAGCAAATCCTTTCCAGAGACCCTGCCAACAATTAATCTTGCCGTCATTAGATTACATATCAATAACTACCTTATCTTCACTTAAGTTTCACTAGCCAACATGCGATGGCTTCATCCGATCTTGGAAGTGATCAAAGGAGTCAAAGTCTAGATGAATAAGACTTGGAAAGAATGGACCCTGATCCTCTATTTGAAGCCACTGTTTCCAATAAGTGGAAGGACAAAAAAGAAAACAAATAAGGCAATAACTGTAATAAGAGTGGTGCAACCCCTCATTCCCTCTTATATGAAGGCTAACAAGTCTTACTAATTTGGAGGTGATAAAAGCAATACAATTGCAAACGTACATCTTGTTCGCTACACTTCAAAAAACTAACAAACTATGGTACAGTAATTGTATCAGCAACATTAGCTTAAAGAGCAAGACAACAACAACAACAACTAAGCCCTTTCCCAGACTAGACGGGGTCGGCTACATGGATTCCTTGTTTCCACAGAGCCCCATCATGTGCCATGTTAGCAGTTAACTCACAATAAGCTAGATCATTAATTATTGTTTCTTTCCAACACTTTTGTGGTCATCCTCTACCTCTTTTAATACTTTCAAAATCTAGTTTTTCATACCTTCTTATAGGTTCTTCTTTTGATCTTTTTTCTATATGTCCAAACCACCTTAAACGATATTTTCTCATTTTATCCTCTATTGGTGCCATACATAATTTATTTCTAATAACCTCATTATGTATACGGTCTTTTCTTGTATGAGCACTCATCCATCTCAACATCTTCATTTCTCTCACATCTTTTGTACATATTGATGATTAATTGCCAACACTCATAACCATAAAACATGGCAGGTCTAATTGCTTCTCTATAATATTTACCTTTTAACTTTAATGGTATCTTCTTATGACAAAGAATACTTGATGCTCCTCTCCATTTTAACCAATCAACATTAATTCTATGCGTAACATCTCCATCAATTTTTCCATCACTCTTAAAAATTGACCCTAGGTATTTAAAACTTTCCTTTTGCAGGATGCAATGTGTACCAATTTTAATTTTTATGTCCTCTGAAGTAACCAAATGATCAAACTTACATTCCATATATTATGTCTTTGTTCTACTAAGTCGGAAACTTTTATTTTCTAATGTTTCTCTCCATAGTTCCAATTTTCTATTAACTTTTTCCTTAGACTCCTTCACTAATACAATATCATCTGCAAATAACATACACCAAGGTACTTCATCTTTAATATGTTTTGTTAATTCATCAATCACCATTATAAATAAATATGGACTTAAAGTTGATCCTTGATGTAAGCCAATATTAACTTCAAAGAAGTCTGTCATTCCTTCATTAGTCCTTACGCATGCTTTTGCACCATCGTACATGTCTCTCCAAAGAACCTCGCTCGATACCCTATCGTAAGCTTTTTCTAAATCAATAAATATCATGTGAAGGTCTTTCTTTTTTGCTCTAAAATATTCCATAAAACATCTCAAAAGGTGAATCGCTTCAACAGTAGATCTGCCTGGCATGAATCCAAATTAGTTCTCTGTTTATTCGATACTTGTCTTAACCTACGTTCGATAATTCTTTCCCACAATTTCATAGTATGGCACATTAAATACCTCAATAATTTACACAATTCAAAATGTCTCCCTTGTTCTTATATATGGGTATAAGTGTACTCGCTCTCCATTCCTTGGGCATCTTTTGGTTTCTCTATATTTCATTAAATAGTCTTGTGAGCCAAGTGATTCCTGTTTCTCCTAGGATTTTCCAAACTTCTATAGAAATATTGTCTGGTTCTACCGATTTACCACCCTTCATATGTTTAAGAGTCTCTTTGACTTCGTTCTTTTGAATACGTTGGTAGAAATTGTGGTTATATATTTTTCTGATTTGGCTAACTCTCCTAAGCTAATACTAACATCTTTATTTTAATTAAAAAGCTTATAAAAATAGTTTTTTCGTCTATTTCTTATATCATCATTTGCCACTAGAATTTTTTCATCCTCATCTTTGATGCATCTAACAAAATTAAGATATTTAGTTTTATTATATCTAGCCGTAGCTATCCTAAAATATCTCTTTCACCCTCTTTTTAGTTGAGTTTTTTTTATATAAATCCTCCCAAATTTTAGCTTTTGCTTCACTGACAGCCTTTTTCGCTTCCTTCTTTGCTTTCTTATAAGCCTTTAAAGTTTCACTAGTTTTCTTAGTATAATGTAATTTGTAACATGCCCTCTTTGCCTTGATTTTATTTTGCACTACTTCACTCCACCACCAAGCTTCTTTTTGTGCCGGTACACCTCCCTTAGATTCACCTAACACATCTTTCGCCACTTTCCTAATATGTATAGTCATATTGTTCCATATATCACAAGGTGTACCAACATAATTCCAAGCATCTCCTTGAAGGACTTTCTCCTTAAATATATCTTCTTTCTCGCTTTTGAAGTTCCACCATTTAGTCTGAATAGCTCGATGCACTCTTTTCTTCTTTGTCCATTTTTTTTATTTTTACATCCATAACTAAAAGTCGATGTTGGGTGGTTAAGCTTTCTCCTGGAATTACCTTGCAATCTTTCCAACACGCTCTATCTTTTTTTCTACAAATAAAGTAATCAATTTGTGTTTGTGATAAGCCACTCTTATAAGTAATTAAATGTTCATCTCGTTTTTTGAAGATTGTATTGACTATAAAGAGATCAAATGTCATAGCAAAATTTACAATCTCCCTACCTTGCTCATTTATATCTCCAAAACCAAAGTTTCCATGAATACCTTGATATCCTAATGCCTCTTTACTGACATGTCCATTTAAGTCTCCTCTTAAACAAATCATCTCCCTTTGTGGAATTCTTTGAATCACCTTATCTAACTCTTTCCAAAAAGCCTCTTTATACTATCTTCTAGTCCTACTTGGGGTGCATAAGTACAAACTATATTCAAAACCTCTGCTCCGAACACTAATTTCAACCTCATGATTCGGTCATCATATTGTTATATGTCTACTACATTATCCTTTAAATATTTATTTATGATAATACAAACTCCGTTTCGAGCCTTTTCCTTACCTGAGTACCATACTATCTTCTATTCCGTTTCGAACACTAATTTTCTCCAACCCACTTTGTCTCTTGTAAACATAGAATATGAATCTTTCTCCGAGGACAATTAAAGAGCAAGACAATTAAACAAAAAAAGCATTATCCTTAACAATGACTAACAGTAAGATTATTCTCTATCGAGATTCAGTAAGGGTAAAGAGTACAACAAAGAGGAACTCTGGACCCGGAGGATCATGGTCCAAAGTGAAGGGTATCACTATTGTATAAAAAGTGGCAGCCCAAAACAGCAAAAACAATGGAATTTGCCTAGCAGAATAGCACAACTATCCTAGAAAAACACAATAAGCACAGAAACATGTCGCTGCATACCTTATTCCTTCTTGCATAGCGCAACGCTTCAAGATAGTACCCATCATGCAGTAAAACTAAGACATAGTCATGATGTAGTGACAACTTCCTTAGCATATCAACACCTAGCTTGTGGATAGGTGAACTTTGATTACCCGAGGCTAACAGCTGTAGAGCAACTTCCGCCGAGGGTTCAAATATCTGTGAAAGGAACAAAACTGTCGGTGGTGTTCAAATATTCTAATAAAAGGAAAACTACACAAATGTCTACGAACCAAAGGAAATGCATCAAAGGAAAAACAAGCCACGACAATAATTTTCAAAGCCTCCAGAAGCTTCAGAATAAATTTTGTTGAAGATGCAAAAACAGTAAAAAGTGAAAAGCTTTCCGTTCTTGTAATAAACTAATAACTTCAAAGCCACCTAACCAAATTCTAGCCACAAGAAAACTGAGTCCATTTCGCAGCCATTGGAGTCATACTTGTACCTAAGCTTTTACATTTGACAAATAAGCCTTTCAAACCAAGAATCATCGACATTTGATTCACATCCCCTAATGGGAAGCAATAACAGGCTGATATGCTGGAAAGAATTGTTAATAAAGATGCTCTCTTGATGTTGACTTATTTAGAAGTGCATTGGACAGGAGATCCAGATGAGCAACACTTAAGTCATTTTGGTTCTGTGTGCCCATGAGTAAGAAGATTGCCTTTGAGTTAAAAAAGCAACGCACTGTTCCAACATTCCGTGCAAAAACTGACACTGAATGTATGGTTGCAACTACTTCAGGATCTTTATCTGGATTAGGGATCCATCACTTAAGTTTTCAGTAAGTACCTCGGAACCCTGTTACTTGGACACTTCTAGGTACCAAAGATGTTGGTGCCAGACACATCTAGACACCATCCTATAACAACCGTGCATCAGGTGTTTCCTAAAACAAGTAAACAACTATGTCACAAACTTGAGACTTGTATGTCTCTTAGGAGACTGTGGATTCGATATGGTGTGTCTCGAAAGAGTCTACCAGCAGACACTCCATTTATTTACAAGACAAGTGTCATTCTTGGGGTTGAAAGCCTACCTTGGAGAAGTTGCATCCAGCATATCATACTCACAGTCACCTCCATCAAAAAACACTGCTCCATTATCATGGACTACTGGAGATGCTGAGAGAGATAGAGTTGTGCTTAAGGTGGTTTACCTATGGAGTATTCACAGGCAGTATAACAGAACATGTACAGGCATAAATGAAGCTGTTCAGGTGGCTATGTAGCCACAAAAGGAAATACAAGATCCTCAATGCAGTTATTAGAGAAAAAGTTGGCATAGCAAGCATATAAGATAAAAAGAGAGAGTCGTGCTCAAGGTGGTTTACCTATGGAGTATTCACAGGCAGTACAACAGAACATGTACAAGCACTTCTAATGGAAAAACAAATTTGAAATTAAGAAAGGAGGCCAAATGAAGCTCTAATGAGAAGGTGCAAGAAATTAGTTAGTGAATACTTTAAAAAGGGCATAGCAAGGTGTCAAAAATGAAATAACAAAACATGATCTTGTCATGAAAATGCAAGGAAGATCTTTTTCTTTTTCAATTCTGTAAATAATTGCAATGTTTTCCACCTTATTTCTGAAAGGCATAATTCCTATGATGTTGCTGGCCAGGTTCTCTAGGATAAGTTTTGTGGATGAGGACCCTTGGTGTCAAAAGAATATGGCTTGCCCTCAAGGAATGGGGTAGCACCAAGCAAATTGGGAGCTGGATGCCACATGATGTACACAAGGCTCTAATAGGCTGCTGGAGACCCTGTTCTGAGCATTCTCTACCAACTGTTTGAATCCTGACACAAGCTGAAGGTTGTGTTCCTACTTTCGTTGGATGGAACCATCAAGGCTGCAATATGGTGTACTGGAAGGTCAAACGGGCAGAAAAAGGAGCAATGGATCCATCACATAGGATCGTTAGCATAAGTTAAGGAGACTTGGGTATTGCCAGCAAGAGACGAACTGAACAAGCTGCACAAGGCTAAGCATTTGAGTTTTGGTTGAAACTAGACCAATTCATCTGTGAAACTTAGGATTCATGTAAAAAAATTTAGGTCTAGAGTAGTAGTTATATCACTTAGCAAAACAAAGTATTTTTTGGATTTAGACTGGTTATATTTCTCTGGCAAACAAGTGAGAAACCTAACAACCTTTCTGTACAATGGAGGAACTTTACTAAATCTTGTTCCTGTTAGATCAGCAACCCTCTTATCCCAGAAATCCATTAAATTTGATTGCACACGGGAATTTAATAATGACCAACCAAATGATAACTGATCCATGTAAGTTTTGAGAGCTTGTATATAAAAGAATAAACTTATCCATGCAATCGAGAAAGAATTGTAGGCATAAATCTTCCTTAACAGTAAATGATCCCTCCAGTTTGCAGTTTCATAAGTGATGCAAAATAGTTGATCAAGAACCTGATTCCGGATAAACTGTCCAAGTTCAGAATAGCGCTCATTACGAGCAAGAAGTTGTGTGGCCAAAACATAAAGATCAGGAGAAACTTTGAGCTTCTCCATGGAAACACTGCAACACAGAAACATGTATTGTAAGTGGCTCTACAAGAATCTCACCGTAGAAAGATCATCAGATAAAGGTAATATTAGATTAATTAATACAACAAAAGAATGTCTTGCATACCTCTTGAGGTACTCTACAATTATAGCAACCAAGTAAGATGGATCGCCAATCATTTGCTCCTCAACAGGCACGAAAACTGAATTGTACATTTCTTCTGGTGATATTGCAATGCTAGCTATTTGCGGCTTCTGAGAGGTGGAACTCATTGAATTCCCACTACTCTCACTTGCATTAGGTTGGAGGGACGTCCTCTCAATACCACTATGAACGGTTCCGACATCCATATTACCTTCACCATCCCCCTTATAGCTACTACTATCTCTGGGAGGAACACTGGATGAAACCTCCGGCATCAGATTAAGACTTCCCAAATGTAGGCTTTCATCGTTATCAGAAGCTGAAGATGACGACAGTGTATTCTTGCCAGTTTCTGGACCAGGATGAAGAACACCAGTTTCCATGATCCTGCCCTGGACATCATGTACGCTTGGTTGATCATGCTTTGCAGCAGCGCTGTCCATGTGCTTGCCAGCAGGAGTTGAACTTCCTGCTTGTTCAGAAATGGATGATCTTCCATAATATGCCTTTCCAAAACCCTTTGAAGAACTTTCCATTTTCACAGCAAGACTATATGAAACAGTTAGGACATCAATAGCTCTAGCTACCATGGGCACTGGCCTCCTTTCTAGGATCATTGTCCGCATCAAAGCCAAGCACAATTCCTTTACCTATGACAGGTTTATGCAGAATATCTGATGAAATTGCAGATCATTTCCCAAGAAAGGAAAAGGAAGAAACACAATAGCCTCCTTTTAAAAAAGTAGGAAAACAAATTGAGACCCATAAATAGAAATAATAGTACCTTACTAGGTTCAGATCGACGCCGCTGTAGAAATTCTAAAAGCAAAGGCACATCTGAGTTGCTAGCAGCAATAGCCTGGAAAACATAAACCGTTGGTGTATCCTCATGGAAACAAATATCTTAAGAAAGATGTTCACCACAAAGATACCTCTAGATCCAAAAGGATTTTCCACAAAACCCCATGGGTAGAATCAGATATAAGGTCAGGTGGAAGGAATGTCCAGCTTTCTCCATAAGTTGTTCCTTTATTACTACCAGTATTTGATTCGTTTAGCTCAGTTAAAAGCTCTTCCTTTTTACTGCTTGTCTGGGATGCAAAACCATTGAGGTCCGGCAAACCTTTTACAATAAGAGGAAGTGGAGCAGAAACAGGTGATTGAGAATCTGAAAATATGTCATAGAGTAAAACAACTTTTGCATCCACTTGATGAACAAGAAGCACGTTGTCCACCACGCTGACTGCCACTTTGGTAGAATAAATTGGAAAGGAACCCTGCCATGTTAAATAGCCATACCAGGAAACCGGAATTACAAATTCTAAAAACATGTATGCATATAAGAAAAGCAATATACTATGAGATGCCTAACTTTTCTGTAATAAATGTGTAATATCAACCTGTTCAATGATGGCATCACGATAGAATCGATATATGCGCAACAGCATCCCCACCCAGTCAACTTGCAGGCAGTAGATTCTACTATAACTGATTCAACATACAGAAACATACATCTTATCACAGAACCTCAAGATATGAGAATCATATAACTGATTAAAGTTTAAAAAGGGTCAAAACAGAACAGTGAAACTCCATAGGACCTACACAGTAATAATGTGCACATCATCTGCACCTAAGACAGGCTTTTTATTCACTTCAGCTTTTGTCATTGTCACTTCAAACTTCGGCAAGCGAATGATTCCACCAGATGAAAACTGAAACAAAGGACTAATTTAAGGAGGTGTCATAAATTGAGAGAAGTAATGCTAAACTAAGTATTTGTATATAACCCCCATATTAGCATATAGTCTCTTTAAGCAGATCTTAGATAGACCAGTTAGGAGTTTGGGGTCTGCTATAAGCGTTTAGAGCACCTATGCAGGTGCATATGCAACCATTTGACAAAATAGCTAAATACACTTGCCAAGTGCAGTGAATGATGCACCAAAGAGCTGAGATAAATTAATGTTCTTTGAAGATTAATCAGTTTAACTCCGCCCATGTAAGGGATCACCATTGCATGGCCGGTCCCAAGCCCGGATAAAGGAGGAGGGTTGCGTTAGGCTTTCGAGTTCCGACAGCCAGCGTAAAACTTTATCAGACTTATCTATCATAGATTCTACAAATTATGAGCATTGTATTGGGGCATTCCCTCTTAGCGACGCACTGCAGAGTCTGAATGAAGTGAAAAGTAAGCAAGGGCCTCTATATTTTCGCCCCGATGTAGTGAATCAATTGTAGAGAGGGTTCCCACATCATGTAAGGGTTTGGATAAAGAAGTTAGTCCCGCTACATTATCACCCGAATGTAGTGAACAAGTTGTAGCCAGAGTCTACGCATTTTCAGCATTGATTGATGCGGGGATAAGGAAGTTAGTCCTAGATTATAAGATTCATATTGGTACTTAATATCGAAACATTAACGGACAAGTTAGTGGAGGTGGTAGATACTATGATTCATAGAAAGATTCATATTCTATGTTTACAAGAGACAAAGTGTGTGGGAGAAAAAGCAAAGGAGATTGAGAATACATGTTTTAAATTATGGTAATTAGGAAAAAAAATGCTCAAAATAGAGTTGGTATTATTGTAAATAAAGATTTAAAGGACAGTGTAATAGACACAACGATATAGTGACCAAATTATAATAGTGAAATTAGTATTAGGAGAAGAGGCTTTGAATATAGTTTGGACTTATGCACCCAAAGTAGGATTAGAAGATATTATAAAGAAGGCTTTTTGGGAGGAGTTAGATAATGTAATTCAAAGTGTTCTACAAAGGGAGATAATTTGTTTAGGAGGAGACTTAAATAGACATGTCAATAAAGATGCATTAGGAAATTAAGGTATTCATGAAAACTATGGTTTTGAGAATATAAATGAGGAGGGTAGGGAGATTTAAATTTTACTAACTTTTTATCTCTTTATAGTTAATACAATTTTCAAAAAACAAGATGAACATTTAATTACTTATAAGAGTGGCTTGTCATAAACACAAATTTTGTCTCAAAGATTGCAACGTAATTCCAGGAGAAATATTAACTATTTTATCAACTTTTAGTAATGTATTTCCATGTAAAAAAGTGGACAAAGAAGAATAGAGTGCATAGAGCTATTCAGACTAGATGGTGGAACCTCAAATGTGAGAAATAAGATATATTTAAACAGAAAGTTCTTCAAGAAAATACTTGAAATTATTTAGACATACCTTCTTATACGTGGAATAATGCGGCTATTCATATTAGAGAAGTCGCAAAAGATGTATTACGCGAATCTAAGGGAGGCGTACCGGCAAAAAAAGAAGCTTGATGATGGAGTGAAGTGGTGTAAGATAAAATCAAGGCAAAGAAGGCATGTTACAAATTGCATTACGCCAAGAAGACTAGTGAAACTTGGGACGCTTATAAGAAAGCAAAGAAAGAAGCAAAAAATTATGTTAGTGAAGTAAAAGCCCAATTTTTGGAGGATTTATATAAAAAGCTTAACTCAAAAGATGGTGAAAAAGATATTTTTAGGATAGTTAAAGGCTAGAGATAACAAAACTAAGGATCTTACTTTTGTTAGATGCATCAAAGATGAGGATGAAAAGATCCTAGTGGCAAATGATGATATAAAAAAATAGATGAAAAAATTATTTTTATAATCTTTTTAATGAAAATACATATGGTAGTATTAGCTTAGAAGAGTTAGCCAAATCAGAAAAGTATATAAACCACAATTTCTATCAACATATTCAATAAAATAAAGTCAAAGAGCCTCTTAAATATATGAAGGTTGGTAAATCTGTAGGACCAGACAATATTCCTATAGAAGTATGGAAAATTCCAGGAGAGAAGGGGTCACTTGGCTCATAAGACTATTTAATGAAATATAAAAAAGAGATGTCCGAGGAATGGAGAGTGAGTACACTTATACCCATATATAAGAAAGAGAGACATTCAGAATGTGTGAATTATCGAGGTATCAATTTAATGAGTCATACTATCAAATTATAAGAAAGAATTATCGATCGTACGTTAAGACAAGTATCGAGTACAGCATAGAACCAATTTGGATTCATGCTCGGTAGATCTACTATTGAAGCGATTCACCTATTAAGATGTCTTATGAAACATTTTAGAGCAAAAAAAAGAAAACATTCACATCATATTTATTGATCTAGAAAAAGCTTACGATAGGGTGTCAAGAGATATTATTTGGAGAACCTTGGAAAAGAGAGATATCCCATTGACATATATAAATCTTATAAGAAACATGTATGATGGTGCAAAAACATATGTGAGGACTCACAAATGAATGATAGACTCCTTTGAAGTTAAGATTGGGTTCCAGCAGGGCTCAACTTTAAGTCCATATTTATTTATATTGGTCATTGATGAGTTAACAAAACATATTCAAGATGAAATACCTTGGTGTATGTTATTTGCAGATGTCATTGTGTTAGTAAATGAATCTAAGGAAAAAGTTAATAAGAAATTGGAAGTATGAAGAGAAACGTTAGAAAGTAAAGGTTTCCAACTTAGTAGGATAAAGAGAGAATATATGGAATGTAAGTTTGATCATTTGGGTACTTCAGAGAACATAGAAATTAAGATTGGCACACATTGCATCCCTCACAAGGAAAGTTTTAAATACCTAGAGTCAATTTTTCAAAGTAATGGGAAAATTGATAGAGACATTACACATAGAATTATTGCCGGTTGGTTAAAATGGAGAAGGGCATCAGGTATTCTATGTGATAAGAAGATACCATTAAAATTGAAAGGTAAATATTATAAAGCAACAATTAGGCGTGCTATATTTTATGGTTCTGAGTGTTGGGCAGTTAATCATCAACATGTGCAAAAGATTGTAGCAGAAATGAAGATGTTGAGATGGATGAGTGGTCACAGAAAGAAAGACCGTACACATAATGAGGTTATTCGAAACAAATTAAGAGTAGCACCATTAGAGGATAAAATGAAAGAAAATCGTTTAAGATAGTTTGGACATGTAGAAAGACGACCCAAGGACGCTCCTTAAGATGATATGAAAAACTAGATTGTGAAAATGTTAAAAAAGGGAGAGACAACCACAAAAGTGTTGGAAAGAAACAATAAAGAATGATCTAGTTTATATTGAGTTAACTGCTAGAATGGCACATGATAGGACTCTGTGGAAAAAAAGAATTCATGTAGTTGACCCCATGTAGTACGGGAAAAGGCTTAGTCACTGTCGAAGATTAATCAGTTTGAACATGAAAAATAGAACTCTTCTTACTCGACACTAAAAGGTTCATAGTTACATAAGAGGAAATACATAGGAGTGACTTGATGTATCCGTGGGGCAAATATTCTACATGCTGTCACTATCTTTTCTCAGATTAAATATATTGACTTGAAGATTTGGAAACAGCAAATGCAAAAAACAAAAGGTTACCTGATATCCAGTCAAGCTCTTACACTGCATTCCAGTTGCAAGAAGAACAAGGCGACTCTCATGGGTGTAAACATACCAGCTTGTGTAAAGCCGCTTGGTCTCCACCAAGCGAAGTGCATTGGAATCAGGTTCACAAGCATATAAGTCAAGTCCGCTGACCATTAACATGGCAGTATAGCAAAAGCGTTCAATAAACAGAAGCAAGAACATATGCAATGCACATAAGCAAACAGTCTATGTTTAGCAAAAAAAGTTCAGTAAAAGAGAAGCAAGCATTCATGTTCGCATATAATAAATAAACAATACAAATAAACAGACCTGTATCGCCTCAACAAATGAATGCATACTGAGTTCTCCAACATCAGCAAGCTAAAAGTGAATGACAGAGATCTTAAAATAAAAGCTTAGACAGCATACTCACCATACAGCAACCTGTTTAATAGTGTGTGTGTGTGTGTGTGTATATAAGAGAGAGAAAGGGGGTGGCGAATTATTTTAAAAGGTCATTCTAGCTTATAGTGGAACTGTTAGGAACATGTTTTCCTTTGGTTAAATGGGCACCATCCTTTTGATCCATATTTTGATCGCTGTACAAAATATGCAGAGATATTTATGCTTATATTAGACAACAAGGGTGATAACTATCTATGCTATCGCTCCTCTCTGTAGTATTAAGATGCTTAATCCAGGTAAATTCATATACCACACTATTTGGCGTTGTTGTCTTCTTGTTTGATAGCTGTTCCACAATATCTTGTATTGAGATGTTTAGTCCAGGTAAAGCATGCTAGTAATGCTATTGCTACAAGCTTAGAACATCTACCAGACATCAAGGATGATAACTATTAATGCTACGGCAGTAGTATTAAGATGCTTAACATACAGGTAAGCTCAAGAAAAACATGCAGAGATCTCCTCAATATTGTTGGATATTCATACACGAGAAAATTCACTGAAGTTGTTCTTACACATAAGTTCATAACACACCTGGTCTTTATGATGACAACATCACAGGTCGGGCAGTCTGTCCAGAAAAATCCAAGTATGCTTTCAGATCCAATCTTGCATTTTCTGTAAAAGGTTGCACCAGTTTCTCGATTTTTGAACTCAATTTCATGGTTTGAGCGTTGAACTCCTATAACTTTTCCATCCAAAGAATACCGAATGGATATAATAGGCCCATTGATTAGTAAGTCAGAATTTGGCGGCTCATGTGGTACCTTCGAACTGATTTGCCAAGAGTATACCTGTAAATCAATCTTGTGTTATGTTCTACTTGGTAGTGCAGTCCAGTTCCACCCTTAGATTGGAGTAGAATTCTTACCCGATCAGATGTAGGTACCAGTAATAGTTTATTTCCATCATCATAAAATAAACCCCGAGCTCCAGGAAGATTGCATCTCAAAGGTGGATATTGAACATAAGCATGTGAAAGAGCACCAGGTCCAGTTAGTCCTGCTGTCCTAGACTGACTACTTGATCCTCCAACAAACATTTTTCACCACTTAATAGGAGTTTCATCAATTTTAAACATTGGCTTCAAGAGCTCTTCACCTTCAAATAACCTTTGTAAAAGTGAAAGAAAATGAATGAGAAACACAGAAACTATTACACCACATAGAAATCCCCAAATTACAGATCAAATCTAGCATGTATAATGGTTGTAAAAATGACCAAGGAATACCTGACACGAAGCCACAAGAGATGACTATCAATCTTACGCCTTATGCTTCAGCTGCAAAGGTGGAAAAAGATGAGAGAAAGCAACAAGATACCATTAGCAAGCAATTATTATTTTTCTTTTTCAATTACCACATTCTGCATGCATTTTTTCAGATCAAGGAACTCCTTTGCACACATATCATGTTCAACTTTTGGAACTTTTGCTGAAACACAGCAACCATATGCTTTTACCTGCATTACAAAATGAATGTAACATGAAGGAATTCCCTAGATGCCTCGCAGCATCGGACACAAATATGTTCCAACTGGTAGCCATCAAGTTAATGTTCATAAAGATGTGCTTAAAAACCACAAGCAACTACTCATGAAAATCTGATACATCGCTAGGACTTTTAACTGCATGCTTTTCAACAGCCATGTGCGGTGCATGAAGAAAGCCTGAACCTTTTTGTTTTCAAGCTCTTGTGCATGATAGACATCTCTAGGATGTTTGAATCTATGATTTCTAAGCAGCCAAGTGTCTATCTATGAGTATGCGCTTGCACACATTTGTCTGAAGAAAGAATAAATCTTTTTGAAAAATTAAGTCTAGTTGTTTGTCTCCTCTAGATAGCTATAACTCTGTACTCAAACTAAAATGCAATTGTTTCAAGGACAAGTTTCACTGACTTCAACTAAAAGCCTTAAGTATGGCAGCAGAAATATTAACCTGTGATGAACAATTCACGAAAACACGTTGGAGAGCAGAGACTGGAGGTTTCTGTTGTTTCATATTCCAACCATCTGCAAATCAAGCCATTTTCAAAATGTACGTAGGGAAAAGGAGACGCCTCAACAATGGCAATGTAACTTATCACAAAGACCATCAAAATTTGGATACGAGTAATCATACGAATTTTCTATTTATGGGATATAAAATTTGGAAAGAAACACTCTGCAGCATTACTGAAAACAACAGGCCAAACAAGAATGGAAAAGAGCAGCAGCATGCAACCTTGTGTTTCATTTCCATCATGAAAAGGAAATAAAATGCTTTTATGTCAAAACAACTGTGGCCAAAATGCGTTCCCACTAAATAGACCAGTCTAAACACATCTATGAGGTTAGATTAGTAAACTAACACTTATATTTATGTAAGGAGTACCTTAATCTAGAATTTTGCATATTATACACACGCACATGCAGAGAGAGAAACACACTTACATCACTTTCTTATGGCATAGCTGGCATACCTGTCTGCACTCATGTGCAGGGAATAGTATCTATTGATAGGTTAGCAAGCTGTTAGCAGTTGACCCTAACATAGCGATAGCGGGGATATAGCAGCGATATAGTGGATTTAACGACACACTATCATTTAACATTAAAAACTAACATATATATAATGGATTTCTAATTTCTAAAGAATATCAAGAAATACATAACCACCACATTCATAAATGTGAATCAAACTAAATAAACAAATTTTAAGAAGACAAACAATAAATACGGTGTGGTATATGCATATTGAATTGTTAAAAAACAAAGACATAAATGTCACCAAGTTATTCTAACACCAAGTAGAAGAATTAAAAGGAACTAAAATATTACATGTATCTGCTCAAGTATGGTCCAATCTAATTTGAGCAATGAATTACGCTTACCTGCAAAAGGAATAGTACAATGTTAGGATGAAGAAAAAGTGCTCTTAAAACATGAAAAAAATCTTGAAGAGCATATAAGAAAAGGATTAATGGTAAGAAAGTTAAATTCTAGAAGAAAAGAAAAACATAATATATGACGCATCTCAAGGATTGAAGAAATAGATTGCTTACTATCTATATTAGCAATCTGTGATTAAAGAAATAGACACCATTAGAAAGATGAGCTATAAGAGTATGGACTCAGCCTTGATAATACAAATTTGTCAGTACAACAGTCTAAAAGATTTTCCGTTAGGAACAACAACATACAAAAAAATCGTGATCAGCATGATACACAAATTGTGTAACCAGATGTCCACAGTCAACAACATAGCGCAAAATTGTGGTCAATATACAAACCCTCTTTTGGTTGAGCCTAGAGAGAGGTGGATTGAGTCACTGGACACTGGACACTGGAAAGAAGAAGGGGAACCACCGAACCATGCTAGAGGAGAGACCGTTTAGTGGGTTGGTAGGGGACAGTGGAAGTAGGGTGGTGGTGATGAAAGCCGTAGGAGAGAGAGATTGCATCGGTGGTGGTGGGGACGGTGGAAGTGGTGGTGGTGATACAAGGCGTAGGGGAGAGAGGGGGAGACTGGAGAGAGAGAGAGAGAGACCATCTGGTGGTGGGCTATGCGTCGTTGGTGGTGGGTTGTCTGCCACCGGTGGTGGTGGTGATGGGCTGGTGACAATGGAAGCCCCAAAAGAGAGAGAGAGAAAGAGAGAGAAGCAACCAAATAGGTATAAAATGGGGAATTTGGGTTGGGTCAACTCATTTGTATTGAATCAACCCATCTTGTACGATATAGCTAAGCATAACTGCAATAGTGCCTGGCATTAGTAGCATTTTCTAGACGTCGTTAAGTGTGAGCCATTATAGCATCAAGCAATCCATTAACATACTATAGCATGCTATTGTAGACATTACTGTCACTTGAAATATCTCTGATGGTACATACCGTGTCCAAAGGAAGAACTTATAATTCATCTTTAATAAATTATAAAATTGCTTGCTAGCTGAAGAGCTTCACCTTTGACGGCTTACTGAGAAAGGTTGCTTGACTAAAAGCAATTAAGTTCTTCCTTTCTTGTTTTTGAGGTCACCAACATATACCTTTTTAATTATCAGCAACATCTGTATTGATGTCCATCCAAATCTGAATGTCTTAGTACTCTTCCAACTAAATACAGTTCAAGGTTTGATACCAGAATATCGTATTCATGAATCAGAACTCTACATGTAACATATCGACAATGGCTACAGATGAGTTCAAAGAATTGTTGTAATGATAGCAATACCGTGCAGCATAGCTGTCAAGGAAGAATGATAGACTAGGGATCTCATTTATGGTAGTTGGTACAACCACCATTGGGGCTTTTTTAGCAGCAACACTGCTTAATGACCGTCTGTCAGATTACATGGCACAAAAGGAATAATAGAGTATTCAGATCTAAAATGACACCAAATTTTAATTCCTTACACTCTATTTCAGCAGATGTATGATGTATTCTTTTTGGTTGACAACTAGGGATTCTGTAATCTTATTTGAGTGTAACCTTCTTTTTTTATTGCCTATTGCGTCTCTATTCTTCATTCTCTTTTCTGTCATGTTCTGCAGACAAAATGTTAACTTTTCCCCATGAGGAAATGGTGACATTTAGAAAATATTTAGATAGTAGAAGTCACATAATCAGTGTTATGTGTTGTTGAGATTTGGGAGACTCGTAGCAGAAGATCAAACTACAAAGATAAATAACAATTAATAGAAAAAAATATATACGAGATAGGACGAAGGGGGCGGACCTCCAATGGAGCCCCCCCCCTCTCTTTCTCTCTTTCTTAATCACAATCACCTTTTACCCTAATACAACCTATCAGTTCTTATATAATGAGTTGTAAAACAGAAAATAACCAAAATGCCCTTAGTACTCCGAGCAATTACAATAATACTCAACTATTAGAAATTACATAAATAACACTTAAAACCCAATAGATACATATATTTTCAACACTCCCCCTCAAGTTGAGAGTGAGATACTTCGAACTCTAAACTTGTTGAAAAACTGGTTCTTTCTTCACCACACGTGCACTAATGATCTCTTTGAGGCTTCTTTAAATCAACTTCAACAATCAAGAACACATGGATAACACACTACCCTTCTATGGGTGTCGGTTGTTCCCTCTCTCTTTCTTCTTCTCCATGAAATGATTCGGCAGCTAAACTTCAAAAGTTATGTTTTTCTACTCTTGAGAAACCTGATCTTTTGTGATGAGAGGTACTACTCAACCATACACACTTCACACGGCTTTTCCTTCGCCCCTTCACATGGTGGTTGCTGCCGGTGTATTGATTGGGTGCCCTCTCTTTACCACTCAAATAGCAGATGACTGTAGCCTCTTTTCCAACCCTCCTAGCTGTTTACTTAAGCAACTCAAGGTTTTAACTTTCATGCTTCTTGGTGATAGTGCCACATTCCATACCAATCAATTCCTCTGGCCTCTTCTATTATTTGATTTGTCATGCATATGTAGTGAAAGAGATTGATTTTTCTACATTCTATCTTTCTCTTCTATTTCCAATTCTATTGTTTGATCAAATAAGAAGACACTTACTATATACGACTTCATATTTTCTGTATTTTTTTCAGCCCCTTGGATATCCATTTTTCAAGCAACCTTCCTTGTTGCAACACTTTTAAGCAACCCTCATGGTTGTAATCTTCTTCAACTTAGCCTTCTTAGCTATTCATCTTCAGCAGCTTCATGACTACAATAATTTTCAGCAGCTTCATGGCTACAATAATTTTCAACAGCTTCTTGGCTGCAACAACTCTTCAATTCAGCCTTCATGACCGAGTTTTAAGCAGCCTTAATAGCTGCAAATTCCTGCAACTTCAATGGTTGCAAATACAATCATTACTGCAGTCCTCATGACTGTCATCTTCTCATAATTGAACATTGGTGCCCTTGCACGGCTACCTTCTCTCTTCTCCAAAAACTCGGCTTGCTCTGGGTGAGGAATATCTCAGCATCACGACTCGAGAATAATATTGCACCAGTTTGGTTTATGAGATCAGCATTAACTGCTTGGACTCAATAATTTCTGCACCCATCAGATGCTTCTCTATCATATCATCAATTTCACCAGTAAGAATACTTCCAGATTTAAGGGCCTCTAAGATGTGCCTCTCTGCCAACTTATGCCTGTCCATCTAATTTAAGAAGGAGCAAGCAATATCAGAAGCATAAAAATGGTATTCTGCACCCATGTCCATCAATGCCATATCACCATCCTCTAGAGTCTGATCATTTTGGAGCAGCTGCATGGCCATATTGGATTATTGCATTGTTTTCACCTGTCGCACATAAAGTGTGCGAACAATGACGACAGCCACCATGCATGTATATATGATGGAGAAATATCATCTCTAGCTGATATTCCTTTAGTCCCACTTTAGTCTTTTGCACAACCTCAATATGAGCCATCGAGCTTATCTCATTAGCATATTTGATAAGACTGAGTTCCAGTTCAGACTTCACACCACAACTTTCTGATAGAATAGGGTGCAATGACTTCAAATCCTTCTCAAAGGCCTCAATTCCCTCGAATTATGCGGGCTTCTAAAATTTGTTGCTATCGGTATTTAACCCATACAACAAATATAGCTTTGGTTTCCCAGGTCCTCAATAGTGATCTTTTAGCACTTGACCAATCTCATCAGCATAGCAAACTGAGCTCACCATATACCTTTCCTTCTGAGCAGACAAAGGCTTTATCTTCCATACCCAAACAGCATATTCATCAGTCAGCCTTGGTGCAAAAAAAAAAAATGGACTTTCCAGTGTTGACAACAAGAGTTCCATAAAATCCAGTTCCACTGGTCCCTGCACATTTCAACTATCCCTTACCTTGCCTTCCAGCCAACTTTTTTATAGGCCTTCTCTTTGGAGGCATACACTGCTGTTGCATCCTCCTAAGTTCCTGCCAGTTTTTTGAAACAATGTTGGTGACCACTTGTCTGGTTGGACCTGACTGCATAGTTCAGTGGCTTTGGTGAGTCACAGAAATGACAGACATCCTTCTTAGACAAGGGATGATTCTGACTGCCAACAAAGACCCTTGATGCACTGTTATGTGGGTACGTGGAAAGTAGACCAGAAACATCTATGTTCTTGTCAAACCAATGGAATTTCCTTCGCTCTCATCCTTCTCCCTCTCGCACACCTGTTGGAGCAATCACATTCCTTTTCCAGCATTCACTTCCTTCTTTCCTAAAAACGAGGGAATCATCCTTATCTTGATTTCTTTTTCTTATCATTTCCACCAAATCATGAAATTAATTTCCATAACTATTTATGGTTAGCTTCCCACAAAATCAAGAAATCTACTTTCCACATCTACCTTTCTGGTTTACTTTCCACAAAATCATGAAAAATAATCTGTAACTATCATTTCCAGCATTTGAAATTCAAAATAAATGAACTTACCCTTTTTAAAAGATTCAAATCTTCCTTTCGAGGATTTTATTGTAACCCCCTTTAAAAAAATAGAAAGAATGGATCAACCATCGTTATTGCCTTTGGCAGCCAACACCTTCCTTTTTCATCATCTTCTTCTTCTTCCTTGAGAATTTCCCCTTTTTTTCCAAATTATCAGGCGATTTTGCAAGGCCTCCATAGCCTTTGCAATTTCATTTTTTTTTATGCCCGATCATATCCATCCCTACTCTAGTTCCACAAATGGGGCATACCCCATTTTTAACCTTAACAGAATGCTCATCATCTATGTGACAACAGAGACCAACGATATAGAAATCCTCCAAACAGAACAGACAGCCAAGCATTTTCAATCATGTCTGAGTTATACTTTGTTCAACAAAATCATAGGGGAAAAACAGAATAGGTTCTGTATGTGCACACGCACGTCCATGGAACCAAAGTACATTCATACCTCTCATTCTGACAAACTGCAGTTATTCTAGTAGGGACATATACTATTCTCATAGTGCTTTTTGTTGTATTAACATGCGGGCCTCCTGCTCCACTAGCACAGAAAGCACATCACAAGATGCATGCATTTGGACAGAATAATCATCAACATATGGTTGTTGTGGAAAATTTGATATGTGATCCCCAAGCGGGTATGTATTTTCATCTTCAATTGAAACTGAACATGGTGGGATAAAGATTGGCACCAAACTCTCATCATCTCTTCTAGGGAAATAAATGCCTATGGACTTCAAACTCTTGTAAGTCTCCTCAAAAACAAGCAAATAACACAACTCATGAGCAGAGTCACCCCACATGTGCAATCTGATAAAAAATCATTGACACACTCATGAAAGATACATGCAGAAGTTGGGAGACGGTGCCTCTTCCATCACACGACCATTATATTCATCAATGGACAAAAGAGGAAACAAGAAGTGTCGCCGAGCATATAACATCCTTCTCCTGTATATCATAAGACTAGCACGATTTTGAGCAAACCAGACATTCACATTATCCAACACTACATCAACTCCATCAAATATGCAACTGTTGTAGACAAAAACCTACTGCAGAGCTACACTAACTTTTGTAGATATAGCAGAGAGTTTCTTTCCCATCCAATGAGTCTGAAGAGCCACGATCTTTACCATAAAAGCTCTGATACCATGTTGAGATTTGGGAGACTCGTAACAGAAGATCAAACCACAAAGATAAATAACAATGAATAAAATATATATATATATATGAGATAGGATTAAGGGAGTGGACCTCCAATGTAGGCCGCCCCCCCTCTCTCTCTTTCTTAATCACAATCACCTTTTATCCTAATACAACCTATCAGCTCTTATATAATGAGATGTAAAACAAAAAATGACCAAAATGCTCTTAGTACTCCGGGCAATTACAATAATACCTAACTATTAGAAATTACATAAATAACACTTAAAACTCAGCAGATACATATATTCTCAACATGTGTATCATCATGTATCATATTATATAGTGAGAAACCATGATATGAGGTCCTGTATTGCAATACTACAATATTATCGAACAGTCTCGTGTGATATAAACAATATCATATGATACAATGGCATATTGTACGTACCACATAATACTTACAATATGTTCCCTATTTATAAATGTGTATAAAATTATTCATATCTGTACAAACTTATCACCATATGAGATACAGATTAGTATTAAATTTTAGTATTGTTTATATCGTATCGTAATGTGTATCATTTTTCTCCATGAGACAAGCCTATTATATTGTAATGTGTTGTAAATATTTTAAAAGAATATTTTAAACATCAAAAAAATTCTAAACAATTCTTATAAATCAAATTTTGAGTACGCATTCATCCATTAAACATTAATTCAAATTATAAGTACAACTTTCATCATTGAATAAGTAGCAAATATTCTTTAAAATTACAAGTTTCATAATTAAAAAGAAGAATCATGTATTATAATGAGGATCATCAACTAAATATTCTCCTCCTTCAATATCACTACCTTAAACAACAAAATCAATGGCATCATCTCTCTATTGATATTGTTGCACTCCTTCAAACACACATATATGTACTTAGATATTGTAACTTTTGAAAACATAAATATTGATGATAACTTTAGTTTTGAGAGATAGAGTGTCATTTGGAAAGTTAAAAGAGTGTATGAAAATGTCATGCTCCCAAAAGTAAAGGATAGGCATACTTGGAACTAATGTTAAAGCCATTATTCAATTGATTTGGTGGTTGGACATTAGGAGATGCCCTCATATTTTTTGGTGTGACAAAATCTTTCTTTCATTCAGAATTTTGGTATCCTATGTTTCTAGCAACCTCCTATCCCCAGCTCTTATTGTCAAATATAGAAAAAGACAGCACCATGAATCACTTTGTTTCATTTAAGACTCTGTTCTCAAGAAAGATCCTTGTATCTAACACAGAACATTCTCCTAAGCTGTAATTGTGGTTCTTAAAGGTGGACATGTTACATAGATCCTTCTTTTGTGTTGATTAAGCAAGCGACTAAAACAGTATGTCATACTATTTCAATTCTAAAACATTTTTATAAATAAGATTTATAAATAAAAAGCCTATCGCACATATCGTGCAATATAGTATAGGCCAATAATATCACAATATGCAACATACGACCTATATCATATTGTAGGCAATACGTGTAACACTATCAAATCTATAAAAATTACTGTAAGAATAGCCAATTATTTTATTTTAAAGAAATTTACATGATAATAGACAAAGGTCCTATTATCGTAGTATCGGTGTTGTATGTATGAGCTGCTACCTATAAATGTAGCTTAGATTAGAAGAAAAAGGTGACATTTTAACAATAATTTCTGCAATATAAGCGTAATGTGTCCTTTGCATGAGCATAGAATTTCCTTACTCTACATTCTTAAATTTTTGTTTATTGTTCTAAATTATGCGATTTTTGCAGAAATTAACCATAAATTATCCAATAATAAATAAAATTCACAAAAGTGAGGCATCGATACTTAATGAGTTAAATTTTTTAGTATAAGAGCTATGGATCCTTTGCATGAACACGAAATTTCCTTAATCCGCCCCCTTAAAATTCAGCTTAGTGTTTTAGATCGTGTTTTACAGAATTAACCATTAACAAAACGTACAACTCATTGGCAAAATAGAAGCAAAAATATTAAAAGCATTCGGTAGAAGATCCCCGTTTACCTAACAAGAGTCCATATGTGGATGGCAACCGAATTGATCAGCTATTGGAATGAATCGTGAGGAATCTGCGGATTGGAATATGACGATTTTTAATCGAATTTTTATATAAGAGAAGGGAACAAAACCAAATCTCTTCCAAATGGGAAAAGAGGGGAATCAGCCTTTGGCTACTATAACAACTATTGATAATAAGAGTTTAGCCTTAGAGAGACCAAGGGAACTTACGGACGAATTCAAGTATCGTAATCGGAAGAGGAACAGTATCTTAGGCCGGACGATGGTCTCGCCAGAGATTCGGAGCTCTTCGAAGGGTTGAAAGTTTGGTACAGGCGAGTTATTTTCACATAACCATCCACTCTTCAAGGTGGTATCAACGGTTCGGGCTAGGAATGAATGCAAGTCCAGATCTGAATACCATTTTAGTATATCAGTACACAGAGACGTAGCCATAGACATGGCCAGTTCAAAACTGATGTGGTGGTCTGACCCGAAACCAAACCGCCAGACCATCAGTAACTGAAACCGAAAACTCCTAATTCAGTAATAGTTTAAGAAATCTATAAACTGATTTCTTAAACCAAAATCGGAACCGATATAAACCACAAATCTGTTTCAAAATCAAGCCACTAAACCCACCATATGGTTCTCGGGTCCTAGAGAGGCTGTCAAAAGATAACTTCATAAAATATCATCATCAGACTGTCAGGCTTAAATTGATAATCTCATGATAATTGTTATAATGAGGTTGGTTATTATACATGTAATATAATAATTTTTTTAAATTTATATTGTATTTACTAATGCCAACAGTTCCAAATTCAAATCAAAACCATCTTGAAACCGTCAGTTCCTAAAACCAGAATCGGTCATGATTGGGTTCAAGGTTTTGAGAGAACCGGAACCGATGATTCTGAATCAATTGTTCCGGTTTAACAATAACCAGGCATGTCTCTGTGATCGGTTTCGAACAGGTCTGATGGTTCTCAACTGGAATCAGAACCGGATCCAAAATCAAGAAAGACCTGGTTCGATTTTCGTTTCAGCTTCTACGTAATAGAACCATACCGAAATCGAAACGGGCTGTTTGAAATCACCAATTTCATAATTTTGTAATATTTTTCGTTGAAATTCAGAAAATTATTTTTTTCGGTTTTAAATGATTTAGGACTTAAATCATAACCGGTATTTTCAAACCAACATGGGAACCGAGGGCTTCAAACCAAAACCGGAATCAGCCTGATCTCGATTTGGTTCTGGTTCTTACTTTCAGGCAAACCGAAACTGAAAATTTGAAATTGTTGTTTCTGGATCTAAGTACATGAGACCAGATTAGACAAAGAGAAAGAGCTCACCTGGCTAGGGGTTCAACTCATAAAGTTTATTCGAATAAGAAACCTCCTTTCTCTTCTCTTGAGAACCAACCACCGAGTGAGAGTTGTCAAAAGTTTATGCGACTAAGAGGCCGAGTGAGTGAGTGTCTTTGATCCTCAGATAAGTGAGTGTTGCAGAATTAATCATACAGCCAACGGCTGTGGGCTATTGCGATCTGGTTTGACTGAGTGAGGTCGAAGGACTTCGCTACATCACTGTGACTTTGTTGAGGAAGATCGGCTCCCTTTGAAGCCAGCTGCGAGGAAGGCCGTGACAGAGACCAGATTTGGGTCTTCTTGGTCTGTCACATGAAATCTGAGCTTAAACCCTATGCTGAGAATTTGAACCACATAAACATAACCAAGCACTCCCTACACAAAGTGAGGTCAATTACATGGAGGTTCTTTGTTATTATGCTCGATCTTGTGTCGTATTAGCGTTTAACATGACATTATTTTCCCTTCAAACAACGAATCTGAATCATATAACCAAGCCTTTCCCACAAAAAGAAGGTTGCCTACAACGATCCTTAGTTGGTATCATTCTCGATCTTATGTCGTATTAGCATTAATAATGATAATGGTCGAGAGAGAGAGAGAGAGAGAGAGAGAGAGAGAGAGAGAGAGAGAGAGAGAGAGAGAGAGAGAGAGAGAGAGAGAGAGAGAGAGAGAGAGCGAGAGAGAGAGAGAGACGGGCGTACCTTGCATGCTTTCATATGGGAGATGCTACAAGAGGAAAGACAAACAGGAAGCTGTAAGGGTTTGCCAACTATATGTTCAAGTTTCTTCTTTTTGTTACATAGGGCGGCCAAGGTCTCACACTGCAACCCCTCGAGTTGAACTTCCCACACCAACAGCAAGGGCATCAGAGCGTCCTGTTTGTTGAACTAACCCTCTATGTTAGATTCAAATTTCTTTGCTTGTAAACAAAATTAAAATATCACCTTCCCTTGCTGTAGGTAAACTTACGAGAATCCAGCATGACCTTCCTCTCTCGTTCAGAAAATTCGAAACTAATGATGGAATAATTTACTCCAAAGTTCACGAGCCAAAATAAGTTTAAAATCTAAACTATAAAGTAGAATATTGCATGTTGTTTTGCTTTGTCATGTATGTTTACTTATCGGATTTGGTGAGTGCAACAGATCTTCTTACATGAAAAATATTCAAGATTGGTTCAAAACTAGTTAAAGGAATGCATATTTCTCTTCTCTCTCTCTCTCTACACACATATATATATATATATGGGAGTCTAATATGCTTGCTACTTTATATACTTTTTCATCTTTGATTGAGTTTAAAGTCAAAAAGTACATGTATGAGTTGAGTCATCTATAAGACAAAAAGAAGCTTACAAACTCAACCATCTATCTTTTCAGATAGATAGATGGTTGGCATTTTTCAATGATATAAAGTATATAACATGGTAAGCACATTAGGCTTTTTATAGACATATGTCCAAATTTATTATATGTGTGTCTATGTTGTCATTGAGAACGACTCAATTCACATGGAAGAATGGTTCTGATTCAGGTGGATGAGATGGGACATACTAGAGAATATTGACATACGTCCTCATCGGATTGGGATGTGGCTTTGGTGATGGATGTGGGTCTTTGGGAATATGTCATTGTGTATCACAGTGAGTATTGGTTAGGAACAAGGCTCTAGTTGTCTTCTAAAACTATTTATGAGGTTTCCAAGGGCCTTTCGGAGCTTACTCGAGCCCATGTTGAGGGTCGGGTTCCGTAACGATCAAAACCTCGAAAATGTTAGAGTTCTAGTCACGTTAGACCTCAAATACCTTTGATAGAGGTAGAATGTTTACTTTGTATGTCGATCATTCAAATTTGAATCTTAATGGTTTTTTATCAAAGATGAAAGAAGCTTTTCAAATGCTGAAGAGTAGTAAAAAACACCACAAAATGTATATTTAGTAAATTTCAAGAGCTGAGACAGATTCTGGTAGGTTGAAAATTGTGGATTTCATTGTACAACTAAACATAGAGAAACCAAACTCACGAGGAAAAGCTATGGGCAATGAAAAGTTCATCTTTATTTACTATAAAAGACTACAACTATGAACTACACATATGAAAGAAAAATTAATAAAAGGGGAATAAAATAAATGGGTTGATTATGTGTCTAATGGACTATCTTCAAAGTGGGCAACCACCACCTTTTTTTTAGTCGAAGATGAACTTGGTTTCAGATCCTTGTTCTTTATAATGTTTTTAGCTTCTAGAACTTCTCGAAAAACATCTCATAATTCTTGTGGCTAATAATCCTAAAAAACAATTTTTCATGTTTGTTAATAGTCTATTACGATTAGCTCATTGCTTAATGTTTCCGTACTATCTCCTATGGCTTAATGTATGTGCCCATAGGAGAAAGTGAACAACTAATTTTCAAAGTGGTTGTTTGAATTTTTTTTAAACTTTTGATGATATATACAACAGCGTGTGAGAAATGTCTGAAACAGTTCACAATCATAACATATGATTAAGAATAAAAATCCAATAATACAGTAATAATGACATTAAGAACAATCCCCCAACATACACATGCATACCACTCTCACATTTATGACGCCTACGTGGAAACCCAAACTACATATCAGATATAAACCCTAGTGATCTGTGCTCCTGATCTTTCCACCAACATCATCATGATCATCACAAGCATACCACACGATGCTCCAACAATGCAACTGGCTGTAATTCATCTTCACAGTACAGCACGCGTACCATCTAACCTAATCAACAAACCATGCATCTCAACCATGCAACTGCAGAGAATCAACGCCCCAAGATGATGGTGGTGGTGATGCCATGAAAGGAATGGGAGGAAAGTGAAACTTGGGCATGTTTGGGATAGAAGGCATGGCTGGTATTAGTAACGTGGAGATTGATGGAATAGAAGGCATCTTTGGGATGGATAGGATTGAAGGAATCGGAGGGATGGACGGCAGAGATGTTGGCAATGTGGGGATAGTGGGAATATTAGATGAAGGGATGGTAGGCAATAGGAAAGATGGAAAGCCAGAAGGGATGGAAGGTAATCCGGCAGGGATGGCTGGCCAAACCGACGGTGCCGTCGTCTAAAGCAAGACGCGAGCAGCAAGCGCCAAGTCAGTGTTAAACAAGCAGATGCATGCAACGATGGTCAAAGAGATCAATAGAGTCTTGAGGGCCATGGCTGTCGTGCAGGGAGTTGCTTTGCTACTTTAGTGCCTTCAATCAGATTTGGAATCACCGGGTCTGTGTTTGATGACTTTGTTGAGTTAATGGGCGAGTTAGTATTTACAGAAGAGCCAGTCACGCATAGAGACTTGTTTGTCTATGGTGGTTGGCCTGGGGTTTGCTGGTAGTTTACCTTCCTATCTTATGAAGGGTGATCTGACTGCTGACTTCCTTCTTCGCGTTAGCTGCATCAAAGTCACATTAAAACTCACCAATAGTTATTGCTTTGCTTCTAAGTTCTATGTGTGACCTCATAAGGAGAGTGACGGGGCTCATCGAGGCTGACATCAGAAATGTATAATATATATATATATACATATAGTTTTCCAGTTACATGTATATATATTATCTATGTGTAGTTTTTTTACTACATATATATACATGAATAGCTTTTTCCTCTACATGTATATGTACATATATGTACTATATATACACTATATATATGTACAGTTTTTTTCATTACATGTACATATATGCAGTACATATATATAATGAATGTATATATACATACACAGACACAAATACATATATATGTAGTTTTTTTGTTACATGTTTGTGTATATATATGGAGTATGTATATATATATTATGCATATACATACACACACATATATATATATGTGGTTTTCTTATTATATGTGTATATGGCTTATTGAAGCCTGAAATGTTGTGATTGGATTTGGATTTTAAGCAGATTTGGATTACGTCTTATAGACCAGATCTAATATAATATCTAAAAGGCTTGTGGTCCTGCTGGCCAGTCCGGCCCATCCCACATCTTCCCCCAGAACCGTACACGCTGGGCCATTCGGCCCTGCTTCAAATATAGGCCAAAAATCTCTTGCCAGACCCTCCATTTTTTCAGGACCAGCCTCCTCTGGGCATGGCCCATTTTGACATCTCTAATGCTGGCCGTTGAAATTTGTTCAGTTGGGTGAATACGATTAATTCATTTTATGGATCAATTGATGAAGTTAATTATGCAATTGGTGAATCCACCGAGCATCACTAGCATGAATCTGTAAAGTTTTACAGATTTCATGAGATGCAATAATATCTAGATGAAATCAAGTCATGAAACTGTCGTAAGATAAACGTCGGAGAAATCATGGTTCTCTTCTGAACTTATAAAGATGGATGGTAATATAATATACACCACTTACAGTAATGTATTAAGATTTTCACGTGAATGGGGCGTATAGAAGCTTTTGCAGATTATCGATGTTGAGAACCACAAGATCTGTAGCTTGAAAATAAAAGGTTGAAATAACCAGACCAAGGCCTAGGCAGTGGTGGATCCACATTGGAGCACCCGAATATTTCTGTATTGAAATTTAAAATAAAAACTTTTAAAGACACTTGAATTTGAAGTTCGCTCCACCCGAACCAAGTTTTGGGTCCGCCACTGAGCATAGGATCTAGTCCAATTGTCAGGATGGAGATAGGTGGGAATTCCTGCCCGCCCCGCATGTATGGGGTGGGTCCTCAGGGTTCCGGATCCACCAGGCCAACAGCGCGGTCGGTCGGGGTGGTTGTGTTATGCAGGGTGGGTGTAGGTCAGGTTTGGGCTAAACATGCATGCGCAGCTCTACTTCGGGGTGCATTTTTCACTTAATAAATTTTTCATGTTATTTGATATAATGGTTGGTATTAAATTAAAATTTCGAGGAAAAAGTATTGTTCAAAAACTTGTACAGATTAAGCCAGCTTAAATTTACAGTTCGTAGGCCTATTATCCATCCTTCCCTTTTCTCTTAAATGTCCACTTGAATGCCTTGTACCTTTGTATATAAGTTTTAGTTCACACAAAATCCGAAATCTGCAGACAATTGGCATTGATGATCACTACTTATCAAATACAAGGGTAGAAGAAAGAAGTCCATTAATGGTGAAATACATTACAAATGGCAACAAGAGGCAGTCCACAGAAGCTGCTGCCCCACGAGACACAAGCCAATACCACACTCGTACTTGTCTATTAATACTCTGGACAACTCTAGCATCAGAAACAAACCGACTAACAAGAGAGCTCCTGAAATGTATGTACTCCAAGAACAACACAAGGTGCATGATCAGATAACACCGGAACCAGTAACTAAAACATCTTCAAAGCTGGACTCCAAGCACCAAACAAACAAGCCATGCAGCTGGAGAGAATCAACGATCTAAGATGGTGGTGGCGATGCCGTGAAAGGAATGGGAGGAAACTGAAACTTGGGCAAGTTAGGGATAGAAGGCATTGTTGGTATTGGCATGTTAGGGATTGATGGAATGGAAGGCATCTTTGGGATGGAAGGAATCGGAGGAATGGACGGCAGAGATGTTGGCAGTGTGGGGATTGTGGGAATATTGGATAAAGGGATGGTAGGCAATGGGAACGATGGGAAGCCTGGAATGGAAGGGAAGCCGGCAGGGATGGCTGGTCCGACCTGCGGCGCCGTCGTCTGCAGCAAGACGCGAGCAGCAAGCGCCATTTCGGTGTTAAACAAGCAGCAGCATGCAACGATGGTGAAACAGATCAATAAAGTCTTGCTGGCCATAGCCGTCATATAGGAAATTGCTTCGCTAGTTTCGTGCCTTCAATCAGACTTTGATTCACTGGATCTGTGTCCGATGACTTTGATAGGGAGTTGGTATTTATAGAAGAGCAAGTGACGCATGGAGACTTGCTTGTCTATGGTGGTTGGCCTGGGTTTTCTGGTGGTTTACCTTCCTATCTTCTGAAGGATGAGCTGACTGTTGACTTCCCTCTCCGTTAGCTACATGAAAATCATATTAAAACTCACCAGACATTAAGGCTCTGCTTCTACGTTTGTGAACTGATTCAGATAGAGAGGGCTCATTGAGGCTGAGATCCATCACGCTGGCGGTCGAGATTTGTTCAGTTGGATGGCTACGTAATCTGTTGACCAAGTTTATTATGCATTCTGGCAATCTACCGAGCATCAGTAGCTTGAAGCTGTCTGTCCCTCTTAGAATGTCGACATCCACACAATAGAAAAACGGATCCTGAGCACCTTTGACATTCATATTCATTCCTTTTGTGGAAGGAATGTAAATTAAAAAGTTTTAAGGGTTTTAATAAAATATGAAAAACAGCGTTATTGTACTAATGCCCCCAAAACAGTAATGGATGTGAGTGGACAAGGTCAGTCATAAGCAGATCCAATCTCTCTCTCTCTCTCTCTCTCTCTCTCTCTCTCTCTCTCTCTCTATATATATATATATATATATATATATATATATATATATATATATATATATATATATATATATAAAGAGAGAGAATACTATAAGTATTAGATACTAACATATCACTTCTATTTTTTGCAGGCATGTATGATATCTACTCTCATACTATTTCAATTCAAATCCTTACTGTTCATTTTAAAGTGGAGTGAAATTCTTTTGGATATATATATATATATATATATATATATATATATATATATATATATATATATATGAGTGAAATTCTTTTGGATATGTTAGTATGCGCTCATTAGATTCTCTCTATATGTATGTATACATATATATATATATATGTGTGTGTGTGTATGTGTGTGTGTGTGTGTGTGTATGTGTGTGTATGGGAGAACCAAGATGCAGACGGTGGGAATAATCATGAGAAAGTAATCCTTGATTATTATTCCTCCAGTATTGATATGGCACTTTCTATTGCACAAACTACGGGGTCCTATTGTTTTGTGTAACTTTCCACGTACATTGACACCCATTTTTTTAGGCCATGCCTAATAGGTGATAACAAGCACAAAATATTTGGGTTATGTTCGTGTCAGATTTTTCTGTAGGGTCTTACATTGTCAGTCCTATCCCAAACTGCTTCTATTAACAAATAGATTTTTATATGCTTTACATAGAACGTAATCGTAGGTTTTCAGGATCGATCTATGGTGGAGCAATTAATTTCCCCAGCTGCACAGGTTTACATATGCATGAGTTCGATATATATCAAGACGAGACCAAATCAAGAAGACTGACTTCTAAAGAAAATTGTCGAAGGCATCATGGATGTCACCCAAATCGAAGATGGATGATACCACAATGTATATCCACATAAGTTTTTTCACCAGAATGGTAAAGTTTTGGAGATCATACCACTAGATCTGTAGATAGAAAATAAAAGGTTGAAATAGCCTTACCTAGACATGACTGGTTCTGAACCGGTTCGACAGTTCTAATTGGAAGTCAAGAACTGGAACCAGACAGAACTGGAACTGATGGTTCCATAAATTTTGGAATAGTTTTTCGGTTTCAAATGGTTTAGGACCTAAAATATATATGTATGTATGTATATATTCCAAACCGGCATCAGAACCAGCCCAATCCAGGTTCTTTTCGATTATGATCTCCCAGATCACTTAATCCACCGCAGTCTGGTATGTGATTCTCTCTCTCTCTCTCTCTCTCTCTCTCTCTCTCTCTCTCTCTCTCTCTCTCTCTCTCTCTCTCTCTCTCTCTCTCTATATATATATATATATATATATATATATATATATATATATATATATATGTATGTATATATATATATATATATGTATGTATATATATATATATATGTATGTATATATATATATGTATGTATATATATATATATATATATGTATGTATATATATATATGTATGTATATATATATATATGTATGTATATATATATGTATGTATATATATATATATATATATGTATATATATATATATGTATGTATATATATATATATATATGTATGTATATATATAAAGATTCACTTTAAAAAACGATTAAAATAATGCAGTGATTAATTAGCTTTTGGTAATACTAAATCTTTTTTATTAGTATATGTGATTCTCTCTCTCTCTCTCTCTCTCTCTCTCTCTCTATATATATATATATATATATATATATATATATATATATATATATATATATATATATGTATGTATGTATATATATAAAGATTCACTTTAAAAAACGATTAAAATAATGCAGTGATTAATTAGCTTTTGGTAATACTAAATCTTTTTTATTAGTACATTCGGTACATTTTAATGTTTTAATTTGGAGACGCAGCCTGCTCATCAATTGGCAATCTTTAAGGGGTATTTGCATTTCCCAGATCACTTAATCCACCGCAGTCTGGTATGTGATTCTCTCTCTCTCTCTCTCTCTCTCTCTCTCTCTCTCTATATATATATATATATATATAATATGTATGTATATATATATATATATATGTATGTATATATATATATATATGTATGTATATATATAAAGATTCACTTTAAAAAACGATTAAAATAATGCAGTGATTAATTAGCTTTTGGTAATACTAAATCTTTTTTATTAGTACATTCGGTACATTTTAATGTTTTAATTTGGAGACGCAGCCTGCTCATCAATTGGCAATCTTTAAGGGGTATTTGCATTTGCACCCTGCAAACTACATTTTAAGCATTGCGCAGGTGCACACCCGTTTCAATGCGAACAGGAGTAATAACTTACAGTAAGGGAATGGCTTGTTTCGCAACGCGCTCAGAGAACGAGGCTTTTGTGGATAGGAGAAAGAAACTCCATTATGTGATTGATCACCAATTGTAAGACCAAAGCTGTAGCGGGTCAGGCAGTCTCAATCCGGGCTTGATTGGATTCAGACCCGCTTGGACAAGGAAGACGCCGGAGCGTACTACACAGAACCTTGTTGCACAGCAAGACAACAATGGCTTGGTTGGAATGCTGGGCAGTTACTCGATCTAGAAGGCCTTTAAATGGGCCTCCATGGTGGGCAGCATTGAGACGGACTAGGCAAGCCGCGAGAACGTCGAACATCGATCAGAATCAGGTGAGTTCCTACCTTTTTTTCAGATTTTTGTTTTTCTCAATTTTTTATGAAAAAACTCGTTGATAATCGCCGTTTTGGGCATGGGTCAAAGCACTGAGGTAGAACAAAGGGTTTTGGCGGGTTTGGGTCAGTTGTGGACATCTATATGGCTGCAAAATGGTTTATAATCGGCGGTTTTTTTCATTTTCTGTGACTTACCTTTTCATTCTTATTTTTCAGCGAAACGCCACCACCGGTTCTAGGGCTTGGTTGAAAGAGGACAGATAGACAGAGAGTGGGATACCTTTGGCTGCCTTGATCGTTGTCAGGAAACAGAGAAATAGCTGTCGAAAAAAACAAGAAAACTGCTTTTTCGGCGTGTCCCATTTTTGTGTCATGTCGTGTCTGAAATACTTTGAACCGACACGAATTCGTATTGTTTCCTCGTGTCACACGTTAAGAAATGGTTCTGCGTCAAAATAAGTTAGAAATAAGTTTTGTGTCGGATTCTGTGTCGGAAATGGGTTAGGTTTGGGTCATCTCTTGAAATGGATTTTGGGTCAAAAATAGTACTCATATCAGTAGTTGCAGTTTTTGTGTCGACACAATGACACAGGCTATCTACTGTGTCACTAAGTTTGAATCGAATATGAATTCAGGTATTAGTTTGGATCTATGATGACTTAAACGGATCCAAACTGAGTTTTGAGTGATTTTAGGGTTATTTGATATCCAATTTTGATACGGTTTATTGCATTAGATTCGTAGTTAAATATATTTTAATATTTTAATTATTTAAAATTATTTAGAGATTAAATTAGAAGATTTGGCAGTGATAAGTGTAGCCTAATGGTTTGGAGATTGGATCTTAGCGCTCCTTTAGGTAGGGGGTTATGCTTTCTTTTACAAACCATACTAGAAGTAATTTTTTTATTTTAGATAGATTTAAACGTGTATGATTAATAAATGTTTTATTGATGTTTATTAAATGATGTTTGCAATTATGGGTTATTTGATATGCTTTTGAAATAGAACGTGTTTATGACATTGGTTGATAAAAAGCATGTTTTGATATGCATGTTTTGTATGAACATGATATTTAAATATTGTATGGATATGGATTTGGATATTTGTGGATCTGAATATGATTTGTTAATATGATGAACTATAATTAGTTTTGGAAATGTAATGACGTATAAATATATGAGTCGTACTTGTGTGGGTTATGTGGGGTCTTTAGAGACTTCTAGTTTCCTCGGGTGATCCGGCTTGAGGTGAATACAGGTTATTTTCTCGGGCACTCTTTTGTGAGAGTCGGCATGGTTAATGTCGCAGACGGGGTTACTCAGGTCACGTTAGAGAGGGACAGACGACTCTGTGGCCTTTGGGGTAGACATAGTATGAGATGTAATTATCGGCATAAGTTATTATGAAATGATTGTGAAATTATACATGCTTTTAGTATGAATTATTTTTAAAGATGTTTAATCTCCCTACTAAGTTATATGTAGGAGCTCACCCTATTATTTTACAATTCATCATGAAGGTAGCACTTCCAAGGTACATAGAATAGAGTAGGAGTTGGATAGAGTCGCCTTTTTATTTTAGATAGTATGATAAATATTAAACGATTTAGAAAATCTTGTTATTCGGGGTTATTGTTAGGTGAACCCCGCACCAATTTGAGAGTATTGTTTAGAACTTAGATATGAATATTTATCAAAGTTAGATATTTTATTAAGTTAAATTAAATTAGTATTGTATTTCACTACTGCTTACCATCATGCCTACACGAGAAACAGTCACATGGCATCGGCTAGAGCTGAGTCATGGTCGTGACCCGAGCGGGTGTGACAAAAGCTACCTTATATATATCTAGGGCATTATTTAACATTGATTAAATGCAAGTCCTGGTTGTCTGTGAAGTTTGATTCGAGGACAGACAATTCTATGTTCTAAATATGTCAAGCTATTAATTTGAAATTGATCCACATATTGAGCTATATTATCTGAAAGGTACTTAAGGAACAACTGCTAAACGAACGGTAACTTCAACAACTTAGATGAGTTTTTAATAATGTGACTTCTTCCAACTCCAAACATGAACAGATTAGTGGCAGATCTACATGAACAATTTCTTGAGACAGATGCTTTACTTAAGTTTTCAATATAAAATGTATGTACATTGTATGTGTGTGATAGTCATTTTTTGAGCCCATGACAACTAACTACCACATACTAAAACCTTTCAACAAAAAAAGTAGAGATAATATGTCACACCCACTCGGGTCGCGCCCACAACCCGGCCCGAGCTGATGTCATGTGGCCGCTTCTCGCGGGGGCGTGATGGTGAGCAGTGACCAAATACAATACTAATTTAATTCAAACTCAAGGAAATATGTAACTGAAATGAATATTCATATCGAAGTTCTAAACAACACATCCAAAAAGGTGCGAGGCCTACCTAATAATAACCCCGAAGAACAAGATTTTATAAATTGCTTAACACTTATCATACCATCTAAAATAAAAATACAACTCTATCCAACTCCTACTCTGCTCCGTATGCCTTCGAAGTGCTAGCTTTAGGATGAGGTGTAAAACAATGGGGTGAGCTTCTATACATAGCTCAGTAAGAAAGTCAAACATTTTTAAACAAAAATCATATTAAAATTATGCATAATTTCACAATCATTTCATAACAAAGCACAATTACCTTTAAATTATGATTTCAAATTCATACGCATACACTCATACACACGGACACACATCATTAGTTATGATAATTACAGCCCATACTGTGTCTGCCCCAAAGGCTTCGACCCTCCCTAACGTGACCTCAGTAACACCGTCAACGATGGTAACCACGCCGACTCTTACACCAGAGTGCCCGAGAACACATCCTATATTCGCCCCAAACCGGATCGCCCGAGGGACCTTCAAGTCTCTAAAGACCCCATGCAACCCACACAACTACGACTCATATATTCACACATCATTACATTTCTAAAACCATTTACAGTTCATCACATTCACAAAACATATACAGATCCACAAATATCTAAAACCAAAACCAAATCCATATCCATAGAATATTTTAACAACATTTAAATACCATGTTCATACAACACATGCATATCAAAACATGTTCTTTATCAATCAATGTCATAAACATGTTCTATTTGAAAAGCAAATCAAATAACCCATAATTGCGAATAACATTTTATAAACATCAATAAAACATTTATCAATCGTACAAATTTAAATCTATCTAAACCAAGTAAAATCACTTCTAGCATGGTTTTGTAAAAGAATGCATAACCCCTTACCTCAATGAGCGATAAGATACAGTCCCCAAGCCATTGTGTCACTCTATTTTACCACCAAATTCTACAAATTTAATCTCTAAACAGTTATAAATAATAAAAATATTAAAATTTATTTAACTACGAATCTAACGCAATAAACCGTATCCAAATCGGATCCCAAATGACTCTAAAATCACCCAAAACTCAATATGGATCTGTTTAAGCTATTTGAGATCGAAACTGATACTTAGGTCCATATCTGATCCAAATTGAGTGACACAGTAGGTAACCTATGTCACTGTGTCAACACAGAACCTGTAACTACTAACATGGTTCCTATTTCTAACCCCAAAACTCATTTCAAGACACGACTCAAACTTAACCTGTTTCCGACACGAAACCTGTTTTGACATAGACTTGGTTCTTAGCATGCAACACGAGGACACGACACGAACTAGTGTCGGTTCATGACATTTCGAACACATGTCGTGTCCGACACAACTGGACACGAAAACCAGGGACACGCCCAAAAGGGTTGGTTTTCATGGTTTTCCGACGTCGATTTCGTCGGTTTTCGGTGACGATTAGGGCTGGCGATGGTCCTCAACCGATCACCTATCCTTCTTCTTTCAACCCAACCCATCAATGTTCGCCGGCGGTGTCGTTTTGGCCGAAAAACTCATGAAAAATGGTAACTCGGATTTGAGAAAATTTCATGAATCTACGCTTATTTTGAGCCGATTTTCGCGTATTGAGGCTTGTTTTTGAAGGTTTAGCATGAACCAAACAAAAACACTATGATCTAACTCAGTTTTAGCAACTAAAAACAAAAAAAATTTACAAAACAAAATTTTGATTTTTCTTACCGGATTCCGACTGACTCTTCGTGTTTTCCGGCTCGTGCGACTGCTCCTGAAGCTTCTCTCCAGCAGGCCGCCCCTCCTCTACCTCTTATACAGCCTGGCCAAGCTGTTAATCGGCCTTAATGGCCGTTACCAGCCAAGGGAAGCAAAGGGTCGTCCCTTTGCATACCTCGAGCGTTACTCTGTGTCTTTTCAGGCGGGTCTGGATCTTGGAGCCAGACTGCCTGACCCGCTACATAATACGCTGCCCACGGTTAAATAGTATGCGATTTTCCTTGACCTCAATAACTTCTTGGTTCACCATTCGACATGATCCGACCTGTTTGTACTTTTCATTTTAACCACAACAATTTTGAACTTCACTCAACAGACACGGTTTCATAAAGTCATCGCTAAGCACTGCCAAAGCTTCATTATAAGTTTTATAAAGCTCATTTCTAAGCAGGTAAGAATTTTGAACTTCATGGGCCTCTTATCCATCCTCCACATATTTCTTACATGTTCACTTAGAATGCCTTATACCTTTGTATATAAATTTTAGTTTATACAAAATTCGAAATCTGCAGACAATTAACATAATATGCGACAGCCTGATGATCACTGCTTATCAAATACAAGGGTAGAAGAAAGAAGTCCATTAATGGTGAAATAGGCAACAAGAGGCAGTCCTCAGAAGCTGCTCCCCACGAGACACAAGCCAATATCACACTCCTAACAACTCTATCAGAAACAGACCGACAAATAAGAGAGCTCCTGAAATGTTCACCAAGATCAACACAAGGTGCATGATCAGATAATACCCGGAACCAATAATTAACACATCCACGAGATGGAACTCCAAGAACCAAACAACCCATGCAGCTGAAGAGAATCAGCGTCTAAGATGGTGGTGGTGATGCCGTGAAAGGAATGGGAGGAAACTGAAACTTGGGCACGTTAGGAATAGAAGGCATGGTTGGTATTGGCATGTTAGGGATTGAAGGAATGGAAGGCATCTTTGGGATGGAAGGGATTGAAGGAATCGGAGGAATGGACGGCAGAGATGTTGGCAGTGTGGGAATCGTGGGAATATTGGATAAAGGGATGGTAGGCAATGGGAACGATGGGAAGCCTGGAATGGAAGGGAAGCCGGCAGGGATGGCTGGTCCGACCTGCGGTGCCGTCGTCTGCAGCAAGACTCGAGCAGCAAGCGCCATTTCAGTGTTGAACAAGCAGAAGCATGCAAAAATACTGAAAGAGAGCAGAGTTTTCATGGCCATGGCTGTGATACTGGAAATGGCTCTGCCTGTTTAGTGCCTTGAATTAGACTTCGAATTACTAGATGTGAGAGTGATGACTTATCGAGTAAATGGAAGTAGGTATTTATAGAAGAGCGAGAGGAGTACTGAGTGACGCAAGGATACTTGTTTGTCTATGGCGGTTGGCGTGGGCTTGTTTGGTTGTTTACCTTCCTATCTGAAGTATAAGCTATATGTCAAACAGGTTCGACCACACTCAACAACAAAATGACCAATACTTGTACAGTTCTGCTTGAGTAACGCTGCATCAGATAATGACCAAAGGTGTTGATGTAGAACAGGACCACCAACCAATGCAATTCGACTGTCAATTGTATTAGAGCCATCTAAGATATACATATATAGAGAGAAAGAGAGAAACTCCGTTCTTGATAAACGATCCAGTCCTATTTCAAAGGCCGAAATTAAGAGATATAATCTAGATAAAAAACTTTTAATCTACACCTCTCATCTCTTTAATCCGATGGTCCGAATTAGTAGGAATGGTCTACCGAATCTAACAACTTTATATATATATATATATATATATATATGTATGTATATGTATATATGTATATATATGTATGTATATATGTATGTGTATATATATATATATGTATATATATATATATGTATATATATATATATGTATATATATATATATATGTATATATATATATATGTATATATATATATATATATATATATATATGTATATATATGTATATATGTATATATATGTATATATATATATATGTATATATATATATATATGTATATATATATATATATATGTATGTATATATATATATGTATATGTATATGTATATATATGTATGTATATATATATATATATATGTATGTATATGTATATATGTATATATATGTATGTATATATGTATGTATGTATGTATATATATATATATATATATATGTATGTATATATATATATATATAGATATATATATATATGTATATATAGCTCTAATACAAATTAACCAAATCGAATTGCATTGCCTGGTCGTTGGTCTGTTCAAATTCAACACCTTTGCTCATTTTCTCATGCATTGTTATTCAAGAGAAGCTCTCCAATTATTGAGTTTCATTTTCTTGTTGAGTGTAGCAAGACGTGTGGGACTTACAGCAAACATTTTCAGATAGGAAGGCAAACAACCAAACGAGCCCACGCCAACCACCATAGACAAACGAGTAATCATTACGTCACTCACTCTTCTATAAATACATATTCCCCATTTACTCGACAAGTCATCACCCTCAAATCTAGTAATTCGAAGTCTAATTCAAGGCACTAAACAAGCAGAGTCATTTGCTGTATCACAGCCATGGCCCTGAAAACTCTGCTCTCTCAGTATTTTTACATGCTTCTGCTTGTTTAACACTGAAATGGCTCTTGCTGCTCGAGTTTTGCTGCAGACGACGGCACCGCAGGTCGGACCAACCATCCCTGCCGGCTTCCCTTCCATTCCAGGCTTCCCATCATTCCCATTTCCTACCATTCCTCCTTTATCCAATATCCCTACGATCCCCACACTGCCAACATCTCTGCCGTCCACTCCTCCGATTCCTTCCATCCCTTCCATTCCATCAATCCCTAACATGTCAGTACCAACAATGCCTTCTATCCCTAACTTGCCCAAGTTTCAATTTCCTCCCATTCCTTTCACGGCATCGCCACCACCATCTTAGATTGTTGATTCTCTCCAGCTGCATGGCTTGTTTGTTTGGTGCTTGGAGTCCATCGTTGAAGATGTTCGTTATTGGTTCCAGTGTTACCTGAGCATGCACCTTGTGTTGTTCTTGGAGTACATTTCAGGAGCTCTCTTATTAGTCGGTTTGTTTCTGATGTTAGAGTTGCCCGGAGTGCTAATAGACAAGTATGCGTGTGGTATATTGGCTTGTGTCTCGTGGGGCTGCAGCTTCTGTGGACTGCCTCATGTTGCCATTTGTAATGTATTTAACCATAAATGGACTTCTTTCTTCTACCCTTGTATTTTATAAGTGGTGATCCTCAGGCTGTCGCTCATTGTGTTAATTTTTTCGAATTTCGTATGAGCTAAAACTTATATACAAAGGTACGAGCCACCTCTAAGTTGGGATATAAGAAATAAGTGGAGGATGGATAAGTGTTGGGTTTAAGGTTAATTAAAGTTGGGTTAGTTAAAATCATGTACATTAATAATATTTAATTCATCTTTCGTATTTCTTAATATGGAATTGATGCATCAGAAAGTCTTTAAGTATAAGACATGTGAGGGACTGGTGCATATGAAGTCTACACATAGATAAAGTTCAGTTCTATATTGGATAAAATTTAGTTTCATATTGAAAGATGAAACAAACCTATGTGTCCCTTTATATAGTTGGTAGCTCATGAACCTTAATTCAAAGAGCTTGGAGAGTACATGCTTGACCATACATGCCTGTATCGGGTTGGGTCGGGCTTGAGTTTGGGTTTGGGATTATTGTCTTCGGTCTTGTGTCGATCAGATTCAGGACCCATGATATATACCGTACGGTTGTGGTTGTGTATACCTTTTATATTGGGAGTAAAACACAAGTACCCATACGTACTTATAACGAGACATTGATTTCTTTTAAGACAAGTCTACAAGAATGACTCGCAGAAATAAGTTCTCCTTTTCTGATAACAGTTTTGCTTATCATTCACTTTTGATATGCAACGCTTGTTGATTGAGGCTTGTTTATTTTTATTACATATTGGTCTAATCCTATGATCATTTCCAACAAAGAATGCCATGAAGCTCAAAATGGTAGCTTGCTTGGAGTGCAGTCCAAAGTTGATGTTAAATGAAAAGCAAAAACAGATTGGATAAATGTATATATATATATATTCATGTCCATCATATGAACTCAACGATGAAACACAGCATGACTGAAAACTTGATTTTGGTGTGAGATCATGAAAAATATCGTAGGGTCCTTAATAGTATTTGTCCAAGGTACGGATAGCAATGGGTGGGGTTGAGCGATCAGCCAGCGGAATCCAACAGGCCTTGCCTGGTATTCTTGAAACGCCAACATTACAACCCCAAATCCGGCCTCCGCTTATTTCAAGGTTCAAAATTCGCATTCACCCACCCTGCCCCGTCCAAATGGTTCTCAACCTAACTGCACCCTAGCATTTCGGTTAAACCCCTGCTCTCTGGGTATGGCTATTTCAGCCATTTACTTTCAGCTACAAATCTATCGGTTCTCAACAACTGATAGATTTCGCTGGGCCAGGTGACTATTTATATATATATATATATATATATATATATATATATATATATATATATATATATATATATATATATATATGTGCATGTTCATGTGCATGTGTGCCTAAACCGTGAAAACGGGGTTGATCCCTGATCCCTTAACTTTGAGTCGCAGCCCGCACCAACACCCATATAATGCAGTCCTGCATATACATGTTTAGAACGCCACTAAATTCATTATGGACTATATGGCATAGAGGAATACTTCAAATTTGGTGACCAGGGTTCTGGCAAGATCAACGGGAGAAGACGGATTCATGTACGTGTGTATGTGCATGTTCATGTGCATGTGTGGTAAGTCCCGATCCCTGTATATGTACGTGTGTATGTGCATGTGCGTGTGTGATATGTCCCGATCCCTGATCCCTTAACTTTGAGTCGCAGTCCGCACCAACACCCATCCCATATAATGCAGTCCTGCATATACATGTTTAAAACGCCACTAAATTCATTATGGACTATATGGCATAAAGGAATACTTCAAATTTGGTGACCAGGGTTCTGACAAGATCAACGGGAGACCACCGATTCATCGGAGTTTTTACAAACAAAAAATCTTGTTCCCCGTTCAAAGGTCTCAATGCACTAGACAGAGAAAATGAAAAGAAACTTCAGTCAGACTTCTTCGGCTTGAGATTTCCTTTGGGGATTTTGCTGAGAACGCCCGCGTCCAGCTTCTTGTAATGACGCTGAAGCTCACTGAGTGTGCTGTAAACAAACCCATCGACTTGATCTTCGTACCTTTCGTAGAGCACCGGCAAGATGTGGGCCGCAACAAACCCTGCAACCATTGAAGGCAACTCCTTGAATGGAAAGAACATTTAAATTGAATAGGATATTCGATGCTCAACCAATGTAACACTGGTGCCAGTTTGGGTGCAGATACAGGAGAGGTATGCCAACAATTTTAAATCAAGGATGTGATGTGTTTGTGTGTGTAAAACTGAAGCTTCTGCATTTCAATTAGAAAATAAAATACTTTGAAAAATAAACATTTATCAAAATATGTATATATATATATATAAATATAAAAGAGTGTGTAATGCACGTACAATACACAATCTTACTCAGTAAATGCAATGGGGCCTACCTAGTTATAATGTGTACCATGCACATTGATCGAGTCTCTTATATAGAGAGAGAGAGAGACAGAGAGAGTATATATTATATATATATATATATAGAGAGAGAGAGAGAGTATGGATCTCCAACTCCAATATAACATATTGTAACTTTCTAAATCACACTGCGTCCAGTTTTCACCCATATATATATATATATATATATATATATATATATATATATATATATATATATATATAGAGAGAGAGAGAGAGAGAGAGAGAAGATGGTAAATATCCATGTGCATTTATGTTTAACCATCAAAATCAAGTTGAAATTAAAATTTCAAAAGCAAAAAGTAAAAAGTAAAAAATACCTTTTGAAGTTGAAATAAATTTATCTATTTCAACTTACTTAAATCACAACCATTATCTTAAAGATTGAATGGTTGAAATCCTTAAAAAGATTAGAACACGAATGAGTACATGGCCTATGCTCTCCCTCTCTATATATTATATTATATATAACTATTACGATTCAGTTACAAGAGAACATAACTTTAAACATGAACATATTTTAAACTGACATTAAAATCTATACGAAAGCATCTCTAAGGATATTTACGGTCTGAGTGCAGTCGAAATCTACTCATCAACCATGTAGTAGCTTAATGGAACAGATAATAATCCGGAATACAATACCCAACCTCCGTACGAAAGATCCAGCAATCAAGAAATAAGAGACATAACATCACTAACGTGTCAACCAGGCAAAACTGGCCATAGAGGAAACGCGTGATTCTAAGGATTAATATCAAAAAACCCTCATTCAGAGTGGATGTTTCCTTCCAAATCGTCTCTCTTCAAAAGATGAGGAGTAACTTAGCAGAAAAAAACATGGGCTTGAAAATAAGCTTCTAAGAACATTAAGTCACATGTTTACACAAAGAACATACCTATATAAATTACAGTAAGAAAATTGCACCAGCTTCCAATCATAGCAGCAACCCACAAGCTCGCAACAACCTAAAAAAGCATTTTCCAAGATTCAGATTGCACAAATAAGGTTACTATATCATTGAAAGTATCTATGAACGTATAAAGTTCTAAAGGACAAAAAAACCAGTACGAGCAACTCCAGATGCTTCTCTAAATTCATAAAAAGCAACCCATTCAGAGAGTGATTTTTGAATCGGAACTGCCATAAAGTTATCCATGTTGATATATTCCATAACAAATGAAGCTCATTCAAGCACGGATTATGTCAGACCAACCCAACCGAAAGATTGGAAATGGGATAAAGAATAACTTTGTCACTGTAAACATTCCACTCAAGCAGAATAATATAGAAAATGAATTTCAGTGCACTGCTATTCACAAAGAATGGATATTAGGGTCAGGTTTATTCTCTCACCTTATCACTCCACCATTTACAAATATACTGTCTCGCTTGAATTGCTCAAACAGAATTATAATGAGGAAGCATGTCAAGAATGTTATTATTATTACTATGTGAACAAATCAACCACCTACACAAAGATGGCACTGAACCGAAGCATACCAGAATAAACTGCTTTAAATTTTTTCCAGATGAAACATCTTGAAGAAACCCCAAGAATCTATTGACTTCAGCTCCAACAGAAACAGCTATATTGACAAACAACTCCTCAGGCAAAATAAAACGGGGGACTCGAGTTGCAGACCTGTGAACATAAAACAGAATTTAATATCATAGTGTTTTGAGATTTCAAAATCGAAATAATAACTTTAACGGTAATGTTATGAATTTATGATGCCATTACCTGCTAAACATTCCAGAAGCATTGGTCCATAAAAACAGCCCGCACATACCAATGGCCAATGCAAAGCAAATAAGAGAAAGCAAATGATAATTAAGCCATTCGAACAAGATCCAAATGGCTGTAGCACCTGCCAGAGCCCCAGCAGAGATCTTCTTGTTCCTCCATAGTAGTACATCCGCAGCTTTTAATTCCAACAAACAGGAGAAATCAATAAGAGCCCCCTACCATAAGACCGAGAAGGTAATGAAGCAAGGAAAGGAACTCACACTTGCCACCTCCCAAGAGGTTATGAATTGGTTTCTGCCGACCAAATAGCCTATTAAACTGAGACTTTATTGAAGATTCTTCTTCAAAAAAGCTCACTGATTTCTGTTTGGAAACATTGTCGGCAATAGCTTCAACTATGCCATTCAAGATGTTCTCAGCAGCACTGCTAGCGCTCGATAGTTCAGGCATCCTTCTATCGACAAGAAACAGCAAAATAAGGCCCATCCAGATGCCACAACTTAATTGCTAAATTGGTAAAAGAAGGTAAAACTAGATAGAAGCTGAATTTGAACAAAAAGTGCTACCTTCATTATAATAGCAGAAACTGCTATATTTTATATGACAACAACCTACGGTGATAGGCTACAATTTTGAACTTTCCATGCTGGAGAACCCATGGTCATTTAGTGTTGACTCTTTTCTTATGTAGTGGAGCAAGAAACAAAATATCCATTCACTGTTTAAAGAAAAAAGACATGCACATAACACTTGCAACATTATTTTCTACCAAAACTGTCAGTATTGTGCTCAACAGGGAAATCCAATGCGGGATGTCACACAAGCTCAATAATGCATTTAGCTTACTTATGGAGAATATGAAACATAAATGGCTTCTCCAGCCAGAAGAAACATATTCTGTTGACAAAAGGATCTCCCTCCTCTGTTCTCACTTCATATTTCTGATTCTGAATCTAACTCATCGATACCTAACAGTTGGAACTTGAAACTTTAATAACTCAAGAAAAGCATAAGAAGAAAAGGAACCAGTAATTAATGAGACAAGGGTTATCCGTATCGCACTTCATCGCACGTATCGTATCGTGCACCAAGGTGTATCATTATTAACAAGTTATCGTACCATATCATGCGATACGGGCCATATCGTGCGATATGGTGCGTATCGTACGATACGGGTGATACGCCCTAGGACCCTTATAAAGGGTCCCCGGCCAACTGAAACCCGTGATTTTTCGCGGGTTTCCTCTCTCCTTTTGGGTTCCTCAAGCTCTCTAAGAGCCGGTTTTCGCCAACTTAGTGTTCAAAGCTCTAAAATCGTGGCCTACAGTGTCCGTGCCAGACTCCAAACTCGGATTTAGGTATATTTTTAATGTTTTTTCCATTTTTTTTCTTTTATATTTGTTGTTTTTTGTGTTATTTTGTTTGTTTATTTTTTTTGAATAACAAAATATGAAGTTATTAAGTGTGTGTATACGATTTTTATTGCATTCATGAAGTAGGAGACACTCCATTTGAGTGTTATTTAAAGATTGGGGGATTTACGAAGTGCTTTTATTTTCAGGTTTTTGTTTGAATTAAAGTACTCCATTGAGATGGCAAGAAGGGGTAATAGAGACTCTCATTATCGGTCTGATGATCCGGCATGGCAATGGGGTATACCAGTTGAGAGTTTCAGGTTAAAGATTAGATGCTTATTTTGTGAAAAGGTGATTAGTGGTAGAATTTCAAGGTTTAAACACCACCTAGCAGGAACCAAGAAAGAAGTTGCTCCATGCACATACAGAGTCAGAAGTTTGTCAGAAGGTATTAAATGGCAATGCCTACAGATAAATGAGAGCATACAAGGAAAGGAGACAACAAAAGGATGATTTCCAGATGTGTAAAGAAGTTGATGATGCTACTGCCACTGGTATTGGATTCACTGATAGTTTGTCTTCAGATGCTAGAACAAAGATTGGTAGTAGCAGTTCACGAGCACCTAGCAGGAGAAAGAGGGTTGCAGCTGAAGACTTTGGAGGTGGCAGAAGAGAAAGTTCAGGAAGGAGTAGAGGAAGGGCTTCTTCTAGCATTCATTCGTTCTTTCCTCCTTCCACTACACCTGGTGCTCAACCTGGAATTCGTGCTGCTATGGCTTCAAAACAACTGCATGATCAGGCAGACCTTGTAGTGGAAAGATGGTTTTATGATGCATGCATTTTATTTAATGCAGCAAACAGATTTCATTTTTAAGCAATGACAGATGCAATTGCTAATATTGGTACAGGATACATGATGCCCTCTTATCAGAAGTTGAGAGGAAAGATATTAGATCAGACCGTCATTGAAGTGCAGCAATATTGCTCGACTTTGAAACAGTCGTGGAAGGAAACGGGATGCACTATCATGGCCTATGCCACATGGGTGCGGGTGCGGGATACGGCAAATTTCAAAAATTTTGGATGCGACGACACGGCTAGGGTATATAATATTATATATTATATATAATATTCAAGCTACATAAATCAATCATAATACAACTAGTATTTGCTAATTTTGGGTGCACATAGGTATCAATTAGCAAGTTCCCTCATAATGATCTTAAACTTCCAGTGATTTTACGAGCTGTAAAATATTCAAGTTATGGATTCAAAGAGTTTTAACATATACTAGTATTTGTGCTAGGATCCACTAGTGATGTCATACTCTTCTGTTCTATTGATCTGGCAATGTTCTTGGTCTTTAAATGTGTTTGGTGACAGAGATTATTCTGTGAAAAGGCATACAATATGGAGTCCAATTGTTCGCACCCAAAATCATTGAAGCAGCTTTATATTGTATAAAGCTATAATAGTACGTACACAACTTTATATTAAAGCAAAACATATAAATGGTAAAAAACTATGAATTTCATCATAATACACAAATCAATCTTCATTATTCAGACCCATTTATCCGTGAGTTACAAAAAAAAAATTGCAAATTTCTTTTTTGGACATGCCGTACCGACATGGTGTCAGAGTCGGTGTCGCACCAGTGTAAGGGTCGACACTCCACCCCTTAGAAGTGTCTGTGTGACTTAGATCATGACAGTTGGATGGACCGATAGGCGAGGAAGGACATTGCTAAACTTTCTTTTATATTGTCCTAAAGGACTAATGTTTTTGAGATCTCTAGATATGTCAGAGGAGAGGCATACTGCAGAGATCCTACGACAGGAATTTGATAAGGTTATACAGGAGGTTGGGCTAGAAAATATAGTCCAATTGATTACAGATAATACAGCTAACTACAACACAGCTGGGAAGGAGTTAGCTGATATTTATGGGACTTTCTATTAGACACCATTTGCAGCCCATTGTTTAGATCTCATCCTCGAGGACAATGGTGAGATGGATGAAATAAAGGCAGCAACTGAGTGTTGCCAAGATATTACAAAATTCATTTACAACCATGCATTTGTTTTGTGTATGATGAGGAGATATACAGAAGGTGCAAAGCTTCTTCGCACAACTGCAACTTGGTTCGCAACAAACTTCATATCTGTAAAGAGTATTGTGAGACAGAAGCAACCTTTGAAGAAAATGTTCTCCTCATATGAGTGGCAACAATTTGCAAAGTTGCCTCAAAACAGAAGAAATAGAAAGTTGAATGAGATTGCAAAAATAGTTTTTAGAAGTTCATTTTGGAATGCATGTGCTTGTCCTTTAGTAAAAGTTTTGAGATTGGCTGACAGCGAGGAGAAACCATCTATGGGCTACCTTTATAAAGCCATAGACACGGCAAAAGAAGCCATCAGAAATAACTTTAATAGAAAAAAGAGAGATTATGTGCCCGTGTGGAAAATAATTGATAGTAGATGGAATAAACAATTACATCAGCCTATTCATGCAGCAGCCTACTATCTAAACCCAACTTTCAGGTACTCAGCAACCTTCAAAAGGGACGGTGAGGTTAATCAAGGAATCATTGAATGTATTGACAGATTAGTCCCTTATGAGAGCATAGCAGATGCGATACATCGAGAGATGGAGATATATGATAATGTTCTTCACTTGATGGGTTTGCCTGTTGCAATTCCCAATCGTACTACAATGCGTCAAAGTAAATTGTTTATTTTCATATTTAAGTTTCATCTTACATTACTGTGGATTATGTCTCTAATGGTTGTCTTTTTCTATAGATGTTTGGTAGAACAGGTTTGAAACTAATTGTCCAAACCTTAGAGATTTTGTAGTGAGAGTCTTAAGCCAAACATGTAGTGCAACAGGTTGTAAAAGAAATTGGAGTGTTTTTGAACACATTCATACAAAGAAGCGCAACAGGTTGGAACACAAAAGACTAAATGATTTCATTTATATTCGTTGTAACATGCGCCTTCGTGAAAGGTAATGTTGTATTACTTTCAAATTTTCAATTCAATATTGTTGAACTTCAGTCTTCAATTGTTAATATTATTTACTAATTGTTTATCTTTGTTTGTCATAGGCAATTAAAAAAATAAATAGGGAAGAAAGTCAGTTCGATCCAATAAGTTCGGATAATTTTGATATATTAGAAGATGGAGTTATGGAAGACACTTTGGTTTCTCATCACTATCGACCATACATAAAATATCTACCAAAGGGGACCCATTACTCTAAGTGAAAAACTAATGCCCTTCCAAAATCTAAGTTGCAAAATTATTGCCTTAGATTGCTTTTCTTCAATACTATCCGATAAAGGGCATTTCTCCCATTATTCAGAAATAACCTTAGAGCTTCTTTTGACTGCCACAAGTTGCCTAGAGTTAAGAATCTAGTAGTAAAACGGGTCACAGCCGGTTTATGTATGTCTTTTCCTCCTGTAAAATATCTCATCATATGCAATATATGACCATGAGTATACATAAATGTCACTAGCTTCTTTGCCCTGCTGAAGATGCCTTTTAGTTTTTTTTGTCCTCTCCAATATCTTCAAGCATCAAATCTAAAATACCCTCCTAACTGAAGAAGATGTTGCTTGGATTAATTTAGAAGGAGCGCAATAACAACATCAAGGAGATGAAGAATTTGATTTCCAAGAAGAAGGGGTCGCTAATGATGATGATGAAGATCTGCAATAAGGAGAAGATGAAGATTATTTAGTTGATGATCCTGATTACAATTTGTAAAATATAACTGTGTCTGTAATCTGTATTTCATTTTTTGGATTCAAAATATGTAAATTTGGATGCAATTATTCAATGTTGAATGCACAATCTGTACTAAACTTACAGTATATGAATTTAAAGCAATTACCAGATTTTTCCAAATTTGTTTTTTATTTTTTTTGGATTTTTATTTATTTTTAATTAATTTTTGTATTATTTTAATATTAAAGTACGATACGATACGATACACCCGTATCGTGGAGCCCAGCGATACACAATACAATACGCGTCACGAAATATAACCGTCAGTAATGTAAGACAAAATCTCTTTATGGATTCCAACCACAATCACCCATTGTCCCATTCTTACACCAAAACATTTTTTCACGATTAGGGCCAGATGATGCTCTCATTTGATTGAGATTGGAGTAATGTTCAAACGAGAGCCATCTTAGGCACTCTGACTGTTCAACAGCGATGGGCTTGAAATTTTCTTAATTGCAGGGGAAGTTCTTTAGTATGTACAGTGAGGAAGGGGGAGAGAGAGAGAGAGAGAGAGACAGAAACGGAATTCAGGTTTTCATCTTCAGAGGGAGGGGACCTCCAAAATTCCAAAGGACTCAACACAAACAATGGCTTCGTGGAGCTCAGCTTACAATCAATGAGTAAGGTTTCCCATAGGTAGCTGGACTCTATCCCCCTTAATTGGAGCAGAATTATTCAACACATCTTAAATTTTCTCATGAAAAGGTCGATTACTGGGATAAAGAAATCTCTTAACAGTATGGAGCATAAAAGTTCAAGCTCAAACTAGAACCATTTGTGCTAGAAGCCTAGAATAAACCAATAAGATGTAGAGGCAACAAGAACATGTCATAGAAAGACAAACACCGCTCTCTGCAGACATATGCACTTGATTTTCCCCTTCACTCCACAATATCCCCTTAAAATTCCGCGGCTCTCTAAATGTTCCAAATGAAGGCATCGTAGAGCTCGTGTGTTACATAGCAGTAGATACAGCATAAGGAAAAAAAATTAAAGAGTTGGACACTCAAGAAATTAAATGCTCAATGACTAATGAAGGAACTACATGTACATTAATCATCATATGTTTTCAGTTTCTTAATCCCAACTAAGAGTTATTCAATCAACAAGCAAGAAAGCTTGGAGTTCACAAGGTCAAATAACCTTCAATACTTCATAATCAGATTCTAACCGAAGACTGTCGTTTCATCAATTTGAGCACTCCATTCAAATAGCATGGCATAAAGTTGGTTTCTGCCACAACCTACAGACCGTACAATGACGTTTGCTTCCAAGTACGATACTAGCAAAACTGGAAATAGAACCACCACAAGGCGTTTTGCCTTATAGCAATCAGATCTTAACCGGCATGAAGCTCAAGAAACTTTTAAAAAGATTTAAAAGAAAATAAATAATGCCAATAACGTTCTCCTCATGGGAGAAGTTACGCTTTCTTGTCAATCTTGAGCTGAAAGAACGAACAAATACGAGAATAGGGAAACACGAATCCTTCACTATTCAAGCGCCAACTGAAATATCCGTAACGTAGACCAAATGGCAGAAAGCTACAATCTCGAGTCAAAGAAAATGGTTTCTCTACTACATATATATATATATAATATAATCAGTTTGTCCTAATCTTCAACATTATAGTAGTACATTGACATGCTTATCTGATTTTGCGACAAGCAAAACCAGGGAAAGAAACGAATCAAAGGGAAACGAAGTTTTCAAGGATTCAAACCTTACACTATCGCCTTCTGCAATGAAAAGCCAATCTTTCGCAAAAATTTACTCCCCAGTCATGGAAGAGGAGATTTTGGAACTCAAATATGTCCAAAAAACAACTTAATCACCCACTACAACTCGCTTACCCTTAAAGATAACGAAGCACAACATACCAAACAAAATGTCAAATCAAGACGGTCTTCTGTTGGAGTCGAGCCCAAAAAAGGTTCTTGCTTGAATCACCCAAACTTCACCAAAAAAGCACGAAAAGGAAAAGATCAAGAAGAAAAATCCACTAACCTTTACCTGATCAAGTCCCTAACGTCCACCTAATCCTCGTAACTTAAGCTCAACGAGAGGAAGCGAAAAGAAACATAAACAAAAGCTCATAAAAGTAGCGAAGTTTGCAGAGATTATTTCCAAATCGTTGAGAAAATCGAAGTCAAGAGTCATCACATCATCCGATTCTCTGCCTAATGTCCGTACCCCCTCGATGTACAGCAAGAAGAGACATTTATTTGTGAAAAAGAAAATTGTTCAGTAAAAACAAATAATTTCCATAGAGAGAATCTATGGAGCAAGAGACACTTACTGTAGCCGGCGAAAGACGACGAAGAGAGAGATAGAGGGAAAACGTGATGATGTTTGGGGAGGAGAGGGAATAAATGGAGGGAGACGGCCTCGGGCGTCTCTACCTTTCCACCCAGTTTCAAATATTTGATCCCAACGCCCCTTGATATTTCATTAATGACGCTTATCCCTCATCTCCGTTTGAACCGTTGGCCTAATGGATCTGGGTCCAACTTATCGGAACCAGTTTGGTGAATGCCAGCCAGGTGTTCCCGAAGCCGAACCCATGGGAACCCGATCAAACCCATCAGACGAGAGCGTGTAGGGAGGACAATTTTGACCTAACTCGCGGGTACCCACCCCAACTCCATCATGATCTATTTCTTATGCGAGCAAATCAGATCCGAACAGATTTTCGAGTGGGTCGGGCTCAGGTCAAACCCAACCTAATGATATGTGAATTCTAATCCAGGTCCCAATTCTGAACTGTCTTCATTCCTAAGATATCCATGTGAGTTTGAATCCATCCAAGTCTGATTCCAAAATATGGATATGAGTAAACAAAGCTCCATACCCGACTTATTGAGCCCATCACGACTCACGAGGAATTTGGGCTTTCTTCCGGAGTAAATACGGGATTTAGGGTTAGGGTCCACTGTTGTTCGTTCTAACTTGGCATTTTCTCATGGTGGCCTAAGTTGGCTTTTGAACCACTGAATGCGACGCATCGAATTTAGGCTTCGTGTTCGTACCAATGAATGCAACACTAATGTGGACACATAACTACCCTCAGGTTTAATAATAATTGTACCTATTATCGCATTGGTTTCTTTCAACTCCCCATAAGGTAGGTTAGTGTTCTAAGGTCAGATAAAAGAAGAGGGTTGTGGTAGGTAGCTGCAAATCTTTGGTACAACTCATTCGCATTTTTTTCGTGTCATCAATACTGTATCTGATATATATTTGGATCAAATGGATCTAGTCAAAACAAACCAAACTGCCGGAAGGTTTGGTTCGCTTTTAGATGTCTGGCAGTTCGGTTCGGTTCGCTTTTAGATGTCTGGCAGTTCGGTTGTAACAGGAAAAACTTCACGGTTTGATTCATGGTTTTAGTGTTGGACTTGACTCATTCTATATATACATATAGATATAAATGTTTATAAGTTTATATGTATGAGATTTACAATCATATATTAAAATGTGAATATATATAAAGTTTATACACTTATATGGATATTAAATGCAACTTCATTTAAGTAATTTATAAAGGACTCCCCGACTGATAGGAATTGCATTTCAAAGCTACCACTAATTTGTGTTGATCAGTAGGTAGAATCCTTTAAAGGTGACTTAGATATGCAACATGAGGCTTACGTGACGAGGTGGTATTGTAGGTGGATGAGTCTTATCTGGATCCAAATCCAATTTGATCACGTTCAAAGAGTGTATCATTTTACTTCGGGTGATAGGTAGGTAATACCACAGGTTTTTCCAAAAAAAGAAGAAGAAGGAACAATTTAACTTTTTTCATCTTATTGTCGATATGAACGCAAATCCAATCAGATCGTATTAAGTAAAACCAGGGTTATCACAAGATTGACCAGACCCGTTTTAAGTCCCTACTAGAAGAACAGTGAACCAATGAATGCCCATGGTTTGACATGTAATCCTCGATGTGGCCGGTTTGTGAGGAGTACATGAAAAGACTCATCACTTCAGAAGGGCATTGACTTATGGGTCGTGCTCTTATCATGTCATTTTTGTATAACGGGGTTGATGGTCGGATCTAGTCTCAACTTCAAACCAAACAATATTTTGAGAATCGAATCAAACTGTGAGCAACATTCTTTTCTCAAAAAAATTAATTTAATATGACGTAGTCAATAACCACTTATCATATATTAATCTAATAATAATCTTAACCAAAAGGCCCAGATGGGTATCTTTTGTTCAAACCACGATGACCTAATTTATAGTCGCCATGGATCTCATCGCTTCACCTGCTTTCTCAATACGATAATAAAACTTTTCTTTGTTAAAAGTGTTTAATTTCGTTCGATTCGGTTCGAGTAGTTCCATCAATACTCCTAATTTGATATTCATCAAAAAACAATTTAAAGCAAACAAGACATGATTTTTAGTGTCACGTTGGGTGGGCATAAATCTTGTCTATGTCGTTATGATAGGATCCGATACATTAGTTATTGAAAAAAATCAACAAAGCCTTGTCCTAGGTGCCGGTCATCTAATGCAACAACCCACCTCAGTCCTCCTTTATCCTCATTGGCCAATTTATCAATTATTCTTAATTTATTACTTTAAAATTCCACAATAGATAATGTAAAATCTGAACCATTCATCTCAAATTTTTCATGTGAAAAATAAGGTAAATAAATGTAAGATATGTGGAGGTATAATATATAAATTCATATATTAAGTATATTTTATACACATTTGAGTCGACCCTAAGTTGACTTGAACCTGACCCAGGTTTGGTCCAGGTTTAAAGAATGTAACCTGAATAAATTTGGGTTAGATCTTGGTGAGCCCAATTTCAACCCGAATTCAAAGTGACGCGACCCAACACGACCAACCGATTTGCCAAGTCTACTTTGCTGAAAGATCAAGTATTAATTCTCTGGCACTCCATTTGGTAGCTGGCAGATCAAATATAATGGTCTTTTAATGGTAGTGAAATTCCTTGTTCGGTAAGTCTCAACCTGCGTTACTTGTCACGCCTCCTCACATATGAAGAGGAATGATAAATCCCCTAGTTCGTCGGCCACGAGTGAGGATTTTATTTTTGGGATGAGGCGTACTTGTATTTTATATCCACAAAAAACTTGTATTTTTTTATATATCGTAGCCGGCCCATAAATTTTTTAGAATTCAGGTGAGGCACAAGTCTCACCTCACCCTAAAGTAGGTTAGTGATTGTATTTATCGCTTCTAACTGAAAATGTCTGAGCATTATTACTTTTTCTGATTGGCATACCTCAGTTAGACAGACCTAGACATGGTTGGTTCCTAAGCGGCTTGGCAATTCCAATCGAAGCGGGTCAAGAACCGGTTGAAACCGGAACTACGTGAAACCGAGTATCATTTGGTTTTACCTTTTATAAAACCTAGTTCCTAACTACCGTGTTGGTCTTTTCTTAAATATTTTTTATAATATTTTATATTTTTTAATAATATTACCAGTTTCAAACAGTTCCAAACTCAAACCGAAACCTCAATAATTGTTGTATTATGGAAAAGATAATGCTCGTGAAAAATATGACCCAAAAAATGTATACTTTTTTATAACCATTGAATGCAAATGAAAGGAGGAAATGCGTCAATAATTGTAATAATTGTTGTATACAGAAAGAAACAGATAGATATTGCCCAAGAAAAATATAGCCCACTACTATGATACTTCTTTTTCTTTTTTGAGTTAGAAAGGAAGGTCGAAGCCTCACACATTTGCGCTTCCTTGAGGGTCGGACTCCCCGCCAGTCAATGTTGTAAAAATTATATAGTATCATATGAATTCATGTATATGTATAGTAAAACAGCGTTTATCACACCCTATCGAGATGTATAGTATGATATACTGTGATACATGTACTACTACATCATATAATATGGTGTAATTTTCAAAAATTATTATTTTTTAAGTCAAAGCTTGGGTATATTTAAACCCTCTTTATGTCTGTTTCTTTGGCTCCTTTTGCATGCAAAATCTTTCCTCTCTTTAAGACCCACCCCTTTTTCTCGATGTAATTCTACATCTATTAATAGTCATCAATCTTAAGTTTCAAAATAAGGTTTAAGGATGATATATACATGTGATTTGATTTGTTTTGACAGTGAATCCATTGCCTCTTGTATAGTGCATATTATAGAATCTTTTCATAATCTTTTTTACATTATATTTTTAAAAAATTAATTTAAAAAACACTTATAAGTGTATTAGTGTCCCTTGCCTTACAAGGTCCGATACAATATTTATAACATTTCCAGCTGTGAAAGCATCAAAGCTCTCTGACAGTCAACTGAGCTAATGGTTCTCCTTCTTTTATACAATACTAATGTGATACTTCTTATAACCATTCATTGCAAATCAAAGGGTTTCTTCATTCATCATGGAAATGCAATAATTAAATGGCACAAGGGCAGGAGCTCAAAATCAAAGGGTTGTCATAGCATATTTAGCATGTCTAGTTCAAGGCAATTTTAAGATTCATCGGCTCAGGTTGCATGCATATTATCATGCGTATAGTATGATAGAGCACAATGGTCAGGTCGAAGGTTACTATTGATGGTATGTTTGAGCATGATGTCTGGTTTTGTTTACCAGCCACAATCAGTTTGCTTTGTTTATGTTGGCTTTCTTCTTTCTCCTTTTCCTTTTTAACAAATGATGGGTTGTGGGAGTGGTTAAGGAGTATCATTTATTAATGGTGGATGAAGGTTAATGTTCAATCCCACTTTATACTGGATCAAAGATTTGGATCCAAAGGCCTGAAGTCGAGATCTAGAATGATTGAAAGACCAAAATGACGGTCACCCACCTAACTTATCCATCTCCTTAATCAAATTGCATGGCTCATAAATGAGCTGAGCTGCTCATGGTTTAGCTTGGCTAGGCTTGTCTGCGTTTGGTTCGTTAAAGCATATGAGCTAACCACCGACACCGTATGTTCAACTCGGTTTGGCTCATAAACCATTTGGCTCTTTCCGAAGTCGTACCTAAACCACACCCTGCAGGTAATTGTATTTGGGTATGGTTAATTAATGAAAACACAACTTTCTATCTTCATATTCGCAAAAGGAAGACTTTCGGAAAATTAAGAGTTGTTTTATATCTCTCAATTTGTTTTAGCTTGGCTCGTAGAAGGATGCAGAACCCTTCTGTGAACATGTTCGAATGGAGGTTGTTCAGCTATCAGTTAGCTCAGCTCATTTGCATAAAGAATGAGCCGAGCAACTAACAAGGGTTGTTCTTTAGGTTCTTCACCAGCCCGTTTGAAAAGTGGGATTATTATAGTAAAGCTGATATGCTGCATCAATCCCGAACAGTAAGAGAGCCTTTTTTAAGTAAATGGTTCTTTAGCCTTCATGAACGGCACCCTGCACAAAAGCCATGGCTCTCCTCCTGCCAAGAGTTCTCACCGACCCGGCGGCTTAAAACCACTGAGCCTCTCTCCTTTCCTTCAAGAGCCGATCGCCTCGGACTTGTGGCGAGGAATGGCTAGCCCAGGTATTGAACTCATGATCTCCTTTAACTTGGAAGCTCTCAGTATTTCAACTCACATCCAAGTCTAGAGAGCCTCTACTCTCCCAAGATAAAAATTGATTATGGAGAACCATTGGTACAAGTAAAGATGATAAGGGGCTGGAGTTGCATAGTTTTTAACAAAACTTAATCTTACCGCCAGTGGCGGATCTAGAAACGCTTTTGAGGTGTGGCGGATAGCCGCTTGAATGGTTTCAGTTGGGGCGAACTATGTATTATTGGCCATGGATCTGATCATGGGCTGTAGACTTTAAGTTGTTTTTCGAAATTTTGGTCAGTCCAGTGTAGATCCACCACTGCTTACCGCATGAGATCTGTACTGGATTTCAATTTAGGATAATAAACTTCATATCGAATCTAGATACTTAATTCTAGAGCTGCAAAATAAGATGAATGGCTCATTGTTCGGCTCGCTCATTAACAGCAAACTCACCGCATTTTGTCTCCTCAGCTTTATGAATGCATTATGGCTCAGCTCGATGATCTTGAACAGTTCGGACTCGTCTCAGCTCACCTCATGTAGGATCAGGTAGTTGAGTATACATAACATTCATAGGTACATATCTCAGCAGCTACCCCAATTAGTTTGAATGGATTAACACGACCTCAATGGCTCCAGAGTCTTATTAAAAAAAATAATCTTCCAACTTAAGCAAGCAACTGTTTAGTTTGTCAATGGATTATGAAACATTTAGGCTTCTTAAAAATTAATCAACAAACCATGTGTTCAGCTGATCTGACTCATGGCTTGTCCAAATGAGCCAGTGAGACGAGAACAAACAGCCTCGATTCATTCGGCTAGACCATACCAGCTCTAGTTCTTAAACCATAAGCAAACACATGACAGCCAAAAGATTCGGAGAAATTGAAACTTGAAAATCCTCCATTTCTTGCTTTCTTATCGCTAAAATTTCGTCTGATAACAATGAGAGGAAGTTTAGCCATAATTAGTGCATGAGCCGGTGACAAGGTCATGAACAAGAAATCAGTTTCAAGGCAAATGCCAACGCTACAAACGTGGCTAGCCGTAGGTAAGAAACCTCCAAAATGCCTGCCTCACTCTCTCTCTCTCTCTCTCTCTCTCTCTCTCTCTACCACACCAGCTAATTTGATGCTGGCTTTGGACCAATTCATCTCCTCTTGGAAATCCAAATCATACTTCCTTGTACCTATAAATTCTGCTGAGCCTTGACATGAACTTAGAGACCTTTTTTATCATTCTTTGATCATCTCTTGAAGAAGAGATTTTGATCAACAATGGCTCACAAACTCTGCCTTCTCATTGTGGTCATGTTCCTCTTCCAAACCAAAGCAGCCAGAGTCCTGCAAGAGGTGCCAACGAATGCTGACATTACTACATTAAACAACAGTGCAATACCTGCATTGCCTGCTAATATTCCTGATCTTTCCTCGATTGCTAATTTGAATTTCTCTATCCCAGACATAGCCTTGACCCCCATTGCCACCCCAAACATCCCCTCAATTCCCCAGATTCCTTTTGTTACTTATATACCCCACATTACCTTTCCTACAATTCCTTTTTTTCGCCATCCGTAAGATTATAAGGCCTCTTCTCGCGCTTCTTTTCGGGCCTAGACTTCTTCTCGAGGCCCTTAATCAAATGACTCAAATTTTGATATTGTAGTGTCACTCCCGCAAAGTTCAGAATTCATATCATGTTAAAGAGATACCCTTCTCTTCTTCTAAGGAATTTTTGAAGCTACTGACAGTATGTGCAACAATTTCCAGCATGATGCAGAGATAGGTAAGACATTTCATCAACTCTATTCTCTTTTGAAAAAAACTTAATTTTGGCATCATGAGCCATAAGATGTTTCACTCTATCCTATCATATGCCTTGTTTATATCCAATTTAATGGTCATCTTATTCGTGTTACCCGACCTTTTATTCTTAAGATAATGTATAAAGTCATGACCCACAAATATATTATATAAAATCAGTCATCCCCTAATAAACATGCATTGATTACTGCTTATTATCATCTTTGAAATTCAACCTATCAAATATTATCCATGACTATGCCCTACTGAGTTTATGTATCTTCATTTTGTAAAATTGAATTCGTTTAAGTCTAATTGGGATGTTTTAGATCTTTTTCCTATTTTAAAAAGTGCTACAAACATATTATATGGTTTTTACATCTAACATACTATTTATTAGTTTATCAAGCTATTGAAGTAGCTTCTATGTCATCATATTTTTGACATTTGCTACTTGACCGAGTATGTACATGATATAACAAAAAAGTTCTATATTATTATACATATTTTCACCTAATAGTTTAGTCATCTATTAGTTTAGTTGTTGCTGCATTAGCTCATATATTCAAAATAGATGGCTTAGAAGAGATATTCACTGCTTATTATATTGCTCATTCACTAAACATACTTAAAGATATTAGTAGCATAATTAATGATACAAGATCGACTGTCAAACAATTATATAGAGATTATAGGTCTCTATATAGACATCTTGTTTCAGATGTAAAAGAAGAAAATAATATCAATCATACCTCCTCCACATTTGGCTATAAGTTTTCTGGCTATATTCAGAAATCAAGGCTTAGCTTGCACCCAAAATCTATGGATTCGACAGAGTGTGAGTTATATATTCTTACTAAATATAATCCACGTGAATTTGGAGCTGATGAGGGTAGGGAGAATTGTGTTGTTTTGGCGAGGTCATTAAGTTATTATATCTTATTTTATCGTCTTGATCTTCTTCTTGTATGTTCCAGTATGAAGAGCCCCGGAGACGAAGCCATTGTGATGGAAGTGCTTTATCTTTTACATTAAAATATGTACTTGAAAAGTTCTCAATGAGATTATCTTGGTACTGTCACCGGAGTAAAGTAAATATACATGAAATTTCAGAGCATGTTAGCACAAGTGCTGCAATTATTCGATAACATGCATTGCAGAAACTCTCATGTTCTTGTTGAAACAAAGGACAGATGGAGGAATGATCGAACGCAGAAACAACCACACAAAACACAAGACAAGATTCACGTGATTTGAAGTGAGGGATTTCTTCCTCTCCCGCCACCGCAGAGAAAATTCCCTTGTTGATTACGCTAGAGCAAACCAGGATCCACATTAAAGTCCAATAGTTCAATGACCATAAGTTTGTGGTCTCGAGTCATGGAACGACACAGAAATTTTTCTTCAGATGTGACTAACTGAGTATAACGGGTTTTGTGTCAGATTTCCTCTTTGGCAAAAGCAAAACTATCAAGAATTACTGGTCAAATCTTTAATGACGGCTTCCTTTCAAAATCTGAAAATTAGCCAGTAAAATCAAACCATTCAATGTGCTGCTAAATATGGTTCAGACTCAATTACAAATTTACAAGAATTGCAGGTAACGCGGCTTAAAATTCCAAGGCTTAGTAGTCGGGCGAAAACTCCCGATAATGGTAATGCGATCAGAAGAACAAAGCTATGATTGACCTGCACATAACTTCGCTAAACACAATCCGAACTTGGCACTTTATCTAGCGCAACTCGATGAAAATTGATAGGAAAAAAGCAAAACATTACAGTTCAGAAATGCAATGTAGGAGGCTGATGAATTAACCCCGGATCAACAACTTAGAGATTGCCTAATATGTATTATGCTGTCATCTGACATTTTATGATGCATCGGTTAACTGCTCATATCCTCATGTCGAGACAAAGTATGTAACCGCCGCAAAGAATGCTTCACCAGCAGGCACACAAACAACTAACTCAAAATCCGTCCAAAATAAAAAGAAGAACCTCTCACGAGAATGAAATCGTCCACTCATCGCTCCTTTCTTTTACTTCCGAGGAAGAGACAGAAAGGGAGAGAAAGAAGAAGAATAGAGGTTGCAAGAAGCTGAAAGGCCACAGCTCTCTATTAACTAAAAAAAGACGCTTTTGTCATCTCTCTACTTACGTCTTCCAGAAAGAGACGAGGAAGAGAGCGAAAGAGGAGAAATGAAGATTTCAGAAGAGGAGCCGATCGGCCACAACTTTTATTTCTTTTTCTGTTTTCAGTTTAAGGCCGGTCCCAAACCCGAAAAAAGGAGGAGGGTTGTGTTAGGCTTCCGACAGCCAGCGTAAAACTTTGTTGGACTTAACATGGATTCTAAAAAAAAACAAAAAACCTAAAACTTTGTCGGACTTAACATGGATTCTAAAAAAAACAAAAAACAGAATCCATGTAGCTGACCCTAGTATGGGAAAAGGCTTAGTTGTAGTTGGAGTTTACTTTGTTAACGACGAATGGCTTGTGAAAAAAGAGTTTCTCAAAGTTTTTAGCTCGTCATAAGATGAGATGTGTGTATACATATATAGCTGTAACTTTCAACTAGTGATTTATGAAGAGAAGCTATACCATAAACCAAGAGTGCTTGACGATTCCACAGCATTTTATGTAGACCTTGCTGAGATAAGTAGCATCTCCGGTGTTCCAATGGAGAAGAAGAACAGGGTTAAGTGTAGTTGATGGACAGCAGGTGAATGTTCCCGTACCACCCCTTGTTGGTCCTTGAGGGACGGACAGCCGGCCCTTAAGGGTTGGGTTCTAGGGTGGTTGTTTCATGTTATATTTCACTCCCCAATTGGGGTTCAAACAAGTGAAAATCATGTTTGACCGGAAACAACCAGCTTTTAAAACCTAAACCTCTAGTAATTAAGCATGTCCAAGAAAATCCAAACACTAGGGACTATGACCAAGTTAACCGTCTGCAAATTCTCTGAAACAAGAGTCAATGACTAGAGTCAATCAAGTAGGCTTCACAAGAACTCTTTACTGCCAACACCTCCGAATTTGTGTTACCATTAGGCTGTCTCCTTTCTTCTTCTCTTCAAAAAGATGGGATGAAAAGACAAATTTCATTTCGATGATTTCCTTTTCTATTGGAGAATTAAGTGGTTTTAGATTCCTAACCTCAGAGTTGTCTTGGTTAGATTATCAGGAAACCTTACCAGCTGTTTTCGTCCAGTGCTCATTAACAGATGCATCTCCATAAGAACTCTTTTAATATGAAAATTTCTCGATAAACTTCCCATATACAATACAAGTCACAGTGGTTGGTTCCTCAAGCAAGGCTGAACGAATCAGCAGTGCTCTCCACAAACCTCCTTGCTCCCTTGAACCATCTCTTGTCACCTGCTTGGACCTTGCATATGTAGAGCTTTCCGTCTGAGACGCTAGCGTTGATAAGCTGATGCTTTCCGCCTTCATCACCATCTGCTGTTCTTGTCAACACAGACAAAGAGTAGAATTGCTTGTCACCAATAACTGGAGTAGATGACTCCAAGATGTTCGCAGCCGCAACAGCATCAGGTTCGAACCCACCCTGATATTGGGATTGACATTTTAAGCATGAATCTCTCACAAAAAAGGACATTGTAAGCATGAACTCCAATGTGTAAAATATGTAATTCTCAAAGCATCAGGGCATATGTAATAGCGTGAAAATCAATCATGTATCACTATCTGAGCAAGTTCGAGAGAGAGAGAGAGAGAGAGATGAAAACTATTCATGAATAAACACCAAATAAACACATTTATTTTATCAATCAAGCTACAACATACCTCAGAAGAAGTCTTGCCAAAATATGCTTGCTTGCCAAGAAGGTAATCAACCTGAAAAACATAAACTTTTAACGTATGTAGACGACACACTTTTACCATCTTTACAACCATTGGAGCTTAAAAATATTTCCAACAGTATTATTTAAGCATGCCTTACAAAGTAAATACATGCTTACTAGGGCTTTTTCACTTTTACTATTGAAACTTACTTTAGGGGTTATACTACCATACGTAGCAGTCTCAATTTCAAATCTTCGAGAATTGCTCCAATCCTATTTGGCTTCCATTGCCTCCCTCAAACACCAAATTTGGACACTTTGCTTGTGGATTCATTGTGACGCCATTCAAACATAAGTGTGTGGATTATATGATGTAGTAACTCATGACTGTATAATCAATTTTCTGCAAGATCATACATCACTAGACAAACATCCAAACAAGAAGCAAGCCTCATCCCACACTAAGTACAGTCTGCTACATGTATTCTTAGTCATTATCTATCTTTGGTCATGTCCGTGTTTAACTCCCAATAGAAAAGTATCATCTTTGGTGTCCTTGGAACATCTTTTAGGCATCCTCCAGCCTCCATCATCAGTAGACAGAGACGAGAAAAAGTGGATGGAATTGGATAGACCAGGGTTTAATCATGCCCGAACTGCTTACATTACCCCTGGTAGATGCACACCACGGGTATTGAGACCAATTTTCTAGCCAATGCACTGTACTCCCTTTGGACAAAGCCGTGATATATGAATTTACCTTTGATAGGAATTCCTCAGGGGAACCGTAATCAGCTATGCTCTTCTTGTCTGTAGAGGTGACTGTAACGGTAACATTGCTGTTGGAGTCGGAGTTGTCTTCGTATCTGAGGACCTGGCCAGGGTATTCCACCTCTTTGCTGGGGTTCCATTTTGAGGGAATAAGAAGCTTGAATCCCTCTCCATTGTAATGCAAGAAATCTGTGTTTGTCTTTGGTTTCCCAAACACGTTGGCTGCATTTTTTCCAGAATTAAAAGAATGTCAGCATTAATGGTGCTTGACTAATTAGTACCTATCATCGACACAGAGAAACAACAATGGCTCCACACCAATTTGCACAATCTTCAGTTTAGCTATTTGCAGAGACCGAAAATCTTGGCCTAGTTGAGATGTAGTGCAGAGTCAAGATCCAAAGTACATAAGGCACCTATGGATCCCACGTCGTTTAACAAAAACTCAGCATGGAAAATCCAGTAAATGACAGAGCAAAAAGATTTAGATTTCAAAACATATTAGGGAGGTCACAGAAAATCTATAAGTTTTGTTGAGAGATCATCATTACCAAATGACGAGATCACAAGCTTCAACTGGCAAGTGATCTATGCTCATCAGTTGGTTAAATTAATCATACAAGTGGAAAAATATTTACTAAGACAGTTACCAGGTCATCTATTTCTCATTAGTCACAGTGAATCTTGGAATTTCAACAAACACAATGAACAAATTACTTTATCAGCTTATATACAGCAGAGATGCAATAGATCAACAAACATGTTTTACTATCAAAATGAGAACATGTTTGCTCTCTCTCTACTACAATTAAGACTGTTAACAGAAAGTACTCATACTTTGTGAACCCTATACATGCGTGGACATTGTAGGCAATCCTTACGGGATCTTTACTGTCAAGTTCAGCCAGGATATGAAAGATGTTACCAGCAAAGAGCAGCAAATGGTTTGTTTAAAGAATTTACCAGCTTCTCCATAGGCAGCATCAGCAGGGGAGACCTTGGTGCCAACTGCAGCACCACCAACGAGCAAAGTGAGCGCCAACCGGCGAGAAACGCCAGAGTTCTGCTCCTCCTCGCTCGAGCTCTTTCCTGCCTTGCAAACTACCACAGCAGGCTTAAATGGCGTCCTTGCAGACTGCACCCTGCACCTAGCTGTGGGTGAAATGTGGTGAAGGAAGCAAGTAGTCGACGCCATTCTCTCTTCCCCTACTCTTTTTTTCAGTTGGTTATGATCGCACCTCCACGCTCTGCTTGCAACAAGCAACTAAAAGATGTCAAGGAAAATAAGATCCTTTTTAGGATTTAGGATTTTGGATGCAGATTAAATGAAAACCACATGAAGGGATGAAATTGGATAAGGGGATATGGAAGTGAGGTTCTTATTGGACCACGTAGATTTCCATGAAAATGGATATGCTATAAGCGCTTCACGTCCAATTTATTGATACGAGTTTGCTACCAAGTGGGTTGCGAAATAGCAAGTCATTTGGGATTGAATTGGATATTCAGCCTGAATTAAAATCTTTTATATTGGATTTTTGATAAAAAAACAAGATTCATATAAGATTTGGATCTAGGTTTGGCCAACATTCTCGATCAGGTATATATGAGATCCGGATCCAATCCATATACGTTAAACCAGTTGCATGTCAAACCTTTAGTTTGGACTTTTTTTTCGGTTACAATGGAAGGCCTAAGCCTGAAAGAGACACGCCCTCCACGGGGAGTCGAACTCGCCACCTTATTGTGGGAGCCAGGGAACCCTGCCAGATGAGTATCCAGCCTGATCGAAATTGATTATATTGGATTTTGTATCAAAAAAAGATCCGTATCAGATTTGGATGACATATTCTATTTGGTAGATATGAGATCCAGATCCAATCCATATACATTAAACCAGTTGCATGTCAAACTTTTAGTTTGGACTTCTTCTTCTTTTTGTTACAAAGGAAGGCCTAATTCTAAAACTGGCATGCGTACGTCCTGTGGGAGTCGAGCTCGCAACCTCGTTGTGGGAGCCAGGGACCCTGCGAGGTGAGTATCCAGCCTGAACTGAAATTGTTTATATTGGATTTTACATCAAAAACAAGATCCGTATCAGATTTGGAAGACGTTCATCTGAAAATCTTATGACGTTACCATCCATCTTCAGTTTGGAAGAGGACCATGATGCCTCCGATGTTTATCTTATGGAGGGTTCATGACTTGATTTCGTCTAGATAATATTGCATCTCATGCAAATCTGTAAAACTTTACAGATTCATGGTAGTGATGCTCGGTGGATTCACCAATTGCATAATCAACTTCATAAACATATCCACAAATGAATTAATCGTATTCATCCAACTGAACAAATTTCAACCTCCTGCATGATGTTGGCAGTCAGCTGGATGAGCGTTCACCTCTCTGCGTGAGGTCACACACACATAGAAGCAAACCAATAATGTTCGGTGAGTTTTAATGTGGCTTTGATGTAGCTAACGCGAAGAAGGAAGTCAGAAGTCGGCTCACCGTTCATAAGATAGGAAGGTAAACTACCAGAAACCCCAGGCCAACCACCATAGACAAACAAGCCTCCGTGCGTCACTCGCTCTTCCATAAATACCAACTCCCCATTTACTCAACAAAGTCATCAAACACAGATCCGGTGATTCAAAGGCTGATTGAAGGCACTAAACTAGTAAAGCAATTCCCTGTATGACGGCTATGGCCCGCAAGACTTTATTGATCTGTTTCACCATCGTTGCATGCATCTGCTTGTTTAACACTGACATGGCGCTTGCTGCTCGTGTCTTGCTGCAGACGGCACCGTCGGTTGGGCCAGCCATCCCTGCCGGCTTACCTTCCATCCCTTCCAGCTTCCCATCATTCCCATTGCCCACCATCCCTTTATCTAATATTCCTACGATCCCCACACTGCCAACATCTCTGCCATCCATCCCTCCGATTCCTTCAATCCCATCCATTCCTTCAATCCCAAAGATGCCTTCTATCCCTAACATGCCAATACCAACCATGCCTTCTATCCCTAACATGCCAATACCAACCATGCCTTCTATCCCTAACATGCCCAAGTTTCAGTTTCCTCCCATTCCGTTCACTGCATCACCACCACCATCTTAGACCGCTGGTTCTCTGCACTTGCATGGTTGAATGCATGGCTTGTTGGTTAAGTGGTAGGTGTAGTACGATGCAGATTAATTACAGAGAGTTGCATTGTTGGTGCATGTGTCATCTCATTGTGAAACCGGTCGTAATGATACGATGATCTTAGAGGGAAATTCAGGAGCACATATCATTAGGGTTTACATATCATGTCGTTTGAGAATTATGTGGGTTTCCATGAAGGTGTCATAAATGTGAGAACTTGTTTCTGCCGACGTATTGGGCTTTATGTTTTCTTTGCTATTGTACTAATGGATTTTTATTGTATTGAGCTTTATGTTTTCTTTGCTATTGTATTAATGGATTTTTATTCTTAAATGTCATCGTCTGTTTCCCTTATTTCTCACACAGTGCGCTCTAAATTTTATAATATACACTAAAATATGAAGAGCAGTGGATATAACACACATTAAGAAACGGTCAAGCTGGATTCGGGTCTGAATAAAGACACATACTATTCGATCACATTCGGCTTAAAGGTTGCCGTGAACTGTATCATATAGTTTTCCCTCCCATGGTCGTCCGCCATTTGATCAGATATCCAACCGATTATCTAGGTCCAAGCTCCCAGAAAAGAAGTGGCCAATTATGGTTGTCACGCATCAATGGGTCAGGCTCGGGATCAAACCCATCACCAGACCCATCCGTACAATGTAAAAGACAACTTTTATGACAAAATCTATAGTTAAACAAGGAAAAATGAGTTCACTATTTTACATGAGGATTCACGTACAAAATCTTTTATGTACAAGATCCTATACTCTCATAATCTGCAATCACCGACCAAAGTCTTTTTGATCACATCCTGCCCGTGGACATGGCAACAAAACTGGGTCGATTCTCATCAGACCACTGCACACTGTCGGCAGTTTATATAGGCTCCATACGTCCCTTGAGGTGTGCTTGATTCATGGTTCTAAGGGGACTGTACCTCAATTTCTGGTGCTCATAGTTTTAAGCTTCAAAACCATCCCTTGCATGGAACTATGAAATCCATTGTTGGTGAGAGGTGAGCTACACAAACTGAACCCATAGGCTTCGTACAAAAACCCAAACCCCTCCTCTCTATGTTGTTACCCTACTCGCACAAAAAACCAAGCATCAATTCCGCTTACAAACCCAAAAAAGAACTATAGTTCTTGGGAATCATGGTAAAAATCCATGTAAGTCTAGCTATGCAGTTCTGGTACCAAGGGCTTATTCAAACACACCCTTGGGGGGGTGTCTTTGATCACGGGGCCACCAGAGAGTGCGGCCATGCGATTAAAGGTCACTCCGTAACGAAGTTTCAGTGTAAAGTGAATGTGTGCAGGCCCCAGGTCTTGGGGATTGAATGGATTGCGTTCGCTTTACTAGGGGACAAAGCGGCCACATACTCTGTGTTCCGTCCATGGCCGCTTTGTCAAACACCCCATAGAAGGAACGAGAAAGCACCAAGTACTCAGGCATTAAACTTATCGTTCTAAATGTGCAAACACAAGCATGGTATGTATGCTTCCGGTTGCCACACAAACAACAACAACTAAGCCTTTTCCCATACTAGACGGGGTCGGCCACATGTATCTTTGTTTCCATGTAGCCCTATCATGTGTCATGTTAATAATTAACTCAACATAAGCTAGATCATTCATTATTTTTCTTTCCAACAACAACTAAGCCTTCTTTTGATCTTCTTTCTATATGTCCAAACCATTTTAAACGACATTCTTTCATTTTATCCTCTATTGGTGCCGCTCCTAATTTGTTTCTAATAACCTCATTATGTATAGGGTCTTTTCTTGTATGACCACTCATCCATCTCAACATCTTCATTTCTGTCACGGATGTCTTTTGCATATGTTGATGATTAACTGCCCAACATTCAGAACCATAAAACATGATAGGTCTAATTGTTGCTCTATAATATTTACCTTTTAACTTTAATGATATCTTCTTATCACAAAGAATACATGGTGCTCCTCTCAATTTTAACCAAGATGCATTAATTCTATGCGTAACATCTCCATCAATTCTTTCATCACTCAAAAAAATTTGTCCTTAGGTATTTAAAACTTTCTTTTGAGGGAATGCAATGTGTGTCAATTTTAATTTATATGTCGTCTGAAGTAACCAAATTATCAAACTTATATTCCATATATTTTGTCTTTGTTCTACTAAATCAAAAGCCTTTACTTTTTAATGTTTCTCTCCATAGTTCCAATTTTCTATTAACTTTTTCCTTAGACTCCTCTACTAACATAATGTCATCTATAAATAACATACAACAAGGTACTTCATCTAGAATATGTTTTGTTAACTCATCAATCATCATTATAAATAAGTATGAACTTAAAGTTGATCCTTAATGTAACCCAATATTAACTTCAAAGAAGTCTGTCATTTCTTTATAAGTCCTCACACATGTTGTTGTACCATCATACATGTCTCTTATAAGGTTTATGTATGTCAATAGGATACCTTTTTTTTCCAAGGTTTATTAAAGAACATCTCTTGGTATCCTATCGTAAGCTTTTACTACACTAATAAATATCATATGAAAGGTCTTCCGTTTTTGTTAAAAAATGTTCAATAAGACATCTCAAAAGGTGAATTGCTTCAATAGTAGATTTGCCTAGCATGAATTCAAATTGGTTCTCTTATACTCGATATTTGTCTTAACCTACGTTCAATAATTCTTTCTCATAATTTTCATAATATGAATCATTAACTTGATACCTCGATAATTTACACAATTTTGAATGTCTCCCTTGTCTTCGTTCCTCAGTATCTTTTGGTTTTTCCATATTTCATTAAATAGTCTTGTGAGTCAAGTGATTCTTATCTCTTCTAAGATTTTTCAAATATCTATAGGAATATTGTCTGATCCTACAGATTTATCATTCTTTTGAATACGTTAGTAGAAATTGTGGTTTATAAACTTTTTGGATTTGGCTAACTCTCCTAAGCTAACATCTTTATTTTCAACTTATAAAAATATGTTTCATCTAATTTTTTATCATTTTCCACTACAATTTTCTCATCCTTATCTTTGATGCATCTAACAAAATTAAGATCCTTAGTTTTTTTATCTTTATCCCGAGTTATCCTAAAAATATCTCTTTCACTCTCTTTTGAGTTTAGTTTTTTACATAAATCCTCTCAAATTTTAGCTTTTGCTTCACTGATGGTCTCTTTCGCTTCTTTCTTTACTTTTTTTATAAGCCTCTAAAGTTTCACTAGTCTTCTTAACATAATTTAATTTGTAACATGCCCTCTTTACCTTGATTTTATCTTCCACCACTTCACTCCACGACCAAGCTTCTTTTTGTGTCGGTACACCTCCCTTACATTCTCCCTTACACGACCAAGCTAACACATCTTTCACTATTTTTTTAATATGTATAGCTATATTGTTTCACATATCACAAAGTATACCAACATAATTTCAAGCATCTCCTTGAAGGACTATCTCTTTAAATATATCTCGCTTTTGAGGTTCCACCATTTAGTATGAATAACTCAATGCACACTTTTCTTCTTTGTCCACTTTTTTACTTCTAAATCCATAACTAAAAGTCGATGTTAGGTGGTTAAGTTTTATCCAAGAATTACCTTACAATCTTTACAATATAATCTATCTTTTTTCCTATAAACAAAATAATCAATTTGTGTTTGTGATAAACCAATCTTATAAGTAATTAAATGTTTATCTCATTTTTTGATGATTGTATTGACTATAAAGAGATCAAATACTATAGCAAAATTTAAAATCTCTCAACCTTCCTCATTTATATCCCCAAAATCATAGTTTTCGTGGATACCTTGATATCCTAATGCCTCTTTACCGACATGTTCATTTAAGTCTCCTCCTAAACAAATATCTCCCTTTGTGGAATTCTTTGAATCACTTTATCTAACTCCTCCCAAAAAACATCTTTAACTATTTTCTAGTCCTACTTGAGATGTGTAATCACAAACTACATTAAAAAATCTCTGCTCCAAGTACTAATTACAATGTCATGGTCCAATCACTATATTGTTGTATGTCTACTACACTATCATTTAAATCTTTATTTAGGATAATACCAACTCCGTTCCGCGCCTTTTCCTTTACTGAGTACCATAATTTAAAATATGCAATCTCAATCTCCTTTGATTTTTCTCCAATCCACTTTGTCTCTTAACATAAGATATGAATCTTTCTCCAAATCATAGTATCTACCACCTCTATTTAGCTTACCGGATAATGTTATGATATTTTAAGAACCAATACGAATCTTATTATCTAGGACTAACTTTCTTACCCTTGCATCTATCCATATTGAAAATGCAGACCCTCTTTACAATTTGTTCACTACATTTGAGCGACAATATAGCGGGACTAACTTCTTTACTCATACCCGTTCATTATGTGGGAACCCTCCCGACAATTAATTCACTATATCCGTACAAAAATATAGAAGCTGTTGCTTACTTTTCACTACATTCGAATTGTATAGTGCATTGTAAAGAAGGGAGGTCTCAATGCAATGCTTATAATTTATATAATACATGGTATACAAATCTGACAAAGTTTTACGCTAGTTATGAGAAGCCTAATGCAACCCTCCTCCTTTACAATGCAATGCTCGTTGAATGAAGGTGAAAGTTGGGTTCAAATCAAGCTCAGACTGAGCTTGACTCATCAAAAGCTGAAGGATGCCCAAACCAGTTCAAGCTTTTGCCCCAGCTCATCTTGAACCATGTGTCAAATATTGCAAAGTGAATTGAATGAAAAAGATGACGAAGGTGGGTCTCGGACCCCAGGATCACATAGTCGACCAAGCCCACCCATAAAAGGCATGTCTTCTTTTGCTAAAGATAATTCAAATTAAAATTTATGTGCACACTAATTTAGGCTCTTAACCAAGAGTACCTAAGCAGGTGAGGTTCTCGTTTTCTCAGACAGCTGGGTTCATTTGCCTTGGAGATCCTCATCTGGTATCCTAGCTCGATTCACTTACTGTTTTCTGAGCCCGGAACCACTTCATGTCCTTTTGACTTGAAGCCAAGCAGACAGCACGAACTTCACAAATTACGTGGAGATGACAGGATCATTAATGGGAAGCACTTCAATAACCATTCAAATGACTTTCATAAAGGAATTTTGGTAATCTAAAACCGAAAAAGAAAAAGAGTGTGTTTATATGACTCCGAAACTCTAGGGAACTCGGCTTCTCAGCTTCTAACCATAAACAGTAAATCAGTGGACATGCTCTTCATGAAGTTTTTCATGCAAACTCCAACATAATTAACAGATGATGGAGTTGGAAAATGGCACACAATAGGAAATAAATTGAGCATCCTTCTAAATGATTAGCAGAAACAAAAAATTTAAGGAACCCCTATAAAAAGAGAGAACACAACCTACATTCTCAAATTGCTATGAGATGAAAAGCAGTGACAAGAGCCACGAACAGAGATGCTTGATCATGTTACTTCCCATATCCTTACATTTCAGGGAAGCAGAACTCGGCAAGAATGCATCAGAGCAGGCAACTGCTTCATAAATGATATTTACAATGAACCATTAGTTGGATCCTCTTTGATGGAATCTTTATCCTTTGAAGATGATTCACTCTTCCCGCCTGAAAATTCATCAAATCTAATGGTTCAGTAAGATAAGTTTACCCTGGTTGCCTTTAAGATATATTTGTTTTGCCTTTCCTCCCACATCCTCCTATAATTCATTGTTGATTATGCATTCAGTTTGACATACATTTAGGCCCTCTGTTGCACAAGCCACTTTGCAGAGAAAACATTGAACATGTAGTACCATGTTACAAGAGGCTTTTGGAATCTTCAAGTAATTTCATAGCTAAAAGCTGAAAAAAAACAAGGCCGAGAAGTCTTGGCATTTACAAGGCCTGACAAATTTCCAATGCATGAGATACATGGATCATCTGTGTCAGTGTGCTTATGGTCATATATGTCAATGGACGGGAATACATGGATAATCTGTATGTGGGCCTGTGTTTCGTGTCAAATTATCAATACATGACAAAGTGAATGCATCTATCATGTGCTCGTACATCTATATGTATATGTGCACATACATGTATGCGGGCATGCATGTATGTGTGATAGAGAGAAAGCATTAGAACCATTTCAAATACGTTGTACAAAACTAATTGCACAAAGTACATGCTAGCAAAGAAAGTATTTTGGAAAACTTCATCCAAACTATTTTCACAAATTAAGTGCTATCCAAACAGGTACTTATAGGGTATCAAATTATCAATACCTTGTGAAGAGCCTAGAGACAGCAATTTGTCTATGTTATCAATGGCCGCTGTATTGTCTTTAAAATTCTATTAAGTGATGAGACCCTCTTGCATAGCCCAGAGATCTTGGCTGCGTGCTGCATAATAAATGGCAATGGAACATCTTCTAACAGTTGATCCATCTCTGCAACAAATATTGGGAAAAATAGAAGCGGGCAAACTATAAATACACCAGAGATTCAATCTAAGGGAAAAGTTATGTATCAAAATATGAATTATATACAATTCCCACACTCATATCACTGTTAGAAATGACAATTGTAATAATATTCATGACAAATATGGAGACATTGACATCGTTGTGTGCCAACTGCATAAGATGTCTACAATAATCTAAAGACGCAAAACTTAGGACTTATCTGAAAAAGGCGTAATAATTGTAAATGCGCTGGTAAACAAATAAGAACAGAAATATCTTCGAGATGCCAAAAGAGAAACCCAATAATAAGATGAAAGGAATCCAAAAGCAGGTCATATTTCCAAGTAGTAAGAATAGCCTGATGAAATAGAAGATAAATTGGGAGAGAAAATAAAGGTGGTTTGGACAGTTTGAGATGAATTCCATTGAGCAGGTGTAAGAAACTAGGTAGTGAATATTTTGAAAGAGGTAGAAGGACTAAAAGGTGTTAGGTAAATCATCTTGTTCTTTTAGAGCTAAATGCTAATATGACAATATAGAGCACAATGCCAACTAACAATTCATGCAGCAGACCCAACTTAGTATGAGGTAAGACTTGGTTTTATTAGTAAGAATAGACACCAGCAGCAAGGTTGATTGCACTAAATTATAATACAATTGAAGGTTTGTGCTTCTTACCAGAAGAGAAAAGGACTTAGGGTATCGCAAATTGCATCAATCACATGATAAACAGGAAAAATGTCTCCCAGCAAGCTTTATCAAGTAATAAATAGCCTATTTGGAAAATAGTAAAAACCCGTCCTTCCATCAGTCACAGTAAATTGTTCCTTTATATATCTTGACAAAAAAATTACCTAAATCAAAGGAAGGACATGGTCTACAGAGTTCCTAACAAATTTTTCTATAACTACTTCGAAGCTCAGCTCACATCATATGCTTTTAAGTAGCTCAGATAAACTTCATGACAACAAACAATCCATCTCTAAAGGTAAAAGGAGTAAGTTTATGTCAACATACATCACAATACGCATGTAGATCATCACGGGCGGAATATCCTCTCACTACAACACGAAATTCAAGTAATCTAACCAACTATAGGTTAGAACCCACCTGAATAATTAAATCACCTCTTGGTCAATCTTCAGAATAAATCGAGTCTCTTATTCAATACCATCACGAACACGTTAATAGAGCTAACAATCAGTATTTTCTAACACATGAACTAACAACCATATTATTAACGACGTCATATCCCTAATTACATGTAATTGACCAAAGATCCATCCAAAGTTTTTCGTTTCCCCAAATTTCAGATGGCTCCCGGTTTCAACTGCACAAACAATGTTGGAATTACGATCACCGTTGTTCACAATCGACCATACTAACAAGGTAGAAAAGACAAAGAATAAAATTCTGACGCAATTGAAAAGGAAAATTCTTTCAACACCCAACGCAACAAAACAAAATACGCTAAATCACACAAAGCCAAGCACCGAAAACAGCAAAAGATGATCTAAACGAGAACCGTGTCGAAAGGAAAAGAACGATTGACGGAAAAATACCGCGAGTAAGCCCATCGATAGCAAGAGGCAATTGCTCTTGGCTTCTCCCGGCGTTTTCCGCCTGATCATCAAATGCTCGAACTAGTGTTTCCAGCATGGAAGAGATCCCTCTCCCTATCACCTCGGCGCTTCCTCCAGATGCCTCCGAAGCCGAAGCCGGATGGCGTCGAAATTTCCATTTCCGACAACGATTTCCCCGCGTTGCCGGCATCTAAAATTTCTGCAGAAGGATTTGCGGCCATGGTGGAAAGTGTGTTCCAAGACCGAGTCACTTCTGATTATTTGAATTGTGCAAACCAAATAGAACGCGGATTTTTCTAAGGAAAAAGAAAATTTTATTACTGGAACTGGAAGATTGTTTTTAATATAAAATGAAATTTTATATAAATTCCCAGATCGTTTTTGGTTTTAAAGGGAGATTTTTCTGTCCAAACTGGATCAGGTCAGGTTGGGTCTGGACTATAATTCTGGTTCGGGTCGGAAACAATGGATCAATCAAAATTGCATGAATCGGGTAAATTAGGTTCAGGGGTGAAAGCCCAGCACCTAGACATGATTGGTTCGTAACCGGATCAGCGGTTTCAACCCAAACCAAACTAGGCCAGGAACCGATTGAACCCGAAATTAGTGGAAGAAACCAGAACTTGCAGTTTCAAACTATCCGTTCTTGTACTTTTAAAATTTGTTTCATACACTTTTGAATTTTTTTTTAATAAAATTACAGATTTTGGACTTAAACCATAACCGCTCCAAAACCGAGTTCTAGGTTAACCAGAACCAGCGATTTACAACTGCCAGTTCCGGATAAACCAGAACTGGACATATCTACCAGCACCTCATCATAGCAGAAACAAAAGAATGCCCCTTTCAAACCAGTGGTTCCACTTCCACCAAAACCTAGAATCGGAACCAAACTTGTCCTTTTTGGGTCTGAGTTCAATTCTAGATACATGGGTTCTCGATCCAATTATGAATCCGATTCAAAGCCAGTTTCAGATTGGGTTCAGATCTGGTTTCATTTGAAAAGTTTATGAAACAAAGGACGAACTTTAAAATGGGGAAAATGGCAACTTGGAACCGTCAACTCTAAATCCAGTTCCAGTTTATGTTTAGTTCTTTGATAGGTGGAAATGGAACCAAACCACGGGATCCCCTGTTGTGGTTGCAGATTCCTCAGTTACGGAGGCCGTTTGGATTTAGTTCAATCCATCAAACTAGGTCCAATCCAGCCACCTCTACCAACATAGACTGAAGAGCCTTGTTTCAAACCGACATGTCTGGTTCCGGTTCACTCAAAATCAAACTGGACCCAAGATGGTCTTTGTTATGGCTTCCATGTGTTAATTCTGGTTCCAGTTCAAACAAAAAATGCATGAAACCAGAAAAAAATAATTCGAAACAAATTTATACAAAAGAACCAAATCGATGGTCTAAACACTGGCTCCAGTCCTAACCTTGTTCTAGTTCCACGTAAGGAACTGGATTCAGTTACGGTTCTGCATTGGTTCGACTAGGTCAGGTTCTGGCTGGTTTCTGGTGCAGTTCAGTCCCGATTCAAACCACCAGTCAAGTTCTAAACCCGACACTCCTAACTCCGGATTAGTTAAGCCAAGTTAAGATACAACTTGTTTTAGCTTGTGAGCTTGTTCAAACTAGGATAGCAATCCATACCCGACCCGACTTTAGACGGGTTGGATTCTCAAAGGTGAGAATATAAATAAATAAATTATTATTATTATATTAAAAAAAGGTTTAATGTTTATATGTCTAAATGGACGATCTTAGGCCTTAATTGAGAAGTCCAAGTCAAATGTGAAGGAAATCTCTCTTCCTCTCATATTTATAGAAGCTCATACGCCTCGCCTCAATTAGAACATGAATTAGCGTGAAGTTTAATAACCAGACTAACAGAAACAGAAAAGTTCATGATTTTAATTCAGATGAAAAGTAACAAGGATAAGGACGATATTCAACTATGGAAGAGAGAAGACTACAGTAGTATTATTAACAAATCTGCATCCACAATTACAAACACATGCTTGACTCTTTACAGCAGAACCAGCATCAGAAATTTGTTACAGAACAGATGTTAAACAGTTTTAGAAATTACAGAAATGGGAATGCTTAATGCATGTCCGTGATTTCCATCAATTCGGATCCTTCCAAAGCTTGCAGTCATGTTATCAGCCGTGGCTTTCATATTCACAGTCAGGTTCTGTTTCATTCCACTTGCTATGAAAAATTGAGATGGAACCACAGTAACTGATACTCCGAAAGGAGAAACCCAACTGACTCTGTAAGTTTCATCACCAGCAATGTTCGTCACTACTCTGTGAACAGCTATAGACCGGTTGAGCCTTGCTACTGTAACAGAAGGCAAGTTAAGGTCCGTTGCAGCTAACGTGTTCGGCCCACAGGCTCGACCTGTGTAGTTCAGCACGACTGGGGCTGATCCATTGATACCACAGAGAAAAGAGGAGAAATCATCATAGCCTGGAAAAGATGAAGGTCAGCACACAGCAGATGGAAGCATACTTCATTAAGCATCGAGAAGGAACACTCAGAAAAACACAGTATGTCAAGGGATGATAGTCGCAGCTAGCTGACAACTTTCTGCAAAAATAACCAGAGGAATATGTAAATGTTGATTAATCTTCATTAATCAATAAAAAATGTTACACATGCAGCAACCCACTGCTCATCACGAGTCATCTCTCACTTGAGGCACATGCCTCCAAAATTGACCACCTTATTTCACGTTAGGGTTTTTAGACTAAGCACAGAATATATATATATATATATATATATATATATATATATATAAAAACAGTATTTTTCACTTAAAAGACTAATCTACCCTTACTATAAAGCACAATTAATAAAGATGACGTAAAAGCTGAATATAGGTTCTAAAATGCAGGAGCCAATCCACTCTTCTGCAACACTCTTCCACAAGTTGGGAGAAAGATGCTAATAAATCCCAACTTGTAAAGAGAAGTTAAAGTCCACTTTTGTTCAATACTTTTGTGAGAATATGTGGACACTGACATGCAACTTCACATAACTCAAGTGAAACACTTTATTTATGACCTTTTTGCATATGATGTGACAGTCAATCTCAATATGTTTTGTTCGTTCATGATAAATAAGATTAGATGCAAACTGTATTGTGTATTGTTGCCTTGGTATCACAATAACGGGGAGTAATACCTACAACTTCCGTATCCAACTCTTTCTAAGAGACTTTAACTATAGTTCCTCACACATTCCTTGAGCAATTACGCTTTACTTAACTTATACACTAGATTTGACTACAACTTATTTTTGATTTTTTCATGAGACGATGTTACTCCTCATTAATGCAATATACATGAAAGTAGATTTTTTTTGTCATCTAGGAACTCAACCCAGTCTACATCTGAAAACACTTTAATATTAAAATACTCTTTATTGGTATAAAGGATATCATAACCTCGTGTTGTCTTCAGATACTGCAATATAGGATACTATGCATCCATATGGACCTTTGATGGTGCATGCATAAATCTACTGACCATTCCCATTACAAATGCAAATATATGGATGAGTAATAATAAGGTAAATCAATTTTCCAGTCAGCCTTTGATGCCTTTCCACATCTTTATATTGTTCTTCGTCAAGATGTAGTTTTTTATTAACTTTTATTGAAACTTCACTCCTTTTGCAATCAATCATGTTTGTACCCCATAATAAATCCATAATATATTTTCTTTGAATAAAAAACACCCCTTTACTAGAATCAAATTTGCCTAAATCTTTGAAATCAAATAGTTGGTATAACTTTGCTTTAAGTTTGATGATTTCTTCAAGATCGTATCATGTAACAATAATATCAACATATATAATCAAAATAGATACTTTTTTCCTTTTTTAATAAATAAACTATGATCATTGGTATTTTTATGGTATCCCAAGTTGATGGCTAAATTTTTTAAACCAAGCTCTAGGAGATTGCTTGAGTCTATAAATAGACTTATGCAATCTACAAACCATACTCTTATTAAACCCCGGAGATAGTTTTATACAAACTTTTTCATTGAGGGTTCCTTGCAAAAACGTATTTTTCATATCCAACTGCCACATATCCCAACCTTTGTGTGCAAGTAATCTCATGAGTCATCATAACTCTCATGGTTTCATAATGAATTTATGACAACTTCCTGAAATATCATTATAAGTGACAAATTGAGAAATGAGATAAATAGTGCAAGTTCTTTTACTTTTCCGAAGAGCAATTGAAAGATCTAAATTAGAATCAATGGGAGATAATTGATCTGAATTGGAGGAGTAACCTTTTATCACAATATCTTGAAAATGGAGTATCACCACTTTCTTTTCATCACAAATATAAATTTGGATATCTTTAGCACCAAAACCAGTTTCATTTGTACTAACTTCATCATGATCGGATTCCATTTTAAGGAGACCTATTGGAAGGACAAGGGTAGCATTTATAGTAGGTTTGATTATCAAACTCACAGACTCCCCCTTAGAAGAATAATATGGAGCAGATTCTAAAATTTAACATCTAGGGACACATAAGTTTTCCGATTTACATGATCATAGCATTTATACTTCTTCTAAGAATTGAAATATATGATAAATATACACTTGGTGGCTCGAGAATCTAGCTTATCTCGGGCATTATAGTAGATCATAATAGATACACCCAAAAACACAAGGTGGAATATAAAACAGTTTTGAGTCAAGACAATATTAAGGATCTTCCATGGAGATTTACCATGGATAACAACCTTTAGCAACCTATTAATGAGATATATTGATGTCAATATTGTTGAAAAGAAGTTGTGGATCGGGTCCTGTATTCCTGATCCTATTATCTGTCCTTTTTGTGTAACTTGTTAATTGTATTTTAGTATAAAAGTAGACTAGTCTTTAAGTTAAAACATCCTTATATAATTTGTGATTAAGAAATCCTAAAAGTAAAGTGAAAAAGAAGAAGGAAAGAGAGAAGTGTTGGAGGCATGTATCCGAAGAAGTGTGAAGTAGAATGGTAAATCTGACCGTGTAATCTTTTCCTTCGTATTCTTTTAATAAAGATCAGATTACAACATGTTATCTGCCTTCGATGGCTGGTGGTGGAGAAACCTGTTGGGTTCGGTAAAGAACACAGTAAAGTAACTTTTTGATCAGTCCTATTGTGATCAAACAAATTTCAGAGACTATGCAGATGGCAGACACTAGTAAACACGTGGACACTGTACATTCACATTTTGAAGGACATTCAGGTAATAAATCGGAACCCTTTCAAGTTACGAATATCAAATTTGATAGAAAAAATTATCTAGAATGGGAAGTGGTCGATGGGAATACCTTACAGGAATCAGCCAAAACCTGATGACAGCAGCCCAACCTATCTAAGATGGAAAAATGATGATGCATTGGTGTTCTCTTGGATTTTGTAATGTATGATCCCATTAATAGGCAAAACTTTTATGTATCTTGAGGGTTGTTTATGAGGCTTATACTACGACATCAGCAACAACTCGACAAAGAAGTTTATATGGAGTTGCCTCCTAGATTCAATACACACGAACTAAAAGGTAAGGCGTGCAAGTTACATAAATCTATTTATGGTCTTAAACAATCTCCTAAAGCCTCGTTTGGGAAATCCAATATAGGTATCAGTAGTTTGAGTCTTCGAGATATCATGGGAGTGTCAATGATCATAATTTGTTCCAGTGTTATTCGACGTGTATCATATGGTGTATCATTTTGGTCCACGATACGATACATATCATTTCATGTATTGTATCATCTCATATCATTTTTTAATACCAAAAAATTAGAAAAAATTACAAAAAATCAAGAAAAATCATGCAAATTGAAAACAACTCATATAATACATAAGTTGTACAATTAATCAATCATCATTTAATTTTAAATGTATAAAGCATTTACGCAGTATCTTTCATAATTGAAAAAAGAATTACATTTACATATTGTAATCAGGTTCATCACCACTTTCAGCTTTAAAATCAAAATCATCATCCCCTTAAGTTGTTACGCTCCTTTCAAATTAATCCATAAAATGTTTTCTTCAATTAGGAGTGTATTTGCTTCACTATCTTCCATAATACACTCCTCTAAGATATCAAAATTGTATTGGATCAAATTGGTTCTCTTCAAATATTTAACTTTATTAATTGCTCGCAATAAATATAAGTAAATAATATTAATAATTAAATTAAATTAAACATTTAATTGAAAACTTAATTAGTAACTAATCTTTTACTACATTTATCGGAGTCGCATGTTGCAACGAAAAACTAAGTCATTGAGTCGCTTATGTTCCAACCTATTGTGTTTTTTGTGTGGATATATTCAAAGACACTTCAATTCCTTTCACAACCAGTTGCACTATAAGTTTAACTCAAAACTCTTATTACAAAATCTCTGAGGTTTAGGCAATCACTTCTAAACCTATTTCATCAAACATCTAATAGAAAAAGACAAACATAAAGGGTTATTCGACAATAAATATAAGATTTAAGAAACTTAAATATTAAAATAAATAGTTTACCTGGATGGATATTATTATGGTTACGAATGGGTACGAGCAAGCCCATGAAGTGCAAAGCATTATCGTAGATCTCCATCGCTCGATGTATAGCATCTGCTCTACTCTTGTTAGAGACCAATCTGTCTATGCAATTAATGATACCTCGATTAACCTCACCGTCCCTTTTAAAGCTTGCAAAATACCTAAATGTTGGATTTAGCTAGTAAAGTGTTGCATGAATAGGTTGATGCAACTGTTTATTCCATCTATTATCGATAGTATTTCACACGGGCACATAATCTCTATTTATTCGATTAAAATTGCTTCTAATAACTTCTTTAGCCCTATGAATGCCTTTATAAAGATAGTTCATAGATGGCTTATTCCCGTTAGCAGCCAATCTCAAAACTTTAACTAAAAGACACGTAATCCTTAATAGTCTAACACAGGAGTTCCAAAATGTACTCCTAAAGATTATTTTTGAAATCTCATTTAATTTTTTATTCTTTCTATTTTGAGATAACTCTGCAAACTTCTATCACTTATCTGAAGAAAACATTCGCTTTAAGGTTTGTTTTTGTTTAACATTACTCTGTACTGATAAGAAATTAGTTGCAAATCGGGCAGTGACTATACAAAGGAGCTCTGCACTATTTTTATATCTCATCATCATACATAATACAAAAGTATGGTTATAGATAGATTTTGTGATATGTTGACAACACTCGGTTGTTGCCTTCACCTCATCCATCTCTCAAATATCCTCAAAGATGAGATCTAGACAATGGGTTGCATATGGTGTCTAATAAAAAGTCTCATAAGTATCAGTTAACTCCTTTTTAACTGTTTATAATTAGTTGCATTATCTGTAATTAATTGGACTACATCCTCAAGCCAAACCTCCAATATCACCTTATCAAATTCTTGCCTTAGAACCTTTGCAGTATGTCGTTCCTCAGACATGTCTAGGGATCTCAAAAACATAAGTCCTTTAGAATAATAAACAAAAAAGTTTAACCAAGTCTTTCATCACCGATATGTCCATTTGTCTTGTCATGATAGTGCATCCCCTATCCTTCCATGACTCTCTCATAGTCAAACAATATTCTCAGACTTCAAGCACAGTCTTATCTAATAGTTTTATTCTCAACTTTCGATAAGATGACATCTTATATCTTAGACCAATGTCAGCAATGACATCGGACATTGTTTGAAAATGAAAAAAAAATATTGCATTAAATGTAATCCATGCATCATAAAACTATCTCCCCATTATAAGGTATGTATACTCATAGAATTGCTCACAAATTCCAGGTTAAGCACCAGGTATAGTACTAGGAGAAAAAAAATAATTGTATGTCAAACTAAGATCTTTCTCCAACCCTTCCTCTTTTACCACTTGCAACCTCTTCAACAACCCTCTTTCCCTCAGTTGGTAGTCGAAAATTATTACAACTAATCTTTATTCTGTCATCAAAAGGAATGCTACCATCACCATCACCATCACTACAAAGTCCAACATCCTCTTCATCAAAAATCCCTTCTTTTCTTATCTCTTCTCAATTATACTTTCAATCATATATATACATTGTCATTTAGTAGCTTCTGACACTCTCCTAACTTTGTTCGTGCAATGAGCAACCTCTTTCCTAATCTCTGTTAGGTAATGTTTTAAACGAGAAATTTCACCACTAATCACCTTCTCACAAAAAGCACATTTGATTTTTAACCTCTTTCTCTCAACTGTTGTACCCCACTACCATATTGGATCATCATACAGAGATTGAGAGTCTCTAACACCCTTCCTATCATCTTAATTTAAGACTTCAATCATAATAAACTTGAAAATAAAAGTATTTCATAAATCTCCAATCTTCACTTCATAAACCACCAAAACAGTCAAACAAACTATTATAGAATGTCTCCCATTTCACAAATACAATGAAAAGATATTCACACACTTCATATATTGTCATTCAAAAAAGAAAAAACATAAATAACACAAGAAAAAACAAAATACACCGAGAAAAAGTAAAAAAAAAATTATACAACCACCAAATCGTAAGTGTTGTCATTGATGGAGTGATCGTGTAGTTGGAGACCCTTGAAAACCGTTAAGATGTCTCACCCAAGATGGAAGTCGTATACAACATGTATTGTATCGTATATGGTGCAATACGAATAACATTACTTTATTGATTGAAAGGGTTTGTTGATTGAAAAGGAAGAGAAAATATCAATTTTGATTATATATGTAGATGATATTATTATTACTGAAGATAATCTTAAGGAAATTACCAGCTTTAAGGTAAAGTTACATCAACTCTTTGATCTAAAAGATTTAGGCAAACTACACTATAGGTATTGAAGTTTTGTATTCAAGCAAGGGTGTTTTCTTAACTCGGAGAAAATATTCTATGGATTTACTAAAGGATACAAATATGATTGATTGCAAGGAGTGATATTCCAATGGAACTACATCTTCATGATGAAAATAATATCAAAATATGGGCAGGTACTAAAGGGCCCGTGATTCAGCAATCTTGGAGAGACACGAGAGGAATTTGCTAAGGATTCAAACTCTTGAAGGCCTATTCGGCTATTCCTCTCCTTCAAATATATGTGGCTCCGAAAACATAAGTTGTTAATTAACACATATTAATGGGTGAAATTAATAGAAGACTTGACCACATGGTCTTACAAATAGAGCTTGCATCTAATGATCTTCGGGCCCACAATCAGCAAGACCCAAACCGGGCATATTGAACTGAGCTAGATTTTTTCGATTACCAACTGGCACTGAGGAATGGAGAGAAAGTACACCTATACCCATATATAAGAACGAGGGAGACATTCAAAATTATGCGAATTATCGAGGTATCAAGTTAATGAGCCATACTATGAAATTGTGGGAAAGAATTATCGAACGTAGGTTAAGACAAGTATCAAGTACAACAGAGCACCAATTTGGATTCATGCCAGGCAGATCTACTGTTGAAGCGATTCACCTTTTGAGACGTCTTATGGAACATTTTAGAGAAAAAAAGAAAGACCTTCACATCATATTTATTGATCTAGAAAAAGCTTATGATAGAATACCGAAGGAGTTTCTTTGGAGAACTTTGAAAAAAAGAGGTATCCCATTTACATACATTAACCTTATAAGAGACATGTATGATGGTGCAAAAACATGTGTGAGGACTCATGAAGCAATGACAGACTTCTTTGAAGTTAATATTGGGTTACATCAAGGATCAACTTTAAGTCCATACTTATTTATAATGGTGATTGATGAGTTAACAAAACATATTCAAATCGTGGTGTATGTTACTTGCAGATGACATTGTATTAGTGGAGGAGTCTAAGGAAAAAGTTAATAGAAAATTGGAACTATGGAGAGAAACATTAGAAAGCAAAGGCCTCCAATTTAGTAGAACATGAAGATTTTAAGCATCACAAAATATATCAAATTGTATTGAAAAGAACGAGAAATAATGGGTAGACAATAGGCAGTTTCGGCTCCTGCTCTGGCAGCCGTCTTATTTTTTTCTTCTTGACAATGAGAGACACCTTACACGATTAAGGGTTTCTCCTTTAAATACCTGATTACAATCTGCCTAATTACTAAAGTGCCATTAATGAGGCCTTATTTAAAAGTACCTTTAAAAACAATATAACTATAAAGTCGTTAATTACACAAGATTTTAACTATAACTAGGCAGTCTTTAACACTCCCCCTCAAGTTGGGTGAAAGATGAAAGTTACACCCAACTTGCTACATAATCTCTGAAGTAGATTTCTACTAGCTGCTTTGGTCAACATATCTGCACACTGATGTCCTGACTGCACATGTTCTAACTGAAATTCTTTTGCAAGTACACTGTTATCTCAATATGTTTAGACCTTGAATGCATGATAGGGTTCTTAGTCAAGTTGATTGCACTAGTATTGTCACATCTTATAGGGATGTGATCAAGTTGAAGACCAAAGTCTAGAAGTTGTTGCTTCATCCATAGGATTTGAGCACAACAACTTCCGGCCGCAACATATTCAAACCTCAATGGTAGATAAAGCCACACTATTTTGTTTCTTGCTATACTATGCCAAGAAACTAAAGAGCTTCCAAGCAAGTGGCATGTTCCACTAGTGCTTTTCCTATCAATTTGCAACCAACAAAAATCGGAGTCGAATAACCAACAAGACTACAAGTGGCCCTTTGGGGTACCACAAGCCCACTTGTGAAGTGCCACCAAGATATTTCATAATACGTTTTACCGCACTTAAGTGCGATTCTTTAGGATTAGCTTGGTATCTAGCACACATGCATACGCTAAACATGATATCGTCTACTAGCAAAGTGAGATAGAGAAGGATCCAATCATACCGTATTTGGTGATTTCAAATAGGTTTACTTGCTTCATCCTTGTCTAAGTAGCAAGAGGTGCTCATTGGAGTGTCCATATGCTTTGAGTTATCCATTCCAAATCTTTTGAGGAGTTCTTTGCAATACTTGGATTGGTTAATGAATGTTCCACTCCTTGTTTGTTTAATTTGAAGTCCAAGGAAGAAGTTGAGCTCTCCCATCATGGACATCTCGAATTCGCTTTGCATGATATTAGAGAAATCCTTGCATAGAGACTCGTTAGTAGCACCAAAGATAATATCATCTACATACACTTGTACAAGGAGAATGTCATGCTTATTATTTTTAATAAAAGAGTTGTATCAACTTTGCCTCTTGAAAAATCGTGTTCTAAAAGAAACTTACTCAACCTTTCATACCAAGCTCTAGGAGCTTGTTTTAATCCATATAAAGCCTTTTTAAGTTTGAAAACATGGTTGGGTAGTTCATGATTTTCAAAACCTGAGAGGTTGTTCAACATATACCTCCTCTTGAATAAAACCATTTAGAAAAGCGCTTTAACATCCATTTGATATAACTTAAAATCCATGATGCAAGCATAAGCAAGTAACATTCTAATAGCTTCTAGTCTAGCTACTAGGTGCATAGGTTTCTTCATAGTCTTGGGGATTTATGAGTCTTCCAAACTTGTATCGCTTGTTTCTTGAATTTTATTTGAATCACATACTGTTTCTCCCCCTTGATTCGTAATATCTATCTGTTTGTCTCTGAAAATATTTCTCTCTCCCTTTTTATATACTTGTAGTTTGTCTTTTTCAGTGGATTGATGTGTTCTTGTATTGAGATTTATTTCCTTAAGTCTTCATTGATACTAGTCCTTGGTAATACTGTTTCTTCAACAATAGAGCTAGACACATCATTTGAACTTCTGTAGTAGGGAGTAGTTTCAAAGAAGGTTACATCCATAGAAACATACTTTCTACGAGATATAGGAAAATAACAAATATCTTTTTTTTCGCAAGAGTACCCAATAAATATACATTTTATCGCCCTTGGATCAAATTTGTCCCTGAATTGTTGATGAACATGCACATAACAGATACAACCAAATATTCTGGGAATAAGATGAAATGGATTATCTTTAGGTTTAATAACCTTGAATGGAGACTTTCCTCTAAGAACTACCGTAGGAATTCGATTCATGATATATACTACTATAAGAATTGCTTCTACAACAACAACAACAACAACAACTAAGCCTTTTCCCATACTAGACGGGGTCGGCTGCATGGATTCTTTGTTTCCAGAGATCTCTATCGTGTGCCATGTTAGCAGATAATTCCCAATAAGCTAGATCATTCTTTATTGTTTCTTTCCAACACTTTTGTGGTCGTCCTCTACCTCTTTTAATACTTTCCAAATTTAGGTTTTCTAACCTTCTTACAGGTTCTTCTTTTGATCTTCTTTCTATATGTCCAAACCATCTTAAACGATGTTCTCTCATTTTATCCTCTATTGGTGCCACTCCTAATTTGTTTCTAATAACCTCATTATGTATACGGTCTTTTCTTGTATGACCACTCATCCATCTCAACATCTTCATTTCTGTCACAGACATCTTTTGTACATGTTGATGATTAACTGCCCAACACTCAGAACCATAAAACATGGCAGGCCTAACTGCTGCTCTATAATATTTACCTTTTAATTTTAATGGTATCTTCTTGTCACAAAGAATACCTGATGCTCCTCTCCATTTTAACCAACCAGCATTAATTCTATGTGTAACATCTCCATCAATTCTTCCATCACTTTGAAAAATTGACCCTAAGTATTTAAAACTTTCCTTTTGGGAAATGCAATGTGTGCCAATTTTAATTTCTATGTCCTCTGAAGTAGCCACATGATCAAACTTACATTCCATATATTCTGTCTTTGTTCTACTAAGTCGGAGGCCTTTGTTTTCTAATGTTTCTCTCCATAGTTCCAATTTTCTATTAACTTTTTCCTTAGACTCCTCCACTAATACAATGTCATCTGCAAATAACATACACCAAGGTACTTCATCTTGAATATGTTTTGTTAACTCATCAATCACCATTATAAATAAGTATGGACTTAAAGTTGATCCTTGATGTAACCCAATATTAACTTCAAAGAAGTCTGTCGTTCCTTCATGAGTCCTCACACATGTTTTTGCACCATCATACATGTCTCTTATAAGGTTAATATATGTCAATAGGATACCTCTTTTTCCAAAGTTCTCCAAAGAACCTCCCTCGGTACCCTATCATAAGCTTTTTCTAGATCAATAAATATCATGTGAAGGTCTTTCTTTTTTGCTCTAAAATGTTCCATAAGACGTCTCAAAAGGTGAATCGCTTCAATAGTAGATCTACCAGGCATAAATCCAAATTGGTTCTCTGTTGTACTTGATACTTGTCTTAACCTACGTTCAATAATTCTTTCCCATAATTTCATAGTATGACTCATTAACTTGATACCTCGATAATTCGCACAATTTTGAATGTCTCCCTTGTTCTTATATATGGGTATAAGTGTACTTGCTCTCCATTCCTCGGGCATCTTTTGGTTTTTCCATATTTCATTAAATAGTCTTGTGAGCCAAGTGATTCCTATTTCTCCTAGTATTTTCCAAACTTCTATAGGAATATTATCTGGTCCTACCGATTTACCACTCTTCATATGTTTAAGAGCCTCTTTGACTTCATTCTTTTGAATACGTCGGTAGAAATTGTGGTTTATATACTTTTCTGACTTGGCTAAATCTCCTAAACTAATACTAACATCTTTATTTTCATTAAAAAGATTATAAAAATAGTTTTTCCATCTATTTCTTATATCATCATTTGCCACTAGAATTTTTCATCCTCGTCTTTTATGCATCTAACATAATTAAGATCTTTAGTTTTCTTATCTCTAGCCCTAGCTATCCTAAAAATGTCTCTTTCACCCTCTTTTGAGTTGAGTTTTTTATATAAGTCCTCCCAAATCTTAGCTTTTGCTTCACTAACGGCCTTTTTTGCTTCCTTCTTTGCTTTCTTATAAGCTTCTAAAGTTTCACTAGTTTTCTTAGCATAATGTAATTTGTAACATGCTCTTTGCCTTGATTTTGTTTTGTACTACTTCACTCCACCACCAAGCTTCCTTTTGTGCCGGTACACCTCCCTTAGATACCCCTAACACATCTTTCGCCACTTTCCTAATATGTATAGCCATATTGTTCCACATATCAGAGGGTGTGCCAACATAATTCCAAACATCTTCTTGAAGAACTTTTTGTTTAAATATATCTTCTTTCACACTTTTGAGGTTCCACCATTTAGTCCGAATAGCTCAATGCACTCTTTTCTTCTTTGTCCATTTTTTTATTTGTAAATCCATAACTAAAAGTCGATGTTGGGTGGTTAAGCTTTCTCCTGGAATTACCTTACAATCTTTACAACACGCTCTATCTTTTTTTCTACAAATAAAGTAATCAATTTGTGTTTGTGATAAGCCACTCTTATAAGTAATTAAATGTTCATCTCGTTTTTTGAAGATTGTATTGACTATAAAGAGATCAAATGACATAGCAAAATTTAAAATCTCCCTACCTTCCTCGTTTATATCCCCATAACCAAAGTTTCCATGAATCCCTTGATATCCTAATGCCTCTTTACCGACATGTCCATTTAAATCTCCTCCTAAACAAATCATCTCCCTTTGTAGAATCTTTTGAAACACCTTATCTAACTCTTCCCAAAAAACTGTCTTTATACTATCTTCTAGTCCTACTTGGGGTGCGTAAGCACAAACTATATTCAAAACCTCTACTCCTAACACTAATTTCAATGTCATGATTCGGTCACCATATCGTTGTATGTCTACTACACTCTCCTTTAAATCTTTATTTATGATAATACCAACTCCTTTTCGGGCCTTTTCTTTACCTGAGTACCATAATTTAAAACCTGTATCCTCTATCTCCTTTGCTTTTTCTCCAACCCATTTTGTCTCTTGTAAACATAGAATATGAATCTTTCTCCGAATCATAGTATCTACCACCTCCATTAGCTTACCCGATAATGTTCCGATATTCCAAGAACCAATACGAATCTTATTATCTAGGACTAGCTTCCTTACCCCCCGCATCCGTCCATAATCAAAATGCGAAGACCCTCTCTGAAAATTTTTCACTACATTCGGGCGGCAATGTAGCGGGACTAACTTCTTTACCCACACCCGTCCATGATGTGGGAACCCTCTCTGCAATTGATTCACTACATTCGGGCGATAATGTAGTGGCCCTTGCTTACTTCTTACTGCATTCGGGCTCTGCAGCACGTCGCTAGGCGGGAACGCCCCAAAGCAATGCTCATAATTTTTGTAATCCATGTTGTAGAAATCCGACGAAGTTTTACGCTGGCTGTCGGAAGCCTAACACAACCCTCCTCCTTTATCCGGGCTTGGGACCGGCAATGCAAGGGTGATCCCTTACATGGGCGGAGTTCCTATAAGAATTGCTTCTGAACAGAAAAATTTTAGGACATTGTGTTCAAGGAGTAATGTTCGAGCAATTTCCAAAATGTGCCAATTTTTCCGTTCTGCCACTCCATTTTGTTGTGGTGTGTGAGGACAACTGACCGATGCATTGATGCCATGAGAACTCGAAATGATTTAAAAGACGCGTAAAATATTCTTTTGCATTATCACTACGCAAAACAGCAGAATTGTTTTTCCAAATCCGATTCTTTATTTCAAAACAAAAGATTTTGAAAGCATTAATAACTCATGTAATTATCTTTCATTAAAAATAACCAAGTACAGCTTGGAAAAATCATCAATAAAAGTAACAAAATACTTAAAGTTTCCCAATGAAGGTATCACACATGGTCCCCAAACATCAGAATGTATCTAACTCAAAAGGAATAACTGATCTAGAATCACTACTAGGAAAAGTAGCTCTATGGTGTTTTGTCCGCTGACACACATCACATTGAATGACCACATTATTAGGAATTGAAAAAGAGACAAGCTCTCTTATTTTAAAGAGAGGCAAATGTCCTAATCTACTATGCCAAACTTTTATTTCTTCATCTGCTGTAGTAGTTGTCAACGCTCTCTTTTGTTTTAAAAACTGATCGTCATATAGTATATAGAGTCCATTGTGTAGTTCACCACGTCCAAAGGTTCTTCCCGTCCTCAAATCCTGAAAAATACAACCATGTGGAGAGAATGTAACTGTGCAATTCATATCTCTAACCAAGGAACTTACTCAAAGTAGATTTACTGGAAATTTCGAAATATATATCACTGAATTAAGTCTGAGATTATCTCTCTAAATTTCTCCTTTTCCTTCCATGGGAATCAAAGAACAATTTGCTACCTTCACATTCTGTGGGGTTTGAATCAGTGTTGTCTGACGCGTATCGTATCGTGTATCGCTGGGCTCCACGATACGGGCGTATCGTATCGTATCGTATCGTACTTTAATATTAAAATAATGTAAAATTAATTAAAATTTAATAAAAAAATAGTAAAAAATCGAAAAAAATCAGGAAAAAATCAGGAAAAATCTGATAATTGCTTTAAATTCATATAATGTAAGTTTAGTACAGATTGAGCATTCAACATTGAACAATTGCATCCAAATTTATATATTTTGAATCCAGAAAATAAAATACAGACATAGTTTACACTTTACAGTACACTACAGTTACATATAATGTTACATTTTACAAATTATAATCAGGATCATCAACTAAATAATCTTCATCTTCTCCTTGTTGCAGATCCTCATCATCATCAGCCACGCCCACACCTTCTTCTTCAAAATCAAATTCTTCATCTCCATAATGTTGTTGCGCTCCTTCCAAATTAATCCAGGCAACGTCTTCTTCTGTTAGGAGGGCATTTTCTTCAGTGTCTTCCATAACCCAATCTTCTAATATATCAAAATTATCCAAACTTATTGGATCGAACTGACTTTCTTCTCTATTTACTTTTTTTAATTGCCTACGACACAAACAAAAATAAACAATTAGTAAGTAATATTAACAATTGAAAACTGAAGTTAAATAATATCGAATTGAAAATTTGAAAGTAATACAACATTACCTTTCACGAAGGCGCATGTTACAACGAATATAAACCAAATCATTAAGCCTTTTGTGTTCCAACCTGTTGCGCTTTTTTGTATGGATGTGTTCAAAAACACTCCAATTTCTTTCACAACCTGTTGCACTACAGGTTTGACTTAAGACTCTAACTGCAAAATCTCTAAGGTTTGGACAATCACTTCCAAACCTGTTCCACTAAACATCTGTAAAAAAAAATATAAACATTAGAGACATAATAATCCACAGCAATGTAAGATGCAACTTAAATATGAAAATAAACAATGTACCTGAACGCATCGTAGAGCGGTTGCGAATTGCAACAGGCAAACCCATCAAGTGAAGAGCATTATCATATATCTCCATCTCTCGATGTATCGCATCTACTATGCTCTCATCAGGGACTAATCTGTCGATGCATTCAATGATTCCTCGATTAACCTCACCGTCCCTTTTGAAGGTTGCTGAGTACCTCAATGATGGGTTTAGATAGTAGGCTGTTGCATGAATAGGCTGATGTAATTGTTTATTCCATCTACTATCAATTATTTTCCACACGGGCACATAATCTCTTTTTTTTCCATTAAAGTTATTTCTGATTGCTTCTTTTGCCCTGTCCATGGATTCATAAAGGTAGCCCATAGATGGTTTCTCCTCGTTGTCAGCCAATCTCAAAACTTTCACTAAAGGACAAGTAATTTTCAATAATCTGATACATGCATTCCAAAATGAACTTCTAAAAACCGTTTGTGTAATCTCATTTAACTTTCTGTTCCTTCTATTTTGTGGCAACTCTGCAAATTGTTGCCACTCATCTGAGGAGAACATTCTCTTTAAAGCTTGCTTCTGTCTCACAATACTCTGTACAGATAAGAAGTTTGTTGCGAACCGAGTTGCAGCTGTGCGAAGAAGCTCTGCACCTTCTGTGTATCTCCTCATCATACATAAAACAAATGCATGGTTGTAAATAAATTTTGTAATATCTTGACAACACTCAGTTGCTGCCTTTATTTCATCCATCTCACCGATGTCCTCGAGGATGAGATCTAAACAATGGGCTGCACATGGTGTCCAGTAGAAAGTCCCATAAATATCAGCTAACTCCTTTCCGGCTGCTTTGTAGTTAGCTGCATTATCTGTAATCAATTGGACTACATTTTCTAGCCCAACCTCTTGTATAACCTTATCAAATTCCTCTCGTAGGATCTCTGCAGTGTGCCTCTCCTCTGACATATCTAGAGATCTAAAAAACATGAGTCCTTTAGGACAATATACAAGAAAATTTAGCAATGTCCTTCCTCGCCTATCGGTCCATCCATCTGCCATGATAGTGCATCTTGTTTCCTTCCACGATTGTCTCAAAGTCGAACAGTATTGCTGCACTTCAATCACGGTCTGATTATCTTCCCTCTCAACTTCTGATAAGAGGGCATCCTGTATCCTGGACCAATGTTAGCAATTGCATCTGCCATTGCTTGAAAATGAAAACTGTTTGCTGCATTAAATGGAATGCATGCATCATAAAACCATCTGCCCACTGCAAGGTCTGCTTGATCGTGCAGTTGTTCTGAAGCCATAGCAGCACGAATTCCTAGCTGAGCACCAGGTGTAGTGGAAGGAGGAAAGAACGAATGTATGCTAGAAGAAGAAGCTCTTCCTCTACTCCTTCCTGAACTTCCTCTTCTGCCACCTCCAAAGTCTTCAGATGCAACCCTCTTTCCTCTGCTAGGTGCTCGCGAACTGCTACTACCAATATCTGTTCTAGCATCTGAAGGCAAACTATCAGTGAATCCAACTCCAGTGGCAGTAGCATCATCAGCTTCTTCACACATCTGGAAATCATCCTTTTGTTGTCTCCTTTCCTGTATGCTCTCAATCATCTGCAAGCATTGCCATTTAATATCTTCTGGCACACTTCTAACTCTGCCTGTGCATGGAGCAACTTCTTTCCTGGTTCCTGCTAGGTGGTGTTTCAACCTTGAAATTCCACCACTAACCACCTTTTCACAAAATAAACATCTGATTTTTAACCTTGAACCCTCAACTGGTATACCCCACTGCCATGCCGGATCATCAGACTTTGAATGAGAGTCTCTACCACCCCTTCCTGCCATCTCAATGGAGTACTTTAATTCAAACAAAAACCTGAAAATAAAAGCACTTCGTAAATCCCCCAATCTTCAAGTAACACTCAAATCGAGTGTCTCCCACTTCATGAATGCAATAAAAATCGTATACACACACTTAATAACTTCATATTTTGTCATTCAAAAAAAAAACCCGAAATAACACAAAAAACAATAAATATAAAGGAAAAAAACATTAAAAATATACCTAAATCCGAGTTTGGAGGCTTGGACGGACACCGTAGGGCACGATTTTAGAGCTTTGAACACCAAGGAGGCGAAAACCGACTCTTAGGGAGCTTGAAGAACCCAAAAGGAGAGAGGAAACCCGCAAAAAATCGTGGGTTTCTCTCGGGCCGGGACCCTTTATAAGGGTCCCAGGGCGTATCGCCCGTATCGTACGGTGCGATACGCCCACACCTGCGATACGGGGGCCCATACGATACGTATCGCACCGTATCGTATCACACGATACGATACGATACGGTGCGATACGGATAACACTGGTTTGAATCGTTTCATACTGCATAAGGTTAGATTTATTTCCTACCATGTGGTCAGTAGCCCCTGAATCTATTATCCAATCAGAAGAAGTTGCAGAATCTTGAAAATAATAGTTACCACTAATACTGTACGAAGCAGGAAGAGGATTTAAGTATGTTTTTTATATAGAGGTGGAAGGTTGATCTAGTAGGCGTGTCTCGATTTCAGCTATCTGTTTCTTTAATTCTATCATTTCATCTGCAACACTCATTTCTGCCTTTTTTTCAGATACAGATGCTACATGACTACCATAATCTTTATACTCTGTGGATTTCCTTCCATCCGTAATCTCTATATTCTGGAGGCTTTCCAATAATTTCCCAACATTGTTCTTTTATATGTCATCTTTTCCCACAATGTGTGCACTGTAGTTTGCTCTTATCCTCATAATATTGATTTCTGCCTCTTCCTCTGAATGAGTTTCTTCCCCTCTAATAATTAATATGTCCTCTATCAATAAATGCATATTTATCACCTTGTATATGTTCACCTTTTTCTAAATTCTTTCGGTCTTCCTCCCTTAAAAGAAGTGAATATACTGTTTCAAGCGATGGTAACTCTTCCTTGCTTAGGATATTTAGTTTAATAGATTCATACTCTGATGAGACTCCCCAGAGTAAATCAAACACTTTCTGAATTTCTCCTTCAGCAGTTCTTTCTTTTACACAATGTCCACATTTATTTTCCACTAGATGTCTCTACTCGTTCCAAAGCTCTCGTAGTTCTCCATAGTATTCACTTACTGATCTGGTTCCTTGGCGACACTTTCTTATTCTTTCAATGATCTCATATTCTTTGGCAATATTCCTCTGTCTGGAGTAAGCTTCTTCCACTACAGCTCAAATTTCAACAGTTGTTTCCATATACATAAATGTTTTAGTGATTGAGGGGTTCATGAATTATATGAGTCATGAGCTTACTAGATCATCATCTTTAGACCATCTTTCAAAGTCTGCACTGCTTCCCTCTAGGGGTGGTAGATTCTGGCGGATAATGGATGCTTTTCCTCTAGATCGTAGTACAAGTTCAATAGACCGAGCCCATTTTCTATAATTTCTTCCATCTAGTCTGATATTTGTAATCTGGAAAGGTTCTAACTTTTGATCATTTCCACAAGCAGTAGATAGTGATTCCTCTTTAAATCTTCCTTCCATGTTAATCCACTATCTTTTGATTCCTTCTGTCATTGATCACTGAACAAGTATCCCAATAATATTCTCTCCTTTGTATTGATTTATTTCCCTTTTGATAAACTATATATTCTGCTGAATGTGAATGTTTCTGATTTGCAGGTAATTGTTGAAGACGTCTAATACATACAAAGTGTCGATCTCTATCAACATTCTTTATATCCTTTTTGTCTGCTAAAAAACAATACCAATGTCTTATGTCTGCTAATTACTCGATATTGACTTGCAACAGAGGTATACGGCTGTCAACAATATCTGAAACTGACAACTTGATATCGTTGAACCCTTTTGCCTGCTAAATGTCTAATATCGACTTGCAGAAAATTCAATATGTATGTCAACAATATCTCAACATGATATCGTTGAAAAAAAATATTGGTGTAGAGGAATTCAAGTACTTACGTGAATCTCTTTGAATATTGATGTATAGGAATTCAGGTACTTACGTGGATCTCTTTGAATCTCAATCTCCTTGACGTCTAGGAACAACTTGAATCTGTTTTTAGGTACTTACTTGAATTCCCTTGAATCTCCTTGACTTGCAGGGACTTGAATCTGATTTTTCTGATGTGCAGGGACTGATTCGATTCTTGAAACGTGATGGTATATGGATCAGTGACACTCTGATACCATGAAGATTTTAAGCATCACAAAATATATCAAATTGTATTGAAAAGAACGAGAAATGATGGGCAGACAATTGGCAGATTCGGCTCCTGCTCTGGCAACCTTCTTATTTTTTTCTTCTTGACAATGAGAGACACCTTACACGATTAAGGGTTTCTCCTTTAAATACCTGATTACAATCTGCCTAATTACTAAAGTGCCATTAATGAGGCCTTATTTAAAAGTACCTTTAAAAACAATATAACTATAAAGTCTTTAATTACACAAGATTTTAACTATAACTAGGAAGTCTTTAACAGAACAAAGACAGATTATATGGAATGTAAGTTTGATCATTTGGTTACTTCAAAGGACATAGAAATTAAAATTGGCACACATTGCATCCCCCAAAAGGAAAGTTTTAAATACCTAGGGTCAATTTTTTAGAGTGATGGAAGAATAGACGGAGATGTTACGCATAGAATTAATGCTGGTCAGTTAAAATGGAGAGAAGTATCAGGTATTCTTTGTGATAAGAAGATACCATTAAAGTTAAAAGGTAAATATTATAGAGAAGCAATTAGGCCTGCCATGTTTCATGGTTCCGAGTGTTGGGCAGTTAATCATCAACATGTACAAAAGATGTCTATGACAGAAATGAAGATGTTGAGATGGATGAGCGGTCATACAAGAAAAGACCGTATACATAATGAGGTTATTAGAAACAAATTAGGAGTGGCACCAATAGAGGATAAAATGAGAGAATATAGTTTAAGATGGTTTGGACATATAGAAAGAATATCAAAAGAAGAACCTATAAGAAGGAATGAAAAACTAAATTTGGAAAGTATTAAAAGAGGTAGAGGACGACCACAAAAGTGTTGGAAAGAAACAATAAAGAATGATCTAGCTTATTGTGAGTTAACTGCTAACATGGCACACGATAGGGATCTGTGGAAACAAAGAATCCATGTAGCCGACCCCATCTAGTATGGGAAAAGGTTTAGTTGTTGTACCAACTGGCACTGAAAGGTATCCAAGCATTAATCTGCAATGTCATCTCTTTGTTTTTTCAGTTTAAGGCACTGGCTTCATCACTGTCTGCCACCTATACAGTCTTATACACACCCTGCACAGGTTTCGGAACTTGATTTCCAAATCCATGCAGACTATGCTCAGATGTGAAATTGGGATTAATAATGAACTTGGATATTGGAGCTCTTTAATTGCTATCTCTCCATATGCTTATAGAAGAATAATTAACAACAGTTGTGTCATCAAGCATGGTGGAAAACTTACCAACATCAAAGATCAGACCAGGATCCAGTGCACCAGTTGCATTGACAAAACCACTACCCATGTCAAAAGGTGTAGCTGGAGACTGACTTGAATCTGGATTACTATATGCCCGTTGTGCCATTATTGGACCGCCTTGCTTGTCACGCTGAGAGGCAGTGGTAGAGAGTGCTGAAGCAATGGCTGCAGGACTAAAACCAGGGAACTTCTGTTTGATGAGAGCAGCAAGCCCTGCAATATGAGGTGCTGCCATGCTGGTTCCCGAGATCATTGCAAAACGTTCACCTGTTCAATAAAGTTTTGAATGAAGCTAAGACAAGCAACCCTCATCTTAAAACCCTTGCTTGCTGAACGAACATGAATGATACCTTGAAATTCCATAGAATCCATTCCTGCGGTACTCCATGCAGCCCAGATGAAACTGCCAGGAGCTATTAGGTTTGGTTTCATAAAATCCGCATCATCAAAAAATGCATTTTCAGGGTCTGGCCCTCTGGCAGAATAATAGAGAACTTTGGGCGCTGAGTTGTTATATGAAGGTTTTAATCCCCCCAAAATTCTAGCAACGCCTTTAAACTTAACAATAGTGTTTGATGATGCATCTCTAACCAAGGAATCATTGTAATATTGGTGGACAACCTGCACATAAAAAAACATTTTAACAGAACATATCGATCCCAGTGTAACATGGAAGTTGCTAAAAACATCCAAAATGAAACAGAATAATCCAACTTGCATTGCAGGTAATATGTACTTCAAACCTCATGTCCAATAACCATTGATTTTCAATAGAAAAACATTCAATATAAAAACAAGCAAATACATTGTTAATATTTTATGCAGCTGGGCCATATGACATTCAGAGATATGTGGGGAACCACAAAAGTTGACATATGTTGGCAATTTTCAGAATATAAGATAGCACTTATCAAACGTATGACATGCATGAATGCATGCGTGCACACACATATATCCCTAACTATATTTATATTAGAGAGCAGTATCTTTAGAATATAACTACAGTAGTTACAGAAGGCATCTATATTTAGAATATAATACGAGAGACCTTTGAATCTTCAGGGGAAGGAATTATCAAGCCTGGAATTTTCATTGGCGTTGGGTTTATCTGATACCCAAGAACAAAAGGATCTACCAAGAAAACTACCCCTGCTGCACTGAGATTCTCAGCTGTAGTCAAGGCCTGTTTAACAGAGGATTGCCCTAGTACAAACCGGATGGAATAGCTGCAAATTAAAGTTTTCCCTTGAACCAACTTCTGTTTCAGCTGACTGGGATCTTGACATTCACTCAAAAACTGATCCTTCGAAGCTGCAGTCTCGTTCCAAGCATGAATTGCAGAGATTAGAGTGTTTGGACGCTTTCCTGTTCCAGCTGCAGAGTGGATACACAAGTTAACCTTTGATAAGTAGTATCAGCATGAAGGACTCCTAAATCTCAGAGTTGAGCAAAGCAAAGGTAAATTTCCCTTATCTTGCACAACCTAGATACTGATGTTAATAGGAGAAATATTCAGTTTCATGACATCAAATGTAAAACATGTACCCAAACTTACGTGCAAGTCCAATTCCAGGGATGGCCACATTATTGCCGAGTATGATCGAATTAGAATAAGATCTATCATGAGCTGAGGCACCTACACTGAAAATCCATGGACTGAAGGAAGCAATGCTCTTGAATGAAGGTCCAGTATTTCCAGCTGCCTGAACAACAAATATACCAGCTTTGACAGCAGAGAGGAGTGCCATATCTATTGGATTGAAAAAGATTGCAATCCCAGGAGGTCGTCTGTTTGGGGTGATTGATAAACTAATCACATCAACTCCATCTTGAGCTGCCTATGGACATGAAAAGGTTACTATTCTATATAGTGAAATAACATGAACTTAGATTGACCAAGAAAGTACAGTGATGTAAATTCTCACAGTGCACATATATGTAAATGAGAATTGAGCACTGCCAATGAAAAGAACTAAGTTAATCAGCTCAAGATTTGGCTGGAATACTAACCTGTGGTTTGGATTTCAACATCATCCTAGCCATTGATGGCAAACAGGATCAATGTGACAAGATGCAGTCATTATGTGGGCTTGATTTAATCTTCGTTGCCTTTTTTGTTTCTATTACCTCCGAAAACTACACCCAGGAGGTGACACCAAATTGCGCAAACAGTTGATTGAGACCACAAGGATGGGATCTTCAACCCCCATGGGGCCTATGCTGGGCATCACTTGCAGAAGGGAAAGGTCGGGATGGTGTTTTTGTACCCCCTGAATTTGAATCTAGATTTAATCAAAGACGCACAGTCAATGAACCATACTGCTAGTGATAGCCCAGCAACCACATGAGTCATGTTAATCTTAACGTAAGTGACAACAAGTTACTGACACTCCCATAGGCAACACTCTCTAGAAGTCGTAACTTTACAACTTGTGATGCCTTTATGGCATCCAGGGTGCTGCTTTATTATATTGGGCTGCCAATGCTTGTGAATTGTACGTTATTCATAAAGCTGGGAAACTTTGCAATATAAATGGTTTGATATATGGATCAGAAATCTTGACATCATTGAATTCATACACGCCTTTTCCATCTCTCAATCTTGTCGTGCCAACAGGAGACAGTCAATGTAAAACTTTATCAGATCTTTCACCAGGGATCAAACCTTTCCAATACTAATGCATCAGATCCATCCGAACACCGAAGCTAAGCATGCTTGGTGTCAACCTTATAGGAAGGTCTTGTTGCATCCTCTAGCCAACCCTACCTAGTGTGAGAAATGATTGATTAAAGTTAAGGTTAAAACATCTAGTGTAATGTTTAATTACTGAGTTTTTCACAAGAAAAGTGTATACTTAGATCAACAAAAGTACTACCATTTCATTTTTAGATTGTATTTTTTCTTCAGGACAGTTTTCGTGTTATTTTGCTTAGTTTCTTCCTACGCTTGCTATTTGATCCTATTTCACTTCCCATTTTGCTTTTTGTTCAATATTTACTTCGCTGCAGGAGCAACTTTGTCATATTATTTATAGATGGCATTACTTTGATTGAAAATAATGATGATATGATTATCAAAATCAAGTCATGGTTGAATTATAAGTTGGAGCATTGAGACAGTCGTATCTAAGTCAAGAGAGAGATATGTGCTCAAAAAGTTTAGAATGGTAGTTACTAGTTGCAAGCCTAAAGTCCACGATTGCAAAAGAGGTTAAGCTGAATAAATCTGATGGTCCTAGTGATAGAAAAGATAAATTGAATTTTCCTTATGCTCAAGTTGTTGGTAACTTAATATATGATGTGTTGTGTATGAAACCTGAGTAGTTACAAAAGTAAACATGGTTGACAACATTTGGTTATAGTAAAGAGGATCTTGAGGAAAGGAACAAGAGATTAAGTTGTGTTATCAAACATATGAGCTAAAGGTAATTGGATACTCAGATGTTGACTTTCTTAAAAACAAAGATTAGCAACAAATCAACCTCCATAAAAATTTTCTATTTGGAGGTGGTGGAGTTCTTGGTCATGTTAAGAAACAAGAATGTGTAGCTTTGCATATATAAGAAGTAAGAAGTGATGTATGTTGTATGCCTATAGCCACAACTAATGCCAGTCAGGTAAATTGCTTCATACGTGATGAGCCAATTGTATGCATTGTGGCAATAATGCAATCATAAGTTTAATAATGAGTGAAGCTAATAACTCTAAAAGCATGTGCATAATATGGTTCTAAATAATGAAATATTAGTATCTTATCTATCCATTGAGGATATATAATACCAAACCCCTTGACTAAAGGCATATAAAAGATTTGTTCTCCAAGCATGTTCTACATGAGTTTGAGATGTGACTAAAGCTCTTGGTTGAGCTAGAAAAGCATACTTGATGCAGAAAAACCACATAACTAGAAAGAGTGCATGAGTTGGTATGAAAAAAGCTTATTAGTTACAAATAAATGCATAAGGGATGCAACTCCTGATGGTTATAATTGAAATTTATAAACCATATAACTGAAAAAGTGATATAATTGGAGAAGCCACAGAGTAGTGGGAGGAATCTATTATATCATGATTTGGCTCAAGTGGTTAAGAGGGAGATACAAGTTCCTATAATTGGCGTAGCCACTTTGGCCTTAATATATTATTTATGTAATTAGGAAGATGGTGCCCCTTGCAATGTGGTTTGTTTAATAGAAATCAAACAAGTTTTCTCTTTACCGTGAAAGGATCCTATGAGGATCTAAGGAGGAAAAATCAGGGATCCATTTCTCCTAAGCAATAATGAACATCAAATGATGGTATAAATCCAAGAGTGATTAGTTGTTTCAAGAATATCTGAAAAAGATATTCTAAACGACTAGAGAGAAACAAAAGTCCCTCTTTGTGAAAACTTCTTCCCAAAGAACCTAGTCTAGGCAGTCATCAGTATACCCACATTGCTCCTTAAGTCGCCTTGGTGAGAAAACTCTTCAGAAAGAGCAATTTTCCCATCTACCGATACCTTACATCACCTATAACATTTCAACCTCATATGCAAGAGTAACTATGCCATTTTACCAAAACGTTGTATCACTTTACAGCCACGGGACATCTTATTCGTGATTTTTCACCACAAGAATCCTCATGAATTGCTTGTTTCAGGAAAGGCATACACCACCTTATTCACAAGGAAAAAATTTCCCAATATAGTGAAAATGAATATAAGGAGTGTTCTTTCCGTGAAATTGAACCAATACAATGTCAAGGGAAACTGCATTGAGAGAGTAGACATAAGAAACCACTCCATGGTCCATATCAGCTTAGATAAGAATGGTTCTTCACAAGTCAACATACTATGGCAATACCCCTCAGTTTATCTATTGCAAGAAAAGAAAACATCTAGAAAGAATAAGGACCATAAAAACATGTTTTCCACCAGCACCTGTGGGGACAAAATTGTAAAGAATAACTCTTCAACTTACTTGAAGAGTCTATGCCAAATCACAATCCAAGAATGGGCAAATGATCAATACGCAAAATACATCAAACACTTGTGTTCAAACACACAAATCAAGTCAAATAAAGAACCAATGAATCAAATAAATAAACAAAGTGATGTCCTCAAACAAGCATTATTATTAATGAAGTTTTAGGCTCTATTTATAGAGCAAACATAAGATTTACAGCACCTTAGCAACTTAGTGGAAGAAGGAAGTAGAGAGAGGAGAGAAGAGAAGAGCCATGGGACTTCCAATGGTGCCGTTGGGCGGGGGGGGGTGGGGGGGGGGCAGCTGGTGGCCCCCAATGGCTAGTCCCTTCTCCTGGCCACTCTGCCCAGGCCAAGGGACAGAGGACCCTACTGGTCGTCTGCCTATTACATTTTAACACTCCCTCAAACTTAAAACTTATGGGTGTATACCGAAAGTTTGTCGAACAAAAAATTAAATCTAGGAGATGACAAGGACTTAGATAAAGAAGTTTGCAACTTAAAGTTCTGAAGGCACATAGTACAAAGTCAGCTTTTTCTCCAAACACTCATCTCTAACAAAGTGACAATTCATCTCAATGTGCTTGGTTCTTTAATGAAGGTGTTCTTAGATGCTATCTACATGACACTCTTGTTGTCACGGACTCATAAAACATAATGGAGGGTTGTTCAAGAATGACTCCCATGTCTCTCGGCACCTCTTCAATCCATGAGATCTTAGCAACAACAAATGTCATTGCACGGTATTCTGCTTCTGTGGAAGATAGAGACACATTTTGTTGCTTCTTGCATCTCCAAGAGATAGGACATACCTAAAAATATATAAAAACCAATGGTGGTGTCGATTGTTGATATCTTCACCCCAATCAGCATCAATATATACAATAAGTCAAGAGAAGAGGAAGTTAGAAACACCTCCTTATCCACAGAGTGCTTAATGTATCAGATGATTCTCATAACCACATTCATGTGATCACTAATAGGAGATTGCTGAAATTGGTTGGCAGTGTGAACGTCATTTAATATATCAGGTTGAATGATATAGATAAGTCAATACCCTTATCATTTGCCCGTATGGTGTTGGATCTTCCAGTTTCTCTCTTTTTGTTGCTCTTAATTTTATTCTAGTACTTCGGTCTACTTTCTTCTCATCAATTAGTCATGACATGTTAACAATATCACTTGCAAATTTTGTTTGAAACATAAAATATCCTCTATCACTGTGTACAATTTCAATTCCCTAAAAAATAATTGAGCAATCTGTGATCTTTTATTTCAAATTATTCGTGAAGATCTCTTTTAACTAGAAGAATACTACCTTAATCACTTTTAGTGATGATCATATCATTAACATATAGAAACAAAATTACTATACCTACATTTGATTTTCTTACAAACAAGGTTGTATCAGTATAGCAGGATACAAACTTATGCGTATGCATAAAACTTTTAAATATATCAAACCAAGCTTTAGGAGTTTGCTTAAGACCATAGAAAGCCTTATTTAATCTAAGAATATGGTTTTTCGAAACATTAAGTCCCAGAGAAATCATATATAACTCTTCGTTTAACTTACCATTCGATAAGACATTCTTAACGTCTAATGGAAAGATTTTCCACTTCCTAAGACCACAAAAGTTATTAGAATTCTTATGGCAGTCATTAAGTAATAACAACAAAAGTTTCTTTATAGTTTATTCCATATTCTTGGGTATAACCTTTAGCTACTAGTCTAGCTTTATATATTTATGTGGTGCAATCCCTATGAGTTTTTATCTTGTATACCATCTACATCCAATAAGTTTCTTGTTCATAGGTCAGATACAATTTCCCAAGTATGAGCCTTATCTAAAGCTTTTAATTTTTCTAGCATAGCATTTTCCCACTACCAACTATTTTTATAAGCTTTTTAATAAAAATAAAGATATTAACTTAGGAGAGTTAGCCAAATTAGAAAAGTATATAAAGTTATAAACCACAATTTCTATCGACGTATTCAAAAGAATGAAGCCAAAGATGCTCCTAAACATATGAAGGGTGGTAAATCGGTAGGACCAAACAATATTCCTATTGAAGTTTGAAAAATCCTAGGAGAAACAGGAATCACTTGGCTCAAAGACTATTTAATGAAATATGGAGAAACCAAAAGATGCTCGAAGAACGAAGAGCGAGTACACTTATAGCCATATACAAGAATAAGGGAGACATTCAGAGTTGTCCAAATTATTGGGGCATCAAGTTAATGAGTCATACTAATGAAATTATGAGAAAGAATTATCGAATGTAGGTTAAGACAAGTATCGAGTACAACATAAAACCAATTTGGATTCATGTCAGGCAGATCTACTGTTGAAGCGATTCACCTTTTGAGACGTCTTATGAAATATTTTAGAGCAAAAAAGAAATACCTTCACATTATATTTATTGATTTAGAAAAAGCTTATGATGATAGGACTACTGTTGAAATAAGCTAGATCTAATGTTGATCTAGCTTATTACAAGTTAACTGCTAACATGACACATTATAAGGCTTTGTTGTTGTTGTTGTTGTTGAAAAAGCTTATGATAGGGTATCGAGGGAGGTTCTTTGGAAAACCTTAGAAAAAAAGAGGTATCTCATTGACATACATAAACCTTATAAGAGACATGTATGATGGTGTAAAAACATGTGAGGACTCATGAAGTAATGATAGACTTCTTTGACGTTAATATTGGGTTACATCAACAATCAACTTTAAGTCTATACTTATTTATAATGGTGATTGATGAGTTAACAAAACATATTCAAGATGAAGTAGCTTGATGTATGTTATTTGCATATGACATTATGTTAGTGGAGAAGTCTAAGGAAAAAGTTAATAGAAAATTGGAACTATGGAGAGAAACATTAGAAAGTAAAGGCTTTCGACTTAGTAGAACAAAGACAGGATATATGGAATGTAAGTTTGATTATTTTGTCACTACAGAAGACATAAAAATTAAAATTGGTACACATTGCATCCCTCAAAAAGAAAGTTTTAAATATCTAAGGTCAATTTTTCAGAGTGATGGAAGAATTGATGGAGATGTTACGTATAGAATTAATGCTAGTTAGTTAAAATGGAGAGGGGCATCAGGTATTCTTTGTGATAAGAAGATACCATTAAAGTTAAAAAAGGTAAATATTATAGGGCAGCAATTAGACCTCCCATGTTTTATAGTTCTGAGTGTTGGGCAGTTAAGCATCAACATGTAATAAAGATGTTTGTGACAGAAATGAAGATGTTGAGATAGATGAGTGGTCATTTAAGAAAAGACTATATACATAATGAGGTTATTAGAAACAAATTAAGAGTGGCACCAATAGAAGATAAAATGAGAGAATATTGTTTAAGATGGTTTACACATATAGAAAGAAGATCAAAAGAAGAACATGTAAGAAGTATGAAAAACTAGATTTTGAAAGTATCAAAAGAGGTAGAGGACGACCACAAAAGTGTTGGAAAGAAATAATAAACAATGATTTAGCTTATTGTGAGTTAATTGCTAACATGGCACATGATAAGACTCTATGGAAACAAAGAATCCATGTAGCCGACCTTGCCGAGTACGAGAAAAGGCTTTGTGGTTCAAAGGTTTCTTAGGACACAAATCTTATTGGGTAGAATAGAGGAAAAGGTTTTATAGTCTCTCTAGGCTCTCTAGTCTCTTGGGTTTTATAGTCCCATTTTGTTGTTTGGGATATAAGGTTTTTCATTTTTATTATCTTCATTATCACTATGATCTTCTGGATTCATAACATCATTAAGAAAGGTATACTTTTATGTATCTTCATGATTAGAGTCATAACATTAGTCCTTTTCTACAAATTTCACATCTCTGAACACATATAGTTTGTCTTCTTTTTTATTAAAACATCTATAACCATTTTTGTCATGCCAAGGAGATCTATTATGCAAGCGATTCACCTTTTGACACATCTTATGGAATATTTTAGAGCAAAAAAGAAAGACCTTCCCATGATATTTATTGATCTAGAAAAAACTTACGATAGGGTACTGAGGGAGGTTCTTTGGAGAACCTTGGAGAAAAGAGGTATCCCATTGACATACATAAACCTTATAAGAGACATGTACGATGGTGCAAAAACATGTGTGAGGACTCATGAAGGAATGACAAACTTGTTTGAAGTTAATATTGGGTTTTACATCGAGGATCAACTTTAAGTTCATACTTATTTATAATGGTGATGGATGAGTTAACAAAACATATTCAAGATGAAATACCTTGGTGTATGTTATTTGCAGATGACATTGTGTTAGTAGAGGAGTCTAAGGAAAAAGTTAATAGAAAATTAGAACTATGGAGAGAAACATTAGAAAGTAAAGGCTTCTGACTTAGTAGAACAAAGGCAGAATATATGGAATGTAAGTTTGATCATTTGATTACTTCAGAGGATATAGAAATTAAAATTGGCACACATTGCATCGCCCAAAAGAAAAGTTTTAAATACTTAGGATCAATTTTTCAGAGTGATGGAAGAATTGATGGAGATGTTACACATAGAATTAATGCTGGTTGGTTAAAATGGAGAGGAGCATCAGGTATTCTTTGTGACAAGAAGATACCATTAAAGTTAAAAGGTAAATATTATAGAGCAGCAATTAGGCCTGCCATGTTTTATGGTTTTGAGTGTTGGGCATTTAATCATCAACATGTACAAAAGATGTAAGTGACAGAAATGAAGATGTTGAGATGGATGAGTGGTCATACAAGAAAAGACCGTATTCATAATGAGGTTATTAGAAACAAATTAGGAGTGGCACCAATAGAGGATAAAATGAGAGAATATAGTTTAAGATGGTTTGGACATATAGAAAGAAGATCAAAATAAGAACCTGTAAGAAGGTATGAAAAACTAAATTTGGAAAATATTAAAAGAGGTAGAGGACGACAACAAAAGTGTTGGAAAGAAACAATAAAAAATGATCTAGCTTATTGTGAGTTAGCTGCTAACATGGCATATGATAGGGCTATGTGGAAACAAAGAAAACACGTAGCCGACCCCGTCTAGTATGGAAAAAGGCTTTGTTGTTGTTGTTTTGTATCTATAACCTTTTGTCAATTTCATTACCTAAAAAAACACACTTTATAGCTTTAGGTGACAACTTATCGTTCTTATCCATATATACAAATCATCTACACCCAAAAACTCCTAATCTTTTATAATTCGAGTTAAGTTCAAACAAAATCTTAACTTTATTATTATTCAACAAAGGATGGTTACACAATTTGTTCATATCCAAGTGACCCAATCTTTTCTACCAAAGAGTTTGTGACCACAATTTTCAACGTTTGGCACAACCAAATTTTACATTTTGTATAATCCATTTTCTCTCTGATCTCATCCAATTACCTTCTTCGATAGATGATACTGTATTATATAATTTTTAGATGAGAAAGTGACTAACAACCGCTGTCACAAACAGAAAGTATATTAAGATTGAGTTTTGGTTCAAAACTCACATGGTGTACTTTGAAATCCTTATTTTCAAAATTTTCAATTTCCTCCACTTAAGTTTGTGCCAAGAGCAGTAAAAACATGCTTACTAGAATTCTTTTGAGAAGTACTTTTCAAAAAAAAAACTTTTTGTGTGTCATGTAAAAGAATGCACCTGAATTTAAAAAATAAGACATAGCAAAGGTTGATAGGATGTTGCTAGCATTTTATTTGAGTATCTCTTCTATGTATACCTTGATGTTAGAAGGTAGCGCTCCTCCATCTTTATTGTCTAAGATAGTCATATTGTCGTTTCTCCTCATCAAGAATGGGCAATTGGTCTTGATTTGCCCATTTTCTTTGCAATAGTGGCAAATAATACTTTTGTTGGGCCAAGGGGTCATGGGTCCCATGTAGTTCTTGGCTTGCCCTGCAATATTTTGATATGTGGAGGCCTATATGACTTTAGGTTGGTGTTAGAAGAACGGTCTCTTTGGATGTATTTAGAACTTTCAATCTAGTTTCTTCCCTAACTAGATCGGCAAAAGATTCATCCCCTTGGGTCTCGATTTTCTATGTATTAAAGTGGATCTAATATTTTCAAATTTCTCCCTAAAACCCTACATAAATAAGAAAAAATATTGATTATTCAGATATTCTTAAAATTCATCTATTTTTACAGTTTCCCAAATTTGTAACTCAAAAAATTCATTATGGTAATCTATAATACTCAAGTTGTCTTGCTTGAATATTATCATTTTTTTCATTAAATTAATTTTAAAAATAAAATCATCTTGTGAATGGATTTTTTTTTATATTTTCAAGTTTCAAACATTTTCGAAGATATTGATTTTATTTCTAAGGTTTCCATCCCATTTTGGCAAATGATAAAAGTAATCTTTGTGTTCATTTTTTTATATTTTTAAATCTTATCCTCAACTCCGCCTATGTAAGGAATCACCCTTTCATGGCCGGTCCCAAGCCCGGAAAAAGGAGGAGGGTTGTGTTAGGCTTCCGACAGCCAGCGTAAAACTTTGTCGGACTTAACATGGATTCTACAAAAAAAAAAACAAAGAATCCATGTAGCTGACCCCATCTAGTATGGGAAAAGGCTTAGTTGTAGTTTAAATCTTATCCTCATCAAGCCCATTAAGCAAATTCGGCTCTTGAATAGAACTATAACATAATCCCAATAATCTTTGGATAGAAAATATTTTTTAATCGTTCGAGACCAACTTTGAATCTTTGATAACAATTTGGATCAAGCAAACAACAAAATACTTCATTTTTTCATTATTCAAAAAAAAATTTAAGAGTTACCTTAACCTTGAAATAACGAAGACTACAAGGCACGATTTATCCAACTTGCTTGAAGTCGACACATTTTCCTATGCAACCGTGTCCGATGATTTGCTTTCGAGTAAACTCTAGTACTATGTAAAGAATAACTCTTCAAATAATCAATACACCAAATATACCAAACACTTGGTGTTCAAACACACAAATCAAGTCAAACGAATCAAACAAATAACCAAGGTGATGTCCTCAAACAAGGATTATTATTAATGAAGTTTTAGGCTCTATTTATAGAATGATTTACAGCACCTTAGTGGAAGAAGTAGAGAGGGAAGAGAAGAGAAGAGAGTGGCTCCCAACGGCTAGTCCCTTGGCCTGGCCTCCTTGGCTCAGGCTGACCCTCTACCTATTACATCTTTAACAAAAATCCTTCTCTGAAGGCAACCTTGTGATAACATGAAGTAGAAAATGACCCAACCATCTTCTCTGTGTTCCCAAGAAGGAACCTAATAAATCACCCTCAGATTTATAATATCGATTTTGAAGAATCATCCTAAGACTTTGAAACAATTTAATGTGATTGTCACCATGTACGTGCCTCAATCCAAACTAGGACCTGTTTCCGTACTTGGTTTAACTCACATTTGAGGCACTAATTCCTGCTTCCATCAATGTTGATTATGCCTTAATAAAGGATTCAATTATTTGCTGTACCCAAGGGCATTTGAGCCTATTACAACACTGATAAATCCAATTCATAAACGACTGCATAAAAGTTAAAGCAAATAATACAGTTTTGGTAACAGTTAGGCAGTCAACATAAACTGAGCTGTAATTGGCAACCAAACGGAGGACAAAGTTTTAGAACCAACTCAGGTGATGCGGTTACAAGTTGCAACAATGCAAGTCCCTAAGCCAATATCACCCAAACAACTTTGAGCTAGAAATGCATGTTTAGGTTAAATACTGTCACATACACATTTCCATGAGGGTGCCACACCAGCCTCGGGTACTCTGAAACTCAACAGACAACACCTTATCAGAATCTCCAAAACCGTCAGTCATATCCATCCGACATGGTCAACATGCCACAGGTTATTTTGACAAAAATAGACACAGTCAATGTGTGTAAAGTCTGTACTCATCTAAGAAAAAGGAGAAAAAAGTTAGGTTTGTCAATGTTGGTGAAGGTGGGAAGGACAGGAGACAAGAAAATGAGTAGGTTGTAGAGAGAGAAGGGGAACAAAGAATAGACGAGACAGCAAATTCTTAAGAAAAAAGTTAGGGTTTGTCACATAGGCGAAGGCGAGTAAATGAGTGGGTGGGGAAAGAGAAGGGTTACGGGGAATAGACGAGAGAGAGAGAGAGAGAGAGAGAGAGGTAGGAGAGGGCGACCGTTGAAGGAGGGAGGAAGGGAACGTGAAAAGAGAATAAAAGTGGGGGAAAGGAAAAATAAAATCGGATTGCCTGTCGTGCACTCAGTTTTTTATGAGGTTCTTAAAATTTAATTAAGGAATGTACAAAATATAATACTTGTACATGATATAATAGCAGTAATTATTGAATATTTTTATTACAATATATTTACCTATATAATAACATATTTATTCATATTTTTATTCAGAAATATTTTTCTAATGGGCACATATACACCACCTTATTCCCACACCTGAAAATTTTCAAATTGGTGCATTCTGCACCCGTATGTGTGGCATGCATCAAATAAAAGAGATTTGTGGGTTCTTCCATCATATATAAAAAATTTATGAGCAGAGAAAGTAATTGACACTCCAAAACACACCGTACTGATTAACATCCATTTGAAAGCATCGACCATGACAACAAAGACTACTGAACATTCCCTGTCTCACTAGGTATTCTAGATCAGTGAATTACCCATTCCAATAATATGGCAGTCTCCCAACTTTTAAGCAAGTGAAGTTCAAAGGACAAGATCCATAAAACTTTCAGGTGAAAACACAATCTCCTTCAATTAGCAACAAAATGGAAAAAGTGATACTGGCATTGTGAGCCACAAAAGTGCAGGAAAAGATAGTAAATTTGCCCACATACCTGATCTATGGCAGCCACCACATCTGCAGCGAAGCCTCCAAATCGCTTGTAAAGAGCCTTGTACACAGCAATGCTGCAAAAGAAAGAAAGTTTGTCATTTCTCTGAAAAAACACTAAGAAGAAAGATAATTATATGTGAGCATTACTGTGCATGGGGTGCCATGCCACTTGCATTCCCAAAATGATGGCCAGATACGATAACAGGAATCCCATGGTTCCCCGCTGCAATGGAAGCAGTGTGACTGCACATGAAACAGAAAGAATGAGCTTTCTCTTTGCAAGGCATAAGATATAAGAACAGGATAAAGTACATGTCAACTATAAAGTTATGGCTTCAACCATAAAAGATCAAAAGGAAACTAATACGCAGAATGTACATACAAAAGCACTAATGGTTCTTCCATCTTCACACATTTTAAGGAACCGGAACCATTTACTTTCCTCACCATTACCATGAGCAGCTTCAAAGGGATTTATTAATAAAATATGCTTATAGACAGATAAAAAGAAAAGCATTAAGTGGAGGCTATTCACATCCAGACATTCATATGAGCTTATGCACAGAAGATTACTTTTCAGGCAAAACATTAATTAAGTAATGCATAATGCATGAAACATAGCGAATTTTCCCCATGGTATAGAAGAACAAAAGACAAGAAAACTTACGTTCCATGGCCATCTCCATCAAAAGGTGAAGCATGATCTTGTGTTGCATTAAAAATTCCCCTTGTAATGGCAGAAGCAGCAAAATGCCGAGCTCCTATGAGTTTGCGGTTACAAGAACCAGATGGAAAATCATCGGTAACTTCACATATGCCTGAAAAATGTTGTGGAACTGGATATATTCCGCTCGAAATGCCATCGGCAAAACTTGGATGGGTGGGATCTATCCCTGTATCAACAAATCCAATCACTATCCCTTCTCCCGCAACATCCAACCCACCTTCAGCAGCCCAAGCTCCATCCGGTAGGCCCAAAAATTCTGGAGTATGTGTGGTTGCAGTTCTGACAGAGAAATCAGGGATCACATTTTCAACCTCTTTTCTCTTAGCAAGCACCTTTGCCTACAAGATGTACAAAATTGATCCGAAATAAAAGGCACATATAAGGCATGTAATCCATGACCATTATTTAAACTCATATTGAAGTTTGGAAGCATATGAAGTCCATTGGGTTCTCTATCTTTCATAAGTAGCTAGGTTCAGACACTACAACTATATGGCATTATACAGTATTATCATCTAAGACGCACAAGACAGAGCAAAATAGCTAAATGAATACAAAGATAAATATCTATACAGAGACAAAGTCATGGGAAATCGTCAAAACCAACATAAGATAACGTGGTAAAAGATGAAGAGTTACCAACACTGGCAGCTCCTAGAAAACCACATATGTATTAGCCTAGGTCCAATGCATAAGAAACTTGGGAGTACAAAAGTGCATTAACCGCAAGCTCTCATGACCGTGACGTAAAATTTTGATATCACTACCATCCGACTCACAAACTTGAGCAGACCACAAGACAGTCTAGACACAATAAGGTTCAAAACTAATTTATCAAAAAAACAAGACCAGGTGACTCCTATGTTACAGACCCTCCAAGAATGTAAAAGTAGGGGCCTTAATAAACATAATTAAATGACCTTCATTACCCTAAATAGATTAGATCATTAAATATGAAACTGTAAATCTGGAAAAAACAAATACATACAGTATATTGCATCAATCTAAACATGCTTCAATACAGAAACAACAACAACAACAACTAATCCTTTTACCATACTAGACTAAACATGCTTCAATGTCGGTATAAAAGGAAAAAGGAAAAGGAAAAGAATTATGAAAAAAAATATAGAGCAAGGTGCTGGGCAGTTAATCATCAACATGTACAAAAGATGTCTGTGACAGAAATGAAGATGTTGAGATGGATGAGTGGTCATACAAGAAAAGACCGTATACATAATGAGGTTATTAGAAACAAATTAGGAGTGGCACCAATAGAGGATAAAATGAGAGAACATCGTTTAAGATGGTTTGGACATATAGAAAGAAGATCAAAAGAAGAACCTGTAAGAAGGTTAGAAAAACTAAATTTGGAAAGTATTAAAAGAGGTAGAGGACGACCACAAAAGTGTTGGAAAGAAACAATAAAGAATGATCTAGCTTATTGGGAGTTAACTGCTAACATGGCACACGATAGAGATCTGTGGAAACAAAGAATCCATGTAGCCGACCCCCGTCTAGTATGGGAAAAGGCTTAGTTGTTGTTGTTGTTGTTGTTGTTAAGGTGCTGGACTGGAACCTAGGTGGTACTGTTGACAATGAAGGTTCAAAGTTCAATACCTCAAGGACGCAATGGGATGGACACGACTAAAGCCAAGAAAAACAGTGAATGTCTAACATCAAACAACAACTAAGCCAAGAAAAACAGTGAATGTCTAACATCAACCAACCAGTTGTTCTACCATTACTATCATCACATGCTCGAACACAATGACAAAGTCGACCTAGATAAGTTATTCTCTGTGTAAAAATCAGAAGTCGCATACAATGTTAAACTCTTCTTTAGAAATTGCACCATTACCACCATCACAGGCTTGAACAGCACAGACAAATTAATGTAGAAGAAAGACAGTTCAAATCTAAAAGTTACAAGTTGAAGACTGCTCAAAACTCCCATAGTAAATCGACAAACGTGAAGTTTCGACCTATAGCAAAACTCTGTATCACATGATGATGAATAGAACATAGAAAGCAAGCTGAGGATTCAGATTTCACAGACAAATCATATCTAGCAAAGTGATGAATAATTAGGAAAAGGCCGTAAAATTCATATAAACTAAAATCTAACCAACACCATCTACATTAGTATGAAGATACTGAAGAACTGAAACCTAAAACGAGAAGCAGGAAGCTAGTAAGCCTTAGAACCAGGGACTACCTACCTGCTGCGGGGACAAACGTGCTGCAAATCCATTGATCAAATAGTGGTAACTATAAAGTTTCTGGTACCTCACCCCTTTTAAGGTCTTTTTCAATAATGAATCATGAAACCGAACTAGATAAGAGCCATAAACTGAATCAGGCGATGAACAATTACTGACAGAAAAAGAACAGAATGAGTCAAACACAGTTTTAAAATTGACTCCTAATACAGAGAATCTACTAACCTTTACATACTTACCGAACTATTTACAGATCGGCAGATCAAAACTAGTCGAGGACTCAGACTGACCAATCTTTTCATTAAATGAACGGCAGAGAGAAAGATAAACCGAAACTGCGAAAGATCATTATGTAAAGATGCTTAACTATCACTATGCCAAGCAGTGAAACGTTAAATCTTACAACAACTAGTAGTTTGTCACCATATTACACCTAAAAGGTACATGCTAAATAGCAATCAAAGAAAATACGATTCCTAAGACTGAAAATAGTGTCTTACCTATGAAGTCAGAAACAAGAACAGTAGAAACTTTACTCGATATATTCAATTAAATCATGTTATTATCCGAGTGAACTTCTGAAACAACGCTCTTATTAAGACACACACACACATACAAACATACACAGGGTGATGAGATGACAAGGACCACAATGATCATAAAATACATATCTTAGAGGTAATCTAAGCCAAGCGCAATAGGCCACTACCAAGGAAAATGTTTCATGGTAAAACTCACAAAGATGGTCTCCTCACATAGAGATCAGGTTCACAACAAGAAGAGAAACAATACTCGCGGCTAAAAAGAATTCCAGAGCAGAATATCAAAATCGCCGCATTTGCACAGTAAGAGAGCTAAGAGATGAAAACCATAGAGTGAAAAACTAACTGATGGGTCTGTAATCTGGTTAATCTCCCTTCACCCACATAACTAGCATCATTAGTAGTCCTCCTCAAACTAGACAAGTAGTGAATACTTGGTGCTTGCTTTAGTGTCACAATGTACACAATGGACGTCTCATTCTGACCAACAGCCACCGAACCAAACCCCAAGAATAGAACCACTAACACAAGATCACCATAAGCAGAGAGCTTTCTAGTCCCAGACTCCATCGCTGATCCCTCAGAAACATTTGAAAGGAAGACCACTCAAAATCCCAGTAGTACTCTCCATTGTTTCATAAAGTCCAAGTTTTCTGCTTCCAGTGGAAAGTAGCCCTCTTCCTCGTCTCTCACTGAGTTGAGAAGAAGGTGATGAATGATTTACTGTAAGGAGAAGATGGAAACTTCAAATGCCACTCAAGCGGCTCGTAAAGGAAGGTTGGTGCCTTTAATCTTGAGAATGAAGTTTCCTAGATGAAAAATAAAAGTAGCCAGTAAAAGAACAAAGGAGAATGGATCCAACTCTAGAGAGAGAGAAAGTAAAGCTCATATCGGCCTATATGCGCGTGCAGAGAGAGAGAGAGAGAGAGAGAGAGAGATCCACAATAAGCTATTAGAGAGGGCAGTGTGTTAACCGAGGGTAGCCTAAAACAAGGGACACGCACACACAACACAGAGATATAGACAAACATGGAGGAAGGGGTGCCCGTCAATGGATGGATGTTAGGGAGCACGCAAATGGTATGATGCTTAATGTATGTAAAACAGTGTGCGTGTGATAGAAAGCGCATGTGCTTCAAAAGAGAGATCGAGTAGAGTTTGCATGTCAAATAGGAATACTATCCTTTGACATTGTTACTGGCAATACACAGGGAATATGCGTGTTGGTTACTCTTATATGTATATATATGTGTGTGTGTGCGCGCGCATGCTTTAGGACTGTGAACAAGCCGAGTGAGCTGAGGTGGGCTTGTTCATGGCTGGTCTCACTAGATTGTTTGTTTGTGGTTTGTGTTTAACTTTTAAAGACAAAGCTGAAACCGCTATGCTTTGAACTAGATAAACTTTATTTGAATCTGAACACATCATATTTGTTGTGAGGAAATGAAATGCTTGTCCGTTTAATTAGCAATTAGCTTTTTCACACAACCATGAACATAAAATTAAATCCGTCTTTCCGTTAACATTCGAATTCACCTAAACCATTTGGTGTTACTGTTAAGATGCACAATGAGTGATGGCTGACCTGGCTAAGGGTCGACTTACATGTTGAAGATCGTGAGTTTGGTTCTCACGGCGAGCATATGGTTTCTGATTTTCCATTGTAAAAGAAAACTGAGCTATAAGAATTGTGTATCCAAGTTGATATACTCTTTCTTTTTTTCATACACGCAAATATCCTAAGTTGTAGGAGTTGAAAGTTGACATATTATACTCTCTTTTTCTCTCTCTCTCTTTTATATATATATATATATATATATATATATATATATATATATATATATATATATATATATATAAGTTGTAGGAGTCGAGGCAAACATGTAAAAAATAAAGAAGACAGGGCAGTAAATGCTGCTAGAAAGGAGGCGAAGAAATGTCGCCTTGTACCTTTCGACCACATTCCTGCATGTGAAGCAATTCGGCGTTCTGAGGCAGCACCCATGCATGCGGCCATGTGTATTCATGTGCTTAGAGAGAATGAGGATCTTTGTAAGAAAGTGAAAGGCTCGCTGACCCTTTACATTTTTTTAATTCTGACCGTGAATAGTGGTTGGCTTCCCCAACGTCTTATTAAATACAGAGAGAGAGGGAGAGCTTTTATTTGTGTTGACCCGCCTCCTGATAAGCAATGCAACGAAGAAATACTAGAAAACTTAGAAACTAGAGATTCTTGCTTGATGGTTGCATCACAACAATCATTTATTGCTCCCCGTCCTTCCCTTTCTCCACCATCATTGCGCCATTTATTATTATTACTATTAATGAAGCAACGGATGCTATTGCACTCGTGACTGACTATCTAGCTTTTGTTATTTTAGTGCAAACTTCCACTAGTGTTTTACTAATCAAATTTTCTTCTTCCCCTTTTTTTCCGGGATAAAAGTCCCTCTCTACTAATTAAAATTTCTTCTTCCCCTTCTTTCCAGGATAAAAGTCTCTCTCTCTCTCTCTCTCTCTCTCTCTCTCTCTCTCTCTCTCCATAAACCTATTCGTTAGTTTTTTTTCATGGGACCAAAAAGTGAGATGCAGTGTGGTCGCATGCTTAGAAAAGCTCAAGGTGATTAAATCATAAGAGAAAATTATTTTGTACCAACTTGTGAGACTTTATGAATACCTGGATTCCAGGTCAGATACTGTACTGATGCTTGTCCGGTTCGTTGGATCTTCTTGAAATGTAAGCGTTCGAACTCCAGATCCAATCAGATGCACGGTGCAAGTTTTGAACTCATGACCTTTAACGTAAGTTGAACCCCTAGAGACAAATCCATGCACCCCGCGGAAATCGAACTCCCCACCAACAATGCAGGCGTATACACCTTATCATCTTAACATCCAAGAAATGTGTATCCAACTCGTGCAGCCAATTACCTATCCATTTTGTCGGAATTAACACACCTTAAATGTGGGCGTTTTGCCTTTAGTCGGCACAAGGAGCCACTGCTCTCAGGCGTCAACTCGAAAGAACCCTCCAATTGAAGGTCTTGAGTTCCATAATCAAGTTGTGCATATCTGGTAAAAAAAAACAACTTGCTATAAAAATAGTTTTAATAATATATAAGAAATTAAAGCAAATTTAAAAGTAATTAGTCACCTACAATTCCTAGTACGCCATCACGTCCAATAACCATTTGGTTGGCTGCTTGGTGATGGTTCCTATGGTTCTTGGCTCCGTTCAAGCATTTCCATTCATCATCTCATTGGAAAAAAGAATTAATTAAATAGTTTAAGATGGTTTGAATACGTGGAAAAGCAATTAAAAAAGTGTCAGTAGAAGACGATAAAAGTGTAGAAACAATAAAGAATGATTTGGATTATGGTAACTATTAGTATGACACAATATTAAGCTCTATAAAAATAAAGTATTTATGTAACTGACCTCATCTAGTATGGGAAAAAGCTTATCTCTTGTTCCTTTTTGTTGATAATGTAACTTGTGTCACCAAACATCTTTTCAGCGATTCCTTGGTTGTGATAGTTATATACGACAAAAGAACTTAACATCGCATTGAGTACCTTAGATGACGTTCTACTCCATATTGTATCGCATTGAGTCTCTCCTAGTATTTTGAATCGATCGTTCCCAAAGTATAGGGCTTATGGTGTTGGTTCAGCTTCATTCTCATGAGCAAGACATTTATCAAGAATTGTGCATGTAGATTCATTATGCACATATCCATTCTCAATCATCCTAGACACAGACTTTGAGAATCTAACATCCTGAGAGATTGAATCATCCCTGCAACCAACCAAAAAGTTCCCAGACGTGAGGGAAAGAATAAAACATGAATAACTTTCTGAACGGAGTACAGTGGCAACCAAGAACCTATATATCCACCGTCGTTTGACGTGGGAGAAGGATTGGCGTTTGTTTAGTTGGATCAACAAGTTTGGGTTTTATCAAACCCTTTATATGCATGCTTGCATGCCCCAGGTATTGAACCCACGACTTCTTTTGAGTAGAACCCCCTTGCCAAGAGACTTCAGGCTTCTCTGCTTGCACGTGATTTTAGTCACTCCCAAACCATGTTCCGGGTATTGCAGGTGGCACTGTGATATGGTTTGAGCTGGGCCTCTTTATCATTAGACTAATGGCTACTCATAGATCTAAGGTAATCAGCTCATCTCTGACAAGTGGAGTACAAGCCAGTACGAATGGACAGGAAGAGAAGCCAAACGAGAGCTAGTTCGTGATGTTGAAAACTAGAATGTATTTCCTTCAACAAATTATGTTTTGTTGCTCATTGAAGACATGCTCTTTTAACATGTACGCACCTTTTTAATAAGTATTATATGGATGTAAATTCCATACAGCTCAACTATATCAACACGCAATGAGCCAAACAGTAAGCAGCTCACATCATTACCCAACTTGCGGGTGGCACTACCAGGACACTTGTATAAATAACAATAGGATAAAAAATATAAAATGAACACAACTCCAACTTTATACTAGGAAAGAAGAACCAGAGGAATGAACAAAACCATTTCAAAAAATTTGGATTCACTTCTTAATGAACCTTCCCCAATTGTCAAGGGCAGTACAGAAACAAATCCCAGTAAATGAACACAGTTCAGAAAAGAACATTAGAACACAGACGAATAAAAATAGTATCCTGAAACTTTCTGGTTGAATTTTTTTTTGCAAGAAACTGCGCACCATATATTGACAATGATACACTGCTCCGAACGACCATCCCCTTTGAGACAGATCCCTCGTCCATTTTCTTCATTTGCTGACAATTAGTCATCTCATCCATCACTTCTGCCATCTTTCACTGCTCGAGTCTTGGCCATGGTAGTTGACAAGAGTTGAGAGCCGGCAACGATACACATGATGCCGATGACATAAGACGACCTAATGACATGTTGGCATCTCACTGAACTATAAGACCATGAAACCAATTCAATTCGGATTAAAAAATTGCCACAAGTACGTATCAACATTGGAGATTTGTTCTCCTCTCCAAAAGGGATGCCAAGAATTCTGAGCATAGTTTGGGAAGAGGAGGAAGTATATGAGAAGGTCCATCAAACAAAGTCTCCCAAGGCTTATCAGAAGGCATAAACGGGATAGCGGGCAAGCTCTTGGGTTCCATTCGTACAGGTGGAAGTTTTCCGTAGATAGACTCATATCCAACTGCACCTGACAGAACCGTACAACAATAATTAGTCATATTTCAAACACATACACAAAACTTTTTTCTTTCCACGGTGGGACTTTAACCCCAGGTGCACATGTGCGTGCTTGTAAACTTGTGAATGTAGCAGTTAATACAGATACTGCAACGAACATTTTCTACAAGTACTGCGTATTGCCATAAACCCATAATACATGGGTAAATGTGCCGATACAAGTGAACCAGGTCCAGGCGCAATATGGCACTATAAAAACATTGAAGGTGACATTTATACACATGCATGTACGCACAAGCATGCATGCCCTCTCTCTCTCTCCGTGCACCAACTCCCTGGCATCCAAAACTCTTAATAGTTTTCTAGTAGTTTTTCTGCAAATCTTTTCCCAAGGATATATGACATACGGTTCCCTTCGTGAAAAACATGTTTTAAATTACCCAACGTCAGTGTGTAAATACTTTCATAGAGTTCTAAACTTCAATTGTCCATAATGCATACTTGATTATAGAAGATCTTGTTACATTGTAAATCTAACACATGTTTTCTGCTGAACTGACCATTCTAATTGCATATGCCAAGTTAGGGAAATAAGACCCATTCTGAGTTTTAGCCACAGGAGCTGTCATAAAATTCAACACTCATGCGTTCAAACTGAAAGTTCAAGCAAGCCATATGTATATCAGTAACTACAAGTCTACAACCTTGAACGGGTACCTGAGTGTGTCCGCGTGCAGTTAACCATGAAACGAATTAAATGGGTCCAAACTTCTAAAACTAATTGGTATATCTGAAAAGTACCAAAGAACCCAAATACGTATGACACTGCTGCAACATGGTAGGAGGGAGCCAACAGAAGTATTAATGCAATTCAAACAAGACAGAGTTGACGCATTGCTTGTTTGAACTGCTGCAACGTGCTACGTATGACACTGCTACTATATACTGCTCTAGGCAACTGGGTCAGAAAATGGCTACCGACTTGCAAGTAAAGGTCTGCATGATAAAGCAACATAATCTGAGCATGCAACGATGAAAAAGGATTTGGAGTACAAACTTAAAGCAACAAGATAATCAAGGAAATCAAATTTGCACATGCAAAAAGAATACATGAATCACTACCATCTTCCTCTTGGACAGCAACATGCTGCAAAGGTTTAGCTGTAATCTGGTCTTCTTTGTTGCCATAGGGATCAAAAATGATGTATTCATGGTCACCATCTATATATGTCAGTAGTTCTCTGGAGGAATCAGCATGTTCAGTCTCTCCATTCTGAGCCAAATATGCTGGAACAAATGCAAGTCCGCCTCCTTTTGCCTAGTTTATGTTGAAGAAAAAGAAAATACTTGGCTGAGTTTTAAGCAATAACCACATTACCACGTAAAGTACTCTCTGAAGGAAAACATTTAATGGTGTACCTTCTTGACGGACCATGTAGCAACAGGAACCGGTTTCTCAAATTCAAAGAGCAAAATGAGTCCATCTCTGCCGCACAAAGTTTCTGAAGCAGCTGTGTTTTGAGAATCGTTGGGAACAAGGACCAAAGCGGCAAATTCTGTATTCTTCATACTACATGCTACAGCTGCAAAGGATACGCTTGGTATTAGGTACTAACGAAATGAACAGTATCAAAGAAAGAAAAATTGGCAGGTGAATCAAGAAATAAGATACAACTCCATCTTTCAGAAGCAGCACGCATTCTGGTGGCAACTCAAAATAAATATGCTATGTGGAAGGTTTTTTGTAGAAAACAACCTGAGTCACGAGCGGGGAAGTTCACAACCTTATCAAAATAACGAAGCTTCTATAGTGTTCAATGTTAGTGTCTAATTGCATAAAAAACAGGAGACCTGGTAAAAATTAATTTTTAACAAATTGAATATCTGATGACGGCAACTTCTATCAGTGAAATTGAATGGACTCTAAAATAAGATCTTCCAGCAAGTGGAATCACAGAAACCACCCATTTAGAGTTTGCAAAAAGTAGCAGGATCTAGCTCAGATTAAGTCCAACTCTGGGTTCATATCTGACTTGCAATAATGGACCTGCTTCTAGATGAATCTACAGTGAGATGGAGCGGTCAGGTTTTAGGTCAGAAAATGATTGGCTTACAAAAATTTAAGTTAAATACTTGCCAGTTTATCACTCAAACCTGCATATTATGGTTCACTTGGAAACTTGCTCCGAAATGTTTGGAGACAAAGAAAATCATTGATCAATTTAAGATAATTTGAGTAAGATTTATTACGGATTGAAGGATACTATTTCCCGGAATCGTGATGCATTTCTTAAACCAATTTTCACAAGATCACGACTGCTTATAACCTATCGAACACCTCAAAGTCTCAAGAGTTATATTTCATGAAATAAATCCAAGTCAAACAACATAAAAGATAGTGGCAAAGAAGGGAAGTAAACCTTGAGACAAAACAACAACAACAATCATTAGATATCATATAATAACCAAGACATGCTTTTGAGAGGAACATCATGTCATAAAATGAATTCACAGCATTCATAACATATCACTATATTCTTTGTTGTCAAACAATTATATACCTATATGCTGTTTGAAGATTCTAGTATGGGAAAAGGCTTAGTTGTTGTTGTTATGCTGTTTGAAGATTGCATTTCACACAAGCTAGTTGTCAAACCAAGAGTAGATTCCATTTTAAGACTATGTCACACGGGTGTGGGTGTGGGTGTGGGTGCGGGTGCAGACACGGGTGCGACTGTAGGATACAACAAATTTTAAAAATTTTGAGTGCGGCGACACGGCTAGGGTATATAATATTATATATTTAACATAAGTACACAACTATTGTATATAATATTATATATTATATATAATATTTAAGTTAGAACAAGTGAGACATCAATTAACATAAGTATATGACAATAGCAAGTACACAACTTTATATTAAAGCAAAACACATAAACAGTAAACAACTACTAATTTCATCATAATACACAAATCAATCTTCACGGATCCGAACCCATTTATCCAAAAAGACCTGAACTTCAAAGTCGGTGCTAGATTTGAAAGCGTGGAATATCTACAAAAAAGGAAGTGAACAAGGTCCGCGTTGAGATATTTTCCTATTTTCATCGGCATAGTTTCATTAGAGATGACGGAAGACATGATGAAGGAGCATTTTGAAAACTATGGTGAGGTAACTCAAGTGGTTATCATGGGAGATAAGGTCACGAGTCGACTAAGAGGCTTCGGTTTCATCGTCTTCGCAGATCACTCCCTCCTCGATCGGGTTCTTCAGGATAAATACTGCATACACCATAGACAGCAAAACCGTGAGTTACCTTAAAAAAAATTAAGGTTTTTTTTGCCATGCCACACCGACACGGTGTTGATGTCGCACACGTGTCAAGGTCGACACTCCACCTCTTAGAGGTGTATGTGTCACTTAGTTTAAAGAGCAAGCATGTCAAAGAGAATAGCATTTTCATAATAGAAGTAGCCCTGTAACTCTGATAAGTTTTTTCATCTAACTATATGCTTTTTGGCATGTGCATCAGATGTTGTAGAAGAAACCAATATGTTGTGGTTGATGTGTAGCCACAGAAAGAAAACCAGATCTGGAATGTGAATTTTGAAGAAAATTGGGATGGCACCAATGAAAGATAAAATGAGAAATATATGTGCTTAAGGTGATATGCTCCTGTCTGGTTAGATGTGTAGGGCAGAGGGCTCATAGTACCTGCTAGCGCAGCTATGCAATGGAAGGGAAGGAGCCTAGCTTTGGTAGATGGTAAACTGGAGCTCTAGTGTAAAAGAGGCAATTTAGATGGGAGCACCAGGAAAGAGGATGAAAAAGCCTCAAAAGTGTCGAATTATAACTTGATCTTGCTTTCTTGGAGTTAAATACTATTGAAATTAATGAGAAATGCAGCGGATAATAAATAATAGAAAATATTGATAAAAAAGAAGAGTAAACAATGGAGATTTGAAGGAGGGGGCGGACCTCCAATGGAGGCCGCCCCCCCTTTCTCTCTCTTTCTTAATCTCAGACTCTTACTCTAATACAATCAATCAGCCCTAATATAAGGAGCTATAAAACATAAAATGACCAAAATACCCCTAGTACATAAAATTACCAAAATGCCCTTATGACTTTGGACAATTACAGTAATACCTAAAACATCAAATTTACTATCCTAAACATCAACCTTACTCAGACTGACTCTAAAACTCATATTCTTCACACACTCCTCAAGTTGGGAGTGAGATACTTTGAACTCCAAACTTGCTAAAAAATCAGTATCTGTCTGCAACATTCTTCATCTGTCTTTATCACTGGTTTAATCTTCAACAACTTCTTTGATTGCAACATCTTCAACTCAGCCTTTCTTGCTGATCATATCAAGCAGCATCTCTGGCTGCAATATAAATTTAGCCTTCCTGACTAATCATCTCAAGCAGCATCTATGGCTGTAACATCAACTCAGTCTTCCTAGCTGATCATCTCAAGCAGCATCTCTGTCAACTAAGCCCTCCTAACCGATCATCTCAAGCAGCATCTCTGGCTGCAACATCATCTCAGCCCTCTTGGCTGATCATCTCAAGCAGCATCTATGGCTGCAACATAAACTCAACCTTCTTGGCTGATCATCATCATGACTTTCTTCACCACACGTGCACGAGCGATCTCTTCGAGGCTTCTGTAAAACAACTTAAACTATCAAGAACACAAGAGTAACACACGATCCTTCTATGGGTGTCGGTTGCTCCCTCTTTCTTTCTTCTTCTTCATAAAGTGATTCGGCAGATACACTTCAAAAGTCATGTTTTTCTACTCTTGAGAAAGCTGATCTTTTGTGATAGGAGGTACTACTCCACCATACACACTTCACACGGCTTTTCCTGCACCCCTTCACATGGTGGTTGCAGCCAGTGTGTTGGTTGGGTGTCCTCTCTCTACCACTCAAATAGCAGAATACAAACATCTGCTTATACTAGTCGGTCTGCGCCCCTTTCACATGGTGACTGCAACCGCTTTTCCAGCCTTCCTGGCTGTTTACCTCAGCAACCCAAGGTCTTAACTTTCATGATTCTTGGTGATACTGCCACATTCTATATCAATAAATTCCTTTGGCCTCTTCAATGATTTGATTTGTCATGCACATGTGGTGACAAGTAAACTGATTTTTTGCACTCTTTCTTTTTCTTCTATTTGTATTTATGGTGTTTAACCAAATAAGAAAACACTCACTACGTAAGAATTCATATTTTCTGCATATTTTCTGAATTTTACAGCTCCTTGGCTGTCCATTTTTCAAGCAGCCTTCCCAGCAACCTTCATGATTGCAATATTCTTCAACTTAGCCTTCATGGTTGTTTATCTTCACCAGAAGCTGTAAATTCCTGCAACCCCACTGGCTGCAAATAAAAGAAACTTGGTTTTCAGTCCTTGTGACTGCAATCTTAACAACCTTAGCAATTCTCTTGACTGCACACAGTCAACAACTTTCTCTAAGAAAAATAATTTTACTTTTGATAAATCGCATGATAAGATAAATGAGGACCAGAACCATCAAAAAAATTCCACAATGTTGACGATGCCCAACTGATCTATGTAGCAGAATGTATCCCACATGATGCTACACTCTCAACTGCATGATTTTTCATCTATGAATTGCATGATTTCCATAATTCTCTATATTTTGGGACATCTCAGCATACTCATATCCTTTCGTGGAATAGTGGTAACTGGAAACACCTCCATGAGTTTATGGATATGAGACTTTTATCCTTGGGTGCCCTTACAATGGGACTGTTCATTTGGGGCACTTTCCCTTTACCGTCCATGGTTGATAAATATTTAGTGTTGTAGTCATCTTGATTAAAAACAAACTAAGAAAGAAAAAACGAGACTGTCCTCACTTTTGGAGGAGATGTGGCTGTGAGATGCACAGAAACGATCTCCACATTTGTCATTCACAATACTGCCAATGGAGGATGTGGCCAACTGAGCTTGCTCCTGTTTCAACGACATTTTGAGCACATGTTCATCTTTGTCATCAAGAAGACAACAGTTACTAGAAGAGCTAATTACACTAGACAAGCTTATCCTGTGTGCTTCGCTGATTGTACTTTCCATTCTACAGACTGACTTCGCTGACTGGGGAGGAGGAAGCATGTAATCGACTACAGACCTGTTACTTGATAAGAAGGCTTGTTCTGACAAGGACCAGATATTAGGAGATAACAAAGGACCATCTGAAGAGCACTTCTTTGCTAATGCAGATAATTGATGCACCTTCAGTGGGTAACCGACATCCTCAATTCTCAATCTTTGTATTTCTTCGATAAGCACTTCTGCGGAATCTGTTATCTTGACATCTTCAAGTTGAGATCATCTTCATCGGTTCCACTAATTTAGGAGGGAGTTGACTCTTATAATTATCATTGCTTCTTGATGGTTGCCTAGTAATCCCATAATCAATTTCTAATGAAAAAAAAATTCCAGGTTGCTTTTCAAAAAATTTCCTTCTTTTCCCATGCTTCCCATACATTTCCAGTCTTCTCTAAGAACAACCTATTGAATTCATGGATTGCTTCATATTTTTGTATCTCCTCCAATTTGCATCCACCAATCTTATCGTTGCCAACCCGACCCCACTTTTGGAACACATAACAGTCTGCACCTCGATCATCTTGAATGACTTGAAGAATATAGTAACTTTGACTTAAAATCATCCTCATTCTTAATCACATGTGGATGTACTGAAGGAATTATAGTGAAAAATCGGTTCTCTTTGACAGTTGGTGTGTATGTATTATCAGATAATAGGTTTTGAATCTCTGTTAAGACTTCGAAACCTTTTTGTATGTTACTTTTACTCAACTTCCCGAGAGGCATCTCAGACATATTAATCTCAAACTCCATCATAGTAGACCTGTATTTTTTTTTATTTTTTATTTTATCAAAGATCATCTTCATCTTATCCTGTGCTGGCAGAACACTTGTACTTCCTTTCTCTGCAGTAACTTTCTTTATGCAGATAATGGATAGCAGTTACCATTTTTCTTTCCTAAAAACGTGGGGATACATCCTTATTTTTAGAATCATCCTTATCTTGATTTCTTTCTTAATCATTTCCACCAAATCAGGAAATTAATTTCCATAACTATTTATGGTTAGCTCTCTCACAAAATCAGGAAAGTACTTTCCATATCTACCTTTCTGGTTTACTTTCCATAAAATCATGAAAAGTAATATGTAATCTCCAGCATTTGAAATTCACATAAAACAACAACTTCCTTTTTGATCCTCTTCTTCTTCCTTGATAACTTCCCTTTTTTCAAGTTGTGGAGATCAACCTCAACCGAAATTAGGAACATGGGTCCATAAGCACTCAAGTAGTTAACAAGAAATGTTGATCGAAAAACTATGAATGTATCAACATTGGCGTGAAGCAAAAGCTCACTATTTGTGAAGAGAGAAGCATAGAATACAATGGCGGCAGGAAAGAATTCCCATTTACAGAATCTATTTGCTGGCTAGGCATGATCGTTTCTGGGGCAGTAGTTTCTTGCTTCTGAATTTCTGGGAGCAATTTAGCTTCTTCATCGTCAGCATCTACTTGAACTTTCAGAGCAACACGTTTGGTAGTTGATTACTGATATAAGACTCCTCCAAACATGCATATCAAAAGCCCAAATTGTTCCTATGAGGGTTGAATGCTTATCCCAAAAGAACAAATTTATTACCACCGTGAGGTGCTTGTTGGCCATGGCTACTTCAAATAGATGGTTTCTCTGATGGCAACAGATATGGGAACGGCTGATCGATTAAAATGAAGGTTCTAATATATCTTAAAAGGTATTGTATACCTTATACACAGACGGCCCACAAACTTTATAGAAAGAGCTCCATGACAGCAGAACCATTAGAGATTGAGATTTATGGGCCTATGGGGTTCTACGCTGGAGCTTTCTTAGGAAACTTGTTTCTTGCTTTCTTTGCAAAAGATGGCCATGCTGGCAAATTGCAAGAAAAGCAAGAATATAAACAGTGGATCTTAAGAACAATAGAAGATACATGGAATCTATTTGAGAAAAAATTTACTGCACTTTGGACGGAGCATAAGGATGGCCCAGGTGATGCCTATCTTCCAGCAATATATAACAACCCTGAGGTTCAACTGATCATGCAAAACAAGTACATGAAAGATTTGTTCCATGACTCACTTGGCTTTGGTTAGATTTAACTGGCCATAAAGCTCAGATGGGGATTCTCACCTCTGCCATTTAGGAGGGAGAGTTACCTCGACTTCCTGTGCTAGTAGAATAAGCAGCAGATGCCTCCATGGAATAGTCGTTACAATCCAAACCCTCAGAATCCAGCAACCTTGATCTCTTCTTTGGCTGTGATCTATAGTCCACCATAAAGAGAACTTGGCCACTCTCTCAATCATGATCTCTCTTAAAAACTCGATCTAAGAGCCTTATTGGCTCTGATACCATGTTGGAATTAATGACAAATGCAGCGGATAATAAATAATAGAAAATATTGATAAAAAAGAAGAGTAAACAATGGAGATTTGAAAGAGGGGGCGGACCTCCAATGGAGGCCGCCCCCCCTTTCTCTCTCTTTCTCTGAGGAAGAGGCTTTGTTTTGGTGATCCAGGACCCTAGACCTTCAGCCTGCTAGCCTTTGGCCATCAGACCGATTGATTTACTATTTTAAACATCATCCTTGACCCGTGCAGAACAGCAGCGACTTGTCTCAGCCAATGCAAGCCTTAACAAACTTTTCCTAATATTCCGACAAGTCCATGGAACCTAGTATGCATGTTTGCGTAAAGGTGAGGCCCACTTTCACTATGGACTATCTCCAGGGTTGAATGAAACCAAGCCGATGCCAATTGTTGATTCCATTGGCTCGTGGCCTCTCTCTTGCCACCCTGTCTTTAGCTCCTAGAGTTGGGACTTGGGTTTCTCGTGAGGAATTCGCATATGGCTAGGCACCGCCTTGCACGACCTAATGCCGCCTATTAGAGGTTAGGTGCTAACCAAGTCTTATTGAGAACCATGTCCTTCCTATATATGCATGAGTTGAGAACTCTCTGGAGAAGGAACACCATTTTTGCTTGAAAAATGAGATGTTTTTCTTGTGCACAACCCCATGGGTGTCACACCTACACACTAGGATTGAAAAGTTTTTGCCTGTTCGGGATGACTGGCATCACCAACACTTTGATGACCAGCCTTACTCTTGATTTTCTCTCTTGACCAAACAGACAAACTTAAATCAACACAGTTTTAGGGGACTAGAGATCTTTCATTAACCTTTTAATGAATACAAGCTTAAATACGAGATCAGCCCTCAACCGGTCACCCAAGTCCTTGAACTTTCTCCAGTCTAATTTAACCAAGTCCATAGATTTTACAAGACTCTTGTATTTTCTGTCAGCTTGCTAGACCTCTCTATATCTCAACCACTTAGTGCTCAAAACTCATACTTCATTCACTCATGACTTAGCCAAGGTGGTTAAGTGCCATATTATAGAGCTCCAAGGAAGGGAACTAGTTGGGAGTTTGAAATCAAACCGAAGCTTCTCATTGGATAGACCATCCTAGACAATCACATTCCCTTCTTTAAATTTCCAACCTCCGTTCGCATTTCAAATTTCCCTTTGGATTCAAATTTTCCTCTAGAACTCAAAACTTGGAGCTCCAGTAAGAATTTTGAATTTTGGTGCCAGATTCGAAATTTTAATCTCCCACTCAAGCCTTGCAACCTCGAGGTACAGAACCTTGTTCCGCACGCTCGTGCACATGAACCTCTTCTTCTTCGCCAACCTCCTCTGCTCCGCATGTTGGGTCTTAGTTAGGGAGAGGTTAACCCTCAAGGACCCGGTGGTATAGAGTAATGCAGGGCCATGTGAGGTGAAGTTCATGATACATGAACTTTCTCCTCGTGACATTGCATGACCCCCTGTCAGTGTCAGTCCTTGCTTTTGTCATAGGGCTTCAGTCGGTGCCTATTGGCATTGCCTGTTGGCTATCCTTGGTCACTCGGTCAGGGGGTGACATTCTCCCCGACTCAAGCCATTGACGTCCTCATCAATGTCAAGTAAAGTTCCAAAAGAGTCCTTTCCTTTTTGTGCATGGGGTTATTGATTCCAGCTCCTTGCTTTGTGGGTTCTCCATGTGCAAGTGCTTCCTCTTTGCAGCCCTATCTCTTCAGGGTCTTTTCTGAGTCCCTCTCTCTGCCTAGAGGATGCTCACTGAAGTAGTGGGCCAAAAGCTTGTAAAGTGCCAAGACAACACCCAAATCAAAGGCATGTTGGAGGATTGAGAGGTGGCATTCTGCATCACCAAAGGATACTAAAAAGGTCGGAAAGCTCATATGAGGTCTGACGTTGTCAAGGGGCTTCATCCATGAAGCTGGCACCCTGTCGTACTAAGGATAGCACAGAAACCTTTACCTTCGTAAGGGTCAATTTTATCTGCAAAATGATTAGCAACATGCTATCACCTTGTCAATATATGAAGACTAAGATGCAGACAGTGAAGTGATAAACATGCACTTCAGATCTCTCCCCCGTTTTGGTAGACAAGCAGCCTGCGGCCCACAAGCAAACAACATAAACTAAGAAATTAAGTCTAAGGAGACCATTGTATCTTGGCATCTCCAACGATCAACTTCAACAACTCCGGCAGTGGACTTTTAAAAGCTGCCTCCCAAAGTCATCAAAAGACTGAATTTGGCAAGCCCGTCCGCACTAAGATTACATCCTCTGAAGGTATATTCAATCCTTAGCTGTCAATTTGTGAGTCCACGTTTGAATGTTTTTAATGAGATGAATCACATTCATACTAGGAATGCATTTCCCCTTAACTGCTCTAGCAGTCGCCTGAGAGTCAGATTCTAGGAGGTTCCTCTTAATCTGAGTACTGCATTAACATTGACTGCTGCCAATCATGCATGGTGGCATGTCCATCATTCTTGCTGGAATATCGTATTTCATACACATACATGGAGCTACCAACAAGAACATAGTCCAACTGTTGACTGCATGAACATGTTAACCACATCGTTGCCAGTAAGAACATGTTTACATGCATCCAGAAAAAATTGTATTTGGTACTCTACCATTTCAAGTGTCAAAAATTCAAAGATCATGGAAAATGCCACAAGCTTTTATCAGAAATTTGAGTGTATTAACTAAATTGCCAACATAAATCAGCCAAGAGACATACCCTCTACTAGCAACTGATAGGACCACGTCAGTGACAGTTCTGAAAGGTTCCATAGAGATAGTTGAGGCTTTGAACCACGGGATACTGTCACAAGATTATCCGACTTTGATATAAAAAGAAGTTGCACGATTGGCTGAACAATAAAGAAAGATGAACCATTTAGCACACTCAAACACATGAACTGCATATTTTTGAGAATCACAGATATATGTGTGTATCAAAACATCACCGTTAGAGTCTCCCCAACTACAGCAATGAGAGAATTTGTTTCTGGATTCCACAATGTAATGCTAGTCTCTGCAGCAATGGCCAGGACAGACCCGTCCTGAGAAAATCCAGCAGCGCTCATGGGTTTCTTTCTGGATTGCAGCCACAAGCCATCATGGAAACAACAGTGAAAAGATGTCCAAAGTGAGGAGTTTCATCTTTGCAAACAACTATTCACACCATGACAAAAACGGGAAAACACAGCAATAACTGTCCACCTTAAGTATTTTTCTTGTTTTGAAAAAATAGCCACCTTCAGTTTTGTAAATAAGCTAATTAAGAAATTTAAAGTAGGTAAAAAGGAAGACCGAAGAGAAACATCTGCAGTTATTCCTCTTGGAGTATGAATTTAAGAGAACAAAACAAATCAGTCCCTATACGTAGACACAATCTGACACCCTGTGTGTGTATGTGTGTACACTGTATACACACAACTAAACACAACAAAATTTAATGATATAAGGCAGTGGACAAGTTGTTCTTCAGTATGTACACATATCAAAAGTTCATATGACTAAACCAATTTGGAAGGATCAATGTTGCACAGGTATGGGTATGGTACCAGTACCCAATATGGTACGAGGTATGGGTATGCCGCTATATTCAAATATTATATATAATTTAAATTACAATATAATATTAAAAATACTAAATTAAAACATACAAATTTAACAAATAACTCCAACAAGAAATATAGCATCTCAAAACAAGAAAGTTACATCTAATAACAGTCTCAATTTCATAACACAAAGCTTCATCATGAAAACATAACACTTGGATTTTTTTTATCAAGTTGACTATATGGATATGGATCTACTTCACACATTGATAACAAACTTCTAGAAAATTTTATAGGTACAGGTACAGGGTATATACCCCATACAGGTACTCTGCCATAAATGGAGTACCTGTGCATCGTAGGAAAGGATGTGTGTGAGAGAGAGAGGCTTTCTTCAAAGCCATATGATTTGATTTTGAACATCAGGTGCATAAGATAATAGCGGCATTCAATTGGAATTAAGTTTAGAGTGTGAGAGGAGGTTAGCTTCTCATAAGGACATCAACGTATAGACGTACAAGTTCATCAATGCTGTCTTCTACAGTTCTCGTTTGAATTCATCTCTCATCATTCAAAAAAGTTCGCACAGGTTTAACCATATCTGACTTAGTCAACCATGGTGGACATCGTTGAACATGGCCTAGACTCCGGAGCATCGCCTAAGCATGTCCTCACACCCCAAATACTTATCAATTTCATGTCATTAAGGACTTCCGTATCTTGAATATGCCAGACATATATTAGAATCCAGAAGGCTCTACAACAAAAACAAGAAAAACAGCAATGAAATAAAAATATTGCATGGAGCGAGATATCTAGCAAATAGTAGAATCCCAATGTCAACTTCACTACATGGCAAAAGGTAAAACGAAAATGATTGGCAAGCCGCTTTCTTAAAATGATTTATAAGTGTCAGAAAGATTAAAAGTTGTCGTTCAGTCCAGCACTGTTAGAATATGATAGACACAACCAAATGCTTATGAAGGCTCATCTCGCAATGAACAATGCATTTTCTATAAGAAAGAAGCATACTTGTATGAACCAATAGATTGGCATTTCCACCCAGATTTCCCAAGCATTTCATTGCCATAATCATGGCTGCCTCTAACCCAAATCTGGAAATTTTATATGAAACTGAAAAATCAGTAAAATCAAAATCATTAAGAATGGAAATGCTAGCAAAAAATACCACCAGAAACCAAATAAAGCAGTACCTTGAAGTCACCCCCATAGGAAGAGCTCACTGCCATAGAACGAGTGGGATGGAATGCAAGAGCAGAAATTCCAGCATCGCTGAACACAGCAAAACCGGAAAAAAAAGTAAAGAAATTTTTAATGCAGAACAATACTTTCTAAAAGTCATAGCAGTGTATTATAATTTTCACCATATCCTACATCAGAATCCTTGAAGCATTTGTCTTAAAGTCAAAAGCAGGGAAGCAGCAGGCAACTCTTAAAATATAAGATCAATTTCATTTTAAAACAATTTGCAAACTTTTCAAATAAATGCGATTGAAATGTCAGAAGAGAACCAAGATGCAGAAGTTTGTAACTACCAAAGCAACTTGATAAACAAGAGACCATTTTTATGAGGAAATGGATAACAGAACACTAGACGCAAGTTAGACATCAAAGCATCGGAAGGCCCAAAGCTCTTGCGCATAGCATACTTGTCCACATGTATCATAAGCCTTGGTCTAGACATCCCTTTCGATTTCAACAGCTGCCAAAGTTTCAGTTCCTTCTTATCATCACACGGAAGTTGATTATAATGGAATGAGAAAACCATGAACCAGATGAATGGAAAATTTAAAAGATCATCCAGAAAAAGTGGAAAACTGAAAATATGTTCCAGAATCCAGAAAGATAAATTACTTGGAAACTCAGATTTGCAAAATGCATGTGCACGTGCCAACTCCAATGATTGAGATGAAGCTCAATCATAATAACAATACAACCACAACAACAACTAAGCCTTTTCCCATACTAGACGGGGTCGGCTATATTAACAATACAACCAAAATAAGAAATTCACTATTCTAAAAGCAGCAAAGCACAAATAATAAACAAACATCAACAAACAACAACTAAGCCTTTTCCCATACTAGACGGGGCCCTATGTTGTGCCATGTTAGCAGTTAACTCACAATAAGCTAGATCATTGTTTATTATTTCTTTCCAACACTTTTTTGGTCATCCTCTAGCTCTCCTAATAATTTCCAAATTTAGTTTTTCATACCTTCTTACAGGTTCTTCTTTTGATCTTCTTTGATCTTTCTATATGTCCAAACCATCTTAAACGATATTCTCTCATTTTATCCTCTATTTGTACCACTCCTAATTTGTTTCTAATAACCTCATTATGTATTCAGTCTTTTCTTGTATGACCACTCATCCATCTCAACATCTTCATTTCTGTCACAGACATCTTTTTGTACATGTTGATGATTAACTGTCCAACACTCAGAACCATAAAACATGGCAGGCCTAATTACTTCTCTATAATATTTACCTTTTAACTTTAATGATATCTTCTTATCACAAAGAATACCTGATGCTCCTCTTCATTTTAACCAACCAACATTAATTCTATGCGTAACATCACCATCAATTCTTCCATCACTCTGAAAAATTGACCCTAGGTATTTAAAACTTTCCTTTTAGGGAATGCAATGTGTGCCAATTTTAATTTCTATGTCCTTTGAAGTAACCAAATGATCAAACTTACATTCCATATATTCTGTCTTTGTTCTACTAAGTCGGAGGCCTTTGCTTTCTAATGTTTCTCTCCATAGTTCCAATTTTCTATTAACTTTTTCTTTAGACTCCTCCACTAATACAATGTCATCTGCAAATAACATACACCAAGGTACTTCATCTTGAATATGTTTTGTTAACTCATCAATCACCATTATAAATAAGTATGGACTTAAAGTTGATCCTTGATGTAACCCAATATTAACTTCAAAGAAGTCTGTCGTTCCTTCATGAGTCCTCACACATATTTTTGCACCATCATACATGTCTCTTATAAGGTTAATATATGTCAATGGGATACCTCTTTTTTCCAAAGTTCTCCAAAGAACCTCCCTCAGCACCCTATCATAAGTTTTTTCTAGATCAATAAATATGATGTGAATGTCTTTCTTTTTTGCTCTAAAATGTTCCATAAGACGTCTCAAAAGGTGAATCGCTTCAACAGTAGATCTGCCTGGCATGAATCCAAATTGGTTCTCTGTTGTACTTGATACTTATCTTAACCTATGTTCGATAATTCTTTCCCACAATTTCATAGTATGGCTCATTAACTTGATATCTCGATAATTCATACAATTTTGAATGTCTCCCTTGTTCTTATATATGGGTATAAGTGTACTTGCTCTCCATTCCTCGAGCATCTTTCCATATTTCATTAAATAGTCGTGTGGGCCAAGTGATTCTTATTTCTCCTAGTATTTTCAAACTTCTATAGGAATATTATCTGGTCCTACCGATTTACCACCCTTCATATGTTTAAGAGCCTCTTTGACTTCATTCTTTTGAATACGTCGGCCTCCTTATGGTTTATATACTTTTCTTATTTGGCTAACTCTCCTAAGCTAATACTAACATCTTTATTTTCATTAAAAAGCTTATACAAATAGTTTTTTCATCTATTTCTTATATCATCATTTGGCACTAGAATTTTTTCATCCTCGTCCTTGATGCATCTAACATAATTAAGATCTTTAGTTTTCTTATCTCTAGCCCTAGCTATCCTAAAAATATCTCTTTCACCCTCTTTTGAGTTGAGTTTTCTATATAAATCCTCCCAAATTTTAGGTTTTGCTTCACTCACGGCATTTTTCGCTTCCTTCTTTGCTTTCTTATAAGCCTCTAAAGTTTCACTAATTTTCTTAGCATAATGTAATTTGTAACATACCCTCTTTGCCTTGATTTTATTTTGCACTACTTCACTCCACCACCAAGCTTTTTTTTGTGCCAGTACACCTAAGACATCTTTCGCCACTTTCCTAATATGTATAGCCATATTGTTCCACATATCACAGGGTGTACCAACATAATTTCAAACATCTTCTTGAAGGACTTTATGTTTAAATATATCTTCTTTCTTGCTTTTGAGGTTCCACCATTTAGTCCGAATAGCTCGATGCACTCTTTTCTTCTTTGTTCATTTTTTTATTTGTAAATCCATAACTAAAAGTCGATGTTGGGTGGTTAAGCTTTCTCCTGGAATTACCTTGCAATCTTTACAACATGCTCTATCATTTTTTCTACAAATAAAGTAATCAACTTGTGTTTGTGATAAGCCACTCTTCTAAGTAATTAAATGTTCATCTCGTTTTTTGAAGATAGTATTGACTATAAAGAGATCAAATGCCATAGCAAAATTTAAAATTGCCCTACCTTCCTCATTTATATCCCCAAAACCAAAGTTTCCACGAATACCTTGATATCCTAATGCCTCTTTACCGACATGTCCATTTAAGTCTCCTCCTAAACAAATCATCTCCCTTTGTGGAATCTTTTGAATCACCTTATCTAACTCTTCCCAAAAAGTTGTCTTCTAGGCCTACTTGGGGTGTGTAAGCACAAACTATATTCAAAACCTCTACTCCTAACACTAATTTCAACGTCATGATTCGATCACCATATCGTTGTATTTCTACTACACTATCCTTTAAATCTTTATTTATGATAATATCAACTCCGTTTTGAGCCTTTTCTTTACCTGAGTACCATAATTTAAAACTTGTATCATCTATCTCCTTTGTTTTTTCTCCAACCCATTTTGTCTCTTGTAAACATAGAATATGAATCTTTCTCCGAATCATAGTATCTACCACCTCCATTAGCTTATCGGATAATGTTCCGATATTCCAAGAACCAATATGAATCTTATTATCTAGGACTAGCGTCCTTACCCCCCCACATCCGTCCATAATCAAAATGTAGAGACACTCTCTGCAAATTATTCATTACATTCGGGCGGCAATGTAGCGGGACTAACTTATTTACCCACACCCGTTCATGATGTGGGAACCCTCTCTACAATTGATTCACTACATTCGGGCGAAAATGTAGTAGCCCTTGCTTACTTATTACTGCATTCGGGCTCTGCAGCACGTCGCTAGGCGGGAACGCCCCAAAGCAATGCTCATAATTTTTGTAATCCATGTTATAAAATCCGACGAAGTTTTACGTTGTTGTCTAAAGCCTAACACAACCCTCCTCCTTTATCCGGGCTTGGGACCGGCATTGCAAAGGTGATCCCTTACATGGGCGTAATTGCCCTGTCCCTGTAGTGAAATGAGCATGTGATATTTGAAGGTAGTTCTTCCTCTGGTGGCACTCTCTTCAGATGCCTCCACAATGGGCACCGTGGAGGTTAGGCTTCCAGAAGAGGAAATTGGTGGTCTTCTCTGCCTCAAATTTTGGGAGCGAGGTGTCCCACATGAAGATTATATGTTGTCTACTACAACTACAACTAAGCCTTTTCCCATACTAGATGGGGTCAGCTACATGGATTCTTTGTTTTTTTTTTTTGTAGAATCCATGTTAAGTCCGACAAAGTTTTACGCTGGCTGTCGGAAGCCTAACACAACCCTCCTCCTTTTTCCGGGCTTGGGACCGGCCATGTTGTCTACAAATAATAAATGAAGAAAAATAATAAAAGTAATAAAGAAAGAAAATGAGAAACTATAAGTGAAAATATCAGGTAAAAACCTGCATGAATTAGTTACAGAAAGAACTAAACCTACAATATATAAAAACAATGACATCACTGTAATAGGAAAAATAAGAGTGGCATGTACACTATAAAGAACAAAATGGTAACATATGTTGTACATCGGCTGAATGAATTAACTTTTTTCAGCTTTAGATTCATATTCCAGTCTGACATTATGCTGTGCAGAGTAAGTGTGTGACAATCACCTGCACACATGAATGTAAACACTCAGCTTAGATGACTCACCCATGAGGTTCATAAATTATAGTAGACAACATATAATCTTCATGTGGGACACCACGCTCCCAAAATTTGAGGCAGAGAAGACCACCAATTTCCTCTTCTGGAAGCCTAACCTCCACGGTGCCCATTGTGGAGGCATCTGAAGAGAGTGCCACCAGAGGAAGAACTACCTGCAAATATCACATGCTCATTTCACTACAGAGACAGGGCAATTCAGGACTGGCAATGGTAAAAGTAACAGAGAAAGAGGAGATGCCCAGAATACTTGTGTTCCACAGGGATGGAGAAAACCCATATCCGAGGCTTCTGCATGGAGGTTAACATTTGCAACCTATGCTATGGCTGAGATCGACATTAAGGACACACTTGGGGAAAAGATATGGATCCTAATTTTATGCATTTGGAAAGCTGATAGCTGCCAATTTCTGGATCTGGAACTTAACACATTGAGAAGGTTGTAATTACCAAATCCTTGTTTTGTTGTAAATATATACTATATATGGACAAGGAGGCTGCACCTTCTTTCTCCAATGCATAGGCTACCCTCAGAAAGGCAATTGAGGAAGGTAGCTTGACCAAATACTTACCAAATAAAGACCACCCAAGCTATCAGTTTTCTAGCATAGAAAAACTAACGAGAATCTATCAAGTAAAGTAGTAGCTACGTCCACAAGTCTAAGGCAATTAGCACTAGCAGAGTGTTGTTTCTTTTCTCTTTGTAGCAGATTCAAAAGCAAAGCAAAATGCAAGAGTTGCAGATTAAACACAGTTACAATTAACAAATGTCACACGTACAAGCATATAAAGCTTATCTAGTTCCATTGTCATACCATGATATCATCACCAGGTTGATAATTCCTTTCGCAAACATTAACCTACAAGATTCACCAAATCAAAGAAAATGTTGAATATCAGGACAAGAAATTGCTGCAGACAAGTACTGCAATCAATCACAACATAAAATCTCAATCATCTTGCTAAGAAGCTATAATTTGTAAAATATATCCAGCAGATAGAGCGGACAGAAGCAGTGATCGTAAACAAACCTCTGAAAGCTGACAGTTGTGGAATAGATGGTAAAATTGAACACAAAAATTTTCAGTTAGCAGAGCTATAATTCCACTAGCAGAACAGATATCAAACTGATTTCCCCATACGCCTCTGTATGCCTCTGGCATTGGATAAGCAAACTGAATACACAACAAAGAAACCCGTTTAGCATAACATGAATATTTTATCTCAAATAAAGGACGATGCTTGTTTATTGAGGCTTTAAACAAACAAGAAAGACCAAAGAAGGAACCTTAATTCCGGTGATTGGCTTCAAAATTTCCATAGAAGGCATTTTGAGAAGGTGGATTTGATTATCTGCACATGAGATCTAAAAGAAAAGAAAACTAAGGAAGAATTCTTTGAATATCAAAACAGCAATATACATCCACTTGGAATAGATAATTACTTATACTGCATGTATAAGTGATCTGTAGCACATCCTAACAAGAGGATAGAAAAAAGGCACAAGAATATATCACCCAAGCTGGCACTGATGAAAGGGAAATGAGATACAGAAAAGAACACTCATATTAATTTCGCACCTCCAGTTCATTTGCTTGAAGAACATCTTACAGAAAATAATTTCTAAGTGTTATAAGAGTTAGCAATAACACACATGATCTCTATTTATACTTCATAATATAAATATTTTCATTTAACAAATACAGGAACAGACACAGGTAAGAATTTCAAAGATCAATGACACAAATAAAAGCTTACACATGAAAGCCCAGGGTCTGGGGACTCCACAAAATATAGAAGCTGGGACCCAAGCCGTGGTAGAAAAGTAGTCTTCTCCGTATCCAACTGCCAACAAACTAGAACTCCTTCCTTTCCACCTAAAGACACATCAGAAAAATAAATGAAAAAAAGCATAAATGTCAAAACAAATACCAACATCCAAAACATAACAATAGTGAGTAGCAATTATATCCCCTTAACATATAGCTGCACACCAGATCGACCAAAGCAGTACCTAGCAGAAACAACTAAACAGGATAAACTACTACAATATTTGGTAATCTTACATAAGATTCAATAAGACACGAATAGCTTGGAGTGAAAGGTTTCTCCACCTGAGAACAAATATGCTCCATCAGAAGAAAATGAAAGAACTTTGACTTCATTTGCATGCCAATGCCATGTTGAACAAGAGTCAGTATCATCATTGTCTCTCATGCCAGCATCTTCATCCTCAACCTTATTCACTCTTTTGTTCAGAGGATACCCACTCTGAAATGAAGATCTATTTCCGAAACCCCTCCAGATTAAAATTCTTCCGGTGATATCACCACCAGCAACAATCCTCTCATTAGGATGAAATGCTAGAGCTGTCAACCGTTTGGTATGGTGCAGTTTTATCTTCCTGACCTCATTTGCATGGAAATCTTTTGTGGGGACCTTCCATATGACAAGCTTGTTAACATTGTGCAAGCCAAAGAAATCCCCATTACTGCTAACAACCAAAGGCTCAATATTTGGTGTCTACAAGAATGAGAACATACCACAAATAGTTAGAAGAATATACCAGTATAATCCAGGCCAAGATGAAAATGGGCAACGCATGACTAACGGTGAAGAAGAAATAGAAGCACAACAAGATGAGAGAACTAATACCAAGGTCTGGTTTATAGGTGTCACATATGTTTATATATTGCATTATGTTGCACTATAAGAAATAGAAGCACAACAAGATACACATGCATATTTCGTAACAGCAGAATATTCTTCAATGATATAGAAGACACCCCTGGAGGACCCATAAGTGAAATCAGATTTTTGGACAGGCTGAAATACTTGTACCAACCCAAGCCAACACAAAAGGGCATTTTACAAATTTTGCTTCTTTCATAGGCTCAAGGGGCACAACAAAAGAATATTCTTTCCTCAAGCATTTCATCCAACATAAGATTGATAGCAGATAGTCACCAGTGAGGAGGAAGCCAACCAAGAAAATACCATAAAGGGAATGTTTCATGACCCATATCCACAACATGCCCAACAGACAAAATGTGAGGAAACCCTTTGTACCATATGTACGATAGACTGCTCCTAATTGAACTAACAGTAGGATTCTGATTCTTCCTAGCTTTGCCTTATACAACCCAAGACGAAAATGTAGAAGATTGGTTCGCTAAGGGAGAATATCAACTCATAGATATATCTTACTTTGCACAGCTGTTACATACACTTTTACAAAGGTGCCACATCCATATCCGACACTCCAAAACTCAATGCCCAAGTTGTTCTTGTGTCCTCACCAGTGCCTATCTTAAATATTCTGATAGTTACTTTATTAGTGAGTTAACTTATGTAAACAGTAATTTGGATTGATTCACATATTGGCATTTTTAATTGCCAATAATTTTATGAGATATCATCAATTATATATAACAATACGCCACCACACCCACACCCATGTGACATGTTGCACGGTGAGGAACTGATTCCAAACAATCAAACTGTCTGTTTTAACATCCAAAATGAGGGAAGTTAAGAATAGCCATCAGCGATTCAGCATACATGTCTACTCTGTTATTTTGCCATGACCATCTTCTTTCTTTTGGTCTATGTCACACGGATGCGGATGCGGGTGCGGGTGCGGACACGGGTGCGGGTGCGGGATACAGCAAATTTAAAAAATGTTGGGTGCGGCGACATGGCTAGGGCATATAATATTATATATTATATATAATATTCAAGCTACAACAAGTGAAACATCAATTAACATAAGTATATGACAATAGAAAGTACACAACTTTATATTAAAGCAAAACACACAAATGGTAAACAACTACTAATTTCATCATAATACACAAATCAATCTTCACTATCCGGACCCATTTATCCAAAAAGACCCGAACTTCAAAATCAAAATCAGATTTTGAAGCGTGGAATATCCACACAAAAGAAAGTGAAGAAGGTCCGCATTGAGATATTTTTCTATGTTCATGGGCAGAGTTTCATGTGAGATGATAGAAGACAAGCTGAAGGAGCATTTTGGAAACTATGGTGAGGTAACTGAGGTGGTCATCATGGGAGATAAGGTCACGAGTCGACTAAGAGTCTTCGGTTTCATCGTCTTCACGGATTACTCCCTCTTTGATCGGGTTATGCAGGATAAATACAACATAGACGGCAGAACCATGAGTTACAAAAAAAAATTGCTTTTTTTTAACATGCCGCACCGACACGGTGTCGGTGTCGCACCTGTGTCAAGGTTGACACTCCACCCCTTAGAAGTGTCTATGTGACTTAGTTCCAAACAATCAAACTGTATGTTTTAACATCCAAAATGAGGGAAGTTAAGAATAGCCATCTGCATACATGTCTACTCTGTTATTTTGCCATGACCATCTTCTTTCTTTTGGATGTTAAATCTATTTCTCAAACTATACACCAACAACTAAGCCAAACTGTAAAGGAGCAATTTTGGTAACAAATAAAAAAGCTATTAGTGGCATGGGAATCCCTTCTAAGATTTGAAACTTCATCTTCGTCTTCAGTCTTCACTGTCCTTTAATTAGCTTTCAACCGCATAAATTTCCTTATCACATGACTCAGTACATTTACAGTGTTAACATACATGCACAGGAAACAGATTAACATACATGCATAGAATCTTTATCTACTTGCATTCCAACTAGCGGAATGCAAATGCCCTAAAGATCAAGGAAGGCAGTTATTCCACGCAGCTGAAGCCTCAAAATGAAACACAATCATGGATTTGAACACCTACAATAAATGCTTATGATAAGGGCCAGTTAATAGCTTTAGTTTGTCCATGTGACCCTCATAGAAGAGCTCCAAACTCGTTGGCTGTCTTTTATTCAAAAAACACAAAAAAAAATCCACTTAGAATTGCTAGCATAGTAACACAATTTGATTATCATTCTTACGAAGTTTTGGCATTTTTTATAAGACATTCTCATCATATGTATGCGAGTAAAATCCACATACAACCAATGTTATAACATATCTTAGGTGTTGTACATTACATATCGTATTGTATCAGTGGAAAAGTCAACATGATATGGCCCCCCGTAGCAAATGGTTCCAGTATCGGGCGTATTGTACCATATATGGGTTGTATATTAGTCGTCATACCGACATTTTATTTTCTAAAAGATCTTTTCCTTTGAAAACATTACAAGAAGTATCAATATACATAGATATTTATGAAAGGCCATGTCTATCGATATTTGCAATAGCCAACAACATAATTTGATTATCATCTCATCTTCTTATGATATTTCTACATTTTCCTTGGAGATTGTGTTGAAAATATCATTGCAAGCATGCAAGGACACATAGCAAATATGCACAGACACATCCACAAATACCCATACAAGTGATGAGCACATTCATGAAAGAATACACGAGTCACCCCTCAACCCCCACATGCAGACACATGACATAGAAAGAAGAAAGGAAACAACAAGCCAACCTCTGTTACAAGTCCTCCAATTAGAACTGATTTTGTCAAGTTTACTAGACGAACTTGCCCATTTGTTGAAATCTTGTACTCATTTCTGTCGCCATCCGGAGCTGAACTAACAGAAATGAAAGCATATAAGTTTGATAAGATCTTGCTATCATCTAGAGGAGAAGTCCATATCTTCGGAATGACCTGCAAAAACAAGAAATAAATTACATATAAGATATAACTGTCATTTCCTCCCCAGAGGTAGAAGACAAATAGTTTTTGCATCGCACACAACAAAAAGAACCAAAAAGACAGTACATTTTATATAGGAAAAAAGTAGCAGGGGACAGAACCACAACATAAACCAAAAGAGTGCATAGAAAGACACAAGAGAAACTTCATACAGACTGATTCTGGCTAGAGCTGCAAGGAAGAAAACATTAGCTATACTATTTCCCAAAATGCTTTAACAAGTTCCTCACTGAGAAAAGAAGCAGTTCAAGAAGTTGACATAAGAAAAAAGTTATCAACGATCTTCATAAAGTTGTAACCTATGTCAGTGCCATGCCACCAAAATAATGATAGCATAACGTCATCCATGCCATAGTGGTTTGGCTAGCCTTTGAGCCAAACCAGTTAGATACTCAATCATGTGCATCTGGTAGGTGTTTGTCTACCACAGGATTGCCAATTAGAAAATCATAGGGTCATTTATTGCCATTACATGACTCCACGAACTACAACCACAATGTATGAATTTGTATCAATTTTTGACAGATAGATGGAAGTATCTAGGCTGGTTTGGTACAACTGTGGTTCAGCACATAGTAAAGGAATGATAATCTCTGATGTACATGATAGGAACCACAACAACTTTATGTATAGCCAGAATTATGTTAAAGAACAGCTTCCTACACCAACACTACAAGATCCTGCCCATTAATAAACTTCATTTACATTCAGTGCAGATGCAGCTTGATATAAGCTTTGCTACATGTTTCACTATCATATACGAGAGAACAAAGCAACTATTAGGTGGAACTGCAACCTGTTACAGGCCCATCTTGGATCCGATCATGGGAGTGGCTCATGAAAGGACTCAATAGGCCAGTCGCATTAAGGTCAATCAATTAGGGCGTGTCTATATATCCCTACTTAGCTGACCGAGAGATTATGCTCTGAAAATTAATGAACCATCTAGATGGTTTTGGAGGCCTCACAGCTTCAGTCTGTGAAACCTCAATTAATTGATATTTACATTTGGTTCCTTCCCGGACCCATTCCATTGACAAATCAAAGTTGGGTCTATAGCACTCATCAGGTTTTTGTATAACTTAAGAATTAGAATTTTTTTCTTTTCTGGTTTCTCTGTAAAGATTGTAAGGTAATTCCAGGAGAAAGCTTAACCACCCAACATCGACTTTTAGTTATGGATTTACAAATAAAAAAATGGACAAAGAAGAAAAGAGTGCATCGAGCTATTCGGACTAAATGGTGGAACCTCAAAAGTGAGAAAGAAGATATATTTAAACAAAAAGTCCTTCAAGGAGATGTTTGGAATTATGTTGGCACACCCTCTGATATGTGGAACAATATGGCTATACATATTAGGAAAGTGGCGAAAGATGTGTTAGGGGTATCTAAGGGAGGTGTACCGGCACAAAAAGAAGCTTGGTGGTGGAGTGAAGTAGTACAAAACAAAATCAAGGCAAAGAAGGCATGTTACAAATTACATTATGCGAAGAAAACTAGTGAAACTTTAGAAGCTTAGAAGAAAGCAAAGAAGGAAGCAAAAAAGGCCGTTAGTGAAGCAAAAGCTAAGATTTGAGAGGACTTATATAAAAAACTCAACTCAAAAGAGGGTGAAAGAGACATTTTTAGGATAGTTAGGCTAGAGATAAGAAAACTAAAGATCTTAATTATGTTAGATGCATAAAAGACGAGGATGAAAAAATTCTAGTGGCAAATGATGATATAAGAAATAGATGGAAAAACTATTTTTATAATCTCTTTAATGAAAATAAAGATTTTAGTATTAGTTTAGGAGATTTAGCCAAGTCAGAAAAGTATATAAACCACAATTTCTACCGACGTATTCAAAAGAATGAAGTCAAAGAGGCTCTTAAACATATGAAGAGTGGTAAATCGGTAGGACCAGATATATTCCTATAGAAGTTTGGAAAATACTAGGAGAAATAGGAATCACTTGGCTCACAAGACTATTTAATGAAATATGGAAAAACCAAAAGATGCCCGAGGAATGGAGAGCAAGTACACTTATACCCATATATAAAAATAAGGGAGACATTCAAAATTGTGCGAATTATCGAGGTATCAAGTTAATGAGTCATACTATGAAATTATGGGAAAGAATTATTGAACGTAGGTTAAGACAAGTATCAAGTACAACAGAGAACCAATTTGGATTTATGCCTGGTAGATCTACTATTGAAGCGATTCACCTTTTGAGACGTCTTATGGAACATTTTAGAGCAAAAAAGAAAGACCTTCACATGATATTTATTGATCTAGAAAAAGCTTATGATAGGGTACCGAGGGAGGTTCTTTGGAGAACTTTGGAAAAAAAGAGGTATCCCATTGACATATATTAACCTTATAAGAGACATGTATGATGGTGCAAAAACATGTGTGAGGACTCATGAAGGAACGACAGACTTCTTTGAAGTTAATATTGGGTTACATCAAGGATCAACTTTAAGTCCATACTTATTTATAATGGTGATGGATGAGTTAACAAAACATATTCAAGATGAAGTACCTTGGTGTATGTTATTTGCAGATGACATTGTATTAGTGGAGGAGTCTAAGGAAAAAGTTAATAGAAAATTGGAACTATGGAGAGAAACATTAGAAAACAAAGGCCTCCGACTTAGTAGAACAAAGACAGAATATATGGAATGTAAGTTTGATCATTTGGCTACTTCAGAGGACATAGAAATTAAAATTGGCACACATTGCATTCCCCAAAAGGAAAGTTTTAAATACCTAGGGTCAATTTTTCAAAGTGATGGAAGAATTGATGGAGATGTTACACATAGAATTAATGCTGGTTGGTTAAAATGGAGAGGAGCATCAGGTATTCTTTGTGACAAGAAGATACCATTAAAATTAAAAGGTAAATATTATAGAGCAGCAGTTAGGCCTGCCATGTTTTATGGTTTTGAGTGTTGGGCAGTTAATCATCAACATGTACAAAAGATGTCTGTGACAGAAATGAAGATGTTGAGATGGATGAGTGGTCATACAAGAAAAGACCGTATACATAATGAGGTTATTAGAAACAAATTAGGAGTGGCACCAATAGAGGATAAAATGAGAGAACATCGTTTAAGATGGTTTGGACATATAGAAAGAAGATCAAAAGAAGAACCTGTAAGAAGGTTAGAAAACCTAAATTTGGAAAGTATTAAAAGAGGTAGAGGACGACCACAAAAGTGTTGGAAAGAAACAATAAAGAATGATCTAGCTTATTGGGAGTTAACTGCTAACATGGCACACGATAGAGATCTGTGGAAACAAAGAATCCATGTAGCCGACCCCGTCTAGTATGGGAAAAGGCTTAGTTGTTGTTGTTGTTGTTGTTGTTGTCTGGTTTCTCTTATACCAAAAAGTGATGGACTTTCCAAGATCATAGACTAAAGGTGTGAAAATTAAGTCAAGCTGAAAGTTGACTAAAAGCAAACAAAAGAATGATGGCAGCTCAACCATGACGCATGGTTCATACATGGCCACAAACTCAGTGATAAATCTGCCTTTGTTCTTTTGCAATACCAAGAATATGTTTTTGGTTATTCTAACCTAGAGACCTATGTTATCAGCTATTAGCGTCGTTAAGAGCCCTAATAATGGTATGCTATATTGTTGATAGCGTACAAGTCGGGTCGATCCTATGGATATAGGTCAACTTGACCAAATTCTCAAATGTATGCCCTAATCTGATTGAGTCTCACCCCCCCTCTCCTCCCACCCCCCCACCATCACCATCTCTCTCTCCTGTGGCTTCCATCACCGCCGCCACCGGGACTCTCCTGCATGCCCCATTGTAGCCACCCCACCACCACCGAGACTCCCCTACAGCCTCCATCATCACCACCATCTCTCTCTGTCTCTTGCAGCCTCCATCACTGACACCCCACCATCACCAAAGTATTATAAATATTTTGGTCATTTGATGGATGTTATATATTGATTCTTGAACCTGTTTATGTCATTTTTTGTAGGTCTTATATTTCCTTGTGTATTTTTAAGATTTTTTCATGCTTTAAGAGCATTTTTTTGCACTAACATTATTCTATTCTTTCTGGAGGTATGTATAGTCCATTGCTCAAATTAGATTGGACCATAGTCACCATACTTGGGCAAATAAGTATAATATATTAGTTCATTTTAATTCTTCTACTTACTACGTAGAATAACTTGGTTAGATTTATGTTTTTGTTTTTTAATTTAAGTTTCATAATTCAATATGTATTGCTCAAAGACCATATACATAATGAGGTTATTAGAAACAAATTAAGAGTGGCACCAATAGAGGATAAAATGAGAGAATATCGTTTAAGATGGTTTGGACATATAGAAAGAAGATCAAAAGAAGAACCTGTAAGAAGGTTAGAAAAACTAAATTTGGAAAGTATTAAAAGAGGTAGAGGACGACCACAAAAGTATTGGAAAGAAACAATAAAGAATGATCTAGTTTATTGTGAGTTAACTGCTAACATGGCACACGATAGGGATCTGTGGAAACAAAGAATCCATGTAGCCGACCCCGTCTAGTATGGGAAAAGGCTTAGTCAGTGTTACGTATCGTATCGTGGGCCACCACGATACGATACACTTAGGTGTATCATTTTTTGAAAGTTATCATACCGTATCGTGCGATACGGACCGTATCACACGATACGCTGAGGGACCCTTATAAAGGGTCCCTGACCGAACTGAAACCCGCATTTTTTGCGGGTTTTCTCTCTCTCTTCGAGTTCTTCAAGCTCCCTAAGAGTCCTTCGCCTTCTTGGTGTTCAAAGCTCTAAAATTGTGCTCTATGGTATCCGTGCAAGCCTCCTATCTCGAATTTAGGTATATTTTTAGTGTTTTTCTTCATTTTTTCCTTTTTATTTGTTGTTTTTTTTTATTTTTCTTTTTTTGAATGACAAAATATGAAGTTATTAAGTGTGTGGATATGATTGTTATTGCATTCATGAATTGGGAGACACTCTATTTGAGTTTATGTGAAGATTGGAGATTTATGAAGTGTTCTTATTTACAGGTTATTGATTCAATTGTAGTGCTCAGTTGATACTTGGCATGGCAGTGGGGTATACCAATTGAGGGTTCTAGATTGAAGATCAGATATTTTTTTTGTGAGAGGGTGGTCAGTGGTAGAATTTCACGATTGAAACACCACCTAGCAGGGACTAGGAAGGAGATTGCTCCTTGCACGGGCAGAGTTAGAAGTTTGCCAGAAGGCATTAAATGGCAATATTTGCAGATGATTGAGAGTATACAAGAGAGGAGGCAACAAAAGGAAGATCTCGAGATGTTTCAGGATGATGATGATGTTATTGGATTCACTGATAGTTTGCCTTCAAATGCGAGAACAGATATTGGTAGTAGCAGTTCACGACCACCTAGCAGGGGAAAGAAGGTTGCTGAAGACTTTGGTAGGAGAGGAAGTTCAGCAATAAGTAGAGAAAGAGAGCTTCTTCTAGCATACATTCATTCTTTCCTCCTTCCATTACACCTGGTGCTCAACCTGGTTTTCATGCTGCTATGGCTTTAGAACAACTACATGATCAAGCAGACCTTGTAGTGGGGAGATGGTTTTATGATGCATACATTCCATTTAATGCAGCAAACCATTTTCATTTTCAAGCAATGGCAGATGCAATTGCTAACATTGGTCCAGGATGCCCTCTTATCAGAAGTTGAGAGGGAAGATATTATATCAGACCGTCATTGAAGTGCAAGAATATTGTTCGACTTTGAAACAGTCGTGGAAGGAAACGGGATGCACTATCATGGTAGATGGATGGACAGATAGGCGATGAAGGACCTTGCTAAACTTTCTTGTCTACTATCCTAAAGGACTCATGTTTTTTAGAAGAAAGCCAATTTGATCCAATCAGTTTTGATAATTTTGATATATTAGAAGATTGGATTATAGAAGATAGTGAAGAAAATGCCCTCCTAACTGAAGAAGACATCGCATGGATTAATTTGGAAGGAGCGCAACATCATCAAGCAGACGAAGATTTTGATTTTGCTGCACAAGGTGGTGGTGATGATGATGAGAATCTTCAGCAAGGAGATAATGAAGATTATTTACTTGATGATCCTGATTACAATATGTAAAATGTAAATGTATTTCATTTTTTGCTTCAAAATATGTAATTTTGGAATTTTGGATGCAATTGTTTAATGTTGAATGCTCAATATATACTAAACTTTGCATTATATGAATTAAAAGCAATTACTAAATTTTTCCTAATTTTTTCTGATTTTTTTCGGATTTTTACTATTTTTTCTTAATTTTTTTAAATAATTTTCGATTTTTTTAATATTAAAATACGATACACTACGATACGCATCAGACAACACTGGGCTTAGTTGTTGTTGTTGTTGTTTAATTCAATATGTATTGCCACATGATATTTATTGTGTCTTCTTAGAATTTATTTATTTAGTTTTATTCATATTTATTAATGTGTTGGTTATGTGTTTCTTGATATTTCTTAGAAATTAGATAATCCATTATATATATATATATATATTATTTTTAATCATAAATGAGAGTGTACCGCTAAATCCATTATATCCCTATTACCGCTATATTAGTGCCCCGTTACCGCTATATTAGTGTCAACCATTAACAGCCCGCTAACCGCTATTGATAACATAGCTAGAGACCACCACTTTATGCAAATATGATCTCAATTCCCTCAACTTGTTCTACTTTGGTTGAGGCACATAAACAAATGCTTTTAGGTTGGTTTCTAGTTCTACCCATGTATTCCATCCAAAATTCAAGACATCACTCCAAAGGACGGAAACATTGATCAACCAAATGATACACCCCACTAACAGGGATTCCATTCTTTTTTTCTATTTTTTAAAATGATAAGTCTTGTCTTGAGCTTTTATTCTTCTTTTGTACTGCAGCTAGGCAGAAGAACATTGTACACAGGTTGAACAGCTGACCTCCTTAAACTTGCAGACGTCCAGGTTAAACCCCACCAGGTGAGGGCTGGACAAAGCATTAGTAAGCAATACCATGCTCCCAGGATCAGGCAATCAACTCGAAGAAGCAAGAGAAGATTTAACCAACTGATCCTGTACCAAGGAACTAGTTCTGCTTTCCCCTCTGCCACAAAATGTTATCCAACATGCTTCTAGATTTTAGCGGGGAAAGTGCATGTGTTGTGTTACATACAAGCATAATTAGATCTCCTAAAGAACTAAAAAGAAGCAGATCTTTTTACTAACGAAAATCAGTACATAGAGAAAAATGAAGTATCATCTCATCTTGTTCGCTACCAGGATCCGATACTAGAAGTAGTACATGAAGTGGCAGCCAGAAAGTGCCAAATCCGCACATGAATAACAATGAAACGGAACAAAAAGAAATGGACAAGATGCATCATATAACCCACTCTTACCATGGAGAAGATTGGAAGGTGAACATCCACTGTCTTAATCAATTCTCCTAGGGCAAAATCCCAATATCTTATGGTACCATCTAGCGATGACGTCCAACAATTGCATAAAATCTTACTTGCAGGACCCGAAACTCGTACAACAATAACAGAGGTAACAGGTGCTGTATGCCCTTCCAACTCTGATATCTGCAAGCCGCAATTTTACATCCTAAGAAACCATATGTAATTCATAGCTGGAGACTAGATGGTATACGAAATATTACCAATAAACTAGTAACGGTGCTGAATATTGAGACGGTATTCCCCGTACAAATGAGCAATTTTTTTCCATCACTGGAGAAGGCAGGAATCTGGGACACCAAATTCTTTCCTCCGGTGATCATCTCGCTTTCTGTCAATCTGATAAAGAAAGAAAACAAATAAAAAGCTGAAGTTCAGAGCGAACAGCAGGAAACTAGGAATGAACAGAAGAACCTGTGAACTAACGAAGACAGTGAAGACTCCCAAATGTGCACTTCCTCTCCTTAACTACGTGAGAACACCGACTACTTGAAACATGCTTTTCTGTATGAAAACACTTTCCCATGTCCCCGAAATGCTTAATATATCAGGCCAACGAAGAACGTCGACATGGTAACTCGATTTATTAAGGCATTTCGCCGAACAACTGATAGCCCAGAACTTAAAAACCAAATACACGTAGAAAAGGTGCAGCATATGACGAGATGACAAACAATGACCAAAACCAATAAGGCAAAGAAGAAAAGTATGAAATCAAAAACTGACCTTGATCGATAACGGGAGAAGATAAAAAATAAGAGGGGTGACTAGAAACCTAAATACCAGGAATTCAGAGAGAGCGAGAGAGAGGGGGTTTAAAGAGGAGGGGAGCAGGCGGGCGCAGCTTGAGCTCTAGCAAAAGAAATTTTACTACTAACGCCCTTAAGGAGTACTATTATACGAAACGCCCATCCTACCTTTCATATTTATTTCTCAAGGGTCTTCATCGACCATTGTCTACGAAGCCAAGAGTGTACCGCGTTGGACGGCTGGCGCGTTCTCGGTCCCCTTTGCAAACACACGAGAAAGAATTCTTGAGTTCAGTCTTAGGGGTGGGTGTTCTTCATTCGTGAGGGGTATCAATGCTTGGTTTTGATGCGAGATGCGATGGCAACACTAAAAGATTCTTGTCTTAAGGGTGTGCTTTTAATTCGTGAGTAGTATTGACGCTTGGTTTGATGTGATACGGGATAAAACTTGATTGGGTTTTATAGATCGAGTTCATGTAGTCTATCACCTTCTTTGTGTTAAAGCTTTTGACTCAAAATGAGTATGAAACTAAAGTTTTAGCCAACAATGGTTAAGAAAAACTTAACGAGGTTTGCCACATCGAACTCTGCTTCTTGAATGGTGAAGATGCACAATAAGGGCCGAAGCCTGCCACGGTTTCTCTTTCGCCTTGGGAAATCAGGATGAAAGAAACTCTGGGACCTCAATGCATGATCAAAATTAGAAGTCAACTTGCTGAATCTATCCTGATCGGGTGCGTTGTCATAGTCATATGGTTTGGTAAGACGAGCTCAGATTACCTTTTGGCTCGTATAGGCCAGCCGAGTTGTTTAAGAAGCACAAGGTGCCAATATGTTTTCTCTACTTGGCTCATATTAATTATTGTGTAAATTGCGTATATATTATATTTACAAGAATATGAAGCCCAGCCAGCTGAATGGGTGTAGAGATCGTTAGTGGATCATGAGTTATATCTTTCCAATAATAACAACATTACAAGATTTTAACTTAGACCAGCAAGCGCTTCATTTTTTTCCCCAGTCAAAGTACGTACAAGCTTTCTTAGTTTGATGTGACCCCCCCCCCCCCCTCTCTCTCTAATATATAGATAGATATAGATATAGATATAGATATAGATATAGATATAGATAAAAAGATAGATAGCAATATATGCTCAAACTCATTTATGTTCAAACATTTTTGCTGTTTGATCGATGTGATTAATGATAGAAATTTAAACTTAAAAAGCCAAATGAACCATTATACTTTTTAAACTTCATACACAATAATATATTTTTACTTTTTAAATTTGAATCTCCACTATTAATCAAATTGATTGAATGGTAAAAATCTTTGAGTGGATTTAAGCATTGATTGGTTTGAGCACGGACCTCTCCTCTCTCTTTATATATATATATATATATATATATATATATATATATATATATATATATATATATATATGTGTGTGTGTGTGTGTGTGTGTGTGTGTGTGTGTGTGAGAAAGTGTTATGTACTGGTATTATACCGAACACGTAACATTCGATGGTAACATTAGTTGTTGATGGGGTTGTATTTTAGTTGGACTTATTTGTTCTTCGTTGTAGAGTTGTCATTAATGTTTAAATAAAATGGATATTGAGGATCCGTTTGAGGGTTGACTGGAGTCATAATTGTAACTATGAAGAAGAACGGATCAATTGATTTCAGCGATGAACATTCTTGGATTCTATCTGAGAACCCCTTGCTGCTAGTTCCAGTTTCAAACGTAGCAGAACTAATTCAAACACAATACTCACAAATTTGGAATTGATAGTTTCAATTTTGTTTTTCTTCCAACTACATCTTTTCTCGAAAAACTATTTCATCTTGAAACTATAGTTTGAGAAGTTGATTACTTTTCCGGTTCTCAACTTTCCCATGATGCAGGCCGGCCTAAAAGTTGGGATGGCAATTACTATCCCCCGTGGGTACCCTACATGGGACAGGTTTTCAAGGACCCGGGGCGGGACAAGGTAGAAAAGACCCGTAAGAGGGACAGGGTTTAAGGTGAACCTGCCTCACCCTGCCCAAATATATGCATATAATATGTGTTTATTTATATAAAATTTACATTTACATTATATATATACACGTGTGTTTATAAGTATTTTACATGCTTATATGTATATAGTTTATATGAATATAACTATATATACATAATAACTTTTAGTTTAATAATATAAAATGCTACAAAAAGATCTTATATTTTATATAGAATATATAGTATTAAATTATTTTTTCTTAAAAAACATTTTTATAAGTTGGAGTGGGATGGAGAAAGACAGGGTTATAACAAAAGGGTGACCCTTTTCAAGACCCACAGTGCAGGGCGGAACATTGTGTATAAAGAGGACACTAGGGTGGGAGGAGTGCCGGTGGAGTGAAAACCCATCCGATTCCATTCCTACCTAAAAGGTCAGGTCTGCGAACAATGTTAATATTTGAAAGAATAAAACATATTTAGGTTTAATAATAATTTAATTGGGTTTTCATATTTTCCAGTTCTTTGTTTTGCCTTGAGGATTTTGTTTTGAATGACTAAGATTGCAGCTTGATACTTTATCTATTTATGTTTTTCTTAAGAATGAAGGTTAAAGTTCTCTAACATATTCTCATTTTACTCTTGTACACCATGTTATGTCATTCGTGTGGAGCGGTTACTTTAAACGATAACATTTCATACTTTAGATTACAAGAAAAGTAAATATTGTTTGTATTAGGTACCAATCAAATCAACTCTAACACTAATGAGAAAAACTAATAAAAAATAGAAATGTGTTACTAAGAGCACACATTTTTACTAAGAACAAACTCTTTATGGTAAAAATTCTCATATTATCCTTGATAGGCAAAATACACTTTTTATGTAAAACACTAGTTACACTCAAGAAGGTACGTGTTTTCTATATAAAAGGGATACATGAGGTGCATGTTTTTTATTCTCTTTAATAAATGATACATAAGGCACGCGTCACGCGTCTTCTATATAAAAAAGATGCATACCTCTGTTATGCATAGGAGATGCATCGGACATTTTTTTCTCAGAATCAATAAAGAAAAGAGTAGAAAGAGGAGTGAGATGGTGATGAACTTTGGTGGTAAGAGAGTGAGAGGGGAGATAGAGAAAGAGAGGGACGATGACCGTCGAATGTTAACGTCAACAGAGAGGGAGAAAGGAAAGTTGCTGGCTCCGACTACACAAAGAGAGAAAGTAAGGAGAGAACGACATGCTAAGTGAGTTACAATTAGTTTCACATCAAAAGGGAAAGGAAGAGACATCAAAGTGAGAGAGAGAGAGCATGGAGAAGAGAGAGTGGCCTGTGATGGGTAACTGAGCGCATGTAGTAATTAAGAAAATTCTGTGCATTTAGTAACTATGGAAAAGAAAGAAAGAAAATTGGCAGCCGAATCAAGAAATAGGGCACAGACTTCAAAGTTCAAAGTAGCACGAATCATGGTGGCAACTCAAAATAAGCAAAAGCCATATCGACTGTTTTCTAAAGAAAATTTATGTGGCGCGGGAGAGAGGGTCCAAATCCCGGTGAAAATAACGACAAACCTTCTACGATATCGAATGATCAAATTGAAAAGCAAATTGAATCCGTGATGCGTAGGAGTTGCTTAAGCGGCAGCAACTTATAGCAGTAAAATTGAATGGATCCTAAAATAAGAGTTTCCAGCAGTAGAAACAGAGAACCGCCCATTTAGAGATTGAAGGAGATAATGCAGTCAGTGATGAAATAGACATGCACTTCTCTCTCTCCTCATATATGTGGACTGCCTGGCGTCGATGTCTCACACCAAGCTGAAACGGGCTTAACAATATAACCAAGCCATAGGTTGTCTAGTGTAGTTCATCACATGAGCTGAGATGAGCTTTTTATATAAACCAAATGCACTGAGAAAACGAACTTCATGCGTCGGCTTAGAGCCTAATCAATATGGAGCACTTCTAATTTTCGTGTCTCTTTTCTTATATGGGAAAGTCGCATCAATAAACAAGACAAGCAAACGAGACCTCTGAACTTATCTTTCAAGTTAATATGCCATAAAAACTTAAAAACATAGACAAGCCAATCTCTAGAAGATCGTTGTTTCCTTCTAATGTCAACTGCATGTAACTTCTTAATAGATTTGTATATGCAAACATGGTGCAGGATTAGTGGCCAGAGGCTCCCTTGATGAACATTCTGGCCTATGAGCATTTCCCTTATAATGATTATAATCTAGAAGCAACTAGAAAGTATATGAGATTGCAAATTCCCAAAGCTGCAATCAGGTAGTAAAAGTAATCAACTCTGCCTTTGTCAATATCATTCTGAATCCAATTTGTACCTCCTTTATTGCCAGTATTCTTATGCACAAAACTGACCAAGAAACTACTTAAATAACTAGCGCCGGCGATGGTACAAAAGAAGAGGGAACCAACAATGCTTTTCATGTGTTCAGGAAACTCCTTGTAGTAAAACTCGATCTGCCCTATGGCACTGAAGGCCTCAGAGATACCATTTAACATAAATTGTGGAACTAACCATAGAGCTGACATTGCTGCAATACCATTGTTATTAGGATGCAATAAAGCTATGTTTCTTCTTTTGTTTTCCACTATGCTACATGGACATGCATGACAGAAACATGCCCATTCCTAGTCTTTGGAGCTGTGTTATCCCTTGTTCTTCCTTTGTAATGTGTCTCATAGATGGCACTATCAGGCGATCGTAGATGGGAATCCAGAATGTGAGGGCGAGCATGGAGAAGACGTTAAGTAAGCCCGGGGGAATCTCGAAACCACCGGAATTTAAGTGTCGGTCCATTTTTAGGGCTTGAAGAACTGAGAATGTGCTCTGCTGAACCATTGGCATGAAAGAAATGACACCTGATACCAAAATTGGAACGACTCCCACGACGCATTTCAGCTCTTCCACTTGTTGCACTGAACAAAGTTCCCATGGATTAGTTGGTTTTCCTTCTGTGTTGAGCTCGGAATCATTCTCGATAATTGCAGCTTTTTATAGAAACCTGCAGAGATGTTTCAAAACAAAATCACGAATCAATAACGATAAAGGCACTCAAAGATCGCTCTTCTAGCATGGAGTTTACCTCGAAAACTGTTCATCATAACAGAAGAAAGTAGCGAACGACGCAGCATACCTGAGTTCATTGGTAAGTGGCAGATTGGATTTCGGAGGAGGATCGAAATCGACAACGTTTTCCATGCAAACATGGCGCTTCTTTAGAGAGGCCACAAGCACCTGAAACATCCCGGCGAGCACGCCTCCCTTAGGCTCCACGATCACATATATATTGGTTCCAAGAAAGAAGAAGCTAACTGAACACAGCATGAACAGTGTAGGTATCCCTAAGTCCAGTGACCAACTTACACTATCTTGAATGTACACCACAAGTGTGAGCACAACCATCATTGAGGCTGTGAAACTGAACTAATACCAATTAAAGAGGCTGCTGATTGCTTTCCTGCCCTTCTCAGTCGATTCATCAAACTGGTCCAACCCAAACGGTAGGTTGCATGGTCTGATGCCGCCGGCGCCGATTGCTAGCATAGCCAAAGCCGCGAAGAGCAAGCACAGTTGTGGGCTAGATGGTGGTATGCACTGACTGTGGGGGGTGTACTCTGGTGGTCTGAGTTGTGGAATTGTTGCTGTTATAGTTAATAGAAACATGCCCTGGTAATAGCATAACCATTATTTCGTTAAGGAATTTCAATTAATGTGGCGTTTTGTGGTCTATTAATGTGGTTAACAAGCTTTTTCTTTGGAAAACTTCTCTACCAAACAGGGCCGCGTTTGTGTGTGTTGGAATCCTTTTCTGAATCAGATGGAGAACAATAATTAAGATATCTATATGAAATTTCATGTTTTTACAAGCTTATGCAGGTTTTTAACTCAGCTTAATTTTATTAATGTTAGAGAAGAAGTGGTTTAAGTACCAGGAAAGCAGATACAGAAGCGAATCCCAAGGTCCGATAGCGACCAAAGTAAGAGTCAGCGAGATAGGCTCCCAAGAGAGGAGCAAGATCCCATTGAATATGTTGAGGACGTTTGTGGCGTAGACTTGCTTCATGTTGAACTTGTCCAGCAAATAAACCATAAAGTTCGTTAGCAGCCCCAGCGTGGCCAGTTTCTGAAATGTCTTGTTTCCTGCTTAAATTTTTTCACCTATATGATAACAGATAATCACACTCTAGATCGCGTGCACACACACATGACACACAGCTCTCTCTCTCTCTCTCACACACACACCCAAGCAATCAGGCTTAGTCGTCAATTTAATGGTCCCGAGAATGATATGGCCCCATGTCTACACTCATGTTATTTCTTCTAAAAGACCACTTTCTTTGTTTGTAGTGTTGTTAAATGTTCATTTCTTTATTCTAAATTTCCCAATAAAGACCCTTTTGCGTCACGAGAAAAGTAAGAAACCGGAAATGCATAAATTTTATAATTACTTTTTCTGGAAAAACAGTTCTAGAAATGGAAATTCCAGCATTTGCAATAAATGAGGAATTCAAACTCTTAATCCAGGAATTATTAGTTCTGCGTTTGAATTCCAAAAGTTCACATTGACATAAGAAATACCGTTGCCAATTGTCAAGGTGGCCTAATAATTAGATAAAAGTATCTCCCTCCGTGCACATGAATCTATTCTCCACATAGGCCAAGTTTCACGGAGAGCCCCCACATACCTTTGACATGCCATTGTTCAACACAGCAACAAAGGGAACATATTCAAACAACTTCAATATATAAAAACTGAGACAATTTTCAAAATAAGGGATCTCATGATGGGCTTGGTGCTATAAGGGGAGAATATCTATGTTCAAACAGGGCTCAATTTGATTTTATTTGGCAATTTGAAACTGATTTCTTTCAATTTGGCCGACTCACTGAATCTTCTCGAAAAAGGCTGATCAATTCGATCTCCGATTTCCTTGAATCCTTCTTGATATCATACTCCTTCGATTCAAAAACTAATTCTGGCAACATTGCCTGGAATAGCTCGATGGGAGCTACACATAGAGAGAGAGTACCGATAATGTAAGGCATAGTCTTCCATCCACCATGCTTTCTGTCCACCACATTTTGCAAAGTGCAGTTTCTCCTTGCTTGTAGACTCCATGGTGGAATCAAACAGTGAGGAATCCTAGCAACTAGACGCTATATATACATTTAAGAAAAGTAATAATGAAGCCTTAATTTCATGGCGGACACCATTATGCGTTAGTGGGTGGCACCCATCATTGTGGTGGTACTTATAATAGGCAGGTCGGGTTGTGAGTGGTGAACTTCATGCCCGGACAAACATGGTATAATATCAAATGGCTGACGCGATTGAATTATCTACACATAAATTTATGTGGATGCATGCAAGTGGCTAACTACATAGACTTCCATACTGGACTAAGAAAATGTTACAGGATGTGGTCATTCTCGGCTCAGGTAATGGCTGGATAGGTCATTCAGGCCGTTACCTGAGGATAGGCCCAGATCTAGTAACGAACAACTGTTATCAGTAATAACCGTCCATTAACCGTCCATTACAGCTTCCAAACGAGGGAAGTGATAGGCAGATAAGCACGACGAATGAGGGAGTGCCTGCCTATAAAGACAGGCACATACAGACACTGTGTGATACCGAAATATAGAGAGAAACAGACAAAAACAAAAAACTCGTACTGTATTCGTCTGTGCAAGCGCCTGTGTGGGAACCTCGTCTCCATCACACACACTCTCTATTTTTCGATGCATTTGCATCTATTCAAGTCCCTGTATCGGCAATAGAGGGTTCACCAAATCCGGCGGTCATCATCGGAACCTTCAGACTGAAGAAGAAGGTATGCAAAAAGTCTTCATTGGTATCAGGGCTTGGTTCCCTACAAAAGAAAAAGGGAGGATAAAAAAAAATAGAGGGAACGAAAAAAAAAATTGGATGAGAGAAGGCGGCAGTTGGCAGAGGCGGCGAAAGGAAAACCCAGAGGCAGGCTCAGCCAAAAAGCCGAAGGAAACACCTTGAGGCAGGCCGAAACAGCCGAAACAGTTGAAACAGGCATGACCTAGAAAGCCAAAAATAATAGCCCGAGGGAAAAAGCATGTCGGAAAAGCCTGAAGCTCAAAGGCAAGCCAGCAAAAAGCCCAAGGCAGGCTGAAAAAGCCTAAAGCCAAAACACAGGCCGACAGCAAAAAACACGAGTCGATAAAATAAGAAGCTAGGAACCCGTCGACAGTCGACGAACGGCTAGAGCGACCCCTCCGGCCTCCTCTCTCTGACCCTCTTCCTCCCTCTCTCTCTCTCTCTCTCTCTCTCTCTCTCTCTCTCTCTCTCGGAACATTCTAGAGAGACAAACCTCTCTAAAACGCTTTTAAGAGTTTCTGTATAAAAAAAAAATTGAAACCGCGGTTTTGTAAAACCGACTCGGGGTTTGTGTCAAAAAGACAAAACCGCTCCTGACCCCTTTCGGATATTATGCAATTGCCACGGTAAAGTGATAGTTTTACCCCTTGGCTGTTTTTGAAATTTACAGAAAAATCAAGGGCTGTCATTTTATGATTTTATCCAACCCGGTTTGAATAATTTTAGTTCTGTCACTTACTCAAAAGATGGGTTTGCCCCTATTCTTTTGAAAAAATTACAGATTCTCCTTGGGGGTTAAAATTATGATTTTAACCTCGATTAGTTGCGAATTTTACAAGAATACAAAATAGTGATTTTACAAGTTTGTCCTCGTGATTTTACAAAATTACAAAAGAGAATAAATAGATAAAATTATAGATTTATCCCTTGGTATCCTTTTTAGGGGTTTAGAGGCAGAAAACCCCTTAGAAAATTTTTCAAAAGATTATCTGGTTCATATTCTGCATCACTTTAACATGTATCTTGTTATGTGTACCTTTGTTTTTTGTTTTCTTTTAGACCGCTTAATTGTTATTTCTGCCAAACACATAAAAATGAGTTCTAGGATATGTGTGTCTAAACTGGCAAAAACAGAAAAATTAAACGGTTTGAACTTCCAAACTTGGAAGAGAAGAATTATGCTGGTTCTAACACTAAAAGGTGTAGAATATGTCCTAAAGAAAACCCCTTAGAAATTTTTTCAAAAGATTATCTGGTTCATATTCTGCATCACTTTAACATGTATCTTGTTATGTGTACCTTTGTTTTTTGTTTTCTTTTAGACCGCTTAATTGTTATTTCTGCCAAACACATAAAAATGAGTTCTAGGATATGTGTGTCTAAACTGGCAAAAACAGAAAAATTAAACGGTTTGAACTTCCAAACTTGGAAGAGAAGAATTATGCTGGTTCTAACACTAAAAGGTGTAGAATATGTCCTAAAGAAAACAGTGTGCCCTCCATCGCTAGACGCAAGTCAACAACAAATAGAAATGTATAAAATATTTTTAAAGGATGATATAATAGCAAGAACAATCATGTTAACCTACATGGAGGATAACTTCATTAGGGTCTTTGAAGAATATGAGACTGCAAAAGAGTTGTTTGACTCACTAACAGCTAAGTATGATACAACTACAAAATTACATGTGTAGTTGCTACTACAAAAATACAACTCCTTTAGAATGAAAGAAATAGAAAATGTAGTAGAGCATGTAAATCACATGCTGGTGATGGCTAGAGACTTAGTCGTAGCAAAATCAGTCATCCTCGAACCGATGTAGATATCAACCATATTGAACAGTCTACCTCCATCATGAAATATGATCATCATTGCCTTAAGATTAGGGCCTGAAATCTACCTTTCTAAGTTGCCCCTAAAACTAGCAATTGAGCAAGAACATATGCTCAAAAACAAAAAGGAGAAATTGATAGTGGTCTAGGATGAGTTAGCGTCTAGCTCCAAATCTAATTAGAAAAAGAAACTAAATAAAAGGTTTGGTAAGAATAACAGGAAAGGCGGTTAATGTTTTAAGAAATCGTACGAAGCTGCTTCTCGGATCAAGTGTTTCAACTGTGAAAAGATTGATACTACAAAAGGGACTGCCGCAATAAGAAAGGCAGAGGAAACAATGCACAACGTGGACAGTCGGAGAAGCATGATATAATCTGTGTAATTTCAGAATGTCTATACTTGAACCGCCCAGTTACAGGTTGGTGGATAGACTCGGGAGCTACAAGACATATCTCGAAGAAAATGAATGGGCAATGGATCTGAAGGAATATCAACCTAAAGAACATCGTGTGTATATGGGAAACAATACTTTCATAGATGTTCTAGGTATTGAATCCTTCCAAATATTTGTATAAGGCAAACCAATTATACTAACCGATATGTTAATTGTGCCATTTATAAGGCACAATTTGATCTCGGTCTCTGCCTTAGTTAAGAAGGGTTTTGAAGTTAGGTTTATACCTAACAAGGTAATTGTGGGCAAACATGAGAGAATCTTGTTCTCAGGTGAATTTGATGTATAACAAGGATTGTTAAGTTATTTGATAATGAAAGTCATTAATCTTTTACTTATATTGAGAGTGTCTTTTCTGTTGATGTAAATATGTGGCATAAACGCCTAGAGTATATAAGTCTGGAAAAATTGAGGAAATTATCCAACTTTGACTTATTGCCCGGATTTGAGGAAAAGACTTTCAACATATGTGAAGCTTGCATAAAAGGAAAAATGACAAGAAAAGTCTTTCCCAAGGAAACAACAAAGACAACAACCCTTTTAAAAATTATTCACACAGATTTATGTGGACCTTTTAGAGTAAAAACACATCGAGGAAAGGGTTATTTTATAACCTTTATCGATGATTACTCTAGATATATGTATATATATCTCTTGGTATATAAGTCAGAGGCACTTGAGGCATTTAAAGAATATAAGGAAGAAGTGAAAAATCAATTAGGGCATTTGATCAAAATCTTAAGATCAGACAGAGGAGGTAAATATACCTCGGCAGAATTCTTTCGAATTTTGCAAAGACTATGGTATTGCTAAACAAAATACAATGCCTACGACACTTCAGCAAAATGGTATAGCTGAGAGGTACAATAGAACCTTGCTGAATATGATAAGGTCAATGTTGATTGATGTCTGTCTTTAAAGGGTATTTTGGAGATAAGCAATAAGTACAATTGTTCACATACTCAATAGAGTATCGTGTAAATCTGTATTTACTACACCATATGAGATGTGGTTTAGAAGAAAACCCAACCTAGGTCATCTCAAGAGGTGGGGATCTATTGCACACGTGAAGATCCTTGATCAGTCTAGAGATAAGTTAGATAGTAGATCCTTGAGATGTATATTCATTGGATATCCAAAAGGTTCAAAAAGATATCAGTTTTATCACAAGGACCACAAACTCATTGAAAGCAGTGATGTTGAATTCTTAGAGGATACTAAGAATGACATCATGGAGAATAATGAGGAATGTGTTGATGATTTGGTAGATCTAAACCAATCATCTTTTGAGCCTATAGAAGATATTCCTAAAACTACTGATACCTTAAGTAGACATAAGAGATCAAGAGTCACTCCGTCCTACTTAAAGGATTATCACACTTATCTTGAACAGGAAGTATGTAATTCGGTAGATTTGGATGAGTTGACTGATAACTTGACTTATCAGTAAGCAATGAACTCATCGAAAGCAACAGACTGGGAGAAAGCCATGGATGAGAAAATTGAATCTATTGACAAAAACCAAGTCTGAGAATTGACTGATTTGTCAAAGGGAAGGAAAGCTATAGGTTGTAAATCGAATCCATTGAGAAATATAAGGACGATGGAACAATCAACAAGCTTAAAGCGAGGTTGGTTGCAAAGGGTTTTTCGCAAAAGAAGGGGATAGATTATGTTGAGACATATTCTCGAGTTGCGAAATTTGCATTCATACTGATAATCCTCGCAATATATGCATATTATGATTTGGATTTACATCAGTTAGATGTAAATACAACCTTTCTAAATGGTGATTTTTAAGAAATCATATACATGCAATAACCCGAAGGATTTGTGGTTGAAGGCAAAAAAGATAAAGTGTATAGGTTGAAAAAATCCCTATATGGCCTGAAACAGTAACCTCGCCAATGGTATTTGACCTTTCAAAATACCATTGTAGAACTTAGGTTTGTGGCTAACAAACTTGATCACTGTGTATATGTTTGGAATAATGGGAGCCACTTTGTCATCTTATCATTGTATGTAGATGACATATTGTTGACCGGAAACAACAATGAGATGATTGTCAAAACCAAGTCATGGTTGAACTCCAAGTTCGAAATGAAGGATATGGGGAAAGCATCCTATATCCTGGGTATAAAGATCTCTCGAGATAGAGGATCTAGACTCTTATGCCTGAGTCAGGAGAGATATATAGACTATATCCTCAAAAAGCTCAAAATGGGTGAATGCAAGTCTGTAGGTACACTTGTTGCAAAATGGGTGAAATTGAGTAAGGTTGATTATCCCGGTGAAGGAGATGATAAGCCTAATGTTCCTTATGCACAAGCTGTTGGCAGCTTGATGTATGCTATGTTGTGTACAAGGCCTGATATCAGCTTCGCTATTGGTCTTGTCAGTAGATATCAAAGTAATCTAGGTTGACAGCATTGAGTAGCTGTGAAAAAGATTCTAAGATATTTGAAAGGAACAAAGGACTTGAAATTGTCTTTGCAAGCAAATGAACTAAAAGTGGTAGGATACTCAGATGCTGACTTTGCTGGGAGCAAAGATGACAATAAATCAACCTCAGGCCAAATATTCTTATTTGGAGGTGGTGTTGTTTCTTGGGCATGCAAGAAAAAGAGCTATGTAGCATTGCATACACAGGAAGCTGAGTATGTTGCTTGTTGTATGGCTGCAACAAGTGTTGTCTAGATAAACCGCTTCATACGAGATTTAAAGTTGGAGATAAGAGATGAGCCAGTGGTTATCTATTGTGATAACAACGCAGCAATTACTCTTATTAAGAGTGGAGCATATTGCTCGAAAAGAAAGCATATAATGATAAAATACCACTATGTTCATATGAGAAAGGAAATATCCATCTCATACATGCTAATGAAAGACATGTTGTCAGACCCCCTAACAAAAGGCATAACGGAGGAACTCTTCTCAAAACATGTTAGAAACATGAGTTTGAGATATGTTTGATTTGTTGTATAGGCAAACAACCATACAACGGATATACATTGTTGTATAGGTAAATAACCATACAACGGATGATTTGTTGTGTAGGAAAATAACCACACAATAGGTTCTGATTGCAATAGTAATCAGGAATCGACATAACAAGGAAAAACCCCTGAAAAGAGGGAGGAAAACCAGTATGTCGATACACTTGGCTTGAATGGCCAAGTGAGAGATGTTACAAGATGTGGTCATTCTCGGCTCACGTAACGATTGGACTGGCCATCTAGGCCATTACCTAAGGATAGGTCCAGATCTAGTAACGGACAGCCGTTACCGGATTTTCCAGTAACGGTCGTCCGTTATAGCTCCTAGACGAGGGAAGCCACAGGCGGATAAGCATGACGAATGGGGGAGCGCCTGCCTATAAAGGCACATATAAACACTATATGATACCGAAATACAGAGAGAAACAGAGAAAAACAAAATACTCATACTGTATTTATCTGTGTAAGCCCCTATGTGGGAACCTCGTGTCCATCACACACTCTCTATTTTCCGCTGCATTTGCATCTCTGCAAGTCCTTGTATCGACAACAGAGGGTTCACCAAATCCGGCGGCCATCATCGGAACCTTCAGACTCAAGAAGAAGGCATGCAAAAAGTCTTCAGAAAATACTGAAGCACAGGACCTAGCAGATACGAATAGGCCCAAAATTGGGCTGGACATACAACCCTCCTCTACCCCTATTCCTCTCTCTCTCTCTCCTCTCTCTCTCTCCATGTATATATATATATATATGTGTGTGTGTGTGTGTGTGTGTGCGTGCATAAATACCTACTTACATATATATACATATATAATATGATGTTTTATTACCAAAGACTAGCTAAATCCACCACATGGATGCTCTTCCTAAATTTATTTGTTTACTATATTAAAAAGTTGCATCAAGTCTAATGCACTATAAAAAAAAGAAGAAGAAGAACTGCACCTGAAGCGTTAGTTCAACTCACATAGCGCTCTAGCACTGTCACTGCTGGTGGGGAGTTCGACTCTGAGAAGGTGCATATGTGGGTGTTAGGCCTCAGCCTTCTCTTCTCTGGTAACAAAAAGGGAGAAGACGAAGAATCAACATCTCACAGTTCAGGAAGAGATGTGCACCATGAAAATGGCCAAAACATTTATCTTGTCGCATCTTACTGTGTCGTGAATGCCGCCACAATTCATCTCTCATAATTGGTGGCAGTAGACATGGCCGGTTCGTAACCAGTCAGTCTGTTCCAACTGAAAGCGAACTGGGTTAAGAACCCGTTGGATTCAGAACTGATGAAACAAGAACCGAAACAAAAGCTCACCCGGTCAGGTTTCAGTTTCACCTTTTATAAAACTAGACTGGATCCAAATTGAAACTCACGGTTCCAAATGACCGGTTCCGATATTTTTTTATTTGTTTCTTCAAAATTTATCTTTTAATAAAAATATTGGTTCTAAACTCACACCGAAACCGACCCAAAACCAGCGGTTTCAAGTCTCTGACTAACCGGAATGGACGGTTTCAGTTTACCCAAAACCGAACATGTCTAGGTGGCACTGTGAGCACTCTGCTATACCCTAGCATTCACGTCTTATCTGCTTAATACACGAAACCTAATAAACAAATGAATGCTAAACATGACTCAGTTACCGCATATTGTACCTTGGCATTTGACTGATAATTCAAGGGCGGGCTTACCACCATACAATTTTTGTGACACCATACTTATATCTGTGTGGGGTATACATGCATACAGCACATACGGCCGAGGCCGCTTCGTCCAGTTTTGAACCGACTTAGATCTGTGTCTAAGTCTCTCTCTCTCTCTTTTCTCTATACACACCTACATGTGCATCTGTGTGCATTGTTCAAGTGCAATGATGTGTGAAAAGGCATGATGCACAACGATTCTTTTGGGTAAAAAGCAACAATCTGGATGAGCTTGGATCAATTCTTAAGGACTTGGATACACTATTTTTTTCCTAACGGATGGTTCAGATTTTATATATAAGCTGAAAAATACAAACTAGCACTATTGATTGATCAAATCTTTTAGATATATTTAGCCAAAAGTTAAGTGCATCCATGGTTCTAGGATGGGAGACCGCATCAGCTTATTCAATTATGCAAAAAGTTACACTGCAATATCGAGCTCTTTTGCTAGATCGCTTAAAATCATAGGACAACACCTTTCAAGCGTTTGATTTTAAGGTGCTCTTCTTCTTCTTTTTCAGGAAATGCTTGAAACATTGAGAAATAGCAGGGAAAATGGATACATTTTCTGAAATATCTCAAGCTTTAAGCGGTAGATGAATAACAAAAAGCTTGACTAACAAAAAAAGCACCCTCTCATGGACAAAACGCTTGACTAACAAAATTATCTCGAGGATAGTTTTCTCTGCCTTTAATGTTTCCACCAAAGTGGCACCAAAATTTGCATAATTAATCTGCTATTAAACATTTAACTACACATACACGCACGTGTATGCAGTATATATCGCGAAAGAGTGAAGCCATAGCTTTGCTAGTATACTTGCAATGAAGTTTAACAAATTAACGAGGTTTCCATCTTAATGGAGTGACTGATTTTAACATCAAGAGTGCCTTTGATGTGTACTCTGTGTGTGTGTGTGTGTATATATATATATATATATATATATAGAGAGAGAGAGAGAGAGAGAGAGGCACACGGATCTCGGGCAGTTGAAATTTAAATCTCGAGGTATAGATGCATCAGTTACAATTGACTTAAAGATTGATACAAACACTATATATATATATATATATATATATATATATATATATATATATATATATATATATATATATATATATATATATATATAGAGAGAGAGAGAGAGAGAGAGAGAGAGAGAGAACTTAACTTTGATGCATACAGCCGACCTATTCTTTAGGGTGGGCCAAACAGTCGATGGAAGTATTTAGGGCAGGGTATGTATCATTACTCACTGTTAATTGGTTATTGTTTTTTTGTTGGCTTTTTATATATTGGTTGGGGAAAGCCCCACCTCAGCTCAGTGTAGGTCTGCCACTGCATCAAAACATGAACCAAAATCCAACCTAATATACCCAATCCATGGCTTCACATTAAAGGGTAGACAGATATTTGTCAGACCTGTTGATCCAACCAGTATATGGAGCTGAGTGTGGTTTGAGAAAAGCAATGTATGAAACTTTATTAATATCTGCAGAAAAAATGTATCATAGAAATTACATTGGTCATGGTCTTTCTGTGGTGTATATTGTGATCTGCTATTTGGTAGATCTCGTAGGACCAACATCAGTCTAGAAACCAAAGTCGAACACTAACCCGAATACTGGATTGCGTTGGATACAACACGGCCTTGGAATTCGTATAATTACAGAAAACAAAGTTGAAACCAGTTCCACACAATTCACAGCAGGAGATATGTGGTAAGCATTTTAAAAGGCAAAAAGATAAACCAAAATGAGATAAAACTTCAAAGAACTATCCTGAAGTAAATAAGTTTCATGCTTTCAGAGGCCATTATTGGCATGTTAGATTGTTGCTTAATGATGAAGACGGGCCTCTGAAATCAGACTTGGACACTTCAGCTATCTCGCCAAGCTTCAATTCACTTGATAAAAAGGGTTGTCTTGCTACATTGACCTGCTCTCAATCCTTGGTTCAGGCATCAAAACTACAGCAACTAAACTGGAAATTAGCCAAGCCAACTGAACATGAAATGTTGAATGAGTTCATATCCATGTGAAGTCAAGCCGATGTCAAGGTCAATATCATGAACTGCTAGAGAGGAAAGTGTGCCATCTAACAAGACATACTGAGTAAATTGCAGACAGAATCCTGTGTCAAACTTCATATAGAGACATTAAATGAAAACCAATTACCAAGAGTGCACATAAGTGAAATGAAAGTTGTACGCACTCTGTCATATATGGGTTCACCAAGTACCTATGACACCCTAAACTCTAATCTAACTGCGGAACGTTCCGCCTCTGCTGTACTGTGCAGTCCCTGCCTGAATACCTCCATTGTGTCCTCCGGCATGCTACTTTGGAAATGGACTATCATCTGTTTAAGAACTTTAGAATATCTCAGGAAAAATGTCGCAAGATCCAAATGAAAGCTTCCGTCGAATGCCTTTATGATCACATTTTGCAGATTCTGGGTCTGAAAACTGAATGGCATCCCCATATGCCAGTAGTTCACCGAATACTCATCTGTCAAGATCTCCAACTGCGCGACAAATAATGTCAAGATTGAGACTTAGGCCTTCCTGCTAATATGACCTTAATTCAAGAAGGAAAGGAGAAAGAAATAACACATATATTGCTTAGAATCAATGCTATCAAGCTATCAAATCAAAAGATCTGACAAGAACCCCGTTAACAATTTAATCCTATCAAGCTGAATAATATATACATATATATGTATATATACTGACCTGAATAATGAGTGTCTGCAAATTAGGCACACTTTCGAACAAGCGACAAATCAAATATGTGCTAAATTTATTCATGATCTCCATTTGAATGTCCAGAAACACTAGATCACGCAAAGCAAAACGGAATCTTTCTGTATGCAAGCCGGGATCGACGTAAGGACATGCCTGGTTTTGACAAGCAGAAAAGCAATTTTCAGTTAAATGAACATAGAGCCAATAGAAAAAGAAAAATTTACCCATTTCTCATTCTAAACCTAATCAGTCCATTCAGTTTGATGGTCATACAGTCTGTCTACTAAAATCGAACTTGGTGCTTTTCTTCTTCCAAGCTTACCGGTTAGGGTTTGTGCCTTTTTTTCTTCCAACCCTTTTAGCAGCATACAAGATCAAAGAAAATGAACCCTAATGTGGCCGCATTTTGGCATCTCGATATTTGTGCCTGCATATTCAATTTTATGTGAATTTGAATTGTGACTCATGGCCAATTAAATTCGGTTCATTTTCGCTGATTGTTTTAACATTTGAAACCGACTCTGACGTTATAGGCTATCCAAATGAATAAACAATTTGGAAAGAGGATATGTTCTTACCAGCAACGAGCCAAACGAAAGATCAACTTTCTTCAAGTGAGCCAAACCCTTCAGCATCTTCATGAGTAAGCACCCATCTTCACCACAACAATCGCCTTCAAAAATAGTCAGAGAAAACCTTGCTAACTGAGTTGCATGCCTAAGATCAGCTTGCACAAATTCATCTCCGCAGATTTCCAGAGATTTCAGACTGTTACACCTAATGTCAAGATGGTGGAAACCATTGCACCTATAGATTACCAAGCTATCAAGAGACTCAGAACCACCAACTAAAAGCCGAAAAACCGTCTCGCTGAACTTCATCTCCTTTAAAGTTAGTTTTCTCAACTTCCGAAAGCCTCCAAATCTGGAACTAAGCACAAGTTCATCACAACCATCAATGGTCAAACTCTCAAGAATCTTAGAACCACCAGCGAGACGTAAAAAATCACACCCATGGAATTCGAGTTCCTTCAAGTTTAATTCCTTCAAGTTTTCAAGCCCTTTGAACTCTGGAGACAGCACAATAATACAATGCTGCAAATATAGGCTTGTTAAAGAAGAAAGCTGGAAAAAAACCCTAGGAAAGTATTCGATAGTAGCGGATGAGAAGCGAAGTTCCTTAACACTCTTTGCTTCCAAATGATAAAAAATCCTTTTGATATCTGGAGGAAGACAAACAGATACGTCAGTTATCCAGAATCTTTCGATCGGAGCTTGATGAGACTCGAGGATATGATTTACAATCTCGCACCATGTCAAACCTTTGTTACGAGGACATTCAATATTGTTCACCCACTTGAAGTCGAGATGAAGAGAAGGAAGGAAGGTCCAGAGGTGCCTCCATGAACGAGAAAGAATTGACGTAGCAACGGCTTCCTTCGTGGGCAGAAGAGACAGGATGGAAAGGATGATGGAGTGTGGCAAGTCATCTATCGTTGTGGTGGCTCCTTCAGCTTGCTGCGACGTTCTTCTTTTCCTTCTGCTATTCGATGCACTCATATCCAAAGGATCAAGTTTTCCTTTTCTCTTTTCTTTGCATAAGATCGATTGATGTTCTTCTTTTTCTTCTACTTCGTCATCTTTCTGCACAAGATCCATTCGTTTGCTGTGACTCGCGTCCTCTTCCTCTGCCATTGATTGCACTCACGCCTAAAGGGTCAAGTTTTTATCTAACCGAAAACCAGAATGTACTTGGAGAGATAAAGGGTAAAGAAGATACGTGCAACTGAATTTTCTAACAGAGAGAATAATTTCCCTTTTGAGGTACATAATGAAAAATTATATTTCCTTAGAGAGAGATAAATTTTATAAGTTTTCTAAGTGTAGGTTTTCTCTCGCTTTATATATAAATATATATAAAGAGAGAGAGAGACTACATTTAGGAAACTATACAATTAAAGAACTACAAAAAAAATGCATTACAATCGTTTGATGTTTGAGATGAATTAACCAAAAAACATTGAATGCACGTAGTACAACATATAAAAAGTATTCACTTTTTAATTTAGATTTCTATTCTTAATCATATCAATGGTTTTATAATGATGGAGATCATGAGTTTCTTGTGGTTTTTTATTTTTATGTTAAGTCTAAATTTTATATATATATATATAAAGAGAGAGAGAGAGAGAGAGAGAGAGAGAGAGAGAGAGAGATTAATCGAAGGAAACTTGTTCAGTGCTCGGCTCATTTTTATGAGCTAAGTTAACCGTTCAGCCGAACAACCTTGAGTCAGGGACAGTCACAAACAGCTCCTCGTCGTTTATTAATCCAAGCTGAACCTAGTTGAGAGAAAGAGATTTCCTTCAATAACCTAAATAAAAATGACACTCCATTTACCTAAAGTTTCCCTATTAAAGTTATGCAAAATGACCCATCATTTATGGTAAATACCCCAATACAACTAACTACCTTAGGGTAACAATGCAACCAAAGAAGTAGCTTAGCGGCAGGGAGCTCTATCGTCCTTGCTGCTGGTGGGAGTTCGACTCTCGAAGGGTGCAGGTGCACGGCTTCGGCCTCCCGTTCTAAAAGAAAAAAATCCCTTATTTTCTACCGGTTTATAGCTTTCCAAATCATATGGGGATTGCTTTCCTCTTTACTTGCGGCGAAAGAAAAATAAATTGCTTGCTTTTCTTCACTTTATGGGTGGTGCGGTGCATATCTTAAACATAAGATGTATTGATTCTCCAATTCATTTTTTTTTTTGTGTTTTTTGTTACGAGAGGAGGCTAAAGCCTAACAAGCACGCACCCACACATGCACTCTGTAGGAGTGGAACTCTCCACCACCAGCAATGGCACTAGAGCACCCTACCGTTGAGCTAACGCACTCGGTGTTTTTGTTTTATCTAGTATCGTGCAAATATGTAGGCTCCACTTACCTAGTGTCATGGAGCCAAACCCCAATCAATGCAATATGACCCTTTGTGAACAGTTTTGATTATTTCAGGTGCATCTCTTCGGTATGAACCAATTTGTGTATATATACATGTAGATACACACATACATATTATATGTATATATACACACACACACACACACACACACACACACACACACATATATATATATATATATATATATATATATATATATATATATATATATATATATATGCTTACCACTTTATTACTCATCCTTGAAAATTTTAATCATCTTTTAGATGTACTATAATTTAAAAGTAATGTTATTTAAGTACACCTACAAAAAGTAAATGTATGTTTTTGCTTTTTCATTTTCGCACTCAATCATACATCCAACCGTTGAAATCAAGTATATAGTATGGAGCATATCACTATCAGACTCTCTCTCTACATATACATATATATAAGAGGTATTTACATGAGCCTTATTTGAGCCTAACGGGATGTTCTTTATCTAATATCCTCATTTGACAGTTTCCCTTAATCATACATTACCACTTGATCCTAAACTTCCTTACGTTAATTGGGCACGGAAGAATGTGGTAAAACCTTATTGTGAGACCTAATTGCGGATTTCATGTGATCTGCAAAACAACTACCTCCCGAAAGTGGGGCGATCTATTCGGCAGCCAATTGCTAAGGTCACAGCTGTTAATATAGTGTTTTTTTTTTTTACATTCTACATAGCCACCATTGTATCTTCTTCAAAAGATTTCACCTTTTTATTAAAAAAAAATGAAGAGGCATTGGCAAGAAACTACAATCAAATTTAAGTTATTGATATTTCACCTCTTTTCCTTTTGTTATTTGGGCAGGCAGGAACCTGGTCAAGACCTTACTGTGAAACCATGAGTTTCTTTTTGATTGTACAGTCTTGTAAGTTCTTTCTATCGAATCCGACTTCAGAGATTGGATTTGGCATGCTTCTATTTGTGAAGATCAACTCTCAATAATCCTTTCCTTTTTTTTCTTTTTTTTTTATTAGAAGGGAAAGTCAATGCCTAACACATGCATCCCCTCCGAGTCGAACTTTCCACCAGCAGCAGTGGCATCAAGGCGCCGTGCTGCTGGTTGAGCTAGCGCTCTGGGTGCATAACCAAAATCCAACTAGTTTCATTTTTTCTCGTCACAATGCCAAAGAATAGTTTTGAGAAAATTCCAACATTACCTTAGGGTGGTAAATGAACCAAGCCACTAATAGTTCAGCTCAGTTACTCTTGTCAATGGCACTTTCATATTCACTTGTTAAACAGTTTGAGTTCAAAATTGTATGTTCAGCTCGGTGTTGCTCAGAAAAGCTCATTTACGGGCATTTCTTAAGATTTTTGCCCAAAGTAAGATTCAACGTACACTTGATTTTTTAAGGACAATTATATGTAAGGCATAAATAAAGATGTTGAGATGGATCAGTGGTCATAAAAAGGACCACATGTACTGAGGTTATTAGAAATAAATTGAAAATGGCACCGTTAGAGGATAAAATGAGAGAAAATCATTTAAGATGGTTTTGATATATAAAAAGACTACCAAACGAAGCTCTACAAAAAAAAGTATGAAAAACTAGATTGTGAAAATGTTAAAAGAAGAAGAAGAATAAAGACCACAAAAGTAATAAAAAGAAACAAACTGTTAGTATGTTAGTATAGCACATGATAAAACTGTGGAAACAAACAATCCATGTAACCGACCTATCTAATATTGAGAAAAAACTTAATTGTTGTTGTAAGGGTAATTCTGTGTAGGATCTTTGAGAAAATCTGTCAAGAATCCTTGTAAAAGGATGGTGAACATGTCATCTATTCAGCTGGCTGGCCGTTAGATCAGATGCTCCATATATGAAACAAACTGACCAACGAACAAGAGCGGTTCGGCTCATTGGAGCGATAATTCATAGAAAAGAGGAGGCATGTCTGTATAACAACATTGGCATATAAACATTGCCAAATAGATGAATTTGAAGCATGGGTTCAACAGGGATCTAGCACATCAAGAGAGCAAGAAAAAACAAGGTGATAATCACAACGTTATTGGATCACACCAACGTCAATAATAAGGTTAGATTGCAGACGATTGCAGTTTTGTTGTGTTTCAGAACCACAATACATGGAGCTACATTCTCCTGACTAACAGGTCAACCAAAAAGCCTTCAAATGGAAGGCCCCAAGATCGGTACCTCCCGAATGATCATTGACTGTTTCATTTCTGCCTAAACCCAGTTTGCCTATCAAAAAACGAGCATAATAAATTAACATGATGCTTTAAACTTTCCTTGAGGACGAAATACAGGGAGGGTGGGCCTACGGCTGTTACAAGAGTGAGTGTGCAGGCGCTAGACATTGGCGTTCATGCAGGATACGGAAAATTCAAAAATCATGGTGCAAGGACATAATAATATATAAATATGATTTACATATTATTTTACATAATTAAAAATATCTCGTAAACTAAATAATATCACTAATAGAGTTATCTGTCAAGCGTCACATAGCACTAATACTATCTTTAGGCTAAAACTTTTAGTGGGACATAAGTGTCGAAAGCCAGCAGCACCCTGCTAGCAATGTCAATTTGACATAAGCCTCAAGATATGCTGTTCACTGTGCAAGGAACTGACTTGCAATACCTTCAAGTTGGAGGATGTGTATTCTGCCACGTTGCTAACCGCCAGCCACAATGCCGAGGCAGCTGGCTTCTCGAGTCCAAGGGGAGTTTGCTTCGATGAGTTTTCCACTGATAGACAAGCAATAAAAGTCTCCAAACCTCTGGTACAGTTCCCGCATATCATAGATAAAAAAAATATACAGGGCGCATCTCGAGTCCTATAGCAGCAGTTATGCTGCAGAAAACAGCTAAAAGATTTGATGGTACCACAAACTAATTACCTTTGAGTGTAGAAAGGAATTGTCACAGTAGAGTTTATTGGCAAGTGTGTGTATTTTTACACCTTTGATTGCTAAAATCGTCAATAAGAAAACGAAAAGAATATACAGACAAGACAGAAGACTGTGAACCTCTCTCCTCGTGCAGTTCTGTACCCTTGTCATTATGTCAATCCATTGCAATTGTGGGTAATACCATTACTAGAATAACCATTGACCAGCTTTGAGTCAACATCAGCCAGACCCCAAACCCGTATTGTTCGATCGTCGCTTGCTGATGCCAACATGTACGGGTTAACTGGATTCCAACTTACACAGTTCACAGCTCCTGAATGCCCAGTGAGTTTCTCCAAGAGTTTCCCTGTGCTTCTGTGCCATATATAAACCTGCAATGTTTTTAACATTTGAGAGCTAAACAAAAGACCATGGATCAAAAGAAAATCGGAAAGGAAAAAAAGGTAAGACCACACGTGAAAAAGAGATCAGCTAGTGCATCAATTATGATCACCACTTTCGGTAGAAGTTAATAAAATTAAGAATAAGATGTCCAGTTGAGGTTATCCCATGATTCAACATTTAAAAAATCAGAAAGCTGGCCACTGCAACAGTTTACAGAATGAAGTTGTAATAAAACCTAGAACAAAAGCTCCATCTAGTTACCCAGAGTGTTAGCTCAACTGGCAGGTCAAATTGACCCCTTTGCTGCTGGTGGGGAGTGGACTCCCAGAGGGGTACATGGTGATGGTGTACCTGTGTGTGTTAGGCTGCGGCCTCCCCTTGTAACCAAAAAAAAAAGAAAAGCCCCATATAGTTTGAGCAGTTCTCTTTGACTAATTAGGAATCCTTTAAACTGATCTCTCTCTCTCTCTCTCTCTCTCTCTCTCTCTCTCTCTCTCTCTCTCACACACACACACACACACACACACACACCACATCAAGAATTTTGCTTTTCTCTTTTCCAAAATGAGATCGAGAATATTATCAAATGAAAAGCATGTATCAATTTCCATGAGCTCCAACGGCTATCTGTTTATTCTCTCATTCCTAATTTGTTTCAAAAACTTCCAATTTTGAATGACAAGGACACCACTATTTTAATTTGTTCTGCACTTAAAGAGGCTGTAAGCCATGACAACTTGAGAATGATCATGAATCTTGAAGTTACAAATCAAAAGCATGTATCAATTTCCATGAGCTCCAACGGCTATCTGTTTATTCTCTCATTCCTAATTTGTTTCAAAAACTTCCAATTTTGAATGACAAGGACACCACTATTTTAATTTGTTCTGCACTTAAAGAGGCTGTAAGCCATGACAACTTGAGAATGATCATGAATCTTGAAGTTACAAATCAAAAGAATGAATAAATAAACGGTTTTGACCAAAGTTTTATGCCTATATCCAAACTCTCTCTCAACTGTCAACTGCAAGCACAGGCACATCCAAGCTCATATTCTATCCTTCTCCAGCATTTAGAATGCTAGAACTTGTCCCAAATGGTTCTTGGAAATCACCAACTTCATGGAAGGAACCAGTGAAAATAAATAGAGTCTCCATGAGAACAACCATAGAGAGAGAGCGCTTAGATATAAATCGACTCTATGTGACCAGCAATGCAACATAATTATCCGCTCTACGGGATCTGCTTGTCATCATCGTAAAATATATGCTTGTTGATGGGCTATAGGTGGGCGTTTACTTCACTTTATGGAATGAATGCAGGTTCAAGGTTTCCTTTGAGAAAATGGAAAAAGGAAAAAAAAGGAAAAAGCTTGCATACCAGTGAATCTTCGCTGCCGCTAGCAATGAAAGCTTCCTCTGACCCACCAAAGCAAGAACGGATATCCAACCGGGTGCGCTTGTGACCTCGATACTTAGTGATGAGCTTTGGCTCATCTATTATGCTCCACAAATGAATCTCCTGGTTTGACAAATTAACTAGCAGGTACCTGTGGTCTCTTGACATCGAAAAAGAAGTTATAGGTTTGTCTTCCAAAATCACCCTCTCAGCTCTCGTTTCTCTGTCCTTCAAAATGACGTTATTCTCCTTATCCATGCTGATAACCTTTCCATCTTTTGTGATCACCATGTCAGACATCTTAACCGCACGCTGCCCTTTCCAACACTCAAGCTCCTTCCCATCTAAGTCCCATACACAAACACTTTTATCTTTTACACCAGCAAACAACATTTTACCATCCGGGAACCAGCCACATGAGACCATGCCGAAGCCATTTTTCTCGTATATTTGCAAGCAGCTACCAGATTCAACATCCCACCGCCGGACAGTCTCTTCAATTCCACAAGTTAACAACTGACAATCATCAGGGCTCCATGTAACAAAAAAGACTGGCTTCTGATGCCCAATCAGTGTATGCCTCAATGACACTTCAAAGCGCTCATTAACCTGAATGACATACAGCAGTACGTATATCAGCCAACTGAGAAATTGCCCAACAAGGGGTAGGTATTCAAAATATGTGGCAATCAGCAAGCATGACAGTTGCTCAAAGGCAGAATGACAAGTACTTGGATGATTGAACCCTAACACTCGAGCTAGAATGCAGGCAAGGTCACTTAAAACAAGAATGGATGCAAAAGGTTAAAGTGCAAAATAGTTTCACAGGGCAATTAGCATCAAGAGGATAATATGAGCCGGTTGATAAGCTGGCTTGAACAAATCGAGGAAGCTACACCAAGGAACGAAGTCAGCATGGCTTAATTTTGTCAGCCGTTGAGATAAGCACATTTTGTCCAAGAAAGAGAAAATTAACGTCATTCCTCCTCAGTCAGATCACCTATTCTACAAATTACCTTTTGCCAAAGAGGGAGAGAGTCTTCTTGAAAATGAGATTTTAATTGTAGTATGGCATAATAAGGGAAAAAACCATAAATTGTGAGAAAGGTTCTCAAATAAATGCTTGACGAGGACCATGAACAAGATCTTGATGCTGCTATTGTAAGTACATTTCCAGTTCACAGTATAATTCAAAAAATAATATACAGGTACAAGCTAAACCTGGAATTAAAAAAAAGGAAACTGAACTGAAAAATATTTTAACACGTCAATAAAGGCAAAAGTTACATAAAATCTTCTCAAGAAAATTCCACATTTACCGCCCATATTATTGCAGTACAATCATGTGATGATGAAGCCAGCAATTTTCCGTTATGAGAGAACTGCAAAAACCATACTTCATCCTGATGTGACTGCAACACCTGAAATAAGACATCACAGACTAAGAAATATGGAAGCAGAAGATCCACTACCAACAAGTCAGCATTCATGTATGCTCTGCTAGTCCCTCTTAAGCCGAATAAGCTGCAAATACAACTGACATCAAAACAAACTACCAAAAAGATTATCACTCCTAAGAGCAATTGCTGAAACAAACTCAGCATTTTGATCCAAGTATGCTTCTTTCTAGTACATGTCAAATAGCAAGATAACACAGATTATCAGCAAAAGGTGCATTCCTTTCCAATTCATGAAACAGTATCACCAACAATCACTTTCAATTGACCGACACAGGAAACACATGTTAGGCCTTCAGGTCAATTAGGTGAAGTTCTTTTCCTTGGTTCATGCTTTTGGAATGTTCTGTTGTGGTTGTTTCTGCTCTTATTTTGAGAAATAAGAGACAAAGGAATGCTAGAATCCCAATGATATATGAAACACTTTGAGAAATCTCTCAGAACATTATCCAATAATTTGGAATGGAATGACCACTGCAATTTGGAATGGAAAATCCTTCACTTTCACAGGTGAAATAAGTACTGAAACACGATAACATACTTATGACATGCTGAAATATCTTGCCTTTGAAATTTTTGTCACCAGCTTTATACTTTTCAAATGCAAACCCCACCTTCCATACCCCAATACGAAAAGGTTTCCATGGTAATGCTGGGGCAGGAGTTGCTACAATTGTTGCTGCATTGATATGAGATGTATTTACTGAATAAAGCAAACCAAGCCCATCCCCGTCAGAACTTGCACTTCCATCAGGTCATTTCCACATGGTGAAGGATAAAAGAGGTTGAACACAAAGGGAAGAAGAATATTTGAATTTTCTATTTCTTCTTTTCTTACAGAAGATGCACTGCATGGGATGCCTACAACTTAAGAACGGAACAAAAAAGCAAGATCTTAGCTAATAAATCGCTCCATAGTTGACCTCAACTTTAATGAGCTTCCCTTCATTGCCCTACATGTTTCTCATTTACCACAGACTTATCCTTCGGTCAGTCTTGAAGATGACTAATACATTCCACGTGTACTTTGCACAGAATCAGCATAGATCATCACATCAACAACAACAACAACAACAACAAACTAAGCCTTTTCCCATACTAGACGGGGTCGGCTATAGATCATCACATCCAAAGACGTAAATTTTAACCCAGATGCAGGTCATAGAATTAATGTTATAGGAAATCAATTGCTACAGCATAGAATCACCAACAAAACATCACCATGTCATTGAAAAAGTGATGAGTAGATCCCTCAGATAATTGTGCCTGTTCGACCAATAAAATGTAGAAATGTGACCTCATGATAGGGAAGAGGTTTCGTACATACAAGTTACACCATGGAACATGGGATACAAAAGTATATCTGATGGCAGATTTAGTGCAAGAGAATCCAAAATTACATGAGATACAAATGTTACATCTTTGAGACTTGCTTTCATGTTGTGCTATTAATTCTTTCTCGATAAGTGAAGTGAGCATGACTCTTGACTGGATGCATAAATTGCAAATCCATTAATATGGTAGTAACAAGTGGTATATGATAGACATGCTTTTCAAGTTTGAAGAATGTTTAGCCCAAGTCGTAGAAAATATGATTTTTGACGATGTAATATGTGCACCAAATACACTTTACACATACTTGAACACCAAATATACATGCTCGATTAGTAGAAAATATGAAACGCTAGCACAAGTGTGCAAATAGAGCGGTTGGGTCCAATAAATGCAGTATATTAGGTATCACAAATTCATAACCTGATATAGCACTTACCAGTACTTCCAGTGAGGAAGATACTGTGGTCTGTATAGTACTTATTCACATTCTATGGAAAAAGACAGTCCATTCACAAGTTCAATGAATTTATCTAGGCCTTTTAAATCTCACACTAGGTACTCAACATGAAGGGTAGCTTTATTACGGAAGAGGAAGCACTAATTGCTGGATGGTCATCAGGTAATCATGATTGTATGACAAACCTATCCTGTAAAGCCTACCAACATCAACCAGATCTACAAGCTTTATTTCCCGAAAAGTCAAAATATCATGTTTCATATTAAGGCATTGTCAGTTATTCACTTTTCGTTACTAATTGTATCATCTCTCATCTTCCAATGTTTATTCAGACTTTCCTGGTGCTCATGATCCAAGTTATCCTCACTCTCTGATACACCACTCACGATTCAAGAATCCAAGGCAACCAACTGAAAGAGAATCCCTAACTTGCACTAGTGACCAACTTCATTCACACTTTCAAGCAGGCAAGTGATTAACCATCTGAGGTTCAAAGATGCTTGTTCTTCTTTCTTTTTCTTTTAACATAGGAAACTCAGCCTGACTAAACTTTGCAAAAAACCCCAAAAGGTAGTCCTACCACCAACCAACAATTCAAAATAGAATTGATGCAGCTACTGACAACCATCTTCAAGCCACACGGGCAGAATCAAGATCTGAAAGCCATGGCAAGTCAAGAATACATAATAGTAGTAGTAAACAATAAAGACAGAGTGAAAGTAATATCAAGAAAGCATGTAGCAAATTATAGAAACAGAAAAAAGGACAAGATAGCCATGTCATTACGTGAAAGGTTGAAGGCAATGCTTCTGATTTACACCATTCCATAATGAAGAGAAACCATGACGTGGCCCTCCAAGCATCAATTCCAGAAACAGAAATTCAAATTGAATCTACGAAGAGGCAACCAATTAAATTCCATCTAACTAAAGTTCTTGCAGGGACATTTTCACTAGCATTCAACTCAGCACCACAAGATTGTGTCCCAAAATAGAATCTGCATATGGTTTACCAGAAGCCATATTAACCTTCTTAACATTCATCCGAACCATTTTTTCCATGCAAAATATTCATGGTAGCATTTCATTTCTCCAAACAATAGAGAAGGTCCCCCAATAAGTGAAGATGGCAAAAGAAACTGCACATGCAAGTGAAATACCGAAATAAAATAGAAAATTAACCATCAACCACAAAGAATTCATTCACTGACCAGCATTAAGTTACATTAACACTAGTTCTTTTCTTAGTCATTGCATAGATGCTTTCTTGTTGGTGATCATTTCTCAAATAGTATTTGCAACCTTTTATCTTTCTCAAAAGAATTTCCTGTTGTACAGAGTAGAAGCTCAGTTGCAGGAAAATATGATTTCTTTGTTACAACTTACAATTTGAATGCAGTTTTTGGATAAGAGACAAGGACATCACAGAAAAACTAAATAAGTAAATAAACCCTTGGGTTGCAAATCAAATTTACTTAATTCCATGAACCAACAGCAAGACATTATATCTATTAGCCCATCGTTTACTCTCACCAAAAATTGGCACTCAAATGGATGGTGAGTAGAGAACATGAAAGAGGGGAATCAAGCCGTTACCTGAAGTGTCCTGTTAGGTATTTGATCTCTCCCACACTGATGGTCTGTATACAAAGAAATTGAACTATCTACGGAATTGTGAAAGATGCAAGATTCCCTTTGGATAGAAAGAGCCTGTTCAATGAGATGTTCTAGCCTCCTCTCAGGCAGCAAAGAAGTTCAAAAAAATTTCTGCTCCAATATTAAAAATGAGGCTGATCTAACAATGCTTTCATCTGCTAGACCAATTTTATGCAATGTGGCTACGCTGTCATCCCAATTTCCATCATGTATTTGCTGCATAAACAGATTTACCCCAGATGAGTGTAAAGGTATTCCGGACTCCTCCTCTAGATGTGCTCCACTCTTTCTGTAACCAAGAGAGTATAATGCCTTTGCAATTATCCTGACAAATTCCTCTCTTTAATAACCCCTTTTCGAACCGACAACTTGTTCGTCCCCTTCCAGACGGTAGGGGCCGAGCCATCAAGTCACTGGACGAGCCTCCAACAGGCTCTATCGACGAAGAACCGTTCGACAAGCCAACTAATCCTTTAGAGGACAATTTCATCCGTTTCAAGGCTGGTTCTTCATCCTCCACACCTCCCAGTACACCTGAAATGCAAACAAATATTTTATAGGAGGCAAGTCAACACAAACTTAACCATCGGTGATACATAATGATTACCAAGGTCGAGTTCACGTAAAGTCTTCACATTGAGAAATCCAGATTGAAGAACTCTTAATAAGAACAATCATCCATAGTTTGTAGGGATTCCCTTGAATGGAAGACAACCAGAGATAATCGAGCTTGGTATGAAAATCAAAATAAATACAGTTTTGCAACTATATGCCTCAGTAAACGTACCACCCGTTGCCTTGACCAATATAACACATAGACGATAAACCCCCTTGAAATTTCTTAGATCAAACATGAAACACTACCAAGATCCTATAAAAGATTCAAGAGCAAGATCCCATAACAAATCATCTTTAATCTAATCGGAATCCATGAGACCGCACCCCCAAAACGAAACCCACAAGTGAGGACAAGAAAATAAAAGCGACGATTATGCATAATCTGCAGAAACCCTATCTGAGAGAGGGCTCACGATGTTCTGCAGGAAAAAGAAAACTAATTGAGTCACCGACAACGCTTTCTCTGATGCTGGTAATCACGAGGAGAAAATGGGCAGGACTCTTCAGTTCTAAATGCCCAAGAGAGATATGATCCCTCTCTCTCTTTCTCTTTCTCTTTCTCCCTCTCCCACTCCCTCTCCCTCTCTTTCTCTCTCTCTTACCTTCACACGTCCATCTCTTTATGCACCCATGTGGAAACAAGGCGACACTGGAATTATGGTAGGAGGTGAAAATCGTTATATTTGTTAATAGACACAACAAAAGGACTCGAGATACGTTAACTTGGTGCAAATTTCCATAGCGCATGTCACATGCACAGATAGGACACGATACGATGTGAAAATGTTCAGGGTGAGGCAACGAAAGAAAGTGACAAACATGCACCAATTATTATTGGCGCATTAAAAAGAGTTTTGTGTATTAAAGCCACAATTCTTAGCGTATAGGAAATAACAATCAAGAGCTTTATGAACCTAGGGTTTACTTGGGCAGGAATTCAGATGATCCGTCCATCTCAGCCATCCATTTGATGATTGACGACGGATGGTATGCACTCGATGGGTCCGACCTTGCAGAAGTCTCGTGGATAAGCCAGAACCGTCCATCATAAAACTGGACCGCTAAGATTTTTGAGCCACCCCATTCGTTTTACTTGGCCTTTGCTTAGGGTTGCAATTTCTTGTTTATGGTCGTGTTCGTGTCATGTCTTTTTGTTTTCATGTCAAGTGACTATGATTGAGTTTGGAGCTTCATGCTCGTCTCAAGTAGCTTTAAAAACTATGCATTTGGTTGTGTTCTCGTACCATTTCGTGTGTGTCAAGATCATATAAACACAAACATGACCCGGCTTTGACCTGTTGATCGGGTAGAGTTCATGTCGATTTCAATAGCGTGTCTGAAAGTGTCACCTACAGATATGGCCAGTTCGGGACCGACCCAGAATCGGTGGTTCCAAATCGCCCCTAACTAAGTTTTATACATTTTCTTTCCAACATCCGATAACTCAATGATAAGACGCTCTCTACCATTATGGTTGGTGGAGAGTTTGACTCATAAAAGGTGTATTTTGTTCTTCTTTAAAAAAATATCGAAACAACTAGAACCGGTCCTGGAACAGTTTGGTTCCGGTTTCAATACCAAATTCTAAGCAACTCGAAACTGTCTAGTCACCCATACTTTTTGGGTCCGGCATGTTTTCTGAGGGCACGGGTCATGAGCGGAGTATATACCTTTCCAGAGTTGTGGTTTTGGTGGATGTCATAATATTCCTTGGCTTAGATGACCTCCAAGAAAGATACTGTCAGTGATTTTGTAGTTGATGTCAACTTTTGCGTAGGTCAAGTGAATTATTTTAGTATCACAATCTACTGAACTTCCTATCCAAGCATAGTGACTTGCAAAATAAGCAAACTTCTTTCAATATTTATGGCCAAGTCGATCTGTATGATGAATGAACTTTTAAAACCTTCAGTGGCATAATGACAAAATTCTAGTTTTTTGGTGAAGTATATTAGTGTTCTACTTTTGTCTCAAACTTATATGTCAATTAGTTTGAATGAAATCGTTCATGACTTATATCTAATATTTATGATTTGAAATATTTGCCACCTTAAGTTATTTCTGTTGAACTGCTGAAGCCTAAAAACAGCTACGTTTTTTGAAGGGAGCCCCCTTTCAAACATGAGTAAACTCTGAATAGTGAAATTAGAAGCAAGTTACAGAGAAAGACGCAGGCATTTGAAATAAGAAGCAAGATTCTTAGGCAGAGGCCTCCCGGGTGATAGTGCTACAGATGAAACCATATTTAGTGCCAAATTGTTAAAGTGACAAGGTCATGTCAGAAGAGGAAAGCCTGTGACAGAGAATGGGGAACTCCATGAGAGAGACAGACACACACAGAGAGGCGGAGAGGGGGCGTTGTTCATCCCATACCAAACGAGGTTAGGCTGCATCCAGGGAAAGGGAAAGCAAGGAATCCACTATGCCGAAGAGGAAGGTAGAAGCTCCAGTTATAGGAAAACCCACAAAAGAGAGAAGTCCCCCGATGCCACACTTAGAAGAGGACACAAGAACATCAAACAAAATCACTCACAAAAGTTTCTATCCACTATTTATATAAATGAAGAACAGACAGCTTAAAACTAATGGAATTATACAAACAGACACACAGTGTGACGGAGAATGGGATTCAGACTACTTATCACATATTTAATCATTGCTTTTGAGTAATATGAATATAATCTAATTTTTTTAAAGGAGCTATGAAAAAGTATAAAAAATATTATTATTACATTCATGCATAAATTTTTTAAAGGAGTTTTGTTATTATATTCATGTTATTGAAAATAAGTGTCGGGCACCAGCGGTGCATAGGATCCAATCTCTCTCTTTATATACATAAATACATATATATACATACATACATATATATATACATACATGCTTATTCATTATTTTTTGGTGGTAAGTATGATTTAAAAACTTTTAACAGTTTTTGAAAAATGTATGAAAAACAATATTATTATACTCATTATCCTAAAAAGTAATTGTTGAGTACGAGTAACAAAATCAATAGTAGAATGAACAAATCCAATCGTTCATTCTGTCTATGTTTAAATGTGTGGGTATAGTAGGTAGGTATGTAAGTTTGACCACAATGCATATCCTTACATACAACTATAATATTTTAGTCTTTTCTAATCATGTAAAATTTTGTCCATTTTCATAGAAAAAATTCCAACCACCCTGTGAGCCCATCACAAGAAGTTATCTTGCTAACGGCTCCATGAAAGCTCATAAATGAATGCATCGTCCCGACTCAGCATCCACACATCTCGTCAAGCTCATCTCACCAACTAAACTGGAGGTCACCCCGGGACTGCACCATGTCAAGCCTTGCAAGCTTTGTGAAGTTGCAACAGTGGTGGATCTACATTAAGCTGAGGTAGATCATCCGCTCTACATGAAATTTCGAAAATCAACTTAAAGTTTATAACCCAGGATTCCATCCACAGGCTATTTCTAGATCCGCCATGAGTTAGAGCATATCAAATCATCACGTAGCAAGAAACTTAGAAGCTTATATAAAATAACCAACCTTTGAATCGGTTTGCAATCATCAAGAACTTTGCAAGGAGGTGGAGATTTTGTGTTTCGTTTAATGTTTCTATCACATCATTTCATATTTCATGTTTGTCTAATCGAAATCAACATGAGGGTGGCCGAACCTTTTAGTGTCACTTTGGGTAGATATTAACATTTATTGCTTCTCTTGGATTTTTTTTGGCATTCCTCCATTTTCATTAATTTCATTAATGGAATTTTACAGTTTCAATACAAAAATACCAAATTTCAGAATTTTGGTGGATCCGCCACTGTTGGCGGTGGAGTTGTTAATGAAGATAACACAACCATTGAATCTGCTTCCAAGATAACAATCCTGAACCCACTTTTTGAGCCCATTTCTGGCCCTGTTAAACACTCCAGAGCTCATCTAACAAGACTCTGCTTGCACCCAGACGACGAGCAAAACCCTTCAGCCACTGTCCCTCATCGTTCTTAATGATTTAGCAATGCCTACATTTTCTTTTGCAACATCCATCCATCATATTTTTCTTTAACCAAAAACATTTTTTCATTTTATGTCATCTTTGTTTGCCAAGCTTTTTCTGTAAGATTATGAAAGGCATATTCTCTTAAATTTTAAGAAGAGAAACAACTCTTATTAAGCCCTATCAATCTCAGCCGAACATGACCGGTTTTAACCAGTCCGGCGATTTCAACCGACGTCGGTCTTCTAATAAGATGAGCCTTGCGTTACTTGCGGTGTTAAAACCGAACTGGATTAGGAACCGACTAAAATCGAAACTGTTAGAACCGAACACAGAACCGAAACCAGCAGTTTAAAACCTTAACAAAAGGGCATGACAATTTTTCACAATCACGTTCGTGCTAGTTTCGGGTCGTGTTCGGGATTGCCATCCTTACCCAATTACAAAATGTTTCCTGTAACGGCGAGAGTCCATGATCCGAAACGCCGTTTCTGGGTTTAATTCTTTTCAACAGGCAAAGCGCAGTACCAAACAGTTCAATTTATTCAAACAGGAAAGATAAACGCAAACCGCCCGAACAGGCCGTAACACGATTACGTCAACATTTTAGCGGGAACGGTCTTTTGGCGTCTCCCTAATACCACAAACCCTAATTCCCCCTTGCTGTCAGCGTAATTCATCCCCAATTGGAACCCTGATAGATCCTGCGCGGGTTTCTGGTCCAGAAACACAATTAGGACACGTAGAATTAGCTATTTTCGTTCCTTTTTCTGAGTTTGTAGTAAAGGAAACCCTAGCTGTTCTGTTCTATTTTTTATCATCTCAAAATTGCTTGTTGGACCATGAGTTCGTCGAGATCTGGCGGGAGAAAGAAGCGAGGTGGCCGTGGCGGTGCACCAATCCTCGACGATCATTTCTTCACTCTGCATCAACGGCTCCAGCACTCACTCAGCCTCGGAATCAGGTGCCCCGATGCTTATGCACAATTGTGAATTGATATAAGTCGAGCTGATGATAGTTTTGATATTGATCGATTAGTGAATTCGGATAAATGCTAACCAACGGATCATATAAAGAGTACTTGATTCATTGTTCGAATTTCGCTTCAATAGTTTTTTCCTATCTGATTTCTATTAGGGACCTGAATCTGATTAGGTATGAACCGATTGAAATGAATCCATCGTGTGAGTTGAAAGAGGTGGTCAGTTTTAATGTTTTCATTTTGTTTCGGGCTCAATTCTTCACGAAACATTGCATGTTTTGATGGAAGATGTTATTTTCTAACAGTTGGGATAAATGATAAATAGCTAGCATAGCGTTTTTGTCCGTGTCGGTGTCTCATGTTTCGCTTGTTTGACATGGAAATAACGCTGAACCATAGAGTTGCATTTCATCCCCATGGCTGACAATACGGTGAAGTGGAAAATGTTAATACTGAATTCAGAGCTCATCCAATCTCTAGCAAATGTAAAGTGGTTACACTACTTCCATTTAAAGTTATGAATTTGAGATAACCAAATTCTTGAGAGGTCCTGTATGCAATCCTCTTCTTCCTGCATGCTGGAACTTGGAATTTAGTTAGTAAAATGTTTTTATACTTTATCTTGAATCTAGTGAGATCTAGAGAAAAACTAATGTCAAACAGAAGTTTGGCACGTTACAGGACTGAGTTTCTGAATGGATATCCGCCATCTGAACTTACTGTTTCTTGGTAAAGTAGTCTTGACCAGTGTTGTCTGACGCGTATCGTATCGTGTATCGCTGGGCTCCACGATACGGGCGTATCGTATCGTATCGTATCGTACTTTAATATTAAAATAATGTAAAAATAATTAAAAATTAATAAAAAATCGAAAAAAATCGAAAAAAATCAAGAAAAAATCAGGAAAAATCTGATAATTGCTTTAAATTCATATAATGTAAGTTTAGTACAGATTGAGCATTTAACATTGAACAATTGCATCCAAATTTATATATTTTGAATCCAAAAAATAAAATACAGACATAGTTTACACTTTACAGTACACTACAGTTACATATAATGTTACATTTTACAAATTGTAATCAGGATCATCAACTAAATAATCTTCATCTTCTCCTTGTTGCAGATCCTCATCATCATCAGCCACGCCCACACCTTCTTCTTCAAAATCAAATTCTTCATCTCCATAATGTTGTTGCGCTCCTTCCAAATTAATCCAGGCAACGTCTTCTTCTGTTAGGAGGGCATTTTCTTCAGTGTCTTCCATAACCCAATCTTCTAATATATCAAAATTATCCAAACTTATTGGATCGACTGACTTTCTTCTCTATTTACTTTTTTTAATTGCCTACGACACAAACAAAGATAAACAATTAGTAAGTAATATTAACAATTGAAAACTGAAGTTAAATAATATCGAATTGAAAATTTGAAAGTAATACAACATTACCTTTCACGAAGGCGCATGTTACAACGAATATAAACCAAATCATTAAGCCTTTTGTGTTCCAACCTGTTGCGCTTTTTTGTATGGATGTGTTCAAAAACACTCCAATTTCTTTCACAACCTGTTGCACTACAGGTTTGACTTAAGACTCTAACTGCAAAATCTCTAAGGTTTGGACAATCACTTCCAAACCTGTTCCACCAAACATCTGTAAAAAAAATATAAACATTAGAGACATAATAATCCACAGTAATGTAAGATGGAACTTAAATATGAAAATAAACAATGTACCTGGACGCATCGTAGAGCGGTTGCGAATTGCAACAGGCAAACCCATCAAGTGAAGAGCATTATCATATATCTCCATCTCTCGATGTATCGCATCTACTATGCTCTCATCAGGGACTAATCTGTCGATGCATTCAATGATTCCTCGATTAACCTCATCGTCCCTTTTGAAGGTTGCTGAGTACCTCAATGATGGGTTTAGATAGTAGGCTGCTGCATGAATAGGCTGATGCAATTGTTTATTCCATCTACTATCAATTATTTTCCACACGGGCACATAATCTCTTTTTTTTCCATTAAAGTTATTTCTGATTGCTTCTTTTGCCCTGTCCATGGATTCATAAAGGTAGCCCATAGATGGTTTCTCCTCGCTGTCAGCCAATCTCAAAACTTTCACTAAAGGACAAGTAATTTTCAATAATCTGATACATGCATTCCAAAATGAACTTCTAAAAACCGTTTCTGCAATCTCATTTAACTTTCTGTTCCTTCTGTTTTGTGGCAACTCTGCAAATTGTTGCCACTCATCTGAGGAGAACATTCTCTTTAAAGCTTGCTTCTGTCTCACAATACTCTGTACAGATAAGAAGTTTGTTGCGAACCGAGTTGCAGCTGTGCGAAGAAGCTCTGCACCTTCTGTGTATCTCCTCATCATACATAAAACAAATGCATGGTTGTAAATAAATTTTGTAATATCTTGGCAACACTCAGTTGCTGCCTTTATTTCATCCATCTCACCGATGTCCTCGAGGATGAGATCTAAACAATGGGCTGCACATGGTGTCCAGTAGAAAGTCCCATAAATATCAGCTAACTCCTTTCCGGCTGCTTTGTAGTTAGCTGCATTATCTGTAATCAATTGGACTACATTTTCTAGCCCAACCTCTTGTATAACCTTATCAAATTCCTCTCGTAGGATCTCTGCAGTGTGCCTCTCCTCTGACATATCTAGAGATCTAAAAAACATGAGTCCTTTAGGACAATATACAAGAAAGTTTAGCAATGTCCTTCCTCGCCTATCGGTCCATCCATCTGCCATGATAGTGCATCCTGTTTCCTTCCACGATTGTCTCAAAGTCGAACAGTATTGCTGCACTTCAATCACGGTCTGATCTAATATCTTCCCTCTCAACTTCTGATAAGAGGGCATCCTGTATCCTGGACCAATGTTAGCAATTGCATCTGCCATTGCTTGAAAATGAAAACTGTTTGCTGCATTAAATGGAATGCATGTATCATAAAACCATCTGCCCACTGCAAGGTCTGCTTGATCGTGCAGTTGTTCTGAAGCCATAGCAGCACGAATTCCTGGCTGAGCACCAGGTGTAGTGGAAGGAGGAAAGAACGAATGTATGCTAGAAGAAGAAGCTCTTCCTCTACTCCTTCCTGAACTTCCTCTTCTGCCACCTCCAAAGTCTTCAGATGCAACCCTCTTTCCTCTGCTAGGTGCTCGCGAACTGCTACTACCAATATCTGTTCTAGCATCTGAAGGCAAACTATCAGTGAATCCAACTCCAGTGGCAGTAGCATCATCAACTTCTTCACACATCTGGAAATCATCCTTTTGTTGTCTCTTTCCTGTATGCTCTCAATCATCTGCAAGCATTGCCATTTAATACCTTCTGGCACACTTCTAACTCTGCCTGTGCATGGAGCAACTTCTTTCCTGGTTCCTGCTAGGTGGTGTTTCAACCTTGAAATTCCACCACTAACCACCTTTTCACAAAATAAACATCTGATTTTTAACCTTGAACCCTCAACTGGTATACCCCACTGCCATGCCGGATCATCAGACTTTGAATGAGAGTCTCTACCACCCCTTCCTGCCATCTCAATGGAGTACTTTAATTCAAACAAAAACCTGAAAATAAAAGCACTTCGTAAATCCCCCAATCTTCAAATAACACTCAAATCGAGTGTCTCCCACTTCATGAATGCAATAAAAATCGTATACACACACTTAATAACTTCATATTTTGTCATTCAAAAAAAAAACCCGAAATAACACAAAAAACAATAAATATAAAGGAAAAAAAGGAAAAAAACATTAAAAATATACCTAAATCCGAGTTTGGAGGCTTGGACGGACACCGTAGGGCACGATTTTAGAGCTTTGAACACCAAGGAGGCGAAAACCGACTCTTAGGGAGCTTGAAGAACCCAAAAGGAGAGAGGAAAATCGCGGGTTTCCCTCAGGCCGGGACCCTTTATAAGGGTCCCAGGGCGTATCGCCCGTACGCACCGTATCGTGCGATATGGGCCGTATCGCACGATACGGTGCGATACGCCCGCACCTGCGATACGGGGGCCCGTATCGTATCGTGGTGGCCCACGATACGATACGTATACGATACGGTGCGATACGGACAACACTGGTCTTGACCTCGTTAGCTCTTGCTAACTATCCTTTGTTGGTCTTGCTAGCTTTGTACGTACTTGTGTTTACAGTTCATTCTTATCTCCAATTCTGGGGGTATGAATGATAGGATACAGCAGCTACTGAACTGATTGGAGGAAAATCACCTGTAAAATACTCAATAAGGATCTTTCACCTTTCAACTGTTCAAGCTGGAGGTGACATTCAGTCGTAGTCATGATCATGAGATCTCTTTGAGGAACCAACAAATGCTGAATATGTTATATTTTGGATGCTAATAGTTATTTTATTAACTACTAATACTACTAATACCTTTGTAATGGTTAACATCCTGTACTGTTCGGCTTTCCTTCCAATGGGTATGAATAATTGGATGCTATCTTGAGGTATCATCTCTTTTTTGTTAGTTAATTACTTTTTAAAAGTCTCTCCTTTCACTTCTGATTGCTTTGACTTTGTTACACAAGTTATAGTTGCTGGTACCTTTGGATGATTAGCTGCTAATAGTTATAGTTAATTACTTTATTATATACCTTGTCAGGGGCTTTGTTGCAATTGGCTTTTCCTTCTGCAGATTCTCTGCTTACTCTATGGAAAATGGATAAACTCATGCTTTTGGTTTGACTTGCATTTTAAGAGATGTTGCAGGTGCAGGGAGAAAATGGCAGTGCACAGATGCTGAAGTGCAGCGCCTTGCCACTCGTTCCATTTCAGCATTTTTGAGTTATATCTCGACTGAATTATTGGGCCACCCACTTGTCCAGGTATTTTAGCTGCAATATCAGCAACTTGACTGCTATGAGCCTGACTTTGAGTCCTTCTTTCTTCTCCCTTTAGAGTTGGACGTCTACTTTACAAGAAGTTGAAATGAAGTTTTACATGTAGCATGAACTCTAATATATGTATGCCATTCGTCTTCTATTGGCCAATGATTGTTCATGCCATTTTAAGTGAGGGAGCTGGGTTTCTCTAGCATGACAGTGTATATCTAATGACAACCACTTGACGAATCTTTCTCAACAAGAGATGACACGTGGCCTTGATATGTCTACTCACTTTGCAATAATGATAAATCATACTCTTGTTTGGCCAAGGCATTGTATTACCTTTGAATTATTCATTTCCTTCACTATTTTTAAGTTTGTATGTCTTTAAATAATTTTTGGGTCTAGATGTAGTAAGAACCGCTTCCTTGTCGTCTCTTAAAAATTTTAATCTAATTTTTTCCATAACTAAATCGGCTAATATCTTATAGCTTTTAGGTCTCGGTTTTCTATGTATCAAATTGGATCTTATGTTCTCAATGTAGCTCTAAGCGGACCATATTTACTATGATATCATGTAAAAATAGCACTATGATGTAGCCAATAATATCCACAAAGCCAAACAATGATGATCACACAAGATCTTCTTTAAGTCAAATCACCAAACATTTGGTACTCCAACGGCTATTAGTGTAGCCGTTGGGACTGGCCCATATAAGGTGTATTGCTGGGCCCTAAAGGCACAACTATCCTATTACATGTTAACATTTCCATCATCCTAGCTGTTAGTTTTCTTTGATGACTAACTGACATCTGCTCTTTCCTGTACCTGCAACATTTATGCATGCAGGTGGAACTTTTGTTCCGATTCCCGAGGTTAATTGACTGCTCATTTTGGAAACCGAGTATCTTATTGTTCTTGTTTGAATTTCATACACCTGCTCTGTTGGTACATGTTGAAGAATTTGCTTATCTAGTGATCCTTGTGTTAGTTTTATGTTTTTAGGTATTATTGTACTCGTCTTAAACTTTAGGGGCATATTGGTAATTTTTGGTACTAGGGGTATTTTGGTCAAATTCCGTTTTACAACTTCCTATATAAGGGCTGGTAGATTGTATTAGATTAAGTGAGGTTGTGTTATAAAAGAGAGTGGAGAAGAGGGGGGGGCAACCTCCATTGGAGGTCCGGCCCTTCTTTCAATCCCTCATTTTTCCTCCTTAATATTAGTCTTATTTTGTGTGTTTAATCTCCTGCAATACTTCTCTGAATTACAACATGATATTAGAGCCAATTAACGGAAAGATTGGCGGTGATAGTCAATGGTGCAGTGAGTCAAACTTGGATGAAGCTAAATTAGAGTCAGGCGTAAAGATTTTATCAAGAACTGATGGTTTATCGATATCAAACTTGGAAACTAAAGGTGTTGCTGCTGTCCTGAAGGAGGATCAGATCAGTAGCTCTTTCTCTTTCTGTGAATACCCATCTTTTATATAACCGTGCAGGTGATCTCATGGTGGAGGATGTGGAAGCTTTGCTTTAAAGCTATAAATGTCTTGTTATGAGGTATGTTTCTCTTTCCAAGGGCCTTGGTGGGAGTTTGCCCTTTCTTGTCAATACGATGCACGGGATTACTAGCAGAGGATTTGAGGATTTGGCAGATTCAGGATTGATGAATGAGAAAAATGACATGATGAAGCTTAAGAATGTCGACGAAGAACTAATTCCAGTTTGAAGTGGATAAAGTCATAGGATGTGAGATTCTTGTATTGTATGTGATACATATTATTTCTAATCAGAAGTATCTTTAGCAAATTGTGGGAAAAAGTAGTTAGAGATGGAAATTTCGTGTCTTACCATCATTGTGGGTGCCAGATATAGATCAGTTTGAAGGAATATATCAGTCTTCAAAGTGAAAGAAAGGAGAATAGAGAGAGCAGTTGATGCGATTTGCTTGAAGAGTCCCTGAAAAATTTATGTATACAATCGAAGGCTGGAAGGGACCATGTCTGTGCTTGCAAGGGACAAAGCTGTCAAGGATTTTAATACTATTCCTGAAAGAATGCAACTATGAGAAAGAATGTGTTCTCTTTCAAAAAATGCCAGAAAATAGTGTTGGCGCTAGTGAGCTCTCTTGTTGAAGTGTACTAAAGGCATGCTCGTGTTATCGGCTCTTGAACTAGGCAAACAGATTCGTGGATATATAACTGTCAGTGGTTTCTATAGTTCTGACCTTCTAGTATTGTCTACAGCTCTGCTGGATTTAGACTGCAAATGTGGTTTGATTGATGAACCTTGGGAAGGATCTTTTGGGCTTAAAGGACGGTCAGCTCTTCATCATTATTTTAAAATCTTTCATGAAAATATGTGGAATATGCCCATAAAGTCTATGTCTCACTGAAATACCATGGAAATCACCTGAAGAAGATCACTGATGAGCAACAGACACGTTTAAGAGAGCTCCAACAGCAGCTCATGAATATTGAGGTGAGGCATTTGTAGTTCCAAGATCAGCTAAGCAAGGTGTTTTGAAATGAACAGGCTATGGTGGCTGCATTTACTGCACTACTCGTATTCCCAAGAAAGTCATTAAATCATGTATTTAAAGGCATTTATTGGAAAGGTAGTTGCTTTTATTACCTGGTGCAGAAAATTAAATAAGGTGGCTGCATTTAATATAAACCTGGCTGCTTTGATATAAATGGCATCTGATATAAAGAATGGGAGCTGCAGATGGACTGCATTTATGTACTGCAGTTATTGAAACATTGGACGTGTTTTTGGAGCTACCGTGCATTGGTAATTAGTAATCATGGAATGACTAATGGTGGAAATCATGGAGGGTCATCATTTGAAGAGACCGACTCATTGGCTATGTTTATTGGTTTGAATGACAAAATGGGAGTTCCTACTTCTGGAAGATACGGTACAGATTATCAGATGAGCAGTTGCTATGAGTATTGGAGTTGAACTCTTGGGAGCTACTGAGATTAGTAAAAATGCACATACCTATATTGTTGTGTGGCAGTACTTATTCTGCCGCCATGCAGGAAGAAAATATTGATATTGGTGATTGCGGTGATATGTTAGAGACAAAGATATGTTGCCTATATAGAAAAGCTACTGTTTTGCATCAGTTGTGGAAATTTGAGAAAGAATCACGTAGCCACAGTTTCAGTATCCAAGATATTGTAGATGCCTATTCTGAATTCCTGGAAACGGCATCTCAGTGGTGGTTAAGGAAAAACAACAGATAGATCTCCAAATGCTCTCAGTTGTGGAGTTTTCATAATGCTCATATCACCTTCAATTCTGCTCTACCTTGTGATAGAATTGTGCAATGAATCCTCAATGACTAAGTATTAAATATTTTTTACTTGATGGAGTGCATCATAAAAGATGGGTTGAGGGTGTTTCTTCTTATTCACTGCCGTAATTGGTATATTGGCATTTATTATCACCTATGCCTCCTGGAATTAAATGCTGGAGTTATTAAAAATGGTGGCTGTAAAGGCTTTGCTGTGTATTTATGTATTTCCAAGAAAACGTTAGGTGACTGCAACACATATGGTGGTTGGAATTAAATATGGATTTATTAAAAATGGTGGCTGCAAAGGCTTGGCTGTGTATTTGTGTATTTCCAAGAAAACATTGGGAACTGCAGTTATTGAAAGACGATTGATTTGAATAAGGTGGCTGTATTTGATAAAGTGGCTGCAGTTAAAGAATGAGCTGCAGTTGTTAAAATGGTGGACTTGATGGTGGCTAATTAATGACTAATGAAGAAGAAGCGCGTGAGCATATGAATGATGCATATGAAGTTTTTCGATGAAATGCTCAAGGAAGATATGATTATCATAAACAAAGTGTTTGAGGAAATGATTAAGAGAACTGGAAAATTCTTGTGTAAGTTTGCAATCATGAGGACTGCTTTATTATTGTGATAGCCAGAAAGGCTGTTTTGTTATTGTGACAGCTAAGAAGGCTGCTTTGTTGTTGTGACAGCCAAGAAAGCTGCTTTGTTGTTGTGACAGTCAGGAAGATTGCTTTTTTGTTGTGACAGCCAAGAAAGGCTGCTTTGTTGTTGTGACAGCCAAGAAGGTTGCTTTGATGTTATGACAGCCAAGAAGGGTGTTTTATTGTTGTGATAGCCAAGAAAGGCTACTTTGTTGTTGTGCCAGCCAAGAAGGCTGCTTTGTTGTTGTGCCAGCCAAGAAGGCTGCTTTGATGTTGTGCCAATCAGGAAGGCTGCTTTGATTGATGTGCCAGCCAGAATGGCTGCTTTATTGTTGTGACAGTCAGGATGGTTGCTTTATTGTTGTGACAGGCAGGATGGTTGCTTTATTGTTGTTACAGCCAAGAAGGCTAAGTTGATAGTGCAACCAGAGATGCTGTTTGTGATAATAAGTCAGGAAGGCTAAGATATTTTTCAGGAAGGCTAAGATATTTTTCAGCGAAAGAAGTTATTGAAGATCGGATCAGTGATGAAGACAAATGAAGAACGTTACAAGCAGATATGAAGATTTTGGCAAGTTTGGAGTTCGAAGTATCTCACTCCCAACTTGAGTGGGGGTGTTGAAGAATATGCTTATCTAGTGATCCTTGTGTTAGTTTTATGTTTTTAGGTATTATTGTACTCGTCTTAAACTTTAGGGGCATATTGGTAATTTTCGGTACTAGGGGTATTTTGGTCTTTTGGTCAAATACCGTTTTACAGCTTACTATATAAGGGCTGGTAGATTGTATTAGATTAAGTGAGGTTGTGTTATAAGAGAGAGTGGAGAAGAGGGGGGGCAACCTCCATTCGAGGTCCGCCCCTTCCTTCGATCACTCATTTTTCCTCATTAATATTAGTCTTATTTTGTGTGTTTAATCTCCTGCAATACTTCTCTGAATTACAACAGTACACACTTTTGATTTTGATGAAATTTTCATTGATGTGACAGGATTCAATTAGTGATGTGGTGGTTGCTCTAGAAGGGATTCTTCAATCAGCAAATCAAACAGCAGTAAGCTCAGCAGCAGATATGTCTGTAAAATTGGTTGACTTTTTGGGAGATTCCATACTGAAATATGGCGGTTCTGTTCTGGTGCATCCACTATCATGCTTGATGTCTTCTCAAAGTTCGTCTGTTGTCATTTCATGTGCAATAGCTTTGAATAATGTCCTCAAGAAGTTGAAGCCTTGGAGAGCTAATGACCATAAGGATGCTTGGGAGGCACTGGAGAGTGCTCATGCGATCGACAAAGTATTAAATGCTTTACTGGAATACCTAACTGGTATCCAGAAGCCAATTGAGTACTTCAATGAGATGGCTTCTCTTTTATGTACAATACTTTGGTGGTGGCCTGACTCAAGATATACTGTTTGGATGTGGAGTAGTCACAATTTGATGTCCAAACTAGATGTTCTATGCAAAGGATCAGATTGTTCAGTATTAGCTGCTATAATGCAGCTATACTCTTCTTTAGGTAATGCCATATGCTGGAAGTTGGTTACTGGTTTGGGAGTTTACTTTTGCGTTATTACTATGTTTTTCCAGCTTATTTTATCGTTCTAGTTGGTTAATAACATGGTCCTTGGTGGAGAACTGCAGCACTTTGTGGTGATATTGCAACCAGATTCTGTGAAAGCAAAGAATTGCTTGCTACTCTAGTATTCTGCATGGAAGAGTCACAACCTCGGCCTGTTCGAATTGAGGCATTTCGTCTCTTTCAGATTCTTACGGTGTGCAATTCATGTTATTTGTTGTAGGATTTTTTTCCGTCGAATCTTAGATTTATTCCTTTCTTGATTCAATTGCATGTTGAACCTGCCTTTCTTAGCATGGGCTTTATCCTTTCATTCAGAAGTCCGAAGTGGGATCTGCTGCAATAGTACAACAGTATTGCACGCGCATTATCAGGAGCATAACAAGTGCAATGGTGGAATGGCGGTCTCTTTCCTCTCAAAGAATACCCACTGATCAGTTTCCGCTGGTACTTGAAGCATGCCGTGCTGCACTGATTGTCCGTTGGTGTGGGATACATCATGTTCAATTTTGGAAACTCAGAATTGACAAAATCTTATTTTTCCTTCTCATAGATAAGCATTCCAATGTTGATAAACCTTGGGAAGTTTCCCTTTGCTCAAATCCATCAGAAGCCAAGAGCGTGGGGGTTACATGTCATCCAAAATTAAGGGCTTTACTCTGGGATATTCTTGGGTGGCTTGCAATACATTGTGGTGAAAATTTTAGCCCGCCTGCTGGTAGAGATTTTGGCTTTCTGAATGTTCTCATCTCCTATTCCTGGTAATGGACCGCATACTCTTTCTTAATTAATACGAGGGTTCCAGTCTTTTTTTTCTTCCCTTTTGCAATTTGATGTTGAGATGGATGAGTGGTCATACAAGAAAAGACCGTATACATAATGAGGTTATTAGAAACAAATTAGGAGTGGCACCAATAGAGGATAAAATGAGAGAACATCGTTTAAGATGGTTTGGACATATAGAAAGAAGATCAAAAGAAGAACCTATAAGAAGGTTAAAAAAACTAAATTTGGAAAGTATTAAAAGAGGTAGAGGACGACCACAAAAGTGTTGGAAAGAAACAATAAAGAATGATCTAGCTTATTGGGAGTTAACTGCTAACATGGCACACGATAGAGATCTGTGGAAACAAAGAATCCATGTAGCCGACCCCGTCTAGTATGGGAAAAGGCTTAGTTGTTGTTGTTTGTTGTTGTTGTTGTTGTTTTGCAATTTGATGGGTTACTTAGTATGTTTTCTTTTTGATAGCTCAGTGGCTGTGGACATCTTTCACAAATCAGGTTGTATCCCACATGACTATCCCCTCCAAGAATCTGAAGTAGAAGCTGCAGCTAGGGCACTTGTGCTGTTGATTTTTTCTCCCTGCAAACATATTTCCTCACAGGCCAGAAAGTTCCTATTAGAAGTCTCGAAGCCTCATGGTTGTGAACTTGTGAAGCTCCTTGTTCATTCCCTGGGCTTGACCATGCATTGTAGCTTGAGTGCAAAATCGGACAAACTCCGTGCTGTGCTCATCTTGATGGGTTTAGTGTGCTACTCAAGTTTGTCCCAATATTATGATCAGATGGTTCAATGTAATGGTGCAGGCATATTATTTTCTGTTATTCAGAAGTATTTAAGGGATGGCTTGCAGATCTCAAGGTCAACTTTTGCTTCCCATATACTAAATGAATATGATGCAAGAACATGCTGTTGGGATCGTACAGAAGATTGGGAGGGGCCAGACACTGTTCTGTTTCTTGCTGTGTGGGCATTCACAGAAATTCTGAGAAACTCCAACTTTGTATATGAAGTTAATAAAAAAGCTGAAGCTCAAGATATTTGCCGTGTATTCTTGGAGATCATCAGTACCAGGGAAATTGGCCCCGGGGTCAAGTGGTTCTCTGCAATGATTCTCAGCTGCTTTGGTATATATGGTTTTCCAAGCAATCTCGGGAGTAGGGCAGGTAAGCTACTTGATCACAATGTTGGTGACATGACATTCATGTATCAAGATGGGCAAAACCTTCAGGCACATGCGGCCATTCTTGCATCTAGATGTCCATCACTATTAGCTCATTTCAGAAATTCTGATGAAAAAAGAATATGTGATGAATCTGCTGTAGATGAACTTGAACTGTGTGGAAATTTCAGAAGAATACTTCAATTGTCCCCACGAGTTTGTATTTTCTGTATGGGGAAAGCATTGGAGTTTGTTTACAAGGGTTTTGTGCAAGTCGAGGATGGACATGTGAAGCATTTGAAAACACTTGCGAAGAACCTAAAATTGAAGATTCTAATGTTTCTGCTTTCTGGTGAAAAGTTCAAGTGGGGAAGTGTTTTAGCTAGCTGTGATTTCAGTTCTGCCTTGGGGTCTGCTGGTCATCCGTTCTGGTAATTATCTATATTTTCCCTCTAACTGCATCGTGTATGTTGCTAGGGCATCGTTATATATTTGTGAAATGATGGGTTTCTTGAGAGTCATCCATAAGCATCAGGAATTCTTATCTTGTCAGCCCACTTTAATTGCAGTGGCCACCTCTCTAATACTCTTTTCTGGTTATTCCAGTGACATTATACTGTTGCCACGAGAGAGCATAGGAGAAACAAGTATCTGCACTGTGTGCCAAGATGCAACATTACATCTGCATGCACACCGAATTATCTTGTTAGCAAGCTGTGATTATCTAAGGGCATTATTTCAGTCTGGCATGCAGGACAGGTACTCTTCACAACTTCTATTGCTTTGGTGAATCGAACAATTTTCCTTTGCCAAGCTTAAAGGGCTTTGTGAGTAATACACACTTTTATATGTTGTGATTGTGATACGACTATTATAATTAAACTGCATAGGCTTCCCATGCACAGAAATATCAAAAAGTAATACATGAGAATTCATATTTCCTAACCTAGATGTGAACTTCTTGCAAGCTTGTTTCTCTGCTCACACACACTCTTTTGTCTTTCTGTTCTTTGTTATTATCTGTTATCCCTGCAGTTCTTCAACAAAAATGACCATTCCCGTTTGTTGGGAAGCACTGGTCAGGTTAGTTCGATGGTTTTATTCAGGAGTAATGCCAGTCCCATATGTTGGGTGTTTGTGGAAAAACATGGGTGAAGACCAACAGTTACAAGAACTACAGATCTATATAGAACTATCCTGGCTTGCTGAACTTTGGTTATTACAAGATGTACGAGAATGCTGCTATGATGTGATCAAGTCATGTCTGAATTCCAAGTCCTCCCTGGGCATCACCGTTATTCAGATGGCCTCAGAGTTCTCACAGTGGAATATAGTTGAAATCGCTGCTGATTGTATAGCACCTTTGTATCCAAAGATGCGCAATCAGGGAGCGCTCGATGACTTAGAGGAACCATTACTTGATGCAATTCAATCTGCACATGTTCGTCTCTCATTCAACCATGTTGCGTAGTTTTGCAACTGAAAGGTCAACCATCTCAGATCTGCTATTTGGTGGCAACTCATGGTACCAAGTTACAAATGTTTATCTAGGTACTCTCTCTCTCTCTCTCTATATATATATATATGTGTGTGTGTGTGTGTGTGTGTTGAGGAAGTACTAAATGCTAAAACCCCATACATACTTAAATCTCCTTTATCATCTCAAGAGTTCAATCTTTGATATTAACAGTTGAAGTAATGAAGCAAAAACCATTTAATACACATGTACAACGGTACTTTTAATTTAAGTCTTCACTGTAGATGATGCTAGTCAAACGGTGGAGATGCCTGAGGATATTTGAGCAAGGATGGGTTTGAGCATTTACCACTATCTCTATATTATGATCATTTATGTACAGTACCTTTGCATCTAAAGATGTGCAAACAGGGAGAGCTTGATGTCTTGGAGGAACCATTAGTGATGCAAATTTATTAGCACATGCTTGTCTCCCATTCAACCGTGTTTCTTAGTTTTGTAACTGAAAGGTCAACCATCCCAGATCTGCTATTTGATGGCAATTCATGGCTATACAAATGTCTGTCTAGGTACTCTCTCTCTCTCTCTCTATAAATATATATAAATACACATATGCATGCAAGCACACGCATAAACATGCTTATTAGTATGTACGAGGGTGTGTACGGGGAAATTTTCATGTAGATGTCCTTAATAAAAAACCCAAGGGATCTGCTACAGCATGCTTAACCAATCAGTCTAGTCACTTGTTTCAAGAAACTACATTTGAAATACATTGTTGATTTTTTAAAATTAACAAAAAAGACGTGATTGTTGGTGGTCTTATTAATGAATTATTGACAAAAGCTCATAAACATGAACAGTTTCTTCAAGAAAGACAAAAATGTCCCTTCCATCTTCAGATGGATGTTTGCAGTGTATTGAAAATTTTGAACATTAGATGACCTTTCGATAGCCCATTATTTTAGTACGGGAAAAGGCTCAGTTGTTTTGTAGATAACCGGGGTTTATGCCTCTGCTGCATACTCCATTAGGTTGTTGGGAACATTCTTGCTTCCAATAGAACCATGTCACAGTAGCTGCAGACTCGTTATTCGTTCAATCCTTCTCTGTATGGTCTTAATTTTTTTATACAAAAAGAAAAAACTTGTTTGAGTCCACCCCATGTTATCTGCTTAGGCCAACCATCATCCTCTCTGAGTAAGTTTCTTCCTCCAACTAAGCTAGTCAACGCTTTGCAGGTTTGAGTGTGAGACCCTGCTGCATTCTTTTAGTTGCGATTGATGGTTGAACCGTCTCTAATGCTTGGTCGAGCTTAATGCAAAGCCCTACCGAGTGGGATTTCTTGCATCTGCACCTTCTACAATCATAAAGGAGGCTCACATGTCCATGCTGCTAGTGCTTAAGGATCAGCCATGAGCAAGAAAAAGTTACGTTTTGGTGCATTGAGTTTACACCATGATTAGACGTGTTCCTTTAGTATCTTGAGGCCATTCACATGTATCATCTGCGAGGCCTGTATATTTAACAGTGTAAATATGTCTAAATGGATGTATTGGTTGTCATTTTGGACGCCAGACTCTTTTTGGTTGTGAGACGATGCTATAAGCATTGGTCTACCATGTGCAAAATGATTTATCTGCAAATAGTAGCATAATGAAGAGTTAGGCTTCTTGGGCTACAGGAAAGGTAACGACGCTCAAGGTCTCGAGGCGTTCATGCGTCCTAGTTCAGATGGGTCCTTTCGAGCTTCGAACTGGACAGATGCAACCGTTCGCCCGAGTCTGAACTCGCCGGGCAGTTATATGGAGCGGGCTGCACCTGGGGCCAACAGCGACATCAAAGGCATAACCTTGTGTTGACTTTTTAACTCTGGGCATCGGTTTTTCCAGAAAACATGCGCGGTGCTCGCGGACCATGTTGATGCTGTTCACCTGAGGCCAGCCTCGCCGAACGATTATCAGAACGAGGCTGCAGTCAAGGAGATGACCAACATAGAGGGGAAGCGTGTAACTAAGTGACGACTTTCTGACAAACACCTTGACACGGTAGGCAATCATGCTATGTAATGTGATATATGCAAAGAAGATGTGGCGAGGAAGCAACACCTAAAGATCAATGTTCATGTTAGGGAGGATCAGCTGATTCTCTTGGGGCACGTTTCTCTTGCTCTTTCCTGGGAATCGGAATCTCACCGGCTCAATATCCATTTGGATTCAATATATGAAAATCCAAATATCCGAACTGCAATGGATTCCAAACAAGTATGTCGGCAATATCAAATGATTCTTTCGAGAGGATTCACACATCAAGTGGAATCCGTTTCATGCAATTCTAGATCTCATCCTCTCATCTTTGGACTTTTTTGAGAATCATAATCGCTGAAAGGCCTACACACTGGATTCCAAATCGGCATGGCAGCAATATCTACAAATACACTAAATCTTGCTTGTTGAAAAGATTATGATCATTCCGGAGTATGAGAAAACTGCTTTTGATGGTTTCTTTTCTGGCCTTGAGCCATAAGACAAACGGAGTTAAAGACGGCACTTTTGACTGTGTGAGGAGATCAGACGATATTGCGCACAAATCCCAGTTTATATTCAATCCTCTCTGTACATTCGAATTGGAAACTATGCATGTATACCAAGAACTGATCTACTCATGAAATTGTCATATTCAAAAGTGAAGATCCATGCCTTACCTATTTACCGCGATAAGTATGGCTGGCTATAAGGTGGTGATAGCAGATCCCATACCGTATGTCCAAACTCATATCAGATCATTTTGTAAATAAGTATGAGATGAACTCATGGATTGCTTCAGACAACGCCCTCGGTAGACTTGTATTAACTCGTGAAGATCGAATCTGAGACGATCTTTAAGGTCGATCAAGAATCTGACTGTTCTTGTTTCCACCAGACTCAAATCCCAGTGCAGCACTACCAAAACATGCAGCTAAAACACATATAACACCAACCACAATAGAGGCAAGCTTAGGCAAGACTGCACACAGACCAACTGCCATGCAAAGTATAATAGACGCTATAGATGCTTGCGCCAGCACTTCCTTCATCATCCTCACCAACTGTTCATTTTCGGTCCTCTTGGTGGAGATGAGCAACAGAAAGAAGCCTAAAACAAGTGAAACAAATGCCATAACTATGAAGGAGATGTACAGAATGAACCTTAGTCTACCCGCCTTCGCGAAACTGTGGATCATCTTCAACGGGTTGAGAGTCACTGTGTAGATGATGGTAGAGGCAATTGTGATCACTGTCACTGCTAATATGGAGTATGCACCATCATCAGTTGGTTGGTGCTCGGGACTATGGACGATGGTGACCGAAAAGTTTATGACTCTGAGATCGTACAAGGCTTTTGCGAGATCATGAATTCCGGAAAAGCGGGAAGAAAACCCACCTTTTGGTACATGGCCTTTCTTTTCTCCGTTTGAGTCATCGGCCTGATCACTCTCAATAAAGAAAGGAGTTTGTGCGTTGATTGATGTCCCTGGCTTGGTATCATTCAGAAGCGATAGGAAAGAAGAGACATCGAAGGAATTGACTCCGTTGAAAGTAGAGACGAAGATGAGGAAGATGATGATAGCCTGCTTCGACACAGGGAGGTTGTTTTTCCTCGCCATGTAGGTACTTATCCCCCGTCTGTAGCCACAACACTGGAAGAAGAATTGTTGAGAGAGAGAGAGAGAGAGAGGGATAGATAGAGAGAGGTTATCCTACTTTCTGATGATCGACGTGTTCATATGCATAAAGCATACGAATCCTTCTAAGCTAATAAACTGCAATAGTTTAAGATCAAAAAAGTTTTTGCAAGTACTATTAGAAAAATTAATTGCAGTTGTTTTTAGTTACTATTATTTATGGAGAGAGATATAAACGCCTCCCCGATTATCAACTATTATTTGACTTGGATATGGAGTGTCTGGATGGGTTAATGACGCAACAGTTATTTACTAGTGAAATGCGCATTCATCTCATCGTGAAGCAGAGTCATGTTTTTTTTTTGGTTACAATGGGAGGCCGAAGAGTGCACCCTTCGACAGCGAACTCCTGCCTGCTGCAAGAGCGTTAGAGCGTCCTCCCATTGAGCTACCGCTCTGGGTATTGTGAGGCTTATTTTAATGCTAATTTGGTATTCCCGTGCATGAACATTTTGGTCATTTCCGAATGCCAGGCATGGTTTCTCATTTTGAAGATCGCCTTCCAAGTAACTTAAAGTATATGTAATTCCACCAGTCTTGTTTACCTGAGCTTTATCATTTTAATTGTGAATACGAAACTGGTCTTGGCGGATTCCTACCTTCCACGGGTTCTGTTACAGTCTACATTCCGTAACATGAGCATCTTTTCACACGCATGCATGCACACACACTCTTATACATACAATATATAGGGGTTAGTCCATGCGCACGGTCATCCGTGCTCTAATCTAGTTAATTATCTCAACCGTTCGATCAGTGAGATCGATGGTTGAGATCTTTAAGAAAAAAACAAAAAATACTAAAAAAACTTTTGAATTTTAAATTTTAACCACTCATCTCATAGATCGAGAGAGAGATTAGTTCATGCGCACACTCATCTATGCTCTAATCTACTTTTAGATCTCAAACATTTGATTAGTGAGATCGGTGATTGAGATCTTAAGTAAAAAAAGGTACCGAAAAGACTTATAATTTGAATTTCAACCATCGATCTCGTTGATCACACGATTGAAATCCTTGAGTGTTTTGAAACATATAACTATGTGTGCATATACTTAGAAAATATATATATATATATATATAATCTTTTTCCATACTAAAAGGGATAAGTTACATGAATTCTTCATTTTTGTAAAACCCGATCATGTGCCAAGTTAATAATTAATTCAACATAAGCTATATCATTCTTTATTGTTTCCTTTCAATATTTTTATAATCTTCATTTTCTTTAATATTTTTACAATCTAGTCTTTTTACCCGTTTATAAAACTTTTTAACTTTTTATAAGTTTTCTTTGGTCATCTTTCTATGCGTTTAAACCATCTTAAACCATTTTACATACTACACTTCAGGCCATGACTAACAAGATGAAATGTTTCTAAAGTGTTATATTCAAGTGCACCTGTGATCACTGACTTTCGCTTGAAGTTGCCAAGAAAGGCGTCCCACCTCTTAGGAACTTGATTCTCCATTTCTACTTCATGAGATTTCTCACCTCTTCTAGTTCCATCTTTTAACTGGCTCTTTTCCTTATCTTTTTTTCATTTTTGTTCTCGAGCAGGCCTAGGAGTGAAGAGGCCGATTCTCTATCTCTGGAAGTTTATTAGCTTCCTCTCATTTTCTTGTTCATCTTGAGCTTAAACTAGTTCCTTTTGTGACTTATGTTAGGAGTAAGATGAGTTGCTCTTTCTTTGTTTTCACGTTGGATTGTTTTAACCCCTTGAAAGAAAATTATGCAAAGTCACAAGTTAGAAGACTTTTTTTATTGGGAATTTTTTATCTTTGGATTGTTCTGGAGTCAAGTTTCAATCATAGTTCTCTTAGAAGTTGCTTATTGGGAGCCAAATTATCTTTACATTGTATTAGAAGCAGGCTGCCCATTGCTAACGACATATGATACATATTCTCTCCCTCTCCCTCTGTGTGTGTGTGTGTATGTGTGTGTAAGTTATTAATGAAGTACTCGAGACTTGTAACCTTCTAATACGTCTCTTGATCTTGTGCAAGTGATAGTTGATCCATTTGAATTCTTTTTTCTATCGTCATAGTAGAGTGACAAACTATACTTATTAAATTGTGTTCTTAAGCATAGTATCTATTTGTCATTTCTCTTTCAATGATTTTCTTGTGAAAAGTTAAATGAAAATAATATTCTACTATTATTTATTGAGAAATAAGATAGGTTGCTCTCCATTTGGCTTTATGGTAGGTTCCTTGCAACCCCTTTGGAGGCAATTCTATCAAATTACAAGTTATTTTTTTGGACAATTGCAGCATGAGATAATATGAAAGCCAAGTTAGATAATTTGTTAGTTATTTAAAACAACAAATTAATGCAAAAATGAATCTAACGTGAAATAAGTGTATAAGCATATGTGAGTATATATATCTGAAACTTATAGATCAGATATTATAAACTAAACCCATTTCTACAGGCATGTGCACAGACAAAGACACTGATATTTCTAACTCAGATGCTGCATTTTTGGCAACCGCTTGCTATTTTGCATTGTTTAGAGACGGTGCAAAAATTGGACCTTTGCATAATTGAATGTTATTCTAACATGCTGAACTCATCCACATGATCAGATTTGATCCAAATACAAGCCACCTAAGTGGAAATGGGTCTCAATGATGAATAGGCATTGCATACACATACATACACACACATGTATGTATGTAATGCCTATTTAATCTGTGTGGATATAAAATTGAATAACATTTCCAACTGTACTGATGAGTTTCTTAGTATTCATTACTTATATATGTGAAAAAAACTTTAGATCAGTTTATTTAAAATCGACATTGGTACCCTATAATTCACTTTTATACTTTTAAACACTCTAAAATTGATACCATCAGTTTAGCATCGAATGTGATTGACAGAAAATAATAAAATATTGACGTGATACAATGAGTGATTTGACATATCTTAGGTGTCATACAGTTTTGCCTGATAGTAAAACTTCAATTTAGTACATGATAGTGAAATTATATTTTATGTCGGAAACATACTCGATATTGTTGATCTTTCTATCTTTGACTTTAAATATTAATTCTCTTAATTGATATATTCACATCCCGGCAAGCTGCTATTTTACATACGAACGCTCATTTGTCGAACCCGACACCACATCTTCTTTTAGCGAACTATTCATCAATTCTGCACAATGAAGATTTGCTAAATTGGAAAACCCACACAAAACTTTGTGTATGTTCTGTAATCCGGCCTGGTGGTTTTATGGACAATTGACGCTTTATGTTGTCTCACTATATATGCAGGTTTAGAATGTGACCAAGCATTGAATCCTTAGTAACATAAGTTTGTTCCATTTATTATACTCTTAAATAGTATCTTAAATTGATCGAGTACAACTAATTATCATTTTTCTTTGCAGCATACACAGAAATATTTTGAATAAGAAATATCAAGGTAGGATTGATAATTTTATATAAAAAATATGAGGAAATTGTTGATTGATTTGATGATCAAGTAAGTATATCCCATGTTAATATATTGCAGTGTTTATATGATATATTATATGTCTTGATGACATAAGTATGTGTATGTGCTCAGGTATATTAAAATATCGATCTACCAATTGAAGTACTTAGCATTGACATGATCCCTTTATCTTCAAATGTTGAACTATATGATTTATTCTTCTGTAATGGTTATAAGTTTGATTGTCGAGCATTGCAAATAATATGCACCACTCAGAATAGCGGTGTTGCCATAATTGGTGGAAAGAGAGGAATTATTTATGAATTCTTACATGACATTATTAAAGTTTAATTTGTAGGCATAAAACAACCTATTTTCTTGTTTAAGTGTGTTTGGTATGACATATGTGACATTTGAGATAATGATCTATAAAAGAAGAGTTATTTATTTTATTGCTTCAAATTTGTTGTAGTGATTGTTCTAAGAATATTACTTCACATACCTTTAAAATTTTCTGTTATATATTTGATAATGGTGGCCACTAATCATATCTTTAAGTATGTATCATGTTTTATTTTGTATTGCAAGAATCACATAATACAAGAACCTAATAAAAGAGATTATCGAAGAAATGATCGGCCGTGACCTTTTACACTAGCTTTATAATAAAGACGTTGATCTTGGTTATATTCGATCGATTTCTTTTTGTTTATGTACTCGTTTTAGATGTTTGTAATACTAGATATTGGTCTTAGATATATACATGGTTTAAAAGTTTGTAACAGTGAAAATTGAATTTGCTTTTATTCGATCCATATGACATTTATTTACTCATTTTAAATATTTTTAAATTGGATATTGACCTTCTTAGATATATATAAATATGCAAGACAATTTATATTTTGATAACATCAAATTGTATATCAGGTGCTTGTGATGTGATCCATTGTACATCAAACTATATCAAATTGAATAACTATCGAAAAAACATTTCTAACATATTCACAAGGCATTTTCAGCGGTAAGGCCGTTGACAAAAGGAATTCTCAAAATTCTTTTTTCAGTGGTTTTTGGTATATCTGCAATGGTTAGAGGAAGCGTTACAAATGATCATTTTAGACGGTTTCAATCTAGTTGCCTATTTCCGGTAGTTGTGTGGGGCATTTCCAAGAGTTGTTTAGGTTTTTTCCAACATGTTTTTTACCTAACAATTTTTTCCAAAGGTTTTTAAAAAAAATGATAGTTTTTGCGCTCACTGGAAATAACCCTTTTTGTACGTACCATTGCGGGTTGCTAAATTGCATAACCATACTTAGCTTCTTCTAGTTAGACACGACTGATTCAAACCGGAACTGAATTGCTCACGAAACCAATCAAACTAGTCCCAAAACCATAACCATAACTCGAGACTCATGGTTCAATTACAAAATCGGTCCGAAACCAGAATCGGTGATTCTGATTCATCATAAATTAGGTTTAATTATATTCTTTGAAGCCTTTTAATACAAACAAACTGTTAGAAACCCAAACCGCTTCAAAACCGAAACAAGAACCGATCTAAAAGCGGTTCCATTGTGACTCCAGGTTCCAAACAAACCGGAATCAGCGATTTGCGGTTTGAAACCGCAGACATGCCTACTTGTAGTTATGAATATCTATTAATATAAGTAGATAATGTTGAGAAAATGATTGCCCGGCTATTGACACCTAAATTCATACTCATATATAAAGTAATACCTTTTCATGCTTCCATAATTAATTCAACAGATTATGATCATAAATTGGATCGGATTTGGGTAATATAAAGTTTTATAAACCATATCTGGCTTCATATATTAGATTAATCCAATGAGACCCTTTTGTATAGATCTAAGCCCGTTTGCTTGTTGGTCTATCTTAATCTAACCATTATAAGAAAAGGAAATTGAAAGGAAAGCCACAAGGAAGACTGCACTTGAAATTTTACGCACTCCTTTTGTGGGGACGATAGTGACATGAGTAAGCAGGAGCCCACCATCTAATCTTATTCGTTCGTTATGGTGTTCTATTATGTGACCATTGATTCATTTCACGTTAATAATTCATTGCCAAACAATTAGAACCTACAAAATGTTAATAAGGTTGTTGGATATATGCGCACCATCAATGGTACTCTTATTTTGTTGATATGAAAGATTGATAATCCAGAGAGCTTCATGCAATTTTGACGGACTTCCTTGTGCAATGTGATATACAAAAATATACACAAGGTAATAGTCCCGGATTTAATCTCTCCGACCCAAGTGAGCGTTGTTTCGGGCAAACATTCAAGAAAACATTATTATAGCCCGAGAAATTTTGCATTCAATACAAGAAGAAGAAGCAGATATGATAGACACAACTAGATTTTATTCATTCTGTTCTCTTGAGAGGTCAACCTTCCACCTTGGAGGAGAAGAGTGATCATTGAAGGTAAATCCGGCCCCATGAAAATACAAGTCACAAAGAAAGATGGGTAGTTGATCATAATGAGCACTAAATACTTTTCAGCAGATCTCTAATGGCCCTAGAATATTAACTGCGTTTCAGATCATGGTGGGACTACAAACTAAATCACCGGAATATTGAAGATAACCATCACTGGAATATTGAAGCACAAGGAATTTGATAACCGAAAACCAATTAGCTTCTGGATAAGTATTACAAAGTGCATCGTTCATGGTGCATGAATCTTTATTACAGAGAACATATATTTTTGGTAATAAATGTAAGCAGTGGATGACCACTTTCAACACCATTATTAACAACGACCATAAAATGCGAGAAGAAGGGTCCTCTTCCTCGATTTCATGAGATCGTATGATTTCGAAAATTAAACGTTCTTAAAACTGATTTTATGTTTTCGAAAAGTACACACACATCTCTCGGATAAAAGAAAAAATGGTTGTTAAAAAGGAAAGCTTAGAGAGGAAAACTCGAAAGACGGAAAACTATGTATAAACATAGAGAAAGTGTACACAAAGTATATATAGAACAGTGAGAGAACACAAGAAAGTGATTCTTACTTACAATCTTTTGAGAAAACCCTTTGTGGATAACCTACAATACAATATACACACACTTTGTTCATATTCCTCACATTCTAGGAAATACACGAAAAGAAGACATAAGACAAAAAACAAAACAGGAGAAAATGAAAGGGGACAGTCAGCTTCCGCTGCATCACAACCGAACACCAAACGACTTTAGCAGTCATCGGATGCCCCATCATCTGGCATCAGAGCGTACAGACTCAACCTCCACAACAAACTCTTTAAGCGGAAAAGGCTAGAGACGGAAGGCATGAGGCAGTGAGCCGAAAATGGCCGGTGAACGTGACTAAGAAGGGTGACGGCTGCAACCCACAAGCAGCGACAGGACCACCCTCCTCTCCCTCTCAGCCTCTTTGCCCAAGGCAACGATTTTGGATGTGAATTGATGATTTTGCCCTTCATGGAAATAAAAATTACAAAATACCAATAAACAAAATTATTGAAATGTCCATATATATTTTGGGTTGAAAAAGATAATTGTACCCTTGTTAGAGTAAAAATCTTTTTTACCCCCTGACAGTCCGTGAAACTACAAAATACCAAGGTATAGTTTTATTGTTTTGCCCATGGATATTTCAAGAAATTACAAAACCCATTTTTTTGGTAATTTTATGTATATAGCCCTGTCATCTTTATAAAATATCCATTATACCGCTTTAGAAAAGTACAAAAATGACCTTGTACTTTCTTAGAAATGCTGTGAATAATAATTTTTCAAATAAGTTCTGGTTTTTATAGTTTTTCCAAAACAATACCTACAAGTTAAATAAACTGTAGAAAATGCCTGAGAATATTTACTCATTGATTTTTATAGGTTTTCCAAAATGGTACCTATAGGTTAAACAAACTACAATACAACCTCATGATATATTTACTGTTTAATAGTTATAACTTATGGATATTGCATTTAGGTGCTTGACTATGTTCTTTATGAAATGTCTTTTGTAAATCTGTCTGATGCATGTTTTTATGTTTTCTATCTTAAAATGTATAAACTCTTTACTTGTTGTCTCCGCAAAAAAATTTAAAAAGAAAAATGACTTCTAGAATTTGCGTGTTTAAATTGACAAAGATCGAAAAGTTAAATGGCATAAATTTCTAAACTTGGAAAAGAATAATACCACCGACCTTAACTTTAGAAGGAGTTGATTATGTACTGAAGGAAACAAATTTATCTTCTATACCAGTTGTAACAGATGAGGAAAGAAAAAGATATAAGATATTTATAAAGGATGATACAATAGTGAGGACTATAATGTTGACGTACATGTAAGACGACTTGATTATGGTCTTTGAGGAATTTGAAACTGCAAAATAATTATTCGATTCCCTGACTACTAAATATGATACTACAAACAAGTTGCATGTACAACTATTCTTTCAAAAGTATAATTCCTTCAAAATGAAAGAAGGTGACAACGTAGTTGAACATGTCAACTAAATGCTAATAATGACTAGAGATCTGGCTGTAGCAAAGTCAATCATTCCTAAACCAATGCAAATATCCATGATCCTAAAGTGTCTTTCCCCTTCCTGAAATATGGTAACCACAACCCTAAGACTTAGACCTGATTTTATACTTTTTGAACTCCTATTGAAACTAGCAATCAAACCATATGAATAAGAATAAAGTGAAAAATTGATAGTTGCTAAAAAATGATTTATGATCTAGCTCCAATAACAAATAAGAAATTTAGTAAGAATAAAAAGCATAGTGATAAAAATTTAAGAATAAGAAGAATTCGCTTCTCGGGTAAAATGCTTCAATTGTGGCAAAATGTGTGATAAAATGAGGCACTACAAAAGACACTGCTGTAAGAAGAAGATCAATAGATGTAATAATCAACAACGCGATGCAATGGGGAAGTAGGACATAATCTACGTGATTTATGAGTCCTCCACATGGACCGCCCAGTGACTGATTGGTAGATTGATTTTGGAGCGACCTAGCACAAATCAAATAGCAAGGAGGGAGCGATGGACCTGAAGGAGTACCAGCCTAGCAAATATCGAGTATACATGAGGAACAATACTTTTTTCTGATATTCTTGAGGTTGGGTCTTTTAAGATTTTTGTATAAGGCATACCAATTGTACTCACTGATGTATTAATTGTGCCTTCTATTAAGCGCAATCTTGTATCGATCTTTGCCTTAGTAAATAAGGGGTTTGAGGTTAGGTTTGTCCTTGAAAAAGTTAATGTGAAAAACATGATATAATAACATTTTCTAGTTTATTTGATGTTGAGCATGAGTTGTTTAAACTCAACATTAATGAAAATTAACCAACTTTGACTTATTACCCAATTTTCATGAAAACACTTTTAATAAGTGTAAAGCCTATATAAAAGAAAAAATGACTACAAATTTATTTTCCAAAGAGGTAACTAGTGCAACAACCCTATTAGAGATTATTCACACCGATTTATGTGGACCGTTTAGATTAAGAACACATTGAGAAAAAACTTATTTTATAACTTTATTTATGATTACTCGAGATATGCTTATATATATATATTAACAAATAAATCCGAGGAACTTGAACCATTCAAAGAATATAATCAGGAAATAGAGAACTAACTAGGGCATACAATGAAAGTCTTGACATTAGATAGAGGTGAAGAATATATCTCTGCAGAATTTTTAGAATCTACAAAGACTTTGGTATTACAAAGTAAAATACAATACCTAGGACACATAAACAAAATGGTATAACAGAGAGATACAACAATACTCTATTAAACATGACGAGATCTATGTTAATAGATGCTTCTATGCCAATGATATTTTGGTGAGAAGCAATAAGTACATCTGTGTATATACTCAATAGAGTACCATGCAAAGTTATACTCTTTACACCATATGAGATGTGGTTTGGAAGAAAACCAAACCTACGTCATCTTAGGAGGTGGGGATCTATTGCTTATGTGAAGATCCTTGATCAATATAGAGACAAATTGAATAGTAGTTCTTTAAGATGCATATTTATTGGATATTCTAAAAGATATAAATGATATCAATTTTATCATAAGGACCATGAATTGATAGAAAATAGGGATTTAGAATTCTTAGAAGAAAGTAAAAATAACATCCTTTAGAATTATGATGATTATGTTGATCATCTAATAAGTCTAGATCAATCATCTTATAAACTCATTGATGAGATTCTTAAACAAACCAAATCTTTAAGTGGATACAAAAGGCCTAGGATTACACTGTTCTACTTAAATGATTATCACACAAACCTTGTGGAGGAACTGTATAACTCGGTAGATTTAGATGAGCTGACTGATAACTTTACTTATTAGTAGGCTATTGACTCATTTGAATAGACAAACAGGAAAAAGGCCATGGATGAAAAAATCAAATCTATTGAGAAAAACGAAGTCTGTTAGTTGACTGATTTGCCAAAGGGAAGGAAGACCATAGGTTACAAATAGGTTCTCAAAAAAAAGTATAAGGTCGATAAGTTTAAAACGAGGTTGGTTGCAAAGGGTTTTTCGCAAAAGGAGAGAATAAATTATGTTGAGACATATTTCCCAATTGCGAAATTTGCATCCATGAAAATAATCTTAGGGATATCAACATATTATGATTTGGATTTACATCAATTAGATGTAAAGACTGCTTTTGTAAATGAAGATTTAGATGAAATCATATATATGGAGCAACCCGAAGGATATATAGTTGAAGGCGAAGAAGATAAAATATATAGGTTGAGAACATCTTTATATGATCTGAAACAATCATCTCACCAATGGTATTTGACTTTTTAAAATGTCATAGTTGAACTTGGGTTTGTAACTAATGAACTTGATCACTGTGTATATGTATGAAACAATGAGAGTCACTTTGTCATCTTATCTTTATATTTAGATTACATATTGTTGACTATGAATGACAATGAGATGATTGTCAAAACTAAGTCATGGTTAAACTCAAGGTTCAAAATGAAGGATATGGGGGAAGCATTCTATATCTTGGGTATAAAGATTTCTCGAGATAAAGAATCAAAACTTCTATGATTAAGTCAAGAGAGATATATTGATTATATTTTCAAGAAGTTTAAAATGGGTGAATGCAATTATGCATCTACACATGTTGCAAAAGGGGTTAAATTGAGCAAGGTTGATTGTCCCGATGAAGGAGACGATAAGCCTAATGTTCCTTACGCAGAGGTTGTGGGCAGTCTGATGTATGCTATGTTTTGCACAAGACTTGATATCAACTTTGTTGTTGGTCTTGTATCTGGATATCAAATTAATCCTGGATGACAACATTAGATAGGTGTAAAGAGGATTCTAAGATATCTTAAATGAACAAAAGATTTGAAACTTTGTTTTTAAATAGATGAACTGAAAGTGATAGGATACTCAAATGTTGACTTTGTTGGGAGCAAAGATTATATCAAATTAACCTCAAGACAAATATTTTTATTTGGAGGTTGTGCAGTTTCTTGAGAATGCAAGAAACAAGGTTGTGTAGTGTTGCATACACAAGAGGTTGAGTATGCTGCTTTTAATATGATTGCTACTAGTGCCGTTTGGATAAGCTGCTTTATACATGATTTAAAGCTGGATATAGCCAACGAGTCAATTGTTACATATTGTGACAACAATAAAGCAATTACTCTTATTAAAAGTAGAGTTGATAACTCACGAAGCAAGCATATAATGATTAAATATCACTATGTTAATGATATACTCAAAAGAAATAAAATAACTATATGTTATATGCCGACTATTGATATGTTGGTTGACCCCTTAACAAAAGGCATCTATGAAGAATTGTTTACTAAACATGTAACCCATATGGGGTTGAGATATGCCCTAGTATATAAGTGCAATGAATACACTTTGTTATGAGTTATGCTAAAAAAACACATTGCTTGCAGTGAAACTGCATAACGGATATAAGTTGCAATTTAATTGCAACAAGAAAAAATGATACAACTTGGTAAATCCCAAAGAAGTGAGAGGAAAACCAGTGTATCAAAAGATTGACTCTAGTGGCCAAGTGAGAGATGTAAGTAGTCGATGACCACTTTCGGCACCATTACTAACAACGACAATGAAATACGGGAAGAAGGGCCCTGTTCTAAGATTTCATGAGATCGTATGATTTTGAAAATCAAACGTTCTTAAAATTGATTTTCTATTTTCGAAAAGTAAACACGCATCTCCTGGATAAAAATGTCTGTATAAATACAAAGAAACTGTATAGAAAGTATATATAGAACAATGAGAGAACACGAGAAAGTGATTCATACTTACAGTCTTATGAGAAAACCCTCTACGGGTAACCTATAATACAATATACACACATTCTAGAAAATACACGAAAAATAGACACAAACGAGACACAGAAGAAAACAAAGGGGGACAGTCGACTTCCGCTGCATCACAACCGAACATCAGACGATTTCTGCAATCATCGGCTGCCCCAACAATAAAGCCATGAGTTACCAGATGATCCAGTGAATGTTGATCTCATCAAAGGTGAACGAGAACTACAAATGCAATTCAGGTTCGTCTAGTAATAAAGCCACCGGGCATCAAAAATAAGAGAAATGACAGGAGGAATAACAAAGGTAGGGCCGTGATGCAAAGGAGCATTATTATCCAAGAATATCTACTTGAGAAGAGCATAATAGGGGAACCAATTACAGGTGATTCTAGCAATTGAGAAGGAAGGTTCATTAGTGAGAGAGAGAAAGAGTACCATTAGTTTGAGGGCTTCTCTTGCTGCAGGAAGTAGACGATCGCGTCTTCCCCGCAATATATACAAGAAAAGCATATGGAAGAAAAGCCAGTCAAAGAAGAGGAAATCAATCAGGTGATCGGAGAGATGCTGAATATTGAATTCGTCGGGATGGTCGGCAAGCAAAGTATTGAAACCATAGCAGAAGGATACGAAGAAGAGGTACACCATCAGCAACAACAATTCCATCTGGAATGGACCCCATCACAACACAGAGGACTCTGGATCTACCAAGGGAAGCTGCAAAAGTCCACAATAAGCTGGAGTGAAGTTGAAGAATATTTATAAAGGTAAGCCAATTGTTACAAGGTGCTTCTTCTTAAACTACCCATGATAAGGCTGTGTTGGTTTTAGATGGTTAAGAGTAATTTAGAGTAAAATCGAATTACGATGTATGAACGTATTAGTTCTGGTTTTCATTTTCTTCTCATGAAGCTAGAAGGAAGAAGGAAGCATCGTAAGAAGGAAGAAGGAAGCATCGTAAAAGGAAGAAAAAAAAACGCGTCATCCACGTGGAAGGAGTGGGAACAGAGCCCAGTTTGAACCACAACTTGGAAAACTGCGTCATCCACGCGTCTAGACGGTTCATGTTGTTTGAGATAAATGACCATGAGCTTTTGTTATACTGGGCTTGGGTTGGGTCGTTTAGATCAAAGTCGAACTGAAAAAACAGTCAAAACATATAACAACTACGACAAAAGCCTTTTTCAATACTAATCGGGTCGGCTACATGGATTCTTGTTTCCACATATCTTTATCACGATCATTGTTTCTTTTCAACAATTTTATGGTCGTCCTTTAACTCTTTTAATAATATTTTTTATGATTTCTTTTCTTTTATCTTTCAAACCCATCTTAAATAATATTCTCTCATTTTATCCTCTATTGAAACAAGAACTAATCTTAATTTTTTTTCACAAGACTTTATCATCTGCTATGCTAACATTTAATTGAACATAAACTAAATCAAAGAATCGATTACATGAATTTTTTTCTTATAGAGTTCAATCGTGTTTCATTCTAAAAAGTAGCATTTTAAACATTTTCTGCTAATGTCCCAAGCCAAACGTGTGAAGTAAAAAACGAAACAATTCAAACTCGAGAGAAACAACCCTTGAACTGAAGATCATGACGTGGTTGGTAAAAATAGGCCGGCTGTGCAAAACCTGAACCAACACACAGATTAAAGTTTTTCTTCAAAGCTATGTCACATAGGTATGGGTGCGGTGACACGGCTAAGGTATATAATATTATGTATATAATATTTAAACTAGAAGAAGTGAGACATCAATTAACATAAGTATATGACGACAATAGTAAGTACACAACTTTATATTAAAGCAAAACAAGTAAACAAGTAAACAAGTAAACAAGTACTGATTTCAATTTCATCATAATACACAAATCAATCAAAAGAAAATCAAGATTCGCATATCAACAATATTATCAACTATGAACAATATTAATGTTTGATAAATGAAATGAACATGTACCTGATAAATTATAGATCTTCACTATCAACAATATTATCAATTGAAGGGACTATTGGATCAATGAGTTCCATATTAAGAGTATGCAAATCTTGGTTGTCATCTAAGTGATATTCCTCCGGGTTTGCATCCCAATATTTTGATGCTCTTTCACTGCAATATATTCAAATAAATAAGAACAAAAGATCAAATATAATCATCATAATTAATAAAAAAGAAAATAATTTTGAAAGGTTAGTAATTTTTACCTATACTCAACATTAGATCATGAAACTAATCTCAAATTTGAGTGGACATAAACCAAGTCTTTAGCACGACTACTTGATAGATTGTTCCTTTTGATATGTTGGATTTGAGAATATGTACTCCAATTTCTTTCACAACAAGATGAAATAGCAGGTTGAGATAATAATTTTGATGCAAGCTTTTGAAGAAGAGGCATATCAAATCCATAACATGCCCACCAATCTAGTGGATCTTGATAATCCCTTGCTTCTACTGCTTCTAGTGAACCAAGTCTGGTACAAAAAAACTTTTCATATTCAAAATTTACTTGACTAAGTAGGTATGAGTCATGATAAATCATTCCCAAACATATTTGCCTATTCTTTGCTATTTTAGGATCTTGATTAGGAGGACAACGCCCAATGCTCTCATGCAACTATTTCTTCCCATATTATCTTGGATTTAAAGAATGTGCTAAACAATGCAAGTGAATGTTGCTTTTGTCTCATCTTGAAACTAATATAGAATGAATATGATTATAAAACAATGATGTCTCATGAAGTTCTTTTCTCTTGTGTTTCAAAATTATTGACTCAATTTTTTCAATCATGGTATCTCATATTTCATAAACTTTATCAAGCATTGGTTTATCTTTATCAACTTCTCTCAACATCTCTTAAATAGGCTCTGTGAATTCAAGAAAATATGATACCTTGTCACATCATAAATCATTAAAAAAGCAGTCTTTATTGCTTGGGCCCTTGCTTGATCTTCAACCTTGTTAGCACTGTATGAATCCCAGCTTGGATCAATAACCATCTGAACCAATGATGTCTTAATTGTGTTGAATCTTTTTACCATTATAATTAAAATGTGTTTATACAACCTTCAACAACTTTAAATGAGAATGTCTATTGAATATGATTGAAATTAAATGGTGATTTATTACAAAATTCCTTATCTTTATACAATCTGCTGTCATATCTTCAATCTATAAACACAATTCATATACATGAAGATTATCTTTATCTTCTTATGATTAAATATACGAGAAAGAGCTAAATTTAAACTGTGAGCTATATAAGGGTTCAAAAAATATGTGGATAATTACCTTTCAAACTTAACACTGTACTTTTACAATTAGCTGCATTATTAGTGATTATTTGTACAACATTATTTGGTCAAACACTCTTAATAACTTGTACAAATAAATCTTTCAAGTAGCCTGTAGTTAATATCTCCAGATGTATCAACATAATTCAAAAAATATTGACCCACTAATTGAATAAGCAATGAAATTAATGAGTGGATGCCTTTGAATATCACTCTATCTATAAGAAAAAATAGAAACACCATTAGTTTCCCATGAAAACTTCTTATGTTTTAAAAGTTTTTAAATATTGCTTTTTCTTCTTTAAGAATAATGGTTTCCAATTTTTCAGAACTTAGAGGAACATAACCATGTAAATTACAATTAGCCAATGAAGTGATAAGATCTTTCTAATATGGATTTCTTGCTACATTAAAAGGAAGTGAACTTGAAAAGAAAAATCTTCCAACCTTTCTATCCATCTCCTCCCTTCCAACTACATTAAATGATTTTTCAATTGTTCCTCCTTTAAAACCTTTAAACTCACTCTGCATTAACTTTTTTTTTCTTTTCTGCATCTTCTTTGTATCCACCAAATAATGAAATATTTATTCATTTCTCATTCATTTCGTTCTTCTTTTCATACAAATCTTGCTTTTTCACTAATTGTCTTCGTAAATCTTTATCCACATTCGGATATGCTCTTATACCATGTTTTGATAATTTTAAAATATGTGCCTTCACTCTAGTATACGATCTTGTAAAACTATTGTTACAAAATTTACAAATAAAATGTTTATTACCTCCACCACCTTCGTATGATTCTCCTTTGTACGTATATCGACAATAATGCATCATCACGAGGTGTTGAAATTGAAGATTTTGTAACTTTTGTTGTTGATCATGAACTTGAAGGAACACTACTACCAGAACTCCCAGTAGGACTAGTACCAATTGATACTACTTTTCCTTTACTACTGTCGATTGTTTTTATGATAAACTCAATTCACAATTTCACAATCTGATTGAAAAACAAAATATAAAAACAACAAATACAAGATGGAGTCAGTCATAGTCATAACATTGATATACTAGTAACCGGAAAGCTTAATACAATAAGTAATTAGAATATGTGTCAACCAATAGAATAAAAAATATTCTTTTACAGTTTTATTTTATGCAACAAACCAATTTAAAAAACAACATGAATTGATGATAGGTTTGTGAAAGACAAGCAAGTCCAAGGAAAAATGTCAAAACATAATGCACTGGACGTGAAACCCAAAGAACGATAGACGCTAATTGGCAAACAATATAATGGTTATAAATTTAGAACTTCTGCATAAAGAAAAAAAGGCAACATTACTCATTACTCTTTGTGTAATAAACATTGGACATAGAATACACATATAAGATGTTCTTGATAAACAGTGGACCTGCCTTCACTTTGAGAAACCCAGGCAACATTACTGATATTGTTTTTCCCTCATCATCATTGGTGTTTGTCACAGATACAAGCTTCTAAGAATAACAACAACAACAACTAAGCCTTTTTCCATACTAGATGAGGTCGGCTACATAGATTCTTTGTTTTCACATATCCCTATCGTGTGCCATGTTAGCAGGTAACTCCCAATAAGCTAGATCATTCTTTATTGTTTCTTTCCAACACTTTTGTGGTCATCCTATACCTCTTTTAATACTTTCCAAATTTAGTTTTTCTAACCTTCTTAGATACAAGCTTCTAAGAAACTCCAGAAAATTTTGATCCTCATATTATTTGAAGAGAACTTGATTTTCTTTCAATTGCTGATTGTGTTTCTTTAACAACTAATTTACTTGATTGATTCGTAATTCCTACTTCACACAAGTATTGGAAGATAAACTTTATCTGTGGTTGGGTTGTTTGAACTAACAGTGTACTGCTACACTGCGTATGATCACTGAACACAGTATGGTCTTATGCTATGAAGTCCTTTAACTAGCTTTATTCCCAATCCATGTAATGAAAATGGTTGTTTGCTAAATGACGATGTTCTCATTTTTCTTGTGTTACCAAGCACTAATAGTCATTGCCTTCTAAACATTATTTTGATTTTCTAAGAGAGAGTCGAGGTGGATAACAACACAACGTTGGACAAAAATACGGTGTATAAGATGTTTTTGGAGTCAGAAAAAACACATACCCCATTGAGTTGAGCGTGAACAAGAGAGAGCCGAGAGAACCTTGATAAGAGTGAGGGCCGAGAGACATTCATAACATAGAGACCCCCGAGGTTGGATAACAACAACACAATGTTTAAAGATAAGGGAGAGAGAAAGTTGTAGTGAGAAATGAGGTTGCAGTCGAGCTTGATCTAAAAACAGGACAAACGTGACTTCAGACACGTTGACCGCACTCATATATTAGGTCGACACGTTAACCGTGTTGACAATACACGCCGTGTCGACGGTGACACCCCCACCTCATAGCTTCAAAGCTCAACCATGCCCGAGATCAAAATGAAAGAACTTACTTTTTGCCTAGCTGTCTGAACCGAAAGACCTTGCGGGTTTTGACTGGGGAGAAAAAATAATTTGCAGTATGGATGACTCTAACGATTGAACCCACACCACAGAAAGACCTTAATCGTTTCCAGAGCAATTGCCACAAACGAAACACAGAGTTGGATTACCAGATGAGGGACGGAGTTTGTGTGCTGAAACCAAGATGAGGTTCTGAAGTCAAGCCATATATATGGAGCTCCTCGACCTGAAGGAAAGCCGGTGAAAGATCCCTTCTACATGTGGGCCTTTGTTGAAGTTGTGAGCCCGACATGCTCAACTAAAACTAAACAACCATGGGAAGCCGAGCCAGCGTCTTAATCTCTGATCACCCTGGCGCTGTCGTTAACAACAGTTCGTTTGGACCCTTTAGAGGCCTAAAACACGCAACGGGAACACAACGGAAGAAATAGACGCCATTGAAGATCAATGCCATGTGGGGAGAGACGGAGAAAGAGAGAATTGAAAGAGGAAAGAGAAATGAAGGGTGTGCTTATAAAGAACTTTCGTCTTCTTCGTCTCGGCAATTTCAGATATAAAATATCAAAACCAGTGGCGCAGTAGAAGGTACGTCACGCAAGAGATCGATTTTCAATAATTATGCGGGTCCACACAACGTAGTGGTTTTAATTTCTGCCGTCGATGCTATGAGGTTTGGCCAACGATAAGCGGCATCCAGAGGCCCTTGACTAAAGGCGGCCTCTTTCAGTGATTCAGATGCCGACGTACCAATAGACCGGTTTTGTGGAATTAACCAGGTTTGGCTTACATAAAAATTTTTACTCCAAATGGATCGGATATAGATCCAAATCACATACGTCAAGTTGAACTCCAAATTTTAAATTAAGTGGCAAGCTCGCATTCGAAATGAATTTCAGGTCCCTTCACCAAAGTACGATTAATGTTACATGACAATAGCTATTTTGCTACTTCTTCGTTTTGAATGTGTTGATTGCTTTTACCAGTACGACGTACGTGGAACTGAATTTACATTTGATGTTCTTTCCAACTTTTTCACCGCCCAACTGGCGATGTCGGCTCGACCCATCCCGACCTGATTTGACTAGGATCGTGTTCAGGTTCGAAGTAAACGCAAAACATCTTTCATCCAGTCTGGTACTGACACGGAACAAATACACAACCCGAACTTTGTGCCAAGAAGAAGGGGAAAGAGGGCGGACCGATTGGGTTCGGCCTCAAGCTTCTGCAAGAAAAAGGTGGATTCCAATGGAGTTTTCTCCAGTTTCTCTTTCTCATCCCAACTCTACCCAAACCACCGCCCTTCGATTCTGTAGGATAAAAAGGGGATTGCAATAATCATCTTAAACATATCTCTCTTATCTTATATTTTATTTTTGCAAAACGCTATTTGCTATTTATCTTTGAATGATCTTCTTGTGAAAAGTAAAACGAAAAAATCTTCTACTATTTTTTTTGAGAAATAAGATGGGTTGCTCTTCATTTGGCTTTGTGTTGGTTACGCGCAACCCCTTCGAAGGCAATTCTAACAAATTACAAGTTATTTTTTTGGACAAGTCTGCAGCTTGAGATAATATGAAAGCCAGGTTAGATCATTTGTTAGTTATTTAAAACAATAAGTTAATGCAAAAACAAATCTAACGTTAAATAACTGTACAAGCATATATGAGTATATAGATCTGAAACTTATACATCGATCAGGTATTATAAAATGAACCCATTTATAAAATGAATCTTATTCTCAGAATGCTGAATCCATCTGCATGATCGTATTTGATCCAAATAATTCACAAACTACCTAAGTGGAAACGGGTCTCGATGATGAATAGGCATCACATACATACACACATATGCAATGACTATTCGTATATGTGTGGATCTAAAGTTATATTATTTTTAACTGTATTGATGATGTTAAAAAACTCTAGATTAGTATCTTATGATTTATTTAAAATCAACATTGATATCTTATGATCCACTCTCGCTTTAGTACCTTATCACTGACACTGATACCATCAGCTTATCATCTTTCATGGTTCATAAAAGTATTGACCTGATACAATGAGTGACATGACATTGACATATTGTTATTCTTTTTATTTTACATTTCACATGATAGTAAAACTTCATTCTAGTACACGATAAAGAAATTGTATTTTATCCGATATGGTTAATCTTTGAGTTCAAATTATTAATTTTCTCAATGTTATCATGATTATCTCTAGACTACTATTTTCACATATAAAGGTTCATTTATCGAATCCGACACGACATAACTATTCGTCAGTTCTGCACAATGAAGATTTGTTAAATTGAAAGACCCACAGAAAACTTTGTGCATGTTCTGCAATCTTGGTGTTATGTGCAATTGATGCTTTATGTTGTCTCACTGTATTCAGGTTTAGAAGGTGGATTCGTAAACAGACTCCAAATCAGAAGTTTGAAGACCGAAACCGGAACGGGCCCAAGAGCGGTTCAGGTTCTAAGCAAATCGGAACCGAACATGTTTACTTGTAGTTATGCATATCTATTAATATAAGTTGATATTGTTGACCAAACGATTGCCGAACTGTCGATACCCAAATCCATATTCATATATAAAACAATACCTTTTTCATGTTTCCTTAATGTAATTTAACATATTATGATCATAAATTGGATCGGGTTTCGGTAATATAAAGTTCTATAAACCATATCTGGCTTCATATATTAGATTAATCTATTTTCTCAAAAACAGAGAAATCAAATTTTTGGTCTGATTAAATCATTAACGGTTTAGCAGCTTTACTTTTTCATCCCAGGTGTGCTTTACTTTTGATCTGATTAAATTCCGGGGCTTCTTGGTGGCCATGCGCACAAACACGGAAGGGTTTTGGCACAGGCTGGGTTCGAGCAAAATGAACTCAGCTGGCTTGCTTTTTTTTCTCTGCTGCTTGATATAAAAGTTACATAAATAATCAAGAGCGCCTTTTATTTAATTTATGAATGTGGATTGAATCTAAGCTAATGAGTCTCCGTAGGCAATACAGGCCTCACCTTCAAGGAAACCAACCCAGAACTGAACTGAAACTGCAATTGGCCCACATATTTTTATCAAAGTAGAAATACATATTTTAAATGAATATTAGATGCTTATTTTTACTGAATACTATATCGAGATAAATTCATATCTTAATAAATAAATTACATAATAATTAATTATAGCGATAAAAATTCAACTGCACGATTTTCTTTTTGAGAAAAGCATTGATGGCGTTTGTATTAGAGAGAAAAGCATTGATGGCATTTGTATTAGACACTCGCCAACTCTTCTTAAAAATTTGAAAGAAGGAACCGATGAGAATTCGTAAGAGAAACCCATCAATGGTTGACGGGTTTCTCTTATTTCTGAAAAAGTCGGATTTGTACCAAGATTAAAAATGTTTGCTGTTTCATTTTTGAAGATGGTTAACAATTGACGGAAAAAGAATCGAACGATATCTCTTATTTCGACATACAAACTGAGAAAGTTGCACACAGGCACAGAGTGGAACCAGAGAAAGAAATAAACTCTCTAAAGCAGAGAGGGGACCGTGGTTTTACTCTTGCTTTCTTTCTTTACTCGATGGACGCAAAGCCGGATGCTTTTCTCAAAATACTCGTCCTGAAAACAGTAATCAAGAGAACCCAAACTCAACTTGACTTATTTTATTTGAACAAGTACATGTAATACTGATGTCATAACTCTGCCGTTTCAACGAATCGCAAAGAACATCAGAGTCGTCGCGAGGAGGATCACCACGACGGAGGATAACTCACGGTTCGTGGTACCCTCCAAGTTCCCTTCATATCTTACTGTTTCCGTGCCCGTGAGGACGGCGATCCTGAACTTGAAGAGTCGCATGGCTGAGAGGAGAAAGGCAAGGGCTAAAGCATAAGCAAAGACAACCACTGCTACAGCCTTAGTCCGACTGGAATCGTCAACCATGTTGGGGAGATCGGCCGCCAAGAAGCCCCGGAAGTTGCCCATTCCAATCGATAGGTTTGCCGGAGCTCCCTCTTTCTGAAGTTGTCCTGCAGCACAAAGGAAAACAAAAGAAAACACAAGACTAGTGAACTTACTGGACTACATCTAAACGCCACCCATCTCACACTCGAAAGCAAAGAACCAAGATATCCGAAATTTACCTCTCGGAGGATCAGGAATAATAGATACGAAAAGGAACAGGAGGAGAACGATTGCTGCAGTGGATGCCCTGCAGAATGGCCGAATGGATGAATACTTGCCGGAACCAAGACTAGAATAAATAAGATGGTGGTTGCCGTGGATCCTTCCAGAACCTTGAGAAAACGGGGTGTTCGCCCATATCAAGCCCCCACCCCACTCATCCGGGGGCCGAGCACGGAAGGGCCTGCCATACACCCTCTGTAAGTCAAACTTCTCACGACGGTGCTAGATTGCCCCGACTTTTAGCTAACCCTCTGGCTTCTGTGTTTGATCTTTCGTTGCCAGCGATTTCTTGGTTTAGGCCTTATGCCATTTTATCTTCTTGAAAGACACAGGTTCGCTTAACCTGATATTTTGAGTTCTCTGGATGACCACCAACACGAAATTTTCAGCTCATGTTCATATCTAATTCCCGTGTCCATTCTTATCTTATCAGCACTCACACTTTAACGACACTCAAATGATTAAAGAAACCCAGACGATGAAAATGAAAGTATTCTTATCGGCACTTGGTCGCCTGAACTCATATTCAACAAAGAACAGTGCTTGTTTTGACGGCCGGCATGATTTGAATGTGAACCATGATAATTCATCTCATGTGCAGCGGAATGGCGTCATTGAACTTGAGTAGCCTACGACGACCTCATCAAGGGAGCTCAACAACAAAGTGATGTGAGATCGCACAAAAAAAAGGTTTTTATAAAGTTTTTTTTTATTTCTCTATATCATCTCATAGTTTGTTTTATTATTGTGATTTTACCTTCATTAGATGCATGTTAAAGTTAGGAGAATCTCGTACTTTTATTTGTTTTTGTAAATAGAAACAGTTTGCTTATATTCAATAGATGCACATAGGGTTACCGTTTGCATCATAGGGTAATCTTTATACCTAATGTTTCTTTAATATCTTTCATGTTAAACTTAGAGCTTAAGCATGACTTGGTCTTAACAATCATATTACTATTATTATTAATTAATAAGATGTCATCTATATATAATGATATGATGATAAACTGCCTCCCACTATTTCAAAGATAGATGCAATGGTCCAACTTATTAGCTACACATTCAAGTTCTACAATAACATTTTGAAAAGTTAAATACTATTGATGAGGTAATTGCTTTAGGTTATATAGAGATTTCTTCAATCTACGTACTATATCATCTTGACTTTAAATTACATACCCTTCTTCTTATTTCATGTAAATTATTTCATTAAGGTCACCATTCAGAAGGATAATTTTTATATCTAGCTTATAAAAATCAAAATAAAAAAATAACAATTACCAAAAGTATCTTTATAGATACAAATTTGGTAACTGGAGAATGCGTATCTACATAATCAATTCTCTTTTTTGTAAAAAGCATTTTGCAACCAACTTTACTTTAATTTTTTTTATTAAACCATTGACTTTATATTTCTTTTTCAATATCTATTTACAACCACTTACTTTTCTTTTATTTGACAGAACAACCAACTCTCATGCTTGACTTTTATCAATAGATTCAATTTTCTCATCTATTGCTTTTATGCAATCTAGTGATTTAGATCTTATAACTTCTTGATAACTTAGGTTATCAATCACCTTATCTAAATCCCCTTAATATCATGTCTCCTTAGCTAAGTAAGTATGATAGTTATTTAAGTAAGATGAAGGAGCTCATGGTCTTTTATGACCAATGTTTCAATTTCTAAGAGAAACATATTAGATTCATTTTCTATGGTTTTAATGATGATTCATTCGATCTAAACGATCATCATTATCCATAAAGATATCATTCTTAGTATTCTCTAAGAATTCAAGATCCCTACTTTCCATCTACCCGAGGACTTTATGATAAAACCAATACCTTTTTGATCATTTTGGGTATCTGATAAAGGTATACCTCATAGATCTAGAGATTTTGGACAAGTTTGCAGCTTGAGATAATATGAAAGCCAAGTTCGAACAGTAAGTTGATGCAAAAATAAATCTAAGACTAAATAAATGTATAAGCATATATGAGTATATAGATCTGAAACTTATAGATCAGATATTATAATATAAACCCATTTATAAAGTGAATCTTATTCTAAGAATGCTGAATCCCATCTCCGTGATTGTATTTGATCCAAATCATTCACAAGTTACCTAAGTGGAAATGGATCTCGATGATGAAAAGGCGTCGCATGCACACACACATGTATGCATGCAATGACTATTCTTATATGTGTGGATCTAAAATTGAATAACATTTCCAATTGTAGTGATGGGTTAAAAAAAATTTAGATTATTACCTTGAGGTTTATTTAAAAGGGTTATTCTATGATTCACTTTTTATACCTCAAGCACACAAATGTTTTAAAACTCGGACTTTAGTACCGTATGATTGACACTAATACCATCAGCTTAGCATCTCTTTCTAGCAAACTATTCATCAGTTCTGCACAATGAAGATTTGTTAAATTGAAAGACCCACAGAAAAATTTGTGCATGGTATGCAATCTGGTGGCTTTATGTGGAATTGATGCTTTATATTGTCTCATTATATGCAAGAAGGTGGGTGAAACTGCTTTGAACCAGCGGTTCCAAGAGCTAAACCAGAACAGACCTAAGAGTGGTTTTATTACGGTTTCAAGTTCCAAGCAAACCGGAGCCGAACATGTTCACTTGTAGTTATGCATATCTATTAATATAAGTTGGGCAGCCTGACTGTCGATACTCATATATAAAACAATACATTTTTCCAGAGATGTCAATATGAGCCAGCGAAAATTATGGGCCGCTAAAGTGCCGGCCCAGCCAGGCCCACATATAAAAATAGATTATATGTATTATATAGTTTTTCGATTACATATATATATACACACTATATGTATGTATAGTTTTTCAATTACATTTATGTTTGTTACAGTTTTCTTTGTTACATATATAGTTTCTTAGTACATATATGTATATGTATATATATGTCTAGTTTTTTCAATTATACGCACATATATATAAATGTAAGTGCATATGTATATATATACTACGTATAGTTTTTCCATTAGATGCATATATGTTTATACACACACATATATGTGTGTATCATATATATACATATATGTATGTATGTATAGTTTTTCAATTACATGAATATGTATGTAAATGCATATATATACTCTCTATATATACATGTATATGTATACATATATACATACATACACACACATATACATATATACATACATATCTGTATATATACACATACATACATACATACATACATATATACATATACACGTATACATATATATATATATATATATATATATATATATACATGTATATTATATACACACACTACACATATATGTTTAGTTTTCCACTAAATGTACACACACACATATAATATTATATATATATATATATATACATTTTTATTACATGTATGTGTGTATATATATGTATGTATATACATGCATATCTATAGTTCTTTTATTAGGGTATATGTCTTGTTGAAATTTGAAATACCAAGATTGGATTTGAATTTCAAACAGATTCGAATAGTGTCTTATAGACTCTATCCAATATTCAATGGGCCTGTAGCCCTACGGGCCATTGGGCCCTGCTTCAAATATGGGCCAGAAATCAATGGCCCGGCCCACAGGCCCAGGCTCATTTTGACATCTCTACCTTTTTCAAGTTTCCATAATGTAGTTTAACTGATTATGATCATAATTTGGATCGGATTTGGGTAATATAATATACCTTTCTCATATATAAAACAATACCATATCTGGCTTCATACATTAGCTTAATCTAATTTCTGAAAAACAGAGAAATCAAATCTTGGGTCTGATTCAATCATTAACGGATTAGCAGCTTAACTTTTCCATCTCCGGTGTTTGTGTGCAGCCCTCGTGGTCCCCGAGTCGTGCGGCCATGAGCGCAAACACAGAACGGTTTTGGCACAGGCTGGGTTCAAACCAAATGAATTTGCTGGCTTGCTTCTTTTTCCTGCTGCTTGATATAAAAAAGTTACATAAATAATCAAGAGAGCCTTTTATTTAATTTATGAATGTGGATTGAATCTAAGCAAATAAATCGGGCTTAGCCTGATTCTCATCTAACCTATCTAAGGCAAACGTAGTCCAAGCTCAGCTTGAGCGTGACCAGAATAACCAAATTGTCCCAGCTCAGCTAATGAATCTCCGTAGGCAAACCGGCCTCACCATCTAGGAAACCAGCCCAGAACTGAAGTGAAACTGCAACTGCAACCGGCCCACATATTTTTATTAAAGTAGGAATAAATATTTTAAATGAATATTAGATGTTTATCTTTACCGAATACTATATCGACATAAATTAATAAATAAATAAATAATTATAGCGATAAACATTCAACTCCTGCTCGATATTGTCCCTTTGAGAAAAGCATTGATGGCATTTGTAATAGACACCCGCCAACTTTTCTTCTCAAAAATTTGAAAGAAGGAACCGATGAGAACTCGTAAGAGAAACCCATCATGGTTTGTGGTTTCATCTTTGAAGATGGTTAACAATTGACGGAAAAGAATCGACCTATATCTCTTATTTCGGCATACAAACTGAGAAAGATGCACACAGGCACAGAGTGGAAGCAGAGAAAGAAATAAACTCTCTAAAGCACAAAGAGAGAGAGAGAGAGAGAGAGAGAGAGAGAGAAACACCTAGGGTTTTCACCTTTTGAGAGTCCATCCTCTATGTCATCTCCCTCTACTCTACCTTTATACTTCATACGTACAATGAACATATTGTCACCATGTGATGACATGGACCTAAACACTTTATCACTTATTGTAAGAACAAATTGTGATCATCCCTTACTTATACTTAATAGGACAAACCTTAATCTTTCTTTTATCCCTCTAACTGGAGCAGATAGTGTTACAATGAAATGACCATTCTTGGCTCGGGTAAGGACTGACCATCCAGCCGTTACCTGAGGAGAATCCGGTAACGGCCATCCGTTACCTCTCCCAGACGAGGGAAGCCACGAGAGGAGAAAGCCAGACGACGGGGGAGCGGGTGCCTATAAAAAGGCAGCCATTTACAAGGTGATATAGATATACACAAATATAGAGATTCACAGATTCAGAGTGATTTAGAAAAATACAGTCGTCTTAGAAAACCCTCGTGTGGAAACCTCGCGACATCTTCAACATCCGCTGCCTCACTGAATCTCCGGCGACCCAAAAGACCGAAAGGCAAGTGCCAGACTCCCTTCAGTGGTATCAGGGCCTGGTTCCCTACAAAAAAAAAAACAGAGAGAAGAGGGTTAGAAAAATTTTTTAGAAGAGAGAAGTCGACGGTCGACAGTCGAACAGGGAAGCCAGAGGCAAGCCGGCGAAAAGCCCCAAAGGTAAAGCCAGATGCAAGCCGGCGGAAAGCCCCAAAGACAAAGCCAAAGGCAAGCCGGCAGAAAGCCCCAAAGACAAAGCCAGAGGCAAGCCAGCGGAAAGCCCTAAAGACAAAGCTAGAGGCAAGCCGACGGAAAGCCTCAAAGGCAAAACCAGAGGCAGACCGGCGGAAAGCCCCAAAGGCAAAACTAGAGGTAGGCCGGTGGAAAGCCACAAAAAGCAAAACCAGAGGCAAGCCGGAGGAAAGCCCCAAAAGGCAAAACAACGGCAAGCCAGAAAAAGCCCGAAGGCGAGACAGAAACAACAAGTGACGAATAGCAGTCGGCTGGAGTGCTTCGAAGAAGAAGAACCCGACAGCCGATAGCCGACTACCGACGGTCGGCCATCGGCCGAATCCCTCTCTCTCCCTCTCTCTCTCTCTCTCTGGAAAAATCCTGTAAAAGTTTTTTATTTTTTTCGCTTTTATAGTGATATAAAAAAAAACTCACGATTTTCAGAAAACTGCAGCAGGAAAACCAGCGGTTTTCAAAACCACCGTCGGTTTCCTGAAAACCACCAGTGGTTTCAAAAATCTGTCTTGGGTTTTGAGAGAGAAAGATAGAACTGCCCCCCATCGTTTTCTGATTATTACGAAATTGCCACGGTGAAGGACAGGTTTACCCCTTGCCGTTTTTGAAAATTACAAAAATACCAGGGACTGTTAATTTACAGTATTATCCAACTCGGTTTGAAAAATATCATTTCTGCCATTTAGTCAAAAGACAGGTTTACCCCTGTTCCTTTTGGAAAATTAAAGATTCGCCCTAAGAGTTAAAATTATGATTTTAACCTCGATTAGTTGCGAATTTTACAAGAATACCATATAGTGATTTTATGAGTTTGTCCTTGTGATTTTACAAAAATACAAAAAGGGACAAATAAGTAAAATTACAGATTTATCCTTTGGTATTTGTTTAAGGGTTTAGAGGCAGAAAAACCCTTAGGAAAATTATTAGTTTTTTCAATTCTGCATCAAGTTAACATGTTTCTTTCTCTGTATTTTTTTTCCTTTGTTTCCTTTAGAAAGAAAAAGACCGCTTGCTTAGTATTTTTGCCAAACAAAAATGAGTTTTAGGATATGTGTATCCGAACTGACAAAAACAGAAAAACTAAACGGTCTGAACTTTCAAACATGAAAGAGAAGAATCCCGTTAGCTTTAACACTAGAAGGTGTAGAGTATGTGTTAAAGGAAACAGTGCATCCTCCACCACAGGCGCAAATCAACAACAATTAGAAATGTATAAAATATTTCTAAAAGACGATGCCATAGCAAGAACTTTAATATTAACTTATATGGAGGATAACCTGATTAGAGTCTTTGAAGAATTTGAGACTACAAAAGAGCTGTTTGACTTGTTAACAGTTAAGTATGATACAACTGCAAAGTTGCATGTACAGTTGCTACTACAAAAATACAATTCCTTTAGAATGAAAGAAGGAGAAAATGTAGTAGAACATGTGAATCATATGCTGGTAATGACTAGGGATTTAGCCGTAGCAAAATCAGTCATCCCCGAACCAATGCAGATATCAACTATACTGAACAGTCTACCTCCATCATGGAATATGGTCACCACTGCCTTAAGGTTAGGGCTTGAAATCAACCTTTCGAAATTGCCTCTAAAGCTAGCAATTGAGCAAGTACACATGCTAAAAAACAAAAGAGAAAAACTGCTAGTAGTCTAGGATGAGTTGACATCTAGCTCCAAATCCAACCAGAAAAAGAAACCAAATAAAAAGTTTGGCAAGAATAACAAGAAAGGCGGTTAAGCTTTTAAGAAATCACAGGAAATCGCTTCCCGGATCAAGTACTTCAACTGTGGAAAGATGAGACAAGAGGGACTACCGCAACAAGAAAGGTGGAGGAAACAACCCACAACGCGAACAATCGGAGAAGCATGACATAATCTGTGTAATTTCAGAATGCTTATACTTGGACCACCCATTTACAGGTTGGTGGATAGACTCCGGAGCTACAAGACACATCTCAAAAACCAAGGAAGGGGCAATTGATCTAAAGGAATATCTACTTGAAGAACATCGTGTGTACATAGGAAACAATATTTTTTCCGATGTTTTGGGTATTGGATCTTTTAGGATATTTGTACAGGAAAAACCAATTATACTGACCAATGTGTTAATTGTACCATCTATAAGGCGCAATCTAGTCTCGATCCCTACCTTAGTAAAGAAAGGTTTTGAAGTTAGGTTTGTACCTAACAAGGTGACTGTGGGAAAACATGGGAGAATCTTGTTCTCAGGAGAATTTGATGTAGAACATGAACTGTTTAAGTTATCCGATAATGAAAGTAATCAATCTTCTGTTTATATTGAAAGTGTCTTTTCTGTTGATGTGAATATGTGGCATAAACGCCTAGGGCATATAACTCTGAAAAAGTTGAGGAAATTATCCAACTTTGACTTATTACCCGATTTTGAGGAAAAGACTTTTCAACAAATGTGAAGCTTACATACAAAGAAAAATGACAAGAAAAGTCTTTTCCAAGGAAACAAAAGGGGCAACAACCCTGTTAGAGATTATTCACACTGATTTATGTGGACCTTTCAGAGTTAAGGCACATCGAGGAAAGGGTTACTTTATAACCTTTATCGATGATTACTCTAGATATATGTATATATATCTTTTAGTACATAAATCAGAGGCACTTGAAGCATTTAAAGAATATAAACAAGAAGTGAAAAATGAATTGGGGCATACTATCAAAGTCTTGAGATCAGACAGAGGAGGTGAGTATACCTCAGCAGAATTTTTAGAATTCTGTAAAGATTTTGGTATTACTAAACAAAATACAATGCCTAGAATACCTCAACAAAATGGTGTAGCTGAAAGATACAATAGAACCTTGTTGAATATGACAAGGTCTATGATTATTGATGCCTCTCTACCAAGGGTTTTTTGGGGAGAAGCGGTAAGTACAACTGTTTACGTGCTCAAAAGAGTATCATGTAAAGCTGTGTTCACTACACCATATGAGATGTGGTTTGGGAGAAAACCTAACCTAGGTTATCTCAGGAGATGGGAATCAATTGCACATGTCAAGATCCTTGAACAATCTAGAGATAAACTAGATAGTAGGTCATTGAGGTGTATATTTATTGGATATCCAAAAGGTTCAAAAAGATATCAGTTCTATCATAAGGACCAAGGACTCATTGAAAGCAGAGATATTGAATTCTTAGAAGATTCTAAGAATGACATCCTGGAAAACAATGAAGAGTATGTTGATGATTTGGTAGATTTTGACCAATCATCTTTTGAGCCCATAGAAAAACTTCTTGAAACTACCGATACCTTAATTGGACATAAGAGGCCAAGAGCCACTCTATCCTATTTAAAGGATTATCACACTTATCTTTCAAAAGAAGTATGTAATTCGGTAGATTTAGATGAATTGACTGATAACTTGACTTATCAGCAAGCAATTAATTCATCAGAAGCAACAGACTAGGAGAAAGCCATGGATGAGGAAATTGAATCCATTGAGAAAAACCAAGTCTGGGAATTGACTGATTTGGCAAAAGGAAGAAAAGCTATAGGCTATAAATGTGTTCTTAAAAGGAAATATAAGGTCGATGGTACAATTGACAAGTTTAAAGCGAGGTTGGTTGCAAAGGGTTTTTCGCAAAAGGAAGGGATAGACTATGTTGAGACATATTCCCCAATTACGAAATTTGCATCCATAGGTATAATCCTGGCAATTTCTACATATTATGATTTGAATTTACATCAATTAGATGTAAAGACCGCCTTTCTAAATGGCGATTTAGAAGAAATCATATATATGCAGCAACACGAAGGATTTGTGATTGAAGGCCAAGAAGATAAAGTGTATAGGTTGAAAAAATCCTTATATGGCCTAAAACAGTCACCTCGCCAATAGTATTTGACTTTTCAAAATGCCATTATAGAACTTGGGTTTGTGGCTAACAAACTTGATCACTGTGTTTATGTTTGGAACAGTGGGAGCCCCTTTGTCATCTTATCTTTGTATGTCGATGACATATTGTTGACTGGAAATGAGAATGAAATGATTGTCAAAACCAAGTCATGGTTGAACTCTAAGTTCAAAATGAAAGATATGGGAGAAGCATCCTATATCCTGGGTATAAAGATCTCTCGAGATAGAGGATCTATACTTTTATGCCTGAGTCAAGAGTATAGACTATATCCTCAAGAAGTTCAAAATGGGTGAATGCAAGTCTGCAGATATACCTGTTGCAAAAGGGGTGAAACTAAGTAAGGCTAATTGTCCCCGTGGAAAAGATGATAAGCCTAATGTTCCTTATGCTAAAGCTGTTGGCAGCTTAATGTATGCTATGTTGTGTACAAAACCTGATATCGGCTTTGTTGTTGGTCTTGTTAGTAGATATCAAGGTAATCAAGGTTGACAACATTAGATAGCTGTAAAAAGGATTCTAAGATATCTGAAAGGAACAAAGGACTTGAAACTATGTTTTCAAGTAAATGAACTAGAAGTGGTAGGATACTCAGACGCTGACTTTGCTGGGAGCAAAGATGACAACAAATCAACCTCAGGATAAACATTCTTATTTAGAGGTGGTGCTGTTTCTTGGGCATGTAAGAAATAGGGCTGTGTAGCGTTGCATACACAGGAAGCTGAGTATATTGCTTGTTGTATGGCTGCAACAAGTGCTGTCTGGATAAGCCGCTTCATACGTGATTTGAAGCTGGAAATAACAGATGAGCCGGTGGTTATCTATTGCGATAACAATGCAGCAATTACTCTTATTAAGAGTGGAGCAGATTGCTCAAAAAGCAAGCATATAATGGTAAAATACCACTATGTTCATGATATGGTTATGAGAAAGGAAATATCCATCTCATACATGCCAATAGAAGACATGTTGGCAGACCCCTTAACCAAAGGCATAACGAAAGAACTCTTCTCAAAACATGTTAGAAAGATGGGTTTGAGATATGTTGTTGTATAGGTAAACAACCATACAATGGGTGATTTGTTGTGTAGGGAAATAACCACACAACAGGTTCTGATTGCAATAGTAATAAGGAATCAACATAACTAGTGAAAACCCCGAGAAAGTGGGAGGAAAACCAGTATGTCGATATACTTGGCTCGAATGGCCAAGTGGGAGATGTTATAATGAAATGGCCATTATCGGCTCAGGTAATGGCTAAGGAGAGGCCGGATAAGTAACGAACAACCGTTATCTCTCCTAGACGAGGGAAGCTACGAGAGGAGAAAGCCAGACGACGGGGGAGCGGGTGCCTATAAAAAGGCAGCCATTTACAAGGTGATACAGATATACACAGATATAGAGATTCACAGATTCACAGTGATATAAAAAAACACAATCGTCTGAGAAAACCCTCGTATGGAAACCTCACGACATCTTCAACATCCGCTACGCTCACTGAATCTCCGGTGATCAGAAGACCGAAAGGTAAGCACCGAACTCCCTTCAGATAGATCTAATCCACTCTCTCGGTTATCCTTTCTAATAAGGTTTCTTATACGTAAAGTGGATCATTAAAATCCATTTTGTCCTTAGACTTATCTCTCTTTTAATCCTTCCACTTGGTTGTTGATACTATATACTACTATTCCAAAATTGTAAAAACATATTAATTCAATTTCTTGACACTATATGAAAGTGGTGATGGAAAACTTCAGACATATTCACTAGGTAGACGGGAAAGAGATTAATCAAAGTTTGTAGGAATACGTTAGCTCTATTTTATTGGGTCCGTGAGATTTGAATAAAGAGAATGGTCGAATGTTTGTATGTAAACCTCTTGTGGGGTTACCGCATGCAGACAGTCAAGAAATGACCTGCTTATTGGTCAACTACACATACTGTGGCAAAAGCCACAATCTTGAAATTGTGGATTTCGCCAATAACCACATCAGCGATCAGACCCCGGAGTCAATCTATTAAATGACACGATTGCAAAGGTTGTTTCTGTCTAGCAATAATTTAACAAGGGAGATCCCATCAGGAACAGGGGAGCCAAGACTCTTGTCAGAGACCAATGTGAGCAAACAATTACCTCTCAGGTGCTATACCAAAAGAAATTGTCAAGCTAACTCTACTAATAAAGTTTGATTTGTCATCAAGCATAATCAAGGGACACATGATCAAATTGGGAATGCTTGCAACTGATTCTTTTGAAGCTCAGTAACAATAACCTAAGTGGAGAAATTCTGCCTCAGGAAGGCAATTTGGGATTCTCTTCAGACTTTACTAGATCTTAGCTACAATAAGCTCACAGGCCAAGTACCGAAGCAACTTGAAAACTTGAAGCAATTGAAATATCTCAATCTGTCTCATAGATAACTTTCTGGTTAACATCACTTCTTCGGCTGGAATAGTCAGTTTGTCAGCTGTCAATTTGTCATATAATAGGTTCACAGGACCTCTTCCAAAGATCCTTGCTCTTCTGATCTCCTCGTCAACATCGTTCGAAGGGAACATTGATTTATGTAGAGAGAGTGGACAGCGATTGAAACCATGCAATTCTTTTAGTTGGGCAACAATCACAAGAGAACTTTAACTTGGGTGAACATTGTTTCTCCAATTGCTTCAGCACTGTTGATTCCATGCATCATCTTCTTGGTCTTTAGAGTTTGTCATGAAGCTAAACAGAGAAAGGAAGATGAAAAGATCATTACAAAAACCAATCATGGAAATCACTTTTCAGAGTGGAACTATGATGGACAACTTGTTTTTGAGGACATCATTAGTGCTTCAGAGGATGACGATGAGAAGTACATTGTTGGTAGAGGAGTCATGGTACAGTATACATAATTGAGCTTTCATGAGGCCAACTAGTAGATATAAAAAAACTTGATTAGATAGATGGCAAGGAATTGAGTGATGTAGTCTTCAGAAATAAAATCAAAATTCCGACGTGGGTACCGGAAAGTGGTCAGGCTCTATGGACATTGTCAGCAGATCGACTGCACATTCTTGGTGTATGAGTTTCTAGATGGGGGAAGCTTCACAAGCATCTGAGCAATGATGAAGAGGTTGAAAAATTAGATTGGGGAAAGGGGTTGAACATCATCAATGGTGTGAACAATGCTTATCTTACATGAACCCTGGTTTTATTCTTTTGCTTTCTTTCGCTACTCGATGGACGCAACGCCGGATGCTTTTCTGAAAATACTAGTTCTGAAAACAGTAATCAAGAGAACGAAAACGTTGTTTTATTTGAACAAGTACATGAGATACTGATGCTATAACTCTGTCATTTCAACGAGTCGCCAACAACATCAGAGTCGTCGCGAGGAGAATCAGCCCGACGGAGGATAACCCACGGTTCGTTCTACCCTCCAAGTTCCCTTCATATCTTGCTGGCTCCGTGCCTATGGGAACGGCGATCCTGAACTTGAAGAGAAGAAAGAATCGCATGGCTGAGAGGAGAAAGGCAAGGGCCAAAGCATAAGCAAAGACAACCACTGCTACAGCCTTGCTCCGACTGGAATCGTCAACCATGTTGGGAACCAGGAAGTTGCCCATTCCGATCGATAGATTTGCCGAAGATTCCCTCTCTCTGACGTTGTCCTGCAGGACAAAGAAAAACAAGGGAAAACAAAAGAAAACACAAGACCAGTAAACTCCACCACGCATGAGTTACTGGACAACCTCTAAACGCCATCCATCTCACACTCGAAAGCAAAGAACCAAGAGATCCGAAATTTACCTCTCGAAGGATCAGGGATGGAGCAACGCAGCAAAGAGATACGAAAAGAACAAGGAGGACGACGAATGCTGCGGTCGATCCATGCACATTGGCTGAATTTAAAACTCTTTGATAGTGAAAAAAGTGGACGCGATTGTCATTATCATGGACTTTGCCAACCATAATATTCAATAATAAAACGGTTTCCTTTTGCTTACCGTGGTTGGTGTCTACAGCAAAACTGATTTTTTTATATGGCTTAAAAGTTTCAGGTACCTGCTTGTAAATTCATGCTGGATTATGTATATGTGGACTAGTAAGATGGTTTTCTACTATTGATACTTTAAAAAATGTTTAAATACTTTTTAAATTCAATTTTTTATTATTGATTATGTTCATCAGATGCTGCTGCTCTTTTTCTCTCTCTCTCAATTATAGGTAGGGCACGTTGTTGGATATTCCTTCTTGTAAATGGAAATTGGTGCTGCTGTGATCCGGTGGGGTTGCGGGACTCAACATGATTCAACTATCGGACATGCTTTATCAGCCATTTCTTTTTTAAATTGGTTCTAGAAGAAGACGAATTGAAAGGAAAGCGACTTGCGAGGGTCTTCACCAACTCTAAACGTTTCACGGCTACGAGATTCATTATCTTTGTTAATTCATGGTATTAACTATCAAGTGATACTCCCATGTTGGATTAATCAATTATATGAGCCATTTATGTGTTGTTTATGATGCTTGTTGGAATCCTATCTAGATGGAATGACACATGACGAACTGTTTTGATGTTGATTATTTTCTTCATTGTTTGTGTTATTGATTTTACTGCTAACTTATTTGATTGTTATTACCTTTTGTGAATTAGCAAGAAACTTGAAGAATTGAAAATTGTTCGTACTTAAGAACAAGGACGATTCTGTCAAGTATTGAAAACTAATGAAAGCATTTTTGATATAAATTATGTGACTTTTGCCTCTTTTTGGTGGATCAGACGTGGCCTTAGTGCAAAACTTTGGAAGACCAAGGAGGCCTCGATCAATACTCATCTCCTATACGAAGAGCTTGAAAATTTTTCGGCCCATGATATTTGAAAAACTAATGTTGATGATCTAAACTGAAGCTGGTTGGGTTTGGCCTAAATAGTCTCCTTGTGCCATGCTTGATTCCATGTATTAGTCTACCGATGAGAGTTTGATCAGAGTATCATTATGTTGGTCTGTAAGTACTTGACCAAATTAGATTTTGTACAGGTTGGACATCTCAAACATGACCTATACATTATTTTTATTTCATGCAGTGTTTGTTTGCACCCAATTTTATATTTCATCTAATGTATTTTACATTCAATATTCTGCTAGCTATTTGGTCCACTCTTTAGTATTTTTATTTTCTTTTAAAACTTTCTTCTTCTTTTGTTACAATGAAAGAGATGGAGCTTAACATACAACGTTCATACACATATTCAATTAGTCTTGTACATACACACAGTCAAATATGCATTTAATAATAACTACACTGTTCTTATCCATCCACTGAATATATATATATATATATAACTTTTACATTACTTTTTATATTTTGATAGAATACATATACTCTTTCATTATACTGCAGTGAGCTCATGTTAATTGATAACTTTTTTAAATATGCCAGTATCATATCTGTCTGGTGTGTACCTACGGCTTATATTTTCGCCTCTCTTCTCCACCTCTCTCACTTTCGATTTTCTAGATCCGCCACTGACAACTTGACACTTCAACTGGTTCCTTCTGGTACCGTTGAATTATTAATCCGGACTCATCCTTGTGCCGAGCTCACATAACCAGATACCGCCTGGATTCGGTCATTTTCCTAATAGGGACCCATCAACTTGCCGACCTGTTTGAACCAGAACCAAACTGGTTCCGAAACTGACTGACTCCAGAACCAGATCCAAACCTGTAATAAAACAAACCTAAGTTGCTAATTTGGTTGTGGTGGTTTGAAACTGTGGGTTTCAATCTTTTTCTATTTTTCTTATAATTTTTTATTTCTTTTGTAATAAAATTATCGGTTTGGACAATTTCAAACTCAAATCGAAACTGTCCCAACGGAGCTCGGTTACAGGTTTTGGACTAATGAAAACCAGTGATTTGATACCCAGAACCAAGCATGTCTACCTCATATCGACTGCAAAGGATGCCGAGCTACACTAAAGTGCTATCTTTGAATCACTCTTGGAGCTTGTTGTATAACTTGATTGTGGTGGACACATTAAACAATTTCAAGCCTATTGGAGCGACAAAATGTGAAATGAATCTTCCAAGTTTTAGATTCGTGTGGAAAGGGGGGACCCAAATCCAAATCTCACCGGTTGCTTGTGCAAGCCTCCGACGGGGATATTTCTGAGAAAGTTCCTTTCTCTTATACAATGAATATGTGCATTTGGCCTCCTTTTGCATGAGCATGACGGCATATTAACGGTTGGTTCATTAGCAAGAAATCGGAAAGCTTTCTCTTTTCTTCTTCTTTTGGTAATACAAGTAGGGGTGTTTAAGGATCCGCTAGAACTGAACTGGCGGTTTGGTTCGGTTCTAGATGTCGAACGATTTGGTTTAGCTCGATTCTAACAAGAGAAATAATGAACAATTTGGTTCACGATTTCAATACAGGAACCAAATCATGAGAACCGAACCGAACTGCTAGGAGAACCCTTTTGAGAAAGGAAAGTTTTAGTAGGCAGAACAAGGGGATCTATTACGATTATAAAATGGATCATAAAGGTTTGAACAAAGAATACTTTTTTTGGCCTTTTGGCTAAGATCAAATATAATATTTATTCTTACCATATTAATATATGATACATAGTTATTAACCACATGATATTGAATTAATTTCTTTTGGGAGAAAGGTGCCGCCCACAACAGTCTTTAACCAAACCTAAATAAGTTGAAACGCACTTTAGAAGCAAACCAAACTGGAACGATCGGTTCAGTTAGTCAGTTGTGATCATGCCACGGTTTGATTTAATTCTCAAAATGCCTAAAACTATAAGTAACAGTTTGGTTCGAGATTGAGAGTAGAATCGAACCAAAACCAAACTGTCAGCACCCCTAAATACAAGGGAGCTGAAACCATGAAGAGAAAGAAGCTATATGACAACAGCTCTAGGGGGACGACTCATGAGTTGAAGGTCATGAGTTCAATACCCAAGGTGTGTATGTGGCTCTGGCCTCCCCAAAGTAATAAAAAATGGAAATAAAAAGCTTTCTTAGGTTACCAGTGATACTTCTGGTGGGCTTTCAGTGTGTTGAATCTGTTTTAGTATCAGGTCCCTGATCCAGGTTCCATTTGCAGAGGCTACTATTATTCCCAAATGTTAGTCCAACCGGATCGATCAAAGGAAGAAAAAAAGTACCTCATGGTCATGGGCGATGGGACAAGTTGGTGTTGGTGTTGGTGTTGGTTTCACCCCTTTTTGACTCGCCCTAGGGTCTCATTCAAAACCTTTTGAAAAAGAAAACTTACTGTAGACAGTGACGTACCCTCTTTAAGATGAGATGAAACTCTTCAATTCGCTAGAGTAGAAGGTGGTGGAGGAAGTTCTGAAACTCTTCCTTACGGTTCTCGCCCTTTTCTTTAACAAGAAGGATCTCTCAGATTACTGGGTATTCGTTTCCTTACTGGGAGCTTCCTTGTTGCCGACCATGGCACTGCTGAGAATCTGTCATTCTTTCACAGAAGGCGCCGCCGGCGAAATAAGAAAGATGGTACAAATCTCTCTCTCTCTCTCTCTCTCTCTCTCTATATATATATATATATATATATATATATATATATATATATATATATATATATGTATATATGTGTGTATATATATAAACACATACACGACTTCGTAAGGAATTTTGCATTAGTGCTCTGGAGTTTTACTTTTCACAGGGATATCTTACAATCAATATGATGGCCACTACCATGGTACTCACACCAAGTGCACCAGGCTCGTTGAAATGGCCAAGATGGTATCCTTCAAGCACAGAGTCTTCGATGATAATGTTTGTTGCCATTATTTTAGTGCTCTTCAGCTTCTACCTATCGTTGCTCTACATTTTGCTGCCGGATTTGTTGGTTTCTTTCTTTGTGGGCCCAAGGGAGACAGAGGCCAATGGAGATCCTTCGTAATCAATGGTTGCTTGGTTTCTTCTACTGCATGGTTGATTATTAGCTTTCTTTTGAGGATCGCATATACTCGAACGCAGTGTGTTGTTGTAGGTGAAGACAATTTCCCCTATATGGTTAGTGAATATTAATAATGTCCGAGTGTACCTCCATAGACTTTCCTTTTGTTCTAATACTTCTAGTAATCATGTTGATGGACGATTGCTATTCCCTATGCTTATCTGTGTGATAGTTTTCCATGTCTCAAGTTATCGGTAGAAACCTCTGTTGCATAGATCCAGGTACCGTATGAGTATGAGTACGGGATACACAATTTTTTTAAAAACTAATGTATGAGTATGTTATTATTAAAAATATAATAAATAGATAAATTTATATAAAATGCTAAAGAAAACACACTTCAAATATCGATTTTGCTTCTTTCCACAAAGGAGGAGAACAGTCGTGAGAGAAGATGAAATTGCAACGTATACATTTCTTTTTCTCCTATAGGGAAATAAAAAACTAACCACAAGATTAGATTCATTTTCAAGTTAGAGATGTTGCATACAACAAAAAGCACAAGCATTAGCAACATATTACAACAAGCCCAAGCAAACAAAAAGAAAAAAGTGAAAGTTAAGGGAAAATCTCAAAGATTTATAAATATTTTAATTTTCAATGTTGATGAGGGTGAAACCGGACAGGTTAATTTCCCGATTCAGAGATAGCAAGAGAAGATTGAGAAATGTCCTCACCGGGAATGACCGTAGGCACTCCTCCTGCTGCGAAGGGGGTAAACGCCGACTTTTCTGAGGAGGAGGCTCTAGACTTGACGGCTTCGAGCATGAGCTTGCTGATATGAGTGATCTCCTTGGAGTAGACCTAGAGAGTCTCGATCCCGATTCCGACAAGGTCATAACGCCGGAGGCCGGTTTATGCGAGTGGGACGCGGCGAGAAAGTCCTGGTTCTGGATGATTCGGGCGATTGAGGTGGCCTTTTCGGAGTCCATCACGCCGTAGCACTTGGATAGCACGGACGAAGAGGAGAGGATCTCCACGAGACGCTGAATCACGGAGTCTATTACAGGCAACAATTCTACGGCGCGCGCCCCCGCACGCATCCTCCCACACCCTTCACCCAGCGACTTCAGAGACCATGCGCACGGGGCGACGACTGAGCAGAGGCGCGCGCACCATAAACCTCCCTTGTTTCTTGGTTGAGTTGGAAGGCTTTGGCGTCAAGTGGTGTACGTGAGTTCATGTAAATAAGTGAGTCATACTCGGCTCATGTCAACATGTAGTTAGGGGTGTGTCATGGATTACATACATTGAGTCATGGAAGTGTGTCTCGTGTCTTGTAACCAGGTCAAGTGTTTTGTACATAGGGGGCTGAACTAAGAGTCGTGTCTAGGATAGGTACAACAACAACTAAGCCTTTTCCCATACTAGACGGGGTCGGCTAGTGTCTAGGATAGGTAGCCAGAGAATATTCCTTTGGAATATTCACTCTTGGGTGCTGGAAGTTAGATCCAGCCCAACTCTATAAATAGAGGTGGCCGAGTATAGTGAGAGGGAGGACGAGTAAAGTGAGGAAATCCCAACCGAGTGGAGTGTGGCCTTCTTGTGTGAGGTGTGAGGTCCTGTACACATGAGGGTGAGTGTGATCTAGCTAGGCAAGAGAGGTTCTTGCTGGTCCTCGAGTGTCCAAGGTTCCGTGTGTGTTTGAAGCTTATAAACTGAGTGCCTTGATGAAATAAAGGATGTGCTGTGAGATTCGGTAAGTCTTGTGCATGTGATTCTAGTTCTGCGTGAGATGAGAGCAGATAGTCGTGTGTGTTCTGGAGTGAGCAGACATGTCGTCGATCATAGAACACTTCCGCATTGCTAATGAAGAACCGAAGCTGTGCTGGTGAGAAGAAACGGTGAACAGCTGAAGTTCTGAGCAACAACGGGCTGAGAGGATCGTGAAGCGGTTCTCTGCCATCACAGGTGCTTGATTTCAATTTTGAAATTAATTCTGTGACAGTCTCTCGTCCTCTGCTTTGGCAGCCATATGCTGAAGACTGGGAAATTAGTCGACGGAGCAGATGTTGCCAGTTGCTTCTCCTCCGTCATCGTCTCTCAAAAAAAAAGAGAGGAAGAGACATCTCTAAGGATGCATAGATTACAAAGGTTTCTCTTACCAAATCATGCCTCAACGAGCATCTTTGTGTATTGATATGTACCTGGCATACCGATATGCATACCTATACTTGGTACGTACCGGATACGGTTATGTCACTCATTTGAGCATACTCGTATACTCGTGCAACATAGGTAGAAACCAATTAAGAACTTCATTATATATGATTCGGATAAATGTTTATTAAGATATCCCGTAGATACTTTCTAAACGATATATCTGAGAGGGAACTGAACCCAAAGCTAATGCTAAAATGGCGATGGTGAGCAAATGGTATGTGAATCTCACGGGGAAAATGACAGCAAATTTTGGAAGAAGTGTTGCATGTGCACAAACATTTTCACAATTTGATTATGAGATCAATGATAAAAATTTAGATTACTTTGCGTTTAATATAAAAAGTACAAAAATATAAGTACATATAAAGAGAGAGGAGGGTTAGTATTACCTGTGCATAATCTTTCACAAATATTTTCACAGTTCCATCCTTGATACAGATTTGAACTACTTCATATTTAACACACAGTACATTAGGTATAAAGTAAAGTATAACAATATTTTTAATTTAATGTCTACCATTGATTCCAAAGATCGAATAACGGAGATGTATATAAAATATTATGTATTAGAAAACATTATTTTACAATGGAGATATTTCGATTTTCACCACCTTTTACTAACTTATATATAAATATTAAAGCTTTTCACATGACTTTTGGGTTGATAGTGCTAATTTTGATTAGTAAAAGGTGTTTTTAGACCGTTAAGAAGTGGTGAAAGATTATTGATGGTTGCTGGTTGAAACGGTAAAATCATGTAAACCTATGATTAAGCATGAACTCTCTCTCTCTCTCTTTCTCTTCTCTCTCTTTTCTGATCAACTTTCTCAAGTCTTTAAAGCTCACAAAGGACAAATATAGTATATGGCTATTATGATTTTATGCCTTTTTTAACGTGAAATAAAATATTATATCACCATAGAGTTATTAAAGAAATATTGAGGTAACATAAATAGAATGTAAGATGAAGGGGACGTTTATTGAAACCTTTGTTTATTGTTTCATGGACTCGGTTGCGGTCTTCGGTTTAACTGAATTTTAGCACCCTAGCATTCGAGATATCAAGGCACACCCTAATAAAGACTCTTAGATCCAACTTTTAACGTCCCAAATCTCCTTGACTTGTTGCCCAAATCACAACAAGAACATCTTAATATTAAAGTTTATTATATTAAGAACATCATGCTTCAAACTATGTCAAAAACGAGTTCAATTTGCCTTGAAACGGCCCAAAAGCTCTAACTAGATCCATTTAAAAAACCTGTTATCCACTCAACCCAAACCAAAGCTCATTCGAACCAGAGACAACATGACATGAAATTTGCTTAACAGAAGTCATCTGCCACCATTTTTGAGTGGAAATCCATCCATTTCTGCAGCCCTTTCTACTAGACACCTACCCAAGAACCTTTCTCAGCCACCCCTTTTGCCCTACAGAACCGTTCTCGAGGGGCAGCAGTTTGGCTAGAGTTGAGCGGAGAAAGAGAAACGGGAGAAAACTCAAGAAACCCATCGGAATCCACCTTTTTTTTGCAGAAGTTGAGGCCGAACCTAATCTGTCCGTCCTCTTTCCCTTTCTCGTTCTTGGTACAAAGTTCGGGTTGGTTATTTGTTCCGTGTCAGCAGCAGACTGGATCAAAGATGTTTTGCGTTTATTTCGATCCGAGTCAAACAAGGTCGGTATGGGTCGTGCTGACACCCCCAATTGGGCCGTCAAAAAGTTTGAAAGAACATCAAATGTAAATTCAGTTCCACGTACGTCGTAGTGATAAAAGCAATCGACACATTCAAAACGAAGAAGTAGCAAAATTGCTCGTCATGTAACATTAATCGTACTTTGGTGAAGGGACCTGAAATTCATTTCGAATGCGAGCTTGCCACTTAATTTAAGATTCGGATTTCAACTTGACGTATGTGATTTGGATCTATATCCGATCCATTTGGAGTAAAATCTTTTATGGCTAACCTGGTTAATTTCACAAAACCGGTTTATTGGTATGTCGGCATCCGAATCATTGAAAGAGGCCCTTAGTCAAGGGCCTCTGGATGCCGCTTATCGTTGGCCAAACCTCATAGCATCGACGGCAGAAATTAAAACCACCACGTTGTGTGGACCCGCGATAATTATTGAAAATCGATCTCTTGCGTGACGTACCTTCTACTGCGCCACTGGTTTTGATATTTTATATCTGAAATTGCCGAGACGAAGAAGACGAAAGTTCTTTATAAGCAAACCCTTCATTTCTTTTGCCCCTTTTGACTCTCTCTTTCTCCGTCTCTCCCCCCATGGCGATGATCTTCGATGGCGTCTATTGCTTCCCTTCGGTTTCCGTTGCATGTTTTAGGCCTCTAAAGGGTCTACACTGCTTGTTATTAACGACAGCGCCAGGGTGATCAGAGATTAAGACCCTGGCTCGGCTTCCCTTGGTTGTTTAGTTGAGTTGATCATGTCGGGCTCACAACTTCAACAAAGGCCACATGTAGAAGGGATCTTTCACCGGCCTTTCTTCAGGTCGAGAAGCTCCATGTATGGCTTGACTTCAGAACTCGTCTTGGTTTCAACCCACAAACCCCGTCCCTCATCTGGTAAGTCTGTGTGTGTGTGTGTGTTTGTGGTAATTGCTCTGGAAACGATTAAGGTCTTTCTGTGGTGTGGGTTCAATTGTTAGAGTCATCCATACTGCAAATTAACTTTAGTTCTCCCCGGCCAAAAGACGCATGGTCTATGGGTTCAGACAACTAGGCAAAAAGTAAGTTCTTTCGTTTTCGGTTCGGGTTGAGCTTTGAAGAAAGACTTCGATCTGTGTGTTGGTTCCGGTTTAGCACGGCCGATCTATTTTGACCAACCACATCATGATCTCCAGTTCATGGGGGCCCTGTTTCTCTTGAGTTTGAATTGTTTCGTTTTTTGCTTCACCCGTTTTGCTTGAAACATTCATAGAAATAGAGGAAGAAGAAAGCTACCTTTTAGAATGGGACAAGACCGAGTTCGAAGAAGAAGATGAAGGCTACTTTTTAGTATGACACACGATCGAGATCGAGTTCTATAAAAACAATGAATCCAACAGACTCATCTAATATAAAAGAAGCCTTTGGTTTGAATATAGGAAAAACCTTTGTTGTTGTTGTACGTTTGACTGTCTCTTCAGTTCGACTTTGGCCTAAACCACCCAAACCAAGCCAAGAATAACAAAACCTCATGGGCATGTATCTCAAATAACATGGACCCTCTAGCACTCGCCACTTCAAATGCTCTTTTTATGTCACAAATAACATAGTCAGTTGTGGTCTCCTGTTCAACTGGACTCCGTTTTCTCCAAGTTTGAGTTGAGCTTAGACAGGCTATTTCTTTTTCATTTGGGGTGACGCGTTTTTTCCTTCCCCTTTGCGGGCCACCACTTCACTTCATTTTATAACTTTGACGCGTTTTTTCCTTCCCCTTTGCGGGCCACCACTTCACTTCATTTTATAACTTTTGCTGGTTTTCATGATTGTAAACATTCCCCAGTTTATCGCAACGTCCTTTCGACTTAAGGGTCCTGTAAGTCTGTAACCACAGCCCTCCCAGATGGAGTTGCTCTTGCTGATGATGTACCTCTTCTTCGTATCCTTCCGCTATGGTTGCAATACTTTGCTTGCCGACCATTCCCAATTCAATATTCAGCATCTCTCGGATCACCTAATTGATTTCCTCTTCTTTGGCTGGCTTTTCTGGTATATAGTGTGGGGAAGACGCGATCATCCACTTCCTGCAGCAAGAGAAGCTCTCAAACTAGTGGTACGCTCTCTCTCTCTCTCGGCTCCAATTAGAAAAAAGGGAGAGTCGTTCTCCTTTCTCACTGGTAACGATTTTCTGTTCTGGCACTCCCGGAAGGGACCAGTTTGGCCACTTCGATGCTGATTCCTTCTGGATTCTCATCTGTTCCAATTCCTTCATCTCTCTCTCTCTCTCTCTCTCTCTCTCTCTCTCTCTCTCTCTCTCTCTCTCTCTCTCTCTCTCTCTCTCTCCAGTGACCCTTCCTTCTCAATTGCAAGAATCACCTGTAATTGCTTCCGGTTTATGATAGATGGGTACTTGATTTATGATGGGGTATAGTCAGTAGGGATGAGCATAATTCCGATAAAACCAAATTATCAGACCTAACCGAAATTTCTGATTCGGTTCAGTTATAGCTAGAATCTGTTCAGGATCGATTTAATAATTTCAAGAAGTTTGATATTTGGTTTAAGTTTCAAGTCATACAAAACCCAAGAGCCGAATAAACTGATATATAAATAATGGCTCCATCCCCCTTCTCCGTATTAGATCATAACCCCTCTTTCTCTCGTCATTCGATTACATATGCCTTCCATTGAGCAATGATGCAACATGATTAGAGCATAACTTCTCTTTCTCTCTCATCATTCGTCTGCAACTGTTATAGAGCAACGATGATGAAAATGAAGAAAAACACTTTCGATCATGATATCGGGGTTATGGATGGATTGCCTGCAACAAGAATGCAATATTGTTTTTCTTTTATTGTCGCGGATGTTAAAAAGTATGTTCATCGTAAAAGGGCTTGATCAAGCCTCTTGTTCTTTTATCAATTGAGTATATCATTCTTTTATTATGCATGTGTACAGGCCTCGGGTAAATTTTTCTTGCTTGGTTGTTATCGTGATAGAATATATATAACATTCTCTACAAATTCTTATTCTCCATCTTCATAAAAGGAAGGAAAGACTTGTTTAAGGTGAGCGAATGCTTTACTGTATACCGAATAATTGAACTAACCGAACTGCTGAACTAATTCGGTTCTGATTCAATTTTAACATTTAGATTTATTTTGGTTTTCGGATAATTCCGCTCTGTTATTGAACTGAGCCGATGGATTCTCGCCTCTAGTACCCAGTACTTATTCGGTATTAATATACATAACGGTATTTTGATACATGGTTTAAAAACAATTTGGATTTTAGATCCATCTAATTGTGTATAGATATGCATGTAGTATGTGTTATCTGCCGTTAGAACTTTGTTATGAATAGGTTAAATAAGACTAATATTCATATAAGTCAATTTCATTTTGAAATTCAAAAATGTTACGTTTTGATGCTTTTTTAATAGAAGTATTATATGTTGATGTTGCAACTATATGTTAGAAAATTGAGACCATTACGTTATGTAATTTTGTTATTTTGGAGGTTAAGTTTGTTGTCGAAGTTATATATGTTATGTGAAAATTTGTAAGTTTCAACTTTTATCAAGTTTTACGACATATTGTTATAGTAAATTTTATGTCATTTTATTTTTATATAATGGCATACACTTTTCAAAATTATCATATTCCCGTATCCGTACCTATGCAACGTTGGTTCCGATATTATGCTTTTGGTGTCTTCGTGAATTTTGTTGTTTAGCAGTTGTCCAGCGTTCAGTAACGTTCTATAAGATCTCAGATTTTCTGTAAGCTTCCCTGTTCTTTCTTTATGTGTGTCATTGCTCGATGATTCCTTGCTTTATGAATGCTCGTTTATACAAGAAGAATATATATAGCTGACCTATGCTTAATGCATAGGTAGTTTTGTGACGGCCGTATTTCAGATTTTGACAGTCGTCTTTCTTGTTAATTTTCGTCAGGGATTTGTCACCACCATTATCACTGCAACGATCTTAGTGAATACACCAACTCCTGTGTTTCTCAAACGTCCGGGAGATGGCTCAAGCAAATATTCTTCGATAGTAATGCTTCTTTGCATCACGGGCCTGCCTTTGTTATTCCTCCTGTCACTTCTCTTATTTCTGATGCCTGGTGGCTTTGTTACTGGACGGACCTGAATTGCATCTGATAGTTCTCGTTCACCGTTGGTGAGATGTACATTCATTGGACCATCTGGACACTCATGGCTAATGAACGATGCACTTTGTAATACGTATCCAGAAACTAATTGGTTTTTGTTTATCAAATTCCTTGTGCTTCAATATTCCGGTGATGGTTATGTTCATACGCCTCGATCATCCTCGAAGTGTTCTAGTTTCCGGGCGGTGAACGAACTGCCGGTGTGGAAACGAATTTGCTGTGCGGTGTTTCGTCGGCCATAGGTGGTGAATGAATCACTTCCGCTTTATTCAAGGATGATGTCTAGGTAAGTGATCTTTTCTTCTTCCTCGTGCATGCCCTCCAATAATAATTTGACTTCATTATAGCATGTAGTTAGAGGAAATATGAGAATTCTCGATGCTAAATATGTTGCATTAGTTTCCTTCATGTCTGGTTCACGCAAGGCTTAGCCCTCTTCTTCCTTGACCAAATATTAACTGTTAGTATCATGATCTGGGTTCTCATTGTTCAGGATTTTTTAAGTTGAAAATCTCATTTTATATGTTTGGATTTCCTATGAAAAGTACTACAGATTTTTAAGCATTAAACTTCGCTGAATCGAGCTTCCTTAATAACCCTCGTGCCCTCTTTGGTGGTCTTGATCAATTCAAAGGCATATTGTATATGAGTTCAGGATAGCAAGGGCCGACAAGAAGTCCTTCATTTTCATTTTCAGATAGTTCAGGGAGACCCATTTTTAGATAACACAAACACCATATGAAACAGGAATCGCCACCCCTACGCGGTTGGTGCCACCCCCTATGCTCTTCTCAACCACCACCCTCTCCTCTGCCTTTCCAGGGTTACCATTAGGGATGACAAATTGCAACTGAACGGCGAGTATCCAACTCCCCCCAGCCCAATTGAGTAGGGTAGAAGCCCCACTCGTGTAGGGTTGCTTAAGCTTTTCAGAGGTGTGGTTCCTATGTTAAGCCTATCACTATAGAGAACATAGGTCTTAACAAAATTAATGTATAGATGAAACCTAGAACCGCGTACGCCTCGGAAGCTCCTATACGTGGCTTCACTGGTAATGTTATAATTATTGGATTGGTACCCATATCGTATAGGGCCTGATACGTGATAACAATACGGTATGGTATGTACAAATCACAGATTTAATGAAAAATAAAAAAACCTTTACAAACACATAAAATAAAAGATAAATTAAAACAGATTGTTTGAAAATACAATTCATCACATGGTATAATATTGAATACATTGCATTGAATCCAATAGACAATTAATCATGATTAATTAATAAGTGGTAACCGATAACAATATAATAAGTGATGAGCATTGTATTTCACGATTAATAATAGTTATAATATTAAAAATAAGAACTTCAAGGAGCAAAAATATATAACTTGAAATAAGATGATTATCTAAGAACTAAAAGAAAACTTCAGCTACTTTATAATATATTTCATTTTCTATCACGTAAAAGATATTAGTTTCAAAAACTAATCACTTCAATATTTTGTCATAGACGTCATTAGCATGAGTGATATGATTGTTGTGGTGTAATTATTCAAGTGACATTAACATGGTATATATATTTGACGTGACACAATATTATAAGATACTAAACTAAAGATTTAACTGACATCAATATCACATTAGTATTGAATCAATACTATATCAACACTGAGTTAATATCGTATCAATATCAACACGTGTCATGTTAGATATGTCATATCAATATTGATAACATATACACGTACCATGTCAACACTGAGTTAATGTCGTATCAATATGAACACAAGTGTCATGGATCGGTCTACGGACCATTAATTGCCCTAGACATCGAGTTGGGTGCCTTGTAGACCACTCACAAGATGCAACTCAAGCACCCTGCTACTTGTCTTAATCCAAGGGGATCTCTAACCTAGTTGGATATCGCAGGGCCTAGGTTTAGGCCAACACTAACAGGACGAGGATTTTGCCTAGGTTAGCTATACAAAGTTGGCTCGTTCGCTATTAACTAGTGCAGATCGCGGTCTAATTGGGTTCAAGTAGAACCCAAGTGTGTCCACTTCCACTCTGCCATGAGGCTTGTGGCCGCTCTGGTAAGTATCAGGAGTTCAAAAATCTTGCAAGCAAATCTGCAGCACCCTCAAGTGTCACCATGTCTCACCCGGATGCTTGTGAGGCAATGGCGATCCCTTGATGATGGCAACAGATGACCAGTTCGTTCAGCCCGACCTTCCTCTTGTTTTTTTTTTCGGCCTTGATTACCAGCAAACCAATGGGTTCTGCGTTCTTTCTTTCTGATAATATGACTTTGAGTGAGAAAGAGATCTACGAAAGTTTCACCTTCCTGTTTCTGGCCTGTAATGGTTTGTCACACGCAAAATGAAAAGGAGATGGAATTAGACGCAGGGAGGTTCTCCCTCCAATTGTAAAACCAAATGATATCGGATCTTAAGACCAATTTGTTATAAGGACCCGATCTAAACACAAGACCCAACTAGAGTGATACACATGACAACCCGCTTATTACATAGCATACTGCAAACACGAAACACAAATCCAACACGGAAGGCACAAGCACAAATCCCAATATTTGGGTTGGGATCTCAGCTTTGTGAATATCAAGAGCATGAACTGAAGAGCCCCCCCCCAATAAACACCATTATTACTCAAATTAGTAGTATTTTGCAACTTTTTTCCACTAATCTCAGACGGTCGGCACCTTCCTGCAAACTGGTATCTTCTAGAATCAGGTGGAACATTACAAAATCAAGATATTTTTGTGAATCTGGTGAAAACCTTACTTTTCTTTTGTTCCTCCTAGTAATTCGCCTGCGAACAATTGCATCACCCAAATAGATGGTCTGCAAAATACTCCTTGAACAATTTAACTTATAACGAGTGCTCCTTGGAAACATATTTAACATAATTTAGTTATTCTATTTATGCACCAAAATGTGCTTAAAACATGAAAATTTAGACTATTTTGGAGTAAAATTTTCTTAATAACTCGTGAACCATCGATTGCTTTTATTTCAATCTTCTTGTGGGATCCAGCGATTCGCCTTCCCGTTGATCTCCGCAGGAAAGACGAAACTGCGTTTTCAGATCAACACAAAGAAGGAATATTAGACAACGGGCCCTACATGCTGATGATGATTTGATTTGGAAGAGATCCGTCCAAAAGTATTTAGTGCTCATTTCGGTCATGTTGTGTCCCGCGATCGCCTTGCCATATGGAAGCCGTTCCATTGATTCTCGTCCACTGCTTCCAGAATCAAGTATGAGAGCTTCTCCGTGCACAAAACGAAACATACAGGGAAATGGTGCGTCTCCTTGTCTTATCCCTCTAGATTGTGTAAAGAGTTCTGACTTACCACCATCCCAAAGAACTCAAGAGGAGACTGTACTGATTCATTCAACGATCACCCAAGGTGAAAGAAGGTTGAAATCAAAGGAAGTTTCGGTAAAAAGTATAAGAAACTAAATTGAAAAATTGTTAAAAAAAGAAAACCATAAAAGTTTTGGAAGGAAATAATAACGAATGATGTAACTTGTGTTCAGTTAATTGTTAGTATAACATGTGATCATTCTCTATAAAAATAAAGAATCCAAGCAGCCTACTCCATTTAGTATGAGAAAAAGCTTACTTGTTCATTGTGCAGAAGTAATGAATAGTTTGCTCGAAAAAGATGTATCGGATTAAACAAAAGTTGCCTAGAGATCCTCATGTTTGCCAACGTATACATATCAATTGAGAAAATTCATATTTGAACCCGAAGACGTAAAGGATTAACAATTTTGGATATGGTTTCGACATAAGATACACTCTTCTTGTTGATCCATGTATTCTTTTGATTGGTACAACCCAATATCAGACTAAATCGGATCTAGTACTAGTGTCCCAGCCTGGAATCCAGACCTAGGTATTATGTATGCTTCTAGATGTCCGGTCCATGATAATCCAAATCCAAATCCACGGAGGAAATTTCCAGCTTCAGTCTAAGGATAAGTTTCGTATGGGACCCTGCCCCACTCGTAACTCATGGTTTTGGTATTATTTTAGTTTTGAACTTTGTAAAACTTTTCTTTCTACAAGGGCCGGAGCCAAGTCTGCACGCCCTTGATGTAAATCTGAGTTGAGAGGATCTTACGAGACGGAGGTCAATCTTGCTTTCTCGGGCTTGCTCACACGCACACTAATTTCCTTACACACACTAGTTGGATATGACTTACCAACTCTCACCCATGCACATACGGTCTGCCACACAATGGATATGACTCACCAAGGTGATAAAGACGGACTAACTCACTACTGACTAAGGATAAGAGAGAGATTTGAAATACATAAACTCTGTAGGAAATCACTACTTCTATTTTCATTCATATGGATGAGTTTATATAGCTTAGAACAACCTTCTAAGCTAAGCACTAAAACTAAATGTTGCAAAATTCAAAACATTAAAATTTATTCCCTAATTAATTTAAAAATTATTAACTAATTATCCTAAAGCACTTAATGACTACCTAGAAAATGAAAAGAGCATTTAACACTCCCAGGGAATCTAATGCTTCTTGGAAAGGTGAGAAATTAACTCTTATTTTTAATTCAATAGGTTGACTAATAATAATTGATGCTTAGATCTCCTAGAATCCTATTATTAGTTGCTTGAGCTGGTTTCAAGTTGGGGTGAATGGATCAATCCAAAGTACTGAGTTGGACCAGTTGATATCTGATCAATTCATGTCCTATAGATTGGGTGCACATCCTTATTGGCTTCGTGCAACTTGTATTTTTATTTATGTGATCAACAAGAAAACGAATTTTATCCGCTCACTATTTACCAAAACAATATGTTCTCATTAACAAGGGAGAACCTTAGTGTTACATATAGTCTATGGAGAGTGAGCGTAAAGCAGAGATGATTGTAGCTATGAAGGATGAGGTGAAATCTTTGTTTGATAATTATACTTATATTTAAATGAGTTGTCTAAAGATAGTAAAGCTTTGAAAAAATGATGGTTTCATTAGTTAAAGACCGAAGAAAATAGTTTCACTCGATATGGAGCTAGATTGATTGTTGAAGACTATTGTGAGAAAGGAGTTGACTTTGAGAAGATTTTCTCACCTATAGTAAAAATGTCTTCTATATTAGAGTTGTTCTTTCTTTTATTGTGATTTAGAGGAAGAAATATACATGTAGTAACCATAAGGTTTTATGGTAAAATGCAAAGAAAATTATGTTTGATGTTGTAAAAGAGCTTGCATGGAGTTGAAACAAGCTTCTATGCAGAGATATAAGATGTTTGAGTGAGTTATGGTGCAATAAGATTTTATGAAGACTACTTTTGGCCATTGTGTTTTTGGGTAGAAATTGTTTGTAAATGATTTCATTATTTTTTTTGTATTGATGATATATTAATATAGAATTGACATGATCTAGAAGGCACTTAGTAAGTTTTTTGACTTAGGACCAAGAAAGAAAATCCTTAGCATGCAAATTACTCATGATAGAGGAGATAAGAGATCATGGTTATTTAAAGAAAAGTACATTGAAAATGTACTTCAGCGATTTCAAATGGATAAAACTAAAATGGTAAACACATCTCTCGCTTCACACTTTAGATTTATCACTAAGCAATCTCTTTCAAATGTTAATGAGAAAGAATATATGCAATATATTCCTTATTCATATGTAGTTGAAAGTTTAACATATGTAATAGTTTGCACATGACCTCATATAGCTTATGCAATTGGTATAGTGATGTGAACCAAATGGTTGTTAGGCATTCTGGTTATAATGGTGTCTAGCCTTCCAGAAATTCTCCATCACAACTGGGACTGTTAAGAACAATGAACCTAGTAATCACCACTAAACCTAAGCTAGCCGAATTTAGATGAGATATAGTGAATAGATACTTTCAAACAACAAAATGTCTCTACCAAAAACTCTCTCTCAATTCGTTTTATTTCAATAGCTTAAATAGAGATTATAGAGAAGTAATGACATGCATTAAAATAAGTTAAAAATATCACCTACAAACTAACACTACATGGTTATCCTGCAATCTAAAGGAAATGAGTCTCATTTAGTGTCAACCAACTCATTAATGAGTATAGTAATCATCTGGTACTGATTTGTCCATTTATGAAATCTTTTAGTAATGCCCAACTTATCTCTACGTGCTCTTCGACTCCTATCATAATCTCAGAGTTGGTAAAGATTTGTTATCAAAAACAACAATTGGTGATCTTTAATTTTCATGCCAAGGTAATCTTCCATCAGTTGTTTGGAAAGAATTTTTGTCACTATTTGTTACAAGGTTTTTCTACTAAGACACCTACATGACTCCAAACCTAGTACACTTAACTACCAAAAGAGACAATCATAAGCAAATACCTACTATGGCTAAACTAGAGAAAACTATGACTCAAGAAGTAAAAGAATATTCTAACCTAGGTACTATGTACAGAAATTGATGGGGTTTCTATTGGAGCTTCAATCTCCATTACAATGATAAAACTTTCACGCGTTCATTCTAGATGAATTTATCAGGTCTGCAAGAAAAATAGTTGAATATGTCACATTCGTATAGGAGAGAGGAACTTCTCTGATATTCATATAAACCTGTTCGAGTTCATGCTTGATTGGAGTAGGTAAGCTTGATGCAACCGAATCTGTCACTACTTTATATTGGCCCCCCATTAGCCCAATTTCAGAAATGATCATAGAAGGAGCCAAGTGGGTTTACGAGAAGTTGAATCGGATCAAGTCCAAGAGTCTAAATATTTAGGCTCTTGGTTAATAGACTTGCTGAGAAGAAGGTACGATATAAAATTAGATAGGATATATTGGCCAACTAGTTCTATGTCACGGCCACAAGTCTCAATCTGCTTACTTTCAACTTTGTTAACTTCATTAGAACCCAACTCTTTGAAAGAAACGTTACTAATTTCAGGTTTGTCTAGAATTTCTAGTTCTTTGTTTACTGCAATTAACGTAGTAACTTTATAACTCATATTGTCACAAGAAGATTGACTCTCTTCTTGTGTAACACCCTCATACTCCCTTTCATCTTGCTCCAATCTAGGGAGGGTGAGAAGGATCTTCTTTTCGTCTTGCTCAACAATGACCACACTTGTGTTTCTTCGTTCTTCTTAGAGAGTGACATCACTTCATGCTCAACTCCTTCTGATGGTGTATCTTATTGATGGAGTGGTATAAATGGGATATGGTTTTCTGTTTATATGTTTAATCTCTTTGCTTTGCAAATTGGCTCAAGAATAGGTGCACGTGGTGTTTAAGAGCAAGGTTGAAGAGATTATACTTTGGCCGACCTTTCAATGGATTGCACTAGGTGGTTCAATTGCTTCTTCATCTTTTCTTACTTCTGTTGTAGGATATGAAGAAGTGTTTGCTCAACCGTGGTAGGCGGCAAGCTGAACATAATCGTAACTTGACATTGACTCCAACTCAATAAAAGCACCCAATGATGTGAACCAAATGGTTATTGGGCATTCTGGTTTCAACAGTGTCTATCCTTCAAGGAATTTTTCATCACAATTGAGACTGATAAGGACAATGAACCGAGTAATAGCCACTAAACTCAATCTAGCCGAGTTTAGATAAGATAAGGGAAAGAGAGATACTTCCAAATAGCAAAATACCTCTATTAAAAACTCTCTCCCAATTCATTTTGTTTCAATGGCTTAAATAGAGATTAAAGAGTAGTAATGACTTAAATAGGAACTAACACTATGTGGTCATCATGCAAACTCATGTTCTTTGTGGTTATATAGATTCGGACTTGGCGTGGGATGTTGATTTTAGAAAGTCTTTAATTTGGATTATTTGATTACGCTGCGAGTGGAGAGCGTGACTTGGCAATCAGGGTTGCAAAAGTGTGTTGTATTAGTCTACTAATGAGGTGAGTTCATTGCTATTACCGAGGCTTGTAAAGTTGCTTTGGATGAAGAATTTTGTGCATGAACTTGGTTTTACTCAGAGAGGTATGTTTTGTTTTGTGATAATCAAAGTATTATCCATCTTGGCAAGAATTATCACATATCCCATGGTAGATCTAAGCATATTCATTTGAGGTATCATTAGATACACGTGATATGCGGACTTCGAGAAGTTGTTAGAGGCTTTGAAAAGATTAAATACTAATGATAATGGTTCGAACATCTTTGATAAAGACTTCCTACTGGAAGGAAGAAATTTGTTGATTGTCGTTTGGTTGTTGGTTTGAAGTAACCGAACCAAAGCAACTTCTTTTTGTTATTTGTTGTTTTTTAAGAAGAAAGCAAATATATTTGCATCATTATTCAGGAAGGTATGATATTTATTTGGTTCTTTTTTGGTTGTTTATTGTTAATAATGAAATAATCATATTTACAATATTATCAAGGGAGGTTTGAGATTTATTCAAAACTCTTTTTTGAGTTGTTTATTGTCTTTTCAATCAATTTAGTCGGTTGTTTGAGTGTGGGGTTGTTTGTTTTTCGCTTCTCGGTATATTCCACTTTTCGTAGAGGGTAAGAACATTGATATTCTTATATCTAGATATATCTTGTTGTATTTATGAAATTTTTTTGAGCTAAGCTTCATGTAGTTGTATCTTATATTTAAGGGGTTTATGTAAAATTATGTTTATCTGTTTATTTAATTTTTGTATTTTCCAAGCTTCCGTAAGTTGTTTTCAGCCTCTTTTCGAATTGGCGACGTAGGCAGAGTAGGGAATCCATGCGTGTATCTAGATTGTTGCTGCTGCTTCTGCTCCTCTTCTAAGTACCAATGGTTGCCTTTGTTGAACTGCACAACGAGCGCTCACCTGCAGGCCAGCTACGCGGGCATGCATCAGGCTTCAGCTTCCCTATACTAAAAAAGGAAATTATTTATTGAACCACTAAAAGTCCAACAACTAAGAGTTTCTTAAGAGATTTTAAATGCGAAAAAAAATTGATCAAGCAAACCTTATATAAGTTACTGATATACAACACAGATTCATTTGCATATAAAATCAAGGGCTCAGATTACATATGCAGGATTAATCAATAAAGAACATTCTTTTCGTGGAGTACTTAAAAGCCAATCAAATCGCATCTCTCTTTTTCCAGACATTGAGAAATTCTCACTCTCGTTTGGTTGACGCAAACAAAAAACGAAAAAGCTTTTCATATTCTCTGATAATAACCAATCGAGATGCAGTAATTTGCAAATGGCTTAAAATCCTGGAAGCGAATGCTTTCTTAATTATTCAATTTGCAGGGGCGATGATAACGTCAAACATCAACAGGCAACATCCGCTCCGGTAGCAAGCGTATACCAAATTCTTTCTTAACTATTCAATTTGCTATAGTACATATACATTGGTGGTACAACGTCGATATTGTGGGGAAGATGCTTTATTTACTAGCAACAAGTTCGCCATTGTTGAGCCAATTCCGAACTACTAGACTGTTACATCAAGCATTCGTGCGCACACTCGCGCACGCACATACACACAGAGCATCTTGGCATAGGTTTAGGGAGGAGATTCAGACGAGCATGGTAGTGCAAAGATGGAAACAGGGTAGGCCTTAACCGCGGAGAAACAAAGCCATGGCTATGTGGATGAATCGCAACGCCCAGATGGTGGTAAAGACGACGGTGCAGAACACCATGGTTGTGCCGCCCTCGAGCCAGGCAGGCACTCCAAGAAGAAGCACGAGGATAGTGCTAATGGTGATCATGGCATGCACATCCATTTGTGATTGATCGTGAAGACAGAAAATCGTGCTTATGCTATCTTTCTTATATACTCTCCTTTCTGGAAGACGAAGGAATTAATTTGGAATTAGTCAAAAACAAAAAACTCTTTGTTTACGCTTAGTTGGTCACCCATCCAGTATTTATTTGCTTTTACTAAGACCAAGTTGCTTTTCTAAAATGCAGCTAGATAGAACGTTGTTCTCAACTCTTTGTTATCGCTTTACAAAAGTTTCTATCTGCCATTTACAACGAAAAATATAGTTTTCAACCCTAAAAGCAACACACTCTACGCCATGCAAGGGCATCGGGTACTCATCGGGGTAGGTAGGGACTGCCATTGTTAATTGGATTAGCATACTTGCTAACGTCGTATTAGCAAATCTGCCATAATTCTCCTATGATGTTCAAGTCTTTCTTGGTCATATCGTTAACGACCATTGTTAATGAAAAGAGCAGGTTGAGACATTACTTTCTGTTCGTAGATGCAGCATCATCAAGTCCCTGTGCAATGGAATACTAAAATGTATCTATTTGCGCATACCGGCAGCACATTCAAGCGAAGAAATTGAAACCCTGCTATTTTTCTGTAGATGCAACATCCTTCGGCGTCGCACATTCACGAACTGATCCAGAGCCAATAAAAGAACCGACGGTCGTTACAGTTCAACATCAAAATGTTAATTGCATGTGTTCGTCATATTAAACCTCCAACGTATATCTGACTGCTATTCTCAGATTCTTAATGGGCGCTACTTGCAGAGATCCCAACTAAGCGCATGGTTCCCAAGTCACAAGAGATGACTTAATCTCCTCTCGGGGGAGTCGGGGTGGCAAACTCCACGACTTTCAAGTGAATCGACCCCCAGGGTAGGTGCGCTAGTGCTCCTTCCACTCCTCCTAGAAGTATTATTTACCTCTACAAGTCATTATGTTCGGATGGTGCACAACTGTCCGAGAAGGGCATGGACTCATGCGGAGTCCTGCCTTGAGCAGGCGAACTCAGGGGTTTAACAGGGGATCAGGGCGGTGACAGGGACAGTGGTGGTTTATTATAAAGGAAAATAGGAATGAGGGTCCTCGATCTTCGATCACTATGAAAGGAGATGTGAAGTAACTTAGCACATCTTTCTTTGCCTTTGGGCTAATATCAAGTCTTATATTTGTATGATACATGGTGGTTGACCACATGATATTCAATTAATTTCTTTTCGAAAAGATGTCGCCTATAATACCTTGGTGCATGGCTCCCCATCCAAATTCCCCTCTAGGGTCCCGAGAGGACCCGCATGGGATGCAGGGACTGGCGCAGGGGGCAATTTGATCCCCATCGTGGGAACGGGAGCAAGAATGAGAGGGTGTATTTCTAAATGAGGGTGGGGATCTTGGTCCACGCCTCCACCCCATCATATGAACATTCTTACATAAGAGTTAACTATGCCTTGAGTTTTCATAGCCCAAGCACCAACTCTTACACATAATGAAAGATCAGTATAAACATACAAATAAGATTATATATATATACATATAGGGTCACGTATGACCATTAACCCCATTAACCCATCTCTCTTCTTCTGCTTGGACCGTTCTTTATTATAAGGGGAGGGGTATTAATCCACCTGTTATTGAAGAGGAGAAGAGAGATTGACTATCGCGGAAAACCTACTCAGATTCTTGGGTTGGTTTTTGTCATTCTTTTATTTATACATACATAGATATAGATAGATAGATAGATGGGATAAATATGAGTTCAGCAGCATGCAGTTGAGCCGCGAAATGTGCTCACCATAATGAATGGGGAGTCGGGGAAATTCTTAGACAAGTCGAACTCATTGGCAGCAAGCTTATCTCGGCGCTATCATCCGTGGAACCCACGTGACGTAGCTTTGCGTTATCATTCGAATATTTTGTTTTGAAATACAAGCACGATCGATCTTCCACTCACTTTTTTTATAGAAAAATATGCTTTTAAAATTTATTTTGAAAGAATAATTTGAAGTCATAAGAAGTAAGAGCTTGAGTGTTGAATTTGAAAGAAGTTTCAACAAAATTTATTTTATGAAGTGAGTCGACTACGACATCTTATCTCTCTTTAGGTATTTATAATCTTAAATAAACTTCGTTTAAAGTTTCTAGTTCAGTTACACCTGTTTTTACCTAGAAAATTGGTGTTGAATTAAAATGAAAATCTGGTTTTACTTTAAATATCCATGAGATTTTATTAAAGAATTTTTTTATATTGATTATTAAATATAGATTCTTTTATATTTGTTGTACACAAAACAAATACACGAGAAACTTTATTAGTTTATTTAAGGTTATAAATACCACATGAGATATATGAGAAATATCCAATAAATATTTCTAGATACACATATAAATTTATTTATAATAGTTTTTCATAAAGGCTTTATATTTTGAACATTATTGGATATATAAACATACGTGTGAAGCTAAAGTTCGTGGAAGACACTCGTGATGCACCCATTTGCTCTTATCACAACTATTTTGTCAAAAAGCTTTACAGTCATATTTATTTTCAAAAACAAGGCAAAAGATAGCTTTTATTTAAAAAGCTTATTGTACATATACACGACTCAAGCCTTAAATCAATTAAGCTTAAATCTCATTGAACCTAACTTAGGTGACCCAAGCTCATCGAACCTGCATTTGTTTTAGTTGACTCATGTTTATGGTTTCGCAATTTATTTTGAGTCAAAATTCTCAAGTCAAGTACTATATTAAAAATTCAATTTTTAACCAAACCAAGCCTATATTAGTCATGGCTTGACTCACCTCATTGAAATCAACTCAACATCAAGCCACAATAGGTTGTTCCACTTTGATGCTTCTAAGTCAAGTCATATCAAGCCATAAACCAGGCCGAGACACTCAAAGAGCCTCCAAATCATGAGGAAAACCATCTGGCCTTCAAGCCATCCCGTTTCAAAAAGAGTTGTCTCGTTCCAAACGAGAGCTGTTCTAATTGAGATGGAGATGTCTATGTTCAAAGAGAGTTGCTTCGATTAAAAGGAAGTTAAAATCTTTTTAGGTTGTTCAGATTTTATTTTTAGTGATAAGGGACAGTAAAATCATTAGGAATCATCTCTCTAATATATATATCATCCGTGAAGAATCTCTCTCAATTGCCTAAGTGCTGCAATATAATCAAAGCAAGTGGTGCCTTCCCTTTCTTCTCTTATGGTGCGCTGATCGAAGGAGAGATCCCCGACGTGAATGCATCGGCCGGCTCTTTGAGGTATTCTTAAGTTTCCTTTGCAATCTCTAGTGCTACCGGTCTCCTTTCCATATTCACTATTTCCTGGTTTCTTCTTTCAGTCTAAACACAGATCGATATTATTACCTACCTGTTTCCTTTTGATTCAATTATATTGAGTGGTATCACCTCTTAGTGCTTTTCTCTTAATCTTAAGTTCTTTTCTTGATTTAATCTTGGATCGGTTTCCTCGTTTCTTTTCTTTTCCCTAAACATTTTCCAGCCCTTGAGCTCTATAGGACCTTAAACAATCCCACAGTCGTCTGGATCCCTTACCCCTTTTAGAATTTCCTGGTCTTAACCTAGCATTGATAATTTATTAGTTTGATTGATATTTGCATGCCATAGTGTCATCGTCCCCCATCTTGCTTAATTTCGGCTTTTAATCCCATTAGAAAACCATTGATTGTTTCCTTAACTCCGTTAGTCTTCATCGCCCCTTTTCTTTTATTTTTCTGGTTTTGTTTTCCTAAGCATCCCATAACTTTCTGATCCTTAGTTTCATGCTATATACATCACATTAAGACTTACATCCATTAACATATTCTCTCTTCATTAGGTTCCCTTTTATTAAGACGAGCCCATTAGGAATTTAGATTGTTGCTCACTTTGATGAAACCTTTACACGTTCAGTCGCGACCTGATCAAAAGGGCCTTGCATGTCTGACCAGAGTCCAGTCTTTAAATCCTGATCCACTCGAATTAGATTCTTATTCCTACATATTTGATTTATCCCTTTGCATCACTTAACTCTTAGCTAATTAAAACGATATCATCTTAGTCTTCTTCCTTTTAGCTTTATCCATTAGTTCTTATTTGCTTAACACCCTGATTTTTTCATAGTATCAATTCATAGCTTACTTATTCATATTAGTTGCATCAATCTGCTGCATCTTAGTTTTACATTCCATCATACTTAGCTATTATTTCAACACTTATATAAGTATTACATGTATAATTAAAATTAATTTTAGTATTTTAGAAATAGATGTTTCTGCATCTAAGATTGTTCCTAAAGTTCCAGCATAAGCATAGCATACTCACCTGCATATACTCATCGAATTCCAATGAGCAGAAGATAAGTAAGATCACAACCCTTCAATAGTTTTTCGACAACAAAATCAATCTGGTTTGAGAAGGAAAACTCTACCACCTCGCTCTAATACCAATTGTCACCAATGGAAGCATCACTAATTCAATCCATGATGGAGTTGCTAGACTATGTGTTGGACAAGGCTAAAAACAATCACACATGCAATAGCTAGACTTGTTTCCTGCATGACTGGTTCTCTCAAAGCACAAGAAAAAGCAAATGTAGACTATAGCATAATCCCGTCTATAATAAGGCTAGTGTCCTTATATAATTGTAAACTCCCAAAATTTGCTGTTTAAGAACAAAACATTTCTTGTAATATGGTAAGTTGGCCCTCATTGATGGAAGAAAACAATGAAATTTCCGTTGAAAACTCATGAAATTTGGTTCTTGTTGGGCGTGTCCTGTTTACACTAGTAGTTTTGTGTTGGATGGGTTCTGGTCGAGCTAGAAATAAATTTTTGAGTTCTGTTTTGAAACAGCTTGGGTTCAAGTTGGATTCCAAATAGGTTTTCATATCTAGTACAAAATTGAACGCAAGACCAACATGAGCAGTTTTAGGTTCATGCTAGGTTATGTGTAGACATAGAAACAAAGAATATCTGCTTTAATACTAAGTTTGGGTTAGAAATAGATTCAGCTAATAGTTTGGTCTCAAATAATCGATTTAGATACATATTAGGTTTTTGAGTCATTTCAAAGTTGTTTAGGATCCAATTTGAATCTGGTTTATTGTATTATACTCATAATTAAATAAATTTTATATTGTTATTATTTTGAAACTATTTAGAAATTAAAATTGGAAGATTTAGAGGTGATAAGAGCATCCAATAATGTGAGAATTGTATCTTGGTATTTCTTTTGCTTGGGGATTATGTATTTTTAGTAGAACCATTCTAGAAGTGATTTCTAAATGTGCATAATTAAATATTTTATTGATTCTTCTTCAATAGTAACTGAAACAATGTGCTATTTGATATGCTTTCCAGAAATTCTTGTTATAACTTGGTTGACAATTTGATCTTTTATGTATGTGTTTGACATGAAAGTGTGATATGATATTTTATGTCATGTGGATATGAATTGAATATGTAGATTTGGATATGATAATATGAGTAGGATAATATAGAATTAGTTTTAGAACATAAGTTCTTCAGGTGTTTCGACTTGGGGCAAATAGAGTGTTTTCTCAAGCATTCTACCTTAAAGTCATGCATGTGTGGATGAGTTGGTTGAAAGCACTCATTTAAATATAAAGGTTTAGTCACTATTAAATGTTTGTGAAATATGCATGCTTTTAGTATGAATTTTATAAGAGGTGTATAACTTTTTTTTACTAAGCTATAGATCAAAGTATACCTTATTATTTTACAATGTATCCTAAAGCTAGTACATACATGAGGTAGGGTGCTAGGTAGCAAATTTGTCAAAATTGTCCTTCAAGGTGATACGGCTTAGTTGAGAGTTTAACTTTTTACCAATACTTACTTTTTAATTAAAATTCAACACTGTCAACATGTGCACACAAACAATTCTCATAAAATCCCATAAGTGACATCTATAAGAAAACAATTCTTAAGTTATTTCTGTAAAATTTATGGTATATTCCTTTTTATTGACATCTTCATTCTTCCATTGAATGACTTTATATGTTCTAGACCCTTTACAACTATATTCAATTTAATCATAACAAATTATAAGTTTCTCAAGTTCCTCCTAAAATTTAACAAATAATGCATGAGTACATGTATCTCTCACTTGGATTAGTAATGAGTTTCTAATAGAACAAGGTTGCATCCCATCATTCATTCTAGAATCATATACTTCTTTTCTTTAAAATGCCGCCTTGCGACAGGTTCATCAAACTTCTCTATAAATGTATGTATTAGAGTGCTTGGATTAAGATGCTTTCTGAACATATTGTCTATGCTTTCACTACGTTGCATGGATGACATTCTAACCATGAAGGTTTCAGGAGAGTAATGAGATGAGCAGGTTTCACAATTCAAAAAAAGATCAGGTGTAACTACTTAATTTGCACTATATTCAGAAATAATTTGTTAATGTTAGCCATTGTTCTTCAAAATTGTCATACTTTTCCGACTTATAGTACCATGCATTCCATTTTCTCTTGAAATTAGGATGTTATTTATATAAACCATTAAGATACTTTAGGACCTTATGCATCATGAATTGTCTCTAAAAATATTTCTTTGATTGTAACCACCATTGCTAGATCTTGATCTCTAATAATTGAAATTGGTTGTCAGCCATCCATGGCTTTTGACCATTCTCTAAACAACTAAATAAAGATTCTTCCTTTTCGTCTCCAAGTAATGCACGTGTAAATATAATTGAGCGGTTGTGCTGATTTACTCCAGTAAAAGCCACAAAATGCATTAAATACTTATTTTTCTTATAAGTAATATTAAAATAATAATAACTCACTTATTTTTCTAAGAATACTCCAATATGGTATGTCAACCAATTCCCGTATACATGTTTCTTGATTTTTGCAAATATTGGTAAATATGATCTTATGTGAATGAAACATGTTGAACTCATGTGACATGTTATTGAAATGGTTTCATTCCAACCATTGACCATGTGTATATCATATGTTTGTACATAGAACTCAAGCCTTTTATCGATAAGTGCATATTCATCTTCGAAGAAGAATATAAATTGTGATTATGAGCTATGAGATGTCTACTAATAACTCACTTTTGCTTGTTTTGTAAAATTTTACAACCATTCTAACCATACAAGTAGGGGTGAGCATTGTTTGGATATAACCGAACCTAACTGAAATTTCTATTTCGGTTCAGTTTTACTAAAATTCCAATTTTAAGTCAAGACATGAGAAAATTAATTAACCAGTACCATGTTGGGAATGCTTTTTATCTGGGTTGCAGGCGTGTTGAGTTGCTTGTATACTCGGTTTCGGCTGGAAGAAGCCTCGAACCTCACTAGGTCCTTTCAAGCTCGAACCGATCTCTAGTCAAGCAAGGGTGCCAAGCTCAAGGTCCCATTACTAGACTCGAATACAAGTTAAAGAATGAAGAGATATTTCTTAACAATCAAGCAAAAGAAGGAAGTGAACCCAAGTGAGCTAGGCTATTTAGTAGAAAAGCAAGTGCATCCACATATGATTCAGTGCCCGTCTTCCTCCCTCTCGTCCTCCTCCTTCCAGTGCTCTCTCTCTCTCTCTCGTGTCACGCATGAATATGTTCTGCGAGGTATCTCTCTCATTGGCCTCCTCTCGTGAACCTCCTCCTCTGTCTCCTTCTCTCTTGTTATTTCATTGGTAATGTTCATTTTTTGGTGTATACTTTGTTGTTCTTTTTGTGAAACCGCATATGGCTTAGAACTTACATTTGATTCAGTTGGTATTTGTGAAACCCCAAGACATTGGTATTTTGTAATGAAGCATGATTTACTATGCAGCTTGTTGGTCATTTTCGAAGGTCTTTTGGTGCTCTTTTCATCTTCAAAATTTCATGATTTGTGCTTGTGTACATATCCCTTTTACTTTTTTATTTTATTAGTAATGCTAATCTTTTGGTGTACACTTTGTCCTTCTTTTTGTGAAACCACATATGGCTACTAGCTTACATTTGATTCAGTTGGTATTTTTGAAATCTCAAATGACATTTGGTATTTTGTAGTATTCATTATTTAGCTTATTGGTCATGGTCTTTTCATGTTGTTTTCATCTTTAAAATTCCATAGTTTATGCTTGTGTATATTTTCCTCTAAATGCCTAGTTTAGTTATTTTGTGAAACCCTGGTATTTTTAATCTCTTTCATACTTGCGCATGTACAATATGAAAGCGATTAAAGTTTATTGAAATATGAATGCAAACCAAGCTTCAAGTTAGAAATAGATTTAAGTGTTGATGAGTATCACTTTCAGTTAGATATAAAGAATTATTGGAGGAAGATAAAAGTATTACTCATGATGAGTTGTTAGAAGTTGATGGTGATAGTGATAATAATGATGATGCAAAAAAGAATATATGTGATATCAAGGATCAAACAATAAGGAAAGAGTTTATATCAACGGTATGCCTTCAACGTATGTTTTTTGGTTGGTTTGGATTTGAACTTTTAAAACATTTTGGTTATTTGGTATTTCTCAAGATTTGAAAATCAAATAACCGAATATGTACATATACATATATATACACACACATTTGTGTGTTTTTATATACATATATATTATATGCATATACATGTACATGCATATGTTTATATATATAAATATGCATATACATGTATGTATATAATATATATGTATGTATATACACATATATATGAACATATATACATATACATATATATGATACATACATACATACATACATATATATATATATATGTGTGTGTGTGTGTGTGTGTGTGTGTGTGTGTGTATAGTGTATATATTTATATATACATACATACATATATGCATATATATACATATACCTACACCTACCTATATATAATACATATATATTATATATACACACACTATATATATATATATATATATATATATATATATATATATATATATATATATATATATATATATAGAGAGAGAGAGAGAGAGAGAGAGAGAGAGAGAGAATTTAGTCATTAAGGGTAACCCAAACCGGAATAATTCAGTTCAGGTACCTATGCAATTCAGTTTGGGTTCAGTTTCTAGAATCAAAAGAAATTCAGTTCGGTTATTTCGGTTTGGTTTGGTTCGGTTTTGAACCAAACCAACCGATGCACACCCCTATTTACAACCACATTTTGTAGACACGATATCTACATTTTCTTCTTTATAGCCTTTCTTGTTGCCCGTAAAAACTCTTCAATGTAGTTCTCCTTTCTTTTTCAAAGTATGTTTCGGTATACTAAAATTATTCCTCCTACAGATCTGTATCAAAACCGAGCTACCAGTATGAGTCCATGGAGTTGCCAAGCTGGGATCGAATTACTGACAGTTGAACTTGGGTCCAATTTTTGGATATGTTATCCATCTTAAATAATAGTGTTTATGCTTCTAAATCATAATCAGGTAATTCTTATTCCATACCAAGTTTGGATCCAAGTCTGAAATCGAGTTGTAGATATCCAGCCCCGCTGTTATGATCAGTCTGTTCATCATTACTCGAATAAATGACCAGCCCTGTTTCTTGTGTACCAAACCCCACCTAATGGATTTGGCATGGGTAGTGTGGATCATGACTGACCCACTTTCTCAAATATCTTGCGAATTTCTTCAGACAATGGGAACAAATTGGAATATCATCAAAATCTAGAAGCATTTTTTCTTTAGCCACAACATCAGTGCATATCAAAATCATGAGATTTCCATCATTGGTGATGATGTAACCTTTTGATGGGTTTTCTATCTGGATTTCCTTTATGTGACCTGGATAGAACCAAAAATGTGATGCTCTTTCGTCTCGTCACCACCAAAGATATTTGCTCAAGTTCATATTTACATCATCATAAATGATCTCTGACACCGTGAGAGAGGAAACATGTCTGTCAATGGGAACCTCTCTGGACATAAAGTACATTATGTCTTTGTTATGATTACTTTTGAACAGTGAATATGCTGAAGAATCCAACTGGTACTAAATATTCCGATATATAATCTGCGCATGACAGAAAAACTAATATATGATCGAACAGGCAAAGTTTCCACGACGAAAATTCTTGATTATTATACAGAAATGTCTAACGCATTTGATTGCATATTTGCTCCACAAGTGCTGACTAAAGGATAAGCATCAAGTGACATAATGAAGCTTCTGCATGATTTTTTCCGAACAGAATGTTCTGAGTTATGTAGTGCACTTTGTCTTGAGTTGATCGGGCCATTATCATTAAGGCTACGAAGATTCAGATTTAGCACAAAGGCTAGGGGCTCAGAATCACAAGTTGAAGGTCATGAGTTCGTGCATCTAATTCCAGAATCCCTATTGCACCAAAAGCGAAAAAGATTAATGCCCAAACCCCTGCAATTGTCATCTTTGGCCATGGTGATAACCACAAACGCATCTCGCACATTCATCTCTGCCCTGCTTGTTTGCTAGGTTTTTCTTCTCCTTGCTCTTCTAGGGGTCCATCTTTGGCGAACCATAGAAGCCCACGCTCACAAGGCTCGTGAGCTATTCGGGTAGAGTTATCGTTGTTTGCAAGATATGGACTGAAAACAACAAACAACTAGTCAGTAGTGATGTTACTGATACGTTTCATTTCAGATTACCTGAAATCTAGAATCGACTCTGTTTGGACGAGGACATAATGCTGCTTAGATATTCAAAGGACATATCAACAAACCACTTCATTCTTCAGCATATCTACTTTTCAAAAGTAATCATGACAAAGACATAATGCTCCCTAGATATTCGCAAGGTACTATATGTAGGGCTACTTTTCATGGATTACCACCAAAAGTACAAAAACTGGCAAGATGTGTAGAAAGATTCTCTTTAAGCAGCCTAAATCCCTTAAAGGTAAAAGCAGCAACCCGGTTTCACTCGTATATATGAAAGGAAAACAACAACTAAGCCTTTTCTCATTCTAGATGGGTCTTTTTCCATATTAGATAGATCGACTACAGGAATTCTTTGTTTCCATAAAATCCTATTATAATTTGTAAAATTCATGATAAATAAGTCTGACATAGCTTTACACCGACAGCTGGAAGCCTAATGCAATCCTCTTTGATTTGGGTTTGGAACCAACCATGCAAAGGTGATTCTTTACATGAGCAGAGTTTATATATGAAAAGAATAATCTAAGCTAAATTATTTGATTGATCTAAGAAAAAAAGGAAAATGGATATGTGTTGATTCAATTCTGGGAATGTCATGATAACATCTTGAGAAGTTATTGATGCAAAGATATCAGTTAGCATGGATTATCATGGCCGACATGTTTCCTGTTCCACACTCAGAGATAATTTATGATGTAAATATGAAGTTGTAAAGGTTCAGTACGGTACTTTACATGCATAGACAAGATAGTCATAGATCAAGGAAATCCAGATGGAACAACCCATGAAAAGGTTGCATCATCACCAATGATTAATGTGACGTCGGCTCCATATCTTCACCCACAATAAAATGGCATCAATATTTCAGACTTGAATTCCCCCTGGAAGCCTGCCATGATATGGCTCCAAGTGGTACTGCTGACAAGAAGGCGTGTGAGCTCCAATGCACGGCAGGGACAGGTATCGATGGCTTGTTGGTTGCCATTCTTCAGATGAAAAGGTAGCATCTTAGCTCTCTTTTGACAAATGCAGCGAATATGCTATATTCCTAGAAGTGTGGAGGGTTACGGCATTGACACTAAAAATTGAGGCATTACTGTGACAGTATCTGGGTATCTTGCCATGGGATGTTCTCATTTCTCAGTGCAAGTTTCGTGGGAATTGAATCGGTATTTTTCTACCCATTCTGTTTCTTCCCTTGTGACTAATTAGCCATTGAGGCCTTTTTCAGTAAAAAGTTGATTGATGTCCTTCGACAATCTGTCCCACATTTAATTTGGTAGTTTTGCAAGAAACAAAGAATGAGTGAGAAAGATCACCTGGTAGACACTCAAATCTAATGACAGATCATTTGAGTTTTGTGTCAAGCTATAGGAAGGAATGAAGAAGAGAAAGGGCGTAAAGCATGATTTTTTCATAAAAGCACATTTACCTTCTCAAATATCATAAAAGATTGAACCCTGTAATGGAGGAGAGAAGATCTTCAGTCCAGAACATTATGAGTTGCACACAGCCACAGGCTAATAAAGCACAAATAGATCATTACTATGTGCATCTAATTCCGGAATCCCCATTTCACCAAAAGCGAAAAAGATTAATCCCCAAACCCTGCAATTGTCATTACATAGCCCTCTAATGACAAAAATAAACACCAACAGGTTAAATCAACAGATTTATGATAGAATGTGGGGCTCAATTAGACACTCGTTAAGAGATTAATAATAAAAGGATTAGTCGAACTCATTAACCAATGAACAGATAAAATATCATGGAATATAACGTGGTGATAGAGAATAAGTACGTCCACTCTCCCAGTTAAAGTAAATAAATTCAATCAGTTGAAGAGTTGGAGAGGGCCGCGCGAACGCGAATCCCCCAGATACCACAAATTATGACGTCCACTCTCCCACTTGGGGAGATGGTAGAACAACGCTCATCCTAAGTGCAATGGAGGCCGTTGCCCTAGGCCATCGGCCCTCTTGTTCACCGATCAACCCCGCCCAGGTAAGTATGATAAACCATCGCCACCCCTCTCGCTTTAATACCTCTCCTTAGTGGCAGTTTTGCTCTTTCCTTTTCGATACGGTACTATATATCCTATTCTCAAACGACTTATCCGCCTATCTACTTGAGGGCCGTGGGATTTTGAAACACGGCGTGAAAACTATGCGTTTCGGCACCCGGAGCGTTAGCTCACATGTGGGGCTCTCTGACATCCGAGTTCGATTCCTGGGGTGTTCGTGAGTATCACACTTTGGCCTTCTATTATAACAAAAAAAAGAGGGGACTATACATTTCAGTATAAGTTTTAAAAAAATCAAGAAATTATGAAAAATAGCCTAATATGTCTTAATTAAAATTTGAAATTATGAAGAAATGATGTACAAGTATGGACTGCTCGTCTGCCTTTATTTTCACATCCTTTGAGGAAGAAGACCCGTTATTACTTGGTTGTGTATAACATGTGGCACTATGTATATATACGTGACGCATGTTTGTGAGTATCGAACTCATGACCTTCAACTTGTGAGTCACTTGCCTAGCCAGGTGAGCTATTTGTGATCATGGTACGCCACTTGAATGTCTTATTCATAACATGATTTTTTCTCATTCAAATACATACAAGTTATTCTTATTTATTATTGTTGCCGACTTCTATTAGAATAACAACAAATAGTATACAACATATTGGAGCATATAATTTTGAAATTTATTTACTTCAGAATTTATTTTTCAAGGTGTTAAAGTTTTCTTTTACCGAGAGGTGACTCACATAAGCTAACAAAAAAAACTCAGTTCATATGTCATGATCAAGATGGTATTTATATCATACAGCTTCCAAGGATTTATGTGTCAATGACTACATACGGGTGTATATGGATTGAATATAAATTAATCAAATCGGGATTAGTTAATAGGGCAACTAGATTTGAATTTGTAGTCAAATAAGGAATATATAGCCCAATTGGGTTTGGTTTTGGTTTGGGTGGACTGCAAGCCCACGCAATTGCCATCCCCAATTGCATGGTCTTGTAGAGGTGACAAGCTTGGACCTAGCTAGACTGATTAAACATGATATGAATTGTCACCAGAACCAAACTGGAACTTGGATTCAGCTATTACAAAAGGTTAAAAATCATGTGTAAACAATAAATTAATCATACTCAAAAACTCTAAATCATATCTTAATAATGAAAGAATTAAGAAAGCAAAGTTGCTTGAGTTAATTACTTGGTGTATATGCTTTCCTCAAACTTATAGCTAATTCTAGTTCAAATTCACTCGCGGCACTTCGATAACTCATAAGTTGTCGAGTGATTTGTTGTTCTTCCTTACTTCGTATAAGTATATCTATAACTTGAAACAAACCACCTTTAATCTCAGCATTAGATTTTATTCTATCATAATTATAATACAACCCCAGATTCAAATATAATATAGGAGCATGAAATAACATGCATTTGCCTGTCCCATCTTTTGTCTATGATCTCCCAAATAAAGCATAATGCTCTTCTTTGTTCTTTATGTTACAGTTCTAGGTCCACTTATTGGGAAACCATACTGGAAATGGAACGAGTCACTGAAAATGGAAATTTGGAGTCATTTTTTTCTTGGTTTTAAAATCCTATCCTTATTTCATGGACTTTTCACATGATTGGAACAAAACCATTATGAAAATGGATCTAGAATTGGACTCAGAACTGTTAAACCAAAACCAAAAGAGAGCATAGAATATCTGGTGGAACCGAAACGGGTCGTCTATGTTCTTGTACACACATATAGATGAATGATATTGTTACAACAGTGCAATGCACCTTAAGTGAAAATTCCATCATAAACTGCCTTTTCGACAGGGCTGGTTTTGTGCAAACCACGACTGATGGTTCCCCCAGAACTGAGAACCATGATCGAATTGGGACTCACCAGATCTAGAACACTCATCCCGGGTTCGTTATGTTTCTAGATCCAGTCTGGTGATACCAGCTTCATCCCGGTTTGTTTCCCGTTTGAACTGCTGGGCCAAGTCCATACTGTTCGCAATATAAGATTATCTTATATTGAATATATTTATAAATCAGTAATGTGCATTGAAGCGGGGCAGAGCGGGTGATACCTGTACCCTTTTTCCAAGCTTGGATCAAATTATTGCCACTTGGATTTGATCCATTGTTTGGATCTGATCTGTCTTACAGACGAATCTAGACAAACTGAAAAGGAACCAAAGAGCTAGAAACTGACCCCACCCAAATCTCAAGTTGGAGGAGAGGTCCAAAACAACAACAAACTTGGTATACTTTAAATTAATAAATCAATATCCTTTTTGGTACATGGTTGGGCCAGGAAACAATAGCTTAGGTGATGTTTGACTACGAGGTTGGGCCTACAGTCCCTGCAAGCCTAGTGTCATTGCACTATTTTTTACTGCAAAACTATAGTTCTCGTTTCATATGCTTAAGCCTCGTGATCAAACATAAAGAGTGGGTCATTAGTTGATCTCATAATCGAATAAAAAGTAATTTGCTCCATGTTCGATGTGTTTGATTACGAGATAAATTGGGTTTAGAGTTCTAGTTTTGCATGATTAGGCCTCATAATCAAACACCTCCTTAGAAATTGCTCATGCTGGGACTTGAGCCGGCCCACAAAGGATGGCTCAGTTTGGCTCAGTTGGGCACCATGATGACTCGACCAGACCGAACGACCAGTGGAGTTGCCCCAGTTTCGGCAGTTCAAGGCTATAGAGGTGGTTGGTTGCCTATGTATTTCGGGGAATCGTCTGTGTAAGAGCTGTCTACTGCAGAATTTCATCCAAACAGAGAAAGGGGTAGGCAAAACGCTGGCGACTTTCTTCTTCGATTTTCGATTTCCATGAAAATCAGTCTCGACGGGCAAAACCTGTGCACGGTCTTTCTTTCACGGTTAAAACCCTTCATCGGCACCATTGGCAGACGGTCTGTCGCCTAAAATGGGTTTGCTGATTCCGTTTCACCAATCACGACGGATTACAACCAAGAAAATACACATAGAAGCATATAAGAAACAGAGTAGGATGAGGTATCGGGAACCGAAAAGTATTAATTAGAAAAGGCTATGCCTCAAGATATATATACGGATTACAACCAAGAAACCTGACTTGCCACGAGAAGATCTAACGCGCCCGCTTGCACACCATGCCATCACTTGAATTCAGCTGGAAAATTCGATAACATATTATGACTAAAATCGAGATCAGCGGACTGGATTCTGAAGAATGGCCGGATAGAACAGGTCCATGGATGCAAGGAAGAAGCCCAAGATCAGGATGGTGGTGGTCATGATGACGGCACAGAGCGCCATCCCCATAGAGGTAGTAGCTCCATGGATCCACTCAGGCAGTGCTCCAAGGATTTGTGCAAGGATAGTGGCCATGGTGATAACCACAAACGCAGCTCGCACATTCATCTCTGCCCTGCTTGTTTGCTAAGTTTTTCTTCTCCTTCCTCTTCTTCGTTTTTCTTCGTTTATATAGATAGGAAGTCAAATAAGTCAAAATAAAGTCTACAAAATGATGGTTTTCTCGTCCTTTAATTGCTGCAGCACGTGTTCTTGTACCTACCTAATTCGAAGGGCCCCAATATTTGACAAAGTTTAGCCAATGTTAGAATCGCCCAATATGAATGTACTCTCTGATGGATCAGTTCATTCGTTTTCTTCTTTTATATTTATATATAATGATAAATGCTCAAGGTGCTTAAACCTATTTGATTCTTCATTGTTACAACCAACACTGGTGATTTGATTAAAAAACAGCATAAAAATAGTTATATTATTTAAAAAATAACTGTATTATTATGCATTAAATGCAAGTGTTGAACGTGTAATAGCACAAAGTTATTTTTTATTTAAATTTTTACCGTTAATCGAATTGATCGAATAGATTTAAGTATAAATAGGGATTGAGTAGTATGGATCACTATTTCTCTCTCTATATATATAAAGAGATGGTGGTATATGCTCAATCCAATCCATACTTAAAATCTATTCTAATATCCTCAACTTCAGTTCGATGCCATTAACGATGGAAATTTAAATGCAAAAAAATGATTATAACAATTATGCACTAAATACAAATATGAATAGAACAATAGTGCAATGTTGCTTTTTGGATTCGAATCTCTATCATCGTTTGCGTGAATCGAACAATGAATATCTTTGAGGAGATTTAGAACGAGAATTCATCACGAACCCTCCTCTCTCTCTTTCTCTCTCAATATATATATAAGTCCGGAATTGAGAAATATTTTATGCACACAGCATATAAATGGTTGGTTTTTTTCATGATCCAATTGTGAATGCTTAAATATAAATCTGCCAATAGCCTCCTAAAAACTGGCACCCTGAATCTACTTACGTCTAAGGTAGGAAAAATGGCTTTTGGTTCTTTTTTAATGCAAGCTTTCTCTTTTCAGTTTCGCAATCCCTGTCACTCTCCCGCCTTCAACTTGAACTACTGAATTAACAAAAAGAGGTGTATCCGAGCCGAGACAAGCCAAATTTTGAGTATTAGATATATCGTTAATTTTTTGTGAAATTGTTCTTAAAATGAATGGATAGATTTTGTAAAAGAAAATGAAGAAAACCAAAGAAAATTCTCAAAAAACGCTGAAGAATTTGACCTGTCAAATGTTATTCATGACATGGAGACCTATTAACGGATTACAACCAAGAAAGTACACATATAGAAGCATAAATTTCTGAAAGGCTGACTCAGTTCCGAACCAGTGATGTAGACTTGGCAATTTTGAGCGCTGTTAAATTTCTGAAAACTCAGATTTACTTTTCCAATTCTACATCCTAATATATGTGTGTAAAAATTACTTTGTAATTTAATTTTTCTAAAAAAGTATAAGAATTGAGTAGTGGGCAAGATCCAATCTCTCTGTCTCTCTCTTTATATATATATATATATAGTATACAAAAGCAATATATGAGTACGAATCAGTATGTTAAAGATGGAAATCATCAAGTTTTAATATATATATATATATATCATATTGAAGTTAATTAGATAGATAAAACTTGGAAGAGAATTCAGACCAATTCCAATTCCACCAAAACTTCCATTCATGTCAGTCAGCTGTCGTCTGATTGTTGACAATGCTAACCTTGTGCATCAAATGCCACCATTTTGTTGTTGCAACATGGTATCTAAGATGGTTGTCTGTTCAATAAGTTGACTCTACTTGCATCTTCTGCTACCATGTGTGCTTATGTAAAGTGCGGTTATAACACAAATATAAGAAGCTGAAAACACCCTTACCCTGCATCATGTTTTGTTAATAGCGTGCTATCTAGCAAACTATACCACTGAAGCAATACTTCAACTAGTGATTCCAAAACCCCGGCCTTTGTGCTAAATCTGAATCTTTGTAGACCTTGGTTGATAAAAGCCCCTTCAACTCAACACCGAAGTGCACTATCTACCTCAGAGAATTCTGTTCAGCAAAACCATGGAGAAGCTTCATTATGTCACCTGATGCTTATCCTTTAGTCAGCAAACTAAAGGAGTAAACATGCAATCAAATGCATTACTAAATTCTGTGTACCAATCAAAATCTTTCCTCGTGGAAACTTTACACAGTTGGGTTATATCTTAGTTTGTCTCTGTCATGCGTAGAATATGCAGTACCACTTGCATTTTTCAGCATATCTACTTTTCAAAAGTAATCATGACAGAGACATAATGCTCCCTAGATATTCGCAAGGCACTATATGTAAGGCTACTCTTCATGGATTACCACCAATAGTACAAAAACTGGCAAGATGTGTAGAAAAGTTCTCTTTAAGCAGCCTAAATCCCAGAAAGTAAAAGCAGCAACCCTGTTTCATTGGTATATATGAAAGGAAAACAACAACTAAGCCTTTATGAAAGGAAAACAACAACTAAGCCTTTTCTCATTCTAGATGGGTTAAGCCTTTTCTCCTATTAGATGGATGGACTAAATGGATTTTTTGTTTCCATAAAACTCTATCATAATTAGTAAAATTCATGATGAATAAGTCCGACAAAGTTTTACGCCGATAGCCAGAAGTCTAACCCAACCCTCTTTTATTTGGGCTAGCAACCGGTCATGCAAAGGTGATTCTTTACATGAGCAGAGTAAGCTAAATTATTTGATTGATCTATAAAAAAGAAAAGGAAAATGGATATGTGTTGATTCAATTCCACATGTGGGAATGTCATGATAACATCTTGAGAAGTTATTGACGCAAAGATATCAGTTAGCAGGGATTATCATGGCCGACATGTTTCCTGTTCCACACTCTCAGAGATAATTTATGATGATGTAAATATGAACTTGTAAAGGTTCAGTACGGTACTTTACATGCATAGACAAGATAGTCATAGATCAAGGAAATCCAAATCCAGATGGAACAACCCATGAAAAGGTTGCATCATCACCAATGATTAATGTGACATCGGCTCCATATCTTCACCCACAATAAAATGGCATCAATATTTCAGACTTGAATTACCCCTGGAAGCCTGCCATGATATGGCCCCAAGTGGTATTGCCGACAAGAAGGCGTGCGGGCTCCAATGCACGGCAGGGACAGGTATCGATGGCATGTTGGTTGCCATTCTTCAGATGAAAAGGTAGCATCTTAGCTCTCTTTTGACAAATGCAGCGAATATGCTATATTCCTAGAAGTGTGAAGGGTTACGGCATTGACACTAAAAATTGAGGCATTACTGTGACAGTATCTGGGTATCTTGCCATGGGATGTTCTCATTTCTCAGTGCAAGTTTCGTGGGAATTGAATCGGTATTTTTCTACCCATTCTGTTTCTTCCCTTGTGACTAATTAGCCATTGAGGCCTTTTTCAGTAAAAAGTTGATTGATGTCCTTCGACAATCTGTCCCACATTTAATTTGGTAGTTTTGCAAGAAACAAAGAATGAGTGAGAAAGATCACCTGGTAGACACTCAAATCTAATGACAGATCATTTGAGTTTTGTGTCAAGCTATAGGAAGGAATGAAGAAGAGAAAGGGCGTAAAGCATGATTTTTTCATAAAAGCACATTTACCTTCTCAAATATCATAAAAGATTGAACCCTGTAATGGAGGAGAGAAGATCTTCAGTCCAGAACATTATGAGTTGCACACAGCCACAGGCTAATAAAGCACAAATAGATCATTACTATGTGCATCTAATTCTGGAATCACCATTTCACCAAAAGCGAAAAAGATTAATCCCCAAACCCTGCAATTGTCATGTTACATAGCCCTCTAATGACAAAAATAAACACTAACAGTTAAATCAAAAGATGAAATATCAGAAAAAATGACGTGAGAATGTTTTACTCCTCAAGCGATTAATGATAGAGAGAACGAAACTGAAATGAATATAATGTGAGACTCAATTAGACACTTAGTTAAGGGATTAATAATAAAAGGATAAACCAAAACTTAAAAAACGTTAAGTAGTTGGACTCCCCATTGCACCAAAAGTGAAAAAGATTAGGATCTAGAGTAAAGAAAACGTCCAAACCCTGCAATTGTCATTACATAGCCCTCTAATGACACAAATAAACACCAACAGATTAAATCAACAGATTTATACTTCGACACTCGTTAAGAGATTAATAATAAAAGGATAAATCGGCCTCATATTAGCACTACCAGTCAACGGATTTAATAAAACCAGAGAATGGTTACTCCTCAAGAGATTAATGACAGAATAAACTTTCGAAATTTAACGAGAGAATGGTTAAAACGCAAAGTGGGAATCAACCGCCAATTCATTTGAAATTTTGACAACTTAAAAGGGAAATTGGAAACTTATATAAAATATTTAAACAAGTCAAGAGTTGGAGGTGGCTGCGCGAAAGCGCGTTACCACCTACCACAAATTATGACGTCCACTCCTCTCACTTTAATACCTCTCCTCAGTGGCAGTCTTGCTCTTTCCTTTTCAATACGGTACTATCCTCTGTACAATTTTGAAACTCTGACCGTGACGAAAACGATACGTTTCAACAACTAGAGTGTTAGCTCATCGGTAGGGCTCCCTCACGCACACTCGCAGGTGGCGAATTCGACTCCTGAGGTGTCCATGCCTTGTTTATTAGCCTTCAGCCTAGAACCACGAAATTAAGAAAAAAGGGTAATATGTCTTATTTAAAAGTTGAAATTATCAAGAAGTGATATCTAAAGTATGGACTGCTTGTCTGGCTTTATTTTCACATATTTTAAAGAAGAAGAGTCGTTATTACTTGGTTGTGAAAAATATGCCACCATGTATATACATGATGCATGTTTGAGAGGGACTTCACAATTTTTTTATGAAATACGGTGTATATACCTTCTTTTCTCTTTTTGTTTCAATGGACAGGCCGAAACAATTTGGCTTTTGATCGAGAGGAAGCAATAATTCTTTTAGAGTTAACTGTTAATATGGCACAGGATCAAGCTCTATAGGAATTTATGTAACCGCACCTATCTAATGTTTGTAAGGCTTGGTCGATGTGCATGTTGTTGTGAGGAGGTTGAAGCCACATGCATGTCTTGAAACTCATGACCTTCAACTTGTGAGTCAACTCCCTAGCTAAGTGAGATATTGCTCGTTGTGGTACGCCACTTTAATGTGTTATTCATAACATGATTTTTTCTCGTTCAAATACATACAAGTTATTTATTGACTTTGCTGAGTCCTATTAGAATAACAACAAATAATATACAACACATTCAAGCATATAATTCTGAATGTTATTTAAGAATTCATTTTTTAAGGTGCTAAATTTTTTTACTGAGATACGACTCACATAAGCTAACAAAGAAAACTCAGTTCATGGATCATGATCAAGATGGTGTTTATATCATATAGCTTCCAAGGATTTATGTGTCAATGACTACTTAGAGGTGTATATGGGCTCAATATGAATTAATCAAGTCAGGATTAGATAATAGAGCAAATGGATTTGAATATGTAGTCAAATAAGAAATATATAACCCAATTGGATTTGGGTTTGGATTTGGATTTGGTTTGTGTGGAGTGCAAGCCCACACAATTGCCATCCCTAATTGCATGTTCTTGTAGAGGTGGCCGGCTTAGACCTGGCCAGGAAATGAATTGTTACCAGAATTAAACCGGGTAAACCAAACTGGAACCTGGACCCCTTATGGTCCACTTATTGGGAAACCATACTTGAAATAGAACCAGTCACTGAAAATGGAAATTTCAAGTAATTTTTTCTTGGTTTTAAATCCTATCCTTATTTCATGGACTTTTCAAATGAAATCGGAACAAAACCATCATGAAAATGGATCTAGAATTGGACTCAAAACCAACAGAACCGAAAGAGAGCACAGAATATATGGTGGAACCGAAACGGATCTGTGTTCTTCCATCCACACATACAGAGGAATGATATTGTTACAAGAGCACATTGCACCTTAGCTGAAAAGAACAGCATAGTCTGACTTTTCGGTAAAACTAACCATACCCAACTGTATTTAGGCATGCTTTGGATTCGACAAGGCTGGTTTTGTGTAAATCGAAACTGATGATTCCCCCAAAACTGAGAACCATAATCGAACTGGGACTCACCAGATGTAGAGCACTCGTCCGGGTTCGTTATGTTTCTAGTTCCAGTCTGGTGGTACCAAATTCATACCCGGTTTGTTTCTGGTTTCAAATGCTGGGTCATGTCCAAACCGTTCTTTTTCTACTTGGGATAAGTATACTGAAACTTATGAAGATTATATAATTTAAATGTCTTTCCTTTTTCAGCTTATGAAATATTATTAATACATCTTGGAAATGTGTCAAATATTGATACATGTTTTTCAGCATTCCGCAAACATCTAAGGTTTTGAAGTTATAGCTTTTCTGGTTAGGGGATCGATTTGCAAGTTAAAAAGGTCATGAATTCGATCACTGGGGATGCATCTGCTACACTTGCCCAAAAGGGAAAAGGTTTTGGAATTGTATTTTCATATGCCTCATGGAGACTTTGCCATGTAATGTGGAAAGCAGAAAAAACGAATTTGCTTTCAATCAAGAGAGCTCGAGAGTAGCAATTTCTTGCTTTCTGTGATCTTAATGAAGGAGATATGAGATGAAACAATGTGCTTTCATAAGGATCATAACAAGCAGCTCAACTTCGGAGAGAGAATCTAACTGACTGAAGCAGTCTGCTCTTTGAATCTTTTCGCTGTCTGCATGTTTTTCTCCAGAATTGTATTCCTTCCTGTTTCATTGAGTATAATAAAAGATACATAAAGCATATTCATCCTCAAGCAAAGGTGCAAAGATAGAACAACACAAAAGAATGGAAAGGTTAAATGCAGAAACAATCATGTTAAGATCGAGTACGCTTGAAAATAAGAAATTTTTGGAAGAGTAAATCAGGCGAGGCATCAAACTCAAATACAAATGTCATCACAACAATCTCTGGTTCTAGATTTTATGTACAGCAATCACTATCCATTCTGTCAAGTTCCTTCAGCACAAACATCAAGAGATGAACAGTTTAACCTGAAGCTCGCAAGCCAATGTGCACATCTATTTCCTTCTCCTTAGGTGTGGATGAGTTTAAACTACGTACCGATCCTTCCTCCATGCATACTTGCGCTTAATCAGAAGCCATACAACACCAGGCACACTGTGGAGTTGTTAATGAAGAAAACACGACCTTTGAATCTGCTTCCAAGATAATAATCCTGAGCTCCATTTTTAGCCCACCCTATTAGAGCTCATCTAAGAAGACTTGTGTTCACACCCACATAATACATTAATATATTGCATTTGCATTTAATGCACTATATGCATTAGATATTTTTCATTTTATCACCTCAGTCATGCATCTCAAAAAGATAGAATAATGAATATGTTTATGAAGATTATACACCGAAAGACATTATGTATTTATCACTACCTACTTATATATTTTTCTTGATTTATTATTTTATAGATAGACACATATATATGTATCTCCCTACATATGTGTCTATATATGTATGTATGCATGTATATAAGAAACAGCCCTTGTGTAGGGACAAGCACCTTGGGGTTAAACTCAGTAGAACCAAACATGTGCTTGTATAGCTCAATAAACCAAGGAACAAGCTTATAGTATCAAACCGAACAGAACCCACATGCACTTATGTAGCTTAATAGGCCAGGGAACAAGTTCCTAGCAGTCGTACCATGCCAAACCATAAGTTGCTTGCATCACTGACCACCCAAACCATAAGTTCAAGCTAGAAAAGTCATTTATCTAACCATTGAATCAAGACAAAATATTTTTGGAAGGTCCTGTGCAATAGCTTTGGTCCTTGGAGAATTCCATATGCCATGGGAGGCTTTTCTATGGATCTTTTTGTGGTACAATGGGGAGGCTAAAGCTAGATATGCACACCCCTGGTAATGAATTCATCGTCACCCCCTAACCAGGCGAGCCATAGCTCTTGTATATCGGAAGAATTGTGCTCGCAATGGGTTTAAGGTTTTATTTAAGAGAATTTGCCAAATTCTAGCACTTCACTTTGGAATTCTAGTTGTAACGATGGAGTTGTGAACCGATCATTTATCCAAATGTATCAGAGAATCAACCGCATAAACGTATCACTTTTCCAAATTGGTCTATGAATTGGATAGTTTCTCATTGGAACCACCAATGAGGACCAGTGCAGCTCTCCCTGTCCCTGGTGAGCCAGGGAAAATGTGGTCCCGGCTGGACCAGCCCACATTTTGGCATACATATACATACATATATACATATATGTATATATATTGATTGGATCCTCCAACCTACGGCATATAGGTGCACATGCCCACTCTTAAGGACTATGAATAGTAATGATATAAGAATGTCATTTATATTTTCTCCAACAAAAAATTAATCCATGCACATCAATCCATAATATAATTTTCTTAAAGATCTTAATCATTCAATCTTAAAAATCAACCGTTACATCTCTAAATCAAAAAACTAGTACCAACTATACACCTACAAAAAGTATCAAGGTATTTTTTCTTTTAAAATTTAAATTTCAATAACCAATCTTAGCTACCGATCCGGACGGTGAGATTCTTGAGTATGTTTAAGCATGAATTGATTGATGTGCACATGGACTATACTATCTTTTCAAACATCTTTGTAACTTTCTACGTGACACTCATGCCCCAAACTAGAAATGACATGCTCTAATAAGTAAACCACAACTAAATATGGATCTGATAACCAAGAAGTAGATCCAATTAGTTATTCGATTCATACCTGCAAGAGCCAACTAATATATGGAGCTGGCTGTGGCTTATGAAATTTCTAGCACAACCTGATCCTACTCCAGACACCATTTTCCGGGCAAAGAAAAATTTCCTAAAGAAAATCATTTGCATGTGAATAACACTAAGAATTTGCTCGCCGCATCATGGGCATGAAAAGCAATCCTGAAAACTGAAAACAGTCGACTTAGCAACATTCTGGCTGTATAACAAGTGGTAGAATTCATTCAATGACTCTTGCAATTACAAAGCTTTCAAACGGCCTAGTTTTCCACTTTGTGAGGTTCGCCGCTTTCCTTAGGAATTGGTTGGATCCTTTCATATGGTTTCCTAGTCAATGTTTCTCCCCTCAAAGCAGCTACATACCGATCATTAGTATTCTCTTTCCTCTGCAATTCGCCGAGAAACTCAGCTAGTCTCTCTTTGTTAGCTTTTCCCATCATCTAGTCAGGGTAAAAGTGAAAGCATTAGGAACCAAACCTCACCTGACATGCAAGAAAACAATGCATATAGTAGCTGCACACCAGAAAGGAACAAAGGCCATTCCGAATGAGTTCGATGCAGTGGCAAAGAAGATGTACCATTAAGAAGAAAAAAGAAATCAGCCATGAAGAATTTCAGTATATGTACATCTTTTGTTCTTACAAAATACTACGAGTATTCTGATCCCTACGAGATGCATAGCTGGGTATTGAAATCTTGACCCTCTGTCAGAGGGCCAAGACCTAGCCAGTGTAATATGCCACCATGGGAAGAATTACAGATATATTGTGAATCTATCAAATGTTCGGATACAGGCATAACACTACATTTTGCACTGAACACTTTCAACTAACATGTAGATCAATTTTGAAGGAGATACCAGCAACAGAAAGCAAAAAGCATCAGCTGCATGAACTCGAAAGGTCAATTTTCAACTTTAATTTTTTGCACCAGCAAAATGACCAAGCAAGCTAGCACAGATCTCCGGGAATCATCATAAAGACCTTACCTGGAGAACTAGCAGGAACTGCAGAATGACAAGGTAACAAGTTCTACTATCTATTGAAAACATTATTGCAGAAAATATCCTCTACAATCTAGACTTCCAACTGCCTCATCACGTCACCATATAATTACAGTCTGAAAATTTGCCCTCACAGAAACATGAAGTCAGCAGAGTGTTTCAAGAAAGAAATCTCAACACCTCATATTCGCCAATCTCTTCAAGAAATTGAATATCAACCGATATTAACAGCATGTTTATCTTGCAATAATACAAGATTTAGCAACCTAATTTGAACAGTTTTAAGCCTATATTTTGCAGATCTTTTGTAGTTTTATATTTTCCTAGGAAAAATAACAGCTTCTATTTACTTTCTTGATTTGAAGTTGAGAAACTTCCATAATTTTCACTAGAAAAACAACTTTTGAAAACCTCACCACATGACCTCATTCCCAAGAAAATGCCAAGAACGAGAACTGTCAGTACAATTGAAATGTTTGAGAACTTTTTTATTTGATATTTTCCAATTGAAAAGTTAGAGAGCATATTTTTGTAAAAAAGAACAGCCTAACATGGAAAATGAGAAAAAAAAGGTGTCACATTGACATGTACAATGTCTCTATCGATGGCACACAACTGAAAGGATGCCCCTACAAAGTGGATTTTTTTATCTTGAATTGGTCAAATGGTTGGAGAAGAAGTCAACAACTGAAAGGATCAGTGATGACCCTTAGACATTATTGATGAATTCATAAGTTGGAATTTATGACAGATCCACCTTCTCATGATTCTGAAGATAAAGAGGACCAGAACAAATCATAAAATTAAGACCCATGTCACTGTAGGGGGAATATGTATAAATCCTAGAAAAGGCCATGGCAAATAGGCCAATGTTGGTCGTGACATCTCTTATTTCTAAGCTAATGTCATTTCAGAAAGACAGGCACCTCCATGAATGCAGTAATGGCCAATGAAAGCATAGATTCCTGCCCCTCTAGAGTAAGCAACTACTGTTTTTTGCTATGTCACATGGGTGCGGGTGTGGGATACGGCAAATTTCAAAAATTTTGGGTGCGGCGACACGGCTAGGGTATATAATATTATATATTATATATAATATTCAAGCTACATAAACTTGGTTTTTTGCCCCTGAATGTCAACCTACACTGACCACTTGACCCTATAAACTTGGTTTAAAGCGGATGAATTCATTCTTGAGCTTCAAGAAATGGGTTTTCCATATACCTATACAAGGAGTTCATATCTACACCATCCATCTCCATCAACGGGCTTGAAAAGACAACAATCGAATCATCTAGAGGGCTTCAAACACGATTCTCCCTTTCACTGCTTTGGTACAACTTGTAATATAAAACCTTGGGCTATGTTCTCTAATAGCAGAAAAGGTGTGATCAGTCATAGAGAGCATAAGAGGTAAAGTCCTAGAGCAACAGCTTATTGATGGCATCCTCGTGGTTGGCACACCTACCTTGGAGCAGTTGACCATAACCTGACTGGTGCCAAACGCACTCTCACTACTCTTGAGGACTATGGACAATGAAGCAGAATGCAGCTTGGCCACATTGAATAAGGACAAGCAGAGAACTGAACCTCCTGGTACATGATTTAATGAAAAGTAATCCATCACTGCTACAAAAGTTAGGCCTTGACCAGTAAAGATAAAAACAGAAATCCATCTTGAGATTGATGGATTCTTTGCAAAGTTTTGTCTTCAACTGATTGATGTCTTACTCTGCGCAGCACTTATGGTCAATCCCATGAAAGAACTTCCGAAGAGATCATCAATGACTTCCTTCAAAGAGCGGTAAAATGCCACTAAGTGCAACCTCATAAGTCTATTGAGTGGATGAGAACATGAAACTCTCAATTTCTAAATTGTATGTTATTAACTAAATGGAGGTGGGTTTTAGCCAACATAGAGAATATGTCAGACTTGAAAGTTGACCTTCATTCAACCACGATTCATTATCCATAACATGGATGTTAAAAGACAGGACAAATTCAGCATGTTCACTTGTTTTAGGGTGCATTGAGGAATTGATTGAAGTAAACAGTTTCTGCCATTTGGTAAAGCTCAATCTCATAACTAATCCCTGCTTGAACTGGATCAACCAGGATCAGTCTTTGGTTTGGTTTACTTGAAGAGGAACTATATTCCACTGAACCATGGTGATGGTGACATGAGCTTGGGCCTAGTTCAGTGGAAACCATAGACTCAGGTCCAAGTATTGATTAACCTGATTCTGTGTACCATGAAGCCGAAAGTTTTCCTTTCCTAGAGGTGGCATTCAAGCTCACTGCACACACAACCTAGATAATATCCAATAAATGGAGGATCAGTTCAGTACCTTGAAAATATTAAACTCATCTTTTAGAGGATATTAAGGATCTAGTTGAAGAGATACTTTTCTGCCACTTAGTAAAGCTTAATCTCATAACTAGCCCTGGTTCAATTCAATGTAGACAAAGCCACTTAGCCTTAGTTTGGTTCAGTTGAACTGGCAAATATGATTGACCGAACAACACCCATGATTGCATGAGCTTGGACCTAGTTCAGAGGAAAGCAAAATTCATGCCCAAGGAAAGATGAACCTGACTCTCATGAAGTCAATCTTTACTTCAAGAACACTTCGAAGTTCTTTTTATTTCCTATTAATTGTTTAATTAAGTTTTTTTTTCCTTTTTTCTTGGGTGTGGGTGTGGGGGAAGGGATAGATAAACTTTTGGGAAGGGAATCACTTCAAGTTCCGTTCAAAGTTCAAGCTACCATACTAGTAGCATTAGTTCTTCTGCATCTCAATCATCAGAAGCTTCACAAAGTGAGGGTGTAAAATAGCCAGTTTTGGGAGCGTATGTGATAAGACAAGCAAAATATAAAGGTGAGGATGGAAATTCAAATTCTGTGTGTAACATTCCTTTACATTGATTGGGTGTTAAACCAAAGTAAGAACTCATCTATTGAAGTTGACACCTATTGGCATCAGACCACGTTAAAAAGTTGACAACATTGAATATATCCAGCTAGTCAAAAAAATGAGGGAAAAAAGGTCAAAGAAATCTCAACCCAACCAACACTCTGGTTTTCAGTCCTAAGATCACAATGCCAAGGGAAAAAAAAAAAGAAAACTAGCATTGATTTTGGATGGATCATCAAACTGAGGGAAGTAAACCCAGAGGAGTTGGATTTTGACAGATGCATGATTTGCATTCTCTTAACATTCTTTTGTTCCATCATTCCATGCCTATTTTGTCAAAGTTCTGTTGTAGAAACGTTAAATTATTGCTTAGTAGTTCAGTTAAATGTTTCATTGTCATAATATCTCTTTAAGTTTTAAGTTTTTAACCATGTACTGAATTTGAATTCCGATTGAGGTGTAACTTTGACAATCAAAAAACACCAAGTTTGGTTAGCGGAAACCAGCTTTGCCTTGAATATGAAAGAAGTTTCTCAATTTTTTCCTTATAACAAAATTCTACCGCAGAGACCAGTTAACCCATCTTAAGAATTTTCAGGACAAGCCAAAAATCCATCAAGATTTCCTAAGTAACCACATATGAACTAAATAAATCAAAATAATATAAAAATATGCCCTCCCCCTTTAGCATAATTGCACATAGATCATGATAATGGACCAACACAATCCAAAGAACAAAACCAATCAACCCAATTCAAGAAGAACAAAATTCAGCATTATCACAAGGAAGTTACCCAAACAAATCAACACATAGTGCGGCTCAGTAAAGCAAAATAAGGGTTCTCCCAACGCATATAACCCAATCTAAGACTACCCAGATGATAATAATCATAACCATCATCTCGAGATGTTCGAGAAATGAATAAAGAGTAAAAGGAACTCCATAATAGCGCTAACAATCACAAGTATCACAAGAGGGAGACTCATGAAATGCCACCAACTCTTTTAAAGTAAATAAACCAATCCAAGACCATCCGCATGACAATAATCAAAACCATCATTGACAATTGACTGAGAAATTAAGGCAGGAGGAAGGAAAAGTAAACCCGCAAAGTGCAAGTCGTCTAAGATACCAAAGGCAGGGAAATTTGCAAAACACCAAGCCAAGACCAAACGCATGAATAATAATGACAAGCATCATAATGGAACATAAGAGAAATGAAGGTGGGAGAAACAAAGAATTACGAGAGCTTCTGGTCTGGCGGTCTTCCTGAGATGGGCCTCGAGCTGCTCGTTACGGGAGCTAGTGACCTGCATAACGCCGTAGCCAACGACAGCAGGAACGACGCCGCAGACCATAGCGAACGCGAAGAAAAAACGCCTCGAATCTCGAGTTTTGCGAACCATCCAACGCCAAGTCTCGCTCTCCCACAGGATCGACATGCCTCTCTCTCTCTCTCTCTCTCTCTCTCTCTCTCTCTCTCTCTCTCTCTCTCTCTCTTGCTGCAATGAGTAGCAGAGTCCCCTGGGCCCTGCCTAATGATCCCGGGTCAAACCTCGGATCCAGTTCCTGACCCAGATATGCCCAGTCCCAGTTCTACCGGCATGCTATGAGTAGACTCGAGTGCGAATCCCATGTAAGACTAGGATTCGTAATTGCAACTTCAGACACGAACGGAGACAGTAGACGAATATACCCGAAAAGTCTGTGATTGACATGGAAAATGTATAAAGTGGCGATCGTGTTGATGTGTTAAGTCAAACAAAACAAGAGAAACCAGACACGTTGAAAGGTTTCAGCATAAGCAACCACTGTATCCACTTTATCATCGTCCTCGGGATATTTGTGAACTTACAATTTATTTTATTCTCAATTTTGTATATGCTTTAAACATATCCAATAAATATATGATAGACTTTTTCCATTCAATCACTAACAAAATCTGTGACCCAGATTCTTTGAAAAAACACAGGAACTTAATGAAAGTTATAAGTCTTTGCTCAAAACCATAGATTCATATTTTAAGAATTCTAAACCACAGGCTCCTTTTTATTATATGGAGTACCTGAACGTCTTATATCTCTATCGAGGATAGCAGCGACACTGGTGATAAGCACACTGGTGACGACGGCAATGAAGTTGTCGAATGTGATGGTAAAAATGGAGGAAAGAAATGTTGGTTACCTAAGAACATATTTCACGGAGGATGACGGTAGTGGAGGAGGAAAATATGGTGTGGAAGAGAAATGAGCGGGGGAGACGAGAATGAAGATGATAAAAGGTTAGGAAAGAGGATAAAGAGCGAAAACGAGGAAACGATGGATAATATGATGATGAAAAAGGGAAAGATGAAGATGAAACAATGGATAGTGGAGAAAGAGACGGATTAGATTGTGGCAACAACTTTTTGATGTATAGATTTAGGTTTTGCATGATTCAGGACTTATGTTGGCTTGTTCCAAATTGAATCAAGCAGGATCCAATTAATTGGCTCAATTGTCATCTCACATGAACTCGCCATAGGATGAAATTGATGGCATTACTTAAGAGATCTCTTTTGATCAACAGAGAAAACCTCAAATCTATAATTTATTATACGAGGAATTAAGGTTCAAAAGTACTATAAAAAATACCACAAGTTTGTTTTGTGAAATTTTCACTTGCAAAAGCTCATATAACCCCTTCTTAACACAGTCCACTTTTACTTGGGGGTGACTCGTAGATCATAACTTTAGCCGTGGACCATACTTCTTTTAATTGTTCAAAATGTCCCACCTCGCTCCTCAATGAACCAAGTTACTTTCACTACATTAACACGATCAGCAAATTGAACTAACAGAAACAATGCCCTAATAATCTATTCTACCAAAAATCGTATATGTAATCATAGAATGGAGGAGAGAAGATTTCAACAAATGAAATGTCTTCAGAAAAGATGTGTGAGAGAGAGTATTGTATTATCAATTAAATAAAAATTACAAGTAGGGGCTTACTTCCCCTGGCAATGCAAACTGGTCAACAAACACTGAAACTATACCATTCACCGGATTATTTGTCCGAACCGTCACTGTATTGTTAACAACATCTCCAATAGCATGAGCAGGAATTTCGCCGGTCCCCTTCACAGTCAGGGAGTAACCCACATGAGTGATCCTTGCCGGAAAGATCAAGTCAGACGAGAAGTCGACTGTCCAACTTGTTGAATTTCCGGCTGCCGTCTTCCTAGCAACAGTGGACATCATCTTCATCCCATTTACATTGTTCCTATCTACCACAACTTGTTCAATCTTAGTGAAAGGTCCACTACCCTCATCCAGCACGACGATTTGTACTCCGTTATTGCTGCCGGAAAACATGTTATCAACGATATTTAGGCCGGAAATCTTCCCGTTAACCGATTTTAGCTTAACATTGGCATCGCCTAAGAAGAAGGTGTTGCTCACATGGAACTGGACGGGGTCCTCAACAACAATGCCGGTATAATCCATATAACAATTATCAATTCTAGTCTGAGCTAAACCAGCCAACTGCACCAACACACCAATGCCACCCCAGCCTGTAGCCTTATTGTAGCAATGCACCCCAGTAAGTATGTTAGCTTGGCCACGAAGTATGACTCCGGTGGCCGCCGAGAAAATCGCGATATCTGTCAGTGCATTATCATTGCTCGCTAAATTAATGGCTGTGCCGGAGAAGTTTCGCTCACCCGGATCGCCACCGACTGTTAGATGCTGGCCTAAGAATGAGCTGGAGATGTAGGTCTCATGACCGCGCTCCACAAGTATACCATCGGTCATGAAGTGAATGACAAAGCAATTCTCTACCCGGATTCGGGCTGAGTCGATCACCAGAAGGCCGCCACCGCGGTATCCACAATCCAGCATCAAGTCTCTGTATGTTATGTCCTCATAGTAGATGCCAACTGCAGCCACCTTTTCCTCAGTTAGATCTACTATTTGTGCAGTCTTGGTTGCTCTCGCAGATGAGGTACTCCATTGTTCAATCAAGTAACCATTTGCTGGAAAATCCTGAGATGCTCGTATGGTGCCTCCTTGGATCTAATCACAATCAATGAACCATTTTCATATACAAGCCATAACCTTGCTTTTCTTTTAGTAACAAAAAAAAGAATTTCAGCCTCAACTCGTGTTTGTGTGTGTGTGTGTGTGTGAGAGAGAGAGAGAGAGAGAGATCAACTTACCACAACGTTGCCACCACCATTAGCAGGGAATCGCAAGGGCTTGCTTATCTTGTAGTCTCCACCCTCTAAGTCTATCTGAACGCCACCGAGATCCTTCACTCCTGGTAGCAATTCTGATGAACTTGGGACATTGAACGCATCTTCAATCACTTTGAGAAATGCATCGCTGCTATCATTTTGGCCAGTGGGATCCGCCCCATAACGTGCAGGATAGAACACTGTCGTAGTGACCTATTACAAGTCATGATAATAACCAAATTAGTAAGTACAATTAGCAATATATGGAATCATGCATGGATATAGATTATATACCAAAATAGTAAGTACAATTGCGATTGCTGAATGTGATCATGCATATACTCGTCAGTATCCATTTGAAAAGTCTAATTTTCTTCTCCTCTCTCTCTCTATATATATATATTTAGAGAGAGAGAGATGGGATCCGCTCATTATTAACATGTTATTTATGCTTAATCATTCATTTTTTGGGATATGATTATAACAATATTGTTTTCATTCTTTTTTTGAAAACCCTTAAAATTTGTGGGAACTGGAAAAAAATTGTAGGGATAGCATGTATGTTTCAGAACTTTTGAGGGGAGCCAGGTCTCTGCTGAAACCCCCTTGGCTTCAACACTCTCACACTTGAGAAGTGGAGTAGTCTGAATAATGCGTACATCAGCCATCCAACCGGATGTCTTGAAATTAAGATACTGCCTAAGGATAATCATTAAAGCATCTAGACAGATATGTGATCATCATGTAGTAAATTTGACCGAGTTTGGTTCAGATGACTGAAGATCTTGATCTAGCACAAAAAATGAGTCGCCTATCTCATCATTCATCTCGTCTCCAACATGGTGGTCTGTCATAGTGCTAGATCATGATCTCCCAAATCACTTGATTGGAATGGTTCTTAATATCAGCTTGTGCCAAAAAGCCGACCTGCATGCCGCGACAATACAATACCTCAACCAATGTTGTTAGAATAATCTACTGTGTATAATTGTTTTTCAAATTTGTATTGAAAGAATGAATTACCAAATTGGATGTAATTGATCATTCTGCCCGAGTAGACCGAATTTAAATAAAGGATCCAAGATAAGATAATGAATATGGAAAAGACAGCTGAATAATCTAAATTGCCATTTTCTTTTGTCAAATGATTGTCTACATAATGGTTATCCTATTCCCTCTCAAGAAATACATTTACAGAGAGAGGGAAATGCATGGTAACCTTAGAGTTGCACGCACACGAAGAAACTCACACACACACACGGGGAAAAAATTAAGAGTCATGGTAGCAGAATTGATCTGAACATACATTAGCAGAACTCAGCAGGCTCGCATTCCCTCCAGCTTTGTGCTTCCGAGCGGCCGCATTCTCTTTGAATTTGGCATAAAGATCAGAAATCGTGGGTCTGTAACAATGGACGCCATCTACAGCACACAAGAGCAGAATCAGCAAGCAACACTCAACCACATGCATATTCATTTTGATGGGAGAAACTTTTAGAGCCGAAACCCAAGAATGAGCAACCAGCTACCACTTCAATTGCCTTTTAAATTGGACGGAAGAAGGTGGATAGAGATGCATTGCTTGCATGGCCATCCATATCTTTATGAACAGTGGCTATAAATGGGATAGATTTCAGTTGATAAGGCTGGCAATATCTTTCTCTTTCCTCTTAAGAGAGCATGCTATGGTGGAACTTGCAACTTACCTGGTGTCTCTAACTAAATCATTTGTCTGGTTCTCTCTCTCTCTCTCTATATCCTAGTATGGTAGTTTCTTTATGATGTTTAAATTTAGACACCGTAGTTCAAGGTGGCTGTTGAAGACCTTTTCAATATGATCTGTTTTTTCTTCTTCAAGTGAACCCCTCCAATATTATTGCTATTGACAGAAAAAACTCCCACCTTTTGCTTCGTCAGCATGGTGTCGTTGGATGAACTGAGTTAGTAGAGAAGCTTAGAGTAATTATATAACTGCATTGACCTTATAAAGTTTCATTTGAATTCCTTTGAACCCAAGTCAGGATAAACATGGGTCTCATCGTCTACTTATTGGGGTTTATGAAAGCATGTGTATGTGTATATATCATGCATATATACATATTATATGTATGATCTTGCGTACCTCATGCATACCTCTCTCTATCTTATGTAACCATAAACCCTAAAAGTTTTTTACCAAAAGATTATTCACATATACTTCCAAAAGTTCATGGATTTGGTCATTAAAAATAGTAATCATGGCTCTTGATAAGTAACACCATTATTTTTTAAACCAAAAGGCATTACAGTGTAGCAGTATGTGCCCCAAGGTATGGTAAAAGTGGTTTTGTGTTGATCTTTTGAAAATAATTTGATTTGATTATAACCCGAATAATCATCTACATTTTATAACTAGTTGTGCTATCGACAATCAAATCAATGTTAGGCAAAGAAAAATTATCTTTTGGATTGGCTTTTTTCAAGTTTCTGAAATCAATGCAAATCATCGTTTTTCTATTCAACTTTCAAACAACAACTATATTTGAAAGTCAATTGGAGTAAGCAATGGGATTTATAAAACTAACTTTTAAAATATCCTCTAAATCTTATTTAACTTAGAGGTGGATATAAGGACAAATTTTTTAAGTTTTGCTTTATAGGATTAACATCGGATTACAAAGGTAGGCGATGTTCCATGACTTTAAGGTCTAATTCGAGCATATCCTTATAGGTTTATATGAACACCTCGATGTATGATTTAAGGAACTCTATGAAGATGCTCTTTCGAGTTAATATTTTGACATAAAGAATTTTTTGAAATAGAAGATGATGCTCCTTCATAAGAACATGATTTTAGGTTGAGTATGTACAAATGTTTTGACAAAATCATACTTTTTGATGGTATATGATTTTGAAAAAGGTTTTTGATGAAAAATTTTGTTTTAATTTTTTATAAGTTATTTAGTTTTTCTCGTATTTTTAGTATTTTCAAGACAAACTTTCGTCAAAAAAATGTGAAAAACACTTTCTTTTGGGCATTTTCAAATTTTGCATTGTTTTCATGTTTTTCAAGATTTTTTGTTTCTTTATTTTTGAAGATATTTCAAATGTTTTTGGTTTTTTTAAATATAATTTCTTTAAAATTTTTGATAGAGGAAGAGGAATTTTCCATCAAGCCTATAAAAAACATTATAAGTTAGGTTCCAAACAAAAGATCTAAATCATAGGTTTAAGTTTTATTGAACCCTAGGTTACCCCGAACCTAAATGGTTTTGGGTGGGGGTTCGGAAAATTTTAAAGGGTTAAAGCCTAACTCATGTTGACATTGGTTTGGGGATGAAACAAGGGGTTTCAAACACCCTTGCCTCTACTACTAGACCTTGGTAAGGTGTATAGCCCATGTTTATGATCATGTTCGAAGGCTTTTCAAGTTTGAAAAACTTAGGATGAGATGGTTTTGGCACATGCTATCGTTATGAGATGTGCTAAACCCTAGGTCTTTGAGAGTAGTCTAGGACATGGATGTTTGAGGTGGGGACGACCCATTAGGGATTGACCCTATGATGGCTTTCCCCTTCTTACAATTTAGGTATTGACATAGTTCACTCGTGATGTATGGTGAGTTTTGGACTCTCTCCAAGACACTACCATGACCTTGTCTTCTCAAGGTATCTTATACATTGATAGAAGGTTGAAAGGACAACCATGTGGGAGTGTGTCTAAGGCCTTCTTAGCAATAAATTATAATGAGGGTCGATGTCATCACGGGGTATCCACGGTAATTCTTTCATGGGAAGTTTGATCGATCCGAAGAATAGAAAGAATTGTCATCATACCCCGTGATGACAATCGCAATTGGTTTGAGCCTCTCTAATGAAATTCCAACTTAGACGATTATGTGCATCGACTTAAGTGAATTAAATTGTGTCTTAAGAGTCGTTGCTAGTGTGTAAGCTCATACATTTTCACATGAATCAATATGGATGAATAGAAGCACAATGATGAACAAAACAAAAGTTAATCTTCATTTGGTACTTATATGAGACTTTAGATTAGAAATTTAGAATTATAAAATCCTAGATACATACATATAGACGGTCAGTTTAGAATTGGTCCGTCCGAATCACCATTGAACCGTTTTCGGAACCGCCGGTAACTGGACCCGAATACCTCTTAATTTGCTTCTTTTCTTGACAAACTTGTAGTCATGTCAAATATGATTATTATTCGAAACCATGCTAGTTTAAGAAATAAATGCTTAGATCGTCAATGTGTAGCGTAACTATTGGAAAGAAACTAAGCGTAGGAATTCACGGACTCAATGAAGTATTTCATGGTGCAATCTTCACGTCATTCTGAACCGGCGCACTCTCGGCTCAGATTCCTCGGCCTGAGTGTGTTCGCTAGGGCTATTTGTGGGACCCTGTTGGGTCCAGGACCACATGAATATGGTCCGCCCGAACCCAGACCAGCTAAAGTGGATTGTAGTGAGAAATCGCATCCTCTTTTCAAGGTGCATGACAAACATGACCACGCTCACCTTGTTGTGACCCTGATCGGTGAGAGACTAATATAACGTCATCAATCTTCTCTCTCTTATATATATATATATATATATATATATATATGAAAACCGGATCCTCCTCACGTCTAACATGTCAATCCATTACTTTGTGGTAGAAATACCTGGCAAGATCCAATGACTATAATATATTATAAGTTACTCTCAAAGTATTACCATCCGATAACCTTTGATGACTATATAATCTCGAAGAACCTTATTATTCATATATATATATATAACAATTAAGTATTTTCTTATACTAGATGGAGTCGATTACATGAATGCTTTGTTTCTATAGAGGCCGACCATGTGTCATGTGAATTGTTAACTCAATATAAGCTAGATCATTCTTTATTGTGTCTTTCCAACAATTTCATGGTCTCCTTCCTCGTTTTTTTAATATTTTCACAGTCTAGTTTATCATATTTTCTTACCAGAACTTACTTTGGTATTCTTTTACATGTTCAAACCATCTTAAATGATTTTTTTCATTTTATCATCTATCCATTGATGTCACTCTCAATTATATATATATATATATATATATATATATATATATATATATATATAGAGAGAGAGAGAGAGAGAGAGAGAAGAAAGAAACGGAAAGAAGGTTAAACTTTGGTTTGACCCTAAATGTCATGAAGCTTGATTTAGTTGACATATTAGCATCCTTAACGCAATTCACGCTCGTAATATCTTGAGTTGAAAGTGGTTCAAGTTAGTTCGGTCAAGTTTCATTATGTTAAACTCCATAGCAGATTTATAGATGTCCATTCTCATGGGGTTGCCGTGTGAAATATCCACACCATTTTTTCATTTTTTTCAGGTAGGTGTCAACTTCGGCTATTTTTATATGCATGCACTGGGTCAATCAATTTATGTTCGAACCTGGGTCTAAGCCCAAAAAAATATCCATATATCAATGGGGCTGGTAAACAAGCTGAACGAAGCAAAGAGGGGCAGTTCGTTGTTCATTCCCTAAGCCAATATTCTCTTCGTGTTTAGCTCATCGACTTGCTTGATACGAGCCAAACATGACGAGTTAATAGAACACGAAACAGGACTCGCGTGTTAAAGTAAAAAAATCTAAATGAATTTCTTCGAAAGTTAAAATTTTATGTTTATATATTTTTATTTGTTATAAGATAAAATGAATTGTTCATATTCTCACCTATTTATATACAACCGATTATCCAGTCGGTATGTTTGCTAACATATCTATGCATAAATCAGAAATATTTCCCATAAAAAATCATATATACATCAATAAACGAGCTTGACAGAGCAGGATCGGTACAATTTTAGTATTCTAACCATATAGCTTAACTAGCTAGCTCGTGTAGAGCTCGACCCATTCGCGAAGAGTTCGGGTTAAGATTCACCTAAGCTCAATCTAAATGTTCCAAAGAGTATTATTCTGAAGTATTATCCCGTATGATTTCCCCTTACACTCTATATAAGACTCCAACCCCACAGTGCCACTCAAGCCAACTGTACCCACATACCAATTCCTCTCTGCTTGACCCGAGCCCACTTTGCCCACATCTCGGACTAATCGGGTTCACGTCTAGGCTAGGTTTAAGCCCACCCCATAGCGAAGATCTCAGACCTGGTCTGGTTTGAATCTAGGCTCGGTCTAAGCCCAACCTAGTTCGCCAGTACTTGTTTCTGGTTTGTGACACCGCCATGGCTGATTGCTTCCGTATCATCTTCCTCACCCTGACCCTATTCTTGTCACTACTGGTTTTTTCACCAAGTGAAGCATGCTCAGGAACTGAACCTGCGACGATTTACGTGCCGGACGGGGAGTTTGTTTTGGGTCCGGTCACACTCTCGGGGCCGTGTAGAATCCCTGAGATTACCATCAAGATCGATGGCACCTTGGTGGCGTCCTCAAATTACTGGATATATGGGAAGGCTCGACACTGGTTGAGCTTTGAGTACGTGAGGGGTGTGAGAATTGTGGGAGGCAATTTGGATGGCAGGGGACATGCCTTGTGGGCTTGCAGGGCTTATTCTTGGAACTGTCCTGAAGGAGCACCAGTACGTCCTCTCTCTCTCTCTCTCTCTCTCTGTCGCTTTGAGTACGTGAGGGGTGTGAGAATTGTGGGAGGCAATTTGGATGTCAGGGGACATGCCTTGTGGGCTTGCAGGGCTTCTTCTTGGAACTGTCCTGAAGGAGCACCAATACGTCCCCTCTCTCTCTCTCTCTCTCTCTCTCTCTCTCTCTCTCTCCTCTCTCACACACACACACACACACACACACACACACACACGTAGGGACAAAGCCATATCCGATATCTACTTACGATATTGGGGAGTACAGCATGGCCCTCAAACCCCTTCTGTGTGGAATCCTTCCCGGGTGCCAATATGGGGGTTCAAAGAGATGGGATGGGCTTCTCTTGCTTTTGGCATAGTAAGCGCGCACAGTCGAAACACACAGACCCACATTCATGTGTGTGCGTGTGCGTGTGTATTCCATAATTTGAATGTTTATAAAGTTACTCAAGGCAATTATGGTGATGACATGTTGGTTTCTTAATGCATAACATGTCCATGTTCATAAAGATCAATGTTCCCTATTATTGATTATGAAACCAAAAAGTGCCTTGATGCATATCAATGTTCCTCCAAGATCTGAGGCATCTTAATGCATTTGTACGCGAGGCTCGGGTTAGACACAAAAGTAGAACAAAATTTGAACCAAATGTGTATATATATATATATATATATATATATATATATATATATATATATATATATATATATATATATATATATATATATGAATTATGTTGGCTATGAATATCATTCATCCCAAGTTCACAACCTGCGGGGATCGAGACATAGTGATTACCCATTACCCATTTGGGTGTGACAAGCACAGCGTGGGTATTGATGTTGGGATCTCCAACTTGAAGATTCCTTCAAGTCAAGGCTTCTCTTTTACATAGAAAATTGAAATTAGTCTTCATCGACTTTAACTCTGCCCATGTAAGGGATCACCCTTGCATTGCCGGTCCCAAGTCCCGATAAAGGAGGAGGATTGTGTTAGGCTTCCGACAACCAACGTAAAACTTCGTCAGACTTTTATGACATGAATTACAAAAATTATGATCATTGCTTTGAGGCATCCCCACCTAGCGACGTGTTGCAGAGCCCGAATGTAGTAATAATTAAGCAAGGGCTATTACATTTTTGCTCGAATGTAGTGAATCAATTGCAAAGAGGGTTCCCACATCATGGACGGGTGTGGGTAAAGAAGTTAGTCCCGCTACATTGCCGCCCGAATGTAGTGAAAAATTTTCAGATAGGGTCTCCACATTTTTATTATGGATGGATGCGGGAGGTAAGGAAGGTATTCCTAGATAATAAGATTCGTATTGGTTCTTGGAATATCAGAACATTACCCGATAAGCTAATGGAGGTGGTAGATACTATGATTCGGAGAAAGATTCATATTCTATGTTTACAAGAGACAAAATGGGTTGGAGAAAAATCAAAAGAGATAGAGGATATAGGTTTTAAATTATGGTACTCAGGTAAAGAAAAGGCTCGAAACGGAGTTGGTTTTATCATAAATAAAGATTTAAAGGATAGTGTAGTAGACATACAACGATATGGTGACCGAATCATGACGTTGAAATTAGTGTTAGGAGCAGAGGTTTTGAATATAGTTTGTGCTTATGCACCCCAAGTAGGATTAGAAGATAGTATAAAGACGGCTTTTTGGGAAGAGTTAAATAAGGTGTTTCAAAAGATTCCACAAAGGGAGATGTTTTGTTTAGGAGGAGATTTAAATGGACATGTCAGTAAAGAGGCATTAGGATATCAAGGGATTCATGGAAACTTTGGTTTTGGGGATATAAATGAGGAAGGTAGGGAGCTTTTAAATTTTGCTATGGCATTTGATCTCTTTATAGTCAATACAATCTTCAAAAAACGAGATGAACATTTAATTACTTATAAGAGTAGTTTATCACAAATACAAATTGATTACTTTATTTGTAGAGAAAAAGATAGAGCGTGTTGTAAAGATTGTAAGGTAATTCCAGGAGAAAGCTTAACCACCCAACATCGACTTTTAGTTATGGATTTATAAATAAAAAAATAGACAAAGAAGAAAAGAGTGCATCGAGCTATTGAGACTAAATGGTGGAACCTCAAAAGCGAGAAAGAAGATATATTTAAACAGAAAGTCCTTCAAGGAGATGTTTGGAATTATGTTGGCACACCCTATGATATGTGAAACAATATGGCTATACATATTAGGAAAGTGGCGAAAGATGTGTTAAGGGTATCTAAGGGAGGTGTACCGGCACAAAAAGAAGCTTGGTGGTGGAGTGAAGTAGTACAAAATAAAATCAAGGCAAAGAGGGCATGTTACAAATTACATTATGCTAAGAAAACTAGTGAAACTTTAGAAGCTTATAAGAAAGCAAAGAAGGAAGCAAAAAAGGCCGTTAGTGAAGCAAAAGCTAAGATTTGGGATGACTTATATAAAAAACTCAACTCAAAAGAGGGTGAAAGAGATATTTTTAGGATAGCTAGGGCTAGAGATAAGAAAACTAAATATCTTAATTATGTTAGATGCATAAAAGACGAGGATGAAAAAATTCTAGTGGCAAATGATGATATAAGAAATAGATGGAAAAACTATTTTTATAATCTTTTTAATGAAAATAAAGATGTTAGTATTAGTTTAGGAGATTTAGCCAAGTCAGAAAAGTATATAAACCACAATTTCTACCGACGTATTCAAAAGAATGAAGTCAAAGAGGCTCTTAAACATACGAAGAGTGGTAAATCGGTAGGACCAGATAATATTCCTATAGAAGTTTGGAAAATACTAGGAGAAATAGGAATCACTTGGCTCACAAGACTATTTAATGAAATATGGAAAAACCAAAAGATGCCCGAGGAATGGAGAGCAAGTACACTTATACCCATATATAAGAACAAGGGAGACATTCAAAATTGTGCGAATTATCGAGGTATCAAGTTAATGATCCATGCTATGAAATTATGGGAAAGAATTATCGAACGTAGGTTAAGACAAGTATCAAGTACAACAGAGAACCAATTTGGATTTATACCAAACAGATCTACTATTGAAGCAATTCACCTTTTGATACGTCTTATGAAACATTTTAGAGCAAAAAAGAAAGACCTTCACATGATATTTATTGATCTAGAAAAAGCTTATGATAGGGTACCGAGGGAGGTTCTTTGGAGAACTTTGGAAAAAAGAGGTATCCCATTGACATATATTAACCTTATAAGAGACATGTATGATGGTGTAATAACATGTGTGAGGACTCATGAAGGAACGACAAACTTCTTTGAAGTTAATATTGGGTTACATCAAGGATCAACTTTAAGTCCATACTTATTTATAATGGTGATGGATGAGTTAACAAAACATATTCAAGATAAAGTACCTTGGCATATGTTATTTGCAGATGACATTGTATTAGTGGAGGAGTCTAAGGAAAAAGTTAATAGAAATTTGGAACTATGGAGAGAAACATTAGAAAGCCATTTGGTTACCTCATAGGACATAGAAATTAAAATTGGTACATATTGCATCCCCCAAAAGGAAAGTTTTAAATACCTAGGGTCAATTTTTCATAGTGATGGAAGAATTGATGAAAATGTTACGCATAGAATTAATGCTGGTTGGTTAAAATGGAGAGGAGCATCAGGTATTCTTTGTGATAAGAAGATACCATTAAAGGTAAAAGGTAAATATTATAGAGCAGCAATTAGGCCTGCCATGTTTTATGGTTTTGAGTGTTGGGCAGTTAATCATCAACATGTACAAAAGATGTCTGTGACAGAAATGAAGATGTTGAGATTGATGAGTGGTCATACAAGAAAAGACCGTATACATAATGAGGTTATTAAAAACAAATTAGGAAGCACCAATAGAGGATAAAATGAGAGAACATCGTTTAAGATGGTTTGGACATATAGAAAGAAGATCAAAAGAAGAACCTAGAAAAACTAAATTTAGAAAGTATTAAAAGAGGTAGTATTGGAAAGAAACAATAAAGAATGATCTAGCTTATTGGGAGTTAACTGCTAACATGACATACGATAGGAATCTTTGGAAACAAAGAATCCATGTAGCCGACCCCGTCTAGTATGGGAAAAGGCTTAGTTGTTGTTGTAGTCTTCATGAACTTTGTAAGTCTCAAGTTATATCAGACAATAGGGAATTATCTACAATAGCTCAAGTTTCAATCAGTGAGGTTCATTGGAGCACCGGCACAAGGCGGAGTCAACCAAGTCCCAAGGTGGATCCTTGTCGTTTGAGCTATTTAACGGGTCTTGGTTCAATTGGGTTCAAGATCTTTGCATGGCTCGGTTCAGTTGGCGCAGCAGTGTGCATTAATGCCACTGACATGTATGCGTGCTTGTTTCTCTTGAATGCAGACCCTCATATTCACCAATGCAAGGGACATTATGGTTAATGGTCTGACCTCCATCAACAGTGAGCTCTACCACCTGGTGGTGCTGCAGGAACGTCAGCGTGCATGGAGTGACCATTTCAGCATCCGGCACGAGCCCGAACACCGACGGTATACACGTGCAACTCTCATCCAGTGTCAGTATCACAAACACGAGCATACAGACCGGAGATGGCCGCATCTTAATAGGCCCGGGAACAGAGAACATGTCGAGTGAGCAGTTTTCGTGTGGCCCAGGACACGGGATTAGGAATTAAATTCCTCTTGGGTTGTAGTGAAGACTTCCCTTTTCGGGCTGGATATTTTCTTTGTGTAGTGACAAAATCATGTCCTGAAGAAGTACCTGAACTTGCAGCATTGGAAGTCTGGGAAGGGATGCTAAGGAATCAGGAGTTCAGAACATCACAGTGAAGAACACAGTGATCACAGGAACTCAAAATGGCCTGAAAATAAAAGCATGGGCAAGGATGAGCTCTGGTTTCGTCCGAGAGGTCATCTTCGAGAAGGTCCCCATGAAGGATGTGAATAACCCCATCTTGATCGATCAATTCTACTGTCCCAGCAACAAAAACTGCCCACACCAGGTACTGATGCAACTTTACTTACATGCATTTAGCAATATGCAGACTTATTCAAGTTCAATGAATTGCATTACAGACAGATGTGTTTACACATATGACTAGTGATGTTGGTCATCATAGTGTTGAGCTAACAATCTGGTTCTGAACTGCAGAATTCCGGTGTAAGGATATCACAAGTGAGATATGAAAACATCAAGGGCAGTTCAGCTTCACAAATAGCGGTGAAATTCGCTTGCAGATGCGCCTTGCCAAAAGATAGCATGATAGATGTAGACTTGCCAGAAACAGACAGCTGTCTAACTTTAAGAATGCTGTTGGGACTGCTAGCGGAATAATGGAGCCACCAAGCTGCTTCTGAATAAATTCTTTAGGAAAAATTAATACACCTCCTAGCTTTAAGGTCAACACTCCCTTCATGTATACTTTAGAAGTTGGGGAGTTTAATGTAAAATCTGAAATATTATTATGAAGTTATTTGTATTAGCTGTTTTCAGATACCATCAAACTCTGAAGTTAAGCATGAGTGTGACCTCTTGCCTTGCATCCTCTTAGTCAACTCCACTTAATGTAAGAAAAAGGCTCGGTTGAGTTTAATGACTTAGACAATACTGTTCTAAAAGAGAAACTAAAATTCCTCTACAAAAATAAAAAGGTTGCCTTGTCACTGATTGTATTGGTTTGCGCAGAAGAAGGGTGAGCTTGTGGTTATTGTTGAATCCATGGCTCTTTTCTCCATGCATGATTTCTTCTTTAATGCCTTTGCCATCTGTTTCTAATACTAAAGGCTCAAACATCACCTGCTAATCCAACATAGCACGAACTATTAAAGAGTTTTCACCTTGCCATTCAATTATGGCCAACCTCTTCTTTTATAATATATTGTGATCACGTTATGCTACCATGTTTCTATGATAATTAACGGGGTTGGTAGCTTATATGACATGTATTTGCTAATATAAAATGTTGCTTTTAGTGTCAAATGATTCAGAAATCATTTGGTATCTCAATGGTTTGGATTCCTTTGGGTGTCTATTCAAAATTGTAAGATACAGTGTTGGAAAAGCCTTGACGCCAAGATTTTGTTGAAGAAGGAATGTTGAAAAAGGTGATTGCCTCAAACACCTTGATGTACCTTTCTTATGGTGTATTGCGCCCGTTCTCCCTTGCACACTTGAAGGAAAGGGTGTGTGATCTTCAGAAAGATCATCAGTGATCATTAGATAGCAAGCTGAATCTTCGTCACTGATTCCCATGTAATGTACTTATTCAGGTACTCGTTTGACGTATAAATAGATTACATTAAGGAGAAAATATTCACTCATTTCCATTACTGGAGTAGAATCACATATTAAATACATTGCATTACAGCAACAATTAGAGCAGGTCTCGACGAGGGATGGTAGGAGAGCAGGTGGACGGACTAGTGCACTTAAATATAAACTGGAAGCTCGTGCTATGAAAATGTCTGATGATAAATTATATCCCTATGCCACAAGGATACAGATAAAAAGCAACCATTAAGCTTCTTCGTGCAGGTTTCGATTAAGAATGGTGTACAGGGACGTAACAAGAGGGTAATATGGAGCATTCCTGCCACATGGTTTTGCATATATGATAAAATTCGAGAGAGAGAGAGAGAGAAAGAGTTATTGATCAATTTACCTATATACTTTTATTTCGTTTTGCGGTTAGATATCCAAAATAATCAACAAATGCTTGTGATCTTCCCCCACCAAATACATGTATCAAAATTTTCACATACATGTGGCCCTTCACAATCACCCTCTTACCTACCTTCCAGCTAAAGTAAGAACGAGCATGATACTGTTGAGGAACACCATAAGAAATGAGAGGTCATGAACAGGACGAGAAAGGTCAACTCGTCTTGGTTACAACTGCTTTCTATTCACTAATTGGCCAATCAAGAATCCATTGCCATCGTCCGTGATTCATAGCCATTTAGATGAGCCTTCTGCCAATTCCATGCTATTCTTAGGCTCTCCTCTAGATCAGTGTGTTGTGCATACCAATTCAGTTCTTTTTTTATCTTCGAAGGATCACTGTAAACTTCTGCATAATCGCCAGGTCTGCGATCGAGATGTTTGATGGAAACATCCACACCAGTTGCTTTCTTGCATGCTTCTACAAACTCCTTGACTGATCTACCTGACAAGGATCATAGATGTTAAAAACGGCTCATGTCAATGTTTATCACAGACCTTTTCAGCAGAAAACTTTTCACGAAATGGGAATTGATATGCCCAATTCACATGTTAGCAAAGAGGTAAATGGATGTTGTCCATGCACACATGCTTTTGGATTTATTAACTATTGGGAGAACTGCGCATGGAGGGTTCAGAAGCAACTCAATCTACCTTTTCCAGTGCCAACATTGTATATGCCAACATTGCCGGATCTTGCCTTAGCTAGTGCTTTAACATGTGCATCAACAAGATCGGTTACATCGATATAGTCTCTTATGCAGGTACCATCTTCTGTGTGATAGTCAGTTCCTGCAACCTGCAACAGGGATTATTGGAATATCTTAATTTATAAAAAATTCAACCATCACTATTTTCAGCGATCAACACATTTTGATACTTCCTCTAAGTGCCCTCTTTGAACAACTGAGATTCAGTAGGTGCTCAGGGTGACCTGTGTTCTTGTGGAAGATGACAGAGAAATGCAATGCTACCACTGTGAGCATCTAAAATGATTCACTCATGATGGTTGACAAAGCAAACTCAAAAGAGGCCTTCTTTTCTAAAGAATACCTTGAGATGGGGTATATTCCCCAAAGCTGCATCAAAACATGCACCAGATATTCGACCATGCTCTCGCAGCTCTGGTCTTGGCGCTTCTCCTAGTCTACCTTCTGGGTCTGATCCAATGACGTTGAAGTATCTGCTCATGCAAAACAATAAACAGTTAACAATTATAGGAATCAGACAAGAACAGCATAGCTTCAGTCAAATATGCCAACGGAAGTACAATTATAACTGGAGAAAGAAAATGCCAGGAAAATCTTTGGGATGACAAATGGCATGGAATGTTGCAGTCACTCAATCAAATGCAAGGCATTCACTACCTACAATCATAAGTACTAACAGATTACAACAACAACAACTAAGCCTTTTCCCATACTAGGGCTACATGATTATTTGTTTCCAAGGAGCCCTGTCATAATTTGTAGAATCCATAGTAAATAAGTCCGACAAAGTTTTACGCCAACTGTGAGAAGCATAATGCAACCCTCCTGCTTTATCCTGGCTTGGAACCGGCCATGCAAGGGTGATTCCTTACATGGGTGGAGTTCTCATAAGTACTAACAGAGTATGAAAAAAAATCCACAAACAGATCTCGCCTAAGAAGTAGTTCACAGAAACATTTGGCTTTACTTTAAAAGGTTTGAGTTTTTAAACCGCTACTATGCAATAGAATGTGTTGTTGCAGAGAGACAATTATTATGCGATATACTTGAATGTGCAGATTTAACAAGCAGGGAACATTCTGTTAATAGCAGGCAAAAAATATTTTTCTCAACACAAGTCTTATACACAGATTCAACATTCAGAAGCATGCAAATTACACAATAAAGAACAAAATTCTGGTGCTCGATGGAAATGGACAACGAGATCAAGTACAAACTAGAGATTTCAGATGAAACCCAAGTGAAACCAAATGAATGTTCAACACAACAAACCTCAATATCATGACAGCCATGTCTGATTTCTTGGAGAAATCTAAGATAATATCTTCTGCCATCTTCTTAGCTTTCCCGTAAGGGTTTATTGGGAGCTGGATTCAGGAAATCACACAGGTTGATTGCCACATAAAATTACTTCCCTTTTTCTAAAGAATTGATGGGTAACCACTAGAGGAGGCAAAATATTTGCATGCTACCAAGCTTACCTGAGGGGTATCCTCTGTTATTGGCATTTTGTCAGGTTGACCATAAGTTGCACAAGTACTAGAATATATCAGAGCCTTTACACCGTTTGCTGCCATAGCCTCCAGTACTACCAAAGTGTTTGATGTGATATTGTGATAGTACCTGCACGTGATTAAAAAAAGGTACATTAGAAGCCTTTCATTTAGTGCAAAAAGGAAAAGTCCAATTGTTGAATAGAGAAAACAATGGCCAAAAGACAACATCGTTGTTGTATGTACTTTAGAGAATATATGCAGAACCTGTGATCGTAAAATGAAAATGGTTTAGACAACCAGACTCACTCAGAGTTCAAATGAAGACAAGGTCATTTCTTCACAAGCATGATATCACCGCAGTTCAATGCATAATCGCACATACATTATTTTCTAGTACTTGTTTTCATAGCATTAGAATTAACCAACTACATAATAGGTCAAAACAGTGAATGCAATTAAAACATAAAGTACAGAAGATGAACAACAAGCTCCAGAACAAATTTGATTCACAATACAAGAAGAACAAAGAGACAACTTTGTAACAACTCAACTAGTCTGAGCAAAAAGAACCAAAAATTATGATATTGTGGTGAAGAGATAATGAAAACCTGGTGCCTGATACCTGCAAACATGACTGCCAAAGGGTAAAAGTTCAATCACATCCAACAACACTAATTACAATTAAGGACGAAGAAGAGCTCCAAAATTTGTGTGAAATATACTGTTTTTTGATAATTATATAATTAAGTATAATTTGTTGTCTCGCACTTATACCCTCTTATTTTTTGGTTTGATAGATTTCAACTGTTTAATGTGATATTAACACCTTTTATATATGATGCAATTTTTGTTTTATAACGTGTAGTAGAACTTACTGCCAAATTTTCAGTTCATTATGATAATGAACATGAACAATTAAATTGGAATGGGAGTTTGGTCAACATGAGAAACTGCAGCCAGAAATTTAGGGACTTATTAATGTATCCACCATTTCAGATAGGTCTTTTCACAAAGATAGAGAAGATAAAACTGACTAGAAGTGTTTTCAGAGGCAGTCATTTTATATTTCAGAAAATCCAAAAACAAGTTTTTGGGGCCAAGAAAGAGAAGCTCGTGATTTGAAGCATGTCATATTCACCCCTCATTGATAAAAAGAAACCAATGGAGCACCATAACAAACCCAGAAATAGTAAGCATAATCGATTTACTGGTGACAACACCAAAATAATAGATCAAGAATCTCAAATACTTTTGCATGAAATGGATATTTAGTTTCTGAAATTGAAATAAAAACACGTTAAAAGTTATCCACAAGACAGAGAAATCCTACCTAAGAGGATCGAGAGTGCTCTCTCCAACATATGCAACAGCGGCAAAATGCATCACAGCATCAAATGCATTCTCCGAGAATATCCGTCTCACCTTAGCTTAGTTAAAGACTAAGCATATTCTCTTTTTCTCCAGGAAAGCAAGCAAGTAATTTGTTGATAATATATTTGGAAGCTAACACAATGTTGGGTGTCAGAACAGGATCAAATATAGCAGGACGTGGGCAGACAGATGAGAGCAACACAAGCCGGCAAGAAAAGAATCAATATACATTAGGATACAGATTTTACATCTCCAAGATCAGCATAAATAAACTGCAGTCGTCCAGGATCAGAAAATAGCTCCTGGAGCACCTTAACGGCACCCATGTTTCCCCTAGAAAGATTATCCTGTACGTAAGCAAAGGAATCGGTACCAAGGAAGAAATACAAACTCAAATTTTGTTAGTTAAACATAAAGGTTGGTTAGGACATACCACAATGGTCACACGATATTTATCTTTCAGAAGCCGGAGTGCAGCATGTGAACCAATATAGCCAGCACCTCCCGTCACTAGGACATGAGTAACACCATCCTCACTCAAAGAGAACTGCAGAATAAGACGGGGGAACAACAAGGGTAGAAAAAAATCTTAAATCAATATCAGAGAGAGAGAGAGAGAGTCTCCGTACACTGCTTGCATAACACTAGGATACCATAAACCAGAGAAAATAAATCCATTATTTAAAAAGACAAAGCAGAAAAAAATAGCGAACTCGTAGGAGCAGTGGACTTGTTTGAACCATGACTAACGGATTACCGGGCTAGAGCTGCTATAGCCAGACGAGTGCTTCAGGATAAGAATACAAAGCGCTGTAAGGATTGCAGCCAAAATCATCCTGCCCAACACATGAGACTTCCGGCCTCCATAATCCATTCCTGCACCGTCAACAGAAAATTCAGTCGTCATAGGACTGTAAATGTGTGCTCAAAAGAGAATATCAAACTATGTAACCATAAACAGCATAAGCAAGCAACCACCTTTATCCAAGAGAATTGAAGGGGTAAAGGACACGGTTTTACCCAAAAAGACGACAATAGTTCACCATAATGAAGACAACTTCCAATGCGAAATAAGAATAGCAATTCATTCAAGCTGAAGAAAGATAACTTACTTATCTGACGGAGAAAACGCATGGTATGAATAATATAAAGAACGGAAAACTATGTTGATAAATGCATACACCAGGAAATCAATCAAAAAGAGGGGATTTACCTGAAAAGGTCCAAAAGGATCTGGTAGGTCTCGGCTGCCCTCGATTCCTGCTGGAAGGAAGCATGTGAATTTGAACACACTCAATGCGAAACTTTCACAACCGGGCTCCCTCTTTAATGCATGTATTGATCCCGCACGAAGACCTTACAATTCCACCGCACGCAAATCAGATCAAACTCAATATTACACTTAGCATCCAGAAAAGAATCGCAAAAGCGCCAAATTAGTAGCATCCGTTAAAGGGGGGAAGGGGAAACTTTCTGGAAAAAGTTGGAATTTCATGGTAGGCGAATCTGGTGCAAGAGCAAATAAATTATTCAGATTGCTCGTGCAATAGAAAATCAAAACTTGTTTTCTACGATTCCACAATGACGCCGGACATAATCCATCAAATACAAGACCAACCGGATCATACATGATCAAATATTTCGGAAATTAAAAAACAATGGAGGGCGTTGAATGTTCATGGAGAGAAAAAGATTACCTGAAAGAACGAGAAACACCTGAATTATAGATTGAGGCTAGAAGCATCGATTCAACAAAGAAATAATCCATTCTTGGTTGCGAGACCACCTTTTTTTGGTTTAGAGAATTAAAAAATAAAAATCGCAGAATTCTAAAAGCTAAGGAGACGATGACCTTTTGAGGCTTGCAAGTCACATGGTTGAAAGTGATATGCGAATAGCTCAAAATCAGCAAAAGAAGAACCTCGTCGCAGAGAGAGAGAGAGAGAGAGAGAGAGAGAGAGAGAGAGAGAGAGAGAGAGAGAGAGAGCAGTTCCTCATATGATCAGCAAAAGCTTACGAAAGAAACGATCACGAATGAGGGAGAGGTAGAGAGAGACTTCACTCACATGCGAAGCGAAAAATGAGAGAGAGAGAGAGAGAGAGAGAGAGAGAGAGAGAGAGAGAGAGAGAGAGAGAGAGAAGAAAAGCCCGTGATTTTCGTTCCTGAGGAATTACGAAATGCGACAAGCTTACTATAGGAGCGATGGAAGAGGGCTCAGTTGGCGCGGATCATACTCGCATTTCCTCAGAGAGAGAGAGACGGCGACGACTTCGCCCTGAATCGATCCAAAACAAAGCTCTTAATATATAAACGAATGCCCGCATAGTATTCAAACTACAAATTACCTTTTTAAACATTTAAGAAGAAGAAGACGAGCAGAGAGAGAGGAACGAAGAAGACGGAGAAGTCGACAAGTCGACGAATGAGAGAGAGAGAGAGGGAGGTTCGTTGTGGTTGCGTTTGGGAAAGCGTAATCCCCGAGGAGGAACCGGGAATCTCGCGTTCCCCCCTTCCCCAATTCCTTCTCTGCACTACAAAGCTTTTTCCGCCACGCCTTCCCCGCCTTCACCCTACCCCCACCGTCACATCCCACTCCCTCGTTTCCTCCTTTTTCTTTTCCTATTTCACCTTTTCTTTCCTCCTTTTACCTTTTTCTTCCTTGGAGTCCAGTTACAGAAATCGCCGGTTCCGGTTACATCTGCAAAAAACAGGCTTAAATTGCTAAAAAAAACTATTAAAAGATTTGAAAAAATTAAAAATATATAAACCAAATACCATCGGTTTCAATCCAATTCTAGTTCCATATAAGGTGAAACTAAAATCAGACTGGGTGATACTCAAATCTAGACTGATTTAAGAGGTTTCAATTTCAGCCAGATGCCCCATTCAGATCTCGTTGAAACATAAGGCCAGTTTAAAACCCGCGATATCTAGCCAATTGTTTTATTTAGAGAGACAGAGAGAATGGTCCATGCGTACACTTATTCATACCCAAATTCACTTAAAAATTTCAATTTTTTGATCGTTAAGATCTTTAAATCAAAATTCAAAATAGGATCAAGTGTATTTAATATCGTAAAAAATACAATAACACTTTTACTTTTAATTCAAAACTCAAGTGTTGATCTTAACAATTGAGATCTTTAAAGATATTTAAGTTTAATAAGTATGCACATTTATTATTTTCTTTCTCCTTCTCTTTTTCTCTCTTTATATATATATTATATGACTTGCCTACTTTGATTATGGTTTTTTAATCGTGAATATAATGACATTGTTTTTCATTTTTTGTAACCATCATCAGCCTTTTTGGTCACTAGAAGAGGCTGAAACACTCAGGATGATAGTTGCTCTTGACTCCTGTGTGAAGGCTGATGATGAGTTTGACTCTTAGACATGCATATCCGGCTTTAGCCTCCCATCATACAACAACAACTAAGCTTTTCCCATACTAATGGGGTCGGCTACATGGATTCTTTGTTTCCACATATCCCTATCGTGTGTCATGTTAGCAGTAATAAGCTAGATCATTCTTTATTGTTTCTTTCCAACACTTTTGTGGTCGTCCTCTAGCTCTCATTCATGTTATAAAAATCCAACAAAGTTTTACGTTGGCTGCCAGAAGCCTAACACAACCCTCCTCTTTTATCCCGGCTTGGGACCGACAATGCAAGAGTGATCCCTTACATAGACAAAGTTTAGCCTCCCATTATAACAAGATAAAAATTGAAAATGAAGTATCTTAAAATGATGATATTTTCATCAAACAAGTTCATTCCCAAACAAGAAAAACATATGTAAAGAAAATATACAAGTTATGATTAATATTTGGGCTTATGTTATAAGCTCTACCTATTGTGTTTGGTATCTTTCTCTCCTCTTTTTGGTCAAGAGTGTCTCCTTTCTAAGAAGAGCAATAGACAACCTTGTTCTACACACCAAGGGTGAACCTGACGATGGGGATCTTGCTTGGGGGTTGGGCAACTCGGGTCAGGACTGGGTCAAATTGAAGGAACCCGAATGGAAGCTGATTAAGTCAAAGTGAAGGCTTGAAAATAGAGACCCTATAAAAATGACCCCATTGCTGCTAGTGAGAAGTTCGACTTCCAGGGGTGCATGTGTGTGTTAAGCTTCAGCCTCTCCTTGTAACAAAAGAGAATGAATCCGGGTCTTGACATGAAGCTGAAGTGACCCGATCCATCAACCTCACTTCCCAACCCCACCATACAGCTAGCCCTTGGTAGTCATTCTTGAACAAATTTTAAGACACTTTGAAAGCTTAGACTTCTTCTTTTTTAAACAAGAAGAGGTTGAGGCCTAACACACACCCACACATGCACCCTCCGAGAGTTGAACTACCCACCAACAACAATGGTGCTAGAGTACCCTTCCGTTGAGCTACCGCTATAGGGCAGAGCTTAAACTTTATTATACATCACTTTACGAGCTCGCGACTTGATTTTCTTTTCTTTTTATTTAACAAATCAAAGAATTAAAAAGAAGAAGAAGAAGAATGCAAACATGGAGGCCTCTCCTTTTCGATACATTTACGTGAAAGTAGTTAGTAACTCGTTTCAATCCCAGTGCTTAAATAAGATCTAAGTCTTTATCTAAGTTAAGGTATCTATCTTTAATTGTGCATTCTTATTTTAATCTTTTTTGGTATAGATGGTGTGCATGAGGTCCTCATCAATTATCTAAATGTGATGCTGATGGCGTTTGGTGTTACATCAAAGTCATTTCAGTTATAGAATTACATTGAGAATCCATGACAAAACTTAACCTAATATGTAAGCTCACAAAATGATGCTTTGTCGTCTGTGTCTTTTGGAAGTCGAAAGATACTTGCAACACAATTGCAAACCATTATGCATGTACTTGCTTTAATATATATATATATATATATATATATATATATATATATATATATATATATATATATATATATATATATATATATATATAAATTGGGTCTACCCATTTTTTACATACTCACTTATGTTCAATCATTATTTTTTATGATATAATTATAATTATAAGAATAAGTGTTTTTTAAAAAATGAGTCAAAGATATTACATTCATGTCTTAAAAAGCAATAGCCAGACATGAGTGATCTGTTGAATATAATTTGCTGATAAATATGACCTAATCACCATATAGATAAATAGATATGTGTACATGTGCACACATGCAAGAGAGAGCACGGTTGTACTTAAAAATGAAATGAAGTGCATTTATTTTATGTCAAAAGAGGTCCGATCACCTATCTCTCACATTAGTAAAGAAACTGAACAGTAACAATCCTGACAATATTGGCCTGATTATCATCAGAAATAGTGAATTCCATCAAGGGGAACTTGGGGCTCTTGTGCAAGGGGTCATGGCTCTCTTGGCTTGTGCGTGGATTAAAAAAAACCACCATCAAGTTCAAGGCCAAGAGTTCGATATACCCAGGATCATGCACCGCCGGTACTCGAACATCTGCCCAACCCCAGCTTACCCATAGGAAAAAGAGAGACTTTTAGTGCTTTATCGTATTAGACTGGTTCAATTATTAAGTTACACATGCAAATTAAAGGAATCTGCCGTATAAAATAAACGTAAAATCTACCCACTAGGAGGCCCAAGCCAAGATTTAAGAATCATATGCATTAACATTTGGATCCCGGAATTTTTTCAAAGTCATATTTGTATTTTGGATGAGATATATTTATATTTTATGTCTACAAAACACTTGTATTTTTTCTATATGAAATGACGAACTCAGGAATTTTTCATATTTTGGGTGAGATGTACATCTCACCTTGTGTTAAAGTCTGCCATTGCTTATATGGTTCTAAGTACTCGGGAAGATGTCATCTTCATGTAGCAATACATGAATAATACAGTACTTACTAATAGTGGCTCCAATCCTAAGCCAACAAGCATAGTTAATTAAATCTAATATGAAAAGTTATCATACATGTTTTCTTTGCCAATCACAACCAATATCCCTTGTGACCTTGGCTTGATGCATTTTTTTTTATGGCAAGCAGGGTTCTGAGAAGCCGGCCCCCTAATATCATACAACTCAAAGATCACCGGAGCCAGACAACTCTAAGCGAACCTAACGCTTAAACCATATAGCCCACGGTTAAATCCATGGTCTTCATACATACTTCAACCCACCCTGCGATGCAAAGCTTCGTGGGCTATTGTTCCCACCCTAAGTAAACTGGTCTACGTCCGGGATGGCAACATAAGACAATAGAGAAACCGTATTGAGATGAACATGACCCCAAAAGTTCGTGTTTCGTTCCCATCTCCAGTAACAAGAAAAAGAATAGTTCATCTTCAGGTTGACCTGCTTCTGGCATGAAGATAGAACTTGAAACACAAAAGGTGCTGTCAGTTTATGCCTTGCTACGGACACGACCTGAACTTGAAACACAATGTGTGACAAAATTTAAATGATCAGTTATTGTTCGGGTAAACCTATTTTTCAAAAAATTAGAGAATGGATTATATTAACACAAAAATTAGAGAATGAATTATATTAACATGACCCTGAACGAGAAAGTCGGTGTGTTGCAACTCTTGTACGAATGTATGATGATTGAATATGGCGATATAGAGAGAGGGTTTTAGTTGTACAATGATTTTGGTTGTATAATTTTTCACAAACATCTCTATTGTTCAATAACGATGAATATATGAATTAAAGTGTCATTATATATTTTTTACTTTGCATTTAAATTTTTACTATTGATCTCAAATATAAATATGTGAAGATGTTTGTGCAAGATTATACATCAAAAGACATTACAAATGTAAGACACCCTCGTGATATGAATATGCGACTTGTCATATACACCAAAGTCCGACGAGCATCCAAAAAGGGAGATTAAATGGTTGTCATTAGAGGATATGCCCTACGAGAGGACCCAACATTCTTAAAAAACATACACATACATATTTATATATAGTCCTATATGAAATTTTAAACTGTGTAAAGTCTTTATGCATAATTCTAAAAGGTATATAACTGTGAATAATCCTCCATTCTCCATTTCACATGGTATCGTCGCTTCAAACACCCTTTGCCATCCTCCACCACCTTTTACTACTCCTTTACTTTTCAAAACTACTTTCTACCAATCAAAACCGCCACCACTGTTAGAGACCAGCAAAACCAGTTCCTATCCAAATGGTTTCAAACTAGCAATTCAAACAAGAATTGGTCCACATATTTTGCCATTCAAAATATGTCCTATTTATTTTGAAACTTAAAAATATTAAGTTTCCATATTTCAGTGGTGTGAATGCCAATAGCGGCTTGCCTAAACTCGGATATATATATATATATATATATATATATATATATATATATATATATATATATATATATATATATATGTGTGTGTGTGTGTGTGTGTGTGTGCATGCACACACACGGCATGTGCTAACACGATATAGTAAGACAACCCAACCAAAACAAAACTCAATCCTTTCTCCCATACAGTCACACTAATCAAACTCAACTCCATATATTATTGGTACATTTAAGTACTTAATTATGTCCAATTGGCATCCAAAAACACAATAGTATATATAATTTTATTACAAGGAGATCCCAAAAAGGATGGACTCATGACTTATACATATAAGATACTTGTAGAGGGTTCTCTTCCTTGAGACACTAATGAGTTGCAATGAGAGCATGTGTTGACAAAAACATTACCCTAAATTAATCATCGAATCAAATCATATGGTTCTATTTCTCAATCTTTCTAATTTGCACCTATCGAATCAAAGGTCACAAAGATTAAAACAGTCATTCATGAATGACAGTCTTTTGCATCGAATGCATTCGATCTTGTACATACATGAGAAAGACAATCAGAAGAAAGTAAAAAAATATCATTTGTTTCTTCTTTATTATTTCTTTTCAACACTTTTAAAATCGTTCTTTTTTTCCCTCTTAACATTTACTGTTTAATTTCTCATATATTTTCATCCGTCTTGATTGCAGAACATAATAAAACAATAAAAACGTTATATTCAATACAAAACTAAGTTTAGATACCATGAAAGATAGGCAAATCAAATTGGCATTATCACATGAGGTAGAAATTCCAGCAATTAGAATATCTTGGATTTTTCAATGAAATGGAATTTTCTTTTAAAGAATAATAGAATATTGAGAAGCTGATGAGGGTCGTGGTCATGTGGCGCCCATATCATGTCATAAGCTTGTGTTGACAGGAAGTGATGAGTTGGTGCAGCGTGCACCGCTTTCGTTTGTGGCTTCCAGCGCCATTCTCGTCGCCCGAGGTATGTGGTGGCTTCCACATGGATGTCTACTTGTTCATGGGGGCCATTAAGGAGTTTTAGATCGGGTCGGATCGGGTAATATGGAACAACAACTTTCTTTTTATTGTGTTATGTTTATGTTGGAACAAGCTTGAACAGGTCAAGTTCGTGTTAGGTTGGCGATACTTGAACAAAATGAGCAAGCTGTTTTCTCACGCAAACATGAAATAACAGTACTCGAAACGACCCAAACCACGAATGGCCCTCTACATGATAATAAATGGGCTTCTAGACGGCAGGAAAAAATAATAATTTCTAAATCACTATATAATATATATGTGTGCGTGTTTGTCGTGTGTGTAAATACATTGTTGTGAATCAAGGAGCAAATCAAAATTCTGAAATTGGTATTTTTGTATTCAAATTTTAAAAAGATAAAAATTTTAAAGCCCACCTTACCCGAACCTGAAGTCTGTCCTACTCGAAACAAATTTCTGGATCCACTACTACAGCGACTGATATCATTCTAAAATTATACTAAAAGATGAAAAAGAATAAGAAATGTAGTGAAGGAATCATGGCATCTAACAAATACTCTGATCTTCAGATGGCCGCTGACTCTTTCTCCGCAAGCTTGAATCCATGCTAGCCCGTGCTTGATGCTGTCATTCTTATTATCTATGTTGGCTGACACTTTCTCTAAGTATTATTTACCATTTCTCCTGTCAAAAGTGATCATTGTTTTGGCAAATACTTACGTATCGAAGAGGGATAAGAATTTCTCAGGAAAGAAGTACCTTTGCCAAAACCTTATTATCTTCAGAAAGTATTGCTTGGAAAAGAACAGTAAATCACAACCTTGAAAACCCACCAACGCGAGGGCGGGGCTGGTGGGGATTATATCATCTGTGGTTGAGCTTGGTGAAAGACCTACATCTGAAGAGAGAACCAACACTAGTACCTTTGCCTTTTAGGTCAGCAAGCTGGGGTGAGGAAGACCACTACCTGATGTGCTACCGTGTGATGTGCATATCCAGGGTATCAAACCCTCGACCTTGATTCTTTTAATCCGACCACACAGCCAGGAGATTTGAGGTTCCCTGCGACGCATTTTCTTGGATGAACAAGGTCATTTGCAAATCTTGATGGTCTTTTTCAATTTCTTGGAAGGATGAACCCTAGGACAGTAACCTCACCCATCTTAAATTGTATCTACTGATGTTTCGAAATATTAGATTAACAATGTTTAGCGATAGCAGGAGCAGTTTCCATAAAAATTGAAGTCCTTTCGACCAAATTGATTCAAGCTAAAAGATGGCCTCTAGTAGCAACCAGAGGGTTAACTCACCAGTAGGGGTCTCTTAAGCCCACTCACAGGTGGCAGAGTTTGATTTCTGGGGGGTGCACGCGTGTGTAGATAAACCGCAAGCAACACGGGTATAATTTAGATTAAGAGAAAATTACTCCCTCAATATGCTGATTTTCACAAGCAGAAATGGGTATCTGTTCGATCACCTAGTTCCTTGCACGAAAGTACCGATGCACTGGGCCTTAGATGACACCCACAAAAAATAAGGAAGAAGAGAGCAACTTAAAATTTCATGTGTTCTATTGGTACAGAATGCCACAATGCAGCTACTTCCTATGAAACAAGTACAACGCTGCACTGACCAAGACACCATCTCTTTCAGAACCTACAGCGATGAAGATTTCAATACCCTACTAAAGCCCTTCATTTTCTCCCCCAGACAAATAAAAAAGGAAAACATGGTGAAGGGCATTCAAATGAATACAGCCCAATGTGCATGTATACATCAGTTCCATTTTATACTTTCAGAGCATCAAAATGCAGCTCCTCGAAGAGAATATTCCCAAAGATTACCAGCCTTCTATGAGTTTTTCCGGCTTGATTGATAGTATATCAATACTACTAAGTCCTCAATTAAGTAAAACCAATACAAACGAAGGGAAAGCCACTGATAAGTCTTACCGTCATTTGTTTCCTCCATGAATCATGAGCAGCTGTTTATCCCGTTTCGACAGCAGATAAGAAACTGTCGGTATCAAATGAGATACAGGGATACTGCATCTGACAAGGGGGACGTGAAATTAGCATCAATATGTTAACCTGGTACAGATTCTGAGCTTATATGCCCGCCACTACCATGTGCAGTGAAGCTAGAAACTGGCATAGATCTCTGTGCAAAGTCCAACAATAGCTTCCGCTGATGATCATTTGTGTGTGGAAGACTGGCCTTCAGCAGCTCGATGGGCATCTCCCGGCTTATTGCTCTGGCTGCTTCAGGCCCAAGTAGTTGTGTGCCGGCAGCCTGGATAATCAAGGAATGCATTATGCTGTCATACTTGCTCAAGCAATACTTGGTGAGCAACTCGAAGAAAGCATTGAATGAGGCTTGCCAAAGTGCACGGTTGGACATACTGTAAGTGGTAGCAGCGAGAGGGTCTGTAAGGAGATCCGTAGCTCTCTCGAGAACAGATTTCAAGATGACTGTAGCACCATCACCAGCGGAACTTCCAAAGGGTCGTAAAGGTGGTTGTTCTGACGAACAGGCAACCGCAGCAAGGCAAGCACTCAGTGCACTGAGATTCATGCTATGGACACATCTAGAAAGAGTCTGAGCAAGTGTAGTAGTCGTTTCTGCCGCACTTGGATCTGATGATAAGCCACCAAATAGAAAGCGCAAGTGGTGGAATATAGCCATGGAGACAATCCGTGTAAGCTCCCAACCAGGGACCAGAAGTCGGAGAAATCTAGCAAGAAGCTTCCGCCCCTTCGGAAGAGATACCAAGCGCAAGAAGACAATATCATCATTTGGTGCCAAACTGACGGTGTGGCTTCCTTTACCAGCACCAAATGGGTCAACCAGCTGTAATGAGGCAGCAAGCCCCTCCAAGAGAAACTGCCTCCTCCGCCGAAGCTGGGAACCACCGTCTTGAGGCTGACTCAACTGTAAAAGCCGGTCAACATCATCAACATCAAGGAGAAGACCAAGTCCATCTTCAATCATGATCCTTGCTGCAAGCATAGGCTCTTGCTCAAGTGGCTTCTCAGTAAGCTTTTGATCAAAGAGGCTATCATCCCCTGAGGAAGGCCGTTCCACTTCAAGCAAAGGTCGGGGCCTCCGGATAGAGGAGAACAGCAAACGTCCAGAAGCATCAACATGAAGGGCATGTTGCTCTGAGGTTGCACGCCGAGAAGGCACATCTCTCAAATAGGAGGGACAAAAAGGGTGTTTTAGTCTGGAACCAGCAGACTTTTTAGCTAGACAAGCTTGATGGTAGTAATCATCTATATAAGGATCACTGTTATGTGTAGCAGCATGTTGGATTCTAAGAATACTCTCGATCTCCTCAGCAGACATGTACTTCGAACGGAACTGCAGACATTCATTTTCACTCCGTTGACTGCTTGTATCGGAGCTTGGGTGTGAGAACCTCAAACTAATGGATTGTTGCCGCCCCCGCTGGGATGTTTTCTGCCTGTGCTCTCTCAGATCTGACACCCCACGCACCCCTTCATATTTACTAATCATACGAGGAGACAAATGTGCATTAAACAATGGCTGGTGAAATGCATGATAATGTGCCATTGATTGATTAACTGAATGCAGTCTTTGCTGCTGGAACAACTGGGATGGTGTCAACCCAATAGGTGGCAACTGTTGATGCACCATGTCGGGTAAGAGCGACGTGTAATTTTCTGAGAACATGCCACTCTGGCTCGTCCAATGCTTCTGTGAAGATCTATTATTGATTGGAAGAACAGAAGAGCCAAGCTGAGGTTTACAACCATAGGGCAGTCCATGAGGAAGGCCCCCAGCCAACTGAAGAGAAGTAGGAAACGATGAGAAATTCATTCTAGAAAATGAACCAGAGGATCCTGGAGAAAGGTATCCCATGTTAGCAAGCTGGGACTGATTGAGTGAAGTACGGTCCCAAGCTCCAGGTGGAGGGTATGAACTGAATAATGAGTTGGAAATGGGTTCTGAAAAAGGGTGATGTTGTGACTGTTCAGGGTATGAAGAAGTTCGGGAAAGAGGATGATGCTGTGGCTGTTCAGGGTAAGAAGAAGCTCTGTGAAGAGGATGATGTTGGGGCTGTTCTGGGTATGAAGAAGTTCTGTACAATGGTTGTTTGGATTCAGCAAGTTGAGAAGAGGATGGGTGAGGCAGCGACCAGCATCGCTTCCCTGCATGCATGCCATCAGCATCTAAAACTTGCTGATCTATCCACGTTGAAATGTCTGGCTCCAGCGTCCAGTCCGTTGTGGATGAACCTGAAAGATAAACCAGTTAGGTCACACGATCAGACAACCAACAGATATAACACATTGAAGCACCAGAACTTCAGCTCACACAGCAAATGTCTTTGCACTGAATTAACTACGGACATGATGATGTACAACCATCTTCTCTGAACAATTTGTAAGCATCATACTCAATGTGTATAGACATGGAACTTCTATAGACCGAAAAAGAATAGATACTCCACCCTACCTAAGGCAAACCAACTAGCTTGCACAATTAGACAGACCAGTATAACACCATCAAGCACCAGAACTTTTACAGATCACACAGCAAAGATTCACCACCAGTGTAATGATGCATGGCTATCTTCCCTGAACAATTTTTAAGCATCACACTTAATGTGTATCTGTAAGATGTCAAAAGAAAAGAAAGATAAGCCACGCTACCTAAGCAAAACCAACAGAGAAAAAAAAGACTCAGGAGAAACAAAAGTTTCCACGTCAAACTTCGATACTTCAGCTTCACAGGTTTAATCACTCAGCAGCCAGACAATGGATCACTTAGTTATGGCTTCTGCAGGATTTATTATAATTTGGCTATGTTATTTCCTTGACAATCTATGACAAAGAGAGCCAATTATGGTTCATTTACATTTCCTTCAGATATCTCCGATTACAATTTTGTTCAGTTAATTACATTTTTTACTTGATATAGCCGCAAAACTTCCTTTTCTTTCATTACCAATTATGTACTTCTCATGTCAAATGACTGCTAACACGCCTGGGCTATCAGGCAATTAGCAAACACAGTACTTGGCATGAAAGTGCAGTTTCAAAGATGATAACTGGGTAGAAAATATGTGCACCAGTATCACGGTGGCCAGAAACTAAACACATCAAACATGCACAGATGCAGCAAAACTTTATATTGCTCTTATAAGAAGATGTAGAGGTCCTATCCAGAGTGAAGTTAATGAATGCGTAGCATGGGTGCCAAAGCTTGGGAGAGTTCTAACAGAAAGACACTGAAGTGTTACTGAAGGTGAAGCTAATGAATTTGCAGCATCACTGCCAAAGTCACGGCCAGATGCAGAACATCTTTGAAAGATGATGGAAAACCATTTGCAGCAAAGAATTCTGAATCCCAACTGCAGTTCACACAATCAGGTACTTGTGCAAAAGATTAATTACCGTACAACACTATGGAAAATATTAGTAGTAAATTATATAACTTCAGTTTCCACTACACTGAAGCTGTTAGGAAGACAAGCACAATAGTTTGTAGTAAAGAAGTCACATTGGAAGATGGGAGCATGAAATAAAAGCTTGGGTACCAACAAGAAGAGACACTAATAGGCATGTAAGTGGATGCAATTAGGGGAAAAGGAGTTAAAAACTACATAAATATCATAGAAGCACTTGTAGACAACTGACAAAGGATGATGACACAAAACATAATCAAATTGTTTCCTTTTGACCTACCAGAGGCCTGGTAAACTTCTCAAAACTACCATCCACCCTCATAAGGTGAATATATTAAATTCAATACCCTTCCAAGAGGCTGAAAAAGAGATCCCACCATTTCGTGCCTGGAAGTTGGGTAAGGATGGCTAACAAAAAGGGGAGAAAATCATGCATGAGAACAAACTGATTGGCTCAAATTCTAAGCCACACAAGTCTTCCTTCAACTAACAAACAACAAACAAGTACTTCTAGAAAGCAGTGCTGCCCTTGTATTTTTCCCCACAACTGCTCAGTGAAGGGGCTGGATATGAATGCTTATGCAATTGCACCTAAAACAGAGAGAAGAGAGAAAGGCAACACTTATCAGATAACACTTACTTTCTCTTGAGAACAATCTGCGATCGCTAATGTTTTCTGAGCTCCTTGGATCTGTACCGCCCCTGTTTAGCTGCAAGGATGTCAAGTTAATAAAGAAAACGGTATATGCAGCCAAACCAAAAGGTATCAAGGCATACTAACAAAGAAAAATCAGAAAAAACAATATGTTAATGCAATAAAAGCATGAAAGCTATGGGAGATTCAGAAGACAAAAGGACAAAAACAAACCATAAACCAGTTGTAAGCAATGAAGAATATTTTTTACATATCTGATCGTACTTAACTTCACTTACTTTTGTTAGACCTCTCCAAGCTTGTTAGCAGGTCCGACGTTGCAACTTAAGACACAGAATTAGTGGATCAATGATCATCTTCGTGATGAAGTCAGGAAAATGCTTGGTACAAATTGAACTACGATGTGTAAGCATCGGATCTGAGTTTTTCCAGTTAAGATGGTCAGCTTTCTGTTAGCCTGTACCAATTACCTTATATAGTTGCGGAAATGTGCAACATGAGCATAATTTAAGGAGACGACATCTATGAACTAACCACGTAACGTGAAAAATAAGAACACTGGAGCCTGTTATAAACTACTGCAGATACTAGCTGTCACAAATCATCATGACCATTATCCATGAGGAACTGAGATTCTTGTGTATTGATCTATTCTTTTGGTTACAACTGGAGGCTCAGGCCCACCTTTGAATTGGGTGTCAGAGAGTCTTACTCATGAGCTAACGGTCTGGTGAATGTGTATTCATTGGCAAGAGTAGAAAATGATAGCATTGCCAAAATCTCATGAGCAAATCAAACATCCAAAATACAGCAGTTTCTCCATATATATCAGAATAATTTTCTGGAAAAAGTCATGGAATATGTCCCCCAGTTTCTTTCTACCTTCAGATAAAAGCCTTCAATTTCTAAAGGAATAAGGAATAGATATTAGGAAAATTTGAGACTCTACCTTATGAGTTTCAGTTTACTAAGTACAAAACCTAGATTGGAAAATGAAATTTAGGATCTTTGCAAAATCATTTCTAATAAAGAGATTAAAAAAGGGTTAAGATATAATTATCTTTACACAATTTTCCAGAAAGGAATCCTGAAGGGGATCCATTAGCAATGACGTCAATATGGGGGGATTTGTTGAACATCCTAAAACTGCACCATTGGCACTTCCCTAAAAAGAAGTTGAACTATAGACCGACACCACCAGACTAGGTATCACACCCAAAAGAGTCTTTCACTTAACAACTGGATTATCATCACTGATAGGAAAAAGGTACTGACGCTAAGAAGTTCAGTGAACAAGAATATCAGGCCTCAATTTTGAGCATACCTGGTACTCCCAAAAAGGTTTACAAACTCATTTTCCACTGTAATGATGAAGGGCAACCAAGAAAAAAGTAAAGAATATCTAGAAAATTGGAGTGGTTAGTGTTGTTGGTGCACATGAGATAGGTACTTTAGTCAAACTTCACATGCCAGAGAAGACAAGCTTCCATGGTTTGGGAGAAGCGATGAACTAAGTGAGGAAGGAAGAAAAGGATCAAATAAAGGGGGAGAAAGAAAGGAAGAATGGGAAAGGCCAAAAAGGAAGAGAAAGGAAGAAGAGACACAAAAGTTAAAGAAAGAAGAAATAGAGAAAGAGGTTACTGATAATCTTAATTATTGACGATATCACAGGTCAAACTGAAGTCCTTGTAATCTTGTTATTAGCTAGTGTCTCATTGCATGGTATTTCTCACTTGGCCAAATCATTATTGAGCTTCTGCAAACAATAGTCTCATTTGATAGGCTGTGAAGAAGAACAAGTTTTAGACTAGGGTTCAGATATATTCACGAACATGCCTTAATCAATTGGGCAAGACTTGGGATAGCCATTACAAAATGGTGAGATCCTTTCCACATTAAGCTTTTAGGAAACAAAATGGCAGGTGTAACATAAACCAACATGTTAGATAAACAAGAATTTCCAAGATGTATCTACTTGGAGATCAAGTGCTGGAACAAAGCCAACTAACCTTCATAAAGGTAGTAGTAAGATCATCAATCTCAGACAAAGCTTCCAAACCTTCAATCTGCAGACATAACACCAGAATCATCCCGAGTTCCCGAGTACACCAATCAGCAAATGATTATGTGTACTTTTAGAGTAACTAAGGGGAAAATACAAAATAAAAATAATAAATGAAAAATGCCATCATACTCTATTCAAAAGGCTTTGTAGCAAAAACAACGTTAGTATTTTGCATCCATGAACAGAAGGAATTCAAACACGAGTTTACATAGTATAAACATAATCATATCTAGAGAGGTCGCATCTCTCTTTCACATGCAAATGCAAATAGCACTGTGTCTATGCATGTGAACAAGAATGCTCTCACAGTATTGTAGGCACAAAATTCCTACAAAAATCACAAACAGCATTGCTTCAGTAGCAATTGAAGCTTCTTTTTTGAGAAGCATACCGGTCGAATTTGAACATCTCATCATCCGCAAGAGCACCTCAAACCTCATAAAAAGATGTGAACGAGTCCCGAAACTCAGATAAAAAAACAGAGCAACTTGAATTGGAAAAAAATGTGGAGAATAATCCACCACAAAAATAACTTCCAAAGGACCAACTTCTCTCACATGAGAAACCTAGCCTTAGAATCAAACTGAATCATGTTCATGAACTAAACATGTTATCAAGAATATTAGATTACACATACTGCACTTGCACCCTCACCAAAGATCAAATAGTGACATCCCCAGCTTGGTTTGGGGCATGCTACTTGCTCAATTGCCAAATATGTCATCCAACACCATATCCAAATGGTTTTGGAGACATCACAACTTTCTGCTTATCTTTACAATAGTATGCAATGCTTGGAGCATTTGACAGTTACTGATGTGTGAGGTGCACATCAACATATCCCTGGGCTTAGACAATTTGGTATGTACAAGAGAGAACAAACTAGAAAAGGAATACGATTCTTCCATGCTTAAGGCATATAAAAGCATTCCTATAATGGTACTTGTTGCAAACGTGCATGAACAGAAACCGCTGAAAACAGTTTGTACAGGACGGTTTGCTGTTCCACATCTCCATCCTTTCCTACATATGGGATTTAGCCAGTATGAGGCCACATGCTTTGTCTTCAGAGCATTTGTGGAGTGCCATTTTGATACATGACCATGCATTGTTGGTTGAAGAAAATTCAACCGCTAAGAACATAGGTAACAGTTTTTTAGCAGACTTCAAAAGCACATGGCATGTTCTTTCATGCGCTCATTCTTCTCTTAATTATGCAATGCATGTTTATTTTGTTCTCCATTAGTGCAAAAGTATTTTATTACTGCTCTTGTTTCACGCAACTTGAACATCCCATACAGAATGTCAGAAACCTCCATGCCCACATCAAGAAATTCCCAATTCCTAACAGGAACCATAAGGAGCTTACGCAACAAAGTACAACACATAGGCCCCCACTAGATGCCAAATTCACATTATCATATCAAAAGATACTTTGAAGTCTGCATTCACAAACTTAGATATGTCGCAAGGACACTTGGGCATCGCACCTTTGTCCGATGCGTTAACACCCAAGACTGCACTTCTAACGCATCCAACTCAGCCTTTTCCCATACTAGACAGAATTATTATTTTACATATTTTAAATTAAATTTTCTAACTTAAAGGTGGTTCAGTGTCATTTCAAGAGACATTTTGTGGAATATTGACCAATTAATACTTTATTAGTAAATAATAACCTTCAAAGACTAACCATTTTCCCCAACTTTCATAAGATATTACCTATTATAAAAACACTATATATGGTAGATAACATATATTGCCATGTCCATGATTTTTCAAGTTGTCATATCTCACGCATGCAGCTGCATCCTCATGACATAGGATTTGAGCTTGAAATGATTGTGTTTGAATAGCAGCATGAGACAAAAAAGTAAGAACCACAAAATGAGGTAAGGCCCAAAAATCAATCCCGGTTCCCAGTTAGAGCATCCCCACTGACACGACTCATTTTGCACGTGAGATGTTATTGGTGTTATGGGACAAGCAAAAATATAAAGCATCACCGTTACCTTTACCATAATCACATTAACATCAAAATGTACTATTAAAATTTATGTTCCAACTTTCAACTAATGTTCTAATAGCTCTTAATATTTAACTTTTACATCCAAAAAAATCTTTTTTTATGCTGTGTATACTGCAGATTTTAAACTGTCTACCCTTTCCCTTGATTTTTTTGTAGAGAGATCCTTTACGTAAAAAGTAAACACGGGACATTCTTAGAGAAAAAAAATATGGCATAGGACATGCCGAAGAATGTACCTGCCTCAATTCATCAGTAAACTAATAACACCTATCATCAAGATAAAGTTTCAGTTGACAATGAAAACCACCATAATAGCAACAGCAACAAATAGAAGTACCAATTGGAAAAAAAAAGAAATGAGGTAAAAAAAGGTTACCACTCTACCAAGGCAATGTTGAACAAATAGGTTCCTCAAAAAAAAAAGTTTGAAAAGCACAAATTTACCATTAGGTTGTATCACAGGGTAACTTTGCCTGCAATCTCATCTCAAAGATACAGAATCTCACCTCATATCTCTCCCCAACTGAAGAGAATCTATACTCATCATCGTCCAACAAAAGAAATGGCATCTCTGCAGCCTCATCTAGTCCACCCAGTTCAGTTTCCTCTGTGACATCTTTGCCAAAAAAAGCATATTGGGAGGCATCAAATTGTGCATTTTCTGCATGATTGGACAGGAAGGCATTTATGTTAGAGGATAAAAAACAAAAGTAGGTGCTGCTGCATTATAATAGGATATATCAACTCTTACTGTTGAGGCGACGAGGAATAGAAACATGAGAATTCTTAAGTGGAACATAAAACAAACCTGAAGTTCTAGCTAAGTTGAAAAAGAATATAAAGTAATACAAGATATAATCTACTAAAGGCTGTCTGCACACCATGCATCAAAAGACCACCCAGATATCCTCGCAAAGCTTATCAAATTAATTGAATCACAATATGCACATTGAATCACAAGCACATAAACATTTTTGATATATATCAACCCAAGATGAGAATGCACAGAAATCAATGCAAGCCATTGAATTGCCAAAATCACAAAGAAAATAGCCTTTAGTGGCAGAAACAACTGATGCTCAGAATTGGCATTTCATTGCAGGGCCTCATGCTGGCCTTTGAACACAATCACCTTTTGGATCAGAACTACTTTCTTGTTTATAAACCCATCAACATCTACATAATTAGTACATAACACCTTCCACTGGCCACTGTGTATGCACGTGCCTCCAATGGGTAACCATAAAAAGGTCTGGGCATGTGGTTTTTCAAAAGGTGGCCATTTTCTCCTATAGGTTGTAATAGAAAGTTATGCCAGTCTTCTTATACATATAATACCAGGAATCAAACAGAGATCCAATTAAGTGATAAGATTACACGGTAATGGTGAGATGGGAGAGCACACAAAGTCTGGCTTGGAATTAATGAGGCAACACATCAAATTAAAAGTTTAGTTTAGAATCAATCAGGCAAATCCATCAATATAAAGTAAACCATTTCCCACATTTGGTAACCAACAGCAAACAACACAAGGATAATGCAAATAAAAGAACAAAAAGAGGAATAATTGTTTAAGAAAATGTTCCTACACTATCCTCCAAACAACTTGTCTACAAGAATGTGGAACTCCACCTTCCAAAATACACTGTTTCTAACTTGTGTCCTCTATACAAGCTTGCTTCCTTGGTGCCAAGACACCATCCGCAACCTCCCAAGCCCTTCCATCAAGCATTTCCCACAAGAACATGGAGAAGTTTTGATACTGCCCACTTATCAAATTCATATACCAGTAATATCTTGTTCACACTAGTTTCCCTAGCTCTTAATTTACCCATGCCAACCTTTACTCAAGCCTCCAGAGAAAAGTCATCATGGCTTCCAAAGCTACAAGTCGACAATCACTCAGTACTTCCATTGTCTTTTTTTTGTTTCAAGAGGAAACCAAAGAATAAGCTCAATGGCAGGGCACTCTGACGCTGTTGCTGCTGGTGGGGTGTTCAACTTCATTGTCTGTCTTTGATGGACTGTTTTGCAATTTTCATATTTCAACTTTGAAGGAAGAAAAATCAAGCTCAATAATGTCCAAAGCCTGAAGACTGGAAAACATTAAAACACAAATATAATTTACCAACAAACAAAACAATATTTTGGTGAACAACTTTATAGAATACAGCTACCACATATAACAGCCTCGCACACCTGCCCATAGTTTTCCCAGGGGATCCATGGGGAAACAATGCCCATTATCAATAGGATGGAGGCACAGAGGCATGAGTACCAACAACAACAACCAAAACTATTCCCACACTAAGTGGGGTCAGCTACATCAATTCTTTGATGCCATTGAGCTTGTGCAAAGAATAATTTATTGCTGGTTTACTATATGGCTTTAATATTCCAAAATTCTCCTTATAACTCTTACTAACAAAAGTAACAAAACCTAACCAGCTCAGCTCAACAAACTTATCAACCTACAAACAGGATTATAGGTAAAGATCTCGCCTCTCAGGCTCTTTGCATGGCAAAGTTAACCCAGAGAATATGTTACAAAAGGAGATCTTTCTTGAGCAGTTTTGTTATGATGCAACTGGAAAGAAACACATGAAGTGGTAAAGATCATTAAGATTCTTCAGTGAAATAAAATTTAGAAAAAGCATGCAAAGAAGTTACTGTTCATTAAGCACACCAAACGCTGCTTTCAGAATACGAATTAACAATTTCCACTGTTGCAACGGATAGTGCAGCTTACACTCTGGCAGAAGATTAAAAATATTTGATTAAAGTGTCAAAGGCGCATACAATTCGTTTACAGAGCCACACGCGTGTTAAACAAAGAAGGTAGTCATTCCCATCTATCTGTATTACCCACATCTGTTTGATTTCAACGTCAAATTTGCATATATTGTGCACAGTTATTAGATTGAAAAACATTGGAAAGATCAATGTGTATGCTTTCTCACATGCAGCAGTTACAAAATCAGCTAGGGATGGGTGAATCAACAGCTTTATGCAACAGTAACTTGATCTAGTAGACAAGCTACATTAAAAAGGTCTCTGCAATCATGAATAGAATATACCATTAGCAGATTTTCCAGAGTCGGTAGAACATATCGAAGTAACGGACTATACTCATGCACTGTCTCGACATGATCATATTTAACAGTGGCACCCGTAGCTTATACAGCGTACATAACTAAAAGCAAAGAGATCACCAGCATGTCATGACAAAGATTCTTGTCGTTCAATGAACATCAGTACCGTGGTTTTTGCATAAAAAAACTGTGCCATTCTGCAACTTAAAGACAATAGCCAACGCGGAATAGTTATTTACTAAACTAAGAACAAACTGGATTAATCCAAAAAACAAAAAAAAATACTGAAAACGAGATAGTGAATAACAATAATTTACAATTTGGATATTCATGAAGGCAGAGAATCAGAAATCTTATGCTTGCATTTCCCGTCTTCCATCCCATAACAAGAAAGATAAAGCACATCAGCCACCTAAAATTTTGATTCGGACAAACAAAAGCACATGAACCTGGCTCATTCGGTGACACCACACTTAAACAACTAATTCAAAATGTCATAAACAGATTACTAGGGTTAGGTTAAGAGTGAGAGAATTAACCTGAGGAATCCCCATGGAATTCCTTGAAATCTTTTGTGAGCCCTTCAGAAGGAACCCCACGATTGAATCCCTCCATACCTACAAGAAGAAAGTCCTAAGGCCACTGAAACGATACCAAAAGCCCTAGTTTCACAGTTAGGGTTGTGGTCCTAATCTAAGATCCCGCACCAATCCAAGAAAAAAGAAGGGCAAAAGGGGGGAAATATAACATGGGTTTCCTTCGCCATGTGATCGAAAACAAGCAAGAAGTGCGTAAAACGAAGTTGATAGGGAAAAGATTATCAGGATTGGGGAAAACCCAAAAAATCTAAAGAGAGAAAGAGAAAACACGAGAGGGGGAAGGAGGTAGAAAAGGGAAGACGGTGAAGAGGTGAAATGATGAAAGGAAGCAGACAGTTTGGGGTTTTGTTAGAATCTGGAGATCGCGACAAGGGAGGAAGCGGAATTCCAGAGCCTGGAACCAAGAGGAGGCTATGGACGAGTCGCACTGTTGTTTCGATTGCGCATTCTCTCCCTATTAAACACTTTGTAACAAGCCACTTATTCGACGAATAATCGCACCGAAGTCGCCGAGTGAGATTAAAAAGGGAAAATGTTAGACGAATTGGTTGGGAAGGAGCGTCGAAAGCAGCTGAACGTCTTGCTTCTTACTATTTTAGTAGAAAAAGGTAAAACCTTTCGCCCACACAAAAAAAGATAAGACCGTTCACAGAGAGAGAGAGAGAGAGAGAGAGAGAGAGAGAGAGAGAAAGATGTGCTTTATTGTTAAGTTACAAATGTTGCTTAAATGTGTAACACTAGACCACTCCCTAGAGGGAGAGGGGGTACTATTAACGTTAATATGGTTTCATTTCTCTCTCTCCTCCATTATATATATAAATAAATAAACCACATCCTGTCCACCTTTGATCCGTTCACTCATTATCTTTTGATGATATAAATGTAATTTCAGATTTTTTAAATATAAAAAGTAAAATTATTATATTTATGCTTCCAAGACATTGTGAACAGTGTAAGTGGTGGATAGAAAGAGTATAGTTCATGTGCATACTCATCTATGTTGTAATCTTCTTAAAAATGTTAATAATTTGATATTTAAGATAGCGATTGAAATCTTTAAAATAAAAAGTAAACAGTAATGAAGATGGTGTTTTTTAACTTCTGAAATTTGAATTTCATCTCTTGATCTCACCGATTTAAACTATTTAAATCTTTAAAAATGTTTAAGCATGAATGATTGTATAGATTAATCTATCTTTCTCTCTCTTTCTATATATATATATATATATATATATATATATATATATATATATATATATATATATATATATATATATATATATATATATATATATATATATATATAAACTGAATGAATAAAGTTGGGGCTCTCTGAGAAAAAGAGAGGGATTACTATTAAGGTTCATTTGGTTTCATCTCTCTCCTGTATATGCATATGTATCTTGGCAAAGAGGAGCAGGACTCATTTCAAGTTAAATCTAGATTACATGGAACATAAAATTTTTGGTACTTCAAATATTTTCCGTTTGCGTCAATTATGGAACTGGTACCCACATTGACGATTCCACTTGACCATGCAAATGGCCCCTAATGAAAGTAATCAATCATTAGCTAATTAAATATTTCTCCCTTTACACAAATGACTGTTGGACAATGAGATGTAAGCAACTTCTTATAAAATGTAAGAGCTCATTGTATTATATAACTTGTTAACTACAAATTGCAGTTTCAAATGTGTATTTAAGATGTTCATCTTAAGGAAAAAGTAAAGATGCTGATGCCAAGACTGTGTGCGTGTGTTTGGGAGTTTGTATCTGTGTGTGTGTGAGAGAGAGAGAGAGAGAGATCCTCTTTCTACTGGCCTTCTTTGAGTGTGGTGCCTTTTGTGAGAATTTTCTGCTGTGCTGGGTGCATTGTTTGATCTTTCAGTGTCTTGTCCAGAATGGTTTCTATGATGGGAGTTTCAAAGCGAATTGTTTACCTATTCTTTTGTCTCTATAAAGGGAAGGCTTTTGATTTCTGTCGTATATGTGCAAGTTATTGAAGGAATCGGACACAGAGAGTTTAGATTGAAGGGAATCTCCTCTCTCCCTCGGAACAGTGAAAGATTGAAGGGAACCTAGCCCCACCTTTTCCCTTGGATGATGATAGATGAGACGAGATGCCTTCGAAACTTTCAAATTAAAGCAATAACTATGAAGGTTGTGGTGCCCAGCCTGATAATGATGCCAAAAGTAGGAATGTAAGTGAGCCGATGCTGGTTGTTAGCTGCTCGGTCGACTTTGTCGAGCTTGACAAGCTCGCGAACCGAACGTGAGCTCGCTCATACTCGGCTCAGCTGGCTCACGAGCTTAATATAGCCTTATACATTTTATATATAATATTTGTATTTTACATTGAATTTTACTCTAATTTTTAACTGGTTAGAAAATTTTCTAATTCCTTGATGTGTGGTAGCTCTTCAAAATTTGGTCTACTTCTTTGTTCATGATTTTTGGTTGTGAACATTTAAGGTAAAAGTTGTCGATTTTTATACTTATGATCATTTGTAAGTCTATTCGCCTTAATAAATTTCAATAAAATATGTAAGTAGTTGGTAGTCATTATCGGCTCCAATACTAACGTCAATCATGAAATATGGTTGAAGAAGAGCTTTCTTTCCGGATTTCATAAGTTACTTTTTGAAAAAGATAAACTTTATTCGAAAACTTTTTTTGCTTTTGAAAAAGTCTTAGCATCTAGCGAATGAACATGAAATGACTTAAAAAGAAAGCTTAGAAACAAAAACTAGAAAGAAGAAAAAGTTATATATATATATATACAATAAAACAATACCAAAAAAAAGTTGAATATACTACTTTCTTTTTCTTGAGAAAACCCTTTACGGGTAACCTTGTCCCTCGCCTTTCTCTTTCTTTTTCTTATCTTGTCTACAAGCATATAGAAACTTGAGAAGGAGACGTGGAGAGAACCATCGGCCACATCATTGGCGTGAAGAGAATCACCGGCACCATCAAAATAAAGATCGATCAACCATTAAGGCCTTAAGCTATGATTATTTCTTAAGTGAGGGTTCGAAAATGATATTTGGCATCGTGTTGGGTGCTCAAAGGTGCAGCGAAGTCGAGTGCTTAAACTGCGAAGCCGCTTTCGAAGGAAGAATTTGATCATATTTTTGTTCCCTTCTAGCAAGAGTTCAACAAAAAAAATGGCATATCGCAAACTCAAAATTTGTTGGTGGTTTATTTTTATTGTTTTGAATGAATACACTTGAGCTATGATCGTGTCGTATTCGAGCTTTAACGAAACTGAAGCTCGAGATGCTCGAACATGGATCGAGCCAAGCTCGAGCTTAAGGCTGGAGGCTCGATTTAACTCGAGCTCAAGCTCAAGTTGGGCATTTGGTAAACGAGATCAAGTCGAGCTTCACTAGCCAAAAGCTGAACACCGCCAATGTAAGGTGGTTGCCTTGATTGAAATCGGGAAAATTTCAAAAAATCTATACAAATAGTTCAATTTTTCTAAAAAAAATATAGATTTATTCAACTAATTTTCACCTCAATCGCCACCACCAACAACAACTAAGCTTTTCTGCATATTACATAGGATCAATTAAACAGATTTTTTGTTTTCATAAAACTCGATCATGTAACATAAATAAATTAGATAATTTTTTATTGTTTTCTTTCAATACTTTTGTGGACTTCGCCTCACCTAAAACAAAAATGTTTATTAGGTTCATTGTTGCTAAACATTGGTTGAACCTTAAAAAAAAAACGGTGACCAGCATGTCTGCTGATAGAGTTCCATCAGATACGAATGAAAGACCAAAGGAAATAACAATGACCATTACAAAGGCCACTTCTTTGAAAATTAATAAGTTGGGAGAGGCGCAAGACTCAGCAATCCTGCCTCTATTGTCCGAATCACCATTAACAATTTAAAACTTTTGGAACTAAATACTCCAACAGTGTCAAGTGGACACTTATGAAATATTGATTGATTATCATTATTTGGTAGTGAATAATATCTTGCGACAAATGAGTTTTCTTGTAGTTTTATGACATATTACTAATTCCATATACTAAAATGTATACATATAGATATATAATTACGTTGATATATTGTCATTTCTCTGTAGTTATGATGTTTAGGTTGTATATATCTCATGCCCGTGCCCGCAGTACTGCCCTGTGCCTGCACCCATGTGACATTGGCGTACAAGGGTTGGCATCAGATATCTCTGTTTGGGTACAGGAATGCTGTGGAGACCTGGAATTAAGAGTCTCGAGAAATAAGGTTCATGGTGGTAGAAGTTTTGTGATATATATTGGAAAGATTCTTTTGTTTTAACTCCAAATTGCAGATCAATCTCAACTGAACACGGACTTCATGTCTCTCTCTCTCTCTCTCTCATTTTTATATATATATACACAAATCTTTACTATTCATCAAAAAAAAATAGAAGGGATGACCATGTTTTACGAAAAAGGAGGAACAAGAAAGGAGATGTAAAAAATAAATAAATCTCTGGGTCATGAGCTAGTGATCAATAGGGATGGCAATGGAAAAGGTCGAGGAACAGGTATGCCTGTACCCGGCCAGACATAAACCTTAATGGGGTGGTACCAGTTCAAGTTCTCTTTTCCCCAACAGTTATGGGGTAGGTACATGGCAAAAATGTGTTGTACACACGCACCATATATATAAATATATACATATTCCTCTCTCTATATGTGCAAATATATATGCATACATAGGAGTATATACACATACATATTTCTCTATATATGTGTATACACACATTATGTATGTATATATACATACATACACGCACACACATATATAAACTTATATAGTCATATACAAATATAGTCTAAGAGTATATACATATTCCTCTCTCTCCCGATATATATATATCGGGTATCGGTCTGGACAAGTATCAGGTTAGGTATGGGGTAAGATATCTTATCCCCCGACCCGAATGTAATCGGATTGGGTATCTCCCGCTCCTTCGGGTCGGGTAGGGGGCGGGGCCCCATGGCAGGCCACTATTGCTCTCTAATAGTGATGGACTTGTTTGTTAGGACTTGGGAAACAGGACCAAAGCGAACTGCATTCTGAGTATTCGCTTTAGTTTGTTTTGTAGTTGGGACTCAAACACGAAATGGGTGTCTCTTTCTTTGTGTCCATCAACTTTACGGTAGAGTGCACAGCGAGCAATAGCTCGCTTGCCTTGGTGGTCAACTCACAACTTGAAGGCCACGAGTTTGATACCCGGGGTGTGCATTTGTCTTCGGCCTCCCCTTTGTCCAGAACAAAGAAAAAGAAATCTCACAATTTCAGATACGACACATGAACACGATAACCAGTCATGACAAGTTCGTGTTTGTGTCAAGATCTGGCACAACGCATGCCGTACTCGTCGTGCTAGTGAGCCGAATCGTAGACTCAAACACGACACGGAAATAACGAGAAAAAGAAAAGCCATAAAACGTAAACGGGAAAGAGGGCGAGCAGAGAACTTTACAAACCGTTTCGTATGGCATAAAGAAGTACGTAACTGATGGATTAGCGTTTGCAAACCATCACCCGTTTCCTATGGCGCGTGGAGGTAGCGACGAGAGCCAGCGGCGGGGGAGGCGACGGCGACGATCAAGCAGAGCGGACATGGAGAAATCGGTCGTTGCCGATCGGTAGCAGAAGGATGATTGTTCTCCACCACCAAGGAGTGCAAGAATCGGCTGACACGTATGACTATCTATACGCGTACTCAAACACCAATGGCCTTGTATTGTCCATTACACACCAATGCGGCTAACATGGCCTGGCCTGTATTACAGACCGATGCTATTCTATTTGCAATACGGTCACTATCAATACGCGTCCTACAATATGTATAATGCTTAGAGTGACAGTTTAAGTTTACCTTATTCAATTGCTTGGGCAAATTAATATCTTGCTTGGTTGTAGAAGTGGTGCTCTGTCCTGTAGTGTGTGTACACACACATACACACACGTGTGTGTATATAAATAGACATGTGTCACAGGTTCTTTTGCTTCACTATATCCATATTTTTTCTTGTTTGTCTTTCATAACATTAACAATTATCTTAAATGGATCTTCGAAAATCAAGTGAAAAAAACTCCATATTTTACGAGACTTTTTCCTCGAGTACGTGTTTGTCAGTTTTTTGCAGTAAAACGAGATATTAGCAGATGTTCTGGTGCAGCTCTAAGAAGTGGTCTTGTGGGATCAGTTTCCGGATAGACCATCATTCTACTTCCGGTAGGAGACATGCCGATGCGGTGCATTATTGCACTCCTTACATTCGTCTCTTCATGTATATGCTACATCGAGCGGGTGGGCTTCTCAATTGCTTACACAGCATCTGCTGGTCCTGCTGGTGTTAACCAATCAACCAAGGGCCTCATCTTGTCGACAATTTTCTATGGTTATGCATTCTCACAAGTGCAGGAGGTTGGATTGCACAATGTATTGGTGGAAGGCGTGTTTTGCTCCTTTCTTTTTTAGTGTGCTCTCTCATATCTGCTTTAATTCCCTTGGATCCTCACCGAATGTGGACATTGGTTGTTGCTCGCTTGTTTATTGGTATTTCCCAGTGCGTAATTTTTCCTTTTATCCATGCAGTTTTGGCGGTCCCAAGCTCATGTAAGGGATCACCCTTGCATTGCCGGTCGGTCCCAAGCTCATGTAAGGGATTACCCTTGTATTGCCGGTCCTAAGCCGAGATAAAGTAGGAGGGTTGTGTTAGGCTTCGAACAACCAGCATAAAACTATGTTGGATTTTTATACTATGGATTAGACAAATTATGAGCATTGCTTTCGGCGTTCCTGCCTAAAGACGTGCTGCACAACCTAAATGCAGTGATAATTAAGCAAGGGCCACTACATTTTCGCCGGAATGTAGTGAACCAATTGTAGAGAGGGTTTCCACAATATGGACAGGTATATTGTTCGCCGAATGTAGTGAATAATTTACAGAGAAGGTCTCCGTATTTTTAATATAGACAGATGCAGGAATAAGAAAGCTAGTCTTAGATAATAAAATTCGTATTGGTTCTTGGAATATCACAACATTATCCGGTAAGCTAATGGAGGTGGTAGATACTATGATTCGGACAAACATTCATATTTTATGTTTACAAGAGATAAAGTGGGTGGGAGAAAAAGCAAAGGAGATAGAGGATAGAGGTTTTAAGTTACGGTACTCAAGTAAGGAAAATGCACGAAACGGAGTTGGTATTATCATAAATAAAGATTTAAAGAATAGTGTAGTAGACATACAATGATATGGTGACTGAATCATCACGTTGAAATTAGTGTTAGGAGCAGAGGTTTTGAATACAGCTTGTGCTTACGCATCCCAAGTAGGACTAGAAGATTGTATAAAGACAACTTTTTAGGAAGAGTTAGATAAGGTGATTCAAAGGATTCTACAAAGGGAGATGATTTGTTTAGGAGGAGACTTAAATGAATATGTCACTAAAGAGGCATTAGGATATCAAGGTATTGATGAAAACATTGGTTTTGGGGATATAAATGAGGAAGATAGGGAGATTTTAAGATTTTCTATGGCATTTGATCTCTTTATAGTCAATACAATCTTCAAAAAACGAGATGAACATTTAATTACTTATAACAGTTGCTTATCACAAACACAAATTGATTACTTTATTTATAGAAAAAAAGATAGAGTGTATTGTAAAGATTGCAAGGCAATTCCCGGAAAAAGTTTAACCATCTGACACCGACTTTTAGTTATAAATTTAGAAATAAAAAAAATAGATAAAGAAGAAAAGAGTGCATCGAGCTATTCGGACTGAATGGTGGAACCTCAAAAGCGAGAAAGAAGATATATTTAAACAGAAAGTCCTTCAAGGAGATGCTTAGAATTATGATGGTACACCTTGTGATATGTGAAACAATATGGCTATACATATTAGGAAAGTGACGAAAGATGTGCTAGGTGAATCTAAGGGAGGTGTACCGACACAAAAAGAAGCTTGGTGGTGGAGTGAAGTAGTGCAAAATAAAATCAAGGTGAAGAGGGCATGTTACAAATTACATTATGCTAAGAAAACTAGTGAAACTTTAGAAGCTTATAAGAAAGCAAATAAGGAAGCGAAAAAGGCCATCAATGAAGCGAAAGCTAAAATTTGGGAGGATTTATATAAAAAATTGAACTCAAAAGAGTGTGAAAGATATATTTTTAAGATAGCTAGGGCTAGAGATAAGAAAACTAAAGATCTTAATTCTGTTAGATGCATTAAAGATGATGAAAAAATTTTAGTGACAAATGATGATATAAGAAATAGATGAAAAAACTATTTTTATAAGCTTTTTAATGAAAATAAAGATATTATTATTAGCTTAGGAGAGTTAGCCAAATCAGAATTGTGAGCCATACTAAGAACAAGGGAGACATTCAAAATTGTACGAATTATCGAGGTATCAAGTTAATGAGCCATACTATGAAATTATAAGAAAGAATTATTGAACGTAGGTTAAGACAAGTATCAAGTACAATCGAGAACCAATTTGGATTCATGCCAGGAAGATCTATTGTTGAAGCAATTCACCTTTTGAGACGTCTTATGAAATATTTTAGAGCAAAAAAGAAAGAACTTAACATGATATTTATTGATCTAGAAAAAGCTTACGACAAGGTACCGAGGGAGGTTCTTTGAAAAACCTTAGAAAAAAGAAGTATCTCATTGACATACATTAACCTTATAAGAAACATGTAAGATGGTGCAAAAACATGTGTGAGGACTCATGAAGAAATGACAGACTTCTTTGAAGTTAATATTGGGTTACATCAATAATCAACTTTAAGTCCATACTTATTTATAATGGTGATTGATAAGTTAACAAAACATATTTAAGATGAAGTACCTTGGTGTATGTTATTTGCATATTACATTGTGTTAGTGGAGGATGGAAAAAGTTAATAGAAAATTAGAACTTTGGAGAGCAACATTAGAAAGCAAAGGCCTCCGACTTAGTAGAACAAAGACATAATATATTGAATGTAAGTTTGATCATTTGGTTACTTCATAGGACATAGAAATTAAAATTGGCACACATTGCATTCCCTAAATGAAAAGTTTTAAATACCTAGCATCAATTTTTTAGAGTGATGGAATAATTGATGGAGATGTTATGTATAGAATTAATCCTGATTGGTTAAAATGGAGAGGAGTATGAGGTATTCTTTATGACATGAAGATATCATTAAAGTTAAAAGGTAAATATTATAGAGCAGCAATTAGACCTGCCATGTTTTATGGTTTCGAGTGTTGGCAATTAATCATCAACATGTACAAAAGATGTTTGTAACAGAAATGAAGATGTTGAGATGGATGAGTGGTCATAGAAAAAAAAGACGTTATAAATAATGAGGTTATTAGAAACAAATTAGGAGTGACACCTAAAATGAGAGAATATTATTTAAGATAGTTTACGTATAAAAAGATGAGAAGAACCTTTAAGCACCAAAAACTAAATTTATAAAGTATTAAAAGAGATTGAGGATGACTATGTGGAAACAAAGAATCCATGTAGGCGATGCCGTCTAGTATGGGAAAAAGCTTAGTTGTTGTATCCGTGCAGTTTTGGGACAGTGGATTCCTCTTCGTGAGCGAACTCGTTCAGTGTCTCTCACTACTTCAGGCATGTACCTTAGTGCAGCAGTTGGCATGCTCTTTGTACAATCAGTCTTTTTAGCTGAAGTGGCACTTGCCACTTGGTGCTTTATGGTCTCTACTGTGGCTGAAGCTGTCAAGTGAGACACCTGGAACTGACAATCAAATTGCTCAGTTCGGGCACCTAGGATTCCATGGAGAAGTATATTTCTGAGTCTGCCCATGGGGACAATTGTTGTCAGCAACTTTGCTTTCCATTATGCACTTTACGTGTTAATGAATTGGCTACCAACATACTTTCACCAAGGATTGCAGCTGAGTCTTGAAGAAATGGGTTCTTCTAAGATGTTGCCGTATTTATGAATGTTTATATTCTCTGATGTAGGTGGTGTTGTAGCTGATTGCTGCATCACAAGGAGGATACTTTCCATGACGATGACGAGAAAATTCTTGAACACCCTTGGCTTCATTGTTTCTGCAGTCACTTTGTTGGTCCTTCCCTAATAAGAACTTCTACTGGTGCAGTAATTTGTGCTTCAGTTTCTCTTGGATCCCTTCCCTTAGCTCGAGCTGGTTTTGCTGTGAATCACTTGGATGTTGCACCAAGATATGCAGGGATAGTAGTGGGAGTTTCTAACACAGCAGGAACATTGTCTGGTGTCATCGGAGTAGGCCTTACAGGCCAGATTCTTGAGTCTGGGAAGGCTAGAAACTTGGATCTCTCAAGTCCCGAGAGCTGGAGGATGGTGTTTTTTGTTCTGGGGTATCTCTGTGTGTTCAGTGCACTCATATTCTTGATGTTCTCTACAGGCGACGGGATACTTTATTGATCAGGTGAGATCAGTTTTCATCATTGCATTCAATTCTTGAACCTTCTCTTTCTTTTAGTTTGTTGATTCTTTTTTCGCAATATCTTGATTTGATTTTATGAAGACATTAGCAATGTGATTTCTGATATTCAAAATTTTCAACAGTACAAAATTGTAAGCTCTATGAATATCATGATTCCAATTGCATAGTGAAATTTGTAATAGCACAAGTTGCTGGCTATAATGAATCAGCCCTTGAATGGCTAAGAAGGATCTAAAAGGTGAAAGTTTAAGCTGAATTTGATCACCCTTTTGAGCATAATTACATTGTATATCCGTTCTGCAATAGTTGGACAGACCCGATGGGGGAGGGAGACAGGGGTTTGTGATGAGAGGTGGTTTTGAGTCGCACATTTCTATAAAGAATTCTGTTTTGGAAATATACTGCAAAACAGGGCATCTGGAATTTCGTTGAAGGTTTTCTGAACTGATGGAGACGGATACAGTCTCATATATATTTGCAGCCTATGGAAATGGGCCTCTTAGCTTGTGCAATCTTAAATCAGATGCTGAGTGTTGTCATGGGTTCCTGCTTCTATTCTTCAAAATTGAATAACATGGTATCTCAAACCAAATTTGGTATAAAATACCCTTCATTTCGCTAGGTCTAGAGATTATCATAATCTTGAATATCAAATACAAGCTTTCCAAAACCCAAAGAAATTTCTTCTATGGAAAAGTTAAAATGTTGTCTTTGCGCTGGTGATATCATTCATGTGCAAGCGGTGATTGATGTCTCATTTCCATGAGAGTTCAGAGCAGAGGCCATATGACATAGTAAGCTATGGATTATGTCTACATTTTTAATTGGTACGTGTTGTTCTGCCAAAAGAATTGCACAAACATTTGCAGAAGGTGTTGATTAGCTAAGAACTTCATCCTTCATTTTATGTGTTTGGTGAACATTGCACCCAATGCTCCCAATGTCAAAAGTGAAGAAATTCAACCAAGGGTGGGCTCGTCGGAGTAACTATGACTCTCTTAAGGTAGCCCAATGTGTGGTTTCCTGCTTAGGGGGAATGTCTCTGTCTACCATCCAGTGAAATCACACCAAGTGATCATGCTTGGCAAAATCAGCGAGGGAAGAGGACTCTTCTGATCTTGTCAATGTCTGAGAGGTCTGAGCTTTGATACTAAGTGATGCTAAGCCGGTTGGAGTAGCCGAGGCGAGGCAACCAGATGCAACAACTCCTGCCATAACAATGAAGCACTATATGTACAATAATATTAACAAAAAACAAAGTTCTAGACTCAATGATAGAAGTTCTGACTGAGTTTTATACTGGACCGTAAATCTTGTCAACTTTATAAATTTATATATATGAGTTTTATAACCTCATATACATATAAATTATGGACCGTAAATCCAAATAATCTTACGGCATAATATGTAAGATTCAGTTTTCTAAAAATTGAGAACTGAAACTAGCAGTTTGGTTCGACGTTAAGGGGTAGAATCAAACCTAACAGAACCGTGAATACCTTAATTTAGGATATATAAAACAAACACAAGCGTCTAGTTAGAGGATCTGAACATAAATTACTTGGTAAAATTAAGCTTTACTTTGTACATATACTTTCCTTGGAGTCTATGGCGACCATTTGATACAAATTTGATTGTAGCTCTTAAATTTGTTGAAATATGCAGATTGCAATGTAATATTCTTATTCAGCTAGATCAGCTCAACGGGTGAAGTTTGTCTTCGGTTCAAATACAACCCGCATTCCTTTTCCCAGTCTCACAAGCACCCACTTTGCCCTCGTACACGTGGGAAACACAAGCAAATCCTTCCCATCTAGGGCTAGACCATTGCATGCTTGTGAGTATTGAAAGTAATTTTAATTTTTTGTCCTATAAATTAAGTGAAAAAAAAAATATATGCAAGAGGTTGGCATCATCTGCAACTTGCAGCTCCATGACGTGATACAGTGGCGTGACAGGCATTCAGAGAGAGAGGGAGAAGGAGCTCAAGGTGGCAACCCGAACACGCGCGAGGCGAGCTTTTAGCTTGAATTTTTCGAGTCCCTTGTGTGCTTGATGCTATTTGGGCAGGATTCTTTGTCGTGTTGTTTCGTGTTTGTGTCGTGCGAAATGCACGGAATCAATGTATGGAGATTTTGGCCCACCAACATGACCGTGTTGTGTAACGGGGTGATGAAAAGCAGGGTTGGAATTTTATAGCAAAAGTTTTGCCGTCTCTTGCTTTGCAGGAAAAGGAAAGGTAGTGAGGTTTCGACAAGAAAGAAGATGGTGCACATCAATGGCGGATCTAGAAAATAGTGTTGGAGGAGTGACTATATATTTCATCGTGTTAGGAGGGCGGAAACATGAATCTCAACCATATATTCACTGTAAAAATCATATATTCACTGGTTTATTCCTTCATATAGATCCTCTATTGGGGCGCATATACATACATACATATTAGAGATCAACCCTCTTGAAAATCCGCTTGTGGTAAAATGCTGGTGATGGTTTTGGTTAAACACACGCATTCGGGTTTTTTATGATTGTAGGTGATCTTCCACGTTTTTTTCATATCTATTCCCCACAGTAGAGACACGCCAGCAGTTTTGTCTTGATTTATACAGTGGGAAAACCCTAGAAAATCCCAACCCTTGAATTTCACTAATGCTACTAAAGGTCCTTCCCAAATCGTATAATGCCTTTCCCCTGCCTCCTGACCACCCACTTCAAACCAAAACAATACTCACCACCTCGCCCACATGATGATCTTGTCATTACTCATGTAGCGATCAGCAAAACATGCCTCGATCTTAAATGAAGTTCTGTTCTGCAAATGAAGTTCTTACCATTGTGCGTTTTAATAAACGTTTAGCTTTCTGTACAAAATCACTGTGCAAATGAAAGTTAACTAAAATGGCCATTTAACGAACAAATGCTAGACCCGATAATACAGATATGTTTATTGCATACTTAGTGTGTTGGGTGTCTTTATTAAGTTTATTGCGGAAGTTTAATTATCAAAACTATCAAATCAACCTTAAAAGCTTGAAATTGATGAAGAAAAGGATGTTTTCATTGCATAAGTTATCATGTTTTGAACAAATTTTAAGGTGTGAAGACAGCAAATAAATGATGTTGAGCATGAACGCAGGTCTACATAAACTGACGTTTTGATTGATTTAAATCAAGAGGCTACCACTGTAGGCTGTGTTAGTTCCACCATACATAAACTCTGTGTGTGTGTGTGTGGCCGTAATCAACATTATCTCCATTGTCTTTGATTGCTAGGTATATTCACTGTTTCATTTTAGGGAAAATGAAAACAAATATCTGCATATGGACTTTGAGAGCTAGGTTCATACTCATCCAAGACTGATCAACATAAATAAAGCACGACGCGTGATGAGAAATGACCAAATTCATGTCGCTCTGCCACATTCTTTGATCTGGACCGACTTGATTCAAATGTCTTCGAGATTTTATTAGGACCAGCTGAGTAAGAGCAAGATTTGCAGTTTGTGGTCTTTCTATTATGACAGCACAGTTTCTTGTCCTCATCAATGTCACTACAAAACATGACCTTCGAATCATGCCAACTCTCTCTCTCTCTCTCTCTCTCTCTCTCTCTCTCTCTCTCTCTCTCTCTCTCTCTCTCTCTCTCTCTCTCACGCGCGCACACACACACTTACAAGCTTCCAAATGTAAGATTGCATAGCGTTTGGCATCACAGTGAAGAGTTTTTGACAGTGTTCGATTAAGGTTTCTCAAGCATTTTAAAGTTTAACTGAAACATGTGATCTTCAACCCTCACAACTGGGATAATCGACAGCAAAACTTTCACATATGGGCCATTGCTTGCTACAATCTTTTGCTTTCTACGTAGTTTCGAGATTGGACACAGCTCTGGTGATATCTCTATTTTTAGAACCTCCCCTGGAACTCCTTCATTTCACCATGAGCGAGCCGTTGAATCAAATCAAACCGTATTGATGGAACTTGCAGAGTCCACCTCAACCCTCAAAACTACGAAATTGATAACTAAATTTTCGGGCTATTACTAATTTCTGTAACTTTTCTACGTAACCTGAGATTGATTGAGACACGTCAAATGACACCCTTGCTGTGAGATGCTTCCATGAGAGACCTTTGTCGTGAGCCGTTGAATTAAATTCAACCATATGGGCGAAATTTGCATAGACCGGGGAAGATGATAAACTTTTGTTTCCTCATTATCCGACCTATTCTTGTGGTTCTTCTAACAACGCAAATAAATTAAACTAGCTAAAATTAAAGAACTTGAAGTGCTAATGTTTTCTCTTCTTTTCTAAAATATACGATATTTGATTTCTAAGAAATCAATATTTATGCTGCCTTGCCCGATTTATGCCCGTCATCATCACGGGTTTAATGAGGCCAAACAAACTGATGAAGAATCTATAGGGAGCTGAACACTATGACGCTTCATCTCTGGCATAACTCAGCACAGAATCTCCTTGAGCAGTGTCCAAGTGAGAAATGGTTTCGATTGCCACTCAAGCAGTCAGGGTTCAATTCAAAAGGGCGTCAAGGTTACAGCTTATGTCTAGGGCCGACGTCGGTTTATGAGGAAGTTCTGATTTCATGGGATCTCATTATTTAATTCAATTTAGTATATTGTGTATCGTTACATGGCAATATATAATACTAAATTAAAGGATATTAGCATATATATGACCCAGGGAGCGTCAGGGTGCATTGACCCTAAACCTAACCCCAGCCACATGATGGATTGACACCGACCTGATGGAGGGGCAGGTGGGTACATATGGTACCCGCTGAGGTGGGTCGGGTTTTCCATCCATGGCTGGCAGTGAGGAAATCAAGAGATTGATTGAAAAGTCACATTTTTCAAGCTTATAAGAGCAATTTCTGGTTGGTAGACGGCTATCTGGAACCTCAATAATTTTATAGGAAAAAGGTTAAAATTTTATAAGTTTTTTTTAAAATAGTGAAACCGACGGTTTTTATAAGAGGTGAAATCGGAACCAGACCAAGTGAGACTCAAGATCCAGCCGATTTCTGGCCTAATTCGATTTCGGTTGGAACCATTGGGCCAGTTAGGAACCGGCCATGTCTAAACAGCTAAATGGGTTCTCTAACGTTATAGCATTCAATCTTGCATCATACGAGTTATTTTCATAGAAGCCATGGTTTTATAATTTCTTCTTCTTTTTCTTCTAAAATTATTCATTTTTTAGTTTCTCGCACTTTTCAACCAAAAATGTATGTCTAAAACATCTTAAATATATTTTTCTTGTCTTATCGTCTATCAATGAAGGTTCAACTTTTTTCCCATTAACCATATTATTGATACGAGCCTCTCTAATATAATCATATATCCACCTCAACATTTTGAGAAAAAAATCGATTATAAGTATTTAAATTTATTGTTTAATCAAACATCAGCATGAGATACTACAGCGTACCTCATGTAGGTGCTCCGGGAAGAGTATACTCTATGTTGGGTGAATCGGGCAACGAAGGCAAAGGAGGTTGGACCTACCGTTTATCATGAATCGTATCTCAATCCTTGTGAAAGCATGAAATAAGAGCTTGATTGAATTACATAATATATAGCAGAAGGCACCGATGGATACTTCATATCCAACCCAAGGACCCATTTTGGTTTTAAGAGAAACCCGTTTTCGGGTTTCTCATCTTTGGTGCACAAAAGCGCCTGACACCTCAATGTACATTTTGGTGTCTGATTAAGAGAAAGAGAGTATGTTTTGGATGTGCTATTTGCGAGAGCAACGGCTTATATATATATATTCTTCATTACCAATCATTTCGAGTAATGCTCGCATTCGTTGTCTTGCCGCAACTACTAGCACAGAATTAAATGATGCTTATTCCTCAAATAATGTCATCATCTCTTCTGTGAGAAAAGAAGTTCACAACCTGTAATACCTCCATGAAGGTTTCGCCATTGTGGAAAATTTCATACTGCTACTTCAATAGGTCTGGGTTGTAACTTAGTCTTGGTGTGGTTGATCATACTATAGGACCAGATACTACTGATCATTACTTTGGTAAAGACATTTCCTCATCAATCACATGCAAGCTTCGCCTTGGGCAGATCCCTTCTTTTGCTCCTCAGCCTACTGTTGTCTCCCTCCCAAGAATAGGTTCTTAGACATTACTCACCCGTTTTTCACTAGAAACACCACTTTCTGTCCGACTTGCATGTGTTCGTGTAGTGAACATTCATCATTAGCGAGAATCAAATTCTCCATGAGATTCCTAGATTCATAGTTGCATACTTATAGCTTCAGCCTTCAGGGCATGCACACTTGAGATTCTTTATGAGGTTCAAGAGGCACATGAATATCACCTTTTGAAAGCCACATTTTCAATCACAGTTCCCTCTTGTTCGGTAATTTCAATTTTCCAAGGTTTTCTGACTTCAAATTCGATGGGATCTTCCTTAACTCTATATTGAGTTGTTTTTGTGATATGGCGATGGTGTTAAATTCTTGTTACTTTCTTATTCTTATGTATGTATGTATATATATATTATTGTAAACCATTTTGTACGTATTTTATTTTATATAATGGAGATTTTAGGCCTTTACGACACCGGATTTTGTCGGGTTTTCTAAGTTAAATTTGGTGTGTCAGTTATCTTTGTCATTACCCTTAAATATTTATATATTATTTGGTGAAGGTTGTTATTATCTAGTTGTTGAATCTAGGTTTCCACACTTGTTTAGTGGCTCAATTGCATATTCAATATAACAGGCACAAACATGCATTTCCTATGTTTCACATTGGTGTGTGTAGCGTTCATTTCAAGCAAGGAACCCGAGAACAAGCGGACAATGATGTCGTTTAAGACAGGAGCATAGACACTGGAGTCAGGAGCCATTGCAACACAAACATTTAATCGCAGCATTCAAGGGCAGCGTTACTGCTGTTCTGCAATCAAACGCCGTCGTGAGTCTGAGTGCTTCGAAGAGTGCACCCCTAGAGGATAAAGACTGCTATTCAGTGATTTAAAACCAAGGTAACTTCAATCCATCAAATATTTACCCTGCCAATACGATATGTACTGAATTCATGAAATACTTTCTAAGAGTTTGATGTTCATTTAATATGCCAACAGTTGCGGCAAGAACATAAACCGAGAACCCTATGCTGATCACATGCACGTGAACTTGAATATTTACCTGATCACTACGACTTGGAGCATCTGTGCTGTTAGATTCTATCAAGTACAACCCAAGAAAATAGACTGATACTACAAATTCAGTAGGTAGGGCAGGTGGGAGCAAGTGAATCGGGCTACCAGCAGAAACCAAAACCCACATTCATCAAAATGTGAGCTGCAATACATGGTTCAGCCAAAAGTTTTGTAGTAGAGTCCACTACCAGTCAAAGAGGCAAGGGTTTTCCTCGCAAATCCCGTCTGAGATTTGATTTTCTTATTGTTCAATACCGGCAGCAACTTCTAGTTTCTGGGATTTGAAAGGATCACTGTTTAGTGGCTTGCTTGCCGACAAGTTTTCTTATTCTTGCCACGACCAAATTAAGAAAAGTTCTCCAGATCACTTGCTTCCAGCAGGAAATCTAGCCTACTTCCCCTTTTGTTTTTGTTATTTGGGTTTGTTTTCAGTCAGATCACGTAATAGGGGTCTTTCCTGGCACCAGCTTGCCAATAAAAAGGAAAACTAAGGACTCTCTCAAACTGAAAGTGTATCGGTTCTTTGACGTATATGCGCCTTTAAAAGGAAACGTCGGTGGTGGCTCTAAGAAGTGATGAGTTGATGTGGTCTGCGTAGATGTTGACGCAAATCCAACCCACTTTTCCTCTGTAGTTTAAAGTCGATTGGCAGTGAGAAAATTTGTCATCGGCTTTCCATGCAAGCCGTGTGAGGTGTCTAGGAATCATAGTGACGGGACCTAGCAAGAGATCACAATATGTGTGTAAGAGAGAGAGAGAGAGAGAGAGAGAGAGAGAGAGAGAGATTGCTCGAGAATATTCTTATTTCGAAGGGTTGAGTTGAAGGGGACGCCAGGCTTCTAATGGCTCTCTCTTGTTTCACCCTGTTCTTTTTCTTTTTTTCTTTTCAGCATTGGTCTCTCTGTCTCTCCATTAATGGTTCTCTCTTGTTTCAACCCACTTTCCTATTCTCTTTTTACCATATGGTCTCTCAGTCTCTCTATTAGAGGCCCTGGCGTCCCCTCGACTCTTCGTAGATAGGGATCCTAAGCAAAAACCCTCTCTCTCTCTCTGCACACACTTATTTTCTCCGCATAGCCGTTTATACTTGAAAACATACTTCTATTATTCATAACATATTCTATTTCTAACTATTTATTTTAACCATTTTTTTTGTTTAACATGCCAAGAAACTTACCACAGAAATTCAACTTTTGTCACCATGATTGAAAGTTGGAGAATCACTGGATTAATGAATCTAAAGAAAAGTTACTCAAATGATATTTTGATTCACCTTGTCCCGATAAATGCAATCCATCAAAGCTGCCATTAAAGCTTATACCTGTTACTTGTTTAGGTTGGAGAGTTTACGTCAATTACTCCCCCTTAAGATGGGTAGTTTCCGTTTTTCACCTATGCGGAGACCACTGGAAAAGCAGTGGCGTCAAATCAAGCCGACGCTTGGTGGAGCAATTGATGTAGATGTCCGCACTAAAAGGTAAATGGCAAGCATCCATAAAAAACTTTTAATATATCTTTTTTAATATTTAAAAAGACAGCCACTTTTCCTTGGCAATCTTAAATAATGGAGCCTAAATTGGATCCCATAATTTACTGTGTTTTTTTTATGATTGGGCCCATACATCAAACTTTATGGACTTATATGATCTGCAGCAAGATATGTCCAATATCTAAATCCAGAGGTGCATATCATTAGGCCAGGGATGATTGGCCCGACACCAGCATTCACTATAAATAGAAGGGAGAAGATATGTTGGTCCATACATTATTGAAATACGGTCTGCTATACTGTACAAAATTTTTCTTTCCCGTGCACCCTTCTTGTTTGATGCTAGCAACTTGTTTTGTAAATCTCATACACTGATAAAGATTGGTCACATTATAACAAAGCATTGTTTAACTATCATATACTATGATTCAAATGCAAATGGCGTAAGGGAAATATGTTAGCTCGTAGCTGCACAATCTCACCATGAAAGTATGGATTAACTAATGTCACATGATATATGGATGTAGATATCTTATCTTCTTTTCGTCTTTGATTACAATCACTAGAGAGGAGCTGGTATATGCTGACACATTTATGTGCTAACAAATCTCAATTATTTAATTTTGATGATAAATTGTTGAAATTTAAATTTAAATAACAAAACAATTCTCATGTCAATAAAGTTTAACTACAAAAAGTATACATTTTTTTTAAATTCAAATTTGAACCATTAATGGTTTTGAAATTTATTTAGATTTACTAACACCTAAAATGTACTAGTATATATATATCGATTGACCAAAATGTAGTAAACATGTTACATGTGCAATTATTGGAGGTGGGAGTTCCATTATCTTGCTGCACGTTAATGGAAAAGCTATGTCTGCTCACTACTTTCCTTTAGTATCTTTTTCTTGCTAGTATAACATAAAGCAACCTTACTGTGATATACTTGTCAATATTTATGGCCTCGACTATTCTAAAGTAATTAGCCATGTTCTAAACCAAGTGATCGACATGGGTTAAAAAGGAGTGTATCCAAATTAGGGTTCATGTTTCATTCCTTAAGCCAGCAAGTTGGAGGAGACATCAACGCGTGCCTAACTTTGGCCGCTGCTAACACCACTTTGTTTTTTGTGATCGAGATGAAAAAGAAACCCTCCTGAGAAAATGGGCAATCAATCATACGGGGAATTTAATCTCGTCACTGTTCCAAAATTGAAATATTGCATCAGATAATTTATGGCCACCCTTATGTTAGTTTGAAAAAAGGTTAGAGAGAGAGAGAGAGCTGGTAAGCATGAAGTGACGTTTATTGTCAGACTTTCATCACCCCCCCACGCGGTAGATGTCCATAGCGGACCCGCCAGTGTTGTCTAGTCCCTTCTCTCTCTCACTCTTCTCTCTCTTTTGTTTTTTCCTCCCCACCTCTTTCATATCTTCTATATTTATACACGATTCCTCCATCGTTCTCATTTTATCTGACCTTGCTTTAGGTTCGTTCTTCTTTCTGTCTCTATCGTGATCATTTCCTTCATCTCTCTTACGTTATCATTGTGAAGGTTCGCTACAGGCTTCATTGTATCAACCCATCCAGTTTCTCTCTCTCCAGCCATATATCTGCTTTCTAAATTCAACTCCTTGACATGGATTTCAGGTAGCTTCTTGTCCACACACACACAGAGACACAGAGTCTTCCTTTGCTTAACACCAGAAAGGTTCCAATATCTCTCTCTCTGAAAAAAATCGAACAAAACCCACCATCACAAAACGAGAGAAAACAGCTTGGTGACCAATCTCCCACTAGAAGCTCATAGAATCCGTCTTACAAAACGATGGATCAGCTAAACCCGCAAACTGGGCCAGGATTGCCTAATTGTCACAGTAGCAAGCCAAAAGAGGCATCTACGACGCCGAGCCGCTACGAATCGCAGAAGCGTCGAGACTGGAACACCTTCGGGCAGTACCTCAAGAACCACAGGCCACCCTTGGCTCTCTCACGATGCAGCGGCGCCCATGTTCTCGAATTCCTCCGCTATCTAGACCAGTTCGGCAAGACGAAGGTGCACAACCCTGTCTGTCCGTTCTTCGGCCACCCGATGCCGCCGGCGCCTTGCCCGTGTCCTCTCCGTCAGGCCTGGGGCAGCCTTGACGCCCTCATCGGCCGTCTTCGGGCCGCCTTCGAGGAGAACGGCGGGCAGCCGGAAGCCAACCCGTTTGGTGCCCGCGCCGTCCGTCTCTACCTTCGAGAGGTTCGCGAACACCAGGCGAAGGCTCGTGGGATCGCTTATGAGAAGAAGAAAAGAAGGCCGCCAACGACTAAGCCATCGCACCTTCTACTCTCGAATGCATCGTCGTCTTCTTCGTTTAGTTCCACGACGTCGCAGCTGCCACTCCATAGCCAGGCTCAGCTCTTCCATCATGACATATTGGTTGGTGCACCGGTGGATGCGGGGGACGGCTCAGCGGCGATGGTGGTAGGGTCGGGTTCGAGTGGGGGTATGAATATGAACATGATATTCCCGTGTCAGTGCTGATCAATATTCGTTTTGGCCCAATTGAACCATCCTGGTCTGGATTTTAATGAAGTAGTTCCTGATAGATATGTGCATGTAAGGATTCTGGTTTATTCCTTTTTGTTTGAATATTTAGGATGATTCTCTATAATCTTGCGCCTTTTGTGCAATGATCTGAGCAGGTGATGGTAGTAGGGAGATCGTAGAAGAAGTATGTATATTGTAGCATGGTTTTATGTATTAGGGCTAATGATTGCTGCTAGGGCTGTGTTTCTCTTGAGGATATTAATGGTGTTCAGTTTATGTTTTTGTTATCCATGTCTCCTATTCTGTTTGTTTCGCATTCATGAGATCGTGATCACTTTTCCTTCATCTTCTTCTTCTCTCTTTCTATGTGTGTTCCATGCATGAATTTGCGCATTTCTTGCCTTCTCGTTAGATAGAACTACACGTCGGATGTCAATGAAAGAAATAAGGAATCAGGGTACAAACAGTAATTCATGCGGTTCAAACATGCCTATTCTATTCTCACAGAGAAAACCCTCAGAACACTCTTTCCTATAAATAGGTCCATACTTAAACCCACTGAATGAAATATTTGCCTTCCAGCATTTTTGGCTCCTTCAGCCACGGAAATGGTTATCCCGAAAAGCTCTGTAAGAATCGTCACGGGTCATACTAATCTCCATTATACATGAATTCTCTCTCTCTCTCTCTCTCTCTCTCTCTCTCTCTCTCTCTCTCTCTCTCTCTCTCTCTCTCTCTCTCTCTCTCGCACCGAGTTTTAGTCTTTCTGTTGATTCCTCTGTGGGTTCATGTGGCTGCACCGGGATCTGAGGAAATGATCAGCATTCCCCTCCGTGTGTGTGTGTGTCCACAACGTTGGCTGCAGAACATGTTGGAGAACGTCTTTGGGCTATTGATAAGCTTGTTACAGGTGTTCTCCGTAATCCTCCTCACGCTATCCACTGCCTTTTTTTTATTTCTTTCAACAAGAGAGCATGAATCACCTACGCTAATGATCTTTATAACCCGTAAAATACTGACTTTTCATACTGTTCTTAATCACATTCGATCGAACTGCCGACAAATTGCTTTCAAAGTATTCCTTTCGTTTTATACAATGACATACGTGATATTTCGTATTCTAGCCTTTTCTATTTACTTTTTTCGTTTAGTAATCTTTTGATTATGGTGCAGCACTCCATAATATATGCTTTTTATATGTCACCATGATCTGCCTAATCTAGCAAAAAGGTGAACTTGTATGGATGACATTAACTTATTTTATCACTTTTAAATGGAAGAAATCGTTCTATTTGCTAGGTATATGACGGCCAATTTGCAGCCAAGTGATTCAGTGCACCCACTTGATAATACTCCTTAAAATATAATAAATAAGTCACATTCATTTCTCTCTTCTTAATGGAATATCGTTGCTCTCTCTCTCTCTCAGTGCGCGCGTTCCTGTGTGTGTGCATTTTTATTTTGGAAACCAGGAAGATGTCATTCTGATACTTTATTGACCAAAAATGGCCAACATGTAATGAGAACAAAGCGATGTGATTACTTGTTTTTCTCAAACCAAATCACGTTTCTATCTTAGAAGTTTAACCTCAACGATATGCGTTCCTCATCAGGTCGTCAGGATCCTTTGGAGTCTAACCCCTCTCAAGAAGGGTTCTGCTCCTTGTTGGGATGAACTTCGGATGCTTATACCCGGGAAGCCCAGCCATTCAAACGGAGCAACACACTTCCTGCAAACTTTATTGCAGCATTTTAATTGTGCAACTTTTTGCAGTTATTGTAGAGGATGCTTGCAACATTGGTAAAAGCGTAATCACCTTGTTCATTCTTGTTAAGAATTTGAAATCACCAAGAGCAGTGTCAATGGGTAAAGAATTTAGTGATAGAAGACAAGTCAGATTACAATAAAACTCGATCCATAATGTGTCATCGAAGCCGATAAATGTTGTGTACGTTGTGTGTGTGTGAGGGAGTAAGAGAGAGAGATTATTTTGGCATGCATTTGTTTATTAAACCTCTTTAGGAGTCAAATGTGAGATTTAATGGTTTAGTGATGTGTACATGTTAGGTCGTAAATTCACATCACTAACCAATTAATTAGATCCTATAATTTAAGGAAGAATAATTGCCAAAATTATTTTCAATTGGGTTTGTATATTTTCATCCTAATATGATCAATAACTTAAAGCCCGTTAAGAATTCAACTGAGAACGAAGTATGATACCGGTACCTAAATAGGTTGGATCACACTTCACACTACTAGAAAATAGGTTTATTCTAATTATTGAAATACAATATTTTAATTGTCTTAAACAGTCGAAATTTAGTATGACATAGGAGTAAACTAACATAGCACATAGAATTGTTGTTTTTGGAATTTCAACTGTCGAAGACTTGATGAACAGCTGAAATTTATTTGTAAAACAGTTAACAAATTTTTAACCGAGCGTTGATCAGTACCTAAAGAATTAGCTCAATGGTAGATTGGTCTAGTGCCATTGTTGCTGGTGGAGAGTTCAACTCGAAGGACGAGGCTCCCAGTCCTGGTGGGGAGTTCGACTCCTTGTGTTAGACTTTAGGCCTTAGGCCTCCTCTTGTAACCAAAATAATAATAACAGGTGGGGTTCAATTTCATGATACTCAATAGAAACGTGAATGAAAATCTAGATTTTGAGGCCGGGCCCTATTTTTTTCCCAATTCATTTTTAGAATATATTATTTTTTGAGTTTTTTTAGCGATTTTGAAAATTAAAGCTCATTGGTGTAATCGTTATTGTTTGACTAGTTTTTCAAGTTTCATACTATAAGGAGGTGGTCGGCCAGAGATCTACAAGTTTAGTGGTTCCTAAATTCATCTTAGCTGAGAGTTTGGGATTAGTGGTGTACTATTGTGTTAAATTAATTAGATATTTACAAATTCCACATTTAAGACAGGTGAGACATGTGCCTCACTCGAAATATGAAAAATTCTTGGGTCTCTATATTAAGAAATACAAGTTTTAATAGAACGAACCCGCCTCAGTGAGTATTATATTAGAAATATCTTGTAATTGAGAAGATATATCACAACCCGCGACCAAGAGAAAGGTCGATCTTTTTACTTAAATTAAGTTTTAATTTTTTTTTCAGGCAGATGCAACTCATACATTTCAACCTGTTAGTCGGCCCCTTAACCTGGTGAGCTATTGCTCTTTATGCGTTTGTAAATATTTTTATTTGCTAAAATTTTGCCGATCCTTCAAATATTTAGCATGAAAAACGAGTCTATTAATGAACAGGTTTGACAACATTAACTGAAACGTTGTTTTAGAATATAATCAACTGCTCAACCACGACTGAATTTATCTGCCAACCGGATTCTTTCCAAGAGAAAGACGCCGAAGAACGGCCGATGCTTGCGCATGCTTTAAGGCAAAAAGCTACCCTGATGAAATTAGAGCCCAACCAGTAGTTGGTATTCCCGACGATGGACATGGAAGACAGAGAGAGCGTGTTGTTGTGTCATATCTTCTACAGGTCAAAATGTTTCGTCATTTCTGTGATTTACTGATCTTCACTTCCTTTTGATTGGACCAGATTCTCGGTTCTGAATCCCTGGGAACAGAGAGAGAGACAGACATAGAAAGATAACCCATCATGGCTCTCACTATTTCTGCCATTTTTGTACCTGACTGAGAGAGTCATGTCATTTAATACACTACCCAAAATAGCAGCAACTCTCTCTCTCTCTCTCTCTCTCTCTCTCTATATATATATATATATATATATATTAAAAGAATGATAGATGGCGATCTTAATTCCCTAAACCGTGTTAATCACGAGAAGGTGTAGACCTTTACCTGCCCTTTTCAAATCCATCCGTAGTATTGACTTTGCTTTTAGGCAAAGAGGAGTCACGTCTTGTGGCAACTTGAGCCACTGCAATACGCAATGTCAATGCATCTTTTAAGCATCGTATGGAGTTTTATATTTTAATCGTAATAATGAATGAACCCTATTCTCTGATTAGATATTAATCGTTTTCAAGCACGTTTGTATGATTCTTATCAAGATCTTTAGATGTCATGAGTTCGATACTGGCAAGGAAAGTGTATCTGGTCGAGGCTTCATGGCCGGTTTGGAGCCGGACCTGCAGTTTTAATCGGAGCCAGATCGGGCCATGAACCAGTCAGAATCAAAACCAATCACATCAAACCCAGAACCGAAGTTGAACGGGGACCCTTGGTTCTGTCTCGATTTCCACCTTCCATTGAACCAGAGCCGAAACACGCTGTGCAAAGCTTTTGATTGGGTTATTCTCTATTGATTTCAGTGAAAATTTTACTTATATACTCTTTTGTTCAGTGTTAAGAGTTTGGCACTCAAACTGAAACTGCAACCAGAACCAGAATCGGCAGTTTAAAACCATTTCTTTACCTAATCTCAGCTTGCCAATTAAATATGAGATATGAAAATAAATGTTTTTTATAACAATTTTTACATTCCAGCCGAAAATCGGTATTGGATATCACGTTTTAGACCATTTAAAAGAAGAAGTTGACTTTTTTGTTAAAAAAGTTCTTTAAGAGAATAAGAAATTGAAAATTATTATTCCTTTCAATGATCCTGTTAAAGTCAAGGTGTTTAATTTGTATTGGATATCACGTTTAATTTGGCACCACTGAGCAAAGCTAACACGGCTTGCCATCCTTCCATGAGAGAAGCTGAACCAATTTGAAAACTAATTTTCCTGAAATACCCTCAAATAAAATTACCCTGCATTTCTTGAAAAAGTTTTTAAATGGTAGCTCTTCATTTACATTAATTACCATACTTGATTATCTCGAAATGTGGTTTTGGTAAAAGTTGAAAACATGTCATTTAATCAAGGAGCTTTCACGAGCTGAGCCAAGCTGAGGATCCCATGTTCATGTCCAACTCAATAAGGTTTAGTGAATCGAACACGAAAGAGCCATGAATCGAGCCAAAAGACCCGAACTAAGGAAGGCTTTTGATACATCAATATTTACTAAAAATTCTTATGCAAGCATAAAAAAGATCTCATGAGCACAAAATCACTCCATTCATCGTTTCTTGTTTATGGGAAGAAAAAAGAACGAAGAAAGAGAATACAAAAAAAAGAAGCCAAATAAGCCATATTTTAAAAAAGTCCACATAATTAGTAGGGATGGACCCTCTCCTAATTAATTATATGCATTGGATTTTAAGCAAATTAAAACAATTTTTGAAAACTGTTTCTATTAGAAGTCTTTCACAACTGGATTCTTGTGGAAGGATGTAATGAGGATATTGTAAGGAGCCTTTTCACCTAGTTGTTATGGACACCCAAGAGAGGAAAAGATGAATGCAAGACAATAATGCGATATTCTCAATAATCCTCTTCTTAGAGTCAACTCCCTTTGGAAGTGCCATGACACAATCTTTTAGTGATGAATCCAATAACTTCTCTATGAAATAAATCAAGAAAGATCTTGTGAAAAATATGTTATACATTCATATAAGAACTTTGGGGTGGCTATACAATCATGAAAAATGCATAATTTGAGACATGTTTTCTATAAAATAAATAAATCTAAGCATGTTTGTGGTTTTCAGAATATAAATTAATATACCAAAAGTGTTCAATGTTACAAAGGTACACAGATCATAAAAGATGTGGCAGATCCGATATTGGGTCTGATTCTTACTGGGCCCATTGAGAAAGAGTGGATCCATTGGGCCCAAATGGTGGATGCATTGCTTATGCATGAAGCAGTAGGCCATATGGTATGTCCTAATTACGTTAATGCATTTTAGTAACCAAATAATATTTATTGAGAGCAAATTGTTTATCAATTCACTGTTTTCCGGCCATAGTTTGTGAAACCAGACCGCGCCAACCAGTTGGACCGGTTGAACTGTAAACTGGTTCGGTCCTTATATCAAACCGACCCGGAAAAAGTGGAGGCTGACCGGTGAGCTGGTCCATAAAACTAGTGAACCAACCGGTTTGTTATTTTTCCTTTTTTTTTATTTTCCATGTTTGTTTAATTTTTAATAATAAATTTAATATTTTTCCTGATTTAAATTGGTTTTTCGAAGTCTCTTTTTTTTTTTACTTTTGGATAATTTAATTGAACCAATCTACTGAACTACCATCCCATGATGCTTTGGGTTTTTTTAAAATTTTAATTTTAATAAATAGTATGTAATATATAACACAATTCTATATATACATATACGAAGAGAATAGGCTATTCCGAGCTCCATTTCATGCATTCTTCTTAACAATCTGGACCGTCCATCTTCTTAAAATTAGTTTTTTACAGGTAAAAAATAAAAACTTGTTACTTGTTACTCTTTAGATATGAACTATTCGATAAAGAGATGGACAATTCAAATTGTCAAAAAAGAGTCTACTTTTTACTCTTTTTTATTTAAATTGGTTTTTGTTGCATTTTATTTAAGGGTAATGGAGAGGCCGAAAGGAAGACGCATTTGCTAGGTATCGAACTTATGACCTTCAACTTGCGAGTGGACCCCCTAGCTTGTTTTGCAACTTTTGTTACTTATCGAGAGGTGTAATTGTCTGCAGTAATTATGACATCAAATTAAAACCTAAGTTAAAATTGCATCACTAATATGTGCATTAGTTTTCTAATTCTTTCATCTATTTACTTTACCGCAATAGAAATAAAAATGATCATAACATGCATAAGTGGTTTGGAACTTGGGAGAAGGAAGTAGAGCTATAACAAAAAGGTGTGAAGAACTAAACAGAGCACCATTTAAAATATGAAAAAAAATGCCGCAAAATGTTAAAAAATACTACAACATATTTAAAGGACGATGGATAAGAAGAACCAAATGTTACTATCTTTCCAAACTTTGATCATAAAAAAAAGGGTTGATTCAAATTATATTTTTTTAAAAAGTAAAATATGATTTGGCAATGACCAAACACATTGGTGCGTGTATGTATATTGTTGTGTATATATATCGATATATGTATGTATAGAATGATTGGATCCTCTTCCTCAATGACATTGTTCACTTATCCCGACAATTGCTTTTTAAGAGATATGTGTATAATACATAAATCAGTAATGAGGCATATAACACTTATATTTCGAAAATTGGATGCCGACAATGTAATTTTTTAAAATTACACTCATATCATATAAAAAAAAGTAATGTATAGGAATGAATGAGCATATAAGAAGTATGCAGGATCCAATTTTCGGTGTTTATGAAATGGTAAAATGCTCATTTAACATGACGCTTATCAAAACTCAAAAAAATTGTTTGGCAATTTTGGAGAAGGAAAAGGAAACTTAGTATACCGCTTTTACACTTCTCAAAACAGGCATGAGGCATTTTCCGATAATTCCTGAAACAGACCTGAGGAACTTTCACAAATATTGTTATATAAGAGCTAAAGTGACGTAAAGTTGAAGCAATTCCAATTTCACCCACTCTAAATCATTTGTTTCTAACACAAAAATCAGAATTTCAGGTTAGTTTCGTGTTTCGTGTTACAAACAAGTTCACACTAACACAACCTGATCTTTTCTCCTGTGGAACTTGGAGTTTATTCCTTTTGAAAGGCAATGGAGTCTGTAACTCGAACTTCTCTTCCACGGAAAGTTATTAGCACTCTTCTTCTCCGTTCCGCTTTCATCTGATTGTTATTATACGAACCAATTCATTGATCAATATTGCATTTTTGAAGTATGGAAAGTGCCATTTGGAACAGCTTAAAGACTGGTTGCGTACACAGGACACTGATTTTTCAAGTTGTGTTCGTGTCAGATGTGTTATTACCAGCAAATTTTGTTAGTAGACTATTATTAACAATTATTGAAAGGCTGTCGAAAGAAGTTTCAGTAAGAAAGAATGAGACGGTGAAAACGTTAAAAGAGAAAAAAGAAAAGTATAAAAGTGTTGAAAGAAAACTATAAAGAACGATCTAGCTTTTGATTAGTTAATCATAGCATGACAAAAAGGTTTTATAAAAATTTAAAGAACTCATATAACTGGTCCAATCTAGGATAAAAAAAAACTTTGTTGTTGTTGTTGTATTGCCAAAAAATCTATTTTTTTTTATAATAAGAGACAAAAGCCTAACACCCATACATGCATCCATAGCATAAGCTCAACGACAAGAGTGTTCTACCGCCGTTGTTGGTGGTGGGGAGTTTGATTCTCAGTTCATGAAATAAATCAAGCATGGCCCTATTTATCATTTGTTACTTTGAACTGGTATCTATTTCTCATGTGTTACTTTGAACTGGTATAGTTCATGTTTTCGTGTCGTGTCGTGTCGTGTGTTGCTTGTTCTGTCTTTTTTTAAAAATTTGGTGTTTTTACATGGAATTTCATGTAAAATGATGGGCGTGAGGAATATTTTTCATACTAAAAAGAAAGAAAATGAATAAAAACAAATATATAATAAATTCAAGGACTGACGTAAGACTTACCACCAAATAGTTCCCTGGTATTAAATCGGGTTGCCCACCTATCTGGACTGGGACAGTCTTATTAACTGAGATGTGAGTGATCGGATCCGATATGGTTCACATGGGCCTGGTCAGACCCAACCATGAGTTGAGTTGGATTCATATATCAGGGGCATTATGTCAGTCTACACAATACAAAAAACAAGAGAGGCCCACCCAGATTCTAATCTGGGTATGGAGCCAGATCCGGGGCCCAGTAGCACCTTACCTGATCATCTGCTGCTTATTTGCAGTCCCTAGTTATATGATTGAGTCCAAAAACACATCTTTCACACACACACGCACACACATACACATAGAGAGAGTGTCTTAAATACATAATTTTTTTCATAATCTTGTACAAATGTCTCCACAATTCTATTATTGATATCAATAAGGAAGATTTGAATTAAAAATATCATTATACTTTGTATTTAATATGCATTAAATGGAAAGCAATTCAAATATCTACTGTTATATAAAAAAATCGAATAGTAAAAATATATGTGCAAGATTATACACTAAAAAATACCTAAGATGCCCCTCTCTCCCTTTCTCTCTCTATTATTTACATGTGTATATATGAGTATTGATATACCCTAATATGACACGTTAAAATTTCTCTCGCGCTGTAAAAGGTAGTTATTTTCCTGTAAAGTCAAATATGAAATGTTACTTTTAACATTAATTATGATTTTTCCTTTAAATAGATCTTTTAATTTTACCAAGAAATATATGTATTTTCAATAATAGTCTTACATTGATGAAACATTTCAATCATTCATTTTATAGTAAACTCAATGGATTTAATGTTAGATAATCCTTCTTAAATACAATCATATATGTGGGTGAGTATAAGTGTCTCATAATAAACTCAAGGGTAAGTTCATTTCCAAATCAAGAGTTATATTATGTAGCTGGCAGCTAGCGTAATATTTTAGTCGAATTTTTTTTCTAAATGCTTGATTTAGACTTAAATATGGAGCTAAACGGTTTGGTTACATAACTTCTTGCGATGGACTCGAAGGCTCAGTGTAGGTTGAGATTAAGCCAAGCAATATTAACATTAGCTCGTCGACGATGAACACATGTCGAGTTTCGGTAGAAGATTTACTTTTTTTAAACTAAACCCTTTAATCATGTTTTTCTGGAATAAGCATGCAATTAATTTGCAAATATTAGAAAACCCAAGCTTACTTATTATCTATTAATTTATTGGTAGGAAAAAGCTAGAGTGGAAGCATCACAATCAAATCAAGAAGCTTCATAATCTTTCTAGCAAGCTGGGCTTGGGCAGACCTGTATCAGATATGCACCCCCTTGATATCAAACGCGTGACCTTCAACTCGAAGATCTTTCGATTTGCCTCCCTAAGGAGGGGTTTGCCTCCTTGCAATTAAATGGGTTAATTAGAGAGCATCAGCTCAATGGAAGGGCGCGCTAACGCCGTTGCTGCTGGTGGGAAGTTCGACTCCCACAGGGTGCATGTGTGTGTTAGGCTTCAGCCTTCTCTTCTAAACACCCCCACCCAAAAATGGGTTGATCATGTATTAAAAGGAAAAGGAAATTCAGTCATTTTCATTATATTATTATGGTTGTGAACAAAATAACAACACAATAAAGACTCAAAGTTAGCAAGTGGCATTTTAAGGGTATGATTCTTTATTGCATTTGAATTTATCAAACTCATTAATGAAGTGTGGCGTAGAAGTTTGACTAAGCATAATAAAATCTTGCATGCACTAACACACAGGCATTAGCTCACCTGGCAGGACTCTCTACTCTACAAGATGCGGTTTGAGTTCGGTTCCTCGGCAAGCATACCCGGTTTCGGCTTTCCCGTTGTAACAAAGAAGAAAAAAAACAAGAAGAAGAAGGGTGCATGTATATAAGAAATGTAAAGTGGCGGTCCTTTTATATTTATTGTGATGAGAACTATTATTTTATATTATAAATACTTGTGGAGTATCAAACTTATTGAATATAATTGAGTCTTTTATTTATTTTTATATATATATATTTATATCTTCAGTAAATTGGCTTTTTACCAGAAAAGCTTAATTGTCGAGGAATCGTCCAAGAAAAAAGAGCTCTTCAATAAAGAATGTTTTCATGAATGGGTTCGAATTTGACATCCCATCAACGTCACATCGTTTTAATTGAAAAATGAGAAAAAGCTAAAGAAGAAAATATTCCGCAGATCTCATTGCACGGTTGATTTGACGTTGACGTGACAACTCAAGCCCACCAATTGGCCGAGTCACACGTGGCCAACTGAATCTGTCGGAGCCTTCGAGACCGAAAGCGTTTGGTTTGTGATGTGACATGACAAGCTAAGACCGTTGCGGTTGGAATTCCCTTTTCGCCCCTCTTCCGGTGACGTTGGGCGTGTGATTGGGTCGTATTTTGATCCGAAACCCGTCTGGAAGTCCAATCTCGTTTACTGATTTCGGGTTTGATGTTTCACTTTTGCTCCGGTTCCTAGTTTGAAACCAGACCCGATAAATTTCACACCCAGTCCCTTTATACACAGAACCTGGGTAGGGGACTCCAGTCACAAGTCCCAGGTCGTGAGTTTGATACCTGGGATGTGCATACCTGGCTTCTGCCTCCCCCCACTGCAACAAGAAAGAAGTTCATCTCTTACAGAAAACATGGCTAATTGGTTTCGTGTTCAATTTGTACTCAACTTCGCCTCAAACGCATCGACGGGATGAACACGAACAGCAATTTAGGTTAGCCAACAGATCACAGATAGCTCAATTCTATTTAGTATGCAGCAACTTGACCAAGTCTTAGATCAGTCTAGTGAAGCTGATCATTTATCATAAAGAGAATGAGCTTCAAGAGAATGGGAGTTGGCACTTGATTTTGTTGGTAATACTCAATCGAATATTCGAATTCAATAGAATTGTATCTGTACAAGCTTAATTGTGAAAATACTTGCAAGAAATTAAACACATTGGAGATTATTTGTGATTGTGAGGAGCTCGTGACGACGCTTACTCAAAGTTGAACCAACCCAAATGAGAAGAAAAGGGTTGCCTAGAGGAAGCTTCTAAAAGCAAACTTACACCCAAACCTCTTAAGAAAGCATTGCTTTTCTAATTTAATTGAACATTTAAGATTATTTACGGTGATAAATGAAATTTCCACTTCTTCAATGAAGGTGCAAACATGGTACTTAGTTAGCAAGCTTCTTGGTGATATGTTTGTAATGCATAAATTCCGTATGTTAACGAAATAAGTATGTTGTATGAGCCTATAATAACCGAGCCAAGTCCAAAACTTTCTTCCCACCCTGATCATTTACCTTTGCTGAAGTGAAGAAGAATGAGTCGAGCACAAGTGCATCTCGACTCATTTCCTAAGACCTAAACCTACTGGGTTCCTCCATTATTCTTCGGAGACAAAAGCATCAATATTCCCCTTTTTGCTTTTAACAAAGTTAGGTCATTGCTTGATGTGTGATCATTCAAAGTATACAAGGCTTTCGCATTCTAAAAGAACAAAGTAGAATGGAGGGATCTAGTTGGCTTCACTTGCTTTTGAAAGATATCCAGCATCGGCTATAATTATCTTATCTTTTTCCTTTTCAACGTTTGAGATCGTAATCTATTTATTTACATGATTGATCATCATCCGCATTAATTTTTTCAAATATTAATGCATTAAGTGTAACCAAGTCATTATTCCGATTCGGGTTTAGGTTGGTTATGTAAGGGCAAACCCTCACTGTAGGTTTCTTTCCAAAATATTTGAGTTTGATGAATATCAATTGTCCTACAAGTAATTAAGTTACAGAAAATTGATGGTGCATGATCCTTTATTACGATCCATTTATACATGGTTCACGAGGTAAGTCCAATTGGGGGGAGCTGCTGGTTCATTCAGCTCATTTGGCTCGTTAAGATCTTGTACCAGTGTACAGCAGAACAATGCACACCCACGCACACTAGGATGCAAGGTAGACAATGGATATCACATACCACCGGCCTCCTGATGGGTTTGTTGATTTTGTATCAATGATCTACTTACGTCATGATAAATATGCCAATTTTTGTATGTATACATATATGTAGATAGAAAGAGAGAGAGAGAGAGACTTAGTTGCATAATGTCTTTTGGTGTATAATCTTAGACAAACATCTCCATTGTTTCATCTTTGATATCGATTGTTCAATTTGCATTTAATGCACATGGTACATTTAATGCAAAATATAAATGTACAATAGTACATTTGATTCAAATCCCCACCGTCAATATCAGAGATCTACATTAGAGATATTTGTGTAAGATTATGCACCAAACAATATTATGCAACTAAGACTATAGATATGTGTGTATAGAGAGGGAGAGAGAGCTAGTATACACTAGTACACTTAGATACTAACATATCAAAACAAATCTTAAACACCGATCTTAATTTGATGAATGATAGAAATTTAAATTAAAAAACAAAAATTGCATACATGAATAAAGTAACATGCAGAAAGTATATGTGTATTTTTTTACTTTTCTAATTTAAATTTCAATCATACGACATGATGGTCGAGATTTGTATGAATATACTAACACTTAAATGTGCTAGCATATATGAGGTTCTCTATAACCATATAAATATATGTGTGTGTGCATCCTCATATGCACACCAATTTTCTCAATATATAATAGGTGTGCATCCTCATATAAATATATGTGTATGTGCTATGCATATATGAGGTTCTTGATATGTCTTGGAAAACTTCATGAGGAATTTCCAATATCTAATACATTGGTTGTGTCAAAGCGTATCAGTTTCGCTTTATATTGGGAGCCCACCTGATAACTGGCCTATATAAGCATGATTGAAAAGGAGAGAATGATAAGATTGCACTGCCACACTCATGCATTCCAGCCATAACATTAGCTTTAATTTATTAAAAAAAAAAGTGAAAAGGGAAGAAAAAGTTTCCTGCTTTCGAATAGTTTTTTTCATAATAAACGTAACCTATGATTGCTTTAAATTCGATGTCGGATGCAATAGCTCAATGGCAGGACGTTCTAGCACTGTTGCTTTGGTGGGGAGTTCGACTCCCAGAGGATGCATGTGTGGGTGTTTTGTGGTTAGACTTAGGCCTCTTCTTGTAATATATGTATGTGTGTGTGTGGGTCTTTGGCTATAATAGCAAAACACAACTTTACCTAGAGTCAATTCGCATTTATGAGCATTGTTCTTTTTTCTCTCAAATCAGGTTATGGTACACAAAAATATTTTTGCTTGACCTGGATTTAGACCGGCAAGCAAAAGGTTTGAAACCCGACTTGGTGCCAATGGATTTCATTCGAAACAATGTAAATACTGGCTAGAACTTTATTTTGCAAGATATATATTGTATTATGTTACCAAGTTGAGAGCGGCAGTCCATTGACAAGCATGAGAGAGCTGCCAGGGAAGTTTCACCTTGAAGACATTTCTTTGGACCAGCTTATATGTTTTGGGTTTCTTGTATGGGTTGTAGGTGACCTGGGGTCCTACGCAAGTGTGCATGATTTGAGTCTGTGTCTAGCTCGGGTCGGATCATGTTGGATCCGTTCGGCATCTTGGGTCTTAGTGTATGAGTTCAATAATCGGGTTGGGTTTATAACCACCCTATATATGTTTGATGAAATCGGACCCCTTCTTGTGTTATAAAAGGGAATCGGGTAGCTCTTGTGAGGGGTTCAGTCATTGTGCTTTGAAAGAGAGAGGTGGGAGTCCGGGACTCACTTGTTGATTGTCTTCTCATTGTTATCCTAGGAGGGTAGAACCAGTCATCAAAAGAATTCGGCTGCCGGCTGGTGCCATTGTGGTATCGAGTGGACCGGTCATTTGATAATAAAGAAACCTCCTTTTAAGGCTTTGTTAATTCTTATGTTCATTGTTAATTCCTTGTATAAACCGTGATTACATGCTTCCCAATCATAGTGAAAATTTCCATATGTTCATCGTGTGTGTAAGCAGATTTGGTTGAAGGGCTGGTTAGCACCAGGTGCTAACAACAATCACCTCAAACCGCCCGGTGACATATCATATTATTTATTATACAGGAAAATACTTTATTGTTTAATGAAGAAAACTTGTTCCAGAAACAAAGAAAATATATTCTACAGTATGATACAATAAGTAAAATGCATGTATATTCACATAATACAGTATGGGACTCGGTGTGAGCTATATTATGTTACTGCTTCTTACAATATGATATTTATAACATTGATTTAAATCTCTCAAAGACCGACATGGCTCATGCACTTGATCATCCAAAGGAACAGCTCGCACATATAATTTTATGAATTAGATCTGATTTCGACAAGAATAAACAACGATGATCATGGTGGATCTTTTTTTCTGATTATTAGTGGATTGGTAGTGTTAACAATTGAAAAGTGCGATTGCTCTTTTCATGAATCCAATAAAAGAGTCATAACATGTGATCAAAATGCTTAAGATAAGGAAATGAAAAATGGGGTCCAGTATCTTCTAGTGTAGCACTTTGTAATAGATTATTAGTGTCATCTGTTTGATGCGCGCAAAGGCCAATTACTCCATGGTGTATATTCTTTTATCTTCAATGCCTTGCCATCGAACATGGGAACAGCCAAACCCATGATCTTGATCATAGGAGCCCAGAGGGACGGAACCAAGAATACCAAGAATCTCTTTTTTCTATATATTTTTAATGACAGCAGCTGTATCAGATTCACGGCATACGAAAGTATTTTATAGGTCTTCCTTAGACGCAAGGCTCCTCGTGAAATCCTTCCACGCAATTGATTTTTTCTGAATTTTTTTTTTGTTACACGGGAGGTTGAAGCACGTCCTGGGAGTACCAAATTTATTTCTGGCAGATTTTCCAAATATTTTTGATGGTATAAAGATTTGTCGGAAATGACTTTTTCAATGGTTAATGGTTAAGGACTGGTGGAGTATTTTCGATCGTTATGCATTTATTTTCGAGGATTGTTGTGCCATTTTTTTACATTAGCTTTGTCGACAAACTTTTTTCAACTATTTGCGATAGTTTCTACAGTTGAAAATGCTCGGATTTGTACTAGTGAGTCGAACTCATGGTTGGCCTTCATACGAGTCGAGAGCCCTGTCAGGTGGGAGTACCGGCCTGAGTGCAATATTTAATTTTTTCCTAAACAAATCCATATTGCATTAAAGTATTGGATAGACAACGAGCTCGGTTTATATCTGTGTGTATGGACGCAATGAAGGAGTGGAAACAGATTAATGATAGGCCAGATATTGCCAGATCAGTGTCTAAACTTGAAAAATGAAGAAACATACGCTGAGATCGGGTTGTGTCTTCATCCACACGCACATGGAGACACATATATACTGATATTTCTTATCTTTGTTTGTTTGTTTGTTTTTGCAATTGTCATTTTCATTTTTTTTCTTCCGCCGGCATTTCTTATCTCCGCATGTTACAAAAACAAATTCAGATTCCATGTTTAAATTCTGCATGTAAAATTTTGCCTTAGCTAAAGATAAAAACTATTGTGATATCAATAGGAGAGAATTGGGTTGAGGATAATCTCAGATAATGGGGAACTCTATAATGTTAACAACAAACTGTTGTCAACTAATCAAAACAAGCATTTAAAGCCAAAAACTTTGAGGAACATGTGAATGCTTTGGAACTAATGCTTGACGATAGAACTTAACAGACACTAATCATGGTTCCATGTCGAATAATATCAATGATAAATCAAACTGACACTTTACCTAACCAACCTTTTCTCACACTAAGTGGAGCCGGCTAGAGGGTGCAATATGAGGACTTCCTAAGGTCGTTCATCCTAGTATGATTCTCACCCAAGCATGCTTAATTTCGGCATTCAGACGGGATCAAGTGCATTCATGCTCAACATGTCGCATGTGGCACCCTTCAAGACCCCACAGTTTTAAATTCCTAACGCAATCCTCCTCCTCTATATCCGACTTGAGACTGGCCATGCAAGGTGATCCTTCACATGAGAAAAGTTATAAATCAAACTGACAACTATAAAATGTTTATCTAACAAAAAACTCTTAAGACAAAGGGTGAGGAATATGTCAATGCTTGTCGATTCAACTTTGTTTAATGAGAGAAGATAACAGAAACGAATCATAGTTACATGAGTAATATTCATGACGGGCCAAACTGACAACTATAAAATAAAACAAACTACGCTCAAGGAGATCACAGAAGTACACATGCGATAAGACAAAGGAATTATGTGATCTAACCTCTACAGTATCCACAGTTTATGTGAGTAAAAGGCAGCAATTTCCCTCTTTGATAGTTCTAGAGAGTAGGCCTTGACTTTTATCTGTATTTTACAAAGTTCAGCCAGCATAAGAAAATGACTTGAATTACACGTGCTCGTCCCCTCTCTTACAAAGTCCAAGAAGGTTGAACTCTTTACATTGGATGCCAGTTACTCTTCTGCTAGAATTCGCTTCCAGCGGTTCAATGAGGAGCTCCTATGCATGTTGGATAGTTCCTTTTCCACACTTCCCTGAAAGCTCTCATCAATGGGATTGAGCTCGGACTTGATGTTGTTGAACTGAGTGCTTGCAATGGTTTAGTAAAAATCTGAGATAACTAGTTCTTTCCAGATATAAAACGAATTTCTAATACTCCTTTCTTGAATTTTTCTCTAACTAAATGAAATATATTATACATGCTTGCTTGGGCATGAATAACTGGATTGGCAGCAACGGGAGTGGCTTTCATATTGTCACAGCAATCAATAGAAACACTTATCTGGGATACCTTAGTTCCTCCACCAAGTAGCTAATCGATATTTCTGAACTACCTTCGTGATGCCATGTATTCTGCAGTTGTATGTTATTCTGCTACAGCATGTAAGATTGTCCCAAGAAGGTAAGGCACCCACTTCTATATTTTTCATTTGAATCATCCAACTGCATCTGCATATCCAGAGAATTGAAATCACTAGACATTATATCTTTGCAACTCTTAAGTAAATATATGTTTTAGACACTGTAGTATACTCTTCACTTAACTACCAATTCTTTATTGGTACATGCATAAACAAAGAGCCTTTGTTGATTGCATAAGCTATGACTGGCCAAGTAAAAAATAGTGTAGAGTGACAAGTATGCTTCTGTAATTTATGACATGTTTGTGATGTTCTCTGTCACATTTTGACAAGAAGACGATGACTTTAACCAGTGCATAAAGCTGTTTAACTTCCAAATTGTGTGTTAAGTATTTTATCGATGTATTTTGCCTTTGGAATAAGATGATAGGATCAACTGTTGATTCCCAAAGAGAGGGAGCGGCCCCAGATCTTCAGTTGTGTTATTTAACGATTTCCCTTTCAAGTCTTTGTACATCAATGAATACACAAAGACGCACACACACAAACACGGATATATATAGCATCTAGATGCATTATACACATGAATAGACATACATACATGTATGTGCATGTGGAATTAAGTGCAAAGTTGCATCCTTATTTTCTTGTTGTGTCATAACACGTTATCCACAGCCACATCCATGTAGACAAGTCCTGCTTTATTGTAGTATATGAGGGTATACGATCTTGCGATGATTAACATGAAGTGGGGATGGAAGACAAGGCATTGTACATTCGGCTCCTTGATCAGTGTCAAAACCTTTAAGTTCAAAACTGCATGTTTTTGCATAATACTTTTTTCTGTTTTCGATAAAATGCAAGGTGTCAGATTCTTTGCTAGTGAAAACAACCATGTAAAGTGAGAAAATCGTCAACAATTAACAAATTAAAATGACACCCTGCTTTTCAAATGACTGTACAGGGTGCAGCAAACCAACATGCGTAACTTCTAAAAGGTTACTAGTAATAAAAGTTTATTCTTGAAATGGTAGCTTATGAAATTTTCAACTCGTACAACTAGAAAGCCAAAGGAACACTATCTTTTGAACTTGAAATATTGCAACTAAGATGCCCCAGGTGACAATGCAAAATCCTAACTTTCACTAGACAGACTATACAAGAAGCGGGTTAGCCACTTCTATGGGCCATTATTTATGCCTAAGTCAGGAGAGATATAATGATTATATTTTTAAAAAGTTTAAAATGAGTGAACATAAGTATGCATCTATACCCGTTGCAAAAGGAGTAAAACTAAGCAAGGTTGATTGCCCCAGAGAAGAAGACGATAAACCTAACATTCCCCATGCATAAGTTGTGGGTAGTTTGATGTATGCAATATTACATATAAGACCTGATATCTTTGCTTTGGTCTTGTGAACAGATATCAAAGTATGGCACCATTGAATAGTTGTGAAAATAATTCTAAGATATCTTAAAGAAATAAAAGACTTGAAATTATATTTTCAAGCAGATGAACTAAAAGTGGTAGGATACTCATATGCTGACTTTGTTGGGAGCAAAGATGATAGCAAATCAACCTCAGGACAAATATTTTTATTTAAAGGTGGAGTTGTTTCTTGGGCATATACGAAACAGAATTGTGTAGTATTGCATACACAGGAAGTTGAGTATGTGGCTTGTTGTATGGCTGCAATAAGTGCGGTTTCAATAAGCCGCTTCATACATGATTTGAAGCTGGATATAGCCGATGAGTCGGTTGTCATTTACTGTGACAACAATGGAGCAATTACTCTAATCAAGAGTAAAGCTAACAAATCCGATATGATTATGAGAAGGGAAATATCCATCTCATACATATCAACTCAAGATATGTTGGCAGACCCCTTGACTAAAGGCATAACATTTCATCAAATCCTTAACGTAAATGAATGGCAGGTGAAACTCAACAACATAGTTGTCATCTCTAGTTAACCTTGCTACTGAAATCAAATTCTATGGAAAATAAGAAATCAGGGGAAACAAGATCTAACATGCATACTTGCTTGCGTATGTAAAATAAGGAACTTGTTCAGAACTTGACATGATTAATAAATTTGGACATACTTTTATCACCTTTACAAATATCTTCAGTTCTTCAGTTGCATAGCATGTGAAGTGGATGGTAAGCCATATGACCTTCCAATCTCTATCCAAGCACACCTAGCAGTAGTCATTGATATGATTTGTTCCAGCACCCATGGATAAATATCGGCCTTTATCGAGCTTGACCCATTTTAGTCAAACCTTTCTGTGTCAGAATAAAGACTGAGTTGGATGACATACTCGGAGAAGTTATAGGCATGGAGGAAGTGCATCATAAAAAGATCGAGATCATATCCTCATTTAACATATTCGGTTTAATCTGAGACCCCTATAAAAAGTAGTACCCTTGCCAAGCTTCACAATGAGTGCACTGCAGAAGAGATTTCACTGAATAGCTGAATTTAAACCAAACGATGCCATGGCAAAGACCCCGGGCAGCCACGTTGTTAACATGACAGAACTCTCAGTCAACTGTTGGATCAGTATCATGTTAGAGAACTCAACGGCAAAGAGAAATCCTGCAGGTAAATGGAGCAGGACTGAAACTAATACAACAACAACTAAGCCTTTTCTCATACTAGACTGGGTCGGCTACATGGATTCTTTGTTTTCACATAGCCCTATCATGTGCCATGTTAGCAGTTAACTCAATGTAAGCTAGATCATTCTTTATTGTTTCTTTCCAACACTTTTGTGGTCGTCCTCTACCTCTTTTAATACTTTCAAAATCTAGTTTTTCATACCTTCTTCTATGCACTTCTTTTGATTTCTTTCTATATATCCAAACCATCTTAAACAACATTCTCTCATTTTATCCTCTATTGGTGTCATTCCCAATTTATTTCTAATAACCTCATTATGTATACAGTCTTTTCTTTTATGACAACTCATCTAAATCAACATCTTCATTTCTGCCATGGACATCTTTTATACATGTTGATGATTAACTATCCAACACTCTCAATCATAAAACATGGTAGGTCTAATTATGCTCTATAATATTTACCTTTAACTTTAATGGTATCTTCTTGTCATAAAGAATATATCATACCCCTCTTCATTTTATCCAACCTGCATTAATTATATAAGTAACATCTCCACAATTCTTCCATCACTCTGAAAAATTGACCGTAGGTATTTAAAAATTTCCTTTTGGGATGAAATGTATGTCAATTTTAATTTTTATGTCCTCTAAAATAACCAAATGATCAAACTTACATTTCATATATTTTGTCTTTGTTCTACTAGGTCGGAAGCCTTTACTATCTAATATTTCTCTCCATAGTTTCAATTTTCTATTAACTTTTTCCTTAAACTCCTCCACTAACACAATATCATCTGTAAATAACATACACAAAGGTACTTAATTTTGAATATGTTTTGTTAACTCATCAATCACCATTATAAACAAGTATAGACTTAAAGTTAGACTTAAAGTTGATCCTTGATGTAACCCAATTCAAAGAAGTGTGTCATTCCTTCATGAGTCCTCACACATGTTATTGCACCATTGTACATGTCTCTTATAAGTTTTATGTATGTCAATGGGATACCAAGGTTCTCCAAAGAACATCCCTTGGTATTCTATCGTAAGCTTTTTTTAGATCAATAAATATCATGTGAAGGTTTTTCTTTTTTGCTTTAAAATGTTTCATAAAACGTCTCAAAAGGTTAATCGCTTCAATAGTAGATCTACCTTGCATGAATCCAAATTGGTTCTTTGTTGTACTCGATACTTGTCTTAACCTTCGTTCGATAATTCTTTCCCATAATTTCATAGCTTGACTCATTAACTTGATATCCCGATAATTCGCACAATTCTAAATGTCTCCTTTGTTCTTGTATATAGGTATAAGTATACTCGCTCTTGATTCCTCAAACATTTTTTGGTTTCTCCATATTTCATTAAATAGTCTTGTGAGCCAAGTGATTCCTTTCTTTCCTATTTTCCAAACTTCTATAGGAATATTGTTTGATCCTACTGATTTACCAACCTTCATATATTTAGGAGCCTCTTTGACTTCATTTTTTTGAATATGTCAGAAGAAATTGTAGTTTATATACTTTTTTTATTTAGCTAACTCTCCTAAGCTAATACTAACATCTTTATTTTCATTAAAAAGCTTATAAAAATAACTTTTTCATCTATTACTAAATGGTGAAACCTCAAAAACGAGAAAGAATGCAGATTTAAACAAAAAGTCCTTCAATGAGATGCTTGAAATTATGTTGGTACACCTTGTGATATGTGAAACAATATGGCTATACATATTAGGAAAGTGGCGAAACATGTGTTGTGTGAATCTAAAGGAGGTGTACCAACACAAAAAGAAGTTTGGTAGTGGAGTGAAGTGGTGCAAGATAAAATCAAGGCAAAGAGGGCATGTTATAAATTACATTATGCTAAGAAGACTATTCAAACTTTAGAGGCTTATAAGAAAGCAAAGAAAGAAGTGAAAAATGTCGTCGATGAAGCAAAAACTAAAATTTGGGAGGATTTTTATAAAAAAACTCAGCTCAAAAGAGGGTGAAAGAGATATTTTTAGGATAGCTTGGTTAAGCTTTCTCTTAGAATTACCTTGCAATCTTTACAACACGATCTATCTTTTTTCTTACAAACAAAATAATCAATTTGTGTTTATGATAAGCCACTCTTATTAGTAATTAAATGTTCATCTCATTTTTTTAAAGATTGTATTGACTATAAAGAGATCAAATGCCGTAGAAAAATTTGAAATCTCTCTACCTTCCTCATTTATATCCCAAAACCATAGTTTCCATGAATACCTTAATATCCTAATGCCTCTTTACCAACATGTCCATTTAAGTCTTACTATAGGAAGCAACATGTTGAATCTCATCTTCAAGGATATACAATCCCCTTCGCAGATTACCAAGACCAAAGACTTTCTATGTCCTCAAATCCTGAAAGATACACCCCATAGGATGAAAATTTATATAACAATTTATAGATTGAGTAAGAGAGCTAATTGAAAGGAGATTTATGGGAAAACTAGGAACACGGTAAACTGATTTTAGGAGAGCTAAGCTTGAGTGTACACTTCCCTGACCAATCATGTATGATTGAGATCCATTTGCCAACTTGATAGGTTCTTATCTTGGGAGTTTTCTATAATTAAGAAAGTAGGATGTCTTGCCTACCATATGGTCAGAAGCACCAGAGTCAATAATTCAGGCTTTAGGCTGAAAGGAAGAGGAGATATTACCCTTCACTGAGTGCGTGGCTTGTGCTACTACAACTTGAGATTAAGAGGCTTGATAAGTTCGTAGTTTGCTCTCAAAATCTGCAATCTGCTACATTAAGCCATGAAGACCTACTGAAGAGGTAGTTGCACTTTCTGAGACATGAGCAATTGTGAAGTGAGAATATAGGTGATTTGGTTTATCGATTAACTCCCAACATTGTTCTTTTGTATGTTTTGGTTTGCCACAATGTGAGCATATAATCTTATCTTTGGCCTCTGAGTAAGACCTATCATGACCTCTTTCACGCATGTACTGTACACCACAGCTACGATGAGACTGAAAATCTGTTTTCCCATGAAAGGCATGTTGGTCGGTAGAAATAGCATTGTCTCTCTGTAAGTTATTACGATCTTCTCTTTGGAGTAAGGAATAAACAGTCCCAAGTGAGGAAAGTTCCTCACGACCCAATATATTTATTTTGACAACTTCATAGTCATAATTTATACCCCATAACAAATCAAAAACTTTTTTCTTTTCTGATTCGGCCAGTCTTTTTGAATAACAGGCCGAGCACTTTATGGTGGTGTAAAAATGGAGTTTATCCCGCAAACCCCTAAGATCAGCATAGTACTCGCCGATCAATCTTGTTCCTTGCCTGTATTTTCTTATTTTTTAAGTATCTCATTGTTGAAGAATTTGCTTTTTAGTATTAGTTTTAGTAATTTTAATGTTTAGTTATTGTTGTAATTGCCCGTAGTACTAAGGGTATTTTGGTTATTTTATGTTTAACAACCCATTATATAAGGGTTGTACGTCTTGTATTAGGGTTAAGAGTATGAGATTAAGAAAGAGAGAAAGAGAGGGGGACAGGCCCTCCAATCCAATCTCCCATTTTACTTCATTTATTCTTATTGTTTTTTTCAAATTTGATCTTCCGCTGCGCTTCCTATGAATTCCAATATGGTATCAGAGCATCCGATCACTGGAAGCAGTGACTGCGGATGTGTGGTAAAGCAAGAAAAATGTTGAGGTTGAAGGAGATGAAGAGGCATGGAGCCAACTTCTCTAAGTGTGCAAACAAATCATGTTAGCAGCCTGCACCCGCTCCACTTGCATATTCTAGTGATTTCCGCAATTGATCGATCACCTTAGACACGACAGTGAACAGGTCTTAAACAAGTTGTTGTACTCTGAATGGTGAGTGTGGAGCTAAATGCAATCCATAAACCTCTTCCAAGATAATGATGTCAGGACATTGACAATTATTTCTACAACGCACCTCATCCCACCTTCATGAACAAGGAGGAGAAGAGAAGAAGAGGGCCTAACTTTGAGATATTCATGAACGAGGGGTTATGCGCAGAATGGTGAGATTTTTGGAAGCTGTAAACTTTTTGATAAGCGCCTATACTAGATGTGTTCAAATGGACAACCATGGTTTTTGGCTATGTGCACAATGGTAGGCTTGCGTAAGCTTGGAAAGTGTTTGATGAAATGCTAAGTGGATGTTGAACCTGTACTTCAAGTGTTTGATAAAATGTCCAAGAGAGATGTCTTGGCCGCATGATAACTATTTGATGAAATGTCTGAGAGAGTACGGAAGACTGGATTGATTCCTTAGCTTTGTGGCATGGGTAAGATTCATCATGCTTATCCTAGACAAGAGCATGTGATGCTTTAACAACTAAAGTCAATTGGAATGATTAGACACTAAATCAAAGAAAACAAAGTATGAAGTGTTTATGGACAAATAGTTGGTATGTTTGGTGTATTTCACGACCATGGTGGTGCAAGAGCTGCAGAAGTTCCTTAAATCAAAGAATAATCAGCACAGAGATGATGGGTCTACTGCATCAACTGTTGTCATTGTAGGAGATCGTTTGATTGTTGCAAATGTTGGAGATTCAAGTGTTGCCATTTGCAAAGATGGGATTGTGGTTGTTGTTTCTCGTGATCATAAGCCGGACCAAGTTGATGAGCGCCAAAGGATTGAGGATGTTGAAGATTGCAATCACGAGGATTGTAGAAATATTTTTTTATTTGCCGCTAGGAAGATTGCAGGAATTTGCAACTATGAAGGTTGCGCCACGAAGGTTGATAAAACTTTGTTGCAGCCATGAAGCTGCTGAAAAATCATTGCAGTAATGAAGTTGCTGAAAATGGACAACTACGAAGGTCGAGTTAAAGAGTTGTTGTAGCCATGAAGTTGTTGAAGATGAACTACCATGAAGGCTGAGTTGAAATTGTTGCAGCCAAGAAGCTTCTGAAGATTGGTGCAACCGCGAAACTGCTGAAAAACAACCATGAAAGCTTATGAAAAGTGTTGCAACTAGGAAGGTTGTTGAAAAGTGAACAACTAAGAAACCTAAAAAATTTAGAAAAAGATTAAGAAATAATCATTTTTTTTGCAAGTTTGGAGTTCGAAATATATCATTCCCAACTTGAGAGGGGTGATGAAGAATATATTTTTTAGTGTTATTTTTAGTAATTTTAATGTTTTAGATATTATTATAATTACTCGTAGTATTAAGGATATTTTAGTCATTTTATGTTTAACAACCTATTATATAAGGGATGGATGTCTTGTATTAGGGTTAAGAGTATGAGATTAAGAAAGGGAGAAAGAGAGGGGGGCGGCCTCCATTGGAGGGGTCTGTGCGCTTCTCATGAATTTCAACATTCATATTCCTTGGCAACATTTTTTTCGAGAATAGGCTTCAGATACCGCATTCCATATTTCAGTGGTTGATTCAAGATTTAACAATGGAGAGTTGCATTGATTGTAGCAGCCACAAAGAGATTAAGGTATCCTCTCTTCCTCAAGTATGATATTGGGTATCATGAGTGGGTGGACAAGGAATCTGGCCGATAAGGAGTGGCCATCTCCCCCTTGCCAACACGGTTAACTCCACTGATTTTGACTATAATAAAAAAATTCTTTTCATCCAACCGAGTGTTCGTGATTTAAAAGGATTCAATCTTGTCATGAAAGGAGGACTTCAGTGAAAGTGTTGAATATGAACAAATTTACCTTTATAAGCCATATTTGTGAATTTTTGACGCGAAAACACTAGGATGCAGAAAATTGAAATCTGTGAATCTACAAGCAGTAGCGTTTGCACGTAGATCGATGGTTGGTATTGTTCACATTTTTACCTTTTTTGGTTATGATAACATGATAAAATTAAATATTCTTTATTGAATAGAAATGATAACTTACAATATTAGGGTAGAATACATTCATCTGCAACTTCTAGAGAAGAAAATTGTGCAGCACTACACTGGCAGCTGCATCTTCTAATGCTTAACAGAACCCTAAGGAGTATTAATAAGTTTAATCTAACTTAAATGACCAAAACACCCTTACTAATAAAAGAGAAATACAGAATTACAAATGGAGCAAATATGGGTCAAATATATCAAGAATATAAAGATGTAGTGACCCGGTTTATGTTTAATGCTCTAACAAGTACTATAATTTAAAACATATATCCTCAATCTCCTTTGTTTTTTCTAACCCACTTTGTCTCTTTTAAACATAGGATATCAATCTTTCTCCGAATCATAGTATTTACCACCTCCATTAGCTTACTAGACAATGTTCTGATATTCCAAGAACCAATACGAATCTTATTATCTAGGACTAACTTCCTTACCCCCGCATCCATCCATGCTAAAAATGTGGAGACCCTCTCTGCATTTATTCACTACATTTGTGGGACTAACTTCTTTATACATACCCGTTCATGTTCAAAATATGGAGGCCCTTGCTTACTTTTCACTAAATTTCGGCTATGCAATGTGTCACTAAGAGGGGACGCCCCAAAGCAATGCTCATAATTTGTATAATCCATGATATAAAAATCCGACAAAATTTTATGCTAGCTATCAAAAGTCTATCGCAACTCTCCTTTATCTGGGCTTGAGACCGACCATGCAAGAGTAATCCCTTACATGAGTGGTGTTGCAGGACTTAAACTAATGGTCAAGAAAATATGAAAACCAGAAACTTGATGGTGAAGGACTGAATTAGATGATGACAACAAACTGAGACTGTCGGTGACTTCGCTGGAGAGATGCTCTTTTTTTGTTGTCTAAAGGTGAAAAACTGTGTTCCAACAAATAGATGGCTACCCACTGACAGCTTCCCACAAAAGCAAAAGGGAATGCTAATTCACAAATACAAAATAAATAAATGGTATAGGAAAAGAACGATTCAAAAGAATTAAGGTACTACAACAAAGCAATGACTTCTAGCATAGCAAGATGGCTTACAATTATTCCACTGCCATATATGGCAAAATTGAAGTGCTTGTGTTTTCCTTAAGATGTAAGGATATATTAACATGCCCAGCTGCAACTTCCCTTCTAAAAAAAAGTGTGTGCTGAAGTACTTCAGCTTTCAGTGTCATAAAGATTAGAAACTCAGCAACTGAAGCAAAGGTCCTTTAAGGCTTCACTTAACATGCATTTGTTTTAAGTCAGGCATATTCGAAATGTTGCAACGTTGATACACAAAAAACGTATTATTTACGTACAAATAAATGGAAAGAAACTCATCAAGCAAAAGAGAAGATCTATGGAGAGTGATTCTAGGTCACTTTTCTTTTCAGCTCCACTCTACAAACTCAAAATCCTAATGTTATGATGTCTGGTCACCACAATCATTGTTTTGCTCCAGTATGAATAAAGGTCCATGATTCTCTCTTATCAAAATGTCTAGAGAAGAACATGAAGTACTTCTTATTCAAGGTAAAAAGCAGTCCAAATGATGGATGATCACTATCTCAACTCTCAAGTAATTTTTTGAGATGTTGTAATTAAAACTCGTACCATATAGTACAATACAATACGAGTTTACCGTATATCATAAGTCAACATGATAAAGTACATGTGCTCTATAATTTATCGGGCCATATCGTGCTATATCGCATGATAGGGCCGTATCGTATGATATGACCCGTATCGTACGAGTCGATGTTGACTCGCAAGATATAAAACCCGAGAAACTCAGGTGTTTTCTACTGTTTTGCTCAGTGTTATCCGTATCGCACCGTATCGTACGATACGGTGCGATACGTATCATATCGTGGGAAGCCACGATACGATACGGTACTGTATCGTATGATACCCGCCCAAATTTATTTTTTTTTTCAAAAACTTTTTTTTTTCAAAAACTTTTTTTTTTCAAAATTTTTTTTTCAAAAAAAAAAAAAATTTCAAATTTTTTTTGCATGTTTCTGCCCTTTCTTTCCCTCTCTTCACTTCCCTTAAAGGCATCCTCCAATATGCTTATAATTTGGGTTTATAATTTCATTTATTTAATAAAAATAATGTATAAAAAAAAATTTATGACAAAATCATTTCCCTTTCTGTTACAACTTTTAGGTATATTTTTGCTAACAGTTTCTAATTTCATAAGATCGTAAACAATTAAAAATATTTAGTTCTCTCGGTTCATTGAGTAGGGATTTCACAACTTCATTATTTTAAGGTTCACGTTACATGACTTCCATTGAGTTGAACATGATCAATGTGTGTGAGGCTTAACTCAGTCTGTGAAGTGAGAAATGAAGCTCATGCATTAGTTAAAAAGCTAGTCTCCAATAAGAGAAAAAGGGGACATTATCAAGTAATAATATAACATCATTAAGGTGTCATAGACTCAATAATCAAAGAAATGGAGCTCTTTGTTTTGCTCACATATGAAAATTAGCAAATATGACAACTACATGTACAAAGATAGCAGTTTGTTAATTTTGATATATTACATGAGTGAATTATGGAAGATAACGAAGAAAATGCACTCCTAAGTCCTAACTGAAGAAGACATTGCATGAATTAATTTGAAGTACAACAACATCATCAAGGAGAAGATGAAGATTATTTAGTTAATGATCCTGATACAAATTTACAATATGTAAAATATAAATGTATTTCATTTTTTGATTCAAAATATATAATTTTGGATGCAATTATTCAATATTAAATGTTCAATTTGTGCTAAACTTTGCATTATATGAATTTAAAGCAATTACCAAATTTTTTCAAAATTTTCCAGAATTTTCTTGATTTTTTTCGGATTTTTACTAATTTTATTGATTTTTTAAATAAATTTTATAGTTTTTTAATATTAAAGTACGATACGATACGATACGATACGATACGCCCATATCGTGGAGCCCAGCGATACACGATACGATACGCATCGGACAACACTGGTTTTGCTTGCTCCCAAACCCTTCGTTACCCCTTACCTTGTTCCTAAACGGTTTTCATACCTTTCATTTACTCGATTTCATGAAAGAATCATACATTTTTTGTCTCAAACCATTGAAAATTCATAGGGTTCTTCTCAAATTCGTGACATACTCTCTTTTTTCAATCCTACTCCTTCATAACCCGATTTTTCACTTAAAAATTTAGGGCTTTCATAAATTCCGAGATTTCTCACCTTTATAAAGCCTTGCCCTTATCGTGGTTTATCTTTGCTTTGCTTTATTATGTTAGAACGAGGTGATCCAACATGAAAGTATTGTACCCCGGTATATGAAGGAAATAAACTTGTAAAATAAGTGTATGTTCTGTAATCAGGTGAAATATAGAGGTATTTCCTGCATGAAATAATATCTTGCGGGAACTAAAAAGGATGCAAGTACTTGTTTTCGGGTGCCTGAAAGTGTGAAGTATGAAATTCAATAAGTTCTAAAGCTATGAAATTCAATAAGTTCTAGAGCTTACAGAGGAAAGGAAGAGATTACGACAAAGAGATAGTAAAAATAAGTGGTTGGGATATGTGTTAGGATGTTTTATTGTCATCCACGAACTTTTTGAGAAGAAATTCATGCTATGGGTAGAGAGGAGGAAGAAGAGACAACTGAGGAGAGCAAGAGAAGACGAGATAAAAGAAAGAGTGTAGGTTATGGTGGCAGTAGTAGTGGGTTAGTTCTTGTTCCACTACAAGAGCTCCTGTCCCCTCGATGGCTGCGAGAAGTGGTAGAGGAGGTGCTAGAGGCAGTAAAATACATTCATTATTTCCTCTGCATACTACTTCTAGAACTCAACTAGGTATTAAATCAGTTATGGTTTTCAAGGAGGTAATTGATAAAGTAGATTTGAAGTGTGTAAAGTTTTTTTTATAAAAATTGCCTCCCATTTAATGTTGCACATTGCATAGACGTAATGCTTGAGAATTTAAGTGCAATGGATGATATTAAGGAGATAATTTATGCATGCAAAAATGTCACAAAGTTTATTTATAATCGCGGGTCTATATTACATTTGATTAGAATTTACAATGGTGGAAGGGAGTTAATTAGGCCTTCGTTGACAAGATTTGCTACAAATATTATTATTGTTCAAAGTCTTGCCATACAAAAAATGCATTGAAAAAGATATTGGCATATGATGAATAAGGCTCTATAAGTTCGTCGAGAAAGAGAGAGGAGGTTATTGTTACCATAGGAGATGCTATTTTTAATGCTAACTTTTGAGAGAAATGCAACACTTTTTTAAGGATGAGTGTGCATTTAGTGAAGATGGTATAGAGTGAAAATAGGCTTGCTATGCCTTATATATATGATGCTATAGATAACGCCAAATTGAAAATACAATCAAACCTTAATTGCAAGCGGTAACTTCTAAAAAAGGTTTGAAAGATAATTTATGCACGTTGGAATCGACAAATGCATAGTGATTTGCATGTTGTTGTATATTTTCTTAATCCCTCTATTAGATTTTCTCTCAACTTTGTAGAGGATGATGAAGTTAAGAAAAGGATATTGAATATAATTGACCTTGTACAAGATTCGTCTACTAGGTGCATATATAGATAGAATTGTAGATTTTAAAAGGTAAATTGCAATACAACTCCACTTTCAGATGTGACTAGGTATGATTTGTTTTTTTTATAAATTAATATTACTTCTTCATTCTTATGACTTGTATTGCTTCTTAAGACTTAATCATTTAATTTACTATGTTTTATTTTAGATGAACGGTGGGCTCGATATGGTGTAGATGCACCGAATTTGTCGAGACTTGCTCAATGTATATTAAGCCAAACATATAGTTCGAGTGAATGTGAGAGGAATTTGAGTTTTTTTAACGCATTCACATAAAGAAGAAAATCCATTGGAGCATGCTTGTCTTCATGATTTGGTATATATTGCATACAATATGAAGCTAAGGCAAAGGTGAAAATATATTTTTGTTATATGTTTATTATTCCTTATACTTGTAAGTTGTAATTCATAAGTAATGATATTTTCTAACTTCTAAGTAAATTGTATTCTTTCTTTTGTTTTTTTTATAGACAAAAGCAAAGAGATGCAAGAAAGGCAAGAATGGTGCCATATAACCCACTTAGCTATGAAATTGTTGATATTCTTAACGATGATGATGGTGGTGACCCTGATTATAATGCTTATGATGCATTTGTTGATTATGATCCATGTTTTGTGGAATAAAATAATGAAATTGGAATGTTGTAGCTTATAACTTTGTATTTATATTATGTAATAAATTGTAATCTTAACTTCGTAAACTTTCAGAAGTGTTTTTGGTATATTGTTAACTTTAAGTTTAACTTTATTACTCTTTGTAAACTCATGGTATTAGTTTATTGATAGTGAAAATGTCATTTTAAGTTGTATTTTGATTGTGTTGTCTACCACTTGGTTACCTTTTGCTTTTTAATTGCAATTTTTTATATTTTTTGGATTTTTTTGAATTTTATAAAATAATTCAATTTAATGTGTTGTAGTACAATATGACACGGTTATCGCATATCGATGCCCTGTACGATATGGGCAGTGATACACTAATTACAACATTGATTTTTTGTGTTACCTAGGAGAGCATTTTAGGCTACATTTGTTACTTAAGCAACATGTCCATCAATTTCACCGGAAAAGGAAAGCTTCTAAGGACCTTTATGGCCCATGGTGGTTGTTTCACACACTATCTGGAACCGCAAATGTTTGAACTAAACCACGTTATTAGTTTAAACCACCAAAAGAAAAGTTGGCACCACATCACTCTATGGATTAAAATGCAAGATCAGAGTATATGACTTTTACATCATCGCTCTTCACAATATATTTGCCATGAAGGCATGAATAATGCTTATGAATCACCATCCAACTTCTTGTTGCTTAAGGCATACGGACAATTCAAAATACAAACTCAACGAACCAGTCCCCTAATTTTGTCCCACTAGTAGCTCCCAAATTCAAATTTGAATAGGAAACCCTAGTAATCATCACATAACAACTAATACCCCATTCCAAACCAAGTTCGCTTCAGAAACAGCGAAAGATGATGCATTCAATTGACTTTTTGAAATTAGTACTTTGTAACTGTGACCTTTCGTATTCCAAGGTGACTAAAGACTAAGAGCCATCTCTGCCAGCATGCAAAAAGTTTTTGTAGTGAAAAATGAAAAAAAATTCATAAGAACTATGATGATACAAATTTGTGCATTTTAGTAAATGCAGTTGTCCAGGCTCATGCCAAAATTAATACAAGTACCAAAGGGGTTTTTCATGAAAATAACACAACCTTTTCGAGCAGTATACCAGCTTCCTCTTTGCACAACACCCAAGTTGGCATAGCCACTACCTGTTCCCGGTAAAGAAGGGTACACGGTAACCTATAAAGCACATCCAATCCAACTTTGAAAATATCAAATTTGGATAAGGATTGAAAAGTTAACACACACACATCTATACATATATATATATATGTATATATATATATATATGTATATATATATATACATATATATATACATATATATATATATATATGAAAGGCATCTACTATTAATTTATCCAAAAAACAGAAGACGTCTATTGATAATGTGTCTTTGCATGTGTCTATTGATAATGTGTCTTTTGTTCATTAGTTGTGACCGCTGAAACATTGGACATTTTTGCAAATTTGATTAAGTTCATCTTGGGAATAGTCATCTGTTACAAGATTTCCTGTAAATTTTGTGATCATGCCCTTGGGAATGAATGTAACAATTAGTGTATGAGCCACCATATTTTGCTTAATTTCATAGTAAATTGCTATCATGAAAAAATTTCACTGGCCTCCACAAGGAAATGAAGTATCTACAATGGAGTTTAGCTAAGCACAGCACCAAGGTTATGCAACAAAGCACAAATCATATGCATGCAGGAGTACCTGGTCGATTAATCTTAGAGCATTGCCGAACCAGTTTTGGGAACATATCCTGCTTCCCTCAGGTCCAAAAGCAAATTTCTCAGTAGTAGATAAATTTGAGAGGATTCTGGGTGGGAAGTGTCAGCTGAAACAAACATTGTTGACAAACTACCAATCTCAATCCAGCTGCAACCAGGTAGTTTCTGAATCCCTCTCTCCTTCATCAAAATTCGCACTTTAAGAACATCCTCCCAACCACCAGTTACAGCATGAGTATTAGCCATGAGAACATAGTACCCGGAGTTAGTTGGATCCATATGGAAAAGTTCCGCTGAAGCTAAGTCTGCTATCTGAACATTACCATGGATGTGTGAAGCTCCAAGTAGTGCACCCCAGATGCCAGAATCTGGTGCAAATGGCATGCTTCTAATTATGTTTAGGGCCTCCTCCAGACGGCCTGCACGACCAAAAATGTCAACCATGCAAGCATAATGCTCCATACAAGCCATAATCCCGTGATCCCTGCTCATACACTTGAAGTATTTGAATCCTTCATCAACCAAACCTGCATGACTGCATGCTGAAAGAATTGCAAGGAAGGTGATGTGATCTGGATGAAGTCCCATTTCTTGCATTTGTTCAAATAAAGTTATTGCACTACTAACATGCCCGTGAATCCCATAGGCAGAAATTATACTGTTCCATGACACTTCATTCTTCTCATGCATTGTGTCAAATACATTGCGTGCAAGCACCACATTCCCGCATTTTGCATACATGTCAATGAGTGCACTCTCAGCAAATATGTCTGTTCTTAAGGAGCCTTTGATGACAAACCCATGAATCTCCTTTCCATAACTCAAGGCCGGTACAGCAGCACATGCAGATAAAGCAGCAGAAATTGTGACACGATCATACGTTGCCCCTTCCATTCCCATGCGGCAAAAAAGTTCAATAGCTTTCTCTGGTTGTCCATTCTGAGAACAGCTAGTGATGATTGTATTCCATGCCACAGTATCTCGATGAGGTAATTTCTCAAACACATCATAACCAAGATCAAGTCTCCCACATTTAGCATACATATCTACCAGTGAACTACCCACAAAGCAAATATTATTGTAGTCATTCTTTAAGATGTAACAGTGAAGCTCTTTGCCCACTTCCAAAGCTGCTAAACCAGAACAAGCAGGTAAAACGCTCGCCAATGTCACAGAATTGGGTCTCAAACTCGACTGCAGTAACATCCTAAATATCATCAAAGCATCAAAGTTCATGCCATTCAATACATAGCCTGAAATCATTGCACTAAGTATTACTACATCAATAGTACCTATCTCATGGAAAACCTTACGTGCCAACTCCACATCCCTGGATTTGAAATATATGTCAATAAGCGCACTCTTCACAAATGCGTCAAAGCATACACCATTTCTCAGAATATAAGCATGAATCTCCTTACCTTGTCCTGAACCTGCCTCTTCTGAAAATGATGGAAGCAAGCTGGCAAAAGTAACAGAGTCTGGCTTGACACCAGCCAACTGCATCTCATGAAACAAATCCAGAGCACCGTGGTTACACCCACTTTGGACATATGCCGCAATGATCCCATTCCAAGAAACCAAATCTTTCTCAGGAATGATATCAAAAACTTGGCGCGCATCCAACAAACATTGACATTTCGAATACATTGCTAGCAGTGTGTTTGCAACAGAAACCTCAACATGAAATCCACAACGAACTGATAGCCCGTGAATCTGCTTTCCACCTTGCAATTCCATAGCTGAGGCCAACATCGCCAGAACACAAACAAAGGTCACTGAGTTATGACGTACCTGAGAACTCCTCATCAAGTTAAACAACTTACATCCTTCAACAACATAGCGATTCCTTGCATACCCATCGATCATCACATTCCAAAGAACGCAATCACGTTCAGGCATCTGATCAAACACTTGGCGAGCATCTTCTAAACAGTCATTTTCAGCGTAAAATTTAATCAAAGAGCTGCCGACAAACAAATCTCCAACAAGACCCATCATAACCACAAACCTATGCACAAACCTACCAAATTTCACAGCTGAAAGGCTGCAACAAGCCTTGACCACATAAGTAAATGTGAATTTGTCCGGCAAAACACCGGAATCCAACATCTTAATATACAATAACAAAGCAAATTCAAACCAACGTATCATCACAAATCCTCTGATCATCCAATTCCAAGGCAAAGTATGGGTTTTCTCAATACCCAGAAACGCATCATTTGCATCACGTAGGCTACCACACATAACATAAACACCCAAAATCTTGTTTCTAAGATGACTCATTTCATAGTAGCCGTTTGTGATGATTTGGGCGTGGACTTGACGCCCATTGTGTAGAGATTTCGATCCTGAACACTCTGATAGTAGAGAAGAAAATCTGTTCTCCATGGAATCATGAAAGCCATGAAATTGTGAAGAATTCACGAGCGTAATTGAGAGGACTTCGATGTGGTTAGTGGATAATTTGAAGTACCCAAATAAATAAATGCGGTGCAGAGGCTTCCACAGTGGAAACAGAGTTCTTGCATGCATAGCACTCAAGTAGCATGCAACTACCCTGCGGACGTTTACCTCTCAACGGTTCGAAACACCATTTCTGGGCTCACAGGATCCCTACATGATACGGTAACTAAGAGGCTTTGTCCGACTTTGTTAATCGCAGACCACAGGGACGCGCTATTTCCCAATAGCTTGCATTCGATCACAAACACTTTGGAAATACGCATCTGCAGGCAAAGTACTCCACTTCACACCCAGAGGTCAATTTTGTGCCTCGCATCCATCCCGTTACCAAAAAACATTACAACCCCATACCCCTCCAGTAGACCACGTCGTACTATTTGGCTTTTCTTTCACAGATTTGAACAGCTGATGTTAAAAATCGAATCTTTAAGGAGATTTATGCACATAGTCAAATCAATCGTAATTGGACATTTCAAATGTCTGCTGATTATAAATTGAAACCAATATTATCCGAATTTATTATAATTGGGAGGTCGCAGTCAGGTATATGTTTCAATTATCAAACTCAAGAGGACTCTATTAAATATTATAGAGTTGTAATTAGACTCATTATTTTTTATTATGATGATCATTAGTTATATAAAAGATGTTTGTGATAAAAAAATGTTAAATAAATGAATGATTATATAAGAAAAGTTAGTAAATATAATAAGATTATTATAAATAAATTAGGAGAGATACCAATAAAATTAAGGAAAATCATTTAAGATGACTTGAACATGTACAACTACGATAAAAAAATATGATAAAAAAGCATAAGAAACTCATTTGTAAAATGGTTTAAAAAGAAGAAAAAATATTAAAAAAATATTAAAAGGAAATCATAGAGAATGATCTATAAGTATGGCATGTCAGTTTTTATGAAAACAAAAGATCTATGTAGCCAATCCTATTTAATATGGAGAAAATACTTTGTAGTTGTTGTTGGTTTTAACATCAAACTTCTAACACAATGAATGAAATATATGATGGTCACGTCAGATGAGGCAAAAGAAAGACCTACTGGTGCTGGAAAAATTATTACTTTTTTATGTTGAGCAAATACAAGATCCAACACAATGATGACTATAAGTCATGAATGGAAATCACTTAGGGTGAGGGAAGGTTTGGTTTCGGTAGTATCATTTTCTACTAATTTAGGTTCAAATCAGGCCATACAAACACATCCCGCTGAATGGCGACGAAATTGATGATGGCCATCCGCGTTAGAAAGTGGACACCGGGTGATTGGGCCATTATAGGGAACAGATGAACGAAAATGGAACACCAGAAACAACAAATCTCTCTTGAGATAGGAAACACAAAGACGTATATATATAGAGAGAGAACATGGTAAATTTGTGCCTGCTTAAACGAACAAAAGATCTAATCATCGGGATAATGAGATCGGCAATTGAGATTCATTTTTTAAAAGAAAAAAACACTTTTATACTTTTCAAGGTGTAATAAATGCACCTAGATAGTTTCTAGTTTGACTTAAAAATCTCAACAATTCGATCTCAATCTCATCTATCGAATGATTGAAATCTTGAAGGAGATTAAAGCATACATGAGTGCGTATATGGACTATGCTCTCTCTCTCTCTCTCTCTCTCTCTCTCTCTCTCTCTATATATATATATATATATATATATATATATATATATATATATAGGACATGGTATATAATTGTACACTTATATATATAAATCATCTATCATAACAGATAAATTATTGAGATTTGAAGTAGAAAAATAAATATATATGGATACTTTTGTAAGTATAAGAGATAAATGATTGAAATTTAGTGAAAAAATAAATGTATATATACTTTTGCATGTTAACTTGATTCACATGCACACCCTTTTGTTTTCAAATTCAAATATTAATAAAATAGAAGGTATGACCATTCATCTCCTTGCCAATCTATCCCATGCAATCTCCGTTTCTTCCTTTCTCTTGCAATTTCTCTCTTTTTTTATCTTCCACAAAGGAGTATTAGGTATGGTCGTAAAGACCAAAAAAGTTTTTGGCCGTTGGTGGAGGTGGAGTGGTGGTTGTTAGACTTTTTATGACATTTTTTTCTATCTTCTTCTTTCACCTTTTTTTCTTTCCTTATCTTTCTCTCGTATGAAAGTAACAAGGTAGGAAAGAGTATTTTTATATCGGAGAGAGTAAAGCTTTGGTCAAAAGGTACAAGAAATTAGATAATGAACACTCTAAAGACGAACAAGAAAGTTGTGAAGGCATTAAAAGGAGGCCATAAAACATGATATTAGCTTTTCAAAATTAGATGCTAATATCATTCAAGATCGAGTTCATTTAGAATCCTTACAGCCTCTACTTAATGTGGAAAAAGGCTTGGATTTGATTTGGTTGCTTGGAAAGTAGCCACAGCTTAAATCATGGATATTACTTATAGCATAAGACTTTAACCGTCGGCTATACTCTTTCATAATTTTATGTTTAACAATAACGAGGAAGAAAACCAGGCCATCCCAATTCAAAAGTGTCAACCAAGAGGTGAGATTTTTTTTTTTGGAGGGGTGGGTGGGCGTCAATGGGTCAGGCTCGATCCAAATCAAGGAAGGTCCAGGTGCGAGTATAACTCTAGAATGCTAGACAAGGATTTGGGTCCTATCAGGCCTGCTATGAGGAAAACCATACAGATCCTATGGAGAATATCTAATATCATACTGTTTGACATATTTTACATTAAAACTTTGCAGACCTTAACCAAAACTCCAGTTGGACCTGGGTTTCATTGAAATTTCATGAAGCTCTATATGTTAGTCGGATCTTGTTGATTTTACCCAAATAACTAAATGGACCTATTTGGCACACAGAGCATTAGCTCAATTGCAGGGTTGTCTGACGCCCTTATTGCAGGTGGAGAGTTTTAACTCCCAGAAGATGCATGTGTGTGTTAGGCTTAGGCTTTTTCCCTGTGTGTGTGCGAGTGCGGAAGGATGGATTTTAGTTAGGAGTGTAAATTTTGATTTCTGGCTTCACGAGAGAGAGAGAGAGAGAGAGAGAGAGAGAGAGAGAGAGAGAGAGAGAGAACGTCCCTCACCTCTTGGACTACAGATTCATGAAACTCAGTTCGAATGTATCAGAGATTTGCGATTCTCGTACTTGAAGAAACATTAAAGAATTTGACCATCATACACCACAACTGAACTCCCTATGTTGATCCTTCATACAATTTCACAGATTTGGAAATCATAACGAATGCGTTTCATTCTACAGCACCAAACAGCAAGTTATTTGGCTCCAAAATATAAGTGTCAGCGAATTTCTCAAATAAAATATAAGTTGGTGATCATTGAAAGGCACCAAGTGGCATCCTACTCTGTATCATTGTCATCGTCATCGTCAGTGTGCAGCATCAATCAGATGAACTCTCTATAACACATATATCTCTTAAGTTTTGGCTAAAGAAAGGCAAACAACAAATATTAAATATTGGGGAACGACAAGAGTGTCAGTACTCGGAAAGAAGCTTTACACATGACGAGAGAGAGAGAGAGAGAAAGAGTTGGTCCTGCTTGTTCGTGTGTTCAAGCATTGTCTGCGTTGATCATATCGATCTCAATTAACACCGTACTTGAACAAACACTTACTACACTTGACTTGGTATCTAAGTAGGTAATGTATATATATATATATATATATATTCTTTTTAATTATCATCTTCATGATATTGAAATGGATGAGTGATTAGTAAACACCTCACGTTGCTTTCTTTAAGTAGAATATGCTTGTCACTGAATCATATACAGAAACTTAATCATATACAAAAACTTAACGCTGGTAAACTATTTAGAAGAAACATTATAAAGTGCCAATGCATAACTAAGGTTTGGTTAATTCAAATCAAAAGCACATTAAATGACATAAACATGGTTTTAGCAAGAATAGAGCTCTACTAATTCTTCCATGGACTCCGCGACTACGTCTGGGTCGGCGTTCTCAAGCATCCAAAGGAGATGATCAAACAAGACGACCTCACATTGCACGGTGATGCCGCTGGTACTTTGTGCAGATCTATCAATTAATGCGTTGAGTAAGGGATGAGAAAGACATGCTGAATTGATCAAGTAGCGTTTTCGCGAACTCCCCACAAAGACAACTTCTTTTCCTTCACCATTCGCGCGTTCATCCCTTTCAGGCATTGGAGTTGTAAGGCCATTGCAAGATGAGATCCTCTTTGATTTGGATATCTCCTTCCATTTCTTCAAAATCATGCTCACCTTCTTCATCTCTCTCTCTCTCACACACACACAGAGCAAATACTATACCGAACAACCTTCATATAACTAAGGTTAGTTTCTAAAATGATCCATGATTTTGACTCCATTTCCTAATCCGGTCGTCCCTCGATAATAATATCATAAAACTCCCCCACTTCAGCAAACTATGAACAGTTGATTGTACTTATAAAGGACGAGACAAGATGCCCCAGATTCGCGGCATATCATCCTTTCATATAGAAAATAATACAACTCAACAAATTTCGATTTCCGGCATTTTTTTATCAAAGAAACATCGGTCTCGTTTTGTTTCTTTTGCAGTTTAAGAAAAATTAAGAAGCATCTCAAATTGTGTGATGTCAAATGGCCTTCAATTTTCCTTTGCAGCTTGACTTTTCTATTCAGACTGTTCTGGAAAGGCTACCAAAGAAGCAGGTGTGAGCTTGAGATTAGCAGAAAAGGAGGGATGAATTTCCAAATAGCTGTAAATGAAGGGAAGATTTGAGAAGTTCCCTGCAAATAATCTATAGATTCCAGACTGGTAATGGGTGTTTATGGATTTTCTGATCCACTTGAATCACACATTCTCAATTATATGTACCAATGAATCATCATAAGTTTGAATATTAGCTTATAAAGGACATAAAGGACCTAAATTATCTCTTGCAGACAAATATATGCAGAAAGGGAATACTTTGTGGGGTCAAGAATCTGAGTCTAATGGTACTTAATAGGCGTCTACGTGGTTGGATTTGGGCCAAGATCCAGGTTTGGGTTCTATTGACTATGAAGCATTGCCTGGCCTTGTCTAAGTGCATCACTTACCTGCCGAGGCCCACTGAACCAGTTGAACGTGATACTGCTAGGTTGTTGTCCGAGCATCACATAGTCATCAGGCTGGAATTGGGGCCCTTACTTTCATGCAACCACCGATTCATTTTCATCTTTCCTTGGTTAAGCAAGAAAAGTTTTTGGTTAAATTAATCTGTTGGAAGCAGGATCATGTATGAATATGATTCAGCTCGACCGACACCTCTTCTGTTATAAAACTTTAGTTTATGTTAGTGAGATTATTAGAAACAAATTGAAAGTGATATTAATAGATGAGAAAATGAGAAAAACTCATTTAACATTTAACATGGTTTGAGCATATATATATAAAGATAACTAAAAATGTTTCGGTGAAAAAGTATAAGAAGCTAGATTGTGAAAACATTGAAAGAAAAAGAGGAAGATAAAAAGTCCGAAGAAAACAGTGGATAATGATGTAGCATATTTTGAGTTAATTGTTAGCATGATACATGATCGAGTTTTATGAAAATAAAAAATTCACGTAGCAGACCCCACTTAGCATGGAAAAAAGTCCGCTATTTGTGAAGAAATTGAAGATTGCTTTCAAGCATGTATATTTTGTATAATTCAAGATGAATGCAGTCTCCAATATGAGGTCAAAAGGCCAAAATTAGCGATTCAATCACAATGTCTACAGAGCCAACTCTCTCGGAATATTAATCCACGTTTTTGCTAAAGGCAGAATGAAGCATAAACACAAAACGATTGAAAAGGTTCCTGAAGAAAAATGATCCTGTAATGGAGTTAGTTAAACAAGGACTTTATGCTTGAATCCATGAAATTATCGCGCCTGCAGAATAACAAAGGTGGCATTGGAGAAAAAATTAACCTTAGTTTGACAGTGATAAGGTAGATAATGAGCTTTGAATTGTAAGGTGAGCAATTCTGTAGACGAACTAAGGCGGATACTGGATGTTATCTAAGTGAAGCCTGTGATCACAACCTTTCGAGTCGCCTTCTATCCGATTGATGCCATTTCACTCTATTCGAAGAGCAAGATCATGGATTTGACTTGATTATCCCCGTCATTCAGCAACACTAGACGATAGAGCTCTGAAATAATAGCATTAGTTGTTTTGAGAGACTTGATCTTACCATTGAAGCCCATTTCCCTAAATGTATCTATATATATTCATGTGTAGAAGATGTAGCGTCGGATGCAAGAAGAAAAAGGAATAATGCAATATGGATTTTGTGTTTCTGCAAGAACCTTTTCAATTGTTTTGTGTTTATGCCATGCCTTTTAGGACAATCGTGATTTTTCTGAGAGTTGGCTTTGTAGATACTGTGATTGAATCTCTACTGTTGGCAGTTTGATCTCTTATTGAAAGAGTGCATTATTGATCTTGAAAGATACAAGACATGCATGAAATACAATCGTCTGCTTCAATTTCTTCACCCATATATAGTGGGTTAACTCAAGAAATCCTTGATGTTGCCTCGGTTTGATAGTGATGTTTAGATGTTCTTTCGTGATGAACAATTAACACCAAGTTAGCAAAGGTATCCCAAGATTCCATACATGAAATTGCAGTTTAAAGGGCTTGGAGACTTAAAAACCTTTAACCCTACAAGTACTCTGTGTGTGTCTGTGCAATGCAACCATGCTCTTACTATCCTGTAGTAAGGTAAAAAAAATTCAGGATCCATGGATGAACTACTATTATGTTTTCCCTACGTCATATGTCAGCAATCCTTTTGCGGATATGTTGTCCCAGAATTGCACCACAGAGTGGGCCATGGCCTTTCTGTTGAACCCATTGGTTTTCAAAATGTACCATACACAACACAACTTGCATCAGCTTGCACTTTCTGATATGTCTTTATGCGTGTTGGGGAATATAATTAACACGTCGAACTAACTGCTGGTATGCATTTATTGCTGAATTAACTAATGCATAAATCCTGCATCATAGCCTGAGGGCATGCAGGATATGCATTGTACCAATATTAGCATGACTTCGAATGCTATATCTATGTATCTTCTTTCTCTCTCTCTCTTGGTAACAATCGATCACGCAAACAGCAAAACTTTGGAAAGGCATGTACCACTAGTGGACATGCACCTTGTTCATAAGATGTACTCCAATGTCTATAAAAACGATTGCTTGGTTGCCATGCATGATGACAGGTTTCAAGTTGACGTGAATAACCAGCTTTTGAAGTTGGTGGCAGACAGAGAAATCAACACAAGCACCTGACTCTTGATCTAGTATATACATTAGTTTGTGTTCACGCTTTGTTTGTGATCGTATTTGTCTTGCAACCACAATCAGAAGTGGCCATGGTGGACCAATCCTGATGAAGGAGATTAGCAACAACTTGCTCCGAACAACTTGAACTTTAAGCACCTCGTTTCCAAATCCTCATTTTGGCCAGAACTTCGTCTAATGAAGGTGTTGAGATCTTGCACCGAGAACCATCTGGAATTGCCCACCTGGACCCCCTGTGAATTTCTCCTCATATAACAAAAGTCTCCTCTCAAGACCACAAAATATGGCTGAAACGTCATTCTTAAGCTCCCATGTTTCTAAACAAGGTCTTAAATTTCTTCTGCTGTAGTTCCTAGTTGTTTCATCCCCTTCTTCTGTGTTTCTTCTCTCACTTCTAAACAAACTTGGATTCACCTGCAGTGAAGGAGCAAAGCTCATTGGCTAGAGGGTTGGCTCTCTGACAGAAAGATCAGGAGTTCAATACCCACATTTCTATGGTCCAAACAACCTATTTATAAATGATCGTGCTTGTTCAATTATCAGCCCTCAGTTGGTGGCAACCTGAAGGACGCCTTATGGTGGGAGGGAAAATCACTGTTTTAGTTGTTAGGAGGCTTTTGAATAAGATCTCGGGTTTTAAACAGCAGAAAAATGGCTGATTTAAGTATAAGTAAAAAAGTTTTAAATGGCTTCTCTTTCTTCGATTAAAAAAAAAATTATGTGAGGACATCTACAATTCTCAGTTTTGGAAAGCAAACACCAGCTTTTGTCACACACACACACACACACACACACTATATATATATATATATATATATATATATATATATATATATATATATATATATATATATATATATATATATATATATATATATATGATTCTGTTAGGCTGACTATAGAACTTCCTTGGATATCTTTACTGGCTTCGGCATGAGAACCCCAAAGCGTTTCTAACTCGGGACATCCTTTCATCTCAAGCTAATCAAGTTAAACCACTAGCCTAATATGTAGATGCGTTTGGCCAACCTTGAACCATGCTGGCTCAGTAAACCATCCATTGATTCAACTCCCTTGGTCCATTTGCACCCACATGGAGATTTTTCTTCACTTGATGACTTATCCCTGAATTCAATTAGAAAATCAATGCTATAAGCATCATATTATTTCACACCATACATTAATGATAAAATTTTAAGAAACTGGCCTTTTAAAATGAGTTTTTCATTAAAAGAAGAAAAATAAGGGATTGTATCCTATTTATATGGCACTGTATGGTAACCCTCCATAATACATGTTCCAGTATTTACAACATTGATGAAATTAAACAATGTGGATTAGATCATATTACCCATGAATTTGATAATGTGCTGGTCTTGCATTCATGGAGGAAAATAATATTGGAGTCTAAATATCTTGGCATTAGTCCTACGAATATATGGTTGTAGATATGCAAGTAGAAATGAAGCTAGATGACAAATTTGCATCAGGCAATAAATATTGTATTATTCATACAATTTATCACCAATATCTAGGTTTGTCCCTTATACATGGTGCCAGCCTTTTCCACTTGACTAATACAACAAATTGTACCAAAAGAATGTCTCACACTAATTGCTTCTTTACATATTTAACCTCAGTTGCACATAATGTAGGGTACTATATGAACAGTAATGACTAAGTTATGGTCCGTTTGTAGGCCCAGTTGATCTCAGATGCACATGATATCAACAGTGATCCCTATGTCAGGGCCCGTTTTTAGCCCAGTTGATATTTGAGGAAGACTTCAGTTCACAAGGACTAAAAATGCACCGCGAGATGAGCCGAATGAACCGAACCAACCCTGCCCGCTGCTTTGGCTCATTTTCTATATGAACAGACTGAGCTAATAGCTATATTCATCTGCTCAAACGACTTGCCGATAAACGGCTCAGCATGCTTGATCACCTAAGCACGACTGAGTTTAGAGAGAGATTTTTCTTAAATATCATAGACACAATTACCCTCCATTTAACTCATTTTTTGTGAAAAAAAAGCTAAAAAAATTATGACTTTGTTATCTTACATATCATAATACAATTACCTTACTAGATCGTGAAAATGACAAGAGAGAAAGAAGAAGACCACGGAAGTATTGAAAGAAAACAATAAAGAAAGATGCTAGTTTATGTTGAGTTAACCGTTAGCATGGTATATGATCGAGCTCTATGAAACAAAAAATCTATGTAGTCGATCCCATCTAGTATGAGAAAAGGTTTAGTTGTTGTTGTATTATAATACGATTAACACTTGAGATCACGGTTTAGGTAAAGATGTCATTCATGAACCCCACCATACCATGTTTATGTTCGCCGTAGATTTAACAGAAACAAACACAACCCAGCCACGGACAAGCCAAACTACAACTGGCTCGGTTAATTTTACCAGCCAATGGGGAAGTCGAAGACAGATGCACTCTCCAGATATTGAACTCATAACCTTCAAATTTGTAAGTCAATTGAATATTCAGTTCTCATGGTTACATTCAACCCTAAAATTGTGAACGAAACCAAGAAAAAATCTTAGAACCGTTCCAAGTGAACCGAATCAAACTTAAAGCTTTTGGAACTGAACCAAACCGCTGGTTTGATTCGGTACTAGCGGTTTGGTTCGGCTTCATAGTTTCCGTGAACCAAACTGCCAGTCTCCTTCATGACCTTTTGCATGCTGTGAGATGAAGTTGATAGTAGGTTTGATGATCTAGTGTTCTTATGTGTCTTGAAATGCATGCACCCCTGCATTATCAGAATCCACCGCCTAAGTGTTGGTGGGATTTGGATTTGGATTTGGTCTTGAATGGACTGTGGATATGAAATTAGATTTGGTTTTGGTATGGGTGAATATGTAGGTCTGAATTTGGACTGAATCTAGATTGGAATTGATAGAGGATATGGGATTAGTTTGGGATTTTCGGTTCTAAGCTGGGGTTAGCTGGAATTTGGTTTGCATTAGGATCTGTATAAACATGGGGAATGATAGATTAATAAATAAATAAATAAATAAATAAATATATATATATATATATATATATATATCACATTCATGGACGTTTAAGGTATACGGTGGGACAATGCTTTGTTGGTACTATTGATGTTCATTTATCAAAGATAATCGGAAAACTAAGATATGAGAGTATATACTTTGAGAGGGGACTCATCATTCTTTTTATATATATAATATAAAATAATTAATTTTGTTGAAATAACCTCTAATGAATCTCGTTCTCCCATTCAGTAAAAAAGTACTTGTTCTTCAAAAATGTCTCTAAGACTAACCTAACACGAACAAGCTCATCAAGAGCTCAACCAAGCTCCATTCATTTACCAGCAGGTCCAGCCAGTGGGCGGACCTAGGAATCTTTTGGGATGAGATGCACTTGTATTTCACGTTCACGGAAAAGGCCAATCCAAGAACTTTTCGGATTTCGGGTGGTGCTTAGAACTAAGTGGTTTTCATCAGGCTCATACGTATAGGTTGTTCAGTTTGAGTTATCTAAGATGTGAACTCGGAATAGAACTCCTGACCTTTCGGATGGAAGCTTGGTTTGTTAGTGTAGTTCAGAGATCAAGTATGGTTGTCGTTATGTTGAGATCAAACACAAGTAACGAAACGACTCCAACTGGCTTCCAGTAAGTCCATGCGGCTCGTTTGGAGCTCTAACTTTAGGGTGCTGGGTTCAGGGATGGCAATGGAGGGTGGGTTTTCACCCCGCACAGTGCTATGAAGAGCCTACTAGACCCCATCCCACAGTGTCTTGGGATCAAATCCCTGCATCCGGTCTATAATCACTGAAAGCGAAACCATGTTTATTGCACGAAAGAGAAATAGCCCACCAACTAGGAATTGCATCAAGTATCCAAGGTCATGAGTATATATATATCTTTGATCAGACAGTCTATATTAAAAAGAAAAAATAAGTATGCTACCATATATATATGGGGAGAGAGAACATGGGATATGATTATTATATGCTAACATACCCAAACAAATTTCTCAACCATCTAATTTAAAAGATTGAGATTTAAACTTAGAAAGCAAAAAAATGGTTTTTCAATTAATCATACTTGCAGAAAATAAGGTATTTTTTGCTTTTAAAAATCAAATATGAACCATTTATCTTTTATATTAAATGGTTGAGATTTATTTAGTTATATTGGCATTCAATATTGCTAGCATATACCAAGCTTCTTCTCTCTCTCTCTCTACCTATATATATACATATATAACATAATTATGGTCACTAAGATCCTTCATAGTAACCCTTAAATAAGTTTGGTAAACTTGATATAATTTACATGTTTATGGTAGTGAGCCTCCTCCCATTTCTGAAAATCCTTAGTAAACTCAAGTTTCTAATATACTTACTACATATGAAAAACATATCGAAGATATATTTAGGTAGTATTGAAAAGAATTAAAGAATTATATATATATATATATATATATATATATATATATATATATACTGCATTGTGGTAGAGCGGGTTTGTAATGGTGGGGTGTGAGTTTTTTATCCAAACACCTACGAAACGGCACAAGGTCAAGGTGTGCGCAATCTTGAACCTATAGATCCGAGTCGGGTGCGAGATGGGTGCTAACCTGCCGCATTGCCATCCCTATGCATAACCTTGGTTTAGTTGTTTAAGAGGACAGAACTCTATTTTTGACCCGGAACTGGACATGACTTGACTCCAATTCATGTAGGCACTTTGAAATCTAACATTACTGCTTTTTCTTTCGAACTCTGGCATGATGTTAACGATTTTAAAGACTTTTTTAATTAAAAATTTGAACTTTCATTTATCTCAAAGCAAATTTTTAGAGAAATAAAAAATTGAAGATGTTATTTATAAAACTAATGTTTATTGATTAAAATGGAGGAATTTATAACATTTTAAGTGTTGAGCAATTAATTATCAATATCTACAAAATATATTTCTGATAGAAATAAATGTTGAAATAGATGTGAGATTACACAAAAAAAAATGGTATACGTAATGAGATTAGACAAATTAGGAGAAGTACCAATAAATAATCAAATAAAAATGTATTTTAAATAATTTAAAACATATAAAAATGATGAAAGAAAGTTATGATAAAAAAGTAAGAACAACTAAATGATAAAAATATTAGAAAGAAAAAACTACAAAAGTTACAAATAAATAATAAATAATGATATAAGTTATGTTGAGTTAACTTTTAACATCTTACAAGATCCAACTCCATCAAAACGAATCTATCTAATCGACTCAATCTACTATCGTTAAAGTCTTAATCCTTGGTGTTATCTTAGTGTTATCGTTATCTTCTAAGTTTTTTCTTAACATTTAGCAGATGTAATAGATTAACCATGATTCTGGCCGAATCTAATAGCAACTGCGAGTCTCACGTGGGAGACGCCAAAATATGAGCGTGTCCCAGTAACCACAACCACCAACCACGGCCCACTATGGTAGGTGGCGGGGGTTGGTGGCATCTGCAGCCAGTTTAGAATGGTCTGTGTGTGTGTGCGTGTGTGTGTGTGTGAGAGAGAGAGAGAGAGAGAGACTGCCATCCGAAACCTGACACTCTAGAAACGTAATCCCTCTTCTTTCCTCTCAGTGGCTGTCCGCCCCACCTCTGACCTACCCACCAATCCATTTATCAAAACCCTGACTTCTTCATTGTTCCCCACATTTTCTTCTCTCACCAACCATTGCTAAACCCAATTCCCGTTTATATTTGTTTTTGTTCGTCCTGAATACCACAGCAAATAATTGTAATATAGCTTCTTCTTTCTCCCTGTCGAGCGAGAAGGAGGAATCGGTGATACCTTCATCGTAGATTGAGAGTTTTCTGGTTCCGTGATGACTTCTCTCCAAGGGATGGCGCCAAGGAACCTTATGAAGGAGATGGTTCCCCAGGTGAGATTCAGGGTTTCTGGCATACCAACAATGGGGAGGATCCCTTGTCGTGGAACGGGTAAGAGTTTTGCGGTCAGGGCCGTGGCTGCTGCTACTGAGAAGAAGAAGGAGGATGAGTTGGTTTTGCAGCCAATCAAGGCAATCAGCGGCGTTGTGACGCTTCCTGGCTCTAAATCTCTCTCCAATCGTACCCTTCTCCTTGCCGCCCTCGCCGAGGTGAAATTACACTCTTTTATCATTGTTTGGACTTTGTGTCATCGCCACTGGTTGTTGGTTATAGATTTGATATCTGAACTTTCGTGTTTTCTGTCCCTTTTTTGAGAAGATAGATCTCGGATTTAGATGCCCTTTACATGGTGGTTTGCATGTGTAATTTATAGAAGATGCTTTCTGCATGGTATGAAATGTGCGAGATGGATCGTCTACGCTTGTTCTGTTACTCAATCAGACTTATATGAATATTTGTTTTTAGATATCAAGCTTTCATCATAATGCAGCTTGAATAGCTGAAACACACTTCTTAAAACTTAAACCAAAACCAAGCCTTTTCCCATACTAACTGGGCCGGCCTAGTTCTAGTTTGCCATTGGACTCGATCTCATTCATATTAGCAGTTAATTGCAATGAACTCCATGAGAAAACGATGATGTTTCAGTGTTTCTTTCCATTAGAGGCTTTCCTATCCCTCTGTTTGGTCCAATTCCTCACACCTTTCTGAAACTTAGACATAGTCTCAGATTATTTATTGAGGCCTTAAGTTTTTCAGTTGGGCATTCTTCCAGGGAGAGACGATAGTGGAGAACTTATTGAGCAGTGATGATATACATTACATGCTTGGTGCATTGAAAACTCTTGGTTTGAATGTGGAGGAAGACAGGGCGAAGAAAACAGCTACTGTTCAAGGTTGCAGTGGTCTGTTTCCAGTAGCAAAGGGATCAGTAGACGAGATTGAACTTTTCTTGGGAAATGCGGGAACTGCGATGCGCCCACTGACTGCTGGAGTTGTTGCTGCTGGTGGAAATAAAAGGTCTGTTGTTATTTCATAGAATCGAGTGGAAGATTAAATTTTGTCTTGATGCAGTGAATCACTGAGTACTTGACCTTTCATTTCTAGATATATACTTGATGGGGTTCCACGAATGAGAGAGAGACCCATCGGAGATTTGGTTAGTGGTCTCAAGCAGCTGGGTGCAGACATTGGCTGTACACTGGGTACCAACTGCCCTCCTGTATACATAAATGGACAGGGAGGCCTTCCAGGAGGAAAGGTGAGGTTTCTTTCTGTCGCCTCTGACATGAACTTTTGAGTTGTGTTCTGATATGATTCCGATGTGTAAATCATACAGTTGATTATATTGCCTTTTGTTCACAAAGTTTTGCCTGAACACTGATGTTGTTTGATATTTTGCTCTGTAAAGAAGCATTGAAGCTTCCCAATTTTTCTAGTTGAACAGTGTTTTCTCCTTGATCGTTATAGAATTAACACTTCTCCACCATCCATGATCTGAACATAGTGAAGTTGTTGATTCTTATCTGTTTCTATTCCAGACAGCATAATCAGGTAGTTCTCTATTCCTGTTTCTGTATACTGTAATTTCACGGATTAAAAGGAACCCTATTAAAGAAAGCTTGCAGGCTTGCAGAGTTTAAATTATCTTTTCTCCCCCTCCTCCTGTCTTTATTGTGTGCACTTTTTACTGGCTAGCAGGCTGCATCTCTGTGACTAATCAGTTTATGAAGAATTCGGTTAGGTTGAACTTAAGCCTCAACAACATATTCAAAGAAGCGTACTTGCACTGTCCTGTATTTGTCTGGGGCCTTATTTAATAGGAGCTGTGGCATGCTTTGAAGTTCCTTCGGATCATGTTTGACAATGTCATAGCTAATGTGTAGGCAAACGAGTAGCATGACAAAGAAATGGAGGAAAACTCTGGATGTTGATCTGTTGTGCTCAATAACTGAGGGCAGCTCCATATTAAGCTTGTTGAATAAGAGCAACCTGAGGTCCAATAGAAAGATAGTTTACAAGCATGATACTGGTGGCAGCAACAGTAAGCTAATTTTGATATCTTTATAGCATATTGCTGATAATTGTAGCCTTTTAGGAATTAGTTTGTCTCCATAATCTTCTCAATATGCTTTATCAAGTTTGAGATGGTTCCGAAGCACATGCAACTTGCCTTTCAAAAGCATTGTCAAGCAACTCTTGACTAACCTTATGGTAAATATACTTGGACAAATCAAGCCTCATTTTCATGTGATTCTATTCTTTCATGCTTAAACTTGTAAAAGATATGGAATCTTTGGATTTATGTTTGATTGTTTTAAAACATTATGTTGCATCTTTTTTCCCTGTAAGATCTGTTCCTTCGTTTTTATTATCACAATATGTGATATATAACAGTCTTTATTTCGAAGACATTCATAAGATTATCTTGGAATCTAACTGCTAGTGATGGAATATTCATATATCTCTGAGACATTCGTAAGACTAGATTCACATTATATCAGAAAGCCAACTCGTACTGTTGAATTCTTCATCCTGATAAATTCTAGACTATATTAGACGAGGACATAAAATCCTCCAACAAATAGTAAAACACAATTTTTTTCCAAATAACTGCCAAATATCAGAATAATAGATTAGCAGAAGCTTATGGTATGAAATATATGTGTTTGAGCATCAAAAATCCATTTTCCTTTTTTTGGAGTTCGACTGCTGGTAGCAAATGGGATAGGCCACTTTTAGTGTTTCAACAAGTTTATTTGGTTTCAACCTACTGCACGATTTTGACACCTCGATTAGGAAAGGAGATGCATGCTGTGAATAAAGAAATTTCCATGGTGCCTCATGTGTGACGCTTTCCATCTTTTCTATTATGGTTAAATCTTTTAACATCCCAAGAACATTTAAGCTAGAATCTCTAGCAAAACAATCACCCTTTTTAGCATAATTTAGTAATAACTAAAAGCAAGCTTCTTACGTATTGATTAGAAACGATACCTTTTCATTCAAATTAAAGTACTGTACGTGATATCATGCTTTTTGGCCACCATAAACATCAATGTAGCTAAAGGAAACTGTATATGATCCTGATGCTTAACAGATAAACCACAATCACGTTTTTTTTTTTTGCAATTGTAATTGTGAGATTTTGTCCTAAATTCTACAGCTTTGTAGTTAAAGAATAGGTTATGTGCATCGGTGACCAATGCAGGGTATAGTGTGTGATGACCTAGCTGACCTAGCCCTATTTGGATTAATTTGTTAGTTCCCTTCTCAATGGAGACTCAGGTCTGGTTGTGCACTCAGGATTCTTTTTGCAATTATCTGGTACTGATTAAACTTTGCTTTTCTATTTCAGGTGAAGCTATCTGGATCAATAAGCAGTCAATATCTCACAGCATTGCTCATGGCAGCACCTTTGGCTCTTGGAGATGTAGAGATTGAGATGATTGATAAACTTGTCTCTGTTCCATATGTGGAGATGACACTGAAATTGATGGAGCGTTTTGGAGTAGCTGTGGAGCATGGTGGTGCCTGGGACCGATTTTTGATTAGGAGTCAACAAATGTACAAGTAAGTTCAGAGAAATATGCATAGGTTTCATGGTTTTCGGAGAATCAATCAACAGGGGTATCTTTACTGATGGACTTGAATATATGAAATAGGTCGCCTGGAAATGCTTTTGTTGAAGGTGATGCATCCAGTGCAAGTTACTTTTTGGCAGGTGCAGCAATCACCGGTGGCACTATAACTGTAGAAGGCTGTGGTACTAGTAGCTTGCAGGTAAGGAAGCCACCATGTTGAGTGGATAAATTGATCTTCAAGTTATTTTTCTCGTTGAGAACTTGTATACTGTAGTTAGTCAACCTCACCTTTCGGATGTTCATTACCTTATGCTCATGATACAGTTACAACTGCCTCTTTTCCTTGTAAATACAGGGAGATGTGAAGTTTGCCGAAGTTCTTGAGAAAATGGGGGCAAAGGTTAGCTGGACTGCGAACAGTGTGACTGTTACTGGTCCACCAAAGGATGGGTCAAGGAGCCGCTTGCGTGCTATTGATGTGAACATGAACAAGATGCCTGACGTTGCCATGACTCTTGCTGTTGTTGCACTTTTTGCGGATGGACCTACAGCCATAAGAGATGGTATGAACTGGAAACTTGATTCCACTATGCTCATGTCATTGTTGGTAGCCCCATGATCAAGCGCTGTGTGAGCAACCTGAACTCTATGTCATTTACAGTGGCTAACTGGAGGGTGAAAGAGACGGAACGGATGGTCGCTATATGCACAGAGCTGACAAAGGTTTGTTTAATGATATTTCAAGTTAACTAAGCTATATTTCAAACGTAGCTGGTGTACTTAAGCATCAGTCTATTCGCAGCTGGGAGCGAAAGTAGAAGAAGGGCCAGATTACTGCATAATTACTCCACCAGAGCGATTGAACGTCACTGCTATAGATACATATGATGACCACAGGATGGCCATGGCATTTTCTCTGGCCGCATGTTCAGATGTGCCGGTCACCATAAAGGATCCTGGATGCACTCGCAAGACTTTCCCCGACTACTTCGAAGTTCTCAAGGGTGTCACAAAACAGTAGGAAGAGCTTATTCTAGTTTCAGGCCTGATTTTTTGTACTTGGAGAGTTGTAATAAAGCACTTAGAGGAAGTTGAGTGTTTAATTCATCAGCTGTATGGTGAGTATAATGGATCCCAAATGCAGGGAACTCTTAGTGATGTAATCTAAATTAAGTGAATCATTTATTTCTCTGTCACGGTGGTTATTGTCTTCAATCTGTGATCCAATTCCGCCTGAGCTGAGTGTTTTTCTTTTTGTAAAAGTTGCATGTTGCAATATGTACAAAATGAAATGGCTTCATGACTTGTGAGCTGGGCATGTTTGTTCCCTCTTACCAGTCCATTGCTTACTGCATATCTTGAAGCTTTAACCATTGCAATTATTTGAGTAATATAAATCTGTCTAAAGAATATCTTGTTGTATCCATTTGGTGTTACTAATCTAATTTCGTTTTATGAAATTTTAAGCCGAACTGCCTACTGTCAAGGCAATGTTCTCAAGATGGATCATTACAAGTAGAATGATCTTTAAAGATCATCTATTAATTAGTATGACTTGGAAGCGTCATACTTGATTGGATTTAGAGTCATATGGATCGTAGTTTAGGTGGTTGATTTGGATGACAGCCAAGTAAACAGCTGATAGATTTACTCAACCCGTTTTCTACACGAATGAGCTGAAACTTAGAAGACACGTGCAAAGCCAACATTATTACAATTAACAAAATCCACAATGGAAGGTCATCACATGTTCCTACTTTTTTTTGTTACAATGGAGGCAAATCCGGGTATGCTCAACCACCGTGATTCGAACTCGTGGCCAGCCATCACGCAAACTGAGCCCAAATCCAAATACCTTACTTGAACTATGATCCAAATTACTCTAAATGTATTCAAATGAAATCCAAATGACTCTAAACTAAATCAAATCCAATTAAGTATGATGCCTCCAACTCCAAATCCACACTCTATGTGGATCATGTGCCAGAGCTATCGATATCTGATCGATGTCCGGTGATAGAGTATCACATATAGGTATATACATACATGAACACGCACACACACACACGTGTATAGAGGGAGATTATTTGGTATTAGTAAATCCTCCTTTTGTGCTTTCTTGAGATAAAAATGATTTTATATGTTAGATTAATGCTGGTAAATATCCAAGAGATGTGACCAAGAACAAACTATGATAATGGTGTCTGTGACATAGACCAGCACTGACATTTCTATTGATTATCTGCACGAAATGTGGGAATCACCAAAAACTGGATTAGAATCGCAGACCAGGTTGATGAAGTTCTTGTGCGGCCAAATAGTCGACCAAGATCATAGGAATATATGGCTTATTTTAAAATATATCATCCTGAACTCTGTGAGTGTGTGTGAAAGACGCATACTATTGTTGCAATTAACAAACAATTATGACATAATAGCTAATACTAAAACGATCTAATCATCAACTATAAATTTATGGCATACTACAGTCAATTTTGACTGAAAAATGACCCCTTTTTCCTCCTTTTGGCACCTCGAAAAGGTGAGTTTGCTCATAAATCATTCAACTGCCAAAGAAACTGGACCCTTTCTTATGATAAGCTGCAATTAGGCAGACCCCTACCAGATGTGCAAATTGTAGAGCATTAATGAAATGATAATAATGTCAATCAGGATCTTATAATTCTGAAATATCGTATCGAGAATATCCATCAGGTATTTGATATCTGGATCCCAATTTAGTGAATTTTCTGAACTTGTTTCGTTTCATGTCCATGTCCAAATCCAAATCTGTTATTGTAACATGCATCCAAATAACAATAAATCTGTAAAACACTTTATACACCCGAATTCAAACTGTTGCATCCTTAACTCTAATTTGCTAATAAGAAATTAAAAGAAAAAATCATATAATCCACATATCATAGCTTACCTAACCAACATGATCTGCAAACCCGATTAATAATATGACCGGAAAAGGCTGCCGGACACAAGAAATCGGGCTGTGTTTCGTGTTGGCCTATTATTGACACACACAAAATGACAACACAAACACAGCGCATAACAATAAAGTGCTTCAGTCTCAAACACGAAAACCGGACATGAGTACGACTCGAATAGTGTAGGCCATGTCCACCCAAAGTAATCCAAAAATGTTTGGGTCATGTTTGTGTCGACATGTTATTGGCATAGATATGACCCAATATATGAAATTGCTGCCAGTTTAAGACAACACGAACTTGACCAGAACACGAAATTGTTGGCAGCATCAGAACCTAGCACGATACTGGCCCCCAAAAAAACACTTATCTTTTCGTCCATCCAAAGGGACACAAAAATATCAGTTTGGATCAGGTTGACCTGTTTTCCTGACACGAGCACGAAATGACATACGCCGGGGAAACATGCTACGCCTCAAACTGGATTGCGAACTCATCTTAGTATTTATTTATTTATTTACGTGCGTATTCTGTTCCTTTAGGCCCTTGAGCCAACTCACCAAGCAATCCATCTCCCGTGACGTGCAAAGCACTTCAAGGGGGTTTCTCTGCGAGTTCGCAAATAAATAAATAATTTGAATCATCGTAAGTAACCTTGAGGTCACGGGTTCAAATCCTGTCTCCGCAACATCTTTTTTTGTTTGTAAAAAAAAATGTATATCTATTTCTTTTTAAGTGTGATTCTTTCACCTGAAAATTAATGCACTTTTTTTATTTGGGAGTCTGAGTAAAAGAAGAGGGAAAATACAACCACTACACTAGGTGTAGGTATATCAACTATACCGGATAATTCATCATATTACATTACTCCACCATGGGCGGATAGCGGGAATCGAACCCGCATCTTCTCCTTGGCAAAGAGAAATTTTACCATTCGACCATATCCGCATTTTATTCGTTCTTGATACACTCGTATGTTTGTTGGGTAAAGGAACAAATGACTCGATCCATTTACGTATCGATGATGATATATGTAATAACTCGGAAATCTATTTCAAAAAGGGCTTATTGTCCCGGTGTTATGACCGGATCAAAGGAACAAAATTGTGTTAGGTAGTTAACCTCCAACGAAAACTTTTTTTTATAAAAACACGATCCCAAAAAAAAAGTGAAGTTAAACATAACTACACGAAAGTAATACTAAAATGAGTGACCTTCCAAGAGTCTCTTGAACCCAAGATAAAGGTTGATTAAGGTTATGGTGATATACAAAAATAAGTATCCGTATAGTACAAAATTAGCCATCATAATACGTATGACTCACAAGATGAAGGTTGTGAGTTCGGTACCGAGGGGCATGCATCTAGCTTCGGCATTCCAATTTTACCAAAAAAAAAATAACATAATAAAATGCAGCTCCAAAGATAAATTGGGTTTCATTATCATTTACCACACGATACTGTTGTGACGTTAAGTGAGTACCCACTTGACAACCTTCTATAGTTATCCTCCTCACACCGCTCATTAAAAAAATAAATTTTTACGCTTTAGTCCCTATAGTTTTAGAACATATGCTTTTGATAGCCGACTTATACCGTATTTACGTTTAAGCGACTCAAGCGATGAGGTTTTGCAATTTAGGTGGACCAATGGGAATGTTCTAATAGTTAGGCGGTCAAATGTTACATTTTGCTTTTGCTTTTCTATGTATTTTTTGTCATTGGCGGTCCTTTCTTGCTATTATTGTGAAGGCCTTCCAACAAAAATATTGCTATTTGTAGCAAAGTAGTGTTCCACGTCCCTCCATTGCTTTGCCTTTTATTATTTCTCTCTCTATAGAGAGAGAGAAAGAAAAAGATTGAATCTTTTTCATCATGCAATTCAGTCATTTTCGATCATTGTTATTCAGAGGATGAGTATAATAAAATGGGTTTTCATACATTTTTAGATTTCACATATATCATAAAAAAGTAACCGGTGAACATGTCATGCATGAATTCAGTTTTCATATATATATATATATATATATATATATATATATATATATATATATATATATATATATATATATATATAAGAGAGAGAGAGAGAGAGAGAGAGATCATAATGGTGATATTGTTCCTAAACCCTGACTCTCTATGAAGCTAAGGGAATGTAGATTTCTAAACGAAGTACTTGATGGGATAATTAGATTCTTTCTATTTTTTACTAAGCATAAATTACCTAATTAGTCTTTCAAATGACCTAAATTCAAACGATAACTAAGGTTTCTTCTCCCCAAAAAAAGAACAGGTTTTAGTATGGCTATCCAACTGCACCTAAGGAAATACGCAAAGCGCAGTTTTCCGCATATTTGTTCAGACATTGGCAGACGGATTACGCCACTTTTGGGCGTCAAACAAAAAGCAATCCTCTGACTCAAAGTTTGTGATGGTCTTAGCAATGATCAGTATTCCACTGTTACCAACAAGGAGAAAACAAACTCTCTACCAACCAACCATGCATATTGTATTAAAGTATATTTTATACGTATATATATATATACACATATTATATTGTTTAGCTTCAGAACCATTTATTTAAATAACAATATTGTGGAAATCCCCAGGCCCAGCAAACATTTAAGATATGACAGAAGCCTTAATTGCAAGTGTTCGTGAGAGTTAGTGACCATCATGCTCAAGTGGATCCAAATTATGGATCATCTTTCCGGTACAACTCACCCTTTCACCTTTTCTTTTTTCTTTATGAACAGAAAATAGCGCTACCAATTCTTCTTGTTATATGGAATTAATTATAATAAATAAGTATTCATCATCAATGTGAGTATTATGATACATGGCATGCATTAAATGCGGCAACGATGCAAAGGCAAGGGCTTCTGGCTGCTAGACAGGACCCGAGTTGTTCAATTCCCTTTGCATCCTCCACGCAAAGAGCAACGAGGTTAAGTTCGAGCTTTGGAGCTTTACATTGGGTTATTCCAGCTGCTTGAGAAATGGTTTCTCTAAAAAAAGACAGACGAGAGAGAGAGCAAATACTTGCAAACAGGTTTGAAGTTCTAGCATCATAGAATTTGTGGCGGGTTGGAGAGCCTCCAAATGTATCAAAACATTACGAGGCACTCGCACTACTATGTTTGTAAGAGAGAGAGAGAGAGAGAGAGAGAGAGAGAAAGAAATGAAAATACTTGGAACGAACGATTTGAATACATGATTCAGTGTGCCGGAGTAACAAATAACTTTTTATATTGGACTGTAACATCGGCAGCTGCATGAACGAGACTCTTTGATGACCAAAAAAATTACAGGAATACTCACAGTCGTGTGATTGCAGGCTTTCCTTGGGAAAAGGATTCACACAAAAAATACAAACAGGCCTCTCCCTTTCAGTAACCTACATTTATCATGTCTTATTATTTCTTCCGGAGCCCAACTGCCATCTGGGAAAACTTCTTAAGAAAAGACTGAGCACAATTATTCCTCGCTGTAGAGGGGTAGGTCATGACTGAACAGGTACTTGTGCAACTGCTCTTCATATTTATAGTTCAACTTTCTTCACTATATCCCAATTATATGGGTCTCAAACCAACCAATCCCACAAATTTTTTTAAGATTGCAGTAAAAACAAAAATAGAACGAAAATTAAAAAAAAATAAACTCTCATGCATCTCCAACTTTGAATTCAAAAGCTTTATAGCCAGACCTTGAAATGAAATTGCACCGAAACTGAGTGAAAATTTTTCATGATGGTGTATCAAGGCCTTGCTATAAACCCTTCCTAGGACCTCTAGATGAGTTCCCAGTCCAATCATCATATAAACCAAAAGGGTCTAATCCATTGCTCTCAGAGTATTCATTTGATTTCTCATAGTTGAGACCATGAGGAAAGATGAGCTTCAGAGGGTTTGGCTCCAATTCATCAAGCTCAGCGAAGAAGTCATCAGACTGACCTTCTGGTAGGAGTTGGCCATGGATGGTTGTGCTCTGAAGTGTAAGTAATGACCAACATGTTTGGGTCTGTCCTGCTCCTCTCAACTTGTTTCCTTGCTGGGCAACCCTTTGAGCTGCTGCACCTATAATAACCCTAGATGTGGTAACAAAGGAGATGGATAAGAAACGTTACAAACACCCAAATGAAAATGAGAAAGAAAATTTCATCACAACAATAACATATATCACATATATCAGATTTATGTTATTTGAATATTTAGGATACAACACGCAGATGATACTTCATTTATATCTATATACGGTATATTCTTTCGAGCTTTATAATCGTTATATGATAATATCCAATTACATTCATATCAAATACGATATTCCACATAAATATTATATTGGGAGTGTATAAAAAATATTTTCTATAACATAATGTTACATACAAAAAATAATTGCTTGGGTATATGAGAAATTGTCGTGCTTACGCTACTTATTGCATTATCTCTTAACCATTTCATCCAGTAGTTCGTTAACACATATAAACACAGTCTTTAAAAAAATTGGTATATTCTTAATATGAGTTTCACAACTTATATATATATTTAATGTAAGTACAGTGAATTTATTCCAATATAAAATTGGCTAAAGAAAGCTTGTTGAATGGGATAGCTTTATGCCATGCTAATTGATTTTAAGCCTCAAAGTGTGACCATATAACTGGTCAAGAAATAATGAAGAAACACCAGACAAAAGTTTACAATATTTTGCGGCGTTGCCCATAGTTTTTATTATTAAAATACCTTATCCTACCTAGAAAGATCACACTAATTAAACCAACTTACCTTGGATATGGAGAACCTTTAATGGGTTTCTGACCATATTTTCAGGAAAAAGAACTGAACGACCGAAGGAAATTCTTGATGATATAGAGGGAGAGACGGGAATGAAATATCGGAGAGAAAACCTTCCAAGTTCATTCGTTGTATAAATCAGAAGATAGACCATCATTTTCACGTAGTTTCCAGCGTGAAATTTGATTTTGGGTGAAGCTGAAACGTATGATCCCCGAAGTACCATGCGTTTTATGAGACAAAATTTCAAAAGAACTTACGAGTTTAGAAAACTTGTTTCCTCTAATTGGTTGTTTCGCTTCCGGTTTTATCAAACTTAAGACTCTTTGTTCAAAACTTTAGTCTGAGAAAGAGAGAGCTCTTTACCTTTTCTTGCTAGTAGGATTTCTTGGAGAATTCATTTGTACTCCACCGTTTTCATCAGATCTACCCAAGGAACTCCCCTTCACAACATCACTTAGAGGATTGACGACACCAGGAGAGACAGAAGAAGGCGAAGCACTGTTACCTGCGGGCACCGGAACTTTCGGCTTCGGTCCAATTTGAATCATCCTTGACAGCAAGGGCTTCATCTCCTGACCCATCATGGTGTCTCCATAAACATGATCAGAGAAACTAACACTATTCTTCTTAAGAAACAAGGGATTGGAACCCGGGTAAAACATCGAATTCGCCATCTCCGTTTCATGCAACAATGGATCACGAACGCTGTGAAATATAGTACTGAGGTCGTCGATCCGATCGTCAGGACAGGCCGTGAAATTCATAGGTTCCGGCGGAAAATTCCAGTCATAACCTGAAGAAGTAGCACCAGCACCGCCTCCACCACCACTATGCGCTCTTAATATATCTGAGAGATCGCCATGATCATTATCCATCTGCCAAAACAAACTACACATCTTTTGATAACACGAAGAAGAGAAGATACTCAAGATTATTGTTTTATAGTCTTCGTGCTTGCAGCATAGGAAACTCAAAAACACTTTCTTATGAAATTTTAAATAAAAACAAGAGATTATTTTGAAGTGGGTAGTTTTCTTACTGAGGGAATGATGTTACAGAGGATGTGGTTTTTATGTGAGGGTGGGGAATAGCATCTGTGCGTGAAGAAAAGGTGAAAATGAAGGTGATGGTGGGAATGATGAATGTTTGATGGTGATGTCTGTGGGGCTTCCCCACCTCCCAACACATACATCTTCCTTTTCTTTCTTTTTTAATTGTGATGAACACATCTAAGAGGGCTGACTTTTTTTCAGTGACAATCAAAGACTGAAAACCGTGTCCTTCGATGCGCAGGAAGTGGTGTTTCTAGTCGTGGATGAATCGATGCACTCCCCTCGTCACCAAGGTCAAAACAAGGTATTCACATACAGCTGCCTTCTTTACAAGAATTTCAGTTACCTACCTATTTCGTTGGCGAATTTCTATCACCTTTCTATGGTTTTGTTTTCTTGCTCCCTGAGAGTTTTATTGAAGCAGCTAAACAAGCCAAGCTGGTGTGTTCATGGCTCAGCATCCTTGACTCGTGTCTGGTTCAGGTGAGCTCATCGGCCTCGACTCGATGAGTTTACGAACCAAACACGAGCCAGCTAGTAGAACTTAGAAACAAGGTAGCTTTCTAATGCAATCTTTATTAAGTTCTTTACCCATTTAAAGCATGTATATGCAGGCGTTTACGTGTGTGTATGTATATATATATATATATATATATATATAGAGAGAGAGAGAGAGAGAGAAGGGGATACACTGATTAAAGCATTATATCATTTGGTGCATAATCTTTTAGAAATATTTTCACCATTCAATCTTTGAGATCAATGGCAAAAATTTAAATTATAATACAATTTAGTTTATATTAAATACAAAATATAAAAGTACAATGATACTTTTAATTCAGATTTCGACCATAAATCTTAAAGATCTAACAATGAAGATATTTAAGTATGACTATGTAATTTAAACATTCTGCAGTTACTACTCCTTATATATATTTACATATACTAAAAATCAAATTTTGCTCATCGCCCACTAATGCTGAAACATTGATTTTAAGTGACATAAATATAATTTTAAAAAATTCAAGAGTTTTAAAAAAGACAAAAAATAATATTGTTACTTCCATCCCCTCAAAAAGCAATGACCGGCATGAGTGAACAGTTTTAGTGGTGGACAAGATTCACTCTCTCTCTCTCTCTCTCTCTCTCTCTCTCTCTCTCTCTCTCTCACACACACACACACACACATATATATATATATATATATATATATATATATATATATATATATATATATATATGTGTGTGTGTGTGTATGTATGTATATATGTATTGTATGTGTATACTTATGTATGATAGAACAGGTAGAGATATACAAATAAGTACTGTCTAAACCAAACTGCACAAGCCCGTACGAGCAAAGTAGAAATGAGCTGGCCAACTTGATGAACCCACATGGTAAGCCGAGATGAACTGTGCATAGATCGTCTCAGTCTAGCCTGACACGAACTGAATTTTGACATGCATATTTGAGCATCCATCTCTTTCCTTATTATGTGCATATAGCCGACCGGTCTAAAGCCAATATAAATGAATTGACATTATTGATTTAGCTGCAAGAAGGCCGCTATAAACTTCTCGGATTTGTTTACACTTGAGGTACAAAAGACCTTCCCTGAAATTGGCGTAGTAGATCGCTTTAAACTCCAAAATTAAGGTGAACGTACTGCTAATCATCTTAGGAGTCTTCACGTTGCACGTACCCCCCTAGAAAAGCCAACGCTAGTTAAGACACACTTGAGGCCCAACCCTTTTTCCATTCTTCTTTTTGTTCAACAAAATAAATCATCTAGCTGCTTCGTTATATTCAATGAAGTACTTTTATTTAATTAAATAAAGATTAAGTCGATCTACTCTTTACGTATTTCAATCAAAGTTCATTGAAAGAGTTGATAGAACAAGAGGAGGCCGAAGCCTAACACACGCACCTTCTGGGAGTCGAACTCCCCACCCCACCAGCAGCAACGGCGCTAGAGCCCCCTGCCGTTGAACAAAAAGGAAAGTGGAAAGGCATTAGCCTCAACCCGATTAAATTGAGAAGCCTATTCAAGGCTACATCATTCGTATATGAATCATACGAGGGAAGATTTGGCTTGATGAAATCAAACTTCAGTGTCTCTGACACAAACCTATCACTAAAAGATACCTGCTTAAACTCGCAAAGAAATCGAGTGCCAAATTCTACTATTCGGTGATCATAACAAAGTAGTCATGTATGACTGTGTATATACATATATACTTACAAACATACACACACAAATATGATATACATAGGCAAACCGGATCTTACCCACATCTGATATGCTCTCAACTTTTCAGTGACATGAATGTAATTTAAAATCTGTAATAAAGGTTTTCAAAAAAAGATGAAGAGCAACATTGTTATACCTATGTTACTGAAAAAGTAATTGTTGAGTATGAATGAACAACATTAGTGGTGGGTAAGATCCAACTGCTATATATCTATATGTTTGTATGTATGTATAGACACACACCACATGTATGTGTGCACATATGTGTGTGTGTCTATGCTGTTTATCATTTTAACAGGAAAAAAAATCATTTCACGAATTATAGAATAAATGAAGCATGCATTTAGGTATATGTGTATAATTTTGGCCATAAAGAGTTCTCATGTTTCTATTCTCCAGCATGACCATGGCTTACATAAGGGATGCCATACACCTTATCATCGGGTCCAGTTGAAGTCATCCAATACATAAAGAAGTTTACGAGGGTCCTATTATGGTCCGTCCGAATTTGGCACTCTTATCTTAATCTAATAAACTATTAATCTACAACTTATTGTTGTTAAGTCAATTTAAATTAAAAGGTTATGAATGTGACGGATGAAGAATCAGGAGGAACTTTTAAAATGTGGGTCATCCAATTTAAACCCATTTGATGTCATTCAACAGCTTTAAAAATAAGTGTTTTTTTTGCAAACTGAACCCTCCCTCATTTTCTATTGCCAAAGGTACCCACCCTTGCCTTATTTGTGAAAACACCATCTTTTCCTCGAATTATTACAAATGCAATCATTTTATTAAATTTGGTAGCTTCCATTAGCGACTTTGGAAATTGACTAATATTCATAATATTCTTACTATATGTTAAAGAAAAACATGATTACCCAATGGGTTTCATGGGTATAGATGTTGTCAACAAGTTCAGGGTTACGATTTTAAAACCAAATTATTTTCCTTAAACAAGCTGCAGCTAATTTTTTTAATGAAAATATAATAAATTAAGTTCTTTAATTGAAAGACTATTAGAGGTTAACAAGATGAGAATGAACATCATTAGGTCTCCTCATTTACCAGCCCTACCGATGGCGGCCTGCAGTGACTGATTAGCCTGTTATCCCAACCACTATAAGAAATATTACAGGATTGTTTCTGACATTTAGCAGCATGTGAGAAGTATTTTGGAGAATGCCTGCTTGGAAATACCATTAAGGGGTGTTCTTGAACTGAATCTTCCTCCTCCTTTTCTTTTTGAGATAAAATTGAGATGAATCATGTCCTTGGCCCTTGACTTACTTTTATTAATGATGAGCGGCAAGTTCTTCGAGTTACCACCTCAGGCAACGACAGTTTTCTTCAAGCTTCAACCTCACCCATCGATGGAGAATTTAGACTTGGTCATTGTCAACATGAAAATGATGTAGGTACATGTAATGAAACTTTTTTATTTGACAGATGATGTTAATCTTTAATTTATTTAAATTCATACTGCCCAGCATATTTAGATTGATATTTCATCATTAGGAAGAATTTGATCTGGTGGCTGTGATCAGTTTGTGGCAGAATCAATCTCACCTGCAATTGCTATGTGGCAAAGCAACTCTAAAATCCGCTAGTGCATAGTTCATCGAGATTTGCACATATGGCATCACATTAATAAGATAGATAGTGTTATAAGGCTTTGATTTATACAAGTATATTTTCCGCCTATTTATTGGTGCTTAATGCACACTGTAGCATATGATATTAATACATCCGGCGATATTTAATTTGTTCTGAAAATTATCAGATTTTATTTTTTTTAAAACAAAGCATATTTCGTATACAATATACGATATGGTACAATATCTATATATTGATGTCTTAAAGACACTGGGTCTGATACGATATTTACAAGGATCAATAGGTGAACCGTTCTCATACTACGGCTATGCCAAATGCACCCAATGGTTGATCATGGAGACAAAGCTCTCTTACTACTTCTAACAAGAGAATAAACTCTCTCTCTCTCTCTCTCTCTCTCTCTCTCTCTCTGTGTGTGTGTGTGTGTGTGTGTGTGTGTACGTATTTATGTGCAGTGGATGTTACAAACTACTAGTGGGGCAAGTATCGTGGATCATGTGATTCACAGTCAAGGAGGGTTGATTTGATTGTAAGTGCAAATCAAAGCATGCCAAATATAATGAATAGTTCAAACTTGTTCTGTAGAATCATCACGCCTTTTAACCTTACCTCAAAAAATAATAAATGTTTTCAAATTACCATCTGTTTTCGGGGCTCTTCTACTAGGCCACTATTTTTATTGAAGGGTGAACCGATAGAATGGGGGAATGGAAGGTTACGAAGCGTATAAACGCTTTTTCCGTATAATAATTTACGGAGGACTATCGACTTCGCTTCAAACTTCTAACAGAAGGGTCTCTTCTCGCATTTCTTAAGCTTGCTAGCTTAACTGTGGATCATCCACTTGCTTTGCATCTTGTCCTTGAAAGCATACTACTGACTTCTAGCGGCAACCATGTTGAAGTCATTAAGATTGACTCCCAACAAAACATACATCTGTGCCATACGGCAATGGATTTTCCAAGTTACGTCTTTCCAAGACATTGACAATCCTCGGTTCTCTAAGCTGCCAGTCACATCCACAAAATACATAGAATGAAAAACAAATAAAAATGGAGAATAAATCACTTGGACTGCCAGAACCTCTTCTTCTCTCAAACATCTGCTGTAACAGATTAGATCGATCCTGTACCTTCCTCAATTATCAGTTCCACCCCAATTAGCATCTCAGGAGAGGATTCTGAAACAGCACGTACGCGTATACAAAGGTAACACTAGTCGAGTCTTTAATCGATCGTAGATTTGAACAGACATAGCACATCATCAAACGGAACACTATGAAATCGACGATTCAAAGGAGAACACATGGTTGGACAGTCTGCCAAATCAGATTACTCCCACGCTACAGGGAGGAGAACAAAATTTCCATAGACAAATTAATGGGTCACCTGCTCACGTCCTCAACTCAAAGTAGCGAGAACTTTCTCCTTCACCATACCTTATTTCATGAGATTACATAGTACTTATAACAGAAGAGAGACCAAAAAGATCTTAGGTTTTCTAAATCAAGCAGATAAACAGAACAAAAAATCTCGTCAGCATTCTAGACAAACTCAACAACCTCTCCATCCTTGATTTTAAAGCACAATTCTTAACAGAATAAGTGAATTTTCCTCCATCTTGAGTATCCTTGAGAATCATGCTCCACGCTTTTCCAATTTAGCAGTAACCTTCAGTTTAGAGTTGCAAGTAGCGAGCACACATGATCATGAAACTCCTTCATGGAACTCCATGTTCAAGCCAGCTTGGAAATTAAATGTAACGCTTCGGAAAACAATTTTGTTACAAATCAACGAAACATGCCACAATTGAGACTCGCCCAGCTCTTTCTATACAACTTAATGAGATTCTGTTCTTGAACCATCGGATGAGAGCTTGGTTTATTGAATTCAAACCCCCAAAATCCTTGATCTATTTCGCTAAAAATATGAATGAGTAGTTAATTTTGAGGTTCTTGTCATAAGGTTATATAATGTATGTAGAGACATATATGCATGTGTGCCATACGCGGGTTGTTCTCCCTTAGTGGACACATGTCCCCATTGAAATCCGCTCTAACTTTACATGATCTCCTGATATTTGGTCTTCATATTTTGGTTTCGTTAATCAAAAGCATTATTCATATTTCCAAATTTATCGTATAAGCAGTTTTCTGGAGAGTTCAAAAGCCAACGGTCCATAATATGTGATAAATATATTACTTGTTAAGCCATCACTTTGGGGTGAACCTATCTCGATTGTTTCCTAATAAACCACTCTAAATACGTTTTCTATGAGCTAGAGAGAAAAATCATAATACACACCCACAAAGAGAGAGAGAGAGAGAGAGAGAGAGAGAGAGACTGCTTGGCTTTCACCAAGGGGTGGATCCTCCTACAACAGTTTGATTGGCTGTAAGCTTTTAATGGGCCAATCACCAACCTCATTTCCTTGGTTGATTGTAGTGGGCCCCCTTACAATAGTAAGAGAGAGAAGAGAGTACTCCGTATTTTAATTGCTTTGATGCTTCTACGAGAATCTACAGTGGTACTAATAACTTTATAACTAGAATATTACTTGGGATCATAAATTATTAAGCTTCGAAAGGGCATTTTTTTTCTGTTACAAAGGGCATTTTGATTTTTAGGGACCATATTAAGTTGCAGGGGTCCAACTAATTAAGCCCTAAGAAACTTGGCACTAGTAATCGATAAAAAATTGTACATATCCACTAGGTCATGCATGTTCTTGTTCACATGTACATATGTCAAACGCAATGCTTACTGCTGTTAAAAGAAACACTGAGACACCATACTTACTGCTGATTCCTCTCTCGGCTTCGATGGAAATGACTCGCTGAGCTTCATATAGAACCAAGAATCAGAAGCAACTGACAATATGACACAGAAATCTAACCTTAGGTTTTAAGAATCCAAACTGCCTTGCACGTTAAGTTACAACCCAGAAGTTGATGATGACATGTTATACATACATACATATATATATATATATATATATATATATATATATATATGTGTGTGTGTGTGTGTGTGTGTATATATATTATATATATATATATGAGAGAGAAAGAGTAAAAATCTACTTGATCATTTATAACCAAGGAAGAGTGTTATGAACGGCAAGTGGTAGAAGGCGTTCAAATAAAGGTGCTGAATGCTGGGGATGAAAACACGCAGTGGGTTTATCCTCATTTGAAGTTTACCTCGCAGTTGTTTCCTTTGTCATAATGGAAGGAAGAACACGTTATCATCTTTACCAAAGCACGCTAACGGGTTGGCTCAAAATCACTGTTGGAGGCCGATAGTTCAATCCGTGGCATGAGCTAGCGTATACTGTGGAGCCTGAAAGCCGCCTATGGTTAAGGTGAGTGACACGCGGTTTTGTGCTAGCTGTTGGGCGGTAGATCGAGTTTTGGACTACGTACAAGTGCAGGCTGTTCATCCATGTTAATTGTACGAGAAATTTATGTTCAACTTCACAGTCAGAACATTCTTTTCTATTTCTATATTACAGAAACTCGCTAGTGGTGTTATACATATTTCGTGATTAGTCAAAATCACGAAATAATTCAATGTTCAAATTCTGAACGTTGAATCATTCCAAAATTTCAATGGCTAAAATGCATGAAAAGTCTACAGTTGCATGGCGTAACGGTGTGGTATTGGATTCTTACATTAGTATTTGAAGTTCAAACTCTGATGAGGCACTAAATTGTCTGTATATTAACTAGGAGTCATCCTAACCCCTTGGAAATTCCGCAAAAAATTGAAATGCTTCATGTAATTCCTAACAAGGTGATTATTTTAAAGGGCAATATTATGGTGTGTGTGTGTGTGTGTCAATTCGCGCCTGTGCTCCTCTGTGGACTAGTTTTCACAAGAGCCCGGTGTCACGTGATTAACATCAGCCACTTTCTCATTCGGACAATTTGTTAGCTTTTTAGTGCAGCAGCCCATTTCATGTGTCCAAAGTCAAACCACCCTCAGTGCCCTGTGATTTGAGACTTGCATAAAAGGAAAAGTGAGGGAGCACCGTGGTCAAATTGTGGCTCATTGCAGTACTTTTAACGATGTGAACAGATTACCAGTCTAAAGTCTCTTTATTCTAGCATGACATAACAAGAAATCATGAAGTATGCCTCCACTAAACCCTCAGTGCTCTTTCTAGGTGTGAGTAGCATACTGTTTAGGCTTCTCAACAAATTCACACTTACTGAAAGTTCGAAAAGAATAGTGGCGAAAGGAAAAATTCGGGGAGATCGGTTGATATATATTCTTGTTGTGGTGAATACATCATTGTAGGGAAACCGTCTGTGCTTTTAGGCTTATCTTGAGGATTTGTTAGTCCCTTCCTTTGTGTAATAGAATCTGGCATTGAACCATCTGTTACATCATTTGTTTCCTTATGAGATACCGCCTGACCTAGAAATATCAACAGGTTTATAAGTTAGATGAGTGTTGGAAAGTTTATCTTGCGGGACTCGGTCGTCATCTTTATGGTTATCTTTCATTTGAGGAAGGCCCCTACGTTCTTGCTATTTTGATTTTGGAGGGAGCACTAACTTGGGAATAGTCGGAATATCGGGAGATATGACCGTCAGAAGAACCCTCATTTCTACCAGTAAACTAATCACACCTTGTTTTCTGTCAGTATAAATTTGAAAGGAGTGGACTCTAGCATTCTAACTCTTAATCCATGCATTTTTTTCACTACAAAAAGATTATCATAAGTTTGTGCTCAGACATACGAGTTGCAGAACTATCTAAGAAAGTAGAGGGTAGGATAATGCAATACACCACATGCTACCTTTATTGTGCAACAATATGGTTAAGGCAGGTTTGAGAGTGCTTTTTAGCAGAGACCGAGGTTTTACCATTTCTGTTCTTTACATTGCCACAGGTGAGATCAGGAGTCTTGATTTACACGGATTGATCGTCGAAGTATCAAAAGATTAGCTATTGGTTCGTATTCAACATTGTTTCCTGCATGAAGAATTGATTCATGAGTTGGGATTAGAGAGACCCTTATGTGAATTGCGTAATTGGATCGAACTCGTACTCTGCAACTTGAAGATGTTTTTGAGTAATCAACCCGGCCCCTTAACAGGAGAGTCATAGCTTTAGCTTCGCATGTAGCTGCATTAAGCAAGATAAAACTCTATTATATTAAACAAACAATAGAGACGTACCAGCATGCTTGGATCTCGAAGGTTCAAATGCCAGTGATTAATAGGTACCACCATAGTTTATCAGGTTTTTATCTGCAATAGATTTTACATTTACTACTACACTGTATATATGTGTTTTGCGTGTGTGTGTGTGTGTGTGTGTGTGTGTGTGTGTGAGAGAGAGAGAGAGAGCAGTTTCTTTGGTACTGGATTCGTTTAATTTAGATGGGAGAGCCATGTGGATGACGATTCATCTGAAGAAGATAATTGACAACATTCGGGCACGAACAGTGTATCTTTCTTCATCCTTTCAAGTTGGACGACCTTGATTATGTCAATTCATCAACTATGCGATCTCATATGAATCAGCTCATTTAATACTAAGCGTGCTTCTATGCGTGTCGTACTATTATAAAATTGTTGGTGCATTTCTAAAGCATATAACAAGGTCGACTTAATAAAAGAATTGAGCTCATCCACAGTGTTTCGAGAATCTGTGCTGGTTAAAATAGTTCTATCATTAATTCTTAATTTATTCTAGTTGTACAGCTTCATCACTAAATTTTGCTTCTTTTTCTTGAAATTCACTAATTAAATTATGTTTGGTGACACCAACTGGTTTAAAGCAACACCATCTCATGTTAATGAAAAAATCTTTGATGGTTCATGTTTGTTTCTATCTACGGCATAGTAAAAGCAGTAAAACTTTTACAATTATGGAAAAAGGTTATTAACTGCACACCGAGCAATAGCTCACCTGGGTAGGGGGTCGACTCATACCTAGGGCATGCATGTGCGTTCAGCCTCCCCATTCTACCAAAAAAGAGGTCTTTAATCCAGTGGCAGATCCTTGAATTTGTTTCAGATGGGCAGGCTTTATGCTCGGGTGAAGTGGTCTTCTGAAAAGATAAAAACTTTCAGAATTTAGGGTGGAACCGCCCCACCACAATGTGGATCCACCGCTGTTTAACTCCATTAAGCATCCGTGTTAAACTTCTTTACGATTTGTTGGCAGTCGCCAAGAGAAGAGAACATATTTGGTGCCATATGCACCAGTTTGGAAAATTTCGAATTGTGTTTGCCACTAATTAAATCTCCATGTAGCGCTACCCCACTTAGTAAGAAAGCTTGATTTTGGTCTTGTTAGAGAGCTAATTTGGGAGTTTACATCAGCTTATTTGTCTTCCTTAATCAATTACCCTGATCCCCGGTTTGCACCTGGTGTGCCGGTCGACTCTTGCTGGTGTTTCAGGAGTTCAGTACACAAGTGTGCATCTGTAGGGGCATGAACCCCTGCTCTAGTCTGCTTATCAAAAATAAAAAGAAAAACTCTGGACCATGTAGGAAGCCTGTGTACATATAACACACATGCGTGCACGCATACACACATAGGGTTTCGGTTATGGCTTTATGTTGTTTCCAACTTGTTTGCACATTCATTTCCAAAGTATATCTTGTTCAAAATTCAAGCAAATCCAAAGTACCGGAGTTTTCTCAAGGTAGAAAATATGTATTTGTCATGCACATATATTCATACATGGGAAACAAGTATATAAGTTTCTCAAAGTAGAAAACTAGATCACGAAGAATGTAACATACTCATTCATGCTTACTCATTCCCTTATGAGTATAATTTAAAAAAGTTTAAGAGTTTTCAAAAAATTATTGAAAACAATGTTATTATACTCATGCTCCGAAAACAATGGTCACACATGAGTGGATAGTATCAATGACAACCAAGATTTAATCTCTCTCTCTCTCTCTCTCTCTCTCTCTCTATATATATATATATATATATATATATATATATATATATATATGTGTGTGTGTGTGTGTGTGTGTGTGTGTGTGTGAGAGAGAGAGAGAGAGTGAGATCTATTAATTATAAAATAGAAACCACTTTATATATGACAAAATTAGCAGTTCCAGTTCTGGATTCCAGGTAACAAGGAACCGGACATGTCTACCTGTGACCATGCACTTGAAATTTTTTATGTCAAAAGGGGTTTTAATTTTTACACATAAAAATCAGTTTTCCATCAATGAATGATAGTTCTTATTGATTTTTCTGAAACTATATTCAAGTTAATAATTTGAGTTAGAATTGCTAAAGTTGTTTTCACGTTCTAACTTTCAAATTATTTTCTGCTTGAGGTTTGATTTTCTAGAATTTCTAAAATTTTCAATATTATATATAATATATTTACCTTTTTGGATTTTTTTAGTTGAGAAAAAACAAACTAATTAAGAACATTATTCTGTAAGGCGGCTTACCCCAAGTCAGCCTAGTACGTGAAATTAATACAAGCAATTACAGGAATAATATTTTAGGGTAACTTGGGCCTTAGAACAGAATGGGTCAACCACTTTGTTGTGTGATGCTTACCGCATTAGATTGTTATTTTATTCATGTGTGTGTGTGTGTGCACGCACTCATGCATGTTAGGATTGTTAAAACTCAGATTAATTTGGATGTAATTAAAATTATAGATTCAAAACATATCTTCTAAAGTACAGTTTAGGGATGTTCTTGGCTTTGGAGAAAAGTATGCTAAACATAACATGCAGGTTGTCCGATTGTGACTTAAAGCAGGGAATCCAATGAGCCTAGCTTGTGTTGCACAAGGAATTTATACAAAGACCTTTTTAGGTGGACAGCTCGGTTCGGGCTTCGGACTGTGACCCAAGTCCGCTCCGATTGGCATGATCACTCACTATGTGTAGTGTCTACTAATTTGGGATTCATCATTTTATTGTGGCTGGAAAGAAGCTTTTCTGAACTCTTTTGAAATAATGTTTTCCTAAGCAATCAAACGTATTTACATGGCAAAGGGATAACTAAAATGACACCTGCAATCTCTGGTTTTAAAATTTTAAGAGATCTCAACAAAAATTCAATGTCAAATGATCTGAAAATCAAATTGCATACAACAAACTAAATTCTGTACAAATTCTGCAATTTTCAGCTTCATTTTTGTGCTTGATCAGCCACCATTATGTCTTGTGTACATGTCTCTCTTTTCGTGCGTCCATTTTATCCACCACCAATATTACTTTCTAAGAAAAAACGGAAATTAGGTGTATAATATTCGCTGGAAAAAGCATAAAGGATCACAATCTACATAGTGTTGATAAGAAAGCTAAAGCCAAACCCTTCCCTATGCTAGGCACGGTCGACTAAAAGGATTCTTACTCGTCATTCCTATCTGTTTTGCATCATGAACACATTCAAATCCATCAAAGGATGATCATGTTCTACCCTCTAACATCCCACATCTTCACGCCCGTCTGATGTTCAAAATACTTTTTAGTACATCTCTCTCACTATATCTTATACTGCTGAAGTAATAACTTTCTCTAGTAGACTTATTAGGAGTTGGGCTTCCTCAGTATGACCAAACATCTACCTCAATATTCTCATTCTGCCGCTGACATCTTTTACATGCACAAAGGTTGACCAACATTCAGTACTATACATTGATAGTATTATTGCTTGGTTATAGAATTTGCTTTCCAATTACGACAAGAAAACAGGTTTAAAGAAGTCTCTCTCTCTCTCTCTCTCTCTCTCTCTCTCTCTCTCTCTCTCTCTCTCTCTCTCTCTCTCTCTCTCTCTCTCTCTATATATATATATATATATATATATATATATATATATATAACAATGCTTCCATTTATGCAAAGAAACCAAGCCCACACACAAAATTCGAACTGTGCATGCTGTCTGCATCATTGTAAAGGAACCAAAAGGAAAAAGAGTACCTCCCATCCAAACAGGGAACACACTGGAGGTCGTTTTGTCATCATTTCAAACAAAGTGAAGTTTAGAAGTTATCATGCCATCGGTCCCTCCATACTGGGTTTGTGGGAACTGACTTCCTCCCTGTAGCCCAACTAGCAATAGCGTTGCAAGGAGGAGCTTCCACAACTAGTAGTGTCTGAGGGCTTCATGCCTGTGCATAAGCCGAAGCCTTGTAACAATACCTTGTGGAAGAGGCATGAGCCTCACAATTCAAGTGTTGCACCTCTACATCTGCGCATGGCATTGGCCAACTTAGCCTGTTCAACCTTATAACGAACCCTGAAACCAAGATGAGTTCCTCCACTTGAGCAGTCTTTGAGAATAGAAAATAAAAACAGAAAAGGAAAAAAGTTTCTACCTCTGCACGTCGAATCGCATCTTTCCAATAATTTAAAGGACTTCATATTACTCTTTCGAAGGGTTCATCATCTCACCAATCACGCATTGTTACCGGAGCTTCAAGTGGGTATCGATCACGGTCACTGGAGCTTCAAGTAGATGCCACATGTTCAAACAACCTTACACATGGAGCGGCTTGAAACCATGGTTTGCAAGGAGTGAAACAATGACATCAACGTTGGAAAATGTCTTAGTGGCAGCAAGGATGCAAAACACGAAAGGGAAGGGAAAATAGGCAGGTTTCGGAACGGGGACCGGCAGCTTCACACAATGAAAACTAAAATCGAGCCTTATCCCTCGTAAGTGATACACGGATCCCTATGACCTTCCTGCAACCACAGTACGCAATGATGCCTTCATACCTGATGCGTCTTTCTAATATGGTACGACTCTTCCATTAAGCTAGTAGTGGCACCTCTCATGGAAATTTCGAATAATATCCAGATTGGTACAACAATAAAAGAAAAGGATTATGCCTCAAATGAACATAGGATCCATATTGTCTCCGAGAAATTTCCCGGAGTCGCCAAGCAGAATCTTTGTGGCGACATCCTCAACCACTGGCTCCAAAAGCAAAGACCCTTCACAAAAGTCTTTTCTGCAGGGGAATGGCGGCTTTGTTCCGAACATCGCTTGGGACATCTAAAAGGCATAACATGACCGCATATTGAAATTCAACTTTACTAAAAGCACTCTGCTCAATCCAATCCTATGCTGCAATAAATGCTGATTGACCACATAATCCACGTTTGTCCGCAGGCCACAACACCGAGGATCACTAGTAGGAATCAATCCAATCATCGAGAGAGAGAAGGAGAGAGATCTACAGACCAAGAGACCACCAATTTTTCCTTTCCACAGCACAAGTGTACAAAGCAGTAAAAGCCAGCTTCCGCTCATTTTTATCTTGCAATTGCGATTAATGGCCCGCACTCTAGAGCCTTTATATTGGAAGCTTGTATGGAAAACCAAAAGGCATGAAGTAGACTTTCTGCTTGAAATTCTGGATGTGCTGGCATACAAAATTCAGAATTGGCTTCTGCTATCTCTGAACAGACTGATGCTGGAATTGAGATTTACAGTTGGGCGGAGGTGAATGCTCAGGACTCTCAGAGACTTCCAGCTGAGTAGGTAAAAGATTCAGGAAGCTTCCTTGAACGGGTTGATTGGGACTAGTTGCAGGGTCTGCAGGCAAAAGTATACAGGATGTAAAAAAAACACTTGAATAAGGCATACACTGAAAGATTTGAGAATTAAAAATTCAAACAGCTCCCACTTAGGCTTTAAAGGCCGTACCAAACAATGCCTTGATTGACGGTCTCTTTGGCTTGCTCTTTTTCTTCAGTTCAGCTGCACTCAACAAAACCCAATCATCTCAGACATATTGCAAACATGAGTATCACACTCTACGCAAAAAGAAAAGCAGGGGCGAGAGAGAGACCAATGCCAGGCATCTGATGATCGTTCACAATATCAAAGTTCTTGTATGTGTATCCCACAAAATTTACATCTTTGGATGAAAGCATCTGCAGGACAAAAATGGAAAAACAAAAGTAACATTACTACCCATCGAAGAAGAGGAAACCCAAGGCAGCAGGAAAAAAAATCTACACTTTATATTGAATCAAATGTCAGCAATGACACGAAGCAGACAGCAGAATCTGAACTATCTGCACTAAGCAAGCACTATAAAATAGGTTTCCATGTATAATAACTACAGAGTAAAGCTTATCTGAGGAGAGTAGAGAGATGGAACTAACTAAAGTATTTCATGGGGAAACAAAGCACGACGTTAACTAATAATCTAATGCCATCAAAGAGAAACTGGAGATGGAAAGAAAAAAAAAGAAACATTTATCCATTACCGATTATACTATATATGCATGTTAAGTGTGTGGATAATGGCAGATGCTGAAAATCAGTAGTAGAACAAACATGCTTAGTGACAGATTAAAGAAGTTCTGCAAAGCCATGTTCAAGATAAAATGGTCTAAAATTGAAGCAAATTTTTGCTTAAACAGACGATATTACAAAAAAATGCACTGACCAGCACTATACTTATTTCCTGCTCAAACATTTTAGGCTCTTTTTTCAAAAAATAGTTCCTTCAGAGCACTAGCAAGAAAAGGAAATACTATTAACCCAACTTCTCAAAATTTAAGAGAAAATAAGAACTCCATTGTCATAAGACTCATAACCCTCTTATAAAGCTAAGAACCATTTTCACGTGCACAAAGGCTCTTGTTGAAGTGAGGACATGAGTCCAATATTGAAATTATTCAACTGGGGTAAAGCCAGACAGCTCACAGGAGTCCCAGAATGTCTCTATATGGCATGACAGAAAAGTATAAAGTTGTAGATAAATCACCATTAGAAATAGAACTGATATTTTAGCTAGAATTTTTCAAAACCATAAATCCAAATAGATTTCAAGAAGCCCACATATTTGATAAATCCTTGCAACCGCAATTATGTTTTTCAGAACCAACAAGCACGACAACTGGTTATTGGACTGCAACATTGCAAACAATGAGAATGAGATGCAGTGGGATCACCAATGTAAGTATTAAAGAAGAAAGAGAACATCGTTTCAAAAGCAAAGTGCAGAGATTGGAATGTAACTAGTTATAAATGTAGGCATACCTAGCCTCCCAGAATAAACAATGCAAGATGGGAAATGATTGCACTAGATAATAGTAACACAGATCAGAAGTAGTCAGAAGATAATATATTGATAGGAAAGCCATGAGTACTTTTTGCTGTCCCTTTCTTGATTGAGTAGAACTGTCATGCTTTCACCAAAAAGGTCCTTTCACAAACTTCTAACCTTCTTATTTCTTCTTTCCATTAAACTCCACCTTTTCTTTTATTGGAGGGGGGGAGGGGGGCACAATTCTTTAAAGGAAAAAGTTTGTTCTTGTGGCCATAATCAAGTACAGTGCCACTCACTATAGACTCCACCCCTTCCTTTTCCTGATCGAGAAATTGCTGAATGACTGATGGGCAATGCATCATTTCTCAATATTGTGGAAGCAAACCATAAACACCTAGTAATATGTTGACCCTGTTATGCTTCAATTTGAAGTTTACAGAAAAACTCTTCTCTACAGCAAACCCCGCAATGAGGGTAAGCATAACAACAACAACAACTAAGCCTTTTTCCATACTAGACGGGGTCGAGGGTAAGCATAACAATGCACGAAAAAATAAACTAGAAACCTCATGCAGCTCTGTTTCTGCACTAAACTAAAGAGTCGGATTTATTTGTACAAGGTTCTCTTATTTGGGCAATACTGATTCCTGAATACATATCACAGCAGACCGAAAGCATGACCTTAACATGCGTGCATGCCAAAAATCTTCTCTAAATTATCCTACCCCAGTATATCAGGGGCTTTGAGAATTATATCCCATTAACCTGGTCATTTGTGACTACGCTCTCACCACGACAAAGAAAAAATCATTGAAACCATTGGTGTCCACACAAAAAGACTAGAATGCAAGGTCACAGAGAAACACATATTCAGTCATATACTACACTATTGCTGACTAACAAGGTAGGGCCCTAGAGGATGAGTAATTAAGATTGCCATAGATTGCATCCTTAATAAGGAAAGTTTTAAGTACCTAAATTGGAGATGTTACATATACAATTAATGTATGTTTTAGTGAAAATGAGGAGGTGCATCAGGCATTCTACGTGATAAGAAGATACCAATAAAGTTAAAAGGTAAATATTATGGAGCAGCCACTAGACTCGACTCGCTACCTTATATAGTTTTGAGTGTTGTGCAGTTAACCATAAAAGATGTCCATGGTAGAAATAAAGATGTTGAGATGTATGCCTTGGTCACACAAGGAAAGACTGTATTCCTACTGAAGTTATCAGAAACAAATTGAGAGAGACACCAATAGATAATAAAATGGATGAAATAGTTTAAGATGGTTTGGACACATGAAAAGGGCAACTAAAAGAAGCTCCAATAAAAAAGTGTGAGAAACTAAACGATAAAAATGTTAAAAGAGAAAGACCACAAAGTATTGGAAGCAAACAACAAAGAATGATTTAAGCATTTGTCAAGTTAACTATTGGCATGGCACATAATCGAGCTCTATAAAAACAAAGAATCCATATAGCCAAACCCCATCTAGTATGTGAAAAGGCTTAGTCGTATTTAGAGTTAGACTTCCAAGGTGAAAAGACAAGTCATCACCATGACATGAGCATATTGAGAAACCCAGTCCAAGCGTTACATTCAGTTAATATGACCACCAAAAGATGAGTTTTGATATCTTAAATGAAGTTCCAACTATATAAACTGTTCTAATTATGAATTATAATTATCAATTACAAATTCAAAAACCTTTTTATCACCTCACACCCCATTCATTTTGTAACGAGATCAAATCAAATTGAATTACAAAATCTGAGATACATAAGAACAGCACCTCTATAAGGCAAGACTTTAATTAGAATTTTGCATTAATCAACTAAACAAAGTCTGGATATATCAGTCATCTTTTTTATTTTAAATAAGTTGTACTTTATGTTCAAAAGTACTCAAAAGTACAAATACACTGAGTCTTTCTCCTAAAACAATGGACTTGACTAACCTTGTGTGACTGTTTCTGTTCTCTCTTCCTGTTTGCTACTATTACTAATACTCTTTCTTATTAAAACCACCATTTTGTTAATGTCAAGACAGTCACCTCCACCACCACATCACCTATTATATTATATGTTAACTTTGGTGTAATCATTCCAAGGTCTGATCCGATTCAAATAAGATAGCGATGGTTTACATTACTACCATGACCACCATGAATCACTCTAATTACACCAACAACATCACCACCTTCGTGCAACACCAAAATCAGCTATGACCAGTATCTATACCCCGCACCCCCACCCTGCACAGCAATACAATAACTAATAGTCAAATCTAGTCTTGTCAACAACAACAGCAACAACTAAGCTTTTCCACAACAGGTGGGGTCTGCTAATGGATTCTTTGACATCATAGAGCTCAATATTATGCCATATTAGCAGGTATCTCAAAAAAGGCCATCTCATGTTCAACAATTTCGTTCATATACTTTTGCAGTCTTCCTCTTCCTCTTTTGAAATGTTGAATTGTCTATTTTCTCACACCTTCTTACATAAGCTTCATTTAGTCTTGTCAACACCACCATTTCTTTAAGAACAAGACAATCAGCATGACCACCACAAGTACTATCAATCCTTTGATTGGTACCAAGATGCCATGCATCACTATTGCCACCCCCTTCTGCAACACCAAAACCACTACCCTAATTATCTAAGCCATCCTTTGTTATATCCATTACTCCCTTTATTCACCCAAACACAATGGCCCCACACACACATGCACACCCAAAAGAAAAGAAAGAATACACCAATTCCCATTGTATACACGTTAGATAAGAATTTTGTGTGTATAACGTGGAACTGATGCTCACCTTCCTCCATGGACCAGATTTTGAAGAAGTCTGTACAGGTGGGCCCAACTGCAAAAGACAAAGTTCAAATTCTTATTAATGATGCAAAAAATTTAAAAACATGCACGGAGAAAAACAAATTTGAATCATAGATTATAAGAATAAGGGAAATGTGCAAATTAATTAAATACTGACAATAATGACTTTCTATCTTTGAAATATCTCAAAGACAACCTTACAAGCATGCCTTGCACTTTGTTGCTTTTCTTTTTTGCATAAATTGACTAAGATCCTCTAGATTTAAGGTTAGATAAAGTTGTAATGAATTCATATTCCAGCTCCAGTCCATATCTGAATCAGCACTAGCAGAGTTTTGGTTTGCTGGATGTAGTACACTATACTATAGCCAACACAAATCCAACCTTCTAAATTCCAATCCTTCAAAGTCAAGATGATCTGTAAGGAATAGGGACAGGCCTATAAAATTTAAAAACTTGGTAGCCTCCTACTGACCACGAGCAGTGACATGATGGCAAGAAAGGAAGAAGGTGAAAGAATCTATTAAAGGGTGTGTTAAGAACTACTGAATCTAACAATCTAGATATTGGTTTAATCGTTAATACTGTAGGAATCAGCCTATGGGCCTTCTGGAGTTTAAACCATACAAAGAAGGTGAAAGCCCTGGGCTGAATCGTGCAATATGGACCATACCAGACCATATTGTATGAAAGAGAATCTATTAAAGGGTGCATCTTGTTGATTTTAGACATAGTTGACAATACGTATAATCATAATGAATACACTAATCAAAACGGATATCCATATAAAAGGAACATTAATAGAATTTCTCAAATATTTTTAAAACATATCCAAACCAATTATTGAGGATGCCTAATTTCACTTATCCAACTAAGTATAGCAAGTTAGTAACATCCAGAAGGGGTATTGGATAATTCCAAATTCCAATAGTGCACAAGTTATTACAGTCTCTTTATGTTCAAACGAGATCCTTTACTACACAGATAGCACCCTGATTAACTGCAGAAAGACATAATACAACTCAATGCCCATATCTTAACGAGCCACTGTAGTGTGAAGAATCTAATTTGTAGCTTGTGTCATGGCCCGATACGCAACCTACATGAATCTCTGACTCACACTTTTAGCCGAATTCTGTTTCTCTTTAAAAGCAAAACCCTATGAGTCATGCTTTTCTATGTCCCTCTTATGTCCATAAATACATATCTACAAACTAGACATAGAAAACTTACAAGGTTCTAAGTCAACAAAATACATATTTTTAGTAACAAATGTTTCATGGGAAGCAATAGAAACCTAGATTCAGAAAATTATCAAGAGGGGCCAAACCTCTTCGAAGTTCTCAAAATTTTGAGTATCTAACTCATCATTGACCTCTGGTACAAAGGCAGCTTCCATCTGATACAACTTATCCCATTGGGCATTCTTAAACCACGGATGTGCCTATCAAACAGCTCATCTTAGGCAACAGGATCAGCTAAAAAGGAAAATGAATCTTTTGGAAGTTGAGAGCAGCATACCTTTAATTCGTGAGCTCCCTTGGTTCCCAGCCTTTGTTCAACATTACAAAGTAATCTGCGTATGAGATCTTTAGCTTCAGCGGAGAGCTTTGCTTCCTCAGGAAATCTCAAATGGGTTCTCCAATTCACAATCTGCAAAAGAGAATGTATAAATGATACCATCACAGCTTCAGATTATAGAATATGATTAATGTGCACTTCGTATATTGAATGCATGAAAGGTGTTTCTAAGATGATTCTCTCATCCAGTTAGAGAAGTTGGGGATCTCTTTTATGCTGTTTGCTATTCTCTAGTTCAACCAGTACCAAAAATAATTACTAATTTACCACTGTCAGCAACTTCTCGGCAAGATCTTTATGAGAGAACTTCCAAAATTGTTACCCCTGACAAGCTATGTTGCACCGAAACGGAAAAGGCAATGTAAACGGGACACTGGAAACAACAAATCTAAAAAAAATTAGGAAACAGGCAACTGCACTATATAAAAATTATATAATTATATTTTTTAAATATATAAGTATACTAAATATACATGTGTATGTATCTATAAATTTATAACTCTGCCATGGATGGTCCAAAGCAATGTTATAAATACCATATCGCATGGGGTACCGATATACCTATATCATACAATACGATACGAATCACGATACTAAGTTATTTTTAAATTAATTTTTTTTTAAATCTGTAATATGTATAATATCAAGAAACGTCATATCCAACCAGTGTTATCCGTATCGCACCATATCGCACACATGTCGTATTGTGGGACTCCATAATATGATACACCATATTGTATCGTACGACAGAACTTATTGTTCTATATCATGCGATACACACACGATACAAGGCGCATCGTACGAGACGAACGATATGCCATAAGCCTTTATAAAAGGCTTGCTGACCGGAAAAAAACACTGCATTTATGCAAGAATTATGGTTTCCGTCTGTGTTTATGGTTTCCGTCTAGTCTTCCAACTGCTCCAAGGCGACTTCCAACAAAAGTGAGGCATCTCCAATTAGTGTTAATTGTATCACACTATATCATACGATACGGTGCGATACATCTCGTATCGTGGAGTCCCACGATACATATTGTATGGGGGCTCCACGATACGATACACCATGTTGTCTCACGATAAAACTTATTATTATGTATCGTATGATACATTGCGATACGCCAGTATCGTACGATACATTGCGATATGCTTGTATCGTACGATGCAGGCGATACGCCCTGAGTCTTTTATAAAGACCCACTGACCGAACATAACCCACAGTTCTGTGGGATTTTTGGCTTCCGTTCGCGTCTTCCAATTGCTCCAAGGTGACTTCCATCTAGGGTGAGGCATTTTCAACAATTTTCAAAGGTCTCTAATAACACCATCACTCTGGTAGTGATAACACTAACAATCTGGTGGTTGTGGGTTTTTTTTTTTTTGCTTTTTTCTACGTGTATTTGATATTTTCTTGTGTTATTTATTTTTTCTTTTTTGAATGACAATATACGAAGATTGTGAATATCTTTTCATTGTATTTATGAAGTAGGAGATACTCTATAATAGACTATTTGAGTGTCAGAAAGTATTAAATGATAATTCTACGGATGATTGAAAGTATAATTGAGAATAGGGAAGAAAAAGAAGATTGTAGGGATGTTTGAGGAAGATGTTAGACTTGATGGTGTTGGTGATGATAGCATCCCTTCTAATGCTAGAACCAATGTTATAAAATTGTATAGTATCATACGATACGATACAATTTTATCGTGTGGGGCACGTATCGTAATAAGTGATTTATCATACCGTACGAGTCAACGTTGATTTCTCTGTTATAAAATTCGAAAGTTACGGAATTCATTTATTCTTCTTCCCAAACCCTTTTTAACGTCATTCTCTTGCTTCCAGATCTTTTTTTATATAGTTCTTGTTGATTTCATGGTTTATTCACAACATTCTCAAGTATTTCACCGAATCAAACTCCTCATCTATAGGGTTTTTGTCAAATTCATGGCATACCTCTTTCTTTTTGCATTCTACCCGATTTTTCACTTGAAATTTTTTAACCTCTAAAAAGACTTTTTCTTTTTGTCCACTCTTGTGTTAATCGCTTTCGATTGAGTCGATCTGACAGAAATATTGCACTCCGGTGTACGAAGACAATAGGCTTCTGAACAAGTGCATGTTTTGCAATGAAGTAAAACATGATGGTATTTCGCGTATGAAACACCACCTTGCGAAAACCAAGAAGGATGTTAGTGCATGTCCTCGGGTTCCTAAAGCAATAAAGTACGAGATTGAGCGAGTATTGGAGGTTTCGAAGGAAAAGAAGAGATTAAGGGTGAGAGAAGGCAGAAAGAAGTGTGCTAAAAAAATTTATGAAAATTATCTCCCTTTCAATATTGCAAACTCATTTTCTTTTAAAAGTATGGTGGATGCTATTCTAGTGTGGGATCGGGTTATAGAGTCCCTACTTATCATTCTTTGAGGGGCACATTATTGCATAAATGTATTGACATTGTTAGTGCATGGAGTTCTGAATTTAGGGAGTCGTGAAAGGATACAGGATATTCTATTATGACTGATGGTCGGTGTAGGTCGGCACAGTATTTTTGAAATCATATGACTTATCCCATGTTGATAAAACTCTCTATTTTCGAGAAAGTTGTTGAAGAAGTAGGTGTTTCAAATGTTGTAAATTTTAGAGATACTAGTAAGATGCTTGAGGTAAACCATCCATCCTTAGTATGGACTTCATGTGTTGCACATTGCAATGACTTGCTTAAAGATTTGAGTGTAATGAATGAAATAAGAGGGACTATAGATGCATGCAGAAATGTTATAAAGTTTATTTATAATCATTCTTCTATATTGTGCAAAGTCTTGTCATAAAGAAAAATGCATTGAAAAAATTATTTGTATTTGATAAATGGAGTTTTATTAGTTGGTGTAGAAAGAGGGAGGGGATTGCTGTGGAGATGTTTTCAATGCTGATTTTTGAGAAAATTGTAGCAAATTTTTTAGAATGATTGTACATTTAGTGAAAGTAATGAGGATGGTGGACAGTAAAGATAGGCTTGTTATGCCTTATATATATATATATATATATATATATATATATATATATATATATATATATTTATGGATAAGGCCAAATTGAAAATACAAGGAAACATTAACCGTATGCGGTCACTTCTAAGGAAAGTTTGGAAGATAATTGATGCACATTGGAACAGTCACATGCATCATGATTTGCATGTTGCTGCATATTTCCTTAAACCTTCTTTTTTATTTTCTCCTAACTTTATATAGGATGAAGAAGTGAAAAAGGATATATTTAATGCAATTGACCTTATTGAAGATTGATGTACACGTTGTAATATCCATTTAGAGTTAAGCAAGTATATACAGAGTGTTGGATATTTTGGAAGGCCAATTGCAATCCAATTCCGCTCTCAAATGTAACCAAGTATTGTGTTTTTATTGAAATTCATTTAAGTTATTAATAGATTGACTTTGAGTGTTTCTCATTAATCATTATCCTGTTTTATTTAAGATGAATGGTATACTCATTTTGGTGTAGATACACTGAACATGGCAAGGTTTGCTCAACATATATTGAGCCAAACGTGCACTTCGAGTGGGTGCAAGAGGAAATGGAATTTTTTCAAACGCATTTAAACGAAAAAGCGAAACAGACTGGAGCATGCTCAATTGCGTGATTTGGTATATGTTGCCTACAACATGAAGTTAAGGCAAAGGTAATAATTTTAAAATATATATTGTTTGTTGCTACCTAGTTCTTTCTTAATCTTATTAATAATGAATGATTGATGTGGCTATATTGCATTTGATATTCTTTATAATTTGAATATTCTTTGTTTACATACAAATGCAAAAGGATTCAAGATAGCAAGGAAACTGTCATATGACCCGTTGAGCTATGAAAATGTTGATATTCTTCGTGATTGGATCGAAGAGAAAGAGCCCCTATCAATTTAGAGGATGAAAACTGAAAGGCACTCCAAGTTGAAGCAGAACTTGGAGTTAAAGATGATGATAAAAATGAAGGTGTTGGATGGGCAAATCCAATTGTGGAGGAGAAAGAGGGAGGAGATAATGATGATGATGGTGTTGGTGCTAATTCTAACTATGTTGATTATAATACTTTTGTTGATTATGATCCACGTTGTAGATTATTGTAATTTGTTTTAACTTTTATTTGTAACACTGTTTCGCTGTTTTCTTCCTCGCCCCTTCATTTAAATTTCGGGATAAAGTTGCGAAAATAAATTAAAATGCAGTAGCATGACACGTAATTAAGCTTTCTGTAACACTCATTTAATTCTAGTTTTATAGACAGTAGTACTAAATCGCAGAATTTATTGCGCGATCCTCATCCGCTTTCACAATTAATATCAAAATTTAAAAGTCAAAACATAATTATAAATATGTTTAAATTAAAGCTTTGGTTCTTATATTTTTTTTATTTTTAATTTAATTTTACCAACTCTTTGTTACCAAATAAATATTGCTAATTTAGTAATTAATAACTTAATTGGGACGATACTCTACTCACTTTTTATTACTTTTGTCGATTCTGCACTCACATATCCGCATCAAGTTTTTGTCATTGTGGATTATTGTTATTAATAATAAATTGTAGTTGAAAAGACGCTAATTTAAGTATTTTTTAATTGTTTAATTTTATTTTTTAATTGTTTATTTTTTATTTTAATTTTTAATATTAGTCATTTATTTTTATTTTTATTTTATTTTATTTTTGAATTTCTTTCTTTACTTCATTCGGTTTTCATTTTTAAACATTGGCCCCAGTTATAAGATGTCATCTTATCAAAAGTTGAGAGAGAAACTATTGGATGAGATTGTCCTTGAAGTCAAAGAGTATTATTCGACTTTGAGAGTCATGAAAGGAGACAGGATGCACTATCATGACAAATGGAAAGACATATAGGCGAGCAAGAACTTTGTTAAACTTTCTTGTCTATTGTCTTAAAAGACTTATGTTTTTTATATCACTAGCAAAGTTACATGAGTGGCATATTGATGAGGTTATAAGACAAGAATTTGATAAGGTGATATTAGAGATTAGGCTTCAAAATATAATTTTACCGATAATACAACTAACTATAAGCAATTGTAAAGGAATTAGCTTATACTTGTGAGACCTTTTATTGAACGCCACGTGCAACCCATTGTCTAGATCTCATCATTGAGGATATTGGAGAGATAGATGAGGAAAAGTCAGTAACTAAGTGTTGTCAAGATATCATAAAATTTATTTATAACCATGCCTTTGTATTATGTACGAGGAGGAGATATACAAATGATGAAGAGGAATTATAGTCGTTTTTTCCTCCTGGTACTCAACCTATAATTCATATTATTATGGCTTTAGAACAATTACATGAGCAGGCAAACAAATTCTTTTCATTTTCAAACATTGGCCCCAGTTATAAGATGTCATCTTATCAAAAGTTGCGAGGGAAACTATTGGATGAGATTGTCCTTGAAGTCAAAGAGTATTATTCGACTTTGAGAGTCATGAAAGGAGACGGAATGCACTATCATGACAAATGGAAGGACATATAGGCGAGCAAGAACTTTGTTAAACTTTCTTGTCTATTGTCTTAAAAGACTTATGTTTTTTATATCACTAGTAAAGTTACATGAGTGGCATATTGATGAGGTTATAAGACAAGAATTTGATAAGGTGATATTAGAGATTAGGCTTCAAAATATAATTTTACCGATAATACAACTAATTATAAGCAATTACAAAGGAATTAGCTTATACTTGTGAGACTTTTTATTGAACGCCACGTGCAACCCATTGTCTAGATCTCATCATTGAGGATATTGGAGAGATAGATGAGGAAAAGTCAGTAACTAAGTGTTGTCAAGATATCATAAAATTTATTTATAACCATGCCTTTGTATTATGTATGAGGAGGAGATATACAAATGATGCAGAGCTCCTTAATAGAGTTGCTACTCGATTTGCAACTTCTTTCTAAAGCTTCTAATTCAACATTCATAGCTTTCCTCCATTCTAAGTTATTTTTTTGCTTGATCATAATAATTCGGTTCAAGAATGCTCGATAAGATAGTTATGTAATTTCTATGTTGTGGTTGTAATGATTCATATGATAAATCTTTGAGGGGGGTTCATGATTCTTTTGCTAAGAACATTATCATTTTCTTTATTCCTTCTTACATAATGGTGTTTAAAAGGTCTTAACACATGTTCTCTTGTTTCAAGGTTTCTAAATTCATCTTGTAGTTGAACCATGCTATATTCTTGTAACACATGTATAATGTTCTTGTGTGTTTTGATATTCATTTCTCGAGTAACATTCATCTTCAATGAATTTGACATCTATAGACACATGGAGTTTATCTTCTTTTGGATCATAACATATATATCCCTTTTTATGAATATCATACTCACGAAACACACATTCAATAGCCTTGGAACTTAACTTATCATTTTTATCAGTATAAATATAGCATTTACACCAAAAAACTTTCAACCGATCATAAGTTTGGATGATGGCATTCTATTTATCAAATATAAATATGTTAGAGCAGCTTCAGCCCACAAATGTTTCGAAACTTTACTAGTTAATAACAAAGTTCTAGTAGTTTCAATAATATTTCTATGTTTTCTTTCGATTAAATCATTTTGTTGTGGGATTTCACTGCAAGATTTTTTATGCCAAATTTCATTTTCTTAAAGATAGTTTTTGGAAGTCATTTTAATAGATATTCACCTCCAGAATCGGTTCTTAAGATAGTTTCAAATTGGGTCTTCCTCATATTGTGAAAAATCAAGAAATATTTAAAAACTTGTGATTTATATTTCAAAAAATATACCCAAGTGTGTCAAGTGAAGTCATCTACAAAAATAATATAATAAGTCACTCCTCCTTTTGAGGTTATGGGAGTGGGTCCCCAAACATCATAGTGTACTAATTCAAATGATTTATTTATAATAAATATTTTATCGTCGAATGGTACATGATGTGTTTTGCCAAAAATATAATCTTTACAAATGAAATCATTCTTTTCATTAATCTTTATCCATGGATAATTGTTAGTTTTATTTACATCAATGTGCCCCAATCTTTTGTGCTAAAACCTAAAATCATTATAAGTAATCCCACAAGTTTTAAACAAGTGAGACATCAATTAACATATATGACAATAGCAAGTACATAACTTTATATTAAAGCAAAACACATAAATGGTAAACAACTACTAATTTCATCATAATACACAAATCAATCTTCATTATCCAGACCCATTTATCCAAAAAGACCAGAACTTCAAAATCGATACCATATTTTGAAGCGTGGAATATCCACATAAAAAAAAGTGAAGAAGGTTCGCGTTGAGATATTTTTTTATGTTCATTGACGAAGTTTCATGGGAGATTATAGAAGACAAACTGAAGGAGCATTTTGGAAACTATGGTGAGGTAACTCAGGGGGTCATCATGAGAGATAAGGTCATGAGTCGACTAAGAGTCTTCGATTTCATCGTCTTCACGGATTACTCACTCTTTGATCGGGTTCTGTAAGATAAATACACCATAGACAACAGAACCGTGAGTTACAAAAAAAATATATTTACGCTTTTTTTTTTGCCATGCCGCACCGGCACGGTGTCGGTGTCGCACCCGTGTCAAGGTCGACACTCCACCCCTTAGAAGTATCTGTGTAACTTAGGATGATAGTGTCGACCCAAAGATGTTTGCCTTTTCTTTGAGTATTTTTTAAATGTAGGTCTTTATCCAGTGTTGTCCGTATCGCACCGTATCGTACAATACGGTGCGGGGCCCCGTATCGCAGGTGCGGGCGTATCGCACCGTATCGTGCGATACGGGCGATACGCCCTGAGACCCTTATAAAGGATCCCGGCCCGAGAGAAACCCGCGATTTTTCGCGAGTTTCCTCTCTCCTTTTGGGTTCTTCAAGAACCCTAAGAGTCGGTTTTCGCCTCCTTGGTGTTCAAAGCTCTAAAATCGTACCCTACGGTGTCCGTCCAAGCCTCCAAACTCGGATTTAGGTATATTTTTAATGTTTTTTTTCCATTTTTTTCCTTTATATTTATTGTTTTTTTGTGTTATTTCGGTTTTTTTTTTAATGACCAAATATGAAGTAATTAAGTGTGTGTATACGATTTTTATTGCATTCATGAAGTGGGAGCCACTCGATTTGAGTGTTATTTGAAGATTGGGGGATTTACGAAGTGCTTTTATTTTCAAGTTTTTGTTTGAATTAAAGTACTCCATTGAGATGGCAGGAAGGGGTGGTAGAGACTCTCATTCAAAGTCTGATGATCTGGCATGACAGTGGGGGTATACCAGTTGAGGGTTCAAGGTTAAAAATCAGATGTTTATTTTGTGAAAAGGGTGGTGGAATTTCAAGGTTGAAACACCACCTAGCAAGAACCAGAAAAGAAGTTGCTCCATGCACAGGCAGAGTTAGAAGTGTGCCAGAAGGTATTAAATGGCAATGCTTGCAGATGATTGAGAGCATACAGGAAATGAGACAACAAAAGGATGATTTTCAGACGTGTGAAGAAGTTGATGATGCTACTGCCACTGGAGTTGGATTCACTGATAGTTTGCCTTCAGATGTTAGAACAGATATTGGTAGTAGCAGTTCGCGAGCACCTAGCAGAGGAAAGAGGGTTGCAGCTGAAGACTTTGGAGGTGGCAGAAGAGGAAGTTCAGGAAGGAGTAGAGGAAGAGCTTCTTCTAGCATACATTCGTTCTTTCCTCCTTCCACTACACCTGGTGCTCAACTAGGAATTCGTGCTGCTATGGCTTCAGAACAATTGCACGATCAAGCAGACCTTGCAGTGGGCAGATGGTTTTATGATGCATGCATTCCATTTAATGCAGCAAACAGTTTTCATTTTCAAGCAATGACAGATGCAATTGCTAACATTGGTCCAGGATACAGGATGCCCTCTTATCAGAAGTTGAGAGGGAAGATATTAGATCAGACCGTGATTGAAGTGCAGTAATACTGTTCGACTTTGAGACAATCGTGGAAGAAAACAGGATGCACTATCATGGTAGATGGATGGACCGATAGGCGAGGAAGAACATTGCTAAACTTTCTTGTATATTGTCCTAAAGGACTCATGTTTTTTAGATCTCTAGATATGTCAGAGGAGAGGCACACTGCAGAGATCCTACGAGAGGAATTTGATAAGGTTGTACAGGAGGTTGGGCTAGAAAATGTAGTCCAATTGATTACAAATAATGCAGCTAACTACAAAGCAGCTGGAAAGGAGTTAGCTGATATTTATGGGACTTTCTACTGGACACCATGTGCAGCCCATTGTTTAGATCTCATCCTCGAGGACATTGGTGAGATGGATGAAATAAAGGCAGCAACTGAGTGTTGCCAAGATATTACAAAATTCATTTACAACCATGCATTTGTTTTGTGTATGATGAGGAGATACACAGAAGGTGCAGAGCTTCTTCGCACAGCTGCAACTCGGTTCGCAACAAACTACTTATTTGTATAAAGTATTGTGAGACAGAAGCAAGCTTTAAAGAGAATGTTCTCCTCAGATGAGTGGCAACAATTTGCAGAGTTGCGACAAAACAGAAGGAACAGAAAGTTAAATGAGATTACAGAAACGGTTTTTAGAAGTTCATTTTGGAATGCATGTATCAGATTATTGAAAATTTCTTGTCCTTTAGTGAAAGTTTTGAGATTGGCTGACAGCGAGGAGAAACCATCTATGGGCTACCTTTATGAAGCCATGAACAGGGCAAAAGAAGCAATCAGAAATAACTTTAATAGAAAAAAAAGAGATTATGTGCCCGTGTGGAAAATAATTGATAGTAGATGGAATAAACAATTGCATCAGCCTATTCATGCAGCAGCCTACTATCTAAACCCATCATTGAGGTACTCAGCAACCTTCAAAAGGGACGGTGAGGTTAATCGAGGAATCATTGAATGCATCGACAGATTAGTCCCTGATGAGAGCATAGTAGATGCGATACATCGAGAGATGGAGATATATGATAATGCTCTTCACTTGATGGGTTTGCCTGTTGCAATTCGCAACCGCTCTACGATGCGTCCAGGTACATTGTTTATTTTCATATTTAAGTTTCATCTTACATTACTGTGGATTATTATGTCTCTAATGTTTATATCTTTTTTACAGATGTTTGGTGGAACAGGTTTGGAAGTGATTGTCCAAACCTTAGAGATTTTGAAGTTAGAGTCTTAAGCCAAACCTGTAGTGCAACAGGTTGTGAAAGAAATTGGAGTGTTTTTGAACACATCCATACAAAAAAGCGCAACAGGTTGGAACACAAAAGGCTTAATGATTTGGTTTATATTCGTTGTAACATGCGCCTTCGTGAAAGGTAATGTTGTATTACTTTCAAATTTTCAATTCGATATTATTTAACTTCAGTTTTCAATTGTTAATATTACTTACTAATTGTTTATCTTTGTTTGTGTCGTAGGCAATTAAAAAAAGTAAATAGAGAAGAAAGTCAATTCGATCCAATAAGTTTGGATAATTTTAAGATATTAGAAGATTGGGTTATGAAAGACACTGAAGAAAATGCCCTCCTAACAGAAGAAGACGTTGCCTGGATTAATTTGGAAGGAGCGCAACAACATTATGGAGATGAAGAATTTGATTTTGAAGAAGGTGTGGGCATGGCTGATGATGATGAGGATCTGCAACAAGGAGAAGATGAAGATTATTTAGTTGATGATCCTGATTACAATTTGTAAAATGTAACATTATATGTAACTGTAGTGTACTGTAAAGTGTAAATTATGTCTGTATTTTATTTTTTGGATTCAAAATATGTAAATTTGGATGCAATTGTTCAATGTTGAATGCTCAATCTGTACTAAACTTACATTATATGAATTTAAAGCAATTATCAGATTTTTCTTGATTTTTTTCCTAATTTTTTACTATTTTTTATTAATTTTTAATTAATTTTTGTATTATTTTAATATTAAAATACGATACGATACGATACGATACGCGAGCCCAGCGATACACGATACGATACGCGTCAGACAACACTGTCTTTATCTTCAATGGTAACACTTCCTCCTTGTGATAAATGGCACCAACAAGGGGGAACCTCCTCATTAAGAGAGGACACGAAGTCATGATGTGCCCATTTTCCTTGCAATAATGGCAAATTATGCTCTTATTGGGCCAAGGCACTACATTATTCTTGATTTGCTCATTGCCTTCACTAGCTTTCCATGTGGAGGTTTATAGGTTCTCAAATAATATTTGGGTCTAGACGTAGCAAGAATCTCTTTTTTTTGGTCTCGCCCCATTCCCCAATCTAGTTTCCTCCATACCTAAATCGGTTAAAATCTCATAGCTTTTAGGTCTTTGTTTTCTATTAATCTAGTTTGATCTAATGTTTTCAAACTATCTCTCAATCTCCTTATAAACAAGAAAAAATATTGGTTATCAATATACTCTTTACACTAATCCACAGTGAAGTTTTTCGAATTTATCAAAGCTTTTAAGTTGGTTCCAGTGGTCGAAAAACTCATTATAATAATCCCTAATGCTCATGAAACCTTGTTTGAGTATTATCATTTTTTCTTGTAAGTTTATTTGAAAGACAAAATCGTCTTGAGAATGAGTTTTTCTAAGATATTCCCAAGTTTCAAAAGCATTGTCGAACATACTAATCTAACTACGAAGCTTCTCATCCATATTTTCGTCAATAATCCAAGTGATTTTGGCGTTGTATTTCTCTCATTTCTCAATTCTTGTTTATGTCTCTCTTGTAATTTGAGAAAATCATCATCATCATATTCTTCCTCTATCCATTTAGGTTCTTGGATGGTAACATCAATATAATCCCAATAGTCTTTGGAAATAAAATATTTTTTCATGGATCGTGCCCAACTTGGATAAGAGTTGGGCACCAACAAGCAACGAAAACTCTCATTTTTCTCAATAATAACAAAAAAGATGAAGAGTACCTTGATTCAAATTATTTCTAAATTTTGAAGATCGGCATGAATCCCAATGCAACTTTAATAGAACTCTTTCGACTTTGATACCATGTAAAAACATTATAAAGAGGCCAAAGTAATCCACAAACTCAAAGACAAATTATCCCAAAAGATCTTCAAAAAGCCAAATCGCCAAATGCTTGGTATATAAGTTAAATCAAATATCAAAAAAGTCAAGGGAGCATGGAAAGCTCTAATTATATTAGACATCTCCTTTATTTATAGAGGTATTTACAAAATAGAGAAAAGGAGAGCTAAGTTTTCATGAGAGAGAGGGAGATATACTCCCAACAGCTACAACAACCAACCATTAGAGAGTGTCCCCAATTTGCTAGTTGTTGTAGCCATTGGGAGGGGGCACTAGGCCTCAAGTGATCACCCGTTGGGCCCTACTGACCCAGCCCCACTATTACATTTTAACATCCCTTCCACCCTCAAACCAGCACCAGCTACTCTTGCCAACCTTGCCAAGAATCGAAAATGCCTCTCTAGTTGTTTTATCGTGTTCCATGAATGTAAAACTAGAGTGGATAGTGGTAAGAAGCAATCTTGGTGAGGTAAATAATGCCCCTAAAGAGCGGTGGTAGTTTACCATTACCTCCCAGCAACCAGTAAGGCTATCCGCTACCACCTTGTGAGAGTAAGGGCAACCAAAACTACGAGTTTGGTAACGGGTGTAAATGACTAAAAGCGGGTCACTGGGAATAGGACCATCATTGTGACGGTAGCAAAGCAAAATAAGGACACCGAATGGACTAATGGATGTCTTTTTAGGAGTACAACGTAGAACAAATTTGGTTTCACGTCAGGGAGGCCTACTATTTAGGTATTCACCCATTAAGATGTCTTACGAAATATCTTAGAGCAGAAAAAGAGAACATTCACATAATATTTATTGATTTAGAAAAAATAGGATGCATAGAAATATTCTTTGAAGAACCTTGAAAAAAAGAAGAAGTATCCCGTGATTGACGTATATCAATCTTATAAGAGACATATTTGTACATTAATCTTATAAGAAACATGTATATGGTGCACCAACATGTATGAGAACTCATGAAAGACTAAATCAAGGATAAGCATTAAGTACGTATTTATTTATCTAGATTATAGACGAGTTAACAAAACATATCTTGGTGTATATTATTTATAAATAATATTATGTTAGTGGATGAGTCTAAAGAAAAAATAAGAATTATAGAAAGAAACATTAAAAAGTAAAAGCTTCTAACTTAATAGAGCAAATACATACTTCATATGAGATAGAAATCAAGATTGATACACATTGCATCCTTTATAAGGAAAGTTTAAGTACCTTGAATCATTTTTACATAGTGATGAGAGAATTTATGGAGATGTTACGTACATGTGTACTCACAAAAAAAAGTTAGATGAGAAAGTTTATACAGGTATACATAAAGAAAAATAGATATATTATGCAAATATCTAGAAATATATAATATATAAGTATATAATAGAAAGAAATAGTATGACTGTATGAGTATAAATATGTACTCGTAAAAAAAGTTAGAAGAGAATCGCAGCTGTTGAGATTCGAAAATGGCACCCACCACAGGATAGTCGCCATGTTCAACCACATGCTCTAGAAGCATTTTATGTCTTATAGTGAGAAGTAATATATATAAATATTCAAAATGAAACAAAATGTTGCCAAAATATTTCGACCATGTTTCGCCAACGAATATCATTCAGTAGGTTTCCAAAACGGGGAACGTCCCGCTCAGGACGTTTCGGGAAATGTCCCCCCGCGGGATGTTTCCATGCAATCTAGTTGACAAGATCTCCAGTTGTTTAATCTTCTAAGTATTAAAAGAAAATACAAAGGACAAGAATATTCCCTATTGATACTTCTTTTATGAGATTCAAAAAGAAAGCCTTTGAATAAAGTAGCAATAAATAAGAACTATATGCTTATATATACAAAGTAACAAAAAACATGCATCCAAGCAACTTGGCTAGTTTTTGATACGTCAATGGGTTATTAAGAGAATGTCATCGTCATGCAAACCTTAAGCCAGCAGAGAGAGAAGACAGAGAGAAAGAAAGACTCCTACGTGGAGTCCATCCATCCTTAACTGAAGGCTTTTGATTTTCATCCTTGTTGAAGCTCAATCATTAGCATAGGGAACAACTACCAGGCAAAACCTTTATGTCTTCTTGTCAGAGTTGCTCGGTAACCTCAACAATAACATATATTTCACAATTTTGTTATTCATGGTTGTTCATCCTGACTTTTTTTTACCACGTGGAAGGCTAGGAACTTCATGATTACTAATGGATGTTATGCAGAACCTCATGTTATAGTGCATGGCCTCCCCTCCATTATGGTACTATCATTGCCCATGAGCTCATAAGCATACATGACAAGATATGCATGCAGTATGAACACCGTAGATGCACACATACCTTTCTACACGTTGACATGGGCTCATCAGAATAAAATGGTGGATATCCCACAAGCATTTCGTACATAATAGCTCCCAGTGACCACCTATGAGATAGATTTGCTAGAACTTATGAGAACCATTTAATCCACAACATAAAGCAGAAAATTCTTTCTACCAGTATGACTCACCAGTCACACTCCATCCCATACCCTTTCTTCAACAGAACTTCAGGTGCAATATAATCAGGTGTGCCAACGGTAGAATAAGCCTGGATTTTCATCCAAAATATCAATGAACTCAGAAAAATGAGCACCTTAACGGACATAGCCAAAAGCTTTGGTCCAACATTAATGCGAAGCATGAAAGCAGGAAGATGGAAAAATTTATGCTTCATTTTTTAAATGGGAATGCATATTACATGTGACAATACAAAGACCACATCCTTCCACATACTGCCAGCAATTAGTAATTTAGTCATATGTGTTGACCATAAAGCCCAGTAAGTTCTTCTTTATTTGTAGGTTTCCTTAAATATAAATTTCAGCATAAAATATTTATTTAGTAATTTATAACCTCCAAGCCCCTTCAGGATATAATATTATGTTGATCAAATATCAACATAATATCAAGAGTTACCCAATGCCTAACGTTGGTATCACTCATAACTGTGAGAGTGTAAGAGTGCATTTATGCACATGTAGCATGTTTGTCTTGTATACGCATCAAGAAAAGTGAATACAGGAACAATTAGTTGTGTACATTAGTCAGGGTACTTTCTTTCCGAGAGCCCAGAATATCTTTGTTCCATCAAGCAATACAATGCAGCATATCGAAATGCTGGACCTCATTGTGGATCCACGTATTAGATTGTTATCATGTAACTCTCATGAATTACATCACAATGTTGAAACAGAAAGCCATACTAATGCATTTATATGCTGTAGAGTACTAATGATTAATAAAAACATATTGGTTTCCAGGAAAAAGGAAAACAAAAAGGCATAACATAAAAATGCATCAACTTGCCAGCATTCGCCTATTCCTTTGCCAATGTAATAGTTGCTCTTGTTGTGTATGTTTAAGCGGTGTCAAATTGTTCGAGTTCACATCATTCTCCAGAGAAGATTTAAGACTTCTTGCAGGTGCTAAATCATTCTCACTAAGGTTTGGTAGGCTGCTACAATCCAATGGCTTACATAATCCAAAATCTGAGAGCTTCATATGTCCATATCTATCAAGCAATAGATTGTCTGGTTTAATATCTCTGTGAAGAAGACCCAACAGATCAAATCAGTTGTAATGTAGTACAGGGAAGAGGGAAAGTTCAATTAAATCAACAACAGAAAGCCAACAGGACAAAATGAACCGCAAACCTGTGTATGTAATTATGCTTGTGGATCGACTCAATAGCCAAGACTGTCTGACCCACATAAAATCTAGCCTCATCTTCTGTGAGAATTTCTTTCCGTATGAGTAACGTCATCATGTCACCACCAGGAAGATACTCCATGATCAAGTATAGAAAATCTTCATCTTGAAAGGAGCAATAAAGTTTCACAATGCATGTACTATCAACCTCAGCAAGAAGGTTTCTTTCCGCTTTGACATGCTCTACCTATGGAGAGAGCATTGGAAAAAGTCAACAAAAGAACAGGTGAAGAAAGAAATCGACCAGAAAAATAGCATGTGACTATTCGGAGTCTCAGATGCGTACTTGGCCTCTCCAAAGCATCTCTGATTTTTTTAGCTTTTTCATTGCGTAAACATTACCAGTGCTTTTCTCTCTGCAAAGTCTTACCTGCAAATAGGAATAAACTTTAATTGAATGCTCCTCAAGCAAATCAGAAGAAATAAGTTCACCATGATGCTGAGGACATAAGAACAAGATTGCACTAACAGTTAACAAGTGTCACCCAACAAGCTGCAGATGAAATGAAGATGTAGGCCTAGAGTAACTATAGTTGATATCCATGCCACGCAACAGACATATCTCTACTAAATAAATGCTGACATCTGGTTCAGAAAGAATTGTATACACTGATCCACTTGTAGATACACAAGTTCAAATTAAGCACAAATGAACTTGATGGAAAGTTCCCAAATGAAATAGGCAAAAGTTGAACCTCTAGATGACTAAAAATAATAAAACTCTATAGATCAAGAGAAATGATTATGTAATGATTGCATAAGGAATTGGGTCTTAGACAAATTTGACAGCACAGTTAATGTTCTCATAGAAGACAACAGGACAAACAAGATAATGTGATTCGGGTAAACATTGTGCACGCTACAGGACAGCATGTTAGAAATATTTTCAGTTGGCTACTGGAAGTCCTAGACTCTCTGAATCTTTTCGTTCCCATTTCCTATTATATGGGAAGCAAAAGGAGGATTAGAAGGACAGAAATGATTCACATTAAGAGGAACTTTTACTAAAGAAATTTCTCATATGCCTAGTGGTAAAGGAAAAAAAGTGCTCGTTGGGTAAGGTAGAAAATAAAAGACCCTTTTTCCAATAACTAAGCTTAAGAATAATAAAGTTTTATCTCTAAGACATGGATTTCTGAGAGCGAACATAATAGAAAATACATCTATCCAGAAGTTGTGATTATAACATCAAGGCGTTCAAACCCATCAAGAGAAGAAATAAGCAAGAACTAATTTATCTTCTTTGCAGAACAAAACAGATTTCTTAACTTGGGCATTGGATTGGAAATGGAAGAGAAGGTGTGTGCAAGCCGTGGTGGACTGGGATACATCAAAAAGGTTCCTCTACTTAGTCAACCTTATAGTTAGCTCATTGAGTGTTTTTCAAGAAAGGTGGTGTCGTTACTGACCTATTGCCTCCTATTCTAGACACATGAGATTCTGATATCTTTGTCTCTTGTTCATTGTGCTTGCTTTAATATGCCATACTTGTTATTGGAGTTATATTCATTGCTAAACATTATCCTATTATATATGTTGTCAATCATCAATTAGCATATTTAATTTCATATACTTTTAATTATACATAATATATATTGATTGTTTTACATTTTTAATAGTGTTGTACCCGTACCTTAGAATTTTTGAAATTCACATATCCCATACCCGTATCCATGCAACATAGCTTCAGATATCCACAATGCAATAAGATCCTGATTCTGATGACTAATGACCTAGGCTTTGGCTTTTTATCTCCAAAGCTTCAAATTGAGAAAGAGAAGGGGTGAAAAGTACCTCTCCAAATGCCCCCCTCCCTATGATAGTAAGAAGATCAAAGTCATCAACGCCCATTTTGTGCCTTTGGAGACGCATATATTCTGTCTCCTTTTTCTCCAAATACTTAAGAAGGTTGTACTGTTCTTCTTCAGATACCTCTGCATCAGCCAGCTTTCTTTCTAGGATCCAACGCCTGAACAAGATGAACATAATAAGGAACAGAGTTGACACAAAAGAGTTTCATGAAGAATCCATGAAACAAATATTCTAAAGAAAAGCTGGAGAACGTGTTGAATGCAGGCACTACCTATTGCAAAGTATAAAACGGACCGTAGTCAAATAATCCATGATTAACATCGATATTTATGGTTACATGCTTACATCCATGGTTAACTAAATATAGAAAACAACCGGTGACATGATTGTTAACATGAATAGTTGACGACATTCTAAGGAGAAAGAATTTCCCACTTCAGGCATCAAATGTCCGAAGCAACTAAAGAGCAAATGCTGGGATGGGTAAGCAGCACCATAACCAATTCATCACACATAAGACTACACGTACTCCTCCAATTTCTCTACACTAAGGCAGGACACAAACGCCTGGTAAGTTGGATATCAGTGGACAGCATAAATCACAACTAGCTTTATTTAGATAAAATTTATTGTACCCACTCAAACCCACTCAAATGCTGGAGCAGGCATTTCTAACCAACGAGTAATGACAATAAAGGTTATACAGGATTCACTAATAATGTAAGCATAGACATACAAGGGAAAGCATGTTATGTTGCGCTACAATTTCTGCCATTTATGACAAAATAGTCAAATAGCGATTCTTTATCTCATACTTCAAAAGGTTGCAGAAAAAGTTTACTCGATCAGAAATCCGAAACACAAAAATAGAACATCAAAAGGTTGACAACATAACGACCAACCAAGAGAAAACAGTTGAGAATGCCACAATCAGCAAATTAATACAGTTCATCAATATACAAATCATTGCCTCTCCTTCCGCTCTTGCAAACTCTTCATCTGTGCCTTGTAATGGTTCTCAATATACTGCTTTGCAGCCGCAACTTTCTGCTTCGTCATGTTTGATGGAGCCTCATCGAAGACCTGCTTCTGACAATCCTTCTCCATTTCCTTCTTTTTGTCTACTCTACGCTTGAGTTTCTTAAACCAACTCCTCGCCGACTCCATCAGAGTGCTGCTACCAAACAGCCATCATACTGGAACCCAAAATTCTCCTCAAAATCAACATGTCACCCCTGAAGAACCCTAAAAGCCGAAGCCTACTCACACAAACCGCCGAAATTCCTCTAAAGTCTGCTTGCTGAAGCAAAGGACAAGAAAATTCGGATCATATAAGTCAGCGAAATACTACCAAATTCATCAAAACTATCACATCTAAATTAATCGATTCCATATGAACGAAAGATAAAAGAGAAAGAAGAAATTAAATTCATCACGAGGCCAATTCAGCAAGAATAAATTCCCAAATTGAACTACCAAATTGACCTTGAACAATCCAAAACCACATACCAAGATCATCGAAATCACCAAAAGAAATTATACAAACTTTGAACAAAATTCCAATCAATTCCACTAGGCGAAAACCTCAAATTTCAGACACCAAGGAAACCCCGCAATTAAAAACCGCTCGTTCCCAGCATAACGAGAAACCCAACAACAGAAGCACTCGGGAAGTCCAGGCACAAGCAACTAAGATGAGGAAAAGAAGAAGCCACCGAGGAGACAACGAACGCGAAGCGCTTCCCGACAAAAGAGGGAGTGGCGCAAATCAGGAGTTAGGCGTCGGAAACCGCGAGCGCACAAACGAGAGAGAGCAGTAGAGAGTGGGAGAAGTGTCTCTTCCGCATCCGTCCCCCTTCTTCGTGGCTTGCACTGCGGCGCTTGAAGGAAATGGCATAAATGCCCTCACTGATTTTCACAGTTTTCTAGTCAAGCTTTTCTAATTAAATACTCTAAATCGTCGGTGCTAATATCGCACAACCCGATCAGAAAAGACCGGGTTGGTCCGGGCAGACCCTAAGCAACCTTGGAAATACCGGGTCGGGTTCGTGTTCGGGTAGTACTGAACTACACCCTAACATATTACGATGATGTATTTTATTTTTCCCTTGTATGTTCCAGTTTTGCCTTGATATATTTTGCAAACTCAGCTACTTAATATATTTCATTTTGCTCTTATCCAAAACCCTTTCACATTGTTTTTCCTTTATTAATATTATTATTGTTTTCTCTTAATTGTTTGTTGTTTTAGATGTTCTTTAACGTTATTTATATTTAAAAAATTACCAGGTTGGGCGGATTGGGGTTGTGCAAACTGACCCAAGGACTAAAAAGGGTTGGGTCATGGTTGACCTGTTTTACCCGAACCTGAAGCGGCCCAACCTGTTGACCCGGTTTGCCACCTTTACTCTACATATACAACCTTTTGGCCTTTTGAGATGTTATCATGCCTCTACTGCATAATTATACAATTGTGAAAAAGTATCTATATTTGTGTAAATAATGAGCTGTTTGTATTAAGCCAATTAGAAGCTAATTTCTTATAATTTGTGGAAAAATGGCATTGTATGTAGTTAACAATATATGAAGCTTTAGACCTTTCGAATTTATGCAGACATTGTGCCCTTTAATAAAAGGGTTGAATTTAATTTGGTTTGTTCTTCGGCTTTAAAATGCAAGATTAATAGAAAATGTCTTTTTTTGTTGCAAATAAATACCATGGCAATCACTATATTCTCCATACAAACTATCGGCATTTCATGGCAACCACTTGATGAAACTTACTAGTAGAACAGAAGATGGTTTTATGGACCTAAAATTGTCGAGGTGAAATATTAAACATGATATTAATAATTAAACACTATTACTATATGCATTTAAATTTAATATGGGTATGACCCGATACCTATCTAAATTACAACTTATAATCCAGGTTTCCAACCCCACCTAGTGTAACCCGTGACATTGCTTTGTTTTTGGTTTTGTATATTTTTTTTGACATCTCTAGGTACAATGATGAGGCTGAAGTGAGATGCATACCTAAGGTATTGAAGTCATGACCTTCAACTTATGAGTTGACCCCCTAAACCATTTCTTGTTCACAGAAAACACCTCAAAAACTATTTCTATTAATGAATCACTCCATGAGTGAGTCCCACCAGCTAAAAGATTATGAAGACTTTCTTAATGGCATTAGGCATATAAAATACATGTTTGAAACTCGTTCATTTAATACAAGAAAGATCTCTTTTAATATTCATGGTTGTGAGAGCCATCTAGATCTTCTTGTCACATCGAAAATATAATCAGGTGATAGATAAAGTAAAAATATAAAAATACAGCATAATGATAAATATCTTATGTTAGAAGCACTAGGAACGATAACTCACCTGGATGGGGGGGTCAACTCACAAGTTGCAGGTCATGTGTTCGACGCCTGTGCCGTGCATACCTGGCTTCGGCCTTCCTATTGTAACCCAAAAGTATGAATATCTTGTGTTAAACTTAGAGCACCTCTTTGCGTTCTTCTCTCGTCAATCTTGAGCAGATGTTCTACTATTGACACAGTTCTCATTCTTCCAACACGAAATTGCATCTCTTAAGAGGAGATGCACCTCGAGTGCATGTGTGTCTCCTTTAAAGAAGAAATACAATCGAGGTAATCTCCATTCTTTGAAGTTTTTGAAATAGAAATGCGTTTCGAACACGTTTCCTCTCAAGTAGAAATGCACCCGACCCGAATAAGGCTCAAAGACGAGTCATCAAGTTTTGCTGCACCACCAACAAATGAACTTTGATTTGTGCTTAAAAAACTTGGGGTGTCATTTCGTGTTTTGTGTCATATTTGCGCCACGCCATTCTGTCAGTGACAAACTTCCAGTTCTTCTTTGGGTGGGTATGGGTACCCTTTTGTGTGTCCGTATCGAGTTCGTGTCGTGCCTTATATCGTTGATCCTTTTAAAAACCTCGGATATTTTGAATTTTTAGAATAAAATGGTTTTTTTTAAAACTTTAAAAAGATTTTCTTGTGTTTTCTTCTGTTTTGCCCACAATAAGGGTATTATAGTAACTTGCATTTACCCCTTGATGGCGTGTCCACGTCAATGACGTGGACCCCACTTTACTGTTAATCCCCGGAGGAGCCGGTTACACCAACGCCGCGGTGGTGCAGGTGTAGTTTATGTGAACCATCTCAACCGACCTGGTCGTACGAGTTAGACCGGTACGTATCGGTGGCTGCAAGGCGCATGCAGTGGCGGGTATTGCGGACCACGCGTTTTCGGTCCAGCTGGAAGCAGCATGAACGTGGCTGCCAGGTGCGAACTTACGGGTCCCACCGAAGCCGCGTCAGAAGGTAGCCAAGAGTCGGATCGGGTTCTCGGGTCAATACCCGGTGGTTGGTGCATGGATCCACTACCCAAGATCCGATTCCACTTTACAACTTGCAAGATTTGCAGGGTATTAGTTAGATGGCTGCACCTTTCTCATGAAGCCAAGAGTTTCATTTCTCTCTCTCCCTCTCTCTCTCTCTCACACACACACACTCACATCGATATATGTATCTGTGGTTTTATTTACCTATTTATTTAATTTGATAAATCAATATCAACGTAGAACAGAAGAGTTTTATTTTCTTGATAGCATTAAAATTACCTTCTAAAGCTTGTTTTTGGGGGGAGGATTCACAAAATTTCAAATCCTTTTGAAAATTTCAACATGTAATTGAAAATTTTCAGAATTTCAGGCGGGGCAGTCACTCCACTCCGCCACAATGTGGGTTCGCCGCTGGCTCCAGAAGTGGTGTACCCACGTCGTGGTGTAGGACTGTCTCACATTGTCTCTACTATGGGTGAGTATAATTCAGTTAAAACCGATTAACCTAACTGAATCGGATCTATTGTGGAGTCCAGTTCATTTTGTCCACTCTTGGCTTAGAGACGTTACTCGTGTAGAAATTCCCATTCAGTTCATGCAGGTTCGGTTTCCAAGAGACCCTAGCCAAATTGATGCGATCATTATCACTCCAGATCCAGATTTTATCTCTAAAACAATAAATCCAAATTCGTAACTGTGAATCTATAAGAACCATGCATGGCATTTTTGTAAAAGCAAATTACAAAATTCCGTGGAATCCGACTTTTATCCAACTCCAAACCAGACACGACTTCAAACACTGACGCAAATGGCACTCTTGAGTGTGGAAGAAAACAAAGTTATCGAGCAGGCTCACATCACCTGGCTAGGAGGTCGACTTATGAGTTGAAGATCAAGAGTTCGATACTCGGGGTGTGTATCTCCCTTTTGTCACCAACCATATTGCACTGGAACAGAAATAGAAACAGAAACAGGACGTGGGAAATGGAGAAACGGTTATATATATAAATAAATATATATATATATATATATATATGTGTGTGTGTGTGTGTGTGTGTGTGTGTGAAACAAACAAAAAAGAAAAGAACTTTACAAATTTCAATAATGAATTCAACATATAATTACATTAAACTGATAAATATAAATATATATATATATATATACACACTTTTTATCAGGAATTGCGCTACTCCATTCACTAATAAATAAAACACGATTTTTCTAGTTGAGCAAAACCTATAGCAATAGTGGTCGGGTTTTTGATTGAAAGAGAGAGAGTCTAAAAGGTTTGATTATTCGGTCGAGCAAAAACAATATTAAAATCGTCAGAAGTGGTGGAAGGGTTTTGATCGAAAGAGAGAGAATTTGACCGTTAGCTTTAAAGAAAAATATTTTCCAAAAACACGAAACTCTAAGAAAATGTTTCTCAAAGACAAAAAAACTCTAAGAAAACATTTCTGTGGCGTTTAACGGGAAACATCTTCTAAGAAAAATCCGTGACGTACTTCATATTGTCCAAACAATTAGAGTATGATCCGAATCTTATGATAAATGGCCAGTGAGGAAGATAATGTCAGACTGGGTCGCTCATGTGCAAGAAATTAAAAGGTCTCATTAGATGAGGAACACTCTCGCGAACAACGTTCTCATCTATCTTGTATGAGTGATCATCCTCACCGTCGGCAAGGCTCTGAAACATGGAAGCCGTAGCCATTTCGTGTTTCGAAACAAAAGTACGAAAGATTCGTCCATGTTTCGATTGGGCTCAAAACATTTTATTAAAAATAAAATGCCTATTACGTGCAATAGCAATTTATCAGTCTCATAGCTCAATCGAATGAATATTAGTAAGGTGGAGGTCTTTAGTTAGATCTCAACCATAATGTATGTATACTGGTCTAACCATTGTTTTTTGCTGACATGGGTGTAATTTCTTTAAAAAAATAAGATTTTCAAATGACAATTAATGACACTGTGAGTGGCGTTAGTGGTGGTTATGAACTAATCACTATGAATATAAAATAAATACATATATATATATATATAAATATATAATTGGATCATCCCCATCATTGACATGCTCACTCATGTCTTATGTACTGTTTTTGAAAACCTTTTCTTAAAATTATACTCATGCCACAAAAAAAATACACAAACATCATATACTAACACATTTAGGTGCCAATATATTCAAACAAATGTGAACCATATATCTTAAAAGATAGATTATTGAGATTTAAATTTTGTTGTTATTGAAAAAGGGACTCGATAGAACAGTGTACAATCAAAGAATAATACAAATACGTCAAGTGAACTAAAATCATATAGTACAAGATGACAACTAAAAAAGAAACAACAAAGAAAAATCTGTTACCTTAGAGTATGTGATAGATTTTAGTTTGTGAAGTTACGATCGACCTCGCCGGAAGTCCTCGTGTTGCGCGTTCCAGCGGTCCAAACTAATGTGAAGGTTGTTTTACCCTTTAGATCCACTTTAAGTTAAAGGGTTGGAAATGTTAGCCACACACCTCACAAGACCAATCTAAACACTGTTACCCAATTGTGGTCATTTATTAGTGTAAATATAGTGGTAATACATAAATTAGATGCAACATGATCATCATGACGATTCCTTTTCCTAATTAAATTGCATTCATAATCAGTTAAACCTATGTCGATGATTGGCAGAGCCTTCACTTAATGATGGCTCCACTATTTAAGATTCTATCAAGCGCCTTAATACCAAAGTAAATGGAGAAAAACAATGAAGTTGCTTGGGATGATCATCAATTATTGTAGATGATTATTTTAATTTCTACCACGAAAATCATGCGTTCTGTAATGGTAAACAATTAAAATAAATATTTAAATCAGCTTGTATATGGTTTAGAACAGTCAAAATAAGTTATTAAGTGTTGTGAAAAAAATTATGATCATCTTATTTCTTTGGTTGATATAAGAGGTTAATATTAAACACTATGTGAATAGGGACCAAGTTAGAACCAAACCCAAGCCTTGTTGGGTGTGGATTTGTGGTCTCCAGTGGAGAGGTGTGGGATCAGCATGGGAGGGGTGGCTTTGCTATGCCCTCGGCTAGACATGGCCAGTTTCAAACCAAACCAGCAGCTTCAACCGGAACCAAACCGAACCGAGCTAGGAACTCGCTGGAACCAAAACCATTGGAATCAAACCCAGTTTGTTTTCAGTTCCAGCTTTTGTGGAACCGAAATCACATAGGAACTGGAATCGACAGTTTGGAACCATTGATTCTATAAAATTTTAATACTTTTTATCAAAATTTAAAAAATATATTTTTTGGTTCCGAGCACTTTAGAACCTAAATCAAAACCAAAATCGGCCCGACCCCGGCTTGGTTTCGCTTCCTGATTTTAGGCAAACTAGAACCGACGGTTTGAAACCGCCGATTCCGGTCATGTGTACCCTCCTGAGTTTGTCCCCGGCGTGAGGCTGATCTTTGTTATAGTGATTGACAGTCAATGGCTTTCTACACCCCTGTGACATAACTGGGCCGACTATCCTTGATGTAGCGGCCATCACCGGATTACCTATCTCGGGGAAGGAGATTCCAGTTCAAATTAAACACATTCTCCTCAAATTCGATTCTCCATTAAAAAAACAAAAGCCTTGAACAAGCTCTTCCTCAACGTGGTTTAATGATTTGAATTCTGCATTTGACTGAAATGAACCGAATTCCTGTCAAACGCCTTCAAACAGGAATCGTGTTGCAAATAAACCAAATAGTTTCTCGTAACTTGATTCATAGTTCAAAACAACAACAACAAAGCCTTTTCCTATATTAGACGGGGTCGGCTACATGGATTCTTTGTTTCCATAGAGCTCTATCATGTGTCATGTGAACAACAGTTAACTCACAATAAGCTAGATCATTCTTTATTGTTTAAAAGGAAAAGGGAGCAAGTACTACTCTCGCCTAAGCACGCTTAACTTTGGAGTTATATGAGATCCGGTGCTTTAGTGCTAGTATGATGGCACCCATTGGAGTGCCTAAATAATATCACCACAGTAGCAGCGTGTCTTACATATGAGATATTATAATTCATGATATTATGGACCCATTTTGGTGTCATATGGATTCAATCAATCCAAACCCATTGGATTTCAAATTTATGGAGAAGGATTTCTTATCTCTATGGGGTTAGATCGTGATTTGGTGTGAAGCCTTTATGCCATGGTTACTTCTAGCTCGATCAAAGGCGACACTTGCTGGCTGAACCTCGCTGGATCATTTCTGGTAGGGTAGACATGGCCGGTTCCAAACCGGCTTAGCGGTTTTAATCGGAACCAAACTGGATCAAGAACCGGTTGAAACCACAACCGGATTCGGTCATGGTTTCACCTGAAACCTTGACTGGATTGAAACTGTAAAACCGGTATTTTATAAAAAAAATCCTTTATATTCTATTTTTTAATATTTTTAACCGATTCCGGATTCAAGTGGTTCCAAAACCAAAACCAGAACCAACCCCAAGCCTGTATGATATGGTTTCAGGAACTCCGGAACCGACCATGTCTATGGTATGCAAAGGAGAAAAGAAGAAGGAGGCTTTGGAAGGCTCCAATTGAGCCTATCATCTAGGATAATAAATAAGCGTTGAGATCTCTTGTTTCTGGTCGTGTTGGTTATTTCGTGTTCTTTCAAGAGCAGGTCATGGGTACGCGGGCAATTTTTTCATGTTATTTCAGCAGGCATAAACAGGGGGGACTCTCGGTCTGTTCGTGTTGGGTGCTTTGTGTATGTTTGAAGTTGTGATTCGTGTCAAGTTCCATGTTGGGTCTGAAATAGGTGAACTTGAACATGAACTTGTTTTTTTTTGTTTCACTTTGGTTGGACACGAATACATCTTGTTTATGTTGGGTTTTCCCCTCAAGGAGAAACCCAATTCTTGTCATGGAACACAATCTGGTAAAGTGGCATGAAACGAATCGGGTCGGGTTTGAGTTGACTTGTTTTAACACGAAAATGAAATGACATGGCATAAACACAACACCGAAACATGAAATTGCTGGCAATACGTAAAATAATATTCAGGTTGACCTGTTTCGACACGAGTGCATATGACACGACAACACGAACCGAAACCGGGTTTGGTGCCCCTACCGTAGACATGGTAGGTTCGGAACCGGTGGTTCCGGTGTCCCTACGTGTTTTGACTACGACCAGGCTAACACTTCCATTTTCAGAATGAGGGAACTGGAGTCTAACGCTGAACGTGGAACGGATAAAACCAGGATTTTGGGCGTCGAGAGCAAGAAATGAGGAGGCTCTGCAGCTCTCTCATGGCCCTTCTGTCACTACGCTTCTCGGTGCTCTCCGGGCTCTCTGGGACGTTCGGGAAACATTTTTCCTGCCATTCCTCGTCATCTTCTCTGTCCACGTTGAGGTGGGGCGATGGGGCGGTCTCCATGGTGCAGGGAGCCTCTAGGGGTATCGGCCTCGAATTCGTAAGGGCCTTCTCCTTCGGGAAACTTCTTTTTGTTTGGAGGTTCTAGATTTTTCGGGTTTCTTTTTCAGTAGATTCCATTTTCATTTCTTATTAGCTTGAGTGAGCAAGTGGGTAGTGATGGAATTCGTCTTTTTCTTTTCCTTAAAAAACACTGGACAATGTGAGTGCAAGTTATATGCATAAACTGTCATTGTAGTGATACCGGGATGTGTGCCTTTGGAATGTGAAGTCATGATTGAAATGCAAATGGCTTTACATCGGAATAGGGTTATTTTGGAGTTCTCTAACATATTGTTAATATTTGAAGCTCAATTTTGTCTTGCATGAGCACATGTCTCACAATCTAATCATGTAACTGGTGAATTACCCAATGCGGATGTATGCTTGGGACCGTGGCGTTGTAATGCAAGCATGGCTACCGATATATAACATGCTTGAGTGTTATCATAGTTTTGGAACACCAATTTCTCTTTTGTTGGTTTATGCCAATTGCATAGTAGTGCTCATTTTCCTAATTCACGAACTAGGGATTTTATCATAAACCACAGTCCTTTCTGACTTTAAGCCATTAGGGTTCATTTTGCAATGCCAAAACCATCTGATTGGGATCTCTGTATCACGGCACAATTCAGCTGGTTTTGAAGGAGAAGTTGATTCTTTCTTTCTACAATATGTGGCAATATACTGCATCCAAGTCCTTGTTTGGGCAAAAGATACCCGCATGTTGTGATGGTGATGATTATAGATCCATCACCAGAGCCATACCCATCCTACGACCCCCAGCCGCTACTACTACACTAATAAAATTATAAAAGTTGCTCTTGCACACACCATTTATGGCAGAAATGCTGTTTCCCGTTTCATTCTTCCTAAGCATACTCAATTTCTCTTACAACAACAACAACTAAGCTTTTTCCCTCGGCTATATGGATTCTTTGTTTCCACAGATCCCTATCATGTGCCATGTTAGCAGTTAACTCCTAATAAGCTAGATCATTCTTTATTGTTTCTTTCCAACACTTTTGTGGTCGTCCTCTACCTCTTTTAATACTTTCCAAATTTAGTTTTTCTAACCTTCTTACAGGTTCTTCTTTTGATATTCTTTCTATATGTCCAAACCATCTTAAACGATGTTCTCTCATTTTATCCTCTATTGGTGCCACTCCTAATTTGTTTCTAATAACCTCATTATGTATACGGTCTTTTCTTGTATGACCACTCATCCATCTCAACATCTTCATTTCTGTCACAGATATCTTTTGTACATGTTGATGATTAACTGCCCAACACTCATAACCATAAAACATGGCAGGCCTAATTGCTGCTCTATAATATTTACCTTTTAATTTTAATGGTATATTCTTATCACAAAGAATACCTGATGCTCCTCTCCATAAAGCATACCCAATTTCTCTTAAACACAAATATTTGTAACTGGAAACACTGTTTCTGGAACACAACCTAGATTATCACAATTGTGAATGCTATGAGCTCTACAAATGCACTTTTGCGTTATGGGAATAAGTATGTTGATGGTCTATGTTTTCTTCATAGGACATAGTATGGTGTTTTTCATTGTAGGCTCAGTTGCTTCCAGATCAGGCTCTCTTGCTGGCCTTCCACCACCATATCGGGGCCTGGGCCCTACTTGGATCTATCTCATTAAGAAACAAGGAAAATGCATTCAACATTGTGGAAGTTGTGTATTCTGGGAAGTACACTTTTGATCTTTTTCTTTATTGTAGTGGATTTTGTCATGGCCCTCTCATCTCATCACATAGGCTCCTTATCATGTTCCTGGAACAACTTTAAATCTTTTGGTGCTCAAATAAATGTCATCTGCAAGTAAAAAGTAGTCGATATTGTTTACGACCATCACCACAAACTTGAAGAAATTTAACTTCCCTGACATCCTCATGATCTGTTATTTTCTTTAGGGGAAAAGGCTTCATTGGTTGTGTTCTGATAAATTCTTAAGAATTTACTTGAGTGAATTATCACTGCTAAGTATTCTAGTTAAAACACAAAGTCGTCATACCCCATGTTCCTCATTTCATGTCTCCGACTCTTTAGAACTATGGCACCCATGCCTAGTTGCTATGGTTTTGTAGCAGTGGGAATCTGGAATAACCACCAAGGATGTGAGAAATCTCCACAGGAACTGTAAAGCATTGAGGTTTCAAAGCAATATCATTAAAGTGAAATCCAAATACTGAGTTTGAGTCAGAGGGTAAGTTAAATTCTATTTTATCCAAATCTGCTCCAATCAAAATTCACCTTTAATGTTCAGTCTTTGACAGGTTCGACAACTATTAGAGAACCATGATAAGGGTCATGTTGTTGCTACCTGCCGCAATCCTGATCAGGCAGTTAGCCTCAAAGAATTAAAGAACAAGTTTCCTGAACGCCTCAACATACTTAAGCTGGACACAACTATTGAGACTACCATAGAGGTGTGTTACTTCTAGTTGCCTCTTGTTTCGGTTTTCAATCCTCTGGCGACCAATATAGATTCTAGATCAAGTGGAGTATATTATGTACCTACATTATGTTTGATAATACACTCGGAATTCTGAATGGAGGTTTACAATCCCCTCAACACTTCTTGCTAACGTTGTATGCCTTTAACTCCTCTAATAAAAGTTTTTGCCCTAACTCTAATAAAAATTGTACTTCAGCATTTGTTTCCCTTCCTACTGAAGCAAAATTTTCAGAAACCTTTTCAGCTATTCCTTTCTTTCTTTTTGTTGTTCACTGCATTTTAGTAACATATGTACGTTATATATCCTATGGCAGACAACAGCAAAATCTGTAACAGAGAGATATGGATATTTAAATCTTCTGGTCAATACGTCTGGCATTCTTTCAATACGTGATGTTTTAACTCCAGGTCTGAAATATCTTGTTGATATTTGTTTCAGTTTAAGTGGATCGGATGCTTGTATATGTTGTTTTACTTTCTAATTTCATTTCTCTCCAAAATATTGCACAAAACTTTGCAAAACGTTATGCGAGTACATATTATGTGCAGTTTTTATAAATTATGTTGTCTATGGATGAGTCATAGAGCGCTTCTTGGTAAATTTTGTGAATATCATCCTGCAGTCTAAGTTCCTTCTTATCAGTGAATAGGTTATCCTTGGGTTCTTGATCTTCATCTTGAATTTCTAATGTAGAAACATCATTGAGCAAAGTCCAAAGATCTTCTCTGCTGATGACATATGAGATTAATGCAGTTGGTCCCACCCTAGTGGTCAAGGTAAATAGCAAGTTATGTTCTTGTTTAACGCTTAGTTTCTTTCTCACCATGATTTTGAAGTAAAAGCAAACTTTTTGACACGCTGTTCACTAACTATGTATTGCACATGATTTGCTTGAACTTTGTTTTGAGGCAGTTGTTTTGTGTTCTCTCTCCTGCTATCTTATGGCTCTCTCCTGCTATCTTATGGCTCAATGCATAGCATGCTTGCTGTTACTCAAATATCTGCACGGTGATACTTATGAATTTGATTCAAATAGATCCACAAGACATGTCTCTCTAAAGTAAATAGAGGAACAAAATGGGATTGAAATGATTTTCTTAAAACCTCTCCTAAAAGATAAAGAGAAGCTCAAGAACAAGAATGAATCACTGAATCCTGGACGTTGCCTTCTAGGCTTCTTGCCTTACCTGTACCGTGCACATTTTCAAAGGAAACAGGAAATGGACCTGATGGTTAACATCACACAACGCAGATGATGATGCCAACTATGAGATTTTGGTTTCATGTGTTAGACACTGATTGATGTTTAACTTGTTAAACTAGGTACTTGATTTTGTGTATAGTATTAGTTTCCACTTATTCATTTTCTTGTTTTTATATAGAACATAGCATTGCAATGCATCCCTTTCACTAGTTTATGCACATGACTTGGGATTGTAAATGTGTTTGAATGAATCTAACATGTGGCTCTTACCAAATTGACACAAAGTTCTTGAATGAAGGGATGATCTTTTCTCAACTCAACAAACGGTGATCTGTTTCTGACAATTTGAGCCCTAACTTTGATGGACTCTGTGCATTATAGCTGCATAAAGTAGTTGTATGCATATCTTATATGTATTTCTTCGATGTGCCTCTGGTTCTTATAGTTGCTACTTTGGGTCTTTTGGAGTTGTTTGAATGCATTATCAAGTGGGGAATTAGATGTTGGATGTTGATATTAGACATGCTATTTCATACTCCAATGTCTTTTAATTATTCAATGATTAAATTGCTGGTCTGTGAATTTGCTTGCATATTGAACTACATCTCTCTATGTATATACATTGTATAGCACTGATTCGACACTGACTGCTTAATTTGCTAGCATATGTGGCCACTTTTGAAGCTGGGGGGAGGTGATGGGACTGAAGACAAAATTTCTGTTGTAGCAAATTTAAGTGCTAGAGTAGGCTCGATTGGGGATAATGGCATTGGTGGATGGCACTCATATCGGTCATCAAAGGCTGCGCTCAATCAATGTAAGCAGTGCACATGTCATTCTATGCGTTTGTTTTATCCCAATATTCTGGTGTTGACTATTTTAGTTGGTGCATGTGTTGGACTGATGTTACTATTTCTAAATGTACATATGTTGTTCCAAATATGAACAGAAAGCCACATGTATGAAAGCAAACAATTATTAAGGGGGTTCAGCATGAATTATGTTGAACGTTTGACAAATGAGGTGAAAACTGGGCCTTCATTGCAGCTTGTATGCACAATCAAACTTTTATCCCAACCGTTGAGCTTGAAGTAGGTTTTGAATAATGGATTTAAGTGATAGTATGCCCTACAAATGTTAACTAAACGGAAATTACTAATTTGTGTTATTCAGTTAGGGGAGATAAAAAATTATGACAAATTTGGATTGTCATCTACTTGACGATTAGGTAAACATGTGCTATTTTTATATCTACTTGACGATTAGGTAAACATGTGCTATTCACTTAGGGGAGATAAAAAATTATGACAATTTTAATTTCTATGTCCTCTGAAGTAACCAAATGATCAAACCTACATTCCATATATTCTGTCTTTGTTCTACTAAGCCGGAGGCCTTTGCATTCTAATGTTTCTCTCCATAGTTCCAATTTTCTATTAACTTTTTCCTTAGACTCCTCCACAAATAACATACACCAAGGTACTTCATCTTGAATATGTTTTGTTAACTCATCCATCACCGTTATAAATAAGTATGGACTTAAAGTTGATCCTTAATGTAACCCAATATTAACTTCAAAGAAGTCTGTCGTTCCTTCGTGAGTCCTCCCACATGTTTTTGCACATCATACATGTCTCTTATAAGGTTAATATATGTCATTGGGATACCTCTTTTTTCCAAAGTTCTCCAAAGAACCTCCCTCGGTACCCTATCATAAGCTTTTTCTAGATCAATAAATATCATTTACCCTAGGGTCAATTTTTCAGAGTGAAGGAAGAATTGATGGAGATGTTACATATAGAATTAATGCTGGTTGGTTAAAATGGAGAGGAGCTGGTGTGAATGGTAAAATATTTCAATAACATTCCAATAAACATAATAAAATAAACTTAAATGAATGTTCCTCCAATCTGCCTTTAGCCCAAAATCGGCTTCACACTGGCAGCCGTCTCCCCCTCTTGCTTATCCCTACTCTCTAACCCTAATCACATATTAATACCCTCTTCTAACTTAATTTCCTAATCTACCCTACTTAGAATTAACTATTTCTAAGAAGACATAAGACTCGAAATGACAAACTAACATTAAGACAGGACTTATTTACATGACTTGACTCTCATTACATACCAAGACTACTTTTCTTAACACTCCCCCTCAAGTTGGGTGGAAAATGTTGATGACACCCAACTTGGATAAGGTCTCCCTTAATATTTTGCTGGTAGTAGCTTTAGTAAAAAAATCAGCCCTCTGTTTGGAAGTATGAACATACTCCAGTTGGAATTCTCTATTAGATATCTTTTCTCTGATGAAGTGACAGTCAATTTCTATATGCTTGGTCCTTTCATGATATACTGGATTAGATACCATCTGAATTGCTGCACTGCTATCACAATATAAGGTTATAGGTGGTTAAGTGAATAACCCAATTCAGTAATCAATGAAAATATCCACTTTCCTTCACACATTGTTTGGGCTATAGCTCTATATTCAGCTTCTCCAGTAGATCTAGCAACCACTGTGTGTTTTTTGCTTCTCCAAGATATAATATTACCCCCAAGTAAAGTAATATATCCAGTGGTTGACTTCCGGTTATCATAAGAACCTGCCCAGTCAGCATCCGAATAAAGTTCAATATCCAAATTTGATGATTTCGAATAGAGTAAACCCATTCATGAAGTTGTTTTGAGGTATCGAAGAATTCTATATACTGCATCCATATGATTTTTTGTTGGTGAATGCATATATATCTGCTCACAATCCCCACTGCATAAGCAATGTCTGGTCGAGTGATGGTTAAGTATATAAGCTTGCCCACTAGCTTCTGATATTTATGGATATCTTTGAATTCTTCACTGTCCCCGTTATAAAATTTCTGGTTTACCTCCATTGGAATGTCACTAAGTTTACATTCGAGCATTTGAATGTCTTCAAGAAGGTCCATTAGATATTTTCTCTGAGTTAAGTAGATACCTCTGTTAGAGTAAAGAACTTCTATGCCCAAGAAATAGTGAAGTCTACCCAAATCTTTAATATCAAACAATTTATGAAGTCTCATTTTCAACTTTGATATTTCTTCAAAATCGTCTCCTGTAACAATAATGTCATCAACATAAACTGCCAGAATCGATATCTTTGTCCCTCTCTTGAAGAATATGGTATGATCATTGAGGCTTCTGCTATATCCCAAACTACATACTGCTTTGCTGAATTTATCAAACCAAGCTCTTGGAGACTGTTTTAACCCATATATGGCTTTATTGAGTTTACATACTCTATGAGAAGATGACAAATTTCTGGTCATTCCTGGAGGTAGTTCCATGTACACTTCTTCATTTAAGTCTCCCTGTAGGAAAGCGTTCTTAACATCCAATTGCCATAGGTCCCATCCCAAATTTGCTGCTATGCTAAGAAGTATTCTGATTGATGTAAGTTTAGCCACAGGTGCAAAAGTCTCTGTATAATCGATGTCATATGACTGACTGTATCCTTTAGCAACCAATCTAGCTTTATATCTTTCCACTGTTCCATCTGCCTTATATTTGATAGTAAATACCCACTTGCATCCTACTGTATGTCTATCAGAAGGCAACTGTGTGATGGTCCATGTATTGTTTTTAACCAATGCATTCAGCTCTTCGTCAATTGCAGCTTTCCATAAGGGGCACTTGATGGCTTCTTCAAACTTTGACGGAATCTTTTGTTTTTCAGTATTCATAATGAAGGTTTGATAGTTCTGAGAAGTATTGACATATGACACATAATTAGAAATTGGATATTTGACACATGCACGCATACCTTTGCGAACAACAATAGGAATCTCAAGATCATTGCCCACTTGTACTTGAGGATCTGATTCAGGGGAAATCTCTTTAGCACATGGTTCTTCTTGAGTGTACACAATCTGTCGGTGTCCTTTCTTATACGTCAGAATCTCTTTGTATGGCTGTGGATTCGCACTGTGACTGTCAACGAGCTCAGGATACTCCCCCTCACTAGGAACTAGTGGAAGGACACAAGGCGGAGGTATAGAAGCTTGCACGAAAGGAGAATAATAAGGGGTTAGTTCAAAAAAAGTAACATCCCGGGAAATGTATAGCTTTTGAAGCAATGGATCATAACATTTATAGCCCTTTTGAGAGGTCGAGTAGCCCAGAAATATACATTTATCTGACTTCGCAGCAAGTTTATCACGATAAGGAAGAGGAGTATGTACAAAGTAGGTACACCCAAATAAACGAGGAACAAGATGAAATGGTTTGGAGGATTTATCAAGAGTATGAATAGGACTCTCCCCCTGAAGAGTATGACCGGGCATACGATTTATAAGATAAACCGCAGTAAGAACAGCTTCACCCCAATAAAAGGTGGGACCATTACTTTGAAGGAGAAGAGTTCGGGCAACCTCGAGAATATGACGATTCTTCCGTTCAGTAAGACCATTTTGTTGAGGTGTATAAGGACAAGTAGTCTGATGAACAATGCCATGGGCTTGGAGATATGTGACTAACGAAGTCGCAACATATTCACCCCCATTATCAGACCGAAGAATTTTAACATTGGCATGGAATTGAGTAGAAATAAATTTATGCACAATAGGAAAAATAGAGGCAACTTCAGACTTGGATTTCATTAAGTACACGATGGTAAGTCGAGTACAATCATCAATAAAGGATACAAAATACTTATGACCAAACAAAGAGTTAACTGGACTAGGACCCCATATATCAGAATGAAGAAGCTCAAAAGGTTGAGAACTGCGAGAATCACTTAACGGATAAGAGACCCGCTGGTGTTTCCCATGTTGACACACTTCACATTGTAGCTGACATTTATTGGATTGGACTCGAAACTGAGGAACAATATATGGAATTTTGGAGACTGGTAGATGACCCAGACGATAATGCCAAAGACGAATATCTACATCAAGAGCGGAGATACTGCAGGAGGGGGGAGGCAGAGATGTATCTTCAAGAATGTATAATCCTCGCTGTAATTTACCATGTCCAAAGATTTTCTCCGTCTTCAGATCCTGAAAGACACAACCAGTAGGGTGAAAGGTTACACAACAATTTAAGGAACGAGTTAAAGAGCTGAAAGAAAGAATGTTTAGCGGAAAACTGTGAACATGATATACTGAGGGTAAATCTGAAAGACATGTAGAGACACTGTCCTGTCTAATCATGTAAGTAAGAGAACCATCGGCCAATTTAATGGGTGCCGGATCTGTAAGATTCTGGTAAGTGGAAAAAGAAGTGGAGTCGCCAACCATATGATCTGTAGCCCCTAAATCAATTATCCAAGCTTTTGAAGTGGAAGAAGAGAAGGGAGTACCCGTCATGGTATGTGTAGCCTGCCCGATGGTGGCGTGGGTGGGAGGAGCAGAGGCTTGTGCAGAGAATCGTTGTTCAAGACCGTCTAGGCGTTTGAGAATCGCCTGAAGGCCATCAGTGCTGGGAGTGGAACTGTCTGCAGAGTGAACTGAAGGATTCCGAGGGCGATAGTAATCTGGTTTACCATGTAATTCCCAACAATGTTCTCTGGTATGACGCGATTTACCATAATGGGAGCAGATCAATTTATATTTATCTTCTGGAGGAGGGCGGCCACGGCCACGACCACGACTCAGAAGATCGCCTCGGTTGCGAAAAGTGGAACTGTCTTCTCGAACCTGAAGTGCATGTTGGTCTGGGGTAAGAAGCTGATCCTTCTCAAGATTTCTGCGGTCTTCTTCTCTGATTAATAATGAGTAAACAGTGCCCAAAGATGGCAGTTCATCTCAGCCTAAGATATTCAGTTTGACTGATTCAAATTCGGGATTGACTCCCCACAATAAATCAAACACTTTCTTCTTTTCAAGGGCAACCTGCCGTTCAGTATAACAAGTAGAACACTGGATATTCGTGTAGTAAAAAAGTTCATCCCAAAGACCACGAAGATCTGCATAGTATGTACTAATAGATCGATTAGCTTGTTTGCATTTTCGGATTCGCTCCAGAATCTCATATTCTTTGGCAACATTCTTTTTCCGGGAATAAGCCTCAGCAACAACACACCAAATGGCATGGGCATAATCTAAAAACATAAACGTTTTTGCGATGGATGGAAGCATGGACTGGAGCAACCAGGATGAGAGTAAGGCATCTTCGCGTTTCTAGGTGAAATAAATACTGTCATGGGGCGTTGGAATGGGGGAGTGACCCATCAAATGTTCCCATCTCCCCCTTGCTACAATGGCGAGTTCCACAGAGTGCGCCCATTCCATGTAATTACGTCCATCCAGTTTAGTCGTGGTAATCTGAAGAGGTTCCGTTTTTTCAAAGAAACCAGAGGAGTTACCGTGAGGAGAAGAAAGATCAATGCCTTTACCTTTGTCAGCCATTACAGACGAATGAGAGGCGACGTATAAGGGCAGTAGTCAAGCTGCACTAAGAGAACTTGCAAGGACAGCCACAGCAAAAAATGGAATGCGTCACAAGGTAAATAATGGAGCAGCGAAAAAAAATGTGGATCACAAATCAATAGAGTGATGCGAGCTGCTCTTCAGATTGCTGCAAAATGGCGGAAGCGATGTGAAGGTGGGTAATTGCGAACAGATTGCAAGATGGAATCGGCCTTCCAAAAGGTTGATGAGAAGTGACAAGTGGCTGGACGTCTGATCGCCGAGAGACTAGCAATAGACAGGATCGCAGGGAGGCTAGCAAACACAAAATCGCATGGAAGGCTGCTGGACGTCTGATACCATGTTGTGAATGGTAAAATATTTCAATAACATTCCAATAAACATAATAAAATAAACTTACAATGAATGGCAGATTGGAGGCATTCCTCCAATCTGCTTTTAGCCCAAAATCAGCTTCACATTGGCAGCCGTCTCCCCCTCTTGCTTATCCCTACTCTCTAACCCTAATCACATATTAATACCCTCTTCTAACTTAATTTCCTAATCTACCTACTTAGAATTAACTATTTCTAAGAAGACATAAGACTCAAAATGACAAACTAACATAAGACAGGACTTATTTACATGACTTGACTCTCATTACATACCAAGACCACTTTCCTTAACAGGAGCATCATGTATTCTTTGTGATAATAAGATACCATTAAAATTAAAAGGTAAATATTATAGAACAACAATTAGGCCTGCCATGTTTTATGGTTCTGAGTGTTGGTCAGTTAATCATCAAAATGTACAAAAGATGTTTATGACAAAAATGAAGATGTTGAGATGGATGAGTGGTCATACAAGAAAAGACCGTATACATAATGAGGTTATTAGAAACAAATTAGGAGTGACACCAATAGAGGATAAAATGAGAGAACATCGTTTAAGATGGTTTGTGTTAATATGTTTTGTAGTGTCATGTCGTGTTATGTCATGTCGTGTGTAGTTTTGTGTCTAAGTGTGTAGTTATGTGTATAAGTGTGTCTAAGTACAAGTCGTGATTGGACCCAATGGATCTGGATCAGATCCATTGGGAACCATATCCTATACTTAGGGTTAATTATGTCTTTTAAGTTAGATTAGGTTTAGTATAAAGTCTGGGATTCATTAGGGTTGTAGTTAACAAGAAAAGAAAATAGATCGGCTGCCAGAAACAGGGGGCCGATTATGTCAGAATGTCAAATGATGATGAATAAACGATTTTCTTCAATTTGTGTCAATGAAATCTGTTGAATGGAAGCAATATGGTATCAGAGCCTTGCATGTGGATGTAGTGGTTGTCGAGGTACCTAATTCCTGAAAAGAATCACAGGTAAGTTGATGTATTAATTTTCTGAATGTTTGATGAAAAAAAGACTATATATAAAGTCATCAGACAGAGTATCAATCAATATATTGGAACAAGAGTAATCGTGGGTGACAGAAACAAAATTATTCAAGGGGAGATCAGTGACAGCAGGTGACTAGTCGCAATAGAGAATCGTCAACATCATCAATATTGACGGCAGGAAGTAGTGACAAATATTGCATCATAAGTCACAGTTAAGAATCGTCCATTTCATCTATACTGACTACAACTTTGAACCATGAGTTGTAGTGGAAAATTATTATGAAACATTGACTGAATCGTCAATATCACCACCGATAACAATCTGTACATTGACTGAATAGTCAATATCACCACCGATAGCAACCTGCAAAACAAAGGCAGTGTTAGAAATATTGAAAGATTTTGTTGAAGGAATACAGAGATAGTTGAAACTACAGATACAACAAGTCAGATTAAGCACTACATTAAGCACTACATCAAGTATACAAGATAACGTGTGCTGCTAGCATCATCAATTAGCATATTAAGGAATAAAATCTTAATACCTTTAAAACTTGATCGAGATGGAAGAAAAGTTGAAAGAGGAAACTATGTCAGCCATATATGGACAGGATCACAAGATCGAACCATTTCAAATTACAAACATTCATTTAGATTGAAGAAATTATAGAGAATGGGTTAGGTCTATCGAACTAGTATTACGATCCAGAGGAAAAGCTTCTATTATCAGACAGAATTCAGCACCTCTAGAAGGAAGCAGTGCAGACTATGAATGGTGGGTGAAGGAAGACGCTCTTGTAAGTTCCTGGCTAATTCAATCTATGAATCTATCTATCAATAAAACTTTTATGTATATGGAATCAGCGACTGAGATTTGGACTGCAGTAGAAGAAGCTTACTCTAGACAGAAGAATATTGCAAAAGAATACGAGATTATTGAGAAGAGCAATTATTAGAGAGGAAGAGACTCATTCAGAGGTAGAGGAAGATGCATGAATTAATACTATGATGATAAGAGCAAACTACAATACACACATTGTGGAAAGAAAAGGCACACAAAAGAACAATGTTGGGAAATTATTGAAAAACCTCCAGAATACAGAGATTATGGCAGGAAACTCACAGAATATAAAGATTTTGGCAGTCACGTGGCAAACATATACTATTAGTATATGTGGATGATATTATTGTAACAGGTGATGACTTCGAAGAAATTCAGAAATTAAAGAAGGACCTTCTTCAGTTATTTGATATTAAGGATCTTGGAAGATTACATTATTTTTTAGGCATTAAAGTAGCCTATTCAGGAAGTGATATATTTCTGAATCAAAGAAAATACGTTAGATCTTTTGCAAGAGGTCAGGATGGAAAATTGTAGACCTACATATACTCTAGTGGATGTGAATCATAAGCTATAACTAGAGGATGGAGCTAAAAAGGTAGATATGACAAAATATCAACAATTGGTTGGAAATTTAATATACCTAACCATCACACGTCTAGATATAGCATATGCAATGAGTATAGTAAGCAGATTTATGCAATCCCCATCTAAGCATCATATGGATGTTGTGTTCCACATATTAAGATATCTAAAGACAACTCCAGGACATGAAATCACTTACAAAGCTAATGATCACACTAATATTGAGATTTATACAGATGCTTATTGGGTAGGTTCAGTAGAGGATAGAAAGTCGACTACATGATATATCACTTTGATTGGTGGCAACATAGTTTTATGGAAAAGCAAAAAATAGTCGGTTGTAGCTAGATCGACAGCTGAGGCAGAGTACGGAGCAATAGCATTAGGTATATGTGAAGGAAAATGGCTGAGATCTTTACTGATGGAAATGAATTTATTTACTGGAAACACTATACTCATATTCTGTGACAGCAAAGCAACTATTCAGATAGCGTCAAATCCGGTGTACCATGAAAGAATAAAACATATTGAAATAGATTGTCATTTTATCCGAGACAATGTACATGCAAAAGAATTTCAGTTAGAACATGTGCAATCAGGACAACAATGTGCAGACATGAACAAAAGCAGTTACCAGAGATATACTTCAGAGATTGTGTAACAAGTGGTGTAACATTCATCTTTCACCCAACTTGAGGGGGAGTGTTAATATGTTTTGTAGTGTCATGTCGTGTGTAGTTTTGTGTCTAAGTGTGTCTAAGTACAAGTCGTGATTGGACCCAATGGATCTGGATCAGATCCATTGGGAACTGTATCCTATACTTAGGGTTAATTATGTCTTTTAAGTTAGATTAGGTTTAGTATAAAGTTTAGGATTCATTAGGGTTGTAGTTAACAAGAAAAGAAAATTGATCGGTTGCCAGAAATAGGGGGTCGATTATGTCAGAATGTCAAATGATGATGAATAAACGATTTTCTTCAATTTGTGTCAATGAAATGTGCTGAATGGAAGCAATAGTTTGGACATATAGAAAGAAGATCAAAAGAAGAACCTGTAAGAAGGTTAGAAAAACTAAATTTGGAAGTATAAAAAGAGGTAGAGGACGACCACAAAAGTGTTGGAAAGAAACAATAAAGAAACAATAAAGAAACAAACAAAACTTATTGGGAGTTAACCGTTAACATGGCACACAATAGGGATCTGTGGAAACAAAGAATCCATGTAGCCGACCCCGTCTAGTATGGGAAAAGGCTTAGTTGTTGTTGTTTGTTGTACTAAGAAGTAGACGTTAACCCAAGTTTATGTGGATGTCTTGATCTGGCTTGCTTCAGTGCAGAATCTGTTTGAGTTAATTCATTTCATTCAATTTTACCATATATGTGACACTAGCTCATTCCTGGGAACCTTTTTTCAACTTTTGGTAATTCTATCACAAGGTGAGGATTCAATTAGAAACAAACGGAAGTTTCCCAGCCCACTCAAAGTAAACTCCTGGTGCATGACCGACACCCATAGACAATGCAAGCAAGCTTGATGGGGGGGTCTTACTAAGGGATTCAAGAAGGGAACTTAGAACTTGTCGTGACACACTTTCACAGGTAAACCTCTCCAAGTTTCAGATTGAGGCACCCGTTGGTAGTGAGAGCCCATGTGGGCTAACATCTGTTTATTGTCGGATGAAAAGTTTGAATCTCGAATTATGGGTTTATCCCACAAACTAGTAAACCTGTGAATGTGACTTTATGATTTTTTGGGAATGCCTATTTTATCATTCTCCCATGATATAAAGCTCCAGAGAAAACTCGATACATTCTAAATGCACTTATTTATTATTTTCCAACCAAAGGTTCCCTTCATGTCAATCTTCATCCATGTTTTACTGTATCAGGTACTGTAGCACTGTGCTAACCACGACTATACCTGCAGTGACGAAGACGATATCAGTGGAGTTCAGACGAAGAAGGGATCCAATCATCTGCATTCTGTTGCATCCAGGCACTGTCGATACTGATCTCTCCACACCTTTTCAAAGAAATGTACCTTCAGGTAAGCTTTTCACTAAGGAATTCTCAGTGGAGAAGCTTCTAGGCATAATAAAAGGTGTTAAAATCAGTGACAATGGCAAGTTCTTTGCTTGGGATGGTCGAGAAATTCCATGGTGATCTCTTTGTTGCAGAATTCAGTTAATAAATCCCAGGCTTGAACTAATCAAAACGGGAACTTGATTGCTTTTGAAACATGCAAAGTTAATCCTCCTCTCAAATCTTTCCTTGGCTTCTTCTAAATTATATCAAGCACATTGTTTAGGGTATATTTCATTGTAAATGACCTCAGCACAATCAGTTGGAATAAAAACTAAGGGTGCACACTCGAAAATCTGCATCTGAATAATTTGAATACCGTTATGTTTTAGCCCTTTGGTTTGCTTCCTAGTTCTTTCAGCTCAAAGTGCAGATGCATTATTTTGTCATCATTAAGCCTGTGTGGCATGTATCATTCTCTACAGTATGTGGGTGTGTTTGTGCTGTTTTTTTTTTACAGTTGCCGCTAGTCCCTGGAGATTTTGCCATTGGAAAAACGCATTCATCGCCTAATGAACTGACTCTTTTGTAATAGTACGAATTAATAGATTAAATCACCAACAACTCGAAGTGCTGAACGCTTGTCTTGAACCTGAATGTCTTAACCTTGTTATTGACAAAGAATTGGCACTGATTATTTGGGAGCAACAAGTGTATGCCCCAGGCATCAAATTCATGACCCTCCACCTAACGGTTCTCTTTGGTCAAACCCCTAACCGGGAGAGCCATGGCTTTATGCCGCTTTACAACTTATATCTGGTAAAGAAATTATTGGTGTCCATGCGCATCGTACATTTTGTGGTATTTCTAAATAAAATATATTTGTAAAAGGGCTAGAAATACAAGGCACTTCGTGGCATCATCAAGTGAGAGCTGGGTTTGCAAAACAAAGTATGGTAACGTTGATCGATGCTGCTTTAGCGAAGATTGCTTGAAAGTTAGATATAATTTTGTATGTAATTATTGTGTTGCTTATATGAATCTCCATCATTGATCCGTACTCAGTTGACCAGAGGCAGGCGTACTATAGATAGAAGACGGAAAATGGCAGAATCTATATGGTTTTCTTTTTTAACCCCACTGTGGCACAAGGCTCTATCTTGGTTTTTACTTAAAGAAATCTATCTGTACTTGGCCAATTCTAAGATGCGTCAATCAACTTGTGGGTTTTTTTATCTTTTCGAAATGTAGAGCCGAGCACTTCCTTAATTTCTACTAGGACCCTCCATCAAGCTTACGTATAAAAGGTTCACGAAGCGTGCTTAACTGAAGGAGCTTCATCTTTACTTGGCTGCAAGATTTGTTCCCTGCACCTTTATTCTCATCCCAACCCCTCATCAAACCTCCTTGGGAGCAACAGCCTTTGAAATCAACAAAAGCAATAAGAACCTCCATTCATGCAGACAAAGTACATCATGAACTGTTCTTGGGAACAACAAAAAACTCTCAAACCAAAAGGAAAAGCTTACAAGATCACTACAGAAAAGGGACATGGTCCATGGGCACCTCTTTTTATCTTTAGGCAAGTTGGGTTTTGGCAGACACTTACCAGATGCATGCCCTGGGTATCGAACTTTGTGAGCTTCAACCTAAAGGTTTTTTTGGGGCAACCCCGTAGCCATGAGAGACATGGCTCTTTGTGTACCTCCACAAATTCTTGCCTCTGCTTCTTTTCATGCTTCTGCCTTCCTTTCGTCCTTCAAGTTATGGGCTGCTGACAAGTGGGTCATGCTATTTCCACAAGTCACAGCCATGTTTAGAATCTTTAAAAGAGGTGGTCTGCTAATCGTCCAAGCAGTTCTGCTATGAACTACCTGTTAGCTCATGCGCTGCTGCTTTCATAGCAGGAAGAATGCCATAATCAACGGCAAGAATGTAAGGATGGGGGCGCTCCCTGATGTCCAAGATACGCGGAATGTTGCTGATATATGTGGTATGTGTTTTTAGTATAAACTATGACCTGAGTAATGTTTTTAGTTTATGATCCATTGTGCCATGACGTGACAAAACACTATATGTATATATGTAGTTATTATATTCGTATACTTACGTCAATGGCTGTTTGTATGTCATCATGGAATCGAAATTCAATTTTGCCCAGCTTCGAATCTGTCCTTGTCACTCTATTTCCTTATTCTAAGAACCATGGCTGCCTTAAGATGGTTTTTCACTTGAGGTATCCTTTATTTGAGTTTACTTCTCTTCAAGACTTGACATGAAGACTTGTTTACGATTGATAAGAATTGCATATTGGGTTTTAAAGTCTGCCATGGATAATGTTGAGTACAACTTTGAATTGAAACAACAATTAGCGGTTCTGGCAGTGAATTCCAAAAAGAAATGGTTGCTTTCGATGTGTCTTCCGGAGATGCACATCCTACATCTGCTAACATAAAATTGCGATTGTAAAAGGCTGGAAATGCAATAGATTGCAATATATCAACCAGTAAATGTTGAGCTTTGTGGTTTGGTAGGAAATAGAACGAATTCAATTCATGCAAACAAGATAGGGTGTTCTAGCAGGGCAGAAAGCGTAGCGGCTAGTGGATGGTGATGATGCATGAGGCGGAGGCAGGAGAACATCAGAAGGTATTGCAGAGGGTGATGTTCATGGGATGCACAGAGCGGAAGCTTGCGCCAGAGCATTCTGTTTTTGTTCCTGTGCTTTCAGATAAACGAAAACCTTGGTTTTGAATTCCCAAGACATACTCGAACATCTGAGATCAACTTATCCGGAACGCATAGGTAACTCAAATCTGAATACCGGCAATACAGAAGATTTGCCAAATAATCATTTTCATGAGTTGCAGTGTTCTTAATGAATAAGTTACTCCTTGCAGTCAATGAACCTCGTCTCCAACAAAAATCTTAACTAAACATGCTAATACATTCTCTGCAAGCTTATGAACTCATTAAATTTGGCAACTTCGGTTGAATTAAGGGAAATTTTCATGGACTTTGGAGATGTTTTATTCATGACGATATACTTCAACATCGCCTAATCTTCTGTCGCATTAGAGGAACCAATGCTCACCGTAGAAGGAGTTCAAACAGAAAATTAGGAGCTTCACATGGTACACTTGGTTTAGTAAGATGGAGAGTTCATTCCGTATCATTCAAAGTTAAAACTATGAGCAATTAGGTGCAAATTCTTATTAGAACTATTGCCATCAAAATAATGAAAGAGATGGAACTTCTTTCAGCACTCACTCTCAATATAGAGGGTCCGCAGCTCTGGGGAACTTCCGATGAACGATGCAACATTTTTGAATCTCAACTTCAATGTAATGGACGGATGGCCATCAGTTCCAGCATGCTCAACTGCTCAGTGTTCATCAGGTGAGCCTTCTAAAGCAGACAAAAAAATTGCCAACAAAAATGGGGAAAAGTATCAATAGTTAGCACAAGATTCTGTAAAATACTTTCTCAGCAGTATTCGGATCACATATTACTTTCTTAATGCTGACAGAAAAAGATCTTTCATATATGCTAAAGAACTATACTCCGCCAAAAGTAAATGCGCATTACTAAATCAATTAGGGTCATTCAATTGGACTGGCCAATACGAGCGTGTAGTGTAAACTAACACTACTCCATATTTCTGCTTCACCCATAGAGGGGGGCACCTGACTGAACCGAAGAATGACTGAATCTAGCGGAACTACAACTTTGAGATTTGTCTGATACATTGGCTGGAGAAACCATGATTTTAGCTTTAGCAATGGCTGCAAAGCATGAACAGGAACCATGTGCGAACCAAACCCAACATTACTCATGATATTGATATAAACCTTTTCTCTTGCAAATTCTCAAAATGTCATTGTACATAGGAATTGTAAAATCTTCTTCATCTGTTGGAGTTAATGAATTGAAGATGAATTAGAAGAAGAGTTGAGCAGATACAGATAAAATACCTAATAAAACACATACGTTACTCAGGAATGAGCAAGCCCTAATTCTTGACCAATATAATAAAGAGTTGACTGATTGATCTTTTCTTAGTCCAGTTGGAGCAACACCAAATTCGAAGGGTCCCATGAGTGGTACAGCAACCTCAATTCCTTAAAATTCAATTTGACGATCCTCAAATTCCTGAGCTGTGGACCACAAATCTTTAGATTATGTCTTACTGAAATATCTGTGTAGGATTAAGCTTCCAAGCTGTAGGAACAACATAGAATATGAGGAAGGAAAAGTTGTTCAGACTTAGGCTCTTGTCAAGAGTTCATCTCGCCCGAAGCAGCACTTCATAGCCAAAAAAGCAGCGTGTCAACTGCTGAATGAATATACCGTTGAATGAATCAAAAAGATTGTATAGCATTGAAAGAGCCGTTTGTGAGATACACTTTTTGAGACTTAACTCTTCAACTTTCTTTAGTGCAACAACATAATGCAAACAACGGTAACTCTTAACTGTTGAACAAGTCATTGGCATTGCATATCTGCAATTATTTCCTTCATGGCATAATAAGAACCGGTTTACATGATTCAATCAGCCACTCACAAAATTTCTGATCGAACATGCCCATGTTATCATCAACCATAAAAGCATGAATTCTGTTCTTACTCTCAATCCAACTGTATGCACGATCTTTAGTCAGTCCTCGATCATTCATCAATTTTCGGATATAGATGCCTTCTCCCACATTCCTAAACCAGCATACATGTTAGCAAGGAGTACATAGGAAGACGGATTATGTGGTTCAATCTGAAAAAGCTTCTCTGCTACTCGTTTTCCAACATTAATATTAGCATGAACTCTACAAGCACCCAGCAACACCCCCAGTGTAACTGGATCAGATTTATGCTCCGATTCCTTAATAAGTGCCTCTGCTTCTTCAAGACAGCCTGCACGACCAAGAGAGTCCACAATGCATGTATGGTGATCAGCTAATGGGATTATTCTGTGGTCTTCCTTCATGGAATTGAAGTACTGGATTGCCTGTTCAACCATACCACAGTGGCTGCAGGCAGACAAAACTGAAACAAATGTAATGCTATCTTCATTGGATTTTAACATTTGTTCAAACAGTTCAATTGCTCCATGCCATGACCACTCTGTGTAAATCCATTGATCATCTCATTCCAGCAAACTACATTTTTCTCTGGAATGATAGAAAAACAGCTATATGCATCTTCTATGCTATCGGATTTGGCGTACGTCTATCAGGGCCAAACCCACAAATATATCATGAATGAATCCATCTTTGATTATGTGTGAATGCACTTACTTGCCTAGAGCCAAGGATGATATCCTTGCACATGAACTCAATATAGCTGTAAAAGAAAACTGTCAGATGAATACCTGCCTCCAGCATCTGCTTAAACACCATATACGCTTCATCATGAAGAGCATGGAGACTAAGCCCATTCATCATCGAGTTCCATCCAACCACATCTTTTTCTGCCATTCTAATGAAAATTAATCTGGCTAAATCAATATTCCTGCACTTAGAATACATGTCAACTAGATGAAAACATCATGATGAAGGAAAGCTTTTAATGAAGCAGCATGCACCTGTCTCCCAAACTGAAGAAGACCTAATCCAGCACAAGAGATAAGGATAACAGAGATGGTCATCCGATCAGGCTGAACCCCAGAAGACTGCATCCTCCTAAGCAATTGCAGTGCCTCTTCATTTTGTGCTTGCTGACAATACCCTGCAATTATGGTGTTCCACGAAATTAAGGATGCGTTCACCATCTTATCAAACACCACCCTTGCAGTATTCAAATTCTTGGTTTAGACAAAAGCACCGAGCAAGCTTCCATAAGTAACTTCATCTGGTTCAAAACCACTATCTTGCATCAATTGCATCATCTCCTTTGCTTTCTCAGCTTTGCCTTTTTGCCCATTACCTGCTATCATTGTGTTCCAAGACACTGTGTTATGTTGAGGCATGTTTTGAAATATAGATTGTGCATCATCCATATTGACAAATTTTGCATACATGTCAATCAAACAATTTCCAACCAAAAGATCCAAATCATGTCCAAATTTAGCAGCTAGGCAGTGCAACTGTCTACCCAGTGAATTCTCTGTGCTGTCGCATGTATAGGGAGAAACAATTTCTTTTTGATCAGTGGCAAAAACTACTTCCAATGCTTGGTCTGAGGCATATCTGTTATCGTACACTCTGGCATTTCTAGCACATATGCCGAGAATGCTTGAGAATGCAACTGCATCAAGCTGAACCCCAGTCCTATGCATTTTGCCAAACATATGAAATGCCTCATTGACCTGATCTGTCAATGATAGCCCAGTCATCAAAGCAGTGCATGATACTTCATTTGGTTGAGCCATCCCATCAAATATCCTGTATGCGTCAACCAAGAACCTGCATTTTGCATACACACAAAGAAGCGCATTCTCAACGTACAAATTTGAATCAAACCCAGATCTAACAATCTGACTGTGGCACTGTCTTCCCATGTCAAAATCTCCACGTTTTCCAGCTGCACTAAGAACACTAGCAAGAGTAAAATGACTGGGTCTAAATCCTTCCCTGTTCATCTCTTGATAAAGTACGAACCCTATATCGACATAGTCACCCTGAACAAACCCACTAATTATAGTGTTCCAAGAAACTACATTTCTCTCAGGCATTGCAGATAATAATCGGTGTGCATCGTCGATAAATCCATGTTTCACACATGATGGCATTCCAGGAATACACATTTCTTTGTGGAATCTTCTCAAACACTTTGTGGGCATTTCGCACATCACCAGATTTTGCAAAGAACTCTATGAGTCTGTTTCATTCGAATGCGTCATGAAATAAGATGAGCCTAAACATTTGTCCAAGAGTAATTCTAGCCCATTTGGAGGGGTATTTTCTGCTAATGAACGATTGGAGGAGGTTGGCAATGTTGGTGGAGTTCGAAAGCACTTCTCCATTGACCAAACCGCCTCTTCCCATGCAGAACAATAAGATATTCTCTGTTTCATTCGAATGCGTCATGAAATAAGATGAGCCTAAACATTTGTCCAAGAGTAATTCTAGCCCATTTGGAGGGGTATTTTCGGCTAATGAACGATTGGAGGAGGTTGACAATGTTGGTGGAGTTCGAAAGCACTTCTCCATTGACCAAACCGCCTCTTCCCATGCAGAACAATAAGATATTCTCTGTTTCATTCGAATGCGTCATGAAATAAGATGAGCCTAAACATTTGTCCAAGAGTAATTCTAGCCCATTTGGAGGGGTATTTTCGGCTAATGAACGATTGGAGGAGGTTGGCAATGTTGGTGGAGTTCGGAAGCACTTCTCCATTGACCAAACCGCCTCTTCCCATGCAGAACAATAAGATATTCTCTCTGTCTATGCATATTGAACATCACTATGCATATCGATGAGCAGAAACCATGGGAACGGAGAACTAAGCATGACTAACAAATGGAATATTGCATAGAACTACGATGGGTACTTTATATCAAACACCACCTTCTCTAAATCGCCCAAAATCAAAGGTTTCGGTTTTCCTTTTCTTCCGCTCTTCTGATGCACAAGCCTCTGCCGCGAGATACTCCCGCGGTATTTAAACTTTGGAATGGATTATACAGTGATCCGTCGGATTCGACACGGGACACATTATGTTGAACGGAAACCTCAAGCCGACGGTCACTGAAGTAAAAGCTTCAAGGGGTGATGCGATGCTTTCAAATTGGGCTTCACAGTGACGCTAGAAGACGACTCGAGACATCGTGTTGTACCGAAACGTCAAGTTGCTTGTCGTAAGAATAATTTGGAAGCGGTTATGAAACGCTTCTATGTCATGTACGACATTGACACGTAAAGACGAGTGCTGACAGAGCTGAGCATTAACGGAAGAGAGAGAGTGTGCATACGGTCGGTGGCATTGAAGTCTATCAAAGAGCGCTCCGACGCCGTAATCCCGAGTACCCATTCAAGATCTTTTCATCTGCAAATCAAGGTGACCACTCAAAACACTAACCATATTCGCCCCTAACGACGATCCAAGCTTTTATTTTGTGCCCGATTGCTTTCACTATGAGGTATTTTATGTCTCTTTCGATCTGCCAATCACTGGGTCAGAACCCGCATCTACGGTGTTTCTTTTCGTTTTCCCTTACAGAAGAATGAGAAGTTTGTGTCAACACCAGTACAACAAGAGAGGGAGAGGGACAACCTATGCTTGAACGACCATGAGCATGGGTGAAAGATCTCGAGCGGAAAATTTCCTTACTCCAAGAGAGGCTCTCTAATTGCAGAAAGAGAATCAAACGCTTAGGCATGCATGCGGTGTGCCTCTGTGTGTGTGTCTGGTTTTAATTCTGGGAGTTATATAATGATATCAATGACATAATAACAAAAACATATTGTTTCAGGAGTGAGAAGATCTATTTGTTTCAATATCGGAAATGAAATGTCACGTTGAGCATAACAAGAACGTATTGTTTTAGGAGTGAGAAAATCTATTTGTTTCAATATTGGAAATAAAATGTCAGGTTGAACGTTGTCATATTGACATGCTTCCCACACCCAAAGGAAGTGATGCCATACGTATCATATTGAAATGGCTATTAAGCTCGATCTTCTCACAGCAGCATTTAACTCAAAAAGCACGATCATGCTTTATGATTGGAAATGGAATTAGAAAAAAGAGAAATTAGTGCGTTAAGACTGACAATCTGTGTGTTCCGAAATATCAATGAAGGTTGGAAGCTATTTTCTAGATTGACTATGGTTTCCTTGTGACTGAAATGCTCACATTTTATCTGTCTAGTCACCACGGATCATATATATATATATATAATGTATAATTGACGATGGCTCTTTCTTATATGGGCTTTCATAACCTGAGAAAATGTGTGTTGTGTGAGAGTAAATCGATATTAAATTATTAATGCTAAATGAGTGTGAAATGTAAATAGAGATTACTAATTTTACATTAAATATTAATAACAATGATATATATATATATATAATATAGTGTTATATTTTAAATGTATTTATATTTCCATTTAAATACCTAAGGTCAGTTTTATATAGAGTTTGAAAATTTGATCTAGTTAACGGTAAAGGATATGCAGTTTTACATATATATATATATTCTAGTTAGTAAAGAAAATATCAAGACTTTTGCACTAGCCGTCTTGCACAGAACATCCTGAAATTTAGTAATGTTGCATCAAATAGGCATGTCCGCAAACAATTATCATTATCTTTCCAAACAGCAAAACCAGAATTCAACTCCTGAATTCACTAGTCGCACCACCTTCTGCTGCAAAAGATGGCATCTTCTCTGCAAGCTTACAAACTCATCAACGATGGCGAATGTAACATTCGAACTGACGGTGATTCTCATTCACTTGAGTGATGGCGAAATCATGACGATATGGTTCACCAACTTCAGCTCATCTTCTGTCCCTTGAAAGGAACCGACGCTCACACTTTGCAGACGTTCTAGCACAAAATCAGCAGGTTCATACATCAGTGCACTTGGTTCTGACAGACAGAGAACTGACATCTGTACAATCCAAGTTGCCATTAAATGAAGCAATGTCAAAATCACATTCAAATTCTTGACTAAATAGTTGCCATGATCACAAGGATGAAAATCTTTTAATTTGCTTTAAAACTCACTCTCGATGTAGGGTGTCTGCAGCTGTGGGATGCTTTTGAGGAGATATGTGAACTGTTCTTCTTTGATATTTAATTCCAATGTACATGAACGGACAACCATTAGTTCGAGCCTGTTTAGTTGGCTCTTCTGCATCAGGTTGGCCTACTCAGGTGCACCACAGATTCGCCACCCAAAATAAACCAAAGAAAGAAATCATTGTTAGCACGAGATTCACGAAATATTTCGTTAGCCGTTCTTATCACAGTTGACTAGCTGAATGTTTTCAAAAACAATGAGCGAGTTCATATGTGTGAAAGAAACCCCACTCTACTGAAAAAAAAAACACTAAATTTTCCATTCAATTTGACCTAATTAAACTAAACCTGGCAATATGAGCGTCCACTGGAAACTAAGGGAAGCACACTGCATATCGAATGAGAAAGGGTCTCAGCAGCATTGAACAGCACATAACTGAAATAAAATAAACGCAGAATCAACCATCTGCTGCCAAGAGCTTGCTTGCTCTAACAAAATAAAGAACAATTAAGCAAATCTTGTTGCTAGATAAGATAAATCAACAAGCATACCACTACATTTACGATGCATTTGCAACCTTTAAGGGTCCTGATTTGACCAATGCTCCCGAAGAGCTCACTGAAGCATTTCTTCTCAGTCCAATTCGAACAAGAAAACTCTAAGGATACCAGCAGTGGTGCAATGACCTCAATCTTCATAAATGTTCGAGTTCACGGTCTTCAAGTTCCTGAGTTGAGAAGCACGGATTTTTACATCATCTGATACGCTTGAACAATTATGGAGGCTCAAGCTTTCAAGCTGTGGGCAACCAAACAGCATGCCACAAAGGTCAGGTGAGTAGAATCTTAAGTTGACCAGAGACAGTCTCTTGAGGAAACAGAGAATAGCATCAACATTATTATTGCAGAGAAAATAGCAACCTTTCAACTCCAAGTGCCGAATTCTTCGACAGTTGAAAGAATCAAAAGGGACACGATAGGCGATACCGGTCAAGCAAGAGAGCTGCGTGAGGACCGTCAAATCTTCAACCCCTTTACTGCAACAACATGCCGCAGCCAACTATCCAACAATCTCCTCTCTAAAGCGTTTCCAGGAGTCACTCGAATCGCAGACCTACGAAGATTTCCTTCATGGCACATCAAGAACCTAGTGACAACAGTGAAGAAATCGATTCCTCGAGGGAAACCTGTGTTGAATTCTAAAGAGAGGATTCTTGTGTAGAGAAACCTCCATCTGTGGGAGAGGATGCTGCTTCTTTGATGAGTAGAAAACAGAGAATGTCTAGCAGAATTAAGTCGGGCAATTCGTTGATTCCACACTCGGTATTACCTGAGCCTCCCATTTCGCTTGCAGAAACGCTCCCCACGATTAATGAGGAGAAAAATGAAGAGGATTTGGAGTTGAATAAGAAGAAAGACAACGAAATAGAATTAGTTAATGATCCTCTTTCTTCCAAAAAGTCTTTTCGAATTCCCATGAAGTTATTGGTTAATGAATCGCTCAATCACTCACAGAAAGGAAACCCAATGAATCAAAACATACAAAAGCGGGCTCACAATACTAGACTCAATTCTTTGGACCCCTCAAACTATTCCTCACTTTCCGCAGTATTTATCACATTTGCATTAAATTCCTAAGAGAGAAACCAACATCTAATTACAGATGACCATGATCTCTCGACAGTATTAGTGTTGGCACTAGAATAATCTAGACACTACTGCTGACCTTTAATTTCTCCCTTCATCATTATTCCCTTCATATCAATTTTCTTGTAAAGTTTACCATTAACAGTGGTGGATCTACATTGAGTCGAGGTAGGACGTCCCCCACTCAACTTTCTAGCTTTAGATATGATACTGTGAGCTTCAAACATACTTCACCTCACCCCAAAATGGTCCCGGTCTATTCGACGAATTTTTACATCTGCCACTGATCGTTATCTTAGTATAACTTGAGGTTCTTTGAACAAATTCAAGCTGAGGTTTCTCTGGACTTTGCATGTCTCCGTTCACTGCTCCAATACAAGGCCTGACCTCGTGAACCATGGATGATTCCGATATGAGGGTACAATCTATGCGAGGTACAAACAAATCGTTTGAACTAATGGTGATTCTCATGGACTTGATTGATGGTGAAGCCACGACGATGAGCTTTACTAACTTCAACTTTCCTACCCAATGAAACTTGGGATCGCAATTTTAACCCATCCCGATCGGAATAAACATGAAAAAAGGCATGCTAATGTCCTTGGTCAATTCGGTTGTTAGAGAGTGATTCGATAAACATTATCGTGTCAGATAAACATGAACCCAAACCATATATATATATAGGGAGAGATGCTAAACTCTGATATGCTAAACTTTTATTGACATTTGGATCATTCATTTCTTTGATCACACTTCCTATATAAAAAAATACAAAATATAAAACATATTTATACATTTCCTTTCTGAAAAACTATTTTATTTTTTGTTTTTAAATATAGATTGTTCAATCAGAAAGATAGACGATCCAAATTATTAAAAAGAGTATGACATGAACGAGTCTCTCTCCACAGAGAGAATAGAGATGTACATATATGTACGTACATATATATATATACACACACACACACAGCAGGGGTTAATCAATCCAATCCAAACCTGCTGTGTTTGAGGCTTGAAAATGGACCCAAATAAAAGATCAGGTCTGGTCCCAGTCAACCTGATTTTGGCCCAGACCTAAAGTAACCCAGCTGGAACCTGACCAAATGACCTGATTTGCTATCAGTAAGATGCTTACCCTTTCAAAATGTTCAAGCAGAAAATCAGCGGGTTCATAGACACTATCATGAGTAGGAAAATTATCAAACATGAGAATGGTGCCGATTGAGACCCGAACTCAGCTATTTGGGTCAAAATTCATTCAATGCACAATTGAATTGAAGTCAATATGACTTAAAGTTTGTCTCACGTCGTCCAAATTTGGTTATGCAGACTCTACCTTAGTTTACCCGGCCCAATTACAAAACCAAATCAACTCCAAATCGAGTGTGCTAGTCCAATTACCGCAATCAGGTGGACCTCAGATTTCAGGTAGTGTCATAGCATGTTTGTGTCAAAACAGGTCAACAGAAACAAGATCCGGAATCTTTTCGTGTTACTTTGGTCGAAGACATGCTTTCCCAGTTTGTATTCACGTGTGGTTTTGTCTCGGGTGCTATATTGCTAGTGAATTCGTGTTTGGGGATGTCCTTGTGTCTAAGGGTGTTTTGGTTCAGTTCTAAACTCAACCTTGAACCAATTCATTAATCTCAAACCTTAACTTTTTAGAGAATCGAACCGAATCATATTAGGGCCAGAACCAAACCAAACTGAACCTCCTACAGTTATGCTAAACATGGTGTATTATGCCATCAGGTTATAAAACTCATATATATATATATATATATATGATTGTCAAAATGTATATCTACATAAGTATATAAATTATATACATTTATTCATATATTATATATATATAAACTTATGAAGATTTATATTTACATGAATTATATACATAAAAGAGGTATGGTGTGATTCTCATGGTTCGGTTGGAGGTTCCATGAACACCTTGTGTCATCCCATTTTGTGTTTAGGTGAAAGCCAGGTCAACCGAACTCAACTTTCACTATTTACACGACCTGTTTGCTTAAGAGAGATCCTCTCTCCCTCTTAGAAGACTGAACTTGTCTGCCGAACCTTTGAAAGCCCTCTTCCCTCCTCCGCGGCTCTCCATTCGCGCTGCTTCCTTCTGATAAAACGGGCCCATTCCTACCGCTAACACAGACCCTCTTCGACCACCTTCTGAACTCAAAAGTCACTCTCACAAATGCTCCTTCCATCTCTCGTATCTTGCAGCGTAGCGATGGGCTCCAGATGCTTCCTTAAGCACTCCACAGACCCATTTATCCTTCTCTCTTTCTTCGTCGCCACTTTCACCATTCTTCTCTTCTTCATCTCAATCACCAAGGCTCTGCGACCTTCCCTATCAGTTCACCATTTATCCAAAAGAAGGCTCTTTACTACGATGTCAGTAGCTAGGCCTCGTACGCTTCCTCACTCTAGGAAAAACACCCACCTTTCTCTTTCTATCTCTAGGAATAGACTACCCTTTACTACTTTGGTCATTCTCTTTCTCACTCTCTCTCTCTCTCTCTCTCTCTCTCTCTCTCTCTCTATATATATATATATATATATATATATATATATATATATATATATATATATATATATCATTTTCTCTTTCCTGTTTTCCTGGTGTTGATTCTGATTTTTGGTTTCAGTTCACTTGGCTGTTGGGAATGAGGCTACGGATGGAACGGATAAGTTGTTGGCTTTAAAAGCGAGGTTGGAGAGTGAAGGGATTCCATTCGATAAGTGCACACTAGGCGAATACACCCGATTTTTATGCCCCAGGGTATATTTCTCTCTAGTGATATTTTTGTTGGCTATCGATGCTTGTACTCTTTGTTTCTGGGGAGCGATGTATAAGAAGTTAATATTCGTGGGTTTGTTTCGTTTTTACTGTATTTGATCCATGAAGGTGCTAACCATAATTTATGAGTTATTCATTAATTGTAGGTGTCTGACATGGTTCTCCTATTTTGTATAGCTCACTGCCCTGTTCTCTTCTTGCTATTTAACTTTTATGTCTAATCTAGATTCTACTGGGTTCCTTGAATATGTTAATCTTTAATCTTCTCTGTTTTAGTTGACGGGGAGTTTTGCTAATTGGCCGTTGAAATGCCAAGGAAAGAAATAAGTAGCATATCCGGTTCATCAGTAAGGCTCTTTGGGATCTGAAGTTGAGCTCGAGTTCGATTCACGAAATCACTGACTCTTCAGTCGTCTGGAATCTCATAATTCCAATCAAGTGGCGGAGGAGGTTGGATTGGGATCCCTGTGTTCCTCTTTTGCAAAATTGCATCCTAGTTTCATAGTATAATCCCAATAAAGGACTTGATTTATCAAAATTCAATTCCTATAGTTTAGTTACTGAGCTTGAACTCACCACGATGCTCCAAATTTATGCATACGCTTATATAAGCCCTTGATGCGTACGGTCTCACATAGGGAACTGGATGTTTCACACTTTCTTCCTCATCTGTAACCATTAACATCCTGTGCTGTGAGATTTTCATGGAAGTGGAAGACATATTTAGCGTTCTTAAAAGAAATGCAATCACCAATATGCTTGGCCCAGAAAAGGGCAAGAAAGTGAATTTGTAGTGAAATATGCATTAGTATTGGACGCGAATGGGAATGTTATTCCTGTTGAAACCTCATTCGCATTTGTTGCTGACAGGGTAACTGGGGTGTATACTGATGTCATCCCCAACGAGGGTAATTGCTCTTAGCAAAGCTCTGTAGAAGCTTCTAGAGGCATGATTCATAGGAAGGCCGACCAGCGTAAGCACTTGGCTTGGAAGCAAGCTACCTTGATTCGCCTTTGGCTTCGATTCTTTATGCTCAGCAGCTCCAACAAGCCCTAATATTTATGTAGATGATTGTTCCAGTTTTCCCAGTCTACAGCAATATGAATCTTTTATTGTACGTGCACGAAGAAAATCATCTCAATCACCTCCAAAAGCATGAATTCATTATAGAAGGATCCAAGGAAAACTTCCTCTATACTTTATTTTTGGTTTTTGGTTTCTTACCCGATTGTTTGTTCTGTATATAATCAACTTCTTTTCAAGATGAAAGGAATTTCTGGATAATTTCGCCAAAATTTGAAGTGTTCAACATGACTGATGTTGGAGTTATCACCTATATGGTTAGTTTGTCATATCCATGTAAAATGGGAGTGCATCATCCTGACATACATGATGTGTGCATGAGCGACCGAGCGCACACAGAGGACAACGAAATAGCAGTTTTCACAGATACAGCAGCTATGATATAGTGGGAACAGATTGAACTTGCAAGTGTTGAAGAGACTTTGTGCGTATTGTTATGAATTCTTGTAAGACTCCCATTTGGCCATTCCGGGTTGGGAACTGTCTGAATTTGTTTTATTTCCTCATAGAGGGGATTTGATCTGTCTCAGACATTTTGTATTTTGTATCTGTACCTCAAGACCCTTTTATTTGGAAAGGTAGAGCCTCAGACTGGTGCCCTGAGTAGTACAGCCAGGTTTGATCTGAGTACCCCAAATGTAAATGCCCAATCTAACCACGAGGGTTGCGGTAACTAGTTCTTAAAGTTGTGAAGTAACTGGAGATATCAAGTCCTACTTAGTCAGCTTCATGTAAATAGGGGTTTTCGCTCAGGTTTGGTCATTCTAGGTTCAAAGTTGAACAAAACCATTCTAATGGGTTCCTTGGGAGTTCCAAACTGAACCATTAGAAGTGGCAAAAGTGAACTAAACGATACCGTTAGTTCAAGTTTGGTTCATTGTTGATTGATGGTTCTTTACGTTTTAACGTTGCCGGTACATGCCATTTATAGTGTATGATATATCATAAACGGCAAGAGGAATAAAACGCTACAGTGAATTATAGAATTAGTTTCACATATGAAGTGCCACCACGAAAACCGTCACGTTGTCTAGAATGTCAACATCTAGCATTGATGCTTGGCACCGTTTGGATCGGCTCATTCGGTTCTTTGAACACCCCTAATCTAAATAAAGGAAGCAAGCCTTGACTGCTATAAACCTTGAATCATGAATGGGAGTGCATAACAACATGAATGCACAAAGAATTTCACAGTTTGGATACTGACTAGTATCCACAGGTATAACCTTCTAAACTCACCATGAACGCAAACAAAATTTCACAGGTTTTTCGGTTTGGAGATGCAAAGGGAGCACAGCCTGATGCTATGCATGTGCAGAACGAGCAAGCCCATAAATAAGAAAAACATGCCAACAGAATATCCTAGTTCTTTGCCATGGAAGAAAATCTCTCAAGCTGCAAAAAAATTCGGTCAGCCAGAACATAAGCAACACTATGCTCGTTCATCAATTGTCTTACACGTTCAAGTACAACACTCAACTTTCATAAATAAAAGACGATCATTAGACCAATCGAATCCATTTCAACTACTATTAATGTCATGACCTGATAATAGCAGGACCCCTGCAATGCTTCTTCGCATTGATCCGGCCACTTTGTCTTCTTGGCTCATCAGTTACCAACACATACATCCTTACAGGAAATAACTCTCGAGGGAATCCTCTTTGTTCCTACATTCACCCCAAAAGAAAGAAACTTGGCATAAACACGCCTTTCATTTCCTTTTCATTATTCACCTCACAACTATCAAAGATCCGCTCCACCTAGGTCAACAGTAATAACTAAACACTCTTTCTGTTTCAATGGGAGGGGGAAGCCTAAAACACACGCATGCACCCCCAGGAATCAAAACCCATTACCTGTGAGTGGGCGCCATAGAGCCCTACCCGTGAGCTAATGACTTTGGGTGCTAATAACCAAACGTTTGTTATAATAGGTTCACAGGGTTAGGCAAAAAGTAAGAAATGTAGGGAAACCATGAGGCATGAGTAAAGGGATTATAATTGCTAGAGCCTGTAAACGGACCACCTAGTTGTTGGAGACTGTGATTACTACCTACTTGAAGTAGTAAGTAGATGGCCAAGTCTTTCTATGCAACTCTAATCACATGAACAGTAATAAGGTTTCAAAACAGTTTCTTGCAATGAGAAGCCTACAGAGAAACAAAACCATACCAATCAACCAAGTCTATCAATATGAGCTATTAAAAAAGCATAATCCATAATGACATCTAATAAGTAATTGTATAGCATTTCATGGTACGGAACTTACAAAAAGAAAACTTATTTCTAAACACAATTGAATCAATTTAAAAGCAAATAGTTATATAGCAGTCATTCAAGATTGGGCTAGAACTTGGATGACTTGTCACTTAGAGTGCAACTCAGTCACTGGGTGTGGCCATGAGAACATGATCATATATATATATATGAAGACATTTATTTTTTAAGCATACAACGCATATAATCTTTTTACAGAAAATACACAGAGAGAGATGTTTAACCCTACATACGTACATGTGGATATATGTGATTGCACATGTGTGTCTGTGTCTGAGTGCACTGATGGACGTGTACCTCAGATGTACATATGTCCAACTTAATAGAGTAAACCTACTATGCTGTGACAACCGATGACCAGTTGAAATCGTGATTTAAGGGTAATGTAACTGGGCCAAACATATTAACACGCTCAAAAGCAAGTTCTTCAAGTCGCTTGATACAAAAATTTCTACATTTTTTTGTAAACAGTTTAAAAACAATTGCCAATTTACACTTGCTGAAGGGGGTCTAACCCAATGGGAAGGGTCTAGCTGCTAGATGTGCAGTTAATAAATAGTTCAATTCTCGTTGATTTGGTCCTCCAAGTTACGAAAGCGGTTTGTTTGAATTATCAATGAAAAAAGAAAACGAAAAAAGAACTGTTTGTAGAGCGCATGACTCGTGCTTTCTTAACAATCTCCAGAACGAGAAACTTTTATATTTATAATAAAGAGTAACGAGTATCATAGATTATTCAATTAATGCATTTGTAACATGCGTGAGTCTCAATGACTTCCAACGTGGAGGGCTGCACAGCCTAGTGTTTTTTGTAGTTTGCTATACCCGTTTATCAATCTTATGATACAATGAACATAAACTAGAAATTAAGCACCTGCAGGTCATCGGTTGTCAGATGGACCTCTAATTCATAATAGTAATTTTGCCCCTCCAGTCTCAACTAAAAAACATGTATGGGTGTGAATTTCTGCAAATAGTGTTTGTGGATTTGCACCCTGCACCCATAGCTAGAGAACTGCAACGACCATGGCAATACCTGTGGTATATTCAGTGCCAAAAGGACCACGAAAATGAGGAACTACTCCATAGGGATAAGCATATAATCATAAGTTTCAATTATATATGGTATGTGTTTCTCAAAGCACTCAGAGTAAGACTTGCTTTGGTTTTAAGGATTTTCAATAGTTGTGACTTCTACATATGGTTTTTGTAGAAAGTTTCCTATCAATACCTGGAACTAGTAAACCTGATACAAGATATGTTCGGTTATAAGAGTACCAAGGCAACTATGAAACACAAATCGTGTAAACCCCACATTAAATATAACAAGCGACTCACACCTTTGTCTTGTACAAATATAGTCCAGCCTGCTTGAAGAGTTCTCTAAAGTATGAATCAGATCTGGTGATGCTCTTATCCTCCTTATCCAATACAAACCCTGTCGAAAGAATTGTTTCAATGAAGAATGAAAAGAAGTTTTTAAGAAATAATAAAAAATCCTTTACGAGAAACAGTGTGTGCATGCAATTATATATGTTACCAACAGACCAAGAGAGAAGCATATAAATAATGGAGTAGGGACACCCAGTATGTAAGTGTCTCAGACTCTAACCTCATTGAATGAATTCAGCTTTTAATTTCCTTTTTACTCTTTCAATACTTGGTTATGTGCAATGCTCTCAGCTCCACAGACTAACTCTCATTTCTTGCTTTTTCTGAGAACAACTCATTCATGTGTGCTCAAAATGTAGAAAAACTATTTAATAGACTATTTACAAATAATTTTCCCATGTAGGTTAGATTTTATATGCCGAAAAAGGAATGCTTGTGAACCTTCTACCATCATAAACTCCTATCTGATTATCTGGGAAAACACGTCAACAGTAAGTAGCAGGTTATTTGACATAGAGATGACATTTGTATGGTTTGCTTTGCCAAATCTGTAACTTCTGGTGCATTACACTCTGGTAAATCTAATTTCTTCCACCCAAGAAGGGCATACAGAACTTGGCTAGGGAGTTTAGCTCGTGGTTGCCAGGTAGGAGTTCCATACACGGTTGTGCATCTGATAGAGGTTAGCACAAACATGCTTTCCTATATCTCTCTCTCTCACACACACACATAGAGAGAGAGAGAGAGAGAGATGTGCCTTTCACAAAACCCATACAAATGTTGTAAACTGCATTTATGAATCAAAGAAATGGAATTAACAGGAGGAAGGTTGATAAGCAGTGGCTGGAGTATGGACAAATAGATTGAATAAAACGGGAAACCCACCAAATCATGTGAAATACCAAAATACTAGTCCACATACCATATTCTACGACAAGAATGAAATGCTGATAGAGATAGAAAATCCAGTTAATTGTGTCAAAAGGAAAACTAGCATTTTTTAGGTTTCTTAATGATCTTACTTTTGTTAGATGCATCAAATATAATGATGAGAAGATTCTTGTGGCAAGTGATGATATGAAAAATAGATGAAAAGTTTATTTTCATAAACTCTTTAACAAAAATGTAGATGCTAGTATTAACTTTGGAGAGCTAACCAAATTAGAAGAGTATATAAACTACCGTTTCTACCAACATATTTCAAGAAATCAAAAAAGCTCTTAAACATACGAAGGTTGATAAATTTGTAAGACCAAACAATATTTTAATAAAAGTCCTAAGAGAGATGGTATTACTTTACTTAAAAGATTATTTAATGAAATATGAAAATTTCTAAAGATACTTGAGAAATGAAAGCCGAGTATAATTATCCATATATAGAAGAACAAGAGAGACATTAAAAATTGTATGAATTACCGGGATATCAAGTTGACCAAGTCATACTATGAAATTATGAAAAAGAATTATTGAATATAGGTTGAGATAAGTATCGAGTAAAACAAAAAACCAATCCAGAATCATGACAAAAAGATCTAATATTGAGGTTATTCACTTATTAAGAGGTCTTATGAAATATTTTAGAAGAAAAAAAACCTTTACATGGTATTTATCGATCTACAAAAAGCTTACAATAGGGTGCAAAAAGATATTCTTTGAGAAGAAAACCTTAGAAAAGAAAGGTATTTTATTTACATACATCAATCTTATAAGAGATGGATATGTATGATGGTGTATAAATATAAATGAGGACCCATAAAGGAATGACATATTTCTTTGAAGTTAATATTGGATTATATCAAAGATCAATAAATATTTATTTATATTGGCCATTGACGAATTAACAAAATATATTCAAGATGAAGTACGTTTAATGTGTTATTTGCGGATGACATTGTGTTAGCGAATGAGTCTAAGGAAAAAATTCACAGAAAATTGAAACTATTGAGAGAAAAGTTAGAAAGCAAAAGCTTTTGACTTAGTAGAACAAAGACAGGATATATGGAATGCAAGTTTGATCATTTCATTAGCTCAGATGACATAAAAATTAAGATTGATATATATATATTTCATCTCTCGTAAGAAAATTTTTCATACCTAATGTTAGTTTTCAGAGTGATAAAAAAATTGCTAGAAATATTACACATAAAATTAACATAGGTTGGTAAATGCATTAAGTGTTCTATATGACAAGAAGCTACCATTAAAGTTAAAAGATAAATATTATAGAACAACAATTAGACCCATTATGGTACAATTAATCATCATGTACAAAAGATATTCATGGTAGAAATGAAGATGTTGATATAGATGAATGGTCACATAAGAAAATACCATATATACAATGAGGTTATTAAAAACAAAATGGGAGTGACACTAACAAATGATACAACAACAATTAAGCCCTTTCCCATACTAGATGGGGTCGGCTAGATGGATTCTTTGTTTCGACAGAGTCCTATCATAATTTGTAGAATCCATGGTAGATAAGTTCGATAAAGTTTTATGCTGGCTGTCAGAAGCCTAACGCAACCCTCCTCCTTTATCCGGCCTTGGGAACGGTCATGCAAGGGTGATCCCTTACATGGGCGGATGATAAATAAGGAAAAATCGTTTAAGATTATTTGGACATGTAGAAAGACGACCAAAGAAAGCTCCGGTAACAAGGAATGAAAAACTAGATTATAAAATTGTTAAAAGAGGAAGACCACAAGTGTTGGAAGGAACAATAAAGAATGATCTAGCTTATATTGAGTTAAATGCTAGCATGACACATGTTCAGGTTATATGAAAATAAAGAATCCATGTAGCCAACCTCATCTAGTATGGAAAAAGGCTTAGTTAGTGTTATTGTTGTTCAAATATATAAAGTTGGCTGATGGGAGAGGAAAGAGGCATACCACTTTTTGCAATGTTCTCCTTCAGAACAAAGAAACCATCTGGCTTAAGGCCAGCCTGAAAAGGTAATAGCAGGAAATAGTGAGATCCCAAGGGAAGAAATAATATCATATATAGGAGCTTGTTGCTTAAGACAGAACACTAGCCATTAGCAGGGTTGTAACAAGCTACAAATTAAAAGAAAATAAATCCCTAATGCCAATGATTTAGTTTAATGAAAGTTCATGGCATCAACCTTCGCTCGACTAAAGAATGAAACGAAGTCATCATCTGGAAGTTGACCTATGCACCATTGGACCCATATCACATCATATCTTCCAGTTTCTGGGATAAATTCCTGCCATGAAACTAAATTTGATGGTTAATAAACGAGTTAACATGAGCAAAAAGAAGATTCAAGGAGCAGATATTCTACCTGCAGTGGTGCACAGTAGAAGTTTGTTGCTTTGTGTGCTTCAGGGCCTAACTCCTTTTCAACAGTCAAACTTACACGAGCTGCCTCCAGAAAGTGAGACACTGGCTCGACAAGATCAACCTGACCGAAAGCATATCATATGAATAAGCAATTAGGGGAAGATTGCTGATTTTTCAGGTAGAAAATATGAAACATAATATTTATAGCAGGAAGATGATAAGTTGCAAGATAGTTATGGAATGAGATGATTTCTCTTGGAAACGGAAATTACAACTTTAGACGGAGAGGCAAATGACAGTTACCAAAATTATGATGGTCTAGTAACATACTTCTGAAAGTAGTGCTGGTTGAAGATAAGACTACCAAGCAAGATTGCCAGTTCATGAAGAACGGGTATAGAGGTAGGTCAGCAATCATAAAGATGCCACATCAAAAGAGAGGAATTATTCAAACTCAAAAAACGTATTTAAAACACTTGGCACAAGAAAGTAAATTACAATATCATCATTGCACTATAAACTTTACTATATTGATGCAGAAGGGTCCTTTTTCTTTTCAACACGATCAATGGAAAAATTCACTTAACCAATGCAAGTCAGAACAAGAGGACAAAAATAAAAGTGCAGTCCACCAAATGAAACAATTATATAACATATTTTCTTCAGGATGCATGTTTTGCTTGGAAAATCCATGCTAATAAACTAAACCACCAACAAATCATGACGTAACCATACACAATAACTTAACAGAACAAATTATGATCCTGGCATTCATGTTTCTGTTTCTGGGTCTACCATCACTGAGAATAGAGCAGGTTGCCGACAAAGATTTTATTTTCAAACACCATGCCGAAAGAAAAAAGGTGGGGGAAAAGGAATGAATCATGATACCTCATGAAAATATCTAAGAAGGAGATTCTTTGTAACTCTTCCAATACCAGAACCGCAATCTGCAGCAAAATTTGTTCATTCATTACCAAGTGCACAATTTTCCTCCTGATAACAACTCACACAACCTAGCATCACATAAAAATACATAAACAAGTATGATGTTACTCCTTCCCTTCAATAGACCAGGATTTAGCCAGGACCTGTCAGACATTTTACACTTGATATTCTTTGAGATAAAGTGTCAATCGCTAATTATGTACTCATATATTATATGGTGTTTGCATGTGGGTGCACATCTACGTGTGTGTGGAGGTCTTTGTATGAGGAAGCGAAAAGAGAAAAACCTACAGACATGATTGCCAAATGTTACTGTGATAAGAAGCATAAAAGGAACCTTGCATAATATCCTCTCTTTACTGAGTCAAAGGAGGAGAAGGTTTTAAATATTTAGGGAAAAGTGCTTCCAAAAGATGGGAGAATTGATGGGGATGTATAGCTAAAATTGCTTTACGTGACAAGAAGGACACCACTTAAATAGAACTGTAAATATTTTAGAACAGCAATAAGACCAGCAAAAAAGTCAACCTTTAGCATGCATATGATTGAACTAGCCTTTTTTCCTTGCAGAACAAGATTATTAGAGAAAAATTTAGTGTGACATTGATAAAAATAAAATGAGAGAAACTCGTTGGTACATTTGGGTGGCCAAGAGCTCCAGTGAGAGGGTGAGAGATATTAGATGCTGAACACTTAAAAAGGGTGGAGGAAGGCCCCAGAACTCTTGCAAGGAAACAATAAAACGTGATTTTGCTCTTTTGGAGTTAAATGGCAATGTGACATGGGATTTAGAAAAGAATCAAAGAATCCACAGTCAACCAAATGCAGTGCGGGATAAGGCTTGGTTTTGGCTTTGGTTTTGATAGAGTCATAACTACAAACACATACGATATGTGTGTGAACTGGTGCATATCTATCATTACACACGTGGAGGTTCTTGTATGAGAAATCAAATAAAAGAAAACCGACAAACATGACTTCCAAACAATTTTATGGCAAGAAGCACAATAGGCATCTCGTATAGTTTCACTATTCAGAAGATAAAAGCATGTTAACTAATTGTCAAGAGAGCACATTCTTTAAGGTAATAGTGTACAAGAACTAAGAAATATATTGAGTACGAAGAAACTCCACTTTCAACCTGTCAATCAAGCTTTGAAGTGTGAACTTCATATATAACTGCTCAACTCACTTCGCCCAACCGGAAAAATGAAGTGATCCTAGGATGTAACGCTAACCTTCAGCAGGGCTCTACATTGGACGTTGTTACGAGAACAAGTAATAGCTCTTATTTTCTTCAACATGATACTAGATTCTCAAAATAATGTTTACCATCAGCATCAAGCTGTGGCTATATTAAAGATCTAACTTTTCTTTAAAACGTCACTAATGAGAAGACCAGCCAGCAGCAGCATCATTTGGCATCCTTCAAATGTCTTTGAGACAGAACAAAATGTACAGGCTAGTAAGTAACAAACTATAAGTGCTGAACATAATATCTCTAGAAATCTTCACCTAGAAATTCAGTTATGTGCATCAAGCAGTATGTCCACATAAGACATGAAGGTCAAAAGAGTTTCACAAATCAGAGGGGGAAAAATGAAAAACACCCTAATAACATAAATGATGTCTAGCCTCAAGCATTTCCAACTTTTATACCAACAATTATGAAATTCTGGAGCAAGCAAAAACAAAAGGATAATATCGATAAACTGCAAAGTGATCATCTAGGAGAGAACTAACTTGTCCCTGAAAGCCCTCCAGCCTTCCTGTGAATGTACGTCATTTATAAAGAAACAAAAAGATGCGTATGGCATTCAATGTTAAGAAGCATCTATAACTTCAGTTCTAAGAAAATGATGGGGGCTCCTTAAATGAAAATGCAATTTATCCATCCCAAAAGGATAAAAAACCCATCACGATTCACGAGTTCCATTCTAAGGCCCCCTGACAGAGTTATTCACTTAACTTTATCCACAGACGACCGTCGGGCGTCCACGCTCCAAACTTTTCCTTAATGCCCATACGGAGAAGGATTTCAGGCAAATGCTTTCAATCTTTAATAAGTGCCAGAAAAATAAAAAGCCTGTAACGTTTGGAAATTGCCAATTGAATACACAAAAAACCCAGCTAGTTTCTCGCATCAAATATTACAAAAATCAAAATTGTCAATCATATGTTCAGTTTTCTTTCAATATTTTGGAGGGAATCATCATCCTGTACTGCGAAACTTAGACAGCAATGAAGCAAAGAGATAACTACACGAAATACGAACCATGATGAGGAAACCAGCGCATAAAAAGCTGAAAAAAGCATGAAAATATAGAGTTTGATTACGAGGATTTACCAAGGGCAACTAGATGCCGATTTCCAGGCAGCCTGTCGACCAAAAGATCAAGAAGAAACGCTTCACTACCCTTCACATCATTCTCGTTGACACACCCATAACCACCCAAAACACCATCAACAGAAGCTTCAACACCCTGCAAATCGAAACTAATTACTATAATTATTTTACCACTTCGTAAAGAAAAATCTACTCGAGCGCAATCCACTCTAGCTAACAAATGCAAACTCTAAACCTTAACATATGCATAAATCCAGAAGACAAAAAGAACCACACAAGATCTTCCCGAGTTTCCCAGTTCCGCAAGAGGAAGCGATTCAAGGAAAGAAAATATAACTAATGGATAAGGCGCTCGCCTCCGGAGCGGGAGATTGTGGGTTCGAGCATGCACGCATGCACCCCCAAAATAGACATAGTAAAATAGCTTGAGCTAACCTTCTTTATAAACTTTTTTTTTTGTTAGAATGTGAGGCCGAAACCTTCTCATTTTTTTCTTTTTTTATAATTGAACACCGAAACGTAACACACATACACATGCACTCCCGAAATAGACCTAGTAAAATAGCTTGAGCTAATATTATATATGAAGTTCTTAAACTTTTTTGGTGTACCATGGGATGCCGAAGCCTAACACACAAACACACGCATGTACGCTTGAAGTAGAACTTGCCCACCTCACTCAAATAAACTAAGTTAACACAATGGGAGCGGTTCTTTGAAGTTATTTAACATTTCTCCTTAAAAAAGATTTTAAGAAAAGCCACATCTCAAACTCTAGATCATCTTTTTTACAAGCATTCTTTTTTGTTTGCAAGGAGAGGTTAAACCTGTCACCAAATGGATTTCAGCAAACTGGAAAGTGCACGAAGACAGCATAAAGTCTGTCTTGTGGAGACATTTTATCGAACAATCAGCCCGAAAACACGTTATGTACAATCTAGGTTTGTCTCTCTCAAGTTTGATTCTCTTTCTTCTCCTACACTCCACAGAAAACCAGGAAAATCTCAAATATAAATTATAATAGAACCCCCTTCTACGGTAGGGACCATAATCTTTATATAAATAAGTGCCAAAATGCATAAAAGACCTTATAACACAAACATGTCGACAAAAGAAATACTTGGCATAGATACTCTAAATGAGACCCAATCAAGTTAATGTGGATCATAATACAACATGGATCCAAATCCAAATCTATTACATAAACCATAATCCAAATGGTTTAAAACCAAATGAAATCCAATTCATGTGTGGCACCTCTAAATTCGAATCACCACGTACCATATGAACCATGTGTGAGAGTACAGATTCAACATCAAAACAAACTAAATCACATGCATATATCGTTCTTGGACCTCATTTTCAAACTTAAGACTGGTGACTATTAATGAATGTCGAATACATATGAGATTTAGAGAGAAAGGAGTTTGTCTTGAAGAGAGAAGAGGGGATAGACATGCAAGAGAATCCAAAGAAAATCTAAATACACTTCAACTATGTTTTTCTCAAATATGAATTTTGAAACTTTCAGCAACCACTCATAAACACTCTCTAGGGTCTAACTCACCATACACCAAATGCCAAACTAAAACGTTGGGAGTAAGAATCTTTTATAAGATTATTCACTCATTGGTTGGCATGTAACAATTGTATAATATTTATACCTTCCTTTTATACTAACAAGCACGGGGTTCACACAAAGGGATGGCAATGGAGCGGGTTGGGGCTTCACTCAACCAGCACAAAACAATCTTTCTCACACCCCGTCCTGTCCCCCAGCCACCTCGTCAGCACCCGTCCAGCTCTGTGGTGTCAATCTTAACTTTCAACAACAACTGAGCCTTTTCTCATTCTAGATGGGGTAAGCTACATGGATTCTTTGTTTCGACAAAGTCCTATCATAATTTGTAAAATTCATGGGGTCAGCTACATGGATTCTTGATTTCCACGTAGCCAATCTTAACTTTCATATCACATTATTTATCATGGAGTAATGCTAGTTAAAATCAAATGAGGACAAGTTATCAGAGAAATGAAACTCTTCTATTTTGCATATAAAGGATATCAAACGAGGACAAGTATCAGAGAAATGAAACTCCTCTATTTCATATATAAAGAATATCAAACGAGGACAAGAACAGTAAGAGAACTTAATGATGTTTCTCATATAACAGAAACAGTTTTTATTGCTTGAGAACGAGAGATAATTACTACTTTCTCTCTCTGTCCGAGGTGAGGGTCAAGGACACGGCGGCAGGAAGGGACATCGGGAAAGAATGATGAACTTTCACTACATACATACATACATATATACATATATACATATATATGTATATATACATATATATACATGTATATATGTATATATGTATATATATATATATATATATATGTATATATATGTATATATATATATATGTATATATATATATATATATATATACATATATATATATATATATATATATATATATATATATATATATTGATTGAATCTTGTTCGCCCGTGGTACTAACGCTATTTGTTTATTTGGGATCAATGTTTTTTAAGGACACGAATGTAACAGCGTTCTTTGTTTTTTTAAAATCCTTCAATTTTTAAAAAGTATACTGATATATATGAGTGCGTGTGTATATTCAGGAAGCATGTTCACTTTAAAACTGACCCTGTTTCACTTTTCATCTCTCCCTTCTCTCACTCACTTCCTCGACTTTGGTAGCGAGCACGGGACAGGTAAAATTTGTTATTCTTATTCGTAACATTTGAGATTATCCTATGATTGATAACTAAATATTTTTACCTATATTAAAATGCGGAGTTGTACGATCCCATAAATAGAATTTAAACGAGAGGCATATGATCACCCTCCCGACAATTGTTTCCTTTGTTCGACGTTACAGGTCAAAAGGATTTGGAAACCCTCCTGACAATATGTTTGGTACCAGGATCACCCTCCCGACATTATGTTTTGGTAGCGTTGATTGTTATGCAAACCCTGCTGGTGTTAGAGGGTAACAATGTCGCTTCTGTAGGATTAGTTGTCTTGCGAATCGCATGCATGCATGCAATTGTTTGAACTGCAGCCATTTGTTGGGACCATCACCCCTTTCCGGTTGCTTCATATAACATCATGGATATGAGATACACATGATTTCATGGCCATCCCTTTGGTTAGTAACCTGTGCAGTGGCGGACCTACATTACACCCCCTCCAGACTTTGAAGAAAGAAATTGGGTATTTGTAAATTTTTTAAAGTTTCTTTCAATCCGCCTGAAAAAACTGACAATTGGAACCCTTTAGTGACATCAATGATGTTTTCAGATCAGATTTTTAAAAAGATCTGATCCGAACAAATATGTTCTGTTGCCTAATTCCTCTTTCTCCCTCTCTCTCTCTCCCCGTGTCCGCCGGTGTTCCAGACCGCAGGTGCTGTGGCTGGTGACGCTGCTCCTCCTCCCGTTGGCAGCTGATCCCTCTCCCTATGTATTCGTCCGCGACTCACACAATCAAGGCAGAATGCCACAAAACAATTGTTTCTTGGCTACGAGATTGATTACCTCTTCATGGTATCAACTATCAAGTGATATTCTTATCTTGGATTTAAATCAATAATATGAACCATTTATATGTTGCTTATGACACTTGTTGGAATCATATGTAGATGGAATGACACATGATGAATCATTTTGTTGTTGATTATTTTCTTCATTTAAGTTGTTTGTGTTATTGATTTTACTGCTAATTTATTTGGTTGTGTTTTCTTATGTTGATTCTTTTGTGAATTAGCAAGAAACTTGGAGAACTGGAAATTGTCCATACTTGAGAACATGACCGAGTCTGTCAAGTATTGAAAACTAATGAAAGCATTTATGAAATAAATTATCTGAGTTTTGCCACTTTTTAGTGAATCAGTTGGAAGACTGATATAGATACTTAATCATTTCTTATACGTGTTTTACCAATTGAAAAAAGAAGGATGTGAATGTTTCAGACTTGCCCTTGGTGCAAAATTTTGGAAGACCGATAGGAGGCCTCAATCAATACCCAGATCCTATACAAAAAGCTTGCAAATTTTCCTGCTGATGATATTTGGAAAACTAATGTTCTTTAACATTCTCAGATAATCTAAACTCAAGCCGGTTGGGTTTGGGTTTTGCCTAAGTAGTTTCCTTGTGACATTCTTGACTCCATATATTAGTCTATCCATGAGAGTCTGATCAAGGTATTATATTGGGTCTGTTTAGATACATGGCCAAATTAGGTTTTGTACAGGTTAGGCATGTCAAACATAGACCCTTGATGCCCCACTACACCAATTTTTATTTCCTCTAGTGTTTGTTTGCACCCCATTTCACATTCAATCTAATGAGAATATCATTATCATCTAATGTATTTCCATAGGTGCAAAAATACCTATCATGTTTTTGGAAGAGGATCTCGAAAGACCCTACGAAACCCATAATCAGGCCCTACACATTGAGGTGGTATTCAATCACCACTCTCTAGATAGGTGCCTAGTTGACGGGGGAGGAGGGCTCAACATCCTTCCGCTTCACATAGCACATCAGATTGGAGTCACCTTGACTTCCATGAACCCAAGCCCCATCGTAATCACAGGATACGATGGAAATGCGTCCAAACCTTTAGGATCCGTTGAACTTCCCATGGAAACGGGAGGGATAGCTCACGTGGGGGTATTCCATGTTTTGGACATCCACCCCCACTACAACCTACTGCTGGGAAGGCCTTGGATACACAGCCTGCATGCTGTGCCGTCCACCTTCTATAGATGTGTCAAAATCCCTTTTGAAAACCAAGTCATTGTGATCCTAAGTGAGAGTCATCCGCAGCTTCAGGGGATTACCTATTTGGTCCAGTGTTTGTTCGCATCCAATTTTTATTATATTTGCCTCTAAAATATTCTTTTTTTTGTTACAATGAAAGAGTTGGAGCGTAACATACAACATTCATACACATATTCATTCAGTCTCGCACATACACACCGAAATATGCATCTAATAATGACCACACTATTCTTACCCATCCACATATATATACTCCTTTCATTGTCTCTTATATTTTGATGGATGAGTATATTTTTTTCATTATCTCTTATATTTTGATGGAATGTATATATTCTTTTCATTATACTGTAATGAGCTCATGATAATTGATAACTTCTTTACACAGTCAGCCTCGCATCTAGTATGCACCTACATCCTATATTTTCGCCCCCCCCCCCCCCCCCCCACTTTAAATTTTCAAATCGAGACATAGCTGGGGATGAAACAATTATACTCACTCAATTTAATGTGTCAAAAGCCATTAAGGGCGGTGGGGTCCTTTCAAGGTAAATAACTTAGGAGTAGATTGGTATAATTGCTTTTCTTTTCTACATTTAATATGTTGGGTAGCTGTCAGAAGGTTGTCGGCTCAGTGTACTGGTCTGCTGAGCCTTCATGTGGCAATTTTATGCCCATTAATCCGCAATGGGTGCTTCAGTGGAGACAATGTTCTGAGAGCAGAGATAGCTTTCATGTTTCAGCAACACATGCATAAGTGGAAGTTTCCTTCTATAAGCAATCACAATTCCTTCAGTCATTCCCTTCTGTTGATGCTTGCAGTGAAGTATGTGAATCCAACAACGAAACCATGCATTACCAGAGTGGCTCATAAGGAATATCAAATGATATGGTGTGCAATGACCATGGTTCGGAGTATCGGACACTGCCCGGTTATATTCAATTTGCTGAGCTTGAGCGGTGAGCCCTATTTCTCTTCCAGATGTCAGATCTATAACAAAGAATCATACGAGTACTAGAAAAATGCACGCATGTTACTGGTTCCCTTCTACTAGTGTAGTAGCATAGTGTGACAAAAGAGTAGTTATTCCAAATCCTTGACATGGTATAGATGTTCATGACTCATAACAGCAACTGCAAGGATGGGTTTCCTTGAAATAACTTGTAGAGATATTTTGAATTTGACTCTGAAAAGAGGTCATGAAAGGGATTTTGACTTAACATGCTTGAATTTGTTGTTTTTATTTTAAGGCCTGGGGAATGACTGCTGTTGGTTATAGTACTTTCTTCATGTGTGTCACATAGCATCGATCTTCTTGATAATACAATATCTACAGATACTAGGAATTGCTTCTCCGGATTCCGTGGAGGACTTGTTCGTCCAAGTAGGGTTTAGCAAACTTTGCTATGCAGAGCTCAGCTGCTCAAGAAGTTGGTGCTCAAGATGTTGGTAGTTGAATAGTATGGCTAGAGCTGGCATTTAGAGGCACTGCTTTTGTTGTTATCTAGCCAATTAAGATTTCTTCAAGCACTACACCGGTGATGGAGCTTTCTTCATTGAATGTGCGCATCAAATTACTGAACACCTTCAAGAGATTGGAATTATATCTGCTTAGTTTCCCATTTAGTTGACAACAACGTATTTCTGATGAAAGCAAAACAAAAAACTGATTGACAAAGCATAGCTGTACTAGTGAATCATACCAAGTGATTGATGTGGCAGTGATAGGTCATCCGCCTTGTTCTCTCTCTCTCTCTGTGTATGTGTGTGTATGTGTTTGAGCGCATTTCTATGATACCGACTTTCCTCTGCTAGGAAAAGCTTCTTTCCTGCACAATCCAAAATTTTTCTATGGTGATTGAAAACAGATTAACTAACAGAAGCTGGTGCTTATGCCAGGAAGCTTGAGAGCCTGTAAAGATGCAGCCTTGTAATACGATGAGGAAAATTTTGAGCACTACAAGCTTACAGCTGAAGATGGAAACTCGCCACAGTTCCTTGAACAAGTTCACAACTGTTTCCAGAAAATTAAAGTTTTGGAGATGTAGAGTGCATCTTTTGTCACAGCCTTCTGAAGTTTAGCAGCCATCAGGTGCCCAAGAAACTATCCAGCTAGCAATTCCACTTTAATAAACTTGTTTAAGTTAGTTCATAACTTAACCATTGCTCATCTTTCTTCATGTTAAACAAGGGACATTCATGCACAGTGAAGCAACTTTATTTAATCAAGCAGTAAGGCTCCATACAAATAAGTTACACTCAGCCCATTTTAAAGGGCTGAACCAGAAAACAAATGGCAGAAGGATGCCAACATTACATGTTTGCCTTTTTGGCTAAAAATACCAGAAATAAAACAAATAATTACATCGATACATTTAACATAGACCAAGTCATAAAACATTCTAGACCTTCTCAAGTATCCTTTGAGCTGTCAAAAGTCGTCAACATTCACTTCTTGGTATGAAGATGGAGCCAATTTACTCTGTGAGGATGTCCTCGACTTACATGTCACTGTGAAGAGGAGGGATGCTCTGCTCATTTCTGAAGAAATTTTCAGGATCTACTCTACCTTTCACTAGTGCCAACCTCTTAAAATTGCCCTTAAAGTACTTGTGGCCCCAAACCAGGGAGTCCCAATAGCTATTGTTACCTTTTACATCCATACCCAAGTCAAGATCCCTATAATTTATATAAGCACACCTTGGATTTTGTGATACATAAGGAGCCATGAACTCATATAGCTCCCTCATCCATTTCATCATTGATTCCTCCTCTGCTCTTTCTGTCCACTTCAGCAAGTATTGAATGTTGTATATGTTCCTATGTTTGTGTGGAAATGGAAGCTCATCTTCCCCATTATTGCTCATTTTCCCACCATGAGGTTCCAAGATCACGAAAGCCATGTCTTGTTGCTGCAACCTATCCCACACATCTCCCCAGACTCTCTTTAGGATCGGTCTTTCAACAAAATCAGATTTTCCCTTGAAATAGACCTTGTATCTATTGTTTCTGTCCAATAAGACTCCGATTGAAGAGTTTGCGGGAAACCAGTTGAAGTACATGACTGATTCTATCCACCTCATCTCTTTGCAGTCTTCATACTTCAAACCCATTTCAGGAAATTTCTCATCCATCAACGGTATAAGCTCCCTTGCAGAACCAAGAAAGAGGGAGTTGAATCCAACCATCACAGATCTTTCTCCTGTACTATTTTTCCTGATTTGAAACATAACTCTAACGAAGAGATCTTCATGAATTACGTGGGCAACTTGCTGCCACCTATGAACCAGATTAATTGCTTCGCTTTTGACTATCTTGTGAACCGTAAACACAGTAACAGATTGAGGAACAGGTACCAACCTGATCCTCCATGCAATGGTCACACCAAAACTCATTCCGCCACCACCTCTAATTGCCCAATATAGATCCTCACCCATCGATTTTCTATCTAGAATCCTTCCACGTACATCAACTATTCGAGCATCAATGACATGATCTGCAGCAAGGCCATACTTTCTTGACATCATGCCAATCCCTCCCCCTGCTAAGTGCCCGCTCACTCCAACAGTGGAGCATACTCCAGCAGGGAAACCATGGGAGCTGCTTGTCTCTGCAATCTTGTAGTAGACTTCACCTAGAGTTGCACCGCCTTCAACCCATGCAGTATGATCTGCCATATCAATTCTTATGTTTCTGAAATTGATGAGATCCATGATTACAAATGGAACCTTTGATGCATAGGACAGGCCTTCATAATCATGGCCGCCACTTCTAATTCTGATCTGCAAACTATGATGTTTGCAACATATTACAGAAGCTTGGATTTCAAACTCTGATTGAGGTGTTATGATAAACAGAGGTTTGAGTGCAGCCGACGATGAGAAGCGAAGGTTTTGCATGGAGAAATTGAGGAGGGAGGAGTAAGAGTTGGTATTTTGGTAGTGGATGATTCCATTAATGGAGGTCTGAGGTACGTGGGTTTCCTGCATGCAGGATAGGAAGGACTGTGATTCAAAACTTGCAAGGATAGACAACATATTCAGGAAGACACAGAAGACGGCAATTGCCAAGTATGCCATGCTGCACTGGTGAGTTAGGGTGGTTTCGTGTGCCTTATTTATAATCAAGGAGAGTCTTCTTCTGTGAAGCTGGTTAGATTGTAGTTACTGCTGAACCTACTACCAAGTGCCTCGTTCTCTTTCTCGGTGTCATAGGAAAATAGTACGGAGGATTTTCATCAGATTTTATAGAGAGCATCTTTCGTGGTTTCTTGAGAATCATCAATAGTTAGAAAAATACAAGTATGTAAGATTTTTTATCTAATAAGATTATGGAGGAAGACATAAATATATATATGTTTGTGTGTGTATGTACATAAATATATCTATGTATACACATAGACACAGAGACATATATATATATATGTATGTATGAATTTAATAGTTCAAAAAGTAGATATATCAGAAATTTGTAGGGTTGAAGTATATTGAACGATGTCAACTGAATGGTCCATATGTGGGGACGGATTTCTGGACCATTTGGTAGTACCAAACTTCGTTACCCAATACTGAACGCAGTAAAAGCAAGCACGATCTAGAGATTTTTGTACTTCCTAAACTCCGATCTACTTAACTTCGACTCGTGAAGAACTTCACCAAGGTTGACAACACCAACAACCAAACAAATGAAAAAAAAAAGAATCGTCAGAAATGAAATGAGTCAAAACTCTTTACTTAGACTTGGAACAACCAACAAGATGGAAGATCAAATGTTGAAGATCTGAATCAGGTAAATGCAAATTCCGACCACAAAAAAAGAAAATCACTAATTTTTTGAACTCCCCATCAATCACAAATTCCAAAACACGATATAGATACCATCTTCACAAATCTGCAAGATCACATCCGATCAAAAACAGGACATGAAATAAAAGATCAGAAAGAACTAAAGGGTCAAAACCAACCAGCTAGCGCCAGATTGGCAAGACGCTCGATCTTCTTCATCTCTAAGATGCAAAGACGAGAGAAAACGAATCGGTAACGGACCAGAGAGGAAAATATGAAGGGAGTTTCCGATGAAAGTAAAGCGCCTGAAGAATCGTGAGGAAAGGAGAAGGTTCGCGTCAGAAATGGAAGATCAAATGTTTTGCTCTCGCTCTCTCTGTCACCATGAATTATAAGATTCTTCGAGTTAAAACTTAGCTCAACTTCAAGCCTTTCCCCACGGCGGGGTCTGTTAGAGGGTGCAACACAATGTGTTCTGAAGAGGTAATCATGATAACAACAGTTCTTGCCCAAACACACAACTCCAGGGTTGTCAGGATTCGGCAGCATAATCCTTCTCCTTTATCCAGGCTCCAAATCAGTTAGGCGAGGTGTAAATTATCCCACGTTCCTCAGAGTTAATTGTTTTTTATGTTAATTTCTACTATATCGAATAATATAAATTATCCAACGTTGTTTGTGAAGCTGTTCTCTTCGGGGGTCCCAAACCAAAGTGAGAAGGTCAAGCCTGCCGGCGTAATGGTCCAACCTGGTCCATATTTAAATTGATTGGTGTCTGGTATCGGATTCTTTGCTTGGATGTGTTGTAAACCAAACAACAGAGATCAGGAACAGCCAACTCAAAGTATTGCAATTCCCAGTTTTCCCAATTGGTTGATATGATCCTGAAGTTGTCATATATTACGCAATGCGTATTGTTCGAAATCACGGTTCTATCTTTCTTCACAAGTCACAACCTAGCACATGGCACGAAAGTTTTGGAAGAATGATCTAGCGTGCTCGTTTAGAAGTTTTGGAAGAAAAATGTTAAAAAAGAAAGAAAAAGATTAAAAAAAAGTATTGAAAGGAAACAGTAAAGCACCATCATGCTTTTGTTGAGTTAATTGTTAGCACAGTACAGAATCGAACACGCTAAAATAAAAAAATCATTTAACCTATCACATCTAATTATGAAGAAGACTTTATTGTTGTCGGACAATCTAGTGCTAGCAGCTCGATCCATAGAGAATTGGACAAGGAAGATAAACCACCTCATTAGTAGTACAGTTTTTTTTCTTTCTTTTCTGGTACTGGCGGTGGTCTTTCCTAACAAATAGCTTGCTCCACAAATAATACAAGAACATTTCTCAACGGAAAGCTAGAAAATATGCTGATCCGACCTGCACCGCATGCCTTGATTATTAAATCCAGGTCCAAACTTGGTAACATGTCTACTACAAAAGCAGTAGCAAAGATGGTTCGCACTCGGGTTGGAATAAGTATCTATCAATCAGATAAGTGGGTAGGATCTAGTTTATATATATATATATATAAAAGGAAACTCACAAAGATAGAGAATCATAATGAACCCATAGTGTCATCGTATTGTAGGAGTTGTATGTGCATTAAATGCTTTCTATATATAAAGAAACACAAAGATAGAGAATCATAACGAACCCATCATGTTATTTTTCGAGTTGTATGTGCATTAAATGCTTTCTATTTTATCATTTATTTTAAAGATGAAACAATTGTAATGGATTATTTGTAGTTTCTCTATTTGTATGAGTTTTCTAAATTCACTCTATCTCTGTATATATACATGAAAAGTGGTACACAATATTTTTTGTGCATAATTTTAATATTGTATAAGCATTTCTACAATTCAAATTTTAGGATAAATAGTGAAAATTTGAATTAAAAATATCATTTTAAAAGTAATTCAAATTTATACCATTGATTTTAAATATCAAATAGTGGATATGTTTTAATAAGGTCATGTAATTTAAAAATTATGCAGCTACTACTCTATATATATCACCTTCACCATTCGATTGTCATTATTAATTATAAAAAATTGAATTAAAAGTACCATTATATTTTTATATTTTATATTTAATGGTTTTTGCTTTGATACCTCAATTACTCACGTCAAAAATCAAATCAATGAGATTATAAAGTAGATTTGAGCATTTAACACTACTCTCTCTCTCTATATATATAATATAGAGAGAATGAAGCTTTACACATGCATGCCCTTCACCTATTTCACGGGAGTTAGAACCCTAGTAGCAGACCGTTTAACAGTGTGTGCCAGAGGTACAAAATTTTGGAACTCTCTCTTGGCATATTGATTCTTCCACCATTATGCAATTTGTTCGAGCGATTAAAATTGCCGTGTCAGTCGAGGAGTTTAGTGCACCTGATAGGGCTCTTCTCGCCTTGCATATTGTATATCACAAGTTCAACTCCTCCTGCCTCCCGTTGCAAAGAAAAAGTTTGCTGTGCTTGGTTACAGGGCTGGTAGTGAGAGAAATTTATGGGGATGAGGCGGGTGTGGGAACTTTGGTTTCCGGTCTCATCCTTGTTTCAAAACTCAGTTTCCATCCCCGTTCTCGTTCTTGCGACAGAGATCAAGAAACCCTAAGTTCCCACTCACATCTCCTGAATCGGATTCAGACTCGTTGGGAGAAAAGAGGTAAGAAGCACATTAAAGTTCACTTTTATATTTGAAATGTATTCAAATTTAGGTATATTATTAGAGATGAAATACCCGAACAACGACAATAAATTCATAAATTTAAAAAGAGGTGATACATTTTTTTCTTATTTATCAACTTGCATAATGCTTTTTAAAACTAATGGAGGGAGGGATCGAGGGCGGAAAAACTTGTTTCTATTTCTGTCTTGATTCTCATTGAGGATTTTTTCGGATCCCTGTGGAGAATGGGAGATACCCTCCCCTCCCGTGAACATCCCTACGCAATGAGATATAAGAAGAAATCATCATATGAACACGACCTGAAACGTCTGTGTCCACCCAACTGACACGACGTGAGCGTGAACCAGCGCCTGAAATTGACATCTCAGCTGGGAAGCGGATCATCTAATGCACGAGCTTTGACGGGTCAGGTGCGGGCTCCCGCGTTTTCCTTCTCCCCCTCTTCTGCAATACAACTTCCTCTAATCGTTCTCTGTTCTCGTGCGACCGTCGGCGATCTTTCCGACGGAACCGCCCCAGGTAATCCTTCCCCATTTTCCTTTCTATCTCCCCCTCTTATTTCTGCGCGCCAGTAATTGCGTGTAAGGCGTGCTCCCGGTTGGGTATGTACGTATAAACCCTTTTTTGTGAAGATAATTTTCTGCATAGCTGTGAATATAGAAGAATTGTTGTGGAAGTACCATGCTTTTGTGAAGATAACTTTCTACATAGCAGTGAATGTAGAAGAAATGTTGTGGAAATACCATTTTTTGTGAGGAAGTGTGATCATCAATGGTAGTGCTCCAACACCCTCACATAAATAGCTTTTTACCAAGCCATGAACTGGGAGCATCAGTAATGCACTTGGCCACGAACTGACGTGGATAGACAATGACATGTTGTCAAGCCAAAACTTGATCAGAAACGTAACTTTTACAGAGACGGTCTGTATCATTTCATGACTATCTCTTCAACTTTTCTTTTACACCTGTTATTACCGCTGGTGTATATACTGCTTGATTAGTTGGTGACCAAACATTTTGACTTGTTAATTTGTGATTTGGATTAGTTTCCTTCAATGTCTTGTGTTCCAGGTGATTAGTTCTTGTAGGGCCTTGGAAGCATGATCTTCATCTACATTGCATGTATATTGCCATCAAAGATTTTATTCAGCTTGTAAAACCATTATACACTTTTAACACTTTTTCTATTGAAGTTGGGATTGCGATTTCACTTTTATCTGAACTCGGTCCTCTGTTTGTACAGGACTGTTTTCGGTTTGCTGAGGCAAAAAGTTATAAATTTAGTGAATGGCTCTGAAAGATAAAGAATTCATCAATTCACACGGTTAAAACTACTACAAATGAGGCTGTCAAGGATTCATGACTTGCTTCTTTTTGTTTAGGTTTAGTGCTGCATGTGTGTGAGGCAAAAGGTTATAAATTTAGTGAATGGTTCTGAAAGATAAAAGAATTCATCGATTCACATGGTTGAAACTACTGTAAATGAGGCCGTCAAGGATTCATGACTTGCTTCTTTTTGTTTAGGTTTAGTGCCACATCCTGCATGTATGTGGCCTTAACTGCTTCACCTAAGCTAGTAGTGGGTTTGGTCTATCTCTCATGTGTCTATCTATCTATCTATCTATCTATCTATCTACCATCCATCTGTTCGTTTATCCATCTATCTACACGCACAATACATAGTCACCAAGTGTTGTCATGAAAATGGTTCGACCCAAAGTTCATCGAGTAGGTTATATGAGTAAGTTGCACTGTAGTTGATTGATTAATTGCATCCAATTTGAAGCAGGGAAGTCTCTCTCTCTCTCTCTCTCTCTTCTCTCTCTCTCTCTCTCTATATATATATATATATATATCCCCTTTGCAATGAATGGTTCAAGTTTTCCACTGAAGTCTGAAACAGTAGAAAACTGTAAATTCATTTGGTACTACATGATGATCTCGTCGTCAACTCCGCCTATCTAAGAGATCACCTTGCATGGCCAGTCCTAGCCTAGATAAAGAAGTAGGGTTGCATTAGGTAGCCAACAGCCAGCAGAGGACTTTTTCGGGTTTCAAGGGGTAAGACGTTCCTAGCATGAATATACCATATCCCATCCGAACTCCGAAGTTAAGCATGGGGCGACAATAATACTAGGACAGATGAACTCTTAGGAATAGGAAGCCCTCATGTTGCAGCCCTTAGATGACCCCACCTAGTGTAGGCTTAGGTAAGGTAAGGATTATGCTCTGGTGATCACTAGGGACTATTCTTTATGTAGGCTTTTTAACTCTGACAAAACTAAGGTGAACCTTGAAGTCCTTGTCCATTGAAGGTAATTTTCAAAATTCAGCTAGCCTAACAAAATCCTAGCAGTAGTTGACATAAGAGATTCCTTCAATGGAGTGGTACCTCAAGTCCTGGCTCTAGGATCAGTAGATGGGGACTATCTTGTGGTCTCGAGTGCACTTATATCTGACTTTTATACTGGTTGACAGTGAATATATGCATTGCATGAGAAGTTGCACTACGAGAAACTTACAAAACTGATAGTCAAAAAGCTCATACCACACTATGGTCTGCATTATTCCTTAAGATGCCGATTTATGAAGACACATCAAGGAAAACTGTGAAAAATATATCCTAAAATAATTTGTTGTTTTTTTTCCGAAAAGAATAATTACAGTGTTTTATAGTATTTTTTCCTATGGATGAATCGATGTTCATTTATGTCACCCCTATACAAAATTTATGAATTCACCAGAATTAAGACCATAGAAATTGTCATTGTTGCTATATGAAAGGCAGCTGTATGACATTATCATTGTATTGTTGCTCCCTAAAGCTCAATCATCATGCTTTTAGTTATAAACTTATGAGTTTGGCATCTGAGCTTAAGTGGAAACTTCTCAGGTAACTATAGTGGGGCATGCTGAAGCCTACATACTGTCAATATTTATAGTCAAGGATGAGGGATACAAATTCTTTGTTTGTTTCTTATTTTGTTTGATTGATGGCATGGAAAGTTTCATCCTAATGATAGTCCATCTGCCACTCTAGATGCTGCAGACAACTTTTAGAAACCAATCTAGAATGCTGAATTTCAGAACCTTAGTTGATAGTCCATCTTCCTTTCTAGACGCTGCAAATTGCTTTTAGACATGAGATATACTTGATGAGATCACTCTGTTTGACAAGCTGCTCCTGCAATTTTGGTAACTCATTATTTGCGTGGCATCAGTTCAAAAGTGCAGAAATGGGGTATTGAAGGATCTTTGGTTATGTTACTTTCTTTTTGGTTTCAGATTGATACATTGATTGAAGGAAAAGAAGAAATGTTCAGAAATGTCCTCTTCTACAAGCTCCGATCCTCCTTAGCATCCCCTTTGTTCTCAAAAACTGCGAAGAAGACAACATCAGCACGGTTGGTGGAGTCACGGCATAGAGACTCCACCTTTGAGAAACTTATGCGCTACCGTAAGCACACCACCAAGATTGCCACCATCCAGTCTCTCGTCTATGCAAGAACTGATCTCTCCCTCCCTATCTCTTTCCTCTCCCGGCTGAGCCAGCAGCTTCACCTGAACAAGGGTGCCCCTTCCTTCCTTTGTCGCCTTCCCCACATCTTTGTTGTCACCTCTGGCATCTTTCGCTTCACCGACACTGCTGTTGAGATCTTCAATGAGGAGAGTACAGCTATTGATATGTCAAGGCCTGATGCCATAGACCGGCTTCAACGGCTACTCTCCATCTCTGCCTCTCATACTCTGCCCCTTAGAGCGATCTTTAAGGTCTGGCAGGAATTAGGCCTTCCAGATGATTTTGAAGATTCAATCATCGCTGAGAATCCGTCTGTCTTCACGCTCATTGACAACCCTAATGAACCCAACACCCAGTTGCTCAAGCTCATAGAAACACCATCTCTTTCATTGGTTCCCACGGTTGAAAGATGGAGGGACATAGAGTACCAAAAGAGTCATCAATCTGATCCAGCAGAGATTAGGTTTGGGTTCTGGCATGGATTCCCTCCTGGGATGAGATTAACCAAGGATTTTAGGGCTAGGGTCAAGGAATGGCAGGGTTTTCCATATTGGGGCCCCTATGAGGATATTCAGCATGTGGATTTTGGCAAGAGTAGGATCCGCTCGAGGGTGGGGAAGAAAGAGATGGAGAAAAGGGCGGTGGCGATAGTTCATGAATTCTTGAGTTTGACTGTGGAGAAGATGGTGGAGGTGGAGAAGATTAGCCAATTTAGGAAATGTCTCGGAATTGATTTTAACATGAGGGATTTGTTTCTCGATCACCCTGGAATGTTCTACTTGTCCACCAAGGGCAAGACACACACTGTGTTTCTTAGAGAGGCTTATGATCGTGGCTGCCTGATCGATTCCAATCCCATATATGCTGCAAGGAGAAAGCTGCTGCATCTTGTTATGATGGGCCGTCGGGGTACTGGGTGTAGCAGTGAATATGATTGGAAGCCTGATATCTGCAATGAAAGCTCTGAGTCAGAGGAGTGGGAGGAGGCAGAGTTTGAGGATTGAAACGTATCATTGTGATCTGTCATCTCTATTTTGTCTTGAGTCATCTGGGAGGAATAATCTGCGACACCATAACACCACGACAGAGTGACAATGTCAACTGCAGATGCTGGAGTTACATGTTTCCCAATTCTGTTATTCATTCAAGAGAACTCTGCTGCTAAAAGGGCATAAGAGATTGACATTGTGGCATGGACTCTTCATTCATAAGCGATGCTCTACCATGTTGATGATTAACAGAAGCTACTGAATAAAAACGAAATGTCTGAAATGAGATGAGTAAAGCATGGACTGAGTGGAAATGTGTGAGCGTTCAAACCACTCTAAATCGTTATTGGTAAAATGAGCAAACAATGGTTTGCACCCTGTGAATTGGCTCATACCCCATCAGGATTGGCAGAAGTTTCTGAAAGTGGATTAAATGTAGGGATTCATTATTCAAAATAGCTTGAGGAAGGTAATCTATATATCATGACTCAGGATAAGGTTCTAGTATGCAGATCTTGGCATCAGATGGTGATGTTTATCGTTTGGAACTACTGTAAGCAAAGTGATAGTGTAAGAGTTGATGCATCCTTTAATTGTTGGGACTAATTTCAAGCTGCTGAAGAGTGAAGACTATACCGTAAATCTTCAGTTACAGTTTGTCATGAAGTAGAACAAGTTCGAGTTCGAGTCGATTCCAAAGTTAATACTTTGAATCAGTATCTTAAACTTTTTGCTGCCTTTAGCACTTCCTTTATCAATCTAATGATGATAATGATGCTTTCAACGAATGAATTGCTGTTCTACTGTCTGTCTTTTCTTTCAGAGAGAAAGAGATATTTACTCATTGCATTTTTAAACAACTAATTACATAGAAGAAAGACATCTAATCCCATGCCGTGCACATTCAGCACACTTTAGATTCTCCGGATGCAGTGCACTGTGTATCCTTCTAAGACTCCACTTGCTTTGAAGAAATTCGCAACCACCACTTTCCATTCTCTTTCAAACGGCATGCTGAAGCTTCCTACATGATACGGGTGGAAGTTCCGTCTCTAGGGTCCCGTTCTTGTCACGCCATGCTCCGAGCAAAAATAGGTCAACCTGAATACATCGTGTTTCTTTTTTGTGTCACTTGCCATGGACATGAACACTGGCTTTTTAGGTCGTGCCATGTTGCGTCTTCATGTTTAGTCTGAAACAGTCAGCAAGTTCATATCTTAGGTTGTGGGGACTCATGTTTGTATGAGAAACAGGTCAAGCCAGACAAGAACCTGAGTTTTTCGTGTTAGGTTAGGTAGATATGAACACGGATTTTTTGGGTCATCTCCTCGTGGTTTTCTTGTCGTGTACAGAATCGTGACCCGTACTCAATACTAATTTGATCAGAGTAAGTACTCCTCTATTTTTGCCTCCAAATCCGCTGGCAATCTCCCACAAGGAGAGCCATCAACACACTTGTTTCCGAAATTGTTCCTCAGCCATGCTAAGCTTCTTAGACCAATTTCGTGGCATCTTCTAAACCTATGGATCAGTACCTGAACTAGAAAACTCTATAGGGTGACACAAATATTTCACGCTTTTTAGTTTTGAATTAAGGTGTGGTAGGGATTCTACTCATTTTTTTCATGTTTAATCAATAACCCAACTTCAAATACAATGAATTTATTCTTTTTTTTTATTCGATAAGAAATGTTGTTGATTATTTTAAGGGTTTGTTAGTTGGACGATTCTTCGATTATTTTTCTTTCTCGAATATCGAATATAAATGGGTGATGATTAAAATGTGTGAAAATGAGAATTTAAACGGTTGTTGAAAGCTATGAGAAGATATCGAAAATAACAGTAAAATCATGTTGCTTATAAGAGAGAGAGAAATGAGAAAAATTGTATCAAGATATTTTGAGTATTTTTGAAAACATTGTATATGAATGGTAAAACAAAGTGTGCACGGATCAATTTTGTTCATTTTCTATTGAAGTACATTTCATGTTGGAACTTTTATGATAGTAGAACTGTTTATGCATAGATGAAAACCAACCAATAGCTTGAAAGATACCTTCTGAAGTAATGCGTTTTGGGCATCAAAGTTGAGATGGGATCCGGTCCCGCAGGCCCCCTCTCCAATAAGGGCATTATGGTAATTGATTAAAAAGGTGCGTTGAAGAGTGTGATGGAAAGTAGAATGCTAGTTGTGATATAATTAATTATATCTCCTTTTTATTCAAGTGTGTAAATGTTTAAACCCATTCATACTCAAATTTACTTCTTGAAACCATTTACCATATAATTAGCACTATCAATTCAATTAACTTAAATTAAGTTAATCTATTTATTGTTTTTAAATGAAACCCATATATTATTTTTAGTATAATTATATATAATATATAATTGCATATCTATATACAGTAGACTCTTGGTGGACTAATTCGTAGATTGAATTAATTGGGCCCTTTTAACTCCGCAATAGTGTACTACCATGGTAAGGCATAAATCATCTGCTCAAATCCGATAAAGGGCTTTTCCATGAAACTTGGTCATTTTTCCAGTTCCGAAAAATAGATTCTCTACCATTTGACTCCTTATCACCCAAGGCATTAGTCATTCACTTGAAAGATATTCGAGAAAATAGAAAGAATGAATTGATAATTCATTTATATGAATCCTACTCTGTTGAGATCATAAGCAAAATAATCTCAGCCATTGGATTTGTGAGATACACTAAAGTGATGAAGTGAAAAACATTTAATATACATTGACACATTAAAAATGTAAAGTACAAAAGCACAATAATACTTTTAATTCAAATCACCGCCATTAATTATACGAATGGTGTGGAGATATTTGAGTGGATTTGAACATAAGTTTGAGTATTTACCACTACCTCTCAAATTTTGTTATGTTTCTCAATAAATATGGCAATCTTTAGCTTAAGTGCCTTGAGTGTGTTTTCTAGTAGCACCACTCTCATTCATCTTTTACACGATCCTCATAAGAATAGCTAAAATCCATATTTTTACCTGCGTCTTGACTCTCTTGCTCGGAGTTATAAAACTTTCCCAGTAGCTTCGGGGTCGACTTGGCAAAACCCTGAGGTGCAAGGCCATAAGTTCCATAAACGGAGAGTGCATGTTTTAAAGGAGTCTGCTTAAACCCCAGCTTCACGATAAAAGAGAACCGTCACATGATTCAAATGGTATGCTTCACCCAAATTTCTTTCGAGCATTCAAAGTGATGGTCAGAAGAATTAGACAACAAACACTTTAAAAGAGATAAAACAATGCTTCCAAAGTATTAAAAGAATGATCAATATGATATTTTTTTGAATTTCAATACTAATATGATTAAGGGATATAATGAAGAGTACCTATTATTAAGCCAATGTGCATTGACAAGAGAGAGGATCACTAAGTCCACAGTTTGAGGGGTGATTCAGATAGATGGAGCTTTCTTTGTTGATCAACCTTACCTTCCTTTCCATTCTTTTCCTTTCTCAGACGTAGCTTGGCCCCTTGTTCCCCAAGTACTCTCTTTTGAAGACAATGGCGGATCCATAAACTTGTTTCGGGTGAGGCGGGTGTCCAGTTTTTTTATTACTTTTTGAAAATTTCAATACACAAAAATTTTGAGAACCCGCCACTGTTTGGAGCTCAATTGCAGGATGTTGTCTTAAAGGAAGACGGGTGATCGTGCTTGGCATGGAATAATATTTAGTTTTGGTTTTAATTTTTTGGAGCTCAACTTAGTATATTCGACTTTGTAGTCGACATTAGTTAAATTTTTCCAATCAAAGTATGAAAAAGGTTGATTAGACATGCTTAAGGATAAGAGAAGGTTACGGGAGGAGCACGCAGAGCCCTTGCGCATCTGGCAGGGCTCTCTAATTCCCATGACACATGTGATGGGTTTGATTCTCAAGGCATGCATGCTTGTGCAAGTGCAAAGACCTTGCTCCCATTGTAACCTAAAAAAAAACTACGGGAGAATCATTGAAATAAGAGAAAAACTTTGAGGCAGTAGAGGATCCACATTATTGGTGAGATGGAGCGACTGTTCTACCCAAAATTTGGAAAATTTTAAATTAATATTGAAAATTTCAAAATTTTCGTCTGCTACCCAAAACAAATTTCTGGATCCACCACTGTTTGGAGGAATCATAAAAAAACCCAATAATTGTATGAAAAGCTTGAAAATTGCTTTCTAATAAATTATGCTTTTATGCATTAAATATCCTGATCAATGCACATGTCCAGTTAAGGTGCTGGTCTAGAACAATTGGGGAGCATCACGAGAAAGTATCAAGCCAAAACTACGGCACATGCAGAGAAGAAAAGCTTTTAAACACCTAGTGGTTTAACACTGTAAAGACTTACAAGATCACATTCAAGGCTCATTTGTTTATGCAATCATAGAATGATGAATTTTTTTACCTCGATCCTCCCACAAAGACGAAGGTGAGGACTTCAATACCGAGGGGAGCATCTAATTCCCGTCTACGTAACCCCACCTTGTCTATAAATCACCCAATTGGATCTCTCGAAGGTCGAAGCAAGTGCACGCCCCGAGTATCGAACTTGTGACCTTTAACTTACTGTCGGTCCTAAAGCCAGCGTTACTCTTTCCTCTTCCTCGAGAAGAATAAGCATATGGATCAGCTCTAGAAATAGTTTCCCATAGAAAGAGCACTTACTGTAACCCCATTCTTTATCCAACTTGCCACTTGGTCCCGGTGAGTATAAGATGAACAGGGACTCATCAAAGCCCGAGTACACGTCCAGTTCATAAGTGGAATTGACCTGATTGCGGTTCGGTTTCGGTTTATGGTTTTTGAGAAACGAAAATGGAGGTGTTACAGGATGACAAAGCATGCATACATGCATTCGGGTCCTTCTCGTGCAGACTCGAGAGACCTGACTCCAAGATGGCGTAGGGCTTCGCCGACTGGTTTGAAGAATTAACTGAACTTCCTGTAGTTATTAAAGCGAAGTTGATACTCCTCTTTCCTTTTCCAATGATTTCCAATTGATGTGTGGCTTCTGATATCAATTTCTTAACTGTTATATAACATGTAACAAGCACACGATTGTACTTGAATCATAAAAGCTCATGTGACTCGTGATGAAATCCATTTAATGGGTCACCGGCTCCTGTTCATAATTTAAAGCCTCTGACAATGCAAAGGCCGGTGAGAAACATTCAGGCTGTCCGTTTCGCGGGTTTTGAAAGGGAAATGACATCTTCTCTTTATCAAAATGCCCGGTTATATGCTCCGAGAGCATTAGCACAACGGTAGGACGGACGCTTTAGTGCCGTTGTTGATGGGAGTTTGACTCTTGAAGGGGTGTATGTGTCGATGCATGTGTTAAGCTTCAGTCTCTTCTTATAAAAAAAAAGGTATTCAGCCTTCTGATGAGACAACACCAAAGAGCCAAAATATCTCCACCAACTTTTGTTTTGACCACCACTTGAAACTTTTTTTTTCCAGAAAGAAGGCATATGCACCTAGAAAATGTTGCATTCTTTATTATTTTTTTTTCAAAATCTATGAAAGTCTATAAAAAGACCTATAACCCTCGAAAGTAGATTCAAACTAACCTTCAAAGTTTTCAAAATTAAAGGTCAAGAGTTCGATACACATTGGTGTCTGCCTAACCCAACTTGGCAGTCGAATAAAAGAAGTCTAAATAAGGCCGCTTTTAAGAAAACATTATTAAAGGAGAAAAATCATCACGTCAACTTTACTCTTCCTAGCATACACATTTTCTTGGCCGGTTTTCCGAAGCCTGAAACTGGTATCCAACCAAACTTGCCGGTAAAAAAAAGACCAAAAATCTTAAAAATCTTGTATTTTAAAAGCAGTTAGTTTTGGTTTTGGATCGGTTTCGATTCTATGGGTCAAAACATGCACCGAATCCGGTACTCCTCGGTTATGGATTTGATTTCGTCGGTTCCAGTTTCAGTTCGTTTCTTGCTTGGTTGGGTCCAATTGAAATCTGCTATGTCCACACTTTCTCTTCTTTTTATCTTTAAAAAAAAGAAGATAGAAAGAAATAGAAGCAGTGGCTAAGAACAACCCCATTAACGCCCATTCTTTCCTTGTCCCGACTCTATGCCTCTAAAGCAATGTGGTGTCAACTTCACTCACAGTCCAACTTGAAGTTATAGAGAAGCTGACTTTTCCTTTACCTTTTTCAATTATAATCATTTGGCTTCTTTTCTTTTCTAGAATGAGAGGCTGAAACCACTTGCACGCTCTTGAGTACCGAACTCATGACCTCTGACATGTAAGTCTACACTTTAACCAGTTATGTTGAATGGATATGGGTACAAGTACGGATATGAAATACTTGAATTTTAAAAAATTTAAAGTATGGTACATCATTATTAGAAAATATAATTTTTTTAATATATGTTATATATAATTAAAATTATATGAAATTAAATATGATAGTTTATAATTGACAACTATAAGAAGATAAATTTAAGTAAATGAATCGTATCAAAGAAAAGTACTTGCATATCGATACACATACCCAAACTCAATACATACCAGGTACATATACTCCACCCTAAGTAGTGTACCCGTACTTTAGAGGCTGCGAGCAACAGTATCAGCAAGTTGGTCTCATCTGTTTAAGGTGGCTTCAAAGTCTTAAGTCACGAGTTCGATACTGGGGGTATGCATTTGAGGATCTGCCTAACCCAAGATTGCCACTAGAAAAAGAAGTTTCATCAAAACTTTCACAGAACTTGTCAACGTCCAACAAAACTCATTGTATGTTGCATAGGTACGGGTACAGTATCGGTATCAAGTACGGATATAAGTACAAAGTACACTAATTTTGAAAAACATAAGATATGAGTATGCTACTATGTAAAATGAAAAAATTATACATAAAATAAAAATGCCATAAAAGTTTACTATAACAGTATAATGTAAAACTTATTAAAAGTTGAAACAGTACAAATCTTGACATAATATATAGCTCTAAGTACAAACTTAACACCTCAAATAAGAAAAATTACATTAGATAATAGTCATATAGTTTTGGCATCAAAATATAACACTCCTATCAAAGGAACATCAAAACACAACACTTTTGAGTTTTGAAATGAAGTCGACTCTATTTGACCTATTCATCCTAAAAGTTCTAACAACTCATACTACATACATATGTGTACTCAATTAAATGGATCAAAAATCCAAAATTTTGGGTTCATCTAACTGTGTACCAGTACCACGTAAGTATTCGGTACGGATACTCCATGCTAAATGAAGTACTCATGCATGATAGCTCGTATTGTAGAAGAAAATGTAATATTCTTTGATTCAACAACAAAGAGCAGGGAACAGTTAAAATACTAGCCAGAGTATGATTAAAGGCTCCAAAAAGAGAAAGAGAGGCAACAGCCTTCATTTTTTCTTTGCGGTTGACGATGCTTTCAGTGGACGAACACTCTGTTCATTCCTAAAGAAGTTCTCCGGATCAACCCTGGCCTTCACTAGCGCCAACCTCTTATAATTGCCCTTAAAATACTTGAGACCCCATTCCAAAGAGTCCTCATAGGTGCTGCTTCCATTCACATCCATTCCCACATCAAGATCTCTGTAATTAATATAAGCACCTCTTGGATTCTGTGTGACATAGGGCGCCATGAATGCATACAGATCTCTTATCCATTGTATCTTTGCTGCTTCCTCTGCTATGCTATTCCAGCTTGCTGTATACTTGATATGATAGATGTTATCATATCTGTGTGGAAATGGGAATTCATTTTCCAACACACCAAACATTTTCCCACCATGAGGATCCATCATCATGGAGACACTCTGTTGCTGCAGTAGCCTATCGAAAACTGCTCCCCAAACGCTTTTAGGAATTGGGATTTTCACAAAGTCTGACTTCGATTTGAAATAACGCTTGTTTTTGTAATTCCTATCCAATAGCACACTGGTTGCAGCGTTAGCAGCAAAGTTATCAAAGTTCAAAACAGATTCTATCCACTTCATCTCTTTACAGCCTTCGATCTTCAAACCCAGCTCAGGAAATCTCTGTTGCATCAATAGTATGAGATCTCTAGCAGATCCAAGATACAAAGCGTCAAATCCAAGTTGAATTGTTTTCACTTTATTGATCGTCTTGGGATAAATCACTGCCCTGATGAAGAGTTCTTCAGGAAGAGTATGAACAATCTGCTGCCATCTACTAAGAAGATTCAAAGCTTCGGTTCTCGCAGTCTTAAATACAGAAAACACAGAAACAGTTTGAGGAACGGGCACCAACTGTATCTTCCACGCAGTCATCACACCAAAACTGTTTCCTCCACCTCCTCTAATTGCCCAAAACAGATCCTCACCCATTGAATTCCTATCAAGAATCCTTCCATTCGCGTCGACGATTCGCGCGTCGATAACATGATCAGAAGCAAGGCCATATTTTCTCGACATCATGCCGACGCCGCCTCCGGCGGCATGGCCACTCAGTCCAACAGTGGAGCACACCCCAGCAGGAAAAGCAAGGGATGTACTCTTGTCTGCAACTCTGTAATAGACCTCCCCTAGAGTTGCACCACCTTGTACCCATGCAGTATTAGTCACTGCATCGATTTCTATGTTTCTCAAGTTCATGAGGTCCAAGATGACAAATGGAGTCTTCGACGCATACGAGAGGCCCTCGTAGTCATGGCCGCCGCTTCGGATGCGGATTTGGAAACCATTCTTTTTTCCGCAGATGACAGAGGCTTGGACTTGAGGTTCAGTTTGGGGTGTTATAATGAAAAAAGGTTTGAGTGAATCAGAAGATGTGAATCTAAGGTTCTGCATGGAGAAATAGAGCAGAGAAGAGTAGTTGGTTTCATTTGGGGTGTGAAGAATTGATGAAATTGAGGATGGTGGGATGTTAGCACCGTTTAGACAAGAAAGGAGGACGCTAGGATCCTGATTTTCAGCAAGGAGAGGTGAGAAGATGAAGAAGGCGAAGAGGAAAACGAAAGGAAGAGCCACGGATCCCATCTTTCACATGGGATGCCAGTGTGCGTCTTCCTTCATGGGCTCTCTGTTTTGTCTCAACACAGGGAAGGTGGTTCAGACTGTGAGTCAAGATCAGAGGGCTATCGTGAAATCTTGGCCGTTGGATGACCAAGTGGGGCTTTACATTGACCAAATAAAGCACAAACAGATGTCCATCACAAACCTTGAGCAAAAGGCTTTTTCTATATTTTTCTTGGGAATTATCAGTTTCACTGCTGAGCTTTGGAGCCAAGTGACATGTAAGTGCCTCAAGTTCTACTTATTTCAAATGATAGCTAGGCCGTCGTTGGATGAATGAGAACCGGAGGTTCGAAACCCTCAGTTTCGATTTTCTTGAAACCATGAATTACAACCAAACCAGTCTCACTTAGTTATTGTTGTGGTTCATAACTGCTGTTTTAATTAAGGTTACGATCCAAAAGTTTAAAAGTGAAAAAAAATCAAAAGAAGTTGTAGAATAAGATTTGGAACTGAGAGTTTACAACCCGGTTCTAGTTTCAGAGGAATCACAAGTAAACCTAAGAGATCTTAATGATAGTTATAGTTGTGAATCCCGTTAGGTTGATTTAAGTGTCAGAATTAAACTCAGTTTGGTTCCAGTTTAAATCATCAAACGAATCCCAAGCCGGTCATATTTAGCTATAAATGAGATGTCAAGCTTTTTTGGAGTTGGTTTTTCTTTGTTAATATGCTTATCTTTACCATTTGCACCTAGAAAAATTGTAAGTATGTTTGAAATGTTAGCCGCTTATCTGAAAAGTTTCAAGTTAGGCAGCCATAATTGGAAATTAACTATAAACCAGCTGCTATATAATAATACCTTGAAGAGGTGGCCGCCTATCTGAAAAACCTTGGTAGTTTTAAATAAAAAATACGTATAACTGCTCCCTTGAGTTGCATCTTTATGCAAATTCACTATAAGTCAGCCAGCTAACGATAATTTTTCCCATTTTTATATATTTTAGGAAAAATTTGGCCATCTTTTTTGTTTTTTTTCCTGGTCTTTCACGTTCACGAGACAAGCTCTTCATCCAAGATAAGGTTGCATTAAGCACTGTGATAGATTTAAAAAATTCTCCAATGCAAAGAGATAGAAGAAGATGGTGTTCCTGTGGGCGGCGTATGACTAGTAGCTGTACGCTTCAATATTGTTCATTGCCGATCATGGATAGAGATGGTAATATTGATCTATATATATATATAGAGAGAGAGAGAGATTAAATCCTCACTCCTAATGTTACTTATTTATGTCTAATTATTGTTTTTTGAACAAATGGTTTGGATATATAGAAAGAAGATCAAAAGAACCTTTAAGAAAGTATGAAAAACTAAATTTGGAAAGTATTAAAAGAGGTAAAAGACGTTCACAAAAGTATTGGAAAGAAACAATAAAGAATGATTTAGCTTATTGTGAGTTAATTGCTAACATGACACATGATAGGGCTCTGTGGAAACAAAAAATCCATGTAGCCGACCTAAAAAGTATTAACTGTACGTTTCCCTTAATTGTAGTTGTTATATTGTTTTTTGAACGTATGAATATATGCTTTTATCCCTTTTGAAAAACTCTTAAAAAATTAGTTGAGCACATTAAAGGTGAGCAGGATACGGTTTTATTATATATAAAATAGATTGCAAGAGAGATAGAGAAAGTGGTTTGTGCTCAGTTTAACATAATATCAAATATCAATTTCGTATGATTCCACCTCTTCAACCACAATACAATTCACTATTCTTTTGCTCTTCAAAATCAGATTTCATTGATCAAAATTATACTTTACTATTAAAACGACCTAAAAATTTTATAAATACACCTATATACAAATATTTAAATATTTTCAATAACTTTGGTAGCATCAGTGCTAGTTTAAATCGATAAAAATTACGTGTAGGAGAAAACAGCACCCAATTATCTATCTGTCATGTTAAGGTTTAAGTCAGAGTTAGGTATGGGTATACCCATCTCCAACCTACCTTATTGTCATCCCTAATCGTGCATGTTTGATTATTCAATTCATATTATTTATTATTATAAAATACAATAAGATAAGTTAGAAAATTTATGGTTAATCATGCATAAAAGCTGTCATAATTCTGGATCACATAACGGTCCCACTATGTCCATATTTAAATGCAGCAGGGCTACTCATTTATTGTTTCCCGGTGTTAACGGGTAGGACAAACACACATCTATTTAGTTGGATTTGGTAACCAAAACATGATCCAACTAACAATCAGATCCAAATTGGGTTTACGGTGAAGAACCCAAAACCAATAAAGTTATTTACATATAAAATACAACCTAATTATCTAAATGGGTCGAATATAGTTATCCAATTTTGCTTTTCGAATTTGGATCTGATTATGTAAGGATTCAATTAGTTGGAGTTGATAATTCTTGGGTAGGAGTTGAGTACCGCCCTTTGCCATCCCTACCGACAGTATATACATTTATAAATATAATATAATATATATAGTGATCGTATCCTACTTACTCTTAACACATTTATGCTCATGCTACAAGTATACTCATATTTTTTTTTGTTCTTGTGAATATTCAAAAGTTATAAAGATATTTAAAAATACGAAGGACAACCTTATTATATTAATGCTTTATGAGAGGAAGGAGAGCACATAATGCACATATAAACATACGTGTGCACACGCACACACACATATACATATATACATACACATATACACACATATATACGTACGTACATATATATATACATACATACATATATACACATACATTCATATTCATACATATATATATATATACATACATACATACATATAATATACATAATATATATATATATATATATATATATATATATATATATATATTTATATGAAAATTTCTGTCCTACCCGTTAAGTTTATTAGATTTTTATTTCCTAGCGAACTCAGTTTTACATGTATACATGCACGGATTAGAGAGAGATTCTCTCTCTTTTTCTATTAAAAGGAAAGCATATTATTTACTCCATTTTGACTGGTTGGGAAATACACCATGATACAATGCTTTAGAGCTTAATAAGAAAATTATGGTCAGTTGTGACACAATTATCACAACAGTCTCTCACCCAGAGCGTTATCTCGCCTGACAGGGTTCTCAACTCTTCAAGTTACAAGGTGTAAGTTTGATTCTTAGGGCATGCATATCTGACTTATGCCTCCTATTGTAACAAAAAATAATAATAATAATTAAGCCTTTTCTCATACTAGATGTCGGTTACATAGATTCTTTGTTATCATATAGTCCTATCACGATTTGTAGAATCCATGAAAGATATGTCTCACAAAATTTTATGGCGGTTGTTGGAAGCTTAACACAACCCTCCTCTTTTATCCGGGCTTGAGACTGGCATGCCAAGATGATCGTTTACATAGACGGAATTAACAAAAGAAAGATAAAAAAAGGACGGAGAAGAGGCAAATAGGTAGGAAGATGTCCTCAAGGGAGAGTTGTCTTGGATGGTCTGGAACCACGAAAACTGGTACTCGTAGTGCTAGTTTCGTGCATGATGCAAGCATGGGACCTGGTGTTCCAGGAAACTGTTGCTAAGGGCACCTGAACTACCCTTATTTGCGGTTGGACGACGTTGCACCTGGTCCTGGTCTGGAGTCCGTGATTTCAAGCATATGATTTTCATGAAATGTCATGCAAACACTCCTTAGGACTAGGCATGTTCGGTTCCGGTTAACTCATAACTTGGAACCATCAGTTTTGAGGCGATTTTGGTTCAAGTTTAAATTACTTGAAAACGATAATTTTATTTAAAAATTTTAAGATTTTTTTAAAAATATTCCGGTTTTATAAAAGTGAAACCAAAACCAAATCGAGTGGTTTCTGGTTTTTGTTTGGTTTCAGTTTCAGTGAAACCAAATTGGATGGTCTCCGGTTCCGGTTTTACCATTTTTTAGTTCAGTCCGGTTTAGTTCCGATTCAAACTGTAGAACCGATTAAGGACCACCATATCTACCACCTAGGAGTGCGCTATATATATATATATAACCGGATTTAATGCCCTATATACAGTGTTATATCCGAGCTTCCAATTTGAACCACGAGATTAAAAGATTTGATCGTTTAAATTTAAATTTGAAACATAAATAAATGATATATATATATACTTTTTAAAAAAAATTCAGAAGGTTCTTTGTATTCAAAAAGCAACATCTTCACCGGTAGTGCAACATTGACACATGGTGTACTAATTTTGAGTGATATATTTATATAGTAAGAGAAAGACCACCCGTATATGATACCGCACTTACGGATTAACATATTCAAACAAATTACATTGAAAGATTGATGCCTTAGACTTGAATTTAAAAGCATATAATGAGGATATTGAGAATAAAACCCAAAAATGTTTGTAAATTTATAAATTTACAAAATTTCAAAACCCATCAAATTCAAATTAAATTCAAATCAGACCTTATAAATTCGTGGTCGAGAATAGTCTCATTTTGAGACCCTATACCCAAGGGTTAAAACGGTTTGATATCTGTTAAAGTGGTTCGATATCTAAAACAAATAAAAATGGTTAAAGTGGTTAAGGTGGTTAAAGACTAACTCACAAAGCGAAAGTAGGTCACCCATGCAAATAAAAACTGGGAATGAAACTCAATGTTTTCCAAAAATAATAGTTGAAGATTTCATTTAATTTGATGTTTTCAAATATAAAAATATTTTTTTAAAGTGTTTGAAACCATACCTACCATATATAAAACTTGGACCGGAAGGAGGCAAATTCTCCGGAAAGTGGAGGTGGTATGACATATCTACATGATTCATTTCTACTTTTTTGCTTTCTTAATTCAACTTTCAACCGTTCATTTTTAAAATGAATTAATAAAATTTGTTTGAATATGCTAAAACTTAACAAAAAGAATTAATGAAGTTTGTTTGGATATGCTAAAACTTAAAGTTTATATATAATTAATTTCTCAAAGAAAATGCGCAGCATATAGTCAATAATTTCTCTAATGGCGGATCATTGCCTTCTATTGTAATAAAAATGGAAGACATAAATTGTACTTCTGAAAGCAACGTACTTATATAATCTTGACATATTATATATAGTGAAAATATATTACATTTTAGAAGCAGGCTGACCCGCTTTGGGTCCCAACGGGTAGGGGTGGCGATTTGAGGCCTGCCAAGCGGGTCAAGCCGAACCTGAACTGCCTTCAGAACCAACAGGGACCAGAATTGACAGGAAAGTAAACCAAGTTGTCCCTCGATCGGTTCTTAAACCAACATATGGAACTGCCAATTCCAACTCAAAATCGGAACCGTAGATTCTCTGCTTTTAATTCTAACTTGAAATTTGGAATTTCAAATAATTTCCTCTTACATAAATTGTTTACCTCCCTTTGTCTCTCTCTCTCACACACAAACATACACCTTGGATCCAAAATTTGTTACGAAACAGGACCAGAAACCAATAGAACTGAAACCAAAGCCAAGGGAAGATGGGTTCCAGTTCCAATGGAACCTAGCCATAGGGATGAGCACAGGTCAGAAGCTACCTTTTTCGTTCTCTAATGGAGGCGGAATGAGATGGACCATCAGCAGGTGTTTGATTACGAGGCCTGGGATATGGAAATAGAACTACAGTTTCAGTTCCCATCATAATAAAATGCGAGCCTCAGTAAGCAAGGCTATACAAACCTGCTTGTACCCGATTACGAGCCCCATCAACGGTCCAGCCCCGGTGCCATTGATTGAGCTTGAATGCGGCTACTTAGGCTTTTGATGCAGCCGATCCTAGTACATCTCATCCTTCTTTACAATTTGATACAAGCCATCTTGCCGTGCACTCTTGCATTCAATCACATTTTAATTCTTGATTTGATTCAACTCCACTTTGATGTTAAAGGCCACGTGTAATGTAAGGATGTTTAGACCTCCTCTCCCATCGACCAAGCACTTGTCTATAGTGTAGTGATTCAAAACCATCTTTATATGCAAGGCTTGGTTATGGGTCATATATGGTCTTTCCAATTCATCCTCCGTAAAAATGATGGAGGCCTTAGCACATATCGGGGAGACCAAGAAGGATAAAGACTCAGGAGTAATGGAGACTCTACTGAATAAGTGGCAGGAAAGGTAGTTAGGGCATAGAGCACCAAACAGTACTCGTAGAAGGTGAATTAATGAATAAAGCATGTTAGGCAACTCATTGAGAAATTTTCATTGTGTCATCTAGGAATTCACATTGCTTCCAATGTTTGACACTGGAGATGGCAAATGAGTCTAAAGATTAATAACAATACGTCATATTTTTTATAGCAAATGAGCCTAAAGATTAGTAACAATACATCATACTTTTGATGATTCAAGCGTTATTTTAATTTGTTGTCTTTCTGATGTGATGTGCAATCAATTCTTCTAATTTCTCAGATGCGGATTATGTCAATCATGAAAGTCAATCTCTCTCATGTGATCATCTTGTGCAAACTCCACATTTAATCCATTAATTATAGAGATGATTCATTAGCTTAGCTTGTGTTCATCTTGTCAAACTCCACATGTGAATCCATTAATTACAGAGATGATACATGAGGTGAGAAAATACTTATTATCTATCAAAACTTTGAAAATTTCTGCATTTTTTTTGGTTTTCAATGCATTTGAAATAAACCAAGGCTGCTAAATTCTTCATATGGCATTTCCCAAGGAACTCAACGCGGCTTTCTTTTGTTCCTCGTCAACCCGAGAAACTTCGGAATCTTGGATTTGATCAAATTCACCTTTGTGCTTTCTACTCAGTGGTCACACCCACTATCCATGGTTCAGCTAGAACCACCTAGCTATTGCCATTCTTGAAGCACATCGTGGAAACCGGTCCCATTTGAACCTTTTCGAGAACTTTTTGGTACCCGGTTCAGAACTGAAACTGTTGAAAACGAAACCAGAACCGCGCGGTTTGGTTATAGTTCCATCATTTGAAAAACCAAACAAATGCAGGAGCATAGAATCCATTTATGAGCTGTTTAAATATCAAGCCGTTTAACTTAAAAAAATTATTTTCTTATTGTTGTAAAATTTTAAAACAAACATATTTTCTAATTGGATTCAGGCTTACAAAATCTAATTTGATTTTCGATATGTTCTAAAAGCAGGAACTCAAAGTGGACCGAACAGTAGGCTCCGAAACCATACTTGAACTGGAGCCACCATGTAACCGGAAACCCGGAACCGTGCGTCTACCTCAGAAAGGTTTCTTGCCATAAAAGAACGCAATTAAGAGGTTATCCCAAAAGTTTCCCTCAATGCACCATGGTACAGTCCAATCAAGAGGACCATGAAGCCAACTAGCTCACCTGGCAGGACTATCGACTCACAAGATGGGGGTGGTGAGTTCAATTCCCAGGGTGTGCATACCTGGCATCGTCATCCCCGTCGTAACAACAACAAAAAAGACCATGAAGCAGTACAAAATAACTAATAATGAAGAGAACATCTTACATTTTGGATATTTATCATTGGCTCGCTATCATTCCCTTCACATCTCTGAGATTTCATAAGAAAAGGATATTAATCTCATAAAACATTATGAATTCAACAATACAAATTAATGCAGATAGAACACTGCCCAGGTCCTGATGAAAGTGGAACGTCTACTGTATTAATGGAAAAACACTTTGCTCATTTCTGAAGAAATTATCTGGATCAACTCTAGCCTTCACTAGAGCCAACCTCTTATAATTGTTCTTAAAGTATTTGAGACCCCATTGCAAAGAATCCTCGTAAGTGCTGTTTCCATCCGCATCCATGCCCACATCAAGATCTCTGTAGTTCATGTAAGTGCCTCTGGGGTTCTGTGAGACAAAAGGAGCCATGTAGGTGTACATCTCTCTCATTCCATCAATCTTAGGCTTCTCCTCTGCGCTGCCGTTCCAATTGGCTGTGTACTTCATGTGGTAGAGTGTATTAACCCTGTATGGAAATGGGAATTCATTTTCCGGCACCCCGCTCATTTTACCACCATGAGGATCCATCATTGCAGAAATTCCTTGTTTGATCAGTTGATCAATCAAGCCAGCCCAAGCATTTTGTGGGATTGGTTTATCGACAATGTCACACTTTGTCTTGAAATAGCGCTTTTTTTTGTAGTTCCTATCTAACAAGCTACTGATTGGTGTGCCAGAAGGAAACCTGTTGAAGTAAACAACAGATTCGATCCATGTCATCTCCTTACAGTCTGAAATATTCAATCCCATCTCCGGGAATTCTCGTGTCATCACTTTGATGAGATCTGAGGCACGTCCAAGATACATAGAGGAGAATCCAAGAGAAACAGTGTTCTGCTTCTTGACCGTCTTCGGCGAAAGCACGGCTCTGATGAAGAGATCATCAGGAAGGGTGTTGATGGTCTTCTGCCATTTATCAAGAAGAAGGTATACCTCACTTCTCACTGTCTTCGAAAGATCGAACACAGTGACGATTTCAGGAACAGGCACCAACTTGATTTTCCATGCAATGATCACGCCGAAGCTCGTTCCTCCGCCACCTCTAAGTGCCCAAAACAGATCCTCACCCATTGATGATCGATTAAGAATCCTTCCATTCACATCGATGATCCTTGCATCGATCACTTGGTCCGAAGCAAGACCATGCTTTCTAGATATGGTGCCGGTGCCACCTCCGGAAATATGACCGCCGGCTCCAACAGTAGCGCATAGCCCAGCCGGAAATCCGAGAGTTTTGCTCTTCTCTGCAATTCTGTAATACACCTCACCTAGAGTTGCACCAGCTCCCACCCATGCAGTATTGCTCACTGTCTCAACTGTTATGTTTCTGAAATTGAAGAGATCCAAGATTACAAAAGGATTCTTACTAGAGGCATAAGATAGACCTTCATAGTCGTGGCCGCCGCTTCGGATTCGAATCTGGAAGCTGTGTTTCTTGCAGCAAACTATAGAGGCTGAGATTTCAGCCTCTGTTTGGGGTGTTATGAAGATGGAAGGCTTGACCGTATCAGACGACGTGAACCGAAGGTTTTGCATGGTGAAGTAGAGGAGGGAGGAGTAATCAGAGGCATTTGGGGTGTGAAGGATGGCCGAAACTGACTGTGAGATGCTTGCATTCTTTAGGCACGAAAGGAGGATGCCGGAATCCGGCGTTGCAGCAAGGATCGGCGAGAAGATGAAGAAGAAAGAAAAGGCAACAACTGCTAAGGAGGACGCTGCCATCCTTGCAGAGGGATGTGAGGGAAGGAATGGCTTGTTGGTGCAATGCCAAACCTCTCTTTTTATGAGATAGAGTAAAAAATGAAAACCAAAAGCACACGGTTAAATTAGTCAATAGCAATTATGGGTCTATGGTGCTGATTTAGAAAGAGAAGCCCATAGAGTCGCACTCACCAAAGTTAAGCTTTTTCATAGATTTTTTTTTTCTTCTTTCTACAATTTTCAACGATACCATCTTTTGCCATTATTGCAAGTATATCGCAGGGGTTGCACTCAGAGCGATTGTTCACCTGTGTCGCCTCCCAAGTTGAAGGTCGTGAGTTCGATATTTCGGGCATGCATTCCTAGCTTCAGCCTCTCCGTTGTAATCAAAACAGGAAAGAACATGTTCAGCCACGAACGTACAATCCACTGTCACACACATATATATGATAATTACGCCTCTATCTTACAATCTTAGAGTTGCAGTTTCCAATACGATTACTAAATCTTATTGTAAACCGCCATCGATATGCAATGAGATGTACAACATGCTTTTGTGTTAAAAAAAAGAAAATTTAAAAAGAAGAAGGCCAAAGCCTCAAGCATACGTACATGCAGGCAGGCCCTAAGAGTTGAACTCTCCACCAGCAGCAAGGCGTTAAATAACCCGAAAGAAAGAAAGAAACCGATTTACGTGAAAGTGCCTGTCGTTGGGTCTTTCCTGAAATTCACCTCGAAATTGGAAGGTCATAAGCTCCATGTTTGAGGGAAATCGATAACTAGTATCATTGTTGTAAGCATCAGCAAGCAACCTTGTAGCCGAGTAAAACAATCCACTGTGAAGTCGGTAGGAATTAATATCTCGAATTATCGGATTCCGACTTGTGATGATACCAAACGAAAAGAATATATATATATATATATATATATATATAGAAAGAGAAAATGATTGAATCTTGTTCACTTTTATTCATTTATATTTTTTGTGCCACATGAGTATAATAATAATAAATTTTAAATTCTTCAAAACCTTTATAAATTTTAAATTATACATATACCATAAAAAACAATAGATGACCATGAGTTTCGATTTTCTTATAAAAGTATATATATATAGCAAATTATCTTTTTACAGAAAAAGCAATTTATCTTAAGATTTTCGTTTTTCCTAATTGGCACTGAAAATGGAAGGTTGGAGCATCTTGCATTAAAAGGAGAAGGGAAAGAAAAGCCTTGTGAAATCCACTGACATAAACTAGCAACTGTGCATCTCTCATCATGGTAGACCTTGTAAATCAACAACAGACGTCCATCGCCGAAACAACGACTGCGATTTCATTGAAGAGCCTCTTGTGGGTCGCACAGTGGGTGTTAGGTGACTCGCAACTTTGGCTTTATTTAAGCCTCTTGTCATGGTAAGAATATCATCATACTTGTGGAAAGAAATCTCTCCACTTTCTCATGGCAGACTTTTCCCTGTGGAGACTTTCTCATCCCGGAATCTTCGACGGTGCAGGTTGTTTCCTTGCATCATCGTGCGTGTCGATTACAGGCTTTTTCTGGCCGTGATTAAACCAGTCTCCTCTTCGAATCTTCTTTCAACCCACGCATGGAAGTTTTGGTTTGTATTAAATGAGGTGCAAACAGACTTTGACTAAATATAAATTCATGCTTTAAGGGAAAACTTTGGCTCAATCAAACAAGTGTGATCGGAGTCAAGCCCGAGTTTGATTAAAATCTGAACTATATACGGGCAGTGCGTGACTGTGCGCACCCAACTGAATTGGACCATAGTGCTCAAATTTACCGGGCGAATTTTATAAACCTATCAGATAGTGAACTCCCTGTGCGTGTAGGTGCAGGCGTGTGCGTGGGGGTGGCTCATGGGCAAAGCGAGACCACCTTAGTTTCCCAAATTTTCGAGGCTCCATCTTATAAGCTCCAAAATTTTCTCAAATTTTTAAATAATATAGACTCCAAAAATGCTTGTGCTTATGATTTTAAGCACCAAATTTTCCTAAATTTTGAAGTCACAAGCTCAAAAGTCATGGCAAAGAGATGGGGTGGGAAGGGTTTTCATTCCAGCCATACCCGCCCCACATTACAAACTTCTTTGGACACCCCGCCTCGTAGGTCTTGGGGATCAAACCCGCACCCTCTTTATTATAACCCACCAACTTATAAAAGTGTTTTCTAGAAAAAAAATCAGTTAATATTATATACTTAAAATACAATATCTTTTTTATAACATTTTATATTATTGAAGTAGAAGTTATTATATGTATACATTTATACTCATATAAAGAATATATATATATATATATATATATATATGTGTGTGTGTGCAACTAAAATACTTATAAGCATATATAACTACATGATATATATATATATATATATATATATATATATATATATATATATATATATATATATATATATATATATATATATATATATATATATATATATATATATATCGAGGCGGGTTTACCTTAAACCTTACCCCATCCTGCTCCTTTTGTAGGTTTTTTCTATAAGAATCTGCCCCACATGGTGCAGGGTAGGATGGGTACCCGCGAGGTGGGTAGGAATTGTCATCCCTAATCACACGTGACCGACATTGTAGAACTGTTAGTTATTACTATACATTTATCACATGTTTAAAACCTAAACTGTATATAATTTAATAACTGATATCAATTTACTCCATAATCTCTCTCTCTCTCTCTCTCTCTCTCTATACATATATATATATAAAAGCACACAACATGTGAGTCCCAAAGTATTTTACGTTAGGCCTCGTATGTGTTGAGCCACCCACATTCATGTGAGTCCCAAAGTTTTTTAGCATAGAATAATTAAACAAAATATGATAGTTAATGTATTATAATAAATTAATATGTAAATGAAAAATGAAATTAATAAAGCACAAAAAATTACGTTTTTTTAATCATAACCAATTATAATTGGGTACAAATATTTATTTCGGAAAAATTTATTGTACTTATAAGTACAGGTACCCCAAAATGTTTGTGCGGGTTTACCCTGATACCAGCCCAACCCAGCCCGCATGACAGGTAAATTTAAACCCAACCCTTTCCTTAGGTGGGGCGGGTTCGGTGGCGCATGAAGATTGTTCACACACACACACACACACAGATTGGATGCGAATGATTTTTCTTCTTCTTTGGTACCGAGGGAGTTCCAACCCCAAAGAAAGGTGGGCCGTTACATTCCCCTGTAGAGAGGCGTAAGGCGTTTTCTTTGGTCCGCTAAAAGATCAAGGTTGAGCCCGCTTGGCATAGTCGTCTAGCAATGCAAATGATACTTTAGGAATATAGAGAGAATTACAACCATGCACAAAATTCTATGGCGGAAATTTTAAACATAGAATTAACGGTTTTAAACCGTTGGTTTCGGTTCTAAAAACGAAACTGTAATCAGACAGATCACCCTCATGTTTTTCTTAGGGTTCCGAAAATGATTCATCAGGTTTGGATTCTGGTTTGGTTTCAGTTCAAACCGTCGGTCCAATTCGAAATCGGCCATGTCTAAGGATATGTGCTAACAAAACAAAAATGTTGCAAAATTCACAGAAGAATATTAGTGGTCGACGTATAATTACCCAAAATGTTTTTAATGAGCCAAGTGTTCGACACAAGGATTTTTTTGTTGTTAGGACATGAATTCTCTCTCTCTCTCTCTCACACACACATGTCACGCGTGAGTTCACTACTAAGCCATGATCTTTTGTTGTATTGTTAAGCATGCTAAGTTAATTGACTCCCGTGTGTGTGTGTGTGGATGGAATTGCAGAAGAGCGTCAATTATTGCCGCTGGTGCGCGTTCGTCAACTTCATACTCTCTTTATTCCTTCTTCACGCTCTATCACCTTCCACTCACTCTTCTTCTTTCTTCTTCTTCTTCTTCATAATTGAATTTGAATAAAGAAAAGATTGAAGACCCGCTCCGACATAATTGCCGGTCATTATCTAACCTGAGGTACAAGTGAGCCAACCAAGCTACTTGAAATTGACTCGAATTCTACTCAAGCTGGGTACAGATCAATCTATGAGCAAATAGAGTTTGTAGTCAGGCCGCTACTAAGTCGAATTGCTCATGACTCATGAGCATAGTTGAACTCTATACTAGATTGATATATATGTGTGTGTGTGTGTGTGTCTTTAACTTAGAAATTTGTGGCCCAAGCACACATCATAGATGACCTTTTCTCATATTCGAGCTCATTAATGAGCTTACTCTAGCTCAATAAAATCGAACTCACAAAGCTCGATCTCTACTTGGGCTTAGTTGTCATTCATGAGCTTGCTCAAGCTTGAGAAAGAAACAAGCCCAGACACTGAGCTCGAGTTGCTTGAATATAGCACAACTTACAGTTTGAGTCTAGAGATAGAATCCTGAATGAGCTCGAGCTCCGCTTTGAGCTATGCATTTCTTAGTGATTCCAGTTGAGTTTACCTATGCTCAATGGTGGATCTTTATAGAGGGGTGGGGAGATGGCCGCCCTCTCTGAAATTTTGACATTTTACTGTGAAGCCTACATTTTACAGTGAATACATGGTTGAGATTCATGCTTCACCCTCTCTAACACCATGAAATACAGACTTCACACCCACTTCCCCCAAATACTATTTTCTAGATCTGCTACTACTTACCCCACTGGAACGCATCCCCATCTAATTGAGAATTTTATTGGAAGACCCCCACATTTTGTCCCAATAACTAATGAATGCCCAACTTTAAAATTCAATTGGTACTTGAAATTCTTGAACATCAACTGAACAAACAAATCAAGGTGGTGGACAAATAGAATTGAGAGAGAGAAAGAAAGATTCACGTTCCAAGGACAGAAAAGGATGTCTATGGAAGAAAGATAAGAAATCAACAAGCTTTAAACATGGTAGAAAGGTATAAAGAATTAAAAAAAGTATGAAATGAAGTTGTACAAAGAACAGTAGGCACCTAGGGGTCAACTCATAACTTGATGAGTTCTATACAGGGTGTGCATCTAACTTCGGCCTGATAACAAAGTTTGAAGTTGGTATTCTTTTTTTTTTTTAAAGGACGTGAAGGAGGATAAAGTGCATGGTACAACTAATGTTGAGAGTGTAATAATCAAATTAGTGTTAGCATAATTATTCTCAATATTATTAGGTATCTTTGCAACACAAATCAAATTATAAAATGGAGAAAAAAGAACTTATGAGAGAAGTTATATAAAATGATTTAAGAAAATTTTACAAAGTATCATGGGGTTTTATGTTTTCGCATTTTGGAATTTAAACTTCTCACACAATAACAACAAGAGACACGAGGTTTCCATTGTTAATAAAAAAAAATATCTACCATCACAATATTAACTTTTACTGACATGATGACATGACACTTAAGCTACATTACTTGCTATGTCAGCTTATATTAATTGATATTTATATCCTAAAGTATATATTAAATAAGTATGATGATAGGTATTAATTTATATATATATATATATGTGTGTATATTAATAATATTCTAATTAATTAAATATATATCAACTAATGTTAATTAATATTCAATAAATATTATTAAATATTTATTAAAATTATATTAATAGTTTACTATTAAATGTACAGCTACTTATAAGATTTATTAAAATATTATAATAATTAATGCTATAATTAAAATTCATTAAAATTAATCACTATTTAATATGTATTAATTAATTTTATTGTGTAATTAATATTACTTAACATATTACTTACTCATTATTAATTAATATTATAAAAAAATTAATATTATTGATATAATTAATTTATATAAGTATTTGACTACTTATAAGAGTGGTTTACATAAACCATAATTGGACTATTTTATATAGGAAAAATTGTTCTATTGTAGAAGTGCAAGGACATTATAAAAGAGAGTACCATTGACTATAAGTAATGCATTTATATATAAAGAACTAAAATAGTTGAAACCAATACATAAAATCACTTAAGCTAAATAATAGGATCTAAAATGTTTAGTAAGGAGAAAGTACTTCAAAAGATGCTTGAAAATTTGAAGTTATTGCTTGTGAGTCTAACAAGTGTGACAATAAATATTTGATGAATGCCAAAGAAGCATATGGAATGGGTTTTGATAGTGGAATTGGATGGTTTAAGAGAAAATTTAGGTAATGGAGTATGGTAGAGAATTAATAGTAGCAAAAGCCTAGACAATACATAAAGACAAAAAAAGTAAAAATTATAGTGAGGCCACAAGGCTTGGAAAAGAAGGTAAAATATTTAAAGTTGGAGAAAAATCTCTCTCCCATTCTCTCACCTTTCGCCTACACATGCTCTTGTGTGATTGAAACTGACCGTCACTCTCTCATACAACTCGACGAGGCCGCCTTTGATGATAAGGGAGGCCACCTCCTCTCCTCTTTGCTACACTCCTTTACTTTTTCCTATCAAAAAGAAATGATGCACTCTGGGCATATCTCTTTTAGAGAAAAAATATGCCTCGAGCATGTCTCACCTTTTAAGCATGCATGGCCGTGAAGAAAGTGAGAAAAACACCTCTTCTCACATTTCTCTCTTATGGGAGAAATGAGTGTGGGGTGCATCTTTTCTATCCTGTGGGAGGCCCATGAAGTGTACATCTCTTTTATCAAAGAGATGCATGTCGAGACGTGTCTCTCTTTGTAGAGAAGCATGGTTTTGGGGTTCTCGTTTCATCATATAGAGAGAGGGGACCCGGCTGATGACAGTGGGTTAGGGCTCCAACAACACGAGAAAAGGTGGAGCGATGGAAGACGAGCTCCAACAATAAAACATACAGGCGAAAGTAGTAGGAGAGGGGAGGAGAGAGGGTGCCGTGTGTAAAGAGGGTAAATTCATAAATGGGGTGTGCTCTTAGTAATGAGAGGTGTCCATTTAATACCTATGTTATTTTTTTTATCTTCTTAATGGAGTAAATGTCTAAATTAGCTTCAAATATCTCAAAATATTACACACACACACACACACACACATATATATATATATAGAGAGAGAGAGAGAGAGAGAGAAACTAGATCATGCTTACCTTTGACATGTTCACTCATGCCTAGCAATTGCTTTTGGGTGGCATCTATAATTTTTAATTTTTTAAAGGGCTTTGAAAAAGTGTGAATGATATTCTTATTACTCTTATGCTACCTAAAAGTAATTGGTAGGCATGATCTAATCACTCTTTATATATATTATATTGGTAAACAATACATGATCGGGTACTATGGAAACTCAAAAATAGAATAGAAAGACTAAAAGTGTTGGGAGGAAACAATAAAAAATGATATAATTTATATTGAGTTAATTATTAGCAAGACTCTATGTAAATAATTCATGTAGCTGACCCCATCTAATATGGAAAAAGGCGTAAACAATACATCCCAAATAAAATTGTCAAGATCCCGATTTAAATCTCTAAAAGGATTTTATGAATCTCGAAAGGGTGAAACATTCATATCCCAAGTGTGGGAATGTAATTTGTAAGATCTTAATGGGGTCTTGATCCTCACCATCAGATCCCTAGAAGGCTAGAATCTTCATACACAAAATAAAATTAATAAAAATCCTAATAGTCATTAAATATAGACACCACAATGATTCACTTCTATTATTATCCCACAATTGCACGAGTCACCGTCCTTCCCCACTCGCCTTCATTGTCATACAGTCTGATTCGCTTGGCTTCAAGGAGAATATAATAACGAGGATGGCAACCTTAGTTGTATATGATGTACACAACCTATCATACTTCACACATGTGTGTTATCGCATGCGCACACACACATACACATGAGATCAATCAAAGTTTAAAACCTATCACACTTTGTTACTTTCCTAAAAAAAAATAAAGCGTTTTTGTTCATATAAACTAATTTGTTGAGCATAAAAAAGTAGTTTTCATGTTTAATGTGATTTTATTTTTTGAAACAAAGATAGAGGTAAGTCAAGATCAAAATTTAATATCACGATTGTTTATCTGTTATGCTACATCTTCAGTTGCAAAGAAAATGGCATTTTACTTATCACATTTGCGGATTTTCATGCTTTGAGATCCAGAAGAAGACAAGCGAAACCACAAGAAAGAGAGAATAAGATCGTCCGTTATTCTACATCTTCAGTTGCAAAGAAAATGGCATTTTACTTATCACATTCGCGGATTTTCATGCTTTGAGATCCAGAAGAAGACAAGCGAAACCACGAGAAAGAGAGAATAAGATCGTCCGTTATGCTACATCTTCAGTTGCAAAGAGAACCCCAATAAATGATAAAGGGGAGAAAAAAGTCCCTCCGATATATCCCTCTCTAAGTTCAACAACCACTAAGGCAAAACTTACTGCAATTGAGCTTCCTGCATATGCATGCCATTGAAGGGATTGGGAAAACAATCAATTGTTGTTTCAGAAAGTTCCTGAGATCAAAGGCATTTAGCTGACCTAATAAAACCTATTCACATCAAAGAAAACAGCATAAATGATTACCCACCCACCTAGAGCTCAACCGAGTTGCCGAGATGGTGTCGATGAAATGAGAAGAAACTAAAAGAAACATAGCTAGTGCTTTTTTATTTGACTATACATGGCTTTTTCTCAATAAAAATATGCTGACCCTGATAAACTCCTGTAGAGCAACAGAAGAAAAGGAATGCATGTGTAAGCAAGTGAACACTAAATGGACTAACAAGTTGAATATTTCCAAGAATATGCTGTGGTGCTCTTGGAAATACTGTGTTTACTTTTTTGGGCATAGAGGTAATGAAGAGGTTACGGAGATGTTACGCATAGAATTAATGTCATCAGGTATTCTTTGTGACAAGAAGATACCATTAAAGTTATAAGGTAAATATTATAGAGCACCAATTAGGCCTGCCATGCTTTATGGTTCTGAGTGTTGGGCAGTTAATCATCAACATATACAAAAGATGTTTGTAACAGAAATGAAGATGTTGAGATGTATGAGTGGTCATACAAGAAAAGACCGTATAGATAATGAGGTTATTATAAACAAATTGGGAGTGACACTAATAGAGGATAAAATGAGAGAATATCGTTTAAGATGGTTTGGACATATAGAAAGAAGATCAAAAGAACCTATAAAAAGGTATGAAAAACTAAATTTGGAAAGTATTAAAAAGGGTAGAGAACGACCACAAAAGTGTGGAAAGAAACAATAAAGAACGATCTTAGCTTATTGTGAGTTAACTGCTAACATAGCACACGATAGGGATCTCTGGAAACAAAGAATCCATGTAGCCGACCCCATGGGAAAAGGCTTAGTTGTTGTTGTTGTTAGAGGTAATGAAGAGGTTGCATGCCGCTCGAAACATGATCCCAAAACCTACATGCTGCCTGGAGGGTAGGAATGGTTCAATTCAACTATTCACTGTACAATTTCTGATGGCCAAGTTGATGGGTCTAGGCAACCTAGGCTATCTAGATTAGTTATAATGATCAAAATGCAGCGTGCCAATCACTGAAATATTTAAGCTTCATCCTTCTTCATAAACTACAACTCTTCTGGTCTGAAGCACAAGGTAGGGTCACTAATCACAATGGATGTAGCATGTTAAATAGTTGGTGGGCTCAGGAGTGCGGCAAACTAATTCATGTCCCAACCTGTGCAAACTCGAGTATAATGCACGCTAGATACTGAAAATCATAGCAGAAAGTTAGAAACCATACATAATATCGGTAGATATCATTGTGTTAGTAGAAGCATGAGCCAGTGTATGTGTGTGTATGTTGATACATATTTTTAAATGTTACAAAAATTGACAACATTTTCAAAAATTTTGCAGTGTAAGATCGACCCATTTGGACTCCATGTTTAGGAAACTTCTTACCATTCTCAAAAACTATTTAGAGCTCAATGACCTCAAACCTCTTTTAGAGATCTTTAAGCATATGAAGAACTCTGCCTAATGTGAGATTTCATTTTTAGATGACCAGTCCCAAGCCTGGACAAATGGAGGGTTGCATTTGATGGCAAACAGCTAATCTTTGTCGGACTTCTATTGGGCAGTGTGATCTGTTCAACATTAATGCACCAGAATCCTATCAGTGTGATCTTTCCAGTAACAATCCATTATATGTCATCAAAATTCTGAAGTTAATTATGATTTGGAAAGCATAATACTAGAAGGGGTGACCTCCTAAGAAATGCTCATGTTACACCTTCCAGCCGACCTCAGCTAGTGCACTAAAATAGTTGGCAAGTCAGCCAGCTACATTGAAGTTCATGAATTGGCAGGATCCACATAACCTCCCAACCATGTTTATCCAAAAGAACATAGTATACACTGAAAAAATAACGTAATAAACAAAATGATCAAAATCAAGTTAAGCTAAGCCCCGGCATGCCCACCATCAACATAACTGGTATAACTGAAACTGAAAGTATCTTCCTGTCTTCTATAGAACCGATCAAGGTATTTCGGTTCGGTTCTGGATTTATAGAAACCAAAAACTGAGATTTTTGTTAGATCTAAAACCGAAGCCGAACTAAGTGAAACGAAACCAAACCGAAAATTTCGGTTCGGTTCGGTTCAGTTCGGGTTACCGACTAATGCTCAGCCCTAGCGACAAGTGTTGGCAGTCAAATGTATAGAAGGTAATTATCACAGAAATAAAAATTGTTGAGATGCATGTGCTGTGATACAAGGAAAGACTGCATCAATGATAAAATTAGTGAAAGAAATTGGTGTAGAAAAAAATAAGAATGGCATGAAAGAGATTTAGTTAATATGCTTGAACATATGAAGAGAGGCAGCTAAAAATAGAACTAGAAATAAAAGGCCTAAACAATTACATGTGACAATTTCCAAAAGAGGTAGATGAAGGCTTAAAAGTGTTTTGAAGAAAATTGTAATAAGGCCGCGACGTGCTCATTCATAAACAGACTTAACATACATAATTTTATCATTTGAGGTTAAATGCTATAATGAAACACTACTATCAAACTCAACGAGTATAAAGAATCCATGTTGCCAACACCTTTTAATCTCAGAGTACACTATTTGGTTTTCAATGTCAAGATATTTGACTTACTCATATTTTACATGTAGACACACGTGCGTGCACACACACACATTTGTATGTAGATCCTCCCCCGATACTTCCTAATTATCACGATTAGAGATGGCCAACGTTTAGCATTCAATAGAAATGCATAATGATCTTTTGCACTTGATTTTATATTATAATAGTATAAAAGTGCTTTTTGTTTTTCTCTTTATCAACTCTAAACGTTCATCACTTTTAACTTTAATCATTTATCACATTTATTTAGCTGATTGACCACGTTGTAAGAGTATGTTAGCCTGGAGTTATCTGGCATTGTTTATATATAAAGAGAGAGAGAGAGAGAGAGAGAGAGAGAGAGAGAGAGAACATGGTAAATAAGATGTATCCATACTCAAATATGTTTATACATCTTCAAGATTCGATTTACATGATTAATTTATAGAGATTTTAATTAAAAAGTGAAAAGTATTGTCTTACTTTACTTGTATTTAATGTATCATGATTTTAAATTCACATCTTTAGTTGTAGAAATGTTCAAGTAAATTCAAGTAAGGATAAGTATGCCCATGGACTAACGCCAGGTTTGTGTCAAACGAGTTGTGGACATCCCTGTTTTGGTGGTTAGACGGTTTCCGAAGTGGGGTTTTTGCAGAATTCATGAACAGTTTTTTCTCGTTATAGGGCAACGGCTAAAAAACGAAGGAACCAAGAGGTTACTGTAAATAGGGACAGTTCAACAAGAGAGAGAAAGAGAGAGAGAGAGAGAGAGAGAGAGAGAGAGAGAGAGAGAGAGAGAGAGAGAGAGAGAGAGAGAGAGATGTGGAGGGGTTCGTCCCAGAAAATTGGTTTTTAAGTTTCGATTTTGTTACGTTATAATATGAATCATTTGTGCATGGAGTATGCATACACTTAGCCAATGACTCCATCCATTCTTCGCGTAATGCACCATCCTCTATTCGATCCCGACATTTCCGTCTTTGCTTTAATCTAGCTGCCACGTTTTCGTGGGTACGCCTCTCTGCATCTCACCTTTCTCTCGTTCCCCATTGATGTTTTTCTCTCTCTCCCCCCTTCCCTCTCTCATACAAGGGTCTTGCGCATTTCTCTGTTGTATGTCTTCTCTCCTTTTGCATTGCAGTAATGACGCATTATATCCTTTCCGCATCTTTCTTTTATTTTTCAAGCTAATTTCCTTCGATAATCTTCAATGCGATAACACTTGAAAAGAAGCGGAGATTTGCCTGCTTCTTTGAAGTTACATGAACATATGACAGGAAATGGCGACAATATATACATGTAGTTGACGCCACATAATGTGGGAGAGATCTTGGTGTTTAGATATCTTTCAGTGAGAGAATTGGTATTCCCTTTTTCATTCTTATTAGGTGGTCGACTGTAGATTTAAGTTGGCATCCATCATTCGGCAAAAATTTATTAGTGAGAGAAAACTATGTTTTGGTTGATGTCTTATATTTTCTTCATACAAAATTTGTTCAATGAATGTCGGTGCTTATACTATGATTAGATTTTTTATTTTGTTGGCGATTGTTTAGGATGAGATTTTCCTTGTCATGACAAGCAACATCATGGCAGTCGCTGCATAAGATGGGCACCATTATTTTCTTCTTTTGATGCACTTAAAGCCTTCAAAATGTTTTGCTGTGGCGATCAAGAGGAAGAGAATCATGGCCCTCCTGTCAACCAATACTCAGCCCCACCAAACGGCAAACCTTATGGTAAATTTCTCATAACACGTATGAATCATTTCTGTGCAATGCTACCAATAATTCAAATTGGATACCAAGAACAGGAAAGGGATTTAAGTTAGATAATCATGTATCTCGTTTTCTCATGTTAATCAATCATCGTGGTTGCTCGCTGTATCAATATTGGACTTGCGGCATGCCCCAAATGCATAATGTATGTGAAGCTGTGATTTCATGTTGTTAATGTCCCAAGTAGAATGAATGCTTAGAGAAAGATGTTCTAGCCAACTATCAGCATATGTCATAAATGTTCATGCAGAAATGAAGATGGAAAGACTGTATCATGACGAGATTATTAGTGCTCAATGCTAACATAGAATCCATGTAGCCAACTCTACCCAATGTGGGAAAATGATTGGTTTTTGTTTTGCTAGCTTCTTAGTATGATTTTTGCATTGTGTACAGATACTATCTGTTGTCTTTGTATCAAACTCTCCCCTGCTTTTTCACAAGAATGATGCAGAAAATGGATTTGATTTATGTCGATTCCAGTAATTATGTATGGCAGAGGAGCTTGTGTTTTCATTTGTTAGGGACAAGTATCTGAATAACATGATATTTATCATAATATGAAGATAAACTTTGTTAATTTGTTACGAAGTTTGGGAGTTTCTAAAGACTAGATACTGAATTACAAGGAGCACACCATCTCAGAGTCAGTTGGGAAGTTTTAATCTAAAACTGTCGTATTATGTTAGAAACTTGCTTTAGTCTTCTACTTGGCGTCAATCAGATAGCATATGTTTGTTCATGCAGTCTGTGCTTTCTTAGTCTTCGGATAATGTTGTTTGCTTCTACTGAATCATTCCAATGGACCGATCATTCAAAATTGACAGTTTTGGCATTGAATTCATTTTGCCTTGTGATACAATGTTTTCCGTTTTCAAACTTTCCCCAGGCAGTGATGGAGAACCAAGAGGGCCTAATGCAGTTCGGAGTGGTGCACCACAGAAAGTCCTTCCAATCGAAACGCCAGCCTTGTCACTGGATGAGTTGAAGAGGATGACTGGTAATTTTGGAGAAAAGGCTTTGATAGGAGAAGGATCATATGGACGGGTTTTTCGTGGAACTCTGCAAGATGGCCAGCAAGCAGCAATAAAGAAGTTGGATCCCAGCACCTCTCCAGAACCAGATTCTGATTTTGCTGCTCAGGTGAGATTTGGCTGACACGTTAGTAGGGGTGTTCAGAAAATGATTTAAACCGATTCAACCAATTAAACCAACCCAAACCAGCAGTTCCAAATGCCATCCTTCAGCAATTTCATATCATGCTGTAAAAAATCCAAACCAATGAAGGTGCTTTCTTTATTCCATTAACATTTCTGTCTGGAATTACCCTCTTCCTAAATCTCCTATCTGATTCTGGTGATTACTGGAATCAGTTACTCTTGCCCAACCAATTAAACCAATCCAAACCAGCAGTTTGGCTGGTTTTCCCCTTTGTGGTTTTCTAGGGTTTGGTTTGCCAAAAAGTTTCTCTATGGTTTGATTCAATGTTTGAAGGTTGAAATCAAGCCATTAGAACCAAACTAATCCATATTTTGAACATAGATTTGTATTATGATACTTTATATGTGAACAACTTATTGTACGCATCCAGAACGTTAGTCACCTGGCAGGTCTCTTTGACTCCCACAACCACAACACAGTTGGCAAGTTCTATTCCTTGGGGGTGCATGCGTGCATGTGTGTTTTAGACTTCGGCCTCCTAACCAGAAGAAATAACTTATTCTATAATTCGCTCAGTTTGTTTGACATATGATTAATGGTATATTTGTATATTAACACTATGTCATATATTGACATGTTAAAGCGTAATTAACCATGGTGCAGAACCAAAACTGGAGCTGATGGCGTAGTTTGGTTTCTCAAAATTGAGAAACAACATGAGTACAATTTTCTTTGCTGAATTCAATTGCATAATATATACAACAGAATTAGAAACTAGAAAAGAAAATTGCAGTGATCTCTTAGTATCCGATAACAACCTTCCTGTGTTTCTTGGTTTGTTGCAAGAGCATGATTTATGAGAAAATTTACTCTATGTTTTTATATGTTTATAACCTTATTGTGATTCTCAAAAGGTTTCTTGTTTCTGTATGGTTATCCAGCTCTCTGTGGTTTCTAGACTCAAAAATGAGCACTTTGTTGAATTGTTGGGGTACTGTTTGGAGGCAGATAACCGGATTTTGGTGTATCAGTTTGCGACAATGGGATCACTACATGATATATTGCATGGTACGTCAAACTCAGATCAATCCAGCAAGATAGAATAGTGGCCAAGTACTGCAATTGCATACTAATGAATACGGAATGGTTATTGAATTTATTTCCTAGCATTAGTTACATGAAGAAATGTGATCATAAAAGCATATAAATATAGGTTCACCAGTTGCCTGGGTTTCTGCTTGTTAGCTGAAACTCTTGGGGAAAAGAACAACTGTAGGAATGATCAAACTCAAAACCAATCACACAAAGACATGATTTGACAAGGTTCAGATAGAGCCCTTTGTACATTGATTGCCACTGAGAGAAAGTACAACTATGATCCAAGCCAAATTAAAGATGGGAGTCACTTTATCTATCTAGTGCATACCTCAAGATGAGAAACTTACATTGATACCCTATTCAGATCCGATACAGCCAAAAGCTACAGGAACTGTGAGTCTCCACATCAATCTCCAACAGAAACCACCTATTTGTGAATAGTGTTCTTGATTTAGTATTAATCAACCCTATCAATGTGGTCTATGTTGTCAACTAAGAAGGATGCTTTAGTTTATCTCTGTTGCTTATTATGCTTAATATTTTCCATTTGATACCCTGACAATTTTCACAGAAAAGGTATATAGGTCCCGTCATGTGATTGCTAGTGCATAAACCATGTGAACAATGCTAGATTTGTAACGAAGGACTCAAACCCTATGGATATGATGTAGGGAGTTCTAAGTTGGAAGAATGTTTTTTATAGCTTCCTGTGCAGAGAGTGCTGAAAAACGTTAGGGTCCACAGTGCACTTGAGTTTTCCTAATTGAGAATCTTCCGTCGAATGTTTATCCACTGTTTGACAATCTGATGCAGAAACCATGACACGTCGACCATGTTAAAGTGATCAAGCTTTTTGAGTAGACAACTGCATTCAAGTTCCTTAGTGCATACGTAGGAATACTTTTATATGTGAAAATAGTTGGTAGAAAATTGCATGGTATGGTTGGAAACTTTTGCATAGGCTGCACCTTGTCACTGATCATGCGCTCAGTCTTGTTTGTTTGACATCAAAGTTGAATCAAGTGCTCTCGAGTCTCGACTCTTTTAGCATTCAGATTTTACTGTCAGTACCAGCAATGGAAACTTCTAGTTAATATGCAGATGAGCATGATTAGAGGACATGAACGTATTTTTGGCTAAAAGAACGAGTGGACTATGTTAATGTGACATTATCTGGAAAAGAGAAATATGAAAAAAGGGGATCGTATACCTAAGTCACCATGTATGTTGAATCCCATGCGTGTAATTGTTTGTTTAACAGGCTTCAACAAGGTGAGAGAAATCATGTTTTCCTTTGGTTAGGGAGCTATCTTGAACTTTGTTACTTTGTAAACATTTCATTGTTGGTTGATTGATTATAGTGAAGATCATCAGGCACGATATAATTTTGGTACTTAAAATTAGTCATGAATTATTATCTTATTACAGGAAGGAAAGGAGTCCAGGGGGCTGAACCAGGTCCTGTTCTTGATTGGAACCAGCGGGTGAAGATTGCTCACGGTGCAGCAAAGGGTCTTGAGTACCTCCACGAAAAATGTCAGCCTTCAATTGTCCATCGCGATGTCCGATCCAGCAATGTTCTGTTGTTTGATGATTTTATGGCCAAGATTGCTGATTTTAACTTGACAAATCAATCTCCAGACACAGCAGCTCGCCTTCATTCCACTCGCGTTTTGGGGACCTTTGGATATCATGCCCCAGAGTAGGTTTCGCTACTTCTTAAATTTGGACAATTGTGACCATCAAAATAATTGCTTCATGCATCTATTAGCAATATACCTGAGAAATTATTGAAGTCATGATTTGTACCGAATCCTCGATTCCTTAACTTCAAGCTCTTAAAAGAGTTCGTCAAGTAACTTCAAGCCCTTCAAAGAGTTTACCGAGTACCAGACGAAAAGCTACACATTATTATCTGATTCCAAAGCTAAAACCTTCCATGGAATTTTCAGTAGCTTTAACAATTAAACAAGGATACTTCAGCTTGATGCACCATGTCCCTTAAGACCTTTGAGCCAATGTGGCAAAAGGAATGAAATTCCATGGACGGCTCCAACCGTTTCCACCCTATAAGAACTATGAGATCACCCCAAGGATGCTTTCAGCATCCACACATCACTGACCAACAGCATGCTTACTTCATTAAGTGGAATACGTTGGCCCCATATCAGCTCCCTGTCATATATTCTTACTATCGATTTCACACAAATGGTGTACACTACGTCCTCTCTGTCATAGCCGTGTATCAACCGTACGCAGGATTTTTGATTCAGAAATCTGAGATGGGCAGGGACATGGATCTGCTGTATGTTTTGGGGTTTTGTTTGTGTCTTGTTTGAAAAAGACATCATGGCATCATGTTTTGGTGTTATCTGAGGCTGAAATGTTATTTGATGTTAACTTGACTACCAAGAAACTCATATTTGAGCACTGTTTTCTAGGACACAGAAAGATGACATAATAAGGCTACCATGCATATAAATTCAGCTCATGACTCTTTTCCCATTAAAACATGGTGCATAATGAGACAAATAATGTTTCTGCATAGTAGGCAACAGTTTCTGGCTGAGACATGACTTGGTTTTTGTATAGAAGGACTTGAATACATTAATTTAGAGTGGGTCACTATCAGTCACTTTTGAACTCTAATATATAGGGCTTCAATGATGAAGAGGAGAGCCTTCAGTTTTTAATTTGTGAAGCCAATATAATGGATTTAGCTTCTATGTACCACACACACACACACATGTGTTACACACACACACATTACACACACACAGGTTTATTTTTTCACGAGATGTTTTGGAGAATTTTGGAAGGATAAAAAAAAAGCTCTCCTCTCTCTTGATGTTCTTCCCTCATTGCTGGGCAGATGGTTCTTATAGTTTTCTCCATCATGATGATATGACTATGGATTAGCTAATGCTCCCATTTAATCAATCCATCATTCTTACATTAGTGCTGATGATTCAATCATATGGTTGACTTTATTTTACTTGCTGGACATTCGTTTAGTGGATGACAGATATTCTCTTTCTGGACTTAGCTCTCTTTGTTTAAGTGATGATTTACATGCTTAATTTGATTGGGATTTGCATATGTTAATTAAGCAATTATCATGTGCCAAGAGATGAATTCAAGAGGTTAAATAATGCATCAAAGGTGTTTGATGAAATATTTAGCTTGGTTGGATCTTGGTTTTAAGTTAATTTGGGTTTGGATGGATGCTTAATTTGTCTAACCTTAATTAGTGAGATTCTAGAAGCGTTTCTAGTAGAAGATCCATGGATCATTGAAAAGGTGTCTTGATGTGATCTAAGACCAAGGATTTTGAGTTTCACTTCGTTTCCTTTTGTATAAAAATCGAAACCATGGGTGCACCATATTGATTCATTGACGAAAACTTGGATGAAATATGTTATTGCTGAGATCTTCCTTAATGCTAATAATGGAAAAGTCTCATCTCTCATAACACACTCTGCTTCTGGCACAGACTTCAATGAATAGCTTGGTTTTGTCCTCTGAGAATCAGGGAGATGAACTATGGTTGTCATGCCTTCATCATATAAACTCTTCCTCAGGCATCAAGAAATGGTTTACGACCACTTCCTGTAGATTTTGGTTCTCATAATTTTGTGTACTATATAAATTTCATGATAGCATTTCCATAATTTTGTTTATTTATTTGTTAGTGAAACCTAGGTTTGAATTCTGAAGCTCCGACTACTCAGTTGGTCTACAACCTACTTGTTATGTTTCCTTTCTATTCTGGTCAGTTTCCAATTAAAAGTTGTTTCTCTTGCAGATGGCTGCTGTTGCTGCATTGTGTGTCCAGTATGAAGCTGATTTTCGGCCCAACATGACGATAGTCGTCAAGGCTCTGCAACCACTCCTCAGTTCTAAGCCTGGAGGACCTGAACATCACATGTAACAACAAAGGGCAATAGGTTTCTTCCCATCATTTTAACCCAGAGTATATTCCATGATAATTTCTAGGTATATACTTAGCAGTTCATTCTTTGTTTTCTAAATCCACTTATGTATGGCACACGCTATACTCGAGTGCAAAAAGGTGCAGGATGCTCCAGTCAGTATGAATCACGCATAAAAGACATTGCTTAGCCCGTTAATGTTGACACTCCATACAGCAATATTATCTGTCATATCATAATCTCCGTCTCTTTATTTGTGTGTGTGCGCTCCTTTGTTTGTATTGGGGATGTGGTGGGGAGAGAAAGTTATTGTGGTTCAAAGCTAGCTCCGACAAGATGTGATTTTGTTTGCTTTGGTAGTTTAGTAGCATTTATCAAGTTTAGTGCCCTGTGAGATTTGTTTCTTAAGATGATGAAAGTTACAAAGACTCACGACTCATGAACAAAAAAATGCTTAAAAATGGCCAACATGTTTAAAACAATTTTATCACATGAATGTTACAAAGGTGTCGAACACAAACGCAGGATAATTAGCTTTTGGTTTTGGCCTTTTGATCGACGTAACATGCTTCAAACAAGATAAGCCACCAAGTTGATAGTGAAGGAGGAGTGCTTGTGGCTGTTGAAACAAAGTCTTTTTAAAAGGTGCTTTAGCGTTAACCTCTAAGGGAAAAAGGATTCACGAAAATCCCATGAAATATGAAATAGCTTTCTCCTTTTGGTCGATCTGCCTTCATGCTGTCTCCACAGTGACGTCATGTTTGTTTCACATAATAAATGAAACCCTGAGTGCCACGGTTCCAAATTGCATCCTTCAGCAATTTCAGATCATGCTGTGAAAATCAAATCAATGAAGGTGCTTTCTTTATTCCACTAACATTGCTGTGTGGAATTACCTTCTTCCTAACTCTTCTATCTGATTCTGGTGATTATTGGAATCATTTACTGTTCCCGTTACATTTCGGACAGAAAAGAGAACATCTGTGAGCATTGTATTAGCAATGAAACACTGCATCATTGTGACACTCCTTTTAGGACATCCTGATTAGTTGTGCTTTCAGCAACTCTCGAGATATGTGCTGTAGAAGACGATGAAGAGAGAGTGGCAAGAATCCCATCCAAAACGCAACATAGCAAATCAAAAAAGGAGGGAGAGAAAAAATTGATTCATTCATTTCAGAAGAATCTACACTCATTAACCACCAAATTCAATGTGGTTCAAGACACAATTAAGATGCCGAGCCTAATCATCTGGCGGAGGAAAACAATCTTTATTGAATGAGTTGCAAAAATCCAGGACGAATTACAGAGAGAAACTCCAGTCACGTCCTTAACTCCAAACATTAATCTCTCCCTCACAACAGCTTAGCTCGTTAGCATAGAAGAAAGTATCCACAAAAGAAACAATTAGGTTTCCTAGATCAAATAAAAGTCCGAGCTGAAACCTAGTGAGAATTCAGCAGCAAAATCTTGCAAGAGTATGGAAAAATCAGTAAGATAGGAAAGAGTCAGAAAACAGTGAATTCAAAAGCAGTTACCAAGAAAAGTAGAATGCAACAGTATGAACATTTACTTATCAAGACACAGAATCAGCACAGCTACTAAAACTGTAAACCGAATGAGAGAAAGGATCCATGCCTTTTCTCCCCACATCACCAAAAGCAATCCCCAAGTTCAATTGCCATTTCAGACCTTCAAATGCTGTTGTCTTTGATGATAAAACAAACCCGATGATGTGTAAATCTCCAGACCGTCGACTTCACTTAATTATCTCCCCAGTAGTTCATATAGGATGAGCTTTTGCTTCATTCTTATGACAAGAATATCACGAATAGCCTATGATTTGATCAGGCAGCTCGAAGAAGACCACTGTAGCGAGCAAACCAAAACTTATTCCTTTGTACGTCAGAAATTTGAATTATCCTCCACTTCCCTGGCTTCATGGAAAGAATGAGTAATCTGAAAGCTTATTCCCAGGCCAGATGTTTCCGCTAGAAGGAAGCAGCAGACCTCATTTCTTTCCATCAAATGCCGGTGGTCAGTGAGTGAATTCTTTCGAAAAGAAAGGCCTCATGAACATGAGCTGAGTAAGTTCGTGTTTGTGACATCCAAAGTAACATGAAAATGCTGGACCTATGGGCCGGTTGACCTGTTCTTTGCACGAACACAAAATGACAAGAAGTAAACACGATTACAAAACGAAGTTGTGGACTATCACATGGACACGACTCAAACGGTCTGCTATTCATGTCAATCCAATGCAGAGAGAAAGAAAAAGAAGAAGAAGGACCATTTCACCTTGTTCTTGTGTCTGCCTCGTCTAGATAAACTACTATGCAAATTGAAGAACCAAGCAGTACAGAAAAAAAATTGCATGGATTTCGAGTTTAGGAGGAGATGAATTAATAAACAGCTCATCTTTTTCGGTGAAAGCTTTATAAGCCAAGCTGTTCTAACACATAGTGTTCATGTTGAGCTCAAATAGGTCTCAATCATACATTAACAAAAGCTGGGAATAAGCTGAACCAGGCCTCCCAACAAGCAGCTCAGTTCATTTACCAGCCCTACTCTCATGTATAAAAGGAAAAGCTTGCTTGACATTGAAGTTAACACCTGCTTTGTTTGGAACCAATGTTAACACCTGATTTGTTTGGAACGTGTATTTTCAATGAAAACAGTCCTATGGTGTGGCATTTTCGGTCGACTTCTTGTCAGATTTCTGCTTCTGTCGACCTCCGGTTCTTGTTATCTTGCTTCTCAGGTACTCTGCAGCGGAAGAACACAAAAGGTATGTATTGTTGTTTCGAGGTTTCCTCTTAGTGGGGTTTGCTGGGGAAACTATGTGTTTTTGTATCTCAATGCGTCTGTTCTCGCTTGCACTGCTCTCTATTTATAGAGCAGCGTGTGCTCCATTTCTTCTCAGATTTTTTTACTAGGCTTTTCTCTCATGGAGCCCCTTTATCTAAACTATTAGCGTTTTATTTGGTAACTGTCCGGCGGTTTTGACTTTTATAGCCGTTACGATCATTCTTTCTGCATCCCGTCTACAGATAACGGTTGGATGGTCAATCCAGTTGTTTCTTTGTTAGGTTGCCAAGAATGACCACTTCCTTACATTTCTCACTCAGCCATTTGAGCCAAGTGAACTGACATACTTGTTTTTTTTTCACTTTTGCGTGGTTTTCCTAGTAATGTCATTTCATGATTACTATTACAATCACTACCCATTGTGTGGTTATTTACCTACACAACTGTCAAACATATTTCAAATCCATGTTCGCTATATGTTTTGAGAAAAGTTCCTCTGTTATACCTTTAGTCAAGGGGTCTGCCAACATATCATTTGTTGGCATGTATGAGATGGATATTTCCTTTCTCATAACCATTTCATGAACATAGTGGTATTTAACCATTATATGCTTGCTTTTCGAGCTATCAGCTCCACTCTTAATAAGAGCAATTGTTGCGTTGTTGTCATAGTAAATGACAACTAACTCATATATTATCTCTAGCTTCAAATCTTGTATGAAGCGGCTTATCTAAACGATACTCGTTGCAGCCATACAATAAGCCACATACTCAGCTTCTTGTGTATGCAATACTACATAGCCTTGTTTCTTACATGCCCAAGAAATAACACCATCCTCAAATAAAAATATTTGTCCTGAGGTAGATTTGTTGTCATCTTTTCTCCCAACAAAGTCAGCATTTGAGTATCCTACTACTTTAAGTTCATCTGCTTGAAGTCATAGTTTAAAGTCTCTTATTCTTTTCAGATATCTTAAAATCCTTTTTATAACTATCCAATGCTACCAACCAAGATTACTTTGATATTTATTCAAAAGACCAATAGCAAAGCTGATATCAGGTCTTATACACAGCATAGCATACATCAAACTACCCACAACTTATGCATAAAGAACATTAGGCTTATCGTCTCATTCACCGAGACAATCAGTCTTACTTAGTTTGACCCCTTCTGTAACGGGTATAACAGAAGACTTGCATTCACCCATTTTGAACTTCTTGAAGATATAATCAATATATCTCTCCCGACTTATGCATAAGAGTTTAGATTTTCTATCTCGAGAGATCTTTATACCCATGATATAAGATGCTTCCCCATATCCTTCATTTTGAACTTTGAGTTTAATTATAACTTAGTTTTGACAATTATCTCATTGTCATTCCCAGTCAACAATATGTCATCTATATATAATGATAAGATGACAAAGTGGCTCCTACTATTCTAGACATATACATAGTGATTAAGTTCATTAGCTACAAACCTAAGTTCTATAATAGAATTTTGAAAAGTCAAATACCATTGGAGAGTCAGGCTATATAGGTATTTTCTCAACCAATATATTTTATCTTCTTGGCCTTCAACTATATATCCTTCGGGTTACTACATATATATGATTTCATCTAAATTTTCGTTTAGAAAAGTTGTTTTTACATTTAACTAATGTAATTTTAAATCATAATATACATATATTGACTGGATTATCTTTATGGATACAAATTTCGCAACTGGAGAATATGTCTCAATATAATTTATCCCCTCTTTTTGTGAAAAACTTTTTGCAACCAACCTCTCTTTAAACTTGTCGATTGAACCATCGACTTTATATTTCTTTTTCAAAACCCATTTACAGCCTATAACTTTTTTGCTTTTGACAAATCAGGTAATTCTCAGATTTGGTTTTTCTGAATGGATTCAATTTCCTCATCTATAACTTTCTCCCAATTTATTGTTTTTGATGAGTTCATAGCTTGCTGATAAGTTTAGTTATCAGTCAACTCATCTAAATCCACCAAATTATACACTTCTTCTGCAAGATAAGTGTGATAATCCTTTAAATTGGATGGTGTGGCCCTAGGCTTTTTATGTCCACTTAAAGTTTTGATTATTTTAGAAAGATCTTTTATAGGTTCATATGATGATTGATTTAGGTCTATTAGATCATCCGTATACTCATAATTATTTTTCAATATACCATTCTTAGTATCTTCTAAGAATTCAACATCTGTGTTGTCTATCAGTCTGTAGTCCTTATGATAAAACCGATATCCCTTTGAACCTTTATGATATCCGATGAATATAAACTTTAGGGACCTAATATCTAGCTTATCTTTAGACTGATCAATGATCTTTACATGTGCAATAGATCCCCACCTCTTGAAATGACCTAGGTTGAGTTTTCTTCTAAACCACGTCTCATATGATGTAGCGAATATAACCTTATATGGTATTCTATTGAGTATGTATATCGTTGCACTTACTGCTTCTTCTCAAAATATCCTTAATAGAGAGGCATCAACTAACATTGACCTTGTCATATTTAGTAAGGTCCTATTATATCTTTCAACTACACCATTCTTTTGAGGTGTCCTATGCATTGTATTTTGCTTTACAATACCAAAGTTTTTACAGAATTCCAAAAATTCTGTAGAGGTATATTCACCACATCTATCTGATCTTAAAACTTTGATTGAATGCCCCAATTGATTTTCAACTTCCTGCTTATATTCTTTAAAAGCTTCAAGTGCCTTAAATTTATGTGTTAGGAGATATAAATACGTATATCTCGAGTAATCATCGATAAAGGTTATAAAATAAACCTTTTTACAATGTGACCTTACTCTTAATGGTCCACATAAATCAGTGTGAATGACCTGCAACAGGGTTGTTGCACTTGTTGACTCTTAGGAAAAAACTTTTCTTGATATTTTTTCTTATATACAAGCTTCACACTTGTTAAAGGTATTTTCAGTAAGTCAAAGTTTGATAATTTCCTCAACTTTCTCAAACTTATATGCCCAAGGCGTTTATGTCATACATTCACATCAACATTAAAGGCACAATCAATATAAGTAGAAAGATTTTTATTTTCATTAACTTTCAGTTTGAACAATCCATATTGTACATCAAATTTCTTAGACAAAAATATTCTCTCGTATTTCTCTACAATCACCTTGCTAGGAAAAAACCTGACCTCAACACATTTTTTTACTAAAGCAGGGATCGAAACCAGATTGTGCCTTATAGATGGCATAATCAATACATCAGTGAGTACAATCGGTGTGCCTTGTACAAAAATTCTAAAGGATGCAGTACCTAGAACATCTGAAAAAATATTATTTCTCATGTACACTTGATGGTCTCGTAGTTTATACTCCTTTAGATCCATTGTCTCTTCCTCGGTCTTTGAGATATGTCTGATAGCTCCAGAATTAATCCACCAACCAGTCACTGAGTGGTTCATGTAGAGATTTTGATATCACACAAATTATGTCATGTTTCTCTGATTGTCTACATTGTGGGTTGTTTCTTCCACTTTTTTTATTGCAACAATCCCTCTTATAGTGTCTCATCTTTTTACAGCTGAAACACTTGACTAAAGAAGTGGTTTCTCACGTTTTCTTAAAAAACTTATTATTTTTTTGTTATTCTTACCAAACTTTTTGTTTGGTTGATTTGAACTTTGGTTGGGTGTGGAGTTAGACCCTATCTAATCTTGTACTACTAGAAATTTTTTTCTTGTTTTTACTCATATGTTCTTGCTATATTGCTAGATTCAAAGGCAATTCAAAAAGATTGATTTCTAGCCCTGATCTGAGGGTAGTGGTGACCATGTTCCATGACAGGAGAAGACTGATCAATATTATTGATATCTGCATCAGTTCTTAACTGGTTTTGCCACATCTATGTCCTTAGTCATTACCAGTATATGGTTTAGATATTCTATTATAGTATTTTCTTCTTTCATTTTGAAGGAATTGTATTTTTGTAGTAGCAATTGGACATGCAATTTGGTAGTTGTATCATATTTGGCTATTATAGAATCGAACAACTCTTTGGCGGTCTCAAATTCTTCGAAGACCTTAATCAAGTCATCCTCCATGTATATCAACATGATGGTTCTTGTTATTGTGTCGTCTTTTAGAAATATTTTATACATTTCTATTTGTTGCTTGATTGCGTCTTGTGATAACGGACGCACAGTTTCCTTTAAGATTTACTCTACACCTTAAAGTGTTAGAGCAAGCGAAATTCTTTTCTTCTATATTTGGAAGTTTAGACCATTTAACTTTTTAGTTTTTCCCAGTTTCAACAAACATATTCTAGAGTTCATTTTTATGTGTTTGATAATTATAACAATTAGACGATCTAAATGGAAAACATTTAACAAGCAACAAAACACACATAGCATGAATCAAGTTACCATGATACAAAATATCACAAAAATGAACTGAAAATAACTCATTTTTAATATATAGAAGAAAACTGGGATAAATTCATAATTTTTTCAAAAGGTTTTTACTTTTGATAATTTCTCAAAATATCAGGGGTAAAACAGTAATTTTATTTTTGTCCGTTTTTGTAATTTTTTGAAAAGACTAAGGATAGAGCAGTAAAATCAACTTTTGGTGTTTCTATAAAATTTGTAACTGATCAGGAGTAAATTTGTAATTCTGCCCCTCAGTTTGAATCTATAATTTTCTTAAAAGGGTAGGAAAAATCTGTCTTTTAACATAGTGACAGTATTGTAATAAACTTAATCAGGAAGTACAGTAATTTAAATAAATATCTCAATTTTTCATAAACTGACAGAGGGTAAAACTGACTTTTTTCTACTTGAAAATATCTGTATATTTTCATAATTTTGTCTAGTGGTAGTTTGTAAATTTTAAAAACCGACCGGAGTAGAACGAACTTTTAAGTCCGTTGACCGAGGAAAACCGTTGGTTTCTGCCCACGGTTTTATGAAACAGCTTGGCAGTTTTTTGGGTGCTTTAAAAGCATGGAGGAGAGAGAGTGAGAGCGGGAGAATGACAAAGAGAGAGAGAGGGAGGGAGGGTGGCCCGCCGTTCTGCCTCCTAGCCCGCGACCACCTGCGGCCTTCTCCTGCCTTTTCCGTTGTAGTCGTCCTCTAGCCTCTTGGTCGAGGACTCCTGTAGCCCTCGCGACCTTCTTCGGTCGTTCAATGTCTTACAATCGACCTCCGGCCTTTTGGCCAAGGTTACGTCTGTTGTTTTCCTTCTTTTCTAGCTTTTTCTTGTTTACAACCGACCTCTAGCCTCTGGCCAAGGTTCTGCCAATTGTTATCTTTCTTTTTCTGGTCTATCTTGACTTAAGAAGGTTCTTCTGCCCTGTCTCGACTCAGGTGACGTCTCTCTGCCTATTTCGACTTGCAGGAAGTTTTCCTCTCCTCTTTTGTTTTTTTCATAAACTAACGCATATCTGTTTGCAGAGTAAAAAATGATGCCCTGATACCAGATGTGGCATTCTCGGGACCGACTCCTTGCCGGTTTCCTACTTATGTCGACCTCTAGTTCTTGTTTTTTGACCTCCAGTTCTTGTTATCTTGCTTCTCAGGTATGCTGCAACATAAGAACACAAAAGGTATGTGTTGTTGTTTTGAGATTTCCTCTCAATGGGGTTTACCGAAAAAGTTTTGTGTGTTTCTGTATCTCAGTGTGTTTGTTCTCTCTTGCGCTACTCTCTATTTATAGAGCAGCGCGTACTCAATTCCTTCCTGAATTTTTCCATTGGGCTTTCCTTTCATGGAGCCCCTTTATCCGAAATGTTAATGTTTTATTTGGCACTGTCTGGCGATTTCAGCTTTTATGGCCGTTACTACCATTCTTTCTGCATCCCGTCCATAGATAATGGATGGATGATCAGTTCAGCCGTTTCTGTGTTGGGTTGTCGAGAATGGCCACTTCCTTACATATGGTGTATCTGTTGTGTTTTTCTTTGTTTTTTGTTGGGGTAAATGGCCAGATGCACGACCAAGATATCAAACCCAAGGCTAGCTATCTCTTTTTATGGAACTGCTCCATGTTTTTGTTGTCAAAATATGATGTGGTGCATACCTATAGTATTAGCTCAACAACAAAGCGCTCAAACATTGTGCAATGTTGCTCCCGGTGAGCAGTTCAACTCACGGAGGGTATGTGTCGGTATGTTAGGCTTTGGCCTCCTCTTGTAAACAAAGAAAAAGATATGCTTGTTTGGTTCAAAACATTCCACATTGATCCCACACCTTCACACATATCATACATACATACAACAACAACTAAGCCTTTTCTCACACTAGATAACTAGATAGGGTTGACACACCAATCATACATAAAGAATAAAAAAACAACTAATACTAGACTGGATCGGCTACATTGATTCTTTGTTTTCGTATAGTCATATCATGTGTTATGTTAGTAGTTAACTCAACATAAGTTGGATCATTTTTATTGTTTCTTTCCAATACTTTTGTGGTCGTCTTCTACCTCTTTTAATACTTTCAAAATTTAGTTTTTCGTATCTTACACTTCTTTTGATATTTTTTTTATATGTTCAAACCATCTTAAATGATATTCTCTCATTTTATCTATTACATAAAAGATATATGTCAATAATTCACTGGATCTCTGATAATATCTGCCCTTAGCGAACCTTAGCATGTACCTGTGTTCTTTCTTTTTCCTCAAAAAGAAAAATTATAGCACCTCAATGCGGAAGGATGGTGATTGCCATCCCTATGTCTACCTTCTCCTCGGCTCAATGGCAATCACCATCCTTCCGCATGTACCAAACCCGACCCAATGTGGTTCGGGTTAGTCTTGTAATCGGTCATGTTTAGGTGAAAGTATATCTCATAGTTGGAATGATGAGATAAGACGTAGTTTGTCCTGTATTAAAATATTTTAGTAGGATAATCTTCTTACTGTAAAAAAAAATTAGTTCGGCCCCTAAACAAAAACAATGAACAAAGGAACACCGATACACACGGCAAGAATAGTTCTTTTTTCTTTTGACAATGAGAGACCAAAGAGAGGTATGTGCACCCTCTGCATCCAACTTGCACCGTGCGTCTTGTGGAGTCGAGAGCCTTGCCAAGTGGACTAACGTCTATAGTGCTGTAAAACAGTCGTTTAAATAAATCTTATAAAGCTTTATCGTTGGAAGTTTGAGAAAGAAACTACATAATAATCAAAATATAAAAAAAAAGAGAAAGAAATAATAAAGAATGATTTCAGTTAATTGTTATTGTGACACATGATCGAGTTCTATAAAAACAAAGAATTTATATAGCCGATCTCATGTGCAAAAAAAATTATCATTTGACTTAAAAAAGAGTGTTATTATTTATACATTCTTTTTTACTAAACATATATATATTTTATCTTTTTAAATTTTTTTTCTCTCTTCATTCTCTTGATATGGGTACTATGATTCACCTTTCAAATAATGATGCCCTAAGGTACGTCAACCTTTAAGCAATGATGTATTTTGGATGCATTTATGATTTCAATATAACACAGTTTAAAGTATATTTCATCATTGATCATAACAAAAATACATGTATATGTTGTTCAAAAAGTCATACATCGTGAATGCGTTTGTTTTTTAAGTAAAACATATCTTAGGTGTGTCTCATCATCAATTTCTTTTTATATAAATGATATTCACATGGCCATGATTAAAGTTTTATTTTCTTTTTTTTTTGTGAGATTTATGTTTAGATAGAGACAGAAATTGAGAATAAGAGAGAATTTTGAAAGAGATCGATAAAAAAATACAAATAAAGTTTTTAAAAAAAGTTGAAGAAAATAAGATTTATAGAAAAATCAAATGAAAGAAAGATCGAGAAAAAGTTGTTGATAAAAAAAAGAAACTGACATGAATCATAGGGAAAGGAAAATGGGTGAGGATGAAGGAGAAAGTCGTGAAAAAAGAACATAGAGAATCTACGGAAAAAGTAATTTCAGGTTTTAAAAAAGATAAAAAGTATGAATAACAATTATGTTAAGAAAAGAGAAACTGTAAGGAACTCTTTATATTTATTTGAGCTCGTATCTTTGTGAACAAGCACGATCCAATCAACAATGAATTTCACGGCCCCACCATTCTTAGAGTGTGTGTCATGTGCCACGTGTCAAGTAAGATGCATACTCCTGCTTCTGCAGACGTGCCGCGATGCCCAACGCGCCTCGCCACTACACATTTCCAAAAGACCATTCTCACATACACACACAGTGGAAGAGGACTCCCGTTTTGCTACCTTCCTTTTCAGGGGGGCGGATAGCTATAATGGAAGCGAGCAAGTTGGAGCCCCAGTTTGTTATCATTTAGTCACTATTAATCCATGGAAGGTTTATGTTTCCATCCGAATTAGTTGTTCTTTTTTATTTGGGATGCCGTTAATATGCTTTTTTCTTTGTTGATACCAATATGTCTTTTGTGCTGATTTAATCTATTCCGTTGTGGTCCTTATTTTGTTATCGTCGTCATTAGCTATCCTGCAGCAGTCAGAAGAGATGTGAAAAAGTATGAAAGATCCTTCGAAAAGCTTCCACCTGAACACAAGGTCTGGTGTTGAAGTTTCTCCTTTTGTTTTCTCCTTAGATTGTTTATAGCCTTTAGTCGTCACTCATTTCGAAATTCTCTATTGAACACAACACATTGAAGAATGGGAGGTCCAATGAAAGGATGAGAGGTGTTTTTCTTCAGTATATAGCTATGTTATCAATAGCGGTTAGCAAGTTGTTAGCTGTCGACCTTGATACAGCGGTAGCGAAGATATAGCAGATTTAGCGGTACACTTTTATTTACGATTAAAAAATTATATATATATATATATATCTGCTATATCTCCGCTACTGCTATATCAAGGTCAACCGCTAACAACCTGCTAACCACTATTGATATATATATAATGGGTTCTCTAATAAGAATAGAATTTCCACAACATCAACTATAGTAGATCTAATTAGCCATAATAGAAGTTCAAAAGTTGAATGAAACTCACTAAACTCACTCCTAAAGGGGACACCTTGTTGTGCCATCACCATATATTGTACAAAAGTGAAAAGACACCACAAACATGGTTACATACCTAGGTTATCAAAAGAACTAAAATAATCGAGATGCAATAAATAAGACAGCATGAATAAAGATAGTCATAGCCACAAAAATAGGAACCTTCAACAAAAGTAATAAGCAAATATAAAGAAAAATACAAAAAGCGTATGAGCATCACGATTGTTTTGTAGCAAATAAAAGAGTTTAATTTGTTACCATCAAAAATAAACTTACAGATATAAAAGGATCATTGAACTTGAACAACTTCTCCCTAGTTGCGTATGTGTGTTTTTGTGTTCACTGAACTTCGGCATAGTTTTGTCCAAATATTGGTTGTCACTGATACCTCAACAAAACTAGTTGGAAATGACAAAGCTTTTAAACCCATTAGATATGAAGAGTCCAAAAGATATGTACCAACGCAATAAGTACAAGGAGCTTGAGGAGTAGATTATTGCCATCCATCCATTTCCATTTCAGGTGGCAAATTACAAAACTCTTAGACAAAAAGAAACACGCATTTAACAATTTGAATTTTCATTTGAAGAGCATATTATATGATTTATGGATCATGAAGTGTATGTCATCCGATCATTCAAGCCATGGACAATAGGAACAATTATACAGAATACCATACGCACCTGATACATCAACTTGTTCCTCAGAAGTACTTAACAAGTTAATTGGGAAGCACTTAACAAGTTATTGGAATAGCAACATATATTGTTATTATGCAACATGTACTATTATTAAGTATATATATCTTTTGGACTGAAAAGCTCCATGTTAGTAGAATACGCATTCAAGGCTCTTGTTTAATGTCGTACCTACATCACCTATGAGGTTCCATTGCTGAGAACTTTTTGGGGATCCAAACTTATGTTGTCTGGTTAAGGACAAAGAGTTTTTGGAGCAAGGGGTTTGTGACTCATGATATTCACATTCCCCTTGGTGTTCACCTCTTGGTGTAGTAAGTATTCGATAGTGAAGTGTGTTTAGTTCAACATACGAGGCTCAGTTCATCTAAGCAACATGGTTGACTCCAACATTTGTTCATCGAAGGGCCAAGGTCACTTCTCTCTTATCACACCATTGGTCTTGTTGAGCCCGGGCCCAAACACACAGAGTGTGCCTCAATCAAGTTTGAAGGCATTGAAGGTTGGGGTTGCAAGCGGGCTTCTCGGTCTCGTTTTGGAAAATCAAGCAGAGCAAGAGGAGGCATTGGGAAATGTTTGGGTAGGGAGGAGTAAAATGCCTTTTGGCCGTGGATACCAAATAAAGTAGTGAGGAAGTAAACCAATGGTGCGAAGAGAAAGACAAGGAGAGAGACAGAGCAAGGGCGGCGACAGGGATAGGCGGTGGAGGTAGAGAAAGAGAGAGATAGGGAGAGAGCGAAGAGAAAGAGGAGAGAGAAGAGAGAAAGCGAGAGAACTTACATATGACACGAACGCCAACAACAGATGACAGAGGTGGTGGTGGCAGACGTCGACATATGTGCGGCTGATAGAGGAGGTAGCTGCAGCGAGAAGCAGGAGAAAGACAACAGATGCTAGAGAGAGACATTGACGCCTTTGGTTTTATGTACTTTGGATCGGGTCAATCCATTGGATATTGGATCGACCCTATCCAAACACATTTGTACACTAGCATTGATATAGCGGACCGCTATATAGTGCTGTTAGCGGCGCTAATTGTGCCCAAATAGGTCATCCGCTATTTAATGAGCACTATATCGGTTCGAGATCTGCTAAAATGCTATAGCTATAGCGTGCTATTGATAACATAGTAATATAGCAACTTTCTTAGAAGTCAAATCGCAAGTACAACAGGCATGCTGAAGGCCCAAACAATTAACATAAGAAGGTGTGCTGGTTTAATGAAAAATCAAAGACTCTGAAGCTCTGCTTGTGCCCTTGCATTTAACCTTCCTTAAAATAATATGATAAAGTATGTTTGTTCTATATCTATCCCCTACATATATAATATTCTAACCAATGTTGTAAAAAGAGTATTGGTGCTTATACCGCACTGGGCACCGATATGTAATAATTGTCCTGTATCGTAAATGATATGGTCTAATTTTTTAATTTCTTAATAAAAAATCAGAAAATATTATTAAATCCAAAAATGCAAGAATTGAAATTAATGAACAAAACATATAACACAATCAACACTAAACAAAATTTAATCCAAAAGCCTGATTTGAAAAAGACAATTCCTAATAGATGGCTATGGTTATAGTCGTATCAGAATATTTAAAGAGATTGTGAGAAGAGAACACTATGAGACTAAGCATAATAAAGTTAAATAACATCTCATAATGAACAATCATCTATAACATGAATAATGAATACCTTTAATCAACAACAAAGTTAGAAAGTTATTAGGAATTATAAACATTTTTATGAATATTTGTTATGACAATGTCACAAAGTTTATTTATAAAAAAATTTCAACACATTTTCTATATGACAAGACTTTGCACAATAATGACAAACAACAACAACAACAACTAAGCCTTTTCCCATACTAAACGGGGTCGGCTACATGGATTCTTTGTTTCCATAGAGTCCTATCATATGTCATGTTAGCAACTAACTCACAATAAGCTAGATCATTCTTTATTGTTTCTTTTCGACACTTTTGTGGTCGTCCTCTACCTCTTTTAATACTTTCAAAATCTAGTTTTTCCTATCTTCTTACCAGTTCTTCTTTCTATATGTCCAAACCACCTTAAACGATATTCTCTCATGTTATCCTCTATTGGTGCCACACATAATTTATTTCTTATAACTTCGCTCATGTAAGGGATCACTCTTGCATGGCCGGTCCCACACCCGAATAAAGGAGGAGGGTTGTGTTAGGCTTACTATAGCTAGCATAAAACTTTATCGGATTTTTATACCATAGATTACTTTGCACAATAATGACATTCATAGAAAATCTTGTCAATGAAGGCCTAATCAATTCCCTTCCAACTGTATGGATTCACATCAAATGCATTACAAAAGAATGATTATAAATAAACTTTGTGACATCATCTGTAGTCCCTCTTATTTCATCCATTGCACTCAAATCTTCAAGCATTAAGTCTATAAAATGTGCAACACATAGGGTCTATAATAAAGATGGATGGTTCACCTCAAGCATCTTACCAATTGCTCTAAAATATTCAGAGCATTATGCAACATGGAGTCTCTCTTTCTCTCTCTCTGCTTGCATGTGTGCATGTGTTAGCCATATACATATATATATATATATATATATATATATATACATATATATATATATATATATATATATACATACATATATATATATACATATATATATATATATATATTTGAGTTAAAGATGAAATTCCTCAAAATCAAGTCAATTTATCTTTTACCGTTTTTTATTTTAAAATTGAAACATTTGATTGGTTTAACTTGGTTTTCAAACATATGTACATGAATGTTACATACACTTCACTAAAATGGCTAGCGGATCAAGTTCCTTTAGCAGCTTGCTCATACAAGTACTTGCTGCCAACTCCAGAACCTATCTTGCTTTTCTGTGAGATTGCTGAAGTATTTTCACAGTGCTTACCGCTCTCGCCCAAGCACGGTTAACTTCCGAATTCTAATTGCATCAGTGTATTGGTAAGTGTTTACTGCTTTGACACTTATCACATGACTTATATGTGCCTAAATGTATGTCTTGATTCAGATGGCAGCATGGGTAATCACGAAAACAGGCTTGAAATATGATTAAGATGTGATCAGATCAGGCAGAGTGGGCATCAAGTGGCTGGCAGTGACATACCTATGGCATGCATGTTTCAACTTTGGGGCAAAGGTCCCTGGTGTTAGCCGTGCTAACATTGAGGAATTACAAGCCAAGAAGTCGAACAATGGAATTGCTCCGAGCTGGTCTAACTCGACCTGTTTGCTGAAAAGACAACTAGTTTGATAATAGTAGCGCTGCCTTTGAGAACGCAAGTAACATTGAGGAATTACAAGCCAACAAGTCGAACAATGGAATTGCTCCGAGCTGGTCTAACTCGACCTGTTTGCTGAAAAGACAACTAGTTTGATAATAGCAGCGCTGCCTTTGAGAACGCAAGTACCATAAGGAATGAACAAATAACGGGCCAAAGTTTTAAATCACAATGCCACTCTCTGGTACGTGCTTCTGTTTTCATGAAATTAGTGATCAATTGTTAGGTCGAACCTCTCGCTTTATATGGGTTACTTACCATGCAAACTTCTTCGCATTGAGCAGGGGAATTTGCTTTTATTATGGCTTATTTACTATGCCAACTTGGTTTATCATTTGATTTTTGTTTACAACTGGGAGAAACTGAAGTTAGGGGCGTGCGAATGGAACCACTCACCCAACATGAAACTTTGTGCTAGGATCCCAAGCACCAGGGCTTATGCTGCTGCGGCTTGGCTTTGTGCACGACTCTGATAAACCATAGGAATCGAATCCAGATCGTCTCTAAGACACTAGGTTCCCCCATGGTTGTAATTGTAGCATATTTCATGTCATAAAACTCTGTCCTCTGCTTTTCGAAGGAAAATAATTCTTTATAGTTTAAGATCACATCATTTCTACGACCCTAGTTTGTGAACATGAGGTCTCTTAATAGATCACTTCTGCTGTCACGTTGAGTTCATCTCTCTCTCTCTCTCTCTCTCCTCGTTATAACGAGAGGCCAAAGCCACGCATGCATTCCCAGGTGAATGGAGCCCCCTGCTAGGTGAGCGAGTGCCATTTATCCTTTTCTACAAAGGGGAGGCTGAAGCCAGATAAGGACACCCCACGAATCGAATTTACACCCTGCATCATGTGGAGTTGAGAGCCCTACCACGTGGGCTTACTCCCAATGCCCATCGAGTTTTTCTTTAAAATCCTTGTCGTGTCCACCCATGTCATGTTCACGTGTTCCACTGAAACTTTCGTATATAACAAAATCTACTTTTCATGCTTAACTGTCAAGAAGATACTCATGCCTTGTTTCATAACTTCATACTTGCAACAATTAGCTAGCGCCCTTCTCATTGCTTGAAGATAGTTGACAAAGAGACAGTAAGAGGGCAGTACGATAACCTTTCAAAAAGTCTTAGAACTGTGGCTTCCACGAGCATATGCGAGCTATACCCCACATAAGAGTAGTCATCTTCCGACCAGATAGCGGAAACGAGAAAAATCAGTAAGCGTGCATCTTAACACGGAGCATGCATAAATTCTAATAAGCGTTTAGCAGAAGTTCCTTTAATATGAGGAGCATTAACTTTTCTAGTCAATAATCAAAAATAAAACTTGGCAACATGAGTAGCGATAGTAAAAGAAAATGCTAACAAAGCTGCCAGTTAAACATACTTATGGAAAGGAAGCGGAAAATTAGAGACTCAATTTCGTCCTATGTGCTGTCCTTGTGGAAGCACCGGACTCGAGTCATTGACAGGTGCAGATCTTGAGAGCTGGCACCAGACTCGAAGTTCGAGACATGAGAAACACCGCATGAGGCGTATTCTTTTCTCCTTTGCCAAGGAAATATATGCATCGCCAGCTATCTAATTCCCACAACACAATAGCGACTAAGAGTCCATGTAGCCAACCCATACTTGGTGTGTGACCTGGTTTTGCTTGTGACTTTGGTTACCTGTTCTAAGTTCAAAATCATTCAGTAAAAAGCATGTAGAAGACTGCTAGTAAAGAAACATTCCAAAGAGATTGTGTCAACAAATAAATATATGAACCACTAACGGCAAAGTCTTCTACAAGAAAAACCATCAGCCCACTGCACATATGAAAATTGGACCCAGAACAATCCGAGCAATCTCATGGGAAGTGAATTCAGAGAAGGAATGGACACAAACTGAAGAAAGGAAGAAGATAATCCCAGCGGGAGAAGACCTTCAGTTGACACCATGGAATTCTGATGATTTGGTTGCCAGAATTTCATAATTGATCACCTTTTCTTGTCTGCAGACTTTGTGGAGGGCAGAGTTCCGAAGACCCTATCCCATAAGGAAGAAGTGATTCCGAATCCCCGGTTTTGAATTCTGAAGTGATGGTTCAAATGATATTTCTGTGACACAACGAGCTACACTATCAGAACAAATCTTCCAGCTTTCATGAGACATTGCCCAAGTAAATAGTTAATGTTGTATAGCAAGAAAATGCCACAAAGATTAAGAAATCAAAAAGATTGCCGTTGCCTTAGGACGCATGTCAAAATGCTAACCAGAGAAGTTTGCAAGTCCACTAAGAAGAATGTAACAAGATCAATGACAAAGTAAGAAGACCAGACCATGCCACCTGGTTCCTTCATTTAGCACATTTTCCACTGCAGTCAATTGGATGTCCAAAATATAACACCAGACACACCACGTGAATGTTTTATACAATATTGTGACAGCCTCTAACATGATTTTAATGTGTTCATTTATTTACTTGTAAGTTTTCCCCAAATGTCTCTGACTATAAAATTTCAATTTAAGCTCCATTTAATATTTAATCTTCTTAGTCATGATTTAGAATCATTTCATATTATTTCTTATGCATTTAAGTTGCTGCGCAAGGTCTCGTGCATATAAGCATTGGGGTTGCTCAAATCCATCTGGATGTTTTGCATTATCTCTTCTGCAACAAGGTCTTCTGGCTAGGAATTGATCCCTCAAACAGGCTGCAGATGACAGAAGATCTGTACGATGGTTAGGTGGGGATGACGGTGTGCCATGTGATATCTGTGGCTTACAAGTAGAAGATGAACTACATGCACTACATGACTGTTGGAAGATGGCATAATGGCTTGATAAATGAAAGGCTAATGACCGGTAAGAAGGCCAAAATCATGTATAAATTGCTTACCATGAACTATGCTAGCGAATCCAAGTCGAGACATTTCAATCAGAGGTGAAAGAAGAACTAAGTTGCTTAATAACTCGAGTGAATCACTGGTTTTGCAGGATAGAAGTTTTATCAGCAAAGATCTATAAATCATAACCATACCTTCAGGTTTTTTAACACCTCCTGTGTAGGCTGCCCGTGGTGCAAATAGTAGTGAGTGATATCATACATGACATAGCCCAAAAGACCACCTCCAAATAGACCAGGATGTGTAGTAGGAGTTGATATGAGCTTAACTACGTTCCAGAACTAAGAAACAAGAGCAGAATAGTTTAGTGAAGAAATAATCATTTACAGAAGGCAAAATAGGGAAAAGGCGCAAAGAGGAAACTGTTTCTACCGGGAAAAGTAGAATGGCTGTGGCTGCTGGAGGGAAAACAAGGCGATAGCCATCCATTGGGTGCTTATGATGGCAGCCATGTAGAAGATAATGTATAGTATTTCCCCTAAAGCCAGAATAGATTTTCAGGAAATAGATCATGGATGAAATTTCTCCAGTGCATGACAAGTAGGATAAGGCTCACCAGTAGCTTCTTGTCTCAATATGGAAAAGGAAGCGGTGCAGGGTATACTCTATCAATGTCCACACAAATATTCCAGCAACCACCAATGATGCTACTTCTGCTGGTGTGTGCCCCATCGAAATTGATCTCATTATGAAATAACACACGAATGGAAGCCAAGAAACTGGAATCGCCCACCATGCTGTCTTAGTTAAGAACTGTTATCCATTGCCAATACATGAAAGAGACATTAGGAAATCGAGAGGGGGATACACATGCACACGCACAAGGGGGAACCAGAAATGCACCTCCAAAATATCATTTTCAAAAAAGCGGGGGCCTTCCTTGGAAACAATTGGTTGGTGAACCCACTCCTGATAAGCATCTCCGAGATGGCCAACCTGCAAAAGAATCAATGGTGAACTTAAGTGTTTACTGCAGTATAAGAACCATGAGGCGATGAATTGCGAGCATACCAGGAAAATGGCAATAGTTGAGGTATTTAAATATTTTAAAAAAGGATAAATAAATTAACAAGCTGCTGTATGAATAAAGGATGCACACTCAACCAAAAATCATGAGGCGTAAATCCTAAATATGCAACAGGTCCATATATTTATATGTCATGCTCCACATCACACAATTTTTTTTCAACCAGGTGTACTTTCTCAAGTTCGAAAAGTAAGGTTATTGATCTCCCAATTTTAGGGTACAATACTGATATGGCATTTTTTATGTGAGAACCATTAGAGCTCCACATCCTAATACATAAGCTATCATACATTTGCAAAGATTTTATTCTACTGCCTTATCAGACTAACAGAGCTACTCAATAAGCAAACACCTGAAGCAGATTGCTGAAGTAAAAAGTTTTGCTACCTGGAAAACCAGAGCCTTATTCAAATCCACAGTAAATCCCTGCACAACCATCCTTTCTGTGCTACTATTTTCCTGCAACCACATACAAGTTGAGTTACAAGTTACAACTATAGGAGATGGCAGACATATATACAAGCATTAGAACAGATCACCTAAAGCTCCCATATATTTTTATCTGTGCATATATGCATGTCTGTATACCTGTAAGAAAGAAGGTATGAAAAACTAGATTTTGAAAATATTAAAAGAGGTAGAGGACGACCACAAAAGTGTTGGAAAGAAACAATAAAGAATTATCTAGCTTATTGTGAGTTAACTGCTAACATGGCACATGATAGGGCTATGTGGAAACAAAGAATCCATGTAGCCGACCCCGTATAGTATGGGAAAATGCTTAGTTGTTGTTGTTGTTTTGTTGTTTGTATATATGCATGTCTGTATGTATGTAATATATATACAACCATGATGATGTTTGTATATTGATCTTAATAATTACTGTAAATTGTGTTTCTTGATTTTCCTAGCTTATTGTGAGTTAACTGCTAACATGGCACATGATAGAGCTCTGTGGAAACAAAGAATCCATGTAGCCAACCCCGTCTAGTATGGGAAAAGGCTTAGTTGTTGTTGTTGTTGTTGTTGTTGTGTGTTTCTTGATTTTATTTATCGATCCCTAGTATGCTCTGCAGCCACACCCACTCTTTTAGGAACATGGCAATAAGAGACCTTTCAATAACTTCAACTACCCAAATCTGAAGTAAGGTGGAACTTTTCTCTAAGGAAGGCGGTATGCTGTAATAGTCGAAAATGGATTACATCTTTTCATCTGCCAGATTGCAATAGTCATGCTTTCCATGAAAGAAAATTCTTCAAAAATTTCCCTATACATGATTATTGGCTAAATCTTTAAAGTTTCCCAACACGAACAGCTCTATGAAGAAGAAACAATAGAATGGTAAAGCGCCTCTTCTCAGTACAACTAGCAAAATCAGCATAGATTATTCAAAGAATCGGCATTCCTCTTTCAGCATAGACCTCGCACCCTACTTGGCCATGTAGAGGCTTATGACATAAAAAAGAAGTGTGTTGGTCACCTCTAGGCTGTATCAGCTTATCTCTGTCTCTAGCATGTCGTATGCCGTTAAGTTTAGGTCCACAAAGCTTGCTGGCACCGTATTAAGATAACTAATGTTGTATACAACTATACATCCCTAGGAGCATGATCCATGTATCTTCATCTTATGTTGCCCCATTTTTCTCATGATGATCTCCCCGTGTACCCAGGTAGGTAGTGTGTCCAATCCATCCTAATGTGTCAAATAACCAAGTGGGCTAGCTATGGCCCCAAGACGTTACAAAATCAACCAATAAAGTAAGCAGAAAAAACTTGAAGAAACTGGTCCCTTTCTTGTTGGATATAAGCACAGCCGGTCTGCGAAGTAGACCACAAAGGCACGCACCCGATTCCACCATATACTGCCACTAAAAGCAGAACTACAAAGTTAATAATTGACAACTCCATTTGAATCCCACCATAATTCAAGAAAATGTTAGCCATGATGTTCGAATCAATACAACGCAGGCCCACAACGGTGGACCTCAACCAGCTGTTTCCAGGCATACCAAGCAGTTGGACTTCACGATACTTCAGCTTCCAGGGAACAAGAAATTTACCAAACGCTTAAGAAATGTATCCCGCCCTCAATTTGAACGTTCAAAACTTTTCTAATCCCACTTTTACAAAATCCTTGAATCCCGAACTTTTTCTATCTTTTCATCACCTCTTTTTAGCTCATAAGGTCGATACAAAAAAATAGGTCTACGACCAACAATTGCACAGAAAGGAAAGATGCTACGAAAGATCAATCATATATTTGTGATTTGCAGGAGTCTCGCTTTTTAACTAGAAGTTCTAACTTCTCAGAAAATGATCGACCACTTTTCATGGACTCTCAAAAGTAGAGGCCCATGTCAAAAAGAAAACATCTATGCATGAAAGGAGATAAAATAAGTGTTATCCATATGGCATTATATCGTATGATACGGTGTGATATGTATCATATCGTGGGATTCCACGATACGATACACCATGTTGTATCGCATGACATAACTTATTGTTCTGTGTTGTGTCATACAACATGTATCCTACGATATGCAGCATATCACCATCCCTTGTGATACGCCCTAAAATTTATAAAAATCCCTTACCGAACAAAACCTCACATTTCTATGGGGTTTATGGCTTCTACCGTGGGTTTTGAATTCTTCAAGGTGACTTCCAGCTTGGGTGAGGCATCTCGAACGATTTTGCAAGGGTCTTCAATGCCATGATCACTCCAACGGTGACAACACCGATGATTTGGTGGTTGTGGTATAGCTTTTTTTGCTTTTTTCTATGTATTTGATATTTTCTTTTGTTATTTGTTTTTTCATTTTTGAATGACAATATATGAAGTGTGTGAATATCTTTTCATTGTATTTATGAAGTGGGAGACACTCTATTTGAGTGTTTTGATGGTTTATAAAGTGAAAATTGGAGATTTATGAAGTACTTTTATTTTTAAATGTATTAAGATTGAAGTGTTAAATTAAGATGGCATGAAGGGGTGTTAGGAACTCCCAATCTTGGTCTGATGATCCGACCTGTTAATGGGGTTTGCAATTAAGGAAAATTGATTAAAAATAAAATATGTTTTTTTGTAAGGATGTGATTAGTGGTGGAATTTCTCGTTTGAAACATTATCTAACACGGACTAGGAAAGAAGTTGCTCCTTACACAAACAAAGTTAGGAGAGTGCTAGAAGCAATTAGATGATAGTGTCTACATATGATTGAAAGTATAATTGAGAAGAGGCAAGAAAAAGAAGATACAAGGATGTTGGACTTGGTGGTGACGATGATAGCATCCCTCCCCTCTGATGCTATGACAAAGATTGATGGTAGTAGTTCTCGACCACTAACCAGAGGAAAGAGGGTTATTTAGGAGGTTTCAAGTGGTAAAAGAGAAAGGACTAGAGGAAGATCTTATTGTAGCATATAATCTTTTTTTACTCCTAGTACTATACCTGGTGCTCAACTTAAAATTTGTTATGGTATGCTTCAGAGCAATTACATGTGCAGACCTTCCAATGGGGAGATGGTTTTATTATGCATGCATTTCATTTAATGCATGCCATTGCTAACATTGGTCTGGGGTATAAGATATCATCTTATCAAAAATTGAGAAGGAAACTATTAGATAAGATTGTCCTTGAAGTGCAAGAATATTGTTTGATTTTAAGAGATTTATGGAAGGAGATAAGATACACTATCATGGCAGATGAATGGACAAATAGACGAAAAATTACTTTGTTAAACTTCCTTGTCTATTGTCCTAAAGGACTTATGTTTTTGAGATCTCTAGACATGTCAGAGGATCACCATACTAGAGAGGTTCTAAGGCATGAATTTGATAAGGTGATATTAGAGGTTGGGCTTAAGAAGGTAGTCCAATTAATTATAAATAATGCTCTGGAATGGAGTTAGCGGAAACTTATGGGACTTTTTATTAGACACCATGTGCAGCCCATTGTTTAGATTTCATAATGGAGGATATTGGAGAGATTGATGAAGGGATAGCAACAACTAAGTGTTGTCAAAATATCACAAAAATCATCTATAACCACGCTTTTGTATTATGTATGATGAGGAAATATAAAGATGGTGCAGAACTCCTTCATACAACCGTTACTTGGTTTGCAACTAATTTATTATCAGTACAAAGTATTGTAAAACAAAAGCAAGCTTTGAAGAAAATGTTTTCCTCATATGAGTGACACTTGGCTCAAAATAGAAAAATAGAAAATTTAATGAGATTTGAGATGTTTTTAGGGGTTCATTTTAGAACTCGTGTATGAGACTATTAAGGATCACATGTCCTTTAGTAAAAGTTTTGAGTTTGAATGATAGCGAGGTGAAGTCATCTATGAGTTATCTTTATGAAGTCATGGATAAGGCTAAATAAACTATTAGAAATTTAGAAGTAACTTTAATGGAAGAAAGACACATTATATGCCATGTGGAATATTATTGATAATAGATGAAATAAATATTTGCATCAACCTATTCATGGAACAACTTACTACCTAAATTCAACATTTAGGTATTCTACAAGCTTTAAAAGGAACAGTGAGATTAATTAAAGCATAATTGATTGCACAGGACTTAATAGAGCAGATGTTATACATCGAAAGATGAAGATCTACGATAATGCTCTTCACTTGATGGGTTTGCCTATAACCATTCGCAACCGTAATAATATTCGTCCAAGTAAATTGTTTATCTTAATATTTAAGTTCCTTACATCTTATATTTATTGTAGAATAGTTCTTTATGTATATCTTTCTCTATTAGATGTTTGGTGAAATAGGTTTGGAAGTGATTGCCCAAACCTAAAAAAATTTGAAATAAGAATTATGAGTCAAACATGTAGTGCAATTGGTTGTGAAAGGAATTGGAATGTCTTCAAACATATTTACATAAAAAAGTGCAACATATTGAAACATAAGTGGCTTAATGACCTAATTTTCATCCGTGTGACTCAGTCCGACAAAGGTAATAAAGGATTAGTTACTAATTAAATATTTAATTCAATGTTTCATTTTACTTAATTGTTAAGGTTATTTACTTGTCTTGCTTGCAAGCAATTAATAAAGTTAAATAGAGAGGAGAACCAATTTGATCCAATAAGTATTGACAATTTTAATATCTTAGAGGAGTGGATTATGAAAGATAGTGAAGCAAATACAGTCCTACCTAAAGAAAACATTCATATCAATTAATTTTGAAGGAGTGCAACAACATCAAGGGAACGATGATTTTGATTTTGAATGTGAAGGTGGTGATGATCTTGCACAAGGAGGAGAAGATGAAGATTGAAGATTATTTAATTGATCATGATTAATATGTAAATGTAATTCATTTTTCAATTATGAAAGTTGTAATTTTTTTTGCTAGAGGTGTAATGCTTAAATGCTTTATGCATTGAAAATTGAATGATCATTGATGAACATGTACCCAATTTATCCATTATATGAATTGTTTTCAATTTACATAATTTTTGTAAATTCTTTTGGTATTAAACAAAGATATGGGGTGATATGATATGCACAATACACGATACTATACGCATTGAACAACACTGAATAAAATTGATTATAAAGAAGAAAGGAAAAAGGCATGAACTTAGCCATGAATAACAAATGAAATCAAGAAGATGAAAGGAGAAAACTCCGAAAGTTTGCAAGATAAGCGCCACGACTAATTTGTAAATTTCTCATTCATAATCCTCACACAAAACCTAACAAAACGATCTGCATTGCCTAGAAAAAACTCACACAAAACCGTGGACACTAAATTCAGCCAACAGAGGTCAACAAAATCTACCCCAAAGCCTCTAGAAACTCGATCTCCAACAAATCGTCGAACCAAAACCAAGAACATGCAGTTTTAGAGAAAGAAACCAATCTCCCCACTAAAACCCGCGAAACTCGGCCACAATCACAAGAAAGAATACTTTCACCGACATTGCATGGGATTCAAGAGAAAACAAACAGATCTCGGAGAATCTCACGAAGAGAACCCCAGAAACAACAGCGAAACAAGAGGAAAGAAATGACGAATAACGCAGAGAGTCTACAGACCTAAGAGAACCAGTTCCTTCTCGCAAACCCGACGAGTAACCCTCAGATCTGAGGAAGAGACGCAGAGGAGAGACGTTGCGTTCTCTCTCCCTCCCCCCCTTCTCTCTCCTTCTCTCCCTCCCCCTCTTTCTTCTTCCTTCTTCCCCCGAAGCCTGTCCTTGTCGTCCGAATATAGGAGAAACGAAATTACCCATTCACCCCTTTTTAGGCGATGACGGACGCACCGCAAATAAGGAATGCAACTGTTACTCGAGAATTACAGAACTACCCTCTTTTAAAGGAAATTTTTCCTTGATTATTATTTAAATGAGTATAATTGCATAAATTCCTATCGACACGTGGCGAGTTCACTCTGCCTCTTAGATTGACTCGACGACGTAAGCTACGTCACGTAGCATGCTCACTGTGGCTCAGGTAAGCTCTCTCTTTCTCTCATAAATATATATATATATATAATCTTTTAATACAGAATAATATATACATAAAAAAAAGATAGAGAGATGTAATGTTAAATTTATAATATTTTTTGATGCATTGTATAAATATTTTTAGCTTTTGATTTTTTAAATCAATTGTGAAAATTTTAATTATTTTGTATTCAAAATTCAAATATTTATCATTGATTTCAAAAGTCAGACAGCAAAGATATTTATAAAAGATCATAAAAACACGCACGCAATTGCTTGGATTAGATATGCATCCTTAAATGAACTATCCTCTTTAAAATAAAAGGTGCGCTAGGATCATATTTTGATGTATATGGGAAACTATATAACAAAGTTCAAGTGTTTTAATGAGAAAACTCTTGTTTGCGTTCTCGCAGCTTGGCTTAAACAAGCAGATATGGAGACAAGAGAAAACAACATACATGTTAACAAGACGAGAACAAACAGCAACAGCTAAACTTGTTTTAGCCGTATTATTGAACGGGTGCCCCCTTATATTAGACGAGAACAAACACCACTTCGAATGAGCGTCAAAGAGCCCTCCGGGTGAGCTAACGAAGTCTTCTTCCTACTATGGTTTAAACCGTGAGCTAATTTCTGCATTGAACCTACCCTTTAACAGCCAAATAAGAAACTAACCCTCTAGTTTTAGCCGTGGACTATTTGCCTCTTCTTTGATCTCATCGTAAAAATATTTATTGAGCTGTCATTTGCTGCCTTTGTCTCAGGGTGTGACTGTATGACAAAAGGCTCAAGCGAGTTATTTGTCTACTTAAAACTAAATAAATAATTTTGTAAGTTTATATTAGACATGATGGAACTTCGCTCATGTAAGAGATCATTCTTGCATGGCTGGTCCCAAACCCGGATAAAGGAGGAGGGTTGTATTAGGCTTCCAACAAGCAACATAAAACTTTGTCGGACTTATTTATCATGGATTAGTACTATATGGAAACAAAGAATTTGTGTTAAAAGTCGACCCATCTAGTATGGGAAAAGGCTTAGTTGTTGTTGTTGTATATTAGACATGATGGGTTTAGAAAAATCATAGCACTTTGAACCTAAACAAACTTAGATGAATAATTATAGCATAAAACTTTGTTGGATCTTAAGAGCATGAAAACACCAAATTCCATCTGAACTCTAAAAGGTTAAAAACATGCTTGAACGAGAATAATACTATGATGGATGACCTTATAGGAAGTCCTTGTGTTGCCCCGTCTAATTGATTCTACTTAGTGTAAAAAAAAGGCTTAGATAAGGTTTGACACTTTCAGGGTTTACCCAAAACCGGAAATGTTTATTTTATATACTGCAGTTCGAGTATAATGACAAGTTTATGACTTTCACAAGTCGGTCTTAATAGAGAAGATGACCGGGGTAAGCCCCTTTGGTGTAGCAGTAAGGGATAGAGGATTGATAATGCAAGTGAACTCTCATGAGACAAAGGATCTTCTTTTAAAAGAGATAGAAAATCATTATATCACGATTCAATAAGACATTATTTAAGAGGTAATCTTTGCATCAAAAGATGCTATTTTTATATTAAAATATTATCAAATTCATATTTAATAGGCATGTAAGACACTTTGTTGAAATTTTCTTATTCAAATTGAGGTCCAATCCAATTATTTTTAGGTCCAATTTAGCTCATAATCGAGTGAAAATCTAACACTTGCAATCTTTTACATGCAAATGGGTCGTTTTAATTGTTTTTAGAAAGGGATTAGGATAAGCATTTCATATCCATATACTTTTAAGTACTTGAAAGTTAGTGTTTCGACAACATGAAACAGTTGACAGGTACATGATGCTTATAGAATTAGCACAAATTGGCTCAAACAAACAGTTGACTGGTACCTACCATCGGACCGTGCATTGATGCTGCCAATACTACAAACGAGTAATAAGACTATCCATACTATACGAAGAGGCATACTAGATGGTAATGATATGTAACGATAAAATAAGAGACACTCTTAAGATGGTTTGAATATATATATATATTAAGCTGCATCGAAAATATGTAAAAAAGTGAAAAGTAAATGCTTTTAAATTTTTTTAAAGCAGAGCAATGTCTAAAAAATATTGAAAGAAAACAAATTCTTTTAGAGTTAATTGTTGATATTACATAAGATAAAGCACATTAAGGACTAAGAATCTGTGTAGTCAATTACAACAACAAAACAATATATATATATATATATATATATATATATATATATATATATATATATATATATATATGTATATATATATATATATATATATATATATATGTATATATATATATATATATATATATATATATGTATATATATATATATGTATATATATATATATATGTATATATATATATATATGTATATATATATATATATAGAATCTTAGATAAATCTGATAAGATTTTACACGGACTATGAAGCGTAATGCAATCCTATTCTTTTATCAATTCCCTATACATGCTTCGGTTCGCTGTGTTTGTAATTAAGATTCAAACTCAGATCTCACAACATCAGTTAGAAAATGAGCGAAGAATCAGGCTGTTAGTTGACGATCTTCTTAATGAAGTTCGGGGCTGCGAGCCGACCGATAGGTGGGGGAGGTGACCAAGGCCTTCCACTGGTGGTGGAAATGCCAGCGGATTGACCGGACCGATTCAAGCGAGTTTTCTCCACGGTTCCAAAGAAAGATACGTTCCTCACGTATCCATCCATCTGCATCTCCCTAAAGAAAGGTGTCCGTGACTCTTACTCTTTCTTCTCCTTCCTAATAATGAGGAAGGCGTGATAAACGATATTGACTGTTTTTGGCATGATGGGATTTTTTCGTCATTATGAAATTTCCGGGTTGTTTTCGTCCATCAACAAGAGTCAGAAAGTTGGAAGGGTGTTTTCGTAACTTACTTTTTAAAGTGTCTTCCCCGCATGCGAGCTGGCATGCATGGAAGGGTTCGGACGTGCCAGCTTGGATGCGAGAGAATCTGTGCATCGCCGAGTTGAATATTCCCCTTCCTAAGGAACTCCAATTAATCGGCCATAGCTGGACCCGGACCATTGGCTCGGGGTGGCAGGTACTCTGACTCTCTTGCTGCACGTCAGGAGTTCGAATTCTTTGGGGGTGCATATGCGTGCTAGGCTTCGGCCTCGGGACCTCGCTATTGCTGGACCCAGGTCACCCGATCCATTATCGTTAATGTTGGACTTGGATTTGGATTATAGATCCGGTTCGTACAGTCTGGTTTACTGTGTCAAAGAGTTGCACTTTTTTATAGTGATGATTTCAGATACGACACGGAAGAACTAACATGAAAACCAGATGATATGCCATGGGACAAGAAAAATGCTAATGGTTTCACAAGCGTCACGCAGACTTGTAAATAGGGATGTTTATGGAAGGGATCCCTCCACTTCACGGGACCCGCTCCGAACTAAGTGAATTTGGAGGGTGAACTGAAAATTTTCTGACGGAGTTCGAGATGGGAACGGAGACAATGGGTCTCTTTATTACGACCCCGACCTCTGGTCTCACTGGTTTTAAAAAGTTCTATGCATCATGATAAATAAAAAAATGTATCATCTTTCTTTTTAATTCATGATTTTTTTGTTATTTCCATATATTTTATCGATAATAATATACTCGAATTTAAATAAATTTCACGTAAACTAAAGTTTTAATTTGTATTTAAAAATTACCTCTAACGACTTTTTTTTACAATAGAAAGGCTAAAGATAGGTATATATATATATATGTGTGTGTGTGTTAGTGCATATATATATATATATATATATATATATATATATATATATATATATATATATATATATATATATATGTGTGTGTGTGTATATACATATATAAGAAAACCTGCTCACTTATGACGTGTTCATTAATGCTTGTCCCTTGGTTTGACGTGTTCATTAATGCTTGTCTCTTGGTTTTTGTGACATGCGTGTAGTTTAAATTTTTTAAGAATTTAAAAAAAAAGAAGAACGATGTTATTACATTGATGCTTTTAGAAAAATAATTTTCGTGTATGAGTGAACAAGATCAATAATAGACAGGATCTTTTATATATATATATAACATTGCACACAATAAGTATGAATATAAGGACCACCCTTTTTCAATACGTTATTCAATATTTTTATCCACATTTTTCTTTGATTAATCGATAGTGGTTTAGTTCTTTCTTTTTTTTGTTAAGAATTTCCGTTGTCATGCCTTGTGTCATCTTTGCTGAAAGGGGCCCACTTGCAATACGGGTATGACTCGCATGTGATACCTACCACTACCAGCGTGGTTCCGGATCCCGTGGGTCCCACACCCCAAGGATGCGGGAACCCATTGGATTTGCAAAACCGATGGCGACATGGTCCACAGGAACTCGGATTACAGTGGGCTTGATCTGGACACGGATCGGATCTAAAGTTGATGGCCCTGCATCGGACCCTAATTGGGCCTAAATTTGGGTCTGGGTAATGTATCCGATCCAGATTCAGTTCTTTCATAAAAGTTCTCTTTGGATCCAGAAAGAAGTTTTTAAGTTTTGACTCTAGGCATGCCAGATCATAAATTATTAGGTGTATCCAATCCCCACAAAAAATCCTAATTGTTTCGAGGGTGATTCGGGTCTAAGATCAGGCCGAAAGGTGTAGTCATTGTACAACAACTACTCTTGAATCGAATTAGAACTCGAATCATAACTTCATGAAATTTCAGTGCAATCGGATGTGTCTATTTATCAATGTATTGAATCAAATCTTCTCAAAGTAGGATTTGAACCTATGACCAATCAGTTAACAACTAGTTGATCTACCACCCAGCTAATAATGGGGAACTCCACTGTGTATTATTAATAGCTCCCTAGCTAATCTAGAAACTTTGACAGTAGAGTTAAATGTATACAAGAAAAACTGAAGCTTCTTTGTTTTTTTTTAAAAATTTTGAGAATAACTCAAGCTCCATATGATAATAAACTTATTATCTAAAACAGTGGGTCGACATGCTCATCGAAGACGAGAGTCAGCCGCCTGACCCAAAATGCAAAAAGATACAAAAAATTTACACAATCTGTCTGAATTTTTCAGAAATTAGGTAGAGCACAATTTCACCCCGCTAAATTTCACCTTGTCTGAAAGATTTTCTAGGTCGGCCTATGTTCTTATTCTCCAAAAGATGTTATAACATTTTAAGAATGTATGTGGCTATTATATATTGGGACTATGAAAGTACAAAAGATTTGTAGTTATGTGGTTTTATTTAGGTTTTTTAGGTGGTTTTAGGAACGGTGTCAACAGTTTTGATCGGTGAAAAACGGTTTGAAGAAATAAAGGAGTAGTGAAATGGTGAAACCATATAAAATGAGCCATTGAGTATGATTAGGTATTGAGTATTAACTACATATGCATGTGTGTGATATGATATGGGAGTAGGGTTCTGGCAGGACCCGGCAAGTGCGGATTGAACATCTCTAGTGTTCACTAATTTTTTCAGCATTGCACCTCCAAAGAGTGTGAATTGCTGTAACAAAGCGAGCACGGTCAGGAGCTTCAATTCCTAAATGATGTGCCAGAACGAGGAGCAGCTGACCTCGCTAACGAGCAAGTTGAAGGTCATGAGTTCGATACCCGGTGCACATGGCTTCGGTAACTCCAGTTGTACCAGGAAAGAAGTGGGCATTCTGTGACTTATTCCAAGCATATACTTTCAAAGCAGGTGGATTGTGTGGTTTCCTCCCAAAAGTTGTTGTTAATCATGCAACATGATTCTTGAATATATTAAGATCCCGAATGTAAAATATCTAATTTAGGAGAATAGTAAGTTAAAATTGTTGTAAATATAGTAAATAACAATCTGTCCAGCTGCCCCAACTTACAGTGGGACAAAGATTGGTTTGGTTTTAGTTTTTCTTCTTTTTTTCGTGTTACAAGAGGAGTTAGAAGCCTAACACACACACACGTGCGCGTTCACACATGCACCTTTTGGGAGTTGAACATCCCACCAGCAGCAACGAGTGATAAAGCGCCCTGTCGTTGAGCTAACGGGTGCGGTTTGGTTTTAGTTTTGGTTTATGTTCTTGTGAACAAATGATGCAGCATAAAGTACCTTGGTTGATTAGTAGACTATCTTACGTTAGAACAGATTGTACAACAAGAAATTTTGCTGAACGTCAAGTAGGTGCGAGCTTTATCACTTCCGAGGTCTCTAGCACTCATTCTTTTTTCTTTCTTAGGAAAATCAGAATTATTAAATTTTAATAAGTCTAAAGGAGAATAATTTAGACTGCATAATCACCAAAAAACAACAATTTTTTCAGTAAAAGTTGAGATATAAGGTCGTAGTTTTAAATGTTATTTTCATTTGTAAATAGGAATTCAAAATTTGTTTTATGTACAAGAAAATAGACGGTGAGTGCCTAAAAAAGGTCCAGTGAGAATTCAACATAGGAAGGAATTGAGAAGAAATCATAAAAATATGACACAAGATCGATCACAATGGTGACTTATAATCCATGAAGTCGATATCCACTTAGTACATAAGAATGTTTGGTTTTAGTTAATTAGAAAATCATATTTAATGTGCCTTTTAAGGTGTTCCCCCCCAAAGGTCTATCCTTCAAAAATTACAATTTTATCTTTTAGTTTATCCCCTCTTTTGCTGTTTAAAACACTAAATTTTCATCTGCAACTCGTGCATGAACTAAAAGAGTTGCAACAAGAATCAATATGCTCATGTTAGTATCGCTCTTGTTAGTATCCCGCATTTAAACACATTGACTATAAGGATAGTCTACGGTTTAAACTGTATGCTATTGTGTGAGCCCTGAAAATGCCCACGGTTGTGGGTTATGGCCGCTATCTGAACTTCCACCCAACCACGAATTGCAAACGGATGATAGCCGTGGGCTAACCTGTATTACACATCCTATGTTAAAACTTTGGGCTGTGAGTCATTTTTGTCATCCTGAAAATTTTCCAGATCTACCTAGATGTGGCAAAGCAGGTTTACAGGTTGGATCATTTTGGGTCCAGGTCAAAATCAGGTTGACCCAAAGCCACTCAGATTTTCCTTTGTAGCACCCCCAACCCACTTCGGGTTCAGGGTGCGGCGAATAAGCATTACAGCCTATGGACTCAACCTTGGGCAATATCATTTCTGTTTCTATCACATACAAATGCATCTATGTTAGTCAAATCCCACTACAAGTCCACACTCCCTAAAAAGTTGAACCGGTTTAAATTATTAGACTGACTGGCTAGATTTAGATCCAAGTCCAAACAGCTGACATTTCTAGAGTTGAAGAGACAAACAAGTGGACTTAGCCCTGACCATGACCAGCTTGGAACCGAACTGGGACAAAACTGACTGAAACCAGAACCAGTCAAACCGGACCCCAAACTGGACTAAAACCAGAGACTATCTACTTTGGTTCTGGTTCCACCTTCCCTGGAGCTAAAACGGGAACCGGCAATCAAATCGCATTCTATGCTTTTCTAATTTCAAAATTCTTTAATGATTTTTCCCGTTCCAAACAGTTCAAGACTCATACAGGAATGGATGGGAACCGGCTCTGTCCCGATTTCCGGAACCGAACATATCTAAGTGGATTACATGCTAGGTAGAAAATGAGAAGCATAACAAAGTTCCAGTCGGAGCGAAGACGTCGGTGGACCTAACAATGTGCAAACCAAAACCAGGCATTTTCCATCCTGGGTGGGGTGAGCTGCGAATACAACTATCAACAAAAGAGAACCACAATAACAAATTGGGGAACGTAATACTTGAGCTTGCTGTTTCAAGCTCCAGGGCAGGAGAAAAAAAATAGCAGGAAAATGGCAACTAAGAAGCCATCTTATAGAGAAAAGACTGGTCTTAGGCCTTCGTATTAGGGTCAGCAAACGAGCCAAACAACCTTTGCTTGTTAGCAGGTGAGCCGAACCGAACCAAGTTAAGGGAGAAGTTTCGTTGAATACCGTAAATAAATGGCTCCTCATTAACCTAAAGTGCTCCTTTGTGAAAAATTGCAAACCATCCTTGATTTACCTCCAGTGCCCTGGTACAATACCTTGGGGATATGATTAAAGCAACAATTTCGTTCTATGGAATAATACCTTGGGGATTTGATGGAATACTAAACTCGCTGAACTAGGTTAATCTAACACAGGTATGATGCTGGATCAACAACATTAGCAAGCACTACTAAAGAAACAGAGCAGAGCAGGCCCACTTGGATTAGATCAAGAAAAGCGATCACTCCTTTTTGAGACTTTGGGGCCTTTACTTTTTCTGGATCTTTACAGCAAGCAGCCAACACTTTCTGGGAAACAATAAGATGGACATGCGCTCTCAATTCCACACTATATTCTGCAAGTGACAAGTTAGTGCTTATCCGCTCACCAAAAGGAGGAAAATGTGAATTATTCTTTGTTATCCTTTTCATTTTCAATCTTATCGACATCTTCAACCCAAAAAACAATGCGTGTTCACGATGAGGCCAAGACCCAAATAAACCCTGGACTATCGTTGCAGCCCCACAGTTTCAACCGTGCATGACTTTTCTCTTCTTTGCTTTATTATTTTAAATTTGGGTAAGGTGGAGACCTCACCCCACCTTGATTAAGCCCGCCACTGGGCCAATACATGCCTTTCTTTCTTTCTTGGTTATGATGGGAGGCCACAGCCAGTATGAATGTCCGAGGGGTCGAACTCAATGCCAGCCATCACGTTAGTCGAGAGCCCTGCCAGGTGGGCTAACGCCCTCGGTGCCAATTCATTCCAATGTAATTGAATCCATATGCAACTACATTAGATGCCCATATGCAGCTCTCACAGAGTTCAACAAATACAAGGACCTCAAATGCGCCAAATGGCGGTCGTTATCCAACACGAATATGCAACAAATAACTGATCGGGTCTCTGTCATAGAGTCCCTGTTGAGTACAAGAAAAACAGCATTCATGCATATGTCGGCAGACTCCATGCACAAGAACATGCCTCACTGCATTCTTATCTGCACAAACTCTTAGACACGGTTAACTGATTCATCGCTTCAACTCTCTCTCTTCTTCTCCTTAGTTCTCTCACAGACCCCGCAACCATCACAAACTCTTACCCTTTTCTCTTGGCACACCCAAAACTCGCAGTCACCATACTCATATAACAATTCACAAGTTCATCCACTTAATCGGCAAGGAAGTTCAAATTTGATCATAAATTGCACAAAACATACGCTATTTCAAGCCCCCAACCAAAGTGGAGAAGTTGAATGAATCTAGTCATCCAGAAAAAATAAAAACAATAAAGAAAGTTCACCAACCAAAACCAAAGCAAAACTTGTTCTGCACTAAGATAATAAAGGGAGTGCACTTTGAACAAGAAACTGTATTTAAACAATGGCAGGAAGCTTTTCCATGATGTCAAATGGGAAGCCCTTTAGTGACTCGAGCGCCAATTTGTAAGTCGCCTACCATAGCACGTACAGGTCAAGACAACCTTAGCGCACAGCAGAAAAGTATTTTCTAACGCATGGCACCATGAGATTACAGACATTGAAATCAGGATTCAGTTTTAAGTCGTGAAATTAGACGAAAATCTATTTGATGTTCTTTCCTGAAAAAGATGAACAAATAATTCAATATGGCACTATTTCACAACGATCAGTGTTGTTCAACTAGGAAGAAACATTAATCCTCTTAAATGGTCTAAAGGACTAAACTTTAAGAAGACACAAAAAAAATGCATGCATCCAAATATTAGAGGAATGTAAATCCTCTTAAATGGCCTACAAGACTAAACTTTAAGAAGACAAAAAATGCATACGTCTAAATGTCAGAGGAATGCACTTATCTTCCTGCTTCCTAACCCCATGTTGAAAACATAAAGATTTATATATTTTCCTGCTCATTTTCACACACATGCCAGAATACATTACCTTATCTACATGAGTAAACCCAGCTGAAACAGAAGCTACATTGAGCAGTGATGGAACCGATGCAAGTTGTGTGATATTGTACAGCTGCAGAACAGTTCCGAGCAGTCATTGAAACGATGAAAGGTGTGCAACGATGTACAGCTAAACAAGAGTTCTGAGATTTGGTTTCAGAGGACTGGTTGTCTGAAGAATAACCAAGCTGTTCATGAACAATAAACAATAACTCTCCGTGAAAATTGGTGCCTTGGCAGATGAAGGCATGTTGCTTGCTATCTAACTTCTGATTGCCCATAAGAACCCCGAAGCATCAATAGTATAAAGTAGTCGTGTTAATATTGGCATCTCTCGGGTGCTGCCTGTCTGTAGTTCACCAATAGATACCAGGTCGTGGTTACTAAAAGTGCAATCAGACGGCCTCCAACAAGACCAGATAAGATGACACTAATGGAGATCAACTTTCTCAAATTTAAGTTCCTAATTATGCTAAACCGCTCTTTCATGTCATTTCTTTCTGTACCATATGGGAGAATATCACCTTCCAATGGGAGCAATTGTTCTTTCTCTTCTTCTATTTTGTGTGCGTCCTGTAGCCAGTCTGAAACAGATATCTCATCTGCGAGAGGTTCAACTCTTTCGCCAAAATCCGCATATTTTGAGCTACAACTGGACTTTGCACATAACTTCTTCAACAACTTTGCCTTCAATCCACTTTTTGGATTCATCTTAGATATTGTCTCTTCTGCATCATCATCCTCTTGAAGCATCCATTGTTTTAATGTCATTGGTTCATTTCTTCGACTCCCTAAAGCATCAGTATTCTCATTTCTGCCTACAAGATCACGTGTTGAGGTCTCCATACTCAGAGAGACCGCCACTGGTTCATCTATTTCATGGTTCCAAGAACACTCACTCCGATGAGTATCAACCCCTTCAAAAGGAGATTTTCCCTGGTGAGAATTTCCTTCACTCTTTGATCTCACGATGCAAAGCTTTGATGCATCCCAGAAATGTTTACCGACATATTTGACAAAGAACATTAAGAAAGCCAATGTTGTAACGGCCAAAGTAAGCTTCTTTGTTACCAATGCCAAAGCAGAGAGTAGAAAGATCAAGGGTATCACCTTGCATTGCTTCCTTGTCGGCAACAAATCTACATCAGTTTCTATACTGACCAATGGCTTTGTGTCTGTTCGAGGTTCTTCCACCGGGAGCTGAATAGAACCTGGTTCAAGCCTGCAGGGACGTTCGAACCCAACTACAGGTGTTGAAATGTGAACAGCAGGTGGGTCTAGAAAAGGTGGACTGGTCCCATTAATTGAGGGTTTCTTGTAAGGTTTCTTGGAGATTTTCTTCCTTTCAGGAATTGGAGGAATCCAACTGATATTCGAGTTCACAACAAGACCGGCAACAGATGTAGGAAATCCTGTCTGAACCAATGAGTCTCGCTTAGAATTCAAGTCGGATACCAGGCGAGAAATCCGGTTGATTTTGCTACGGGCTTCCTTCTTTTCACCAGTCTTTTTCTTTTTCTTCCAGAAAAAAGGCATGGCTTCTTCCTCCTACACTATAATTGCTACCTCATGTAACTGTTCAGCTCTGAAATAACTAACTGAAGATCATGTAAAAGTTGAAATATGAACCCTCAAGAAACTATCGTCACGCTGGCCCTGGTTGTTCCAGTTTTCTGTACGGAGGAGCAACTGGCCAAACCAAATCTCTTTCAAAATCTGATATATCTGCAGGGAAGTGAACTTTTGGCCTTTTCACCGTGATATTGTCGAATCTGCTCAATATTTTCTTCAGACAAATGATAAGACTTCCCTTTCAAGATCACTGAAGTTTCTGTTCATCTCCTTCCTTTGATGCTTAAAAGATTTCTTTCCCCATGGCAGTATTTGAAAGTTGCCTAGCCTGCAAACAGAAGAAAACCCCAAAAAAGGAAAAATCATCAACTGACACAAAATTAGCTTACAGACATCTGAATCGAGCAGGGTGAGAAACTTGTCAACTCTTTTCATCGTACACATACAAAGACACCACTCACAACACAGACACACGCATATGGTGTTTACTTATGCGAGGACAGGGACAGTTCAACAGCTTCACAGCACTTACATGAACACTATGTGGAAAGAGAAAAAGTTGGGAAAACGGGGGAAAAAATTAAAGGCCATCTCTTTAAAGTACATGTAGGCAACAAAATGCTACTCTCTACATTTCCCTATGCTCTCAGATGGATTTCAAGCTGTGAAAATTGAAAATTAACCACTCTAGCTGAAAGCCAAACATGAAATAAACGAGAGAAGATTCAGAAGTTGCATCTGTATCTGAACCGAAACAGAAAATCCCACAGATCTCAACATTTTCATAAAAATGGAAACAGAAACCAATGCGACTTTGCCTTTATCAGAAAATTCAGTCCACCATTACAAAGCCATAAAAGCTCTAACATAGTAGGGTATAGGGTTAGGGTTTTGGACTTGTCATAGGGATTAGACATGGGGGTCTACCTCTGTTTCTGACTGAAACATAAATTCCAGATATTTTACTGAATCGCCTACTAAGAGAAACAAAAGCATCCCCGTGTATTTTCTTAGCTTCAAAAAAAAAACAGAGTTGTTCCAGTTTAACCCTGAAATAGTAAAAGATACTGAAGACAAAATAAGGATTAGTAGCTCCAGTCAGAAGTTTCAGAACACAGGAAATGAAGCTGCAAAAATAAGCAATAAGCATTACGCAACGCACAAGCAAAGAAACAAGAAAAGGGATTTTAAGCTAGTCGTGAAAGAAAAATTACCATTAAAACCAGTCCAACCTCCTCTTCTACACTCATCAATTCTTTAACCAAAAAAATATTGAAAATGCGAGAAAAATTAACGACTGTTTTTCTTTCTTTGAACAGACTACTAATTGAGCACACACACACAGATTGAACAGACGGGTCAACTAGAAAATTCAACAAGGGACTGGTGATAATTAAAGGTTGTCACGATTTGTGCGAATTCCTCCGCGATCAAGTAGCACCACTTGCACTTCGTTGGAAATATAACGAAGTAGAAAATTATGGAAAACTTTGACGACAAACTTTCTGTCCTGTCCAGACATGTACAATGATTCGAGGAACCAGCTGAATCGATGAGTTCTGTGGTTCCGTGCATGATGCTTGAGAGAGAGCGAGAGAGAACAAAATGATCAATTTGAGAAGATCCACTAAAGCTGAGAGATTAGAAATCCACAAAATGGGTGGGCGTCATCCAGACCTATCGACTTGGAAAAAAATTGTAGAACCGCAGAAGAGAGACCGAAACAAGAGGACAAACCATAGTCAGGTAGAAACAAAGCGTTATGGATCTCATTAAAGGATTTCATTGAAACGTTGAAAGCGTTTAGAATTAAGCAACTGAAAAGAAATTATTGAAATGAGTAAACCGCATCATAATTTTCAGAAGAAAATTTGGGTTCTTAAATAGGTTTAATAAATAAAAATTGAACAATGTGCTGGGAGCTTTATTTCTACTCCCTAAAAAGTTCAATAAAATTCGAAGAGAAATTCTGATTGCAAAAATTTTTCAAGACAAACCACACTATCAGAAATAAAGATAGCAAAGAAATTAATAAATCGAACTGAAGTTTAACTTATGCATAAAAACGTCCAAAAAAGGAAAAGGAAAGAATTTAATCATCCGGATGTAGAATCCATACAACCCAAACCCAAACCCAAAACTTGGAAAAGGGAATCGATCGTGAATTTCATCTGAAATTCGGAACATTGTAAATCTAGAAAATCAGCATGATGATTTTTTAAATGAAATAAGTAAAAAATTTACCAAAAAGAGACAATTTTAGGACAAAATGCAAAAGAATTACCAACTTCAGGAAAATCTTAATAAACGATTCAAACCCATTTCAGAAATTCTGTATGGTCGAACTTCCATTTCACGGAAATTCAAGCATAACGGTAATTTATTTTCTTTCCTTGCCGCATGTGAAGGAACACCAACCTAATGAAGATTAAAGCTATATTAAATTAAGAATAATTTCACTAAATTATGAATCCAAAAACTTCGCAAGATGTGTCTAGTGGATTCCCTCCTCCTATCTAACTTTCAGAATGATAACTCATCGAGTCCTCAGCAAAAATTCCAATTGTATTTCCCATGCTAAAGAAGAATACAGAGAAATTCTTCAAAATAATCATCATATATCCACTTTTTCATTCAATTGCCAAAAGACGTAAAAACTCTCGATTTTTATCCACAAAATTCACGACTTCGTAAGCCAACTATCAGAAAAATAAAAGACATAAGGCGCATTACGGATAGTAGAAATAACATCTAATTGCAACACTTCCTACCCACGCAAATTTCAGAGAAAACCACAGGTTCTTCGAAAGAGGCAAGAATTACAAGAAACTCTTCACAAAAGATCAACAGGAATTTGATTTCTCCTTCAACTCACCATAACATCGACGAATTTTCTGGTCCCTTGAAATTAGAAAATTTCGCACAAAAAACTCGGCTTTTCGTCCTATAAGCAGGATCAACGCCAACCCGATCAATTCACCAAAGTCGTCAAAAATCAAGTTTTCCACTCAAAAAACTGTTCTTTCCGGTATAATCAACTCGAAGAAAAAGATTCGCGAACACTAACTCCAAAATTCGAGCGGCTCGGAGAAGAGCGAATTAGAAACGGTCGAAGAAATTCACCTTGAAAGAAGATCCGCTAAGGTGGATGAAAATTATCCGGGGTAAGGACCGTGTTTCCGTTGCTTCTAGTTAAACGGAGAGTCGGTAACGCGAATTCCACGCCCCGCGCCGGCAGAACCTTCCCTCTCCGCCCAAACGAAAGCGACTTGTCAGTATCGCACGCCGAATTTATAGCGTTAAAATTCCTGTTCCAGATTAGAAACTGTAACCTACTTATCTATCAAGCCTCTTTCTTCCACCCGCCACGTTTGAAGAGAGAGGATTTAAGCTCAAGCAGGTTTGGGTCGATGCCCAGACCCGTTTAGTCGGGTTTGATAACCAAACCAGAGTGACATTCCGGCGAGGCAAAGAATGAACGGATCTCAGAATCTTTTTTACAAATTAAAATTTCCATAGAAACTAGCATTTTAAGCAGAATAAACAATTTTAAGAACCTTTAGTAATTATGTTTCTCAGAATAAAAATGAATATTTTCAATTGACAAATTCAAATCAACATGAAATTAACATATAAAATGTGGACCCTTCATCTCAAGATCTGTTTTCTTCTTTTTAGATGTTGCAACCTTTCATGCATAAATAGACTAAGTGTACCTTAACTTAACTTAGTACGTAAGCATCCTTTTTCTTTTTTTAAAGTTTTCAAAATACTTCTAATCATTTTTAGTATTTACTAAAACACTCTTTCACAAAAAATAACCTCCGCTTTTTCTCTCCTCTTGCATGAATAGGAAATTGTCTCCATTTTCACTCATTTCTCCATTCATTTGTCTCCCATCAATCTATTCCAGCAACATTACACGATCTACAACCGTTTTCAAAAAAAAACGGATTGAAAGCCGTCTAAAAAGAAGAAATCAAAAGAAATAAGAAGAGAAAGAAGGAAAAGAAGAAAAGGAGGATAAGAACGTCCGATTTGAAGGAAGGTTCATCAATTTATCGAGGTATGATGTTGATTTGTTTTTTATGTTATAATTATTTTAAGTGATTTCTTATTGGAAAATCTCATCGGGTTTTGGTTTTTTTATTCAATATGGTATCATAAATTTTCGTTTTTACTACATAGATATAACTCACATTATCCAAATAGAAGGTCATAATGTCATCGTTTCATTTATGAGATGTAACATTGTATTATATGGAGGACGTTTCTTGCAAATAACAATGAGAAGAAGAAATTGATGAGGTATCTATTTGGATAAGTATAGAGATAGAATGTCAAATGATTACGCATCTATTGACACATGATGTTTGGAAGGTTGATAGTTATGTGTGAGATACAACAATATTAGCCTATTTATACTGACATATAGAAAAAATACCTCAGATAGAAGCATAACTTAGTGGATATAATTCATTATTCTAGGTAAGAACTTATATTATTATTGTTTGCTATATGTATCTTTCATATAGTTATTTTTAGAAATTAAAATTAACAAGTTATGTGCTTTAATTGTAGGTATGAATTTATGAGTATTTTTCAATTTTTAGAGTTAAACGTGTCAATTTGTGTCTTGTGTTATGTTCTTGCCAGAAACAAGTCATCCAGAACACGACCTCCCATCTTTTATTGCCATGTTGGATGTAAAAGAACAAAGATTTTTCAACACTCAATTTTTCGTGTTGGGTGTATTGCCAGCAGTTTTGTGTTTTGGGTTACATTTATGTCGTTTCATTTTCGTGCCGAAAGCAGGTCAACCAAACGTGACTCACTTTAGTTTGTGTTTGTTTCGGGTTTTCACCTTGTCTGGAATTGCCACCCCTACCTTAACCCGTAACATCAGATTCACTGTTGCTAGATATGAACCGAATTGGATCAGATCCGGAGACGTCCCCAACTTGAAGGACGGAAACAGTCTTGAGGAACTTTCTCTACGAATTTGGATGCGTGGCTTGATCCCAAATCCGACCTATGCCGGGAATTATTTGTAGGGCCTTTGTCAGTGAGTTTGGATCCTTTTTCCATGTAGGTTTTCTGAAGCATCAGATTCCAAGACCAGTGAGAGTGACCCACTGTTGGTGGATCTCCTTCCTTTTTGGATAAGAACCGAATTCAGGTCCAAAAAAATTATAGTTATAGTTTTATAGATAGATTTAATGGCAGAAATAATTTGATATAAGGAATCGGCCGATTAATTTTGGAAAATGCAAAATTAAATGTGAAAAATACGACTTTGGGGTTGTTTACTAAACCCATGTATTCATGTATGGCTTATTGTCTCACAAAAGTCCCAAGGGCTTAGGGGTGGCAAGTTTCGACCGACCTGACCACCCAACTTTAAAAGTATTAGTTAGGATTCAGCTCTCCTCTTTGGTTTGTGTCAACCAAAGCCACTAAAGGCGCGCACACATACACATAGAGAGAGAGAGAGAGAAACTGGGAGATACTAAACTCATACCAAACTCTACTAGACGATCTTCACCATCCATACGATCGTACGAACATCACACATGGAGTTGTCCATCAATATCAATATGGAATTTGAGACCATTTAATACACATAGGTTTATTAATGCTACTTGAGATGGTGCTTTGAACGTCACCATCCCATCAATGATAAAGTAATGTGTAGGAAAACTGGATCCAAGCCACCTAAAAGCTAGAGAGTAATTTCGAAGAAAGGTATTTTTTTATACTCATATCACCCAACCCAAAAAACTAGTGTGTATAGATCATTGTGGGCAGGATCCAATCATTCTTTACATACACATATACATATACATACATATATGTATATACATATACATATATTTGTGTGTGAACAATAAATAAGTTTTTTCTCTTACTAAATGGGATTCACTACATAGATTTCTTTATTCTCATAGAGTTTATCCATGTGCCATGCTAATACTTAATTCAACACACACACACACACACACACACACACACACATATATATATATATATATATATATATATATATATATATATATATATATATATATATATATATATATATATGTTGGGGGGGCAAAGCAATCACGCAAAGAGAGAGAAAAGGGGGGCAGAGAGACAGGAGGACGAGAGATGTGGTTCTTGAGTGGAAGAGGGCCATCGAAGGCCGAGAGAGGGAGGGAGCACCTCTTTAGGGTTTGGGTAGAGTAAAAAAGGATTTAAATCTGCCTTTTCAGTGTGGCACGATTTCCATTTGAGACGGTTCGATTCAGTATATATATAGTATTACACAATTGAGACCCAACCCAACTTTGGTCAGGTTCAATTCATCCATACAGGACTGGGGTGACAAAACTCCAACTCGGATCAGGATTTTCTGTGCTAAGTTTGGATTGGGTCTGAAATTGCCACCCAAATCCAACATTAGAAAACGATTTTATTATGATTCCCTTTCATTTTGCAGGTCACATGTATCTTTCAAACAAAGCTGGGTGGAGAGAAAAGGAACTTTAGAAATTAATAACTAAAGCGTAAAAAAACTATCACTAAGGTTTATACCCAAGTCTTTAAAAACATTCAGAGTTTAAAGGTTGGAGGTCACAAAAAGTATCAACTTTCTGTAATCCAAGTCTCATAAAAGAAGAAGCAATCATATGCATCAATAATAGTTTTATAAGAAACCAATTGTGTGAATGCAACTTTGAGAATCAATACCGCTCTCAGCAATGATCTAAAGCCAAGTTCATTTGGCCCTTATACAGTTTTGTGCTCTATACACATGCACACACGTGCGCACGTACACATAGAGAGAGAACCTAATAAATGCTAACACACTTAGGTACTATCAAATCCAAACAATTATCATTCATCCATCTTGTGTTGATGAAGGATTGAAATTTAAATTTAAAAAGTAAAAAGTATGAATAAAATATATTTACAATAATTACACGATAGTTTTTGCTTTTTAAATTTCAACGTCTATCAAATAAGATGAATGGTTTATCACATATAAGATGAATGGTTGAAAATTATTTGAGTTTGCTAACACCTAAGTGTGTTAACATATACCATATTCTCTCTCTCTCTCTCTCTCTCTCTCTCTCTCTCTCTCTCTCTCTCTCTCTCTCTCTATATATATATATATATATATATATATATATATATATATATATATATACACACACCCCAACCCTTTTTCAATGCGAGTGGAGTTTTCTATGTGGTCATTGTGTTTAATCACGTCCCACATTTGACCTAGTGGATTAAGCAAATGGTGGAGGAGATTTTGTAGGTAGATTCATTGGGTACGGTGTGCACTTTCTTGCTCACGTATGCAACTTATTACTTGCAGGACCAACTCCCATCACCACTTTCTGAATCATTAACACCATACGTTATGCATATAAACCAAACCAATAGAATAGAATAATAGGTTCTTAATAGCCGTAATTTAAGGTTTGGATGGTTTGAAAGTTGAACCAATCCAATCCAATAATAGGTTCATTTTTGAGGAGCCAAACCAAACCATTATCATCATAAAACTGAAGCAAACCACACCATTAATCCCAGATCGGTTTGGTTTCCAACCGTGGTTCATTAGCACCAAAATATTTCTTCGTAGTGAAAATTTGTTAACTGAAATGACATGGTGTTGAGTTTAATTTTGATTGACGCGACTAAATGAACACAAAGAGAGAAAGAGAGTTTCCTTTCCTTTTAAAGTCTTCATTATCTCCACGCAGAGTGTTGGCTCATCTGGCAGGGCTTGTGACTTCAGCCACACAGCTGGTGAGTTCAATAAGGGGTATGCACGCACGCATGTGCGTAAACATGGCCAGTTCCAACAAGACCAAATCGGGCCAAAACCCAGCCGAACTCAAAACAGAACAATTTTTTTTTACTGGAACCGCTTCTAAACCAACAGTTCCAGAATTGTAATCAGATCCGACCCCGGGCCATTTCAGTTATGGTTCCAGGTGGGTAAACCAGAACCAGCATGTCTACGTGTGTGTGTGTGTGCGTGTGTGTGTGTGTGTGATCCTTGAGCCTTCCATTGTAATTACCAAAAGAAAGTCCTCATCACATATTTATACATGGAACCTCAACAAAACTCTCTCTCTCTCTCTCTCTCTCTCTCTGAACAGTACACATGACAAGCTGCACCGGGCAAGTGAGGGTGGCCCCATTGGAATCGAGCCCAGGAATGCACAAAGCTCGACGACTCTTCTAACTAGAGGATCAACTAAAATGCATGTTCTTTTCAAAATGGTCTCCAGACTAAGTAGCAAATCATGACATCACACCAATTATATCCTAATCTTCTCCTACTGAAAGAGTATAGGTAGTGGGGGAGAGGGTCTGCTTCTTTTGCCCAATTAGAACTCCAAGCTCTTTCCAATTAAATATAACATATGCATGTATGTGATAGAAACACCGAGGGCTGCGAGAAACCAAGCTGCTCACATCTCGTTTTCAAGGATGTCTGTTTCATGGTCTAAGAAATTCATTCTAAATGGCTCATATATTTTGTAAATCATATACATGAAATATGTCATATATTGGTAATACTCGGCTTTTATTTATGAGATGTAAAAGCCAGTTGTGAACAGGCATGTTAATGTGGGTATACGTCAAAACCATGCATCTTTATTTTTCGGTTTGGGATATGAGTAATATATACTGAGAAGCAGGAGTTGGCATGGGGTGCACGCGCAAGTGTGTGTGGAACACAAGTTATATAAACACTCACAAATGAATACCACGCAAGAAATTAAGAGAGAAAGAGAGAGAGAGAGAGAGAGAGAGAGAGAGAGAGAGAGAGATCACTCCCTGCTACAATGGAGAGGCCGCATCTTACAGTTCTCTCGGTACAATGGAAGGCTGAAGCCAGGTGCGTGCCCCTGGTCTCAAACTCATGACCTTCAACTTGTGGGTCGACCCCGAGCCAGTATATCATATAAATTCTAACACCAAATTACCCAAATACGCTACATTCCCAGTACTGTTCAGGTTTACTAGAAGATAGATGTCCTTGGAGAAACATAGGATAAATCATGCAACATAAAATACACAGCCTTCAGGCATCACTCAAGGAAAGCTCCAACTGATAACCAAAAGGAACACACACTGGTTCTGTGGTTTGGATCAGGAACAATATATGAAATTGCATAAGATAATGGACATGTGAGACCATGCCCCTTTATGTTAGCCGCAACACCGAATCAACCAGGGCCAACCTTAGGGATGTCATAGTGCTCACTGAGATCTGCTAGGTACTCATTGAAATACTGAATCCGATCTCTGTGTGATTTGTTGGCGTTTTTTGCCATTTTTTTTGTGTCGATTCTAGCCCTCTGCTCGATATACTTCCTCTCGGCTGGTGTAAGATGATCATCGTGAGTGGGTTGATTGACTTCATTTCTTAATTGCTCCTCCTCATTCATGTCCTTTGAAGGATCAACTGATGTTCCTGCTTCAACTAAAACCACCAGAAATACCAAATGAACAGATTGTAGAGAAAGTTGAAGCCTAAAGAGAACTTTATTTGGCAAAATTGAGTAGAAAACAAAAAAGTTCAAAAATATAAGGATTAGATGGAATAAAGGTTACAGACCTCCAGATGGTTCATGCTCTATCAAAGACGATTTATGATGCTTCTTCTTTTTCTTTACCCCACCAGCCTTGACATCCAAGGCCTTACCTTTCAATTTTAGCTTCCCAGCAACAACGTTCTCGTACACAGACATTGTAGCTGTTAGAAGGCTATGAAACCAAAGAAGGAGATCGTTAGTCAAATGCATACAGTAGAAGTTTAATAAAATGGAACACTAGAACCCCCTCAGACTATGTCCCAGAATAGATGCATATTTAATAAGTAGTTCATATTTGAACAATAAGTCTACCTGCTGCCAGATATTTCTGTTTGTTAGAGGGCTTACACTTTACCAGGTGCAACTAAAACAAAAAGATGTACTGGTGTACAAACAAGTCCATTCACTAAGAATTATGTATCAAATACTTGCAGTCACAAAAAGGCGCATTTTTTTGTGAGGAACATTTATCCAGGATTGTAGTTGAACGCTTCTAACGTTTCCCACACAAGGTGATGAACTTCTTGTCCGCACAAAGTAATGGGATATTGCAAACTATGGTGTGGAATCAGAAGCAAACACTACCGAATATGAATCCTCAGTTATAGCAAACCCAACTGTTTTTTAGGTACCATGTACCATGTCCCCAGTTAAACAGACTACGAAAGATTACATCCTTTTTCCCAATTATCACCAGATTTGTAATTTTGTATGCTATTTCATGTGTGGTTGGGCACCGAAATATGGTTTCAGATTTCTTTCTTTCAATACTTTGTGTCTTTGCGAGCAGGAAAGAGAACAGTATGGTCAAACGTAAAACACTTGGAAGGACAAGAACAAAACATTTCAAGGAAAAAAAATAAGGTGGCAAAACGAGAACCATTATCCTGAATGCATTCACAAAGGGAACAGACATTTTTTCAATGGAAAAAAATAAGGTGGAAAGACGAGATTTTGTGAGTTTTTTTCTAGGAAAAGACAACTGTTTAAGAATAAGAAAAACAGATATGCATTCACAAAAAGAACAAAATAGACTACACTGAATGCAAACAATTTGATTACGTCATTCACTCCCAGTTCCTTCTAATAAGAATAACTACAAGCACATCCTAGAGGCAATTCAATGTAGCAATGTCAGAATATCCACCGAATATATTGAAAAAGAAAGTAGTAGACTGTCCAGTTGCCTGGATGGTCAGCTGATTTTGATGAGAATCAGCATGATCAATTGTTCCATGCCTCTGCAAAAGCATAGGCCGCAGTAGCTAACTACCTTTTATTCACGAATTTGATTTTGATATGGCCGTAAGAAATGCCTAAAGCACAAGGCAGCCACTAGATAATGATGGCTATAGTGATGATAACCAAGAAAAGGTGATGATTACAGAATAGCAATTTATTCTAAGAAAGAGAACAAATTGTACCGTATGTACCGCCGGTAAGTACTTATGCAACAACTTAAAGCCCCCACATTTTAAATTAGTTATAGTAATGACCAAAAGGATGAAACTGATAGATTTAAGACCCCCAACCAGTATTGTCCGTATCGCACTGTACGTATCGTGGTCCACCACGATACGATACGGGGTCCCGTATCACAGGTGCGGGAGTATCGCACCGTATCGCACGATACGGCCCGTATCGCACGATACGGGTAGGGCGAAACGCCCTGGGACCCTTATAAAGGGTCCCGGCTCGAGAGAAACCCGCGATTTTCGCCTTCTTGGTGTTCAAAGCTCTAAAATCGTGCCCTACGGTGTCCGTCCAAGCCTCCAAACTCGGATTTAGGTATATTTTTAATGTTTTTTCCATTTTTTTCCTTTATATTTATTGTTTTTGTGTTATTTTGGTTTTTTTTTAATGACTAAATATGAAGTTATTAAGTGTGTGTATACGATTTTTATTGCATTCATGAAGTGGGAGACAATCGATTTGAGTGTTATTTGAAGATTGGGGGATTTACGAAGTGCTTTTATTTTCAGGTTTTTGTTTGAATTAAAGTACTCCATTGAGATGGCAGGAAAGGGTGGTAGAGACTCTCATTCAAAGTCTGATGATCCGGCATGGCAGTGGGGTATACTAGTTGAGGGTTCAAGGTTAAAAATTAGATGTTTATTTTGTGAAAAGGTGGTTAGTGGTGGAATTTCAAGGTTGAAACACCACCTAGCAGGAACCAGAAAAGAAGTTGCTCCATGCACAGACAGAGTTAGAAGTGTGCCAAAAGGTATTAAATAGCAATGCTTGCAGATGATTGAGAGCATACTGGAAAGGAGACAACAAAAGGATGATTTTCAGATGTGTGAAGAAGCTGATGACAGTGTTGTCTGACGCGTATCGCTGGGCTCCACGATACGGGCATATCGTATCGTATCGTACTTTAATATTAAAAAACTATAAAAATTATTTAAAAAATTAATAAAATTAGTAAAAATCCGAAAAAAATCAAGAAAATTCTGGAAAATTTTGAAAAAATCTGGTAATTGCTTTAAATTCATATAATGCAAAGTTTAGCACAAATTGAACATTTAATATTGAACAATTGCATCCAAAATTATATATTTTGAATCAAAAAATGAAATACATTTATATTTTACATATTGTAAATTTGTATCAGGATCATTAACTAAATAATCTTCATCTTCTCCTTGATGATGTTGTTGCACTTCAAATTAATTCATGCAATGTCTTCTTCAGTTAGGACTTAGGAGTGCATTTTCTTCGTTATCTTCCATAATCCACTCATTTAATATATCAAAATTAACAAACTGCTATCTTTGTACATGTAGTTGTCATATTTGCTAATTTTCATATGTGAGCAAAACAAAGAGCTCCATTTCTTTGATTATTGAGTCTATGACACCTTAATGATGTTATATTATTACTTGATGATGTCCCCTTTTTCTCTTATTGGAGACTAGCTTTTTAACTAATGCATGAGCTTCATTTCTCACTTCACAGACTCAGTTAAGCCTCACACACATTGATCATGTTCAACTCAATGGAAGTCATGTAACGTGAACCTTAAAATAGTGAAGTTGTGAAATCCCTACTCAATGAACCGAGAGAACTAAATGTTTTTAATTGTTTACGATCTTATGAAATTAGAAATTGTTAGCAAAAATATACCTAAAAGTTGTAACAGAAAGGGAAATGATTTTGTCATAAAAAAAAATTTATACATTATTTTTATTAAATAAATGAAATTATAAACCCAAATTATAAGCATATTGGAGGATGCCTTTAAGGGAAGTGAAGAGAGGGAAAGAGAGGGCAGAAACATGCAAAAAAAAAAATTAAAAAAAAAAATTAAAAAAAAAATTGAAAAAAAAAAATTTTGGGTGTGTTGCCCGTATCGTATCGTGGCTTCCCACGATACGGATAACACTGGCTGATGATGATACTGCCACTGGAGTTGGATTCACTGATAGTTTGCCTTTAGATGTTAGAACAGATATTGGTAGTAGCAGTTCGCAAGCACCTAGCAGAGGAAATAGGGTTGCAGCTGAAGACTTTGGAGGTGGCAGAAGAGGAAGTTCAGGAAGGAGTAGAGGATGAGCTTCTTCTTCTAACATACATTCGTTCTTTCCTCCTTCCACTACACCTGGTGCTCAACCAGGAATTCGTGCTGCTATGGCTTCTGAAAAACTGCACGATAAAGCAGACCTTGCAATAGGCAGATGGTTTTATGATGCATGCATTCCATTTAATGCAGCAAACAGTTTTCATTTTCAAGCAATGGCAGATGCAATTGCTAACATTTGTCGAGGATACAGGATGCCTTCTTATCAGAAGTTGAGAGGGAAGATATTGGATCAGACCGTGATTGAAGTGCAGCAATACTGTTCGACTTTGAGACAATCGTGGAAGAAAATAGGATGCACTATCATGGCAGATGGATGGACCGATAGGCGAGAAAGAACATTGCTAAACTTTCTTGTATATTGTCCTAAAGGACTCATGTTTTTTAGATCTCTAGATATGTCAGAGGAGAGGCACACTGCAGAGATCCTACGAGAGGAATTTGATAAGGTTATACAGGAGGTTGGGCTAGAAAATGTAGTCCAATTGATTACAGATAATGCAGCTAACTACAAAGCAGTTGTAAAGGAGTTAGCTGATATTTATGGGACTTTCTACTGGACACCATGTGCAGCCCATTGTTTAGATCTCATCCTCGAGGACATTGGTGAGATTGATGAAATAAAGGCAGCAACTGAGTGTTGCCAAGATATTACAAAATTCATTTACAACCATGCATTTGTTTTGTGTATGATAAGGAGATACACAGAAGGTGCAGAGCTTCTTCGCACAGCTGCAACTCGGATCACAACAAACTTCTTATCTGTACAAAGTATTGTGAGACAGAAGCAAGCTTTAAAGAGAATGTTCTCCTCAGATGAGTGGCGACAATTTGCAGAGTTGCCACAAAACAGAAGGAACAAAAAGTTAAATGAGATTGCAGAAATGATTTTTAGAAGTTCATTTTGGAATGCATGTATCAGATTATTGAAAATTACTTGTCCTTTAGTGAAAGTTTTGAGATTGGCTGACAGCGAGGAGAAACCATCTATGGGCTACCTTTATGAAGCCATGGACAGGGCAAAAGAAGCGATCAGAAATAACTTTAATGGAAAAAAAGAGATTATGTGCCCGTGTGAAAAATAATTGATAGTAGATGGAATAAACAATTGCATCAGCCTATTCATGCAGCAGCCTACTATCTAAACCCATCATTGAGGTACTCAGCAACCTTCAAAAGGGATGGTGAGGTTAATCGAGGAATCATTGAATGCATCGACAGATTAGTCCCTAATGAGAGCATAGTAGATGCGATACATCAAGAGATGGAGATATATGATAATGCTCTTCACTTGATGGGTTTGCCTGTTGCAATTCGCAACCGCTCTACGATGCGTCCAGGTACATTGTTTATTTTCATATTTAAGTTGCATCTTACATTACTGTGGATTATTATGTCTCTAATGTTTATTTTTATATTTAAGTTGCATCTTACGTTACTGTGGATTATTATGTCTCTAATGTTTATATTTTTTTTACAGATATTTGGTGGAACAGGTTTGGAAGTGATTGTCCAAACCTTAGAGATTTTGCAGTTAGAATCTTAAGCCAAACCTGTAGTGCAACAGGTTGTGAAAGAAATTGGAGTGTTTTTGAACACATCCATACAAAAAAGCGCAACAGGTTGGAACACAAAAGGCTTAATGATTTGGTTTATATTCGTTGTAACATGCGCCTTCGTGAAAGGTAATGTTGTATTACTTTCAAATTTTCAATTCGATATTATTTAACTTCAGTTTTCAATTGTTAATATTACTTACTAATTGTTTATCTTTGTTTGTGTCGTAGGCAATTAAAAAAAGTAAATAGAGAAGAAAGTCAATTCGATCCAATAAGTTTGGATAATTTTGAGATATTAGAAGATTGGGTTATGGAAGACACTGAAGAAAATGCCCTCCTAACAGAAGAAGACGTTGCCTGGATTAATTTGGAAGGAGCGCAACAACATTATGGAGATGAAGAATTTGATTTTGAAGAAGAAGGTGTGGGCATAGCTGATGATGATGAGGATCTGCAACAAGGAGAAGATGAAGATTATTTAGTTGATGATCCTGATTACAATTTGTAAAATGTAACATTATATGTAACTGTAGTGTACTGTAAAGTGTAAACTATGTCTATATTTTATTTTTAGGATTCAAAATATGTAAATTTAGATGCAATTGTTCAATGCTGAATGCTCAATCTGTACTAAACTTACATTATATGAATTTAAAGCAATTATCAGATTTTTCTTGATTTTTTCCTGATTTTTTTCGATTTTTTTCGATTTTTTATTAATTTTTAATTAATTTTTACATTATTTTAATATTAAAATATGATACGATACGATACGCCCGTATCGTGGAGCCCAGCGATACACAATACGATACACGTCAGACAACACTGCCCCCAACTACTCAGTCATGCGTGGTATCTTATTTTCGATGGCATGTTTGATACATTTTATTTTTCCTTTCTTTAAATAAATTGCTCTTTAACAATTATCATCATTTTTTCATCATTGCCTTTATCATCATCATCGAAATAATTGGAGTTCCATTCTTGATAAAATCACAAAATAGCCCTGCTTTAGTGTTTTGATCAATTATCGTTGTGGGGCTTATGGTTTTCATCTATGTGAAGGAGGATTATTCAATATTCGACTTTGCACTATTTTTCTTGATAACCATTGGAGGCTAATGTTTTTGCATTTTCCACAGAATTCAATGAGAATTTGGTTGTGTGGCCTTATAGTTCAAAGTTTGTTTCTCATAAATCTCTATTCTTGTGGGTTTCCATGTTAAGAGTTTAAAACTTTTTGCAGTTGCCCAAATCAAGTTACAAATTTACAAGATCGATAATTTGTGATTTTGCTTGAGTTGGGTGTCTTTTCTCCTCTTTTCTTACCATCAAAACTGTTTTTTTATGAGTTGTGAAAATTTGCCAACTCTACTATGCTGGATAGTCTAAAATCTTGGTTAATGATTATATTAACTAACCAAAATGAAAGACAATAAATAGGATTATGCTATTCGCCATGTTACGAGAATGAACATTCTAGGTTTTAATCTTTTTAGTGGCATGTAGTCTTATCGATTTCTCTTTCATTTCTTTTCTAATACCAATAGCTCCGCATGTCATTGCCGTCTCGGTATCAAGCCAACCCATTTGAACCAAGCTGGAGCTACCCTTATGGTGTTCTGAATATTCACGTGTTTTCCGCATATTTCTTTTGAATATTCATGTGAACCTTACTGATAATAAAAATTAAAAAGAGCATCTTACTTAATACTGTAAATTTCATGATTGCAAAAGGAAAATGAGAAAGAAAACAGGAACAAGCAGTGGGTCACGGCTCAAAAAAGATAGGGAAAAAAGGAAGAAAAGAATAAGAAGGTGGAGAAGAAGAAGACGGACACAGCAAGGAAGGGGAAGAAGAAAGGGGGGAAAACATAAAGAAGACAGGAAAGGAAGAAACGTACCTGGGTGGTGAAGAGGCAGCGGCTTGCACCGGTAGAGAGAGAAGGATCCAGAAGGGCAGAGTTAGGGCGTCTTTGCGTTTTTCCCCTTTCGAATTGGGTCTTTGCGTTTTTCCCTTTCCATTTTTCTTGCGCTTTTCCCCGTTGGAACTACGGGTCCATCCGCCACGTAAGAGTATGCTTCTTTCGCGGCCCCGGAACAATCTGTGTCGAGCTGGCTCATTCATTGTTTTGAGTCGGAAACACGAGCCCAACGAGGTGGGGCTCATGGCTCTAAACTCGATGGAGTGCAAGTGAAAAATACAATCAATATGATTACGTACATCTCAACCCTAAAAACCCAGAGAAGTGTAAACCTTTAAAATCATCATTGCTTTGACGGTGATCATTGCATTGCCGGTGATTTCGCTGGTGAATGGTCGCCCGTCACCCATCGATGGATGGTCGTAGAGTGTGAGGGAGAATACAACATCCTCTCACAGAATCAACAACAACAACAACAACTAAGCCTTTTCCCATACTAGACAGGGTCGGCTACATGGATTCGTGCCATGTTAGCAGTTAACTCCCAATAAGCTAGATCATTCTTTATTGTTTCTTTCCAACACTTTTGTGGTCGTCCTATACCTCTTTTAATACTTTCCAAATTTAGTTTTTCTAACCTTCTTACATGTTCTTCTTTTGATCTTCTTTCTATATGTCCAAACCATCTTAAACAATGTTCTCTCATTTTATCCTCTATTGGTGACACTCCTAATTTGTTTCTAATAACCTCATTATGTATACGGTCTTTTCTTGTATGACCACTCATCCATCTCAACATCTTCATTTCTGTCACAGACATCTTTTGTACATGTTGATGATTAACTCCCCAACACTCAGAACCATAAAACATGGCAGGCCTAACTGCTGCTCTATAATATTTACCTTTTAATTTTAATGGTATCTTCTTATCACAAAGAATACCTGATGCTCCTCTCCATTTTAACCAACCAACATTAATTCTATGTGTAACATCTCCATCAATTCTTCCATCACTTTGAAAAATTGACCCTAGGTATTTAAAACTTTCCTTTTGGGGAATGCAATGTGTGTCAATTTTAATTTCTATGTCCTCTGAAGTAGCCAAATGATCAAACTTACATTCCATATATTCTGTCTTTGTTCTACTAAGTCGGAGGCCTTTGTTTTCTAATGTTTCTCTCCATAGTTCCAATTTTCTATTAACTTTTTCCTTAGACTCCTCCACTAATACAATGTCATCTGCAAATAACATACACCATGGTACTTCATCTTGAATATGTTTTGTTAACTCATCCATCACCATTATAAATAAGTATGGACTTAAAGTTGATCCTTGATGTAACCCAATATTAACTTCAAAGAAGTCTGTCGTTCCTTCATGAGTCCTCACACATGTTTTTGCACCATCATACATGTCTCTTATAAGGTTAATATATGTCAATGGGATACCTCTTTTTTCCAAAGTTCTCCAAAGAACCTCCCTCGGTACCCTATCATAAGCTTTTTCTAGATCAATAAATATCATGTGAAGGTCTTTCTTTTTTGCTCTAAAATGTTCCATAAGACGTCTCAAGAGGTGAATCGCTTCAATAGTAGATCTACCTGACATAAATCCAAATTGGTTCTCTGTTGTACTTGATACTTGTCTTAACCTACGTTCGATAATTCTTTCCCATAATTTCATAGTATGACTCATTAACTTGATACCTCGATAATTCACACAATTTTGAATGTCTCCCTTGTTCTTATATACGGGTATAAGTGTACTTGCTCTCCATTCCTCGGGCATCTTTTGGTTTTTCCATATTTCATTAAATAGTCTTGTGAGCCAAGTGATTCCTATTTCTCCTACTATTTTCCAAACTTCTATAGGAATATTATCTGGTCCTACCGATTTACCACTCTTCATATGTTTAAGAGCCTCTTTGACTTCATTCTTTTGAATACATCGGTAGAAATTGTGGTTTATATACTTTTCTGACTTGGCTAAATCTCCTAAACTAATACTAACATCTTTATTTTCATTAAAAAGATTATAAAAATAGTTTTTCCATCTATTTCTTATATCATCATTTGCCACTAGAATTTTTTCATCCTCGTCTTTTATGCATCTAACATAATTAAGATCTTTAGTTTTCTTATCTCTAGCCCTAGCTATCCTAAAAATATCTCTTTCACCCTCTTTTGAGTTGAGTTTTTTATATAAGTCCTCCCAAATCTTAGCTTTTGCTTCACTAACGGCCTTTTTTGCTTCCTTCTTTGCTTTCTTATAAGCTTCTAAAGTTTCATTAGTTTTCTTAGCATAATGTAATTTGTAACATGCCATCTTTGCCTTGATTTTATTTTGTACTACTTCACTCCACCACCAAGCTTCTTTTTGTGCCGGTACACCTCCCTTAGATACCCCTAACACATCTTTCGCCACTTTCCTAATATGTATAGCCATATTGTTCCACATATCAGAGGGTGTGCCAACATAATTCCAAACATCTCCTTGAAGGACTTTCTGTTTAAATATATCTTCTTTCTCGCTTTTGAGGTTCCACCATTTAGTCCGAATAGCTCGATGCACTATTTTCTTCTTTGTCTATTTTTTTATTTGTAAATCTAAAACTAAAAGTCGATGTTGGGTGGTTAAGCTTTCTCCTGGAATTACCTTACAATCTTTACAACACGCTCTATCTTTTTTTCTACAAATAAAGTAATCAATTTGTGTTTGTGATAAGCCACTCTTATAAGTAATTAAATGTTCTATCTCGTTTTTTGAAGATTGTATTGACTATAAAGAGATCAAATGACATATCAAAATTTAAAATATCCCTACCTTCCTCGTTTATATCCCCATAACCAAAGTTTCCATGAATCCCTTGATATCCTAATGCCTCTTTACCGACATGTCCATTTAAATCTCCTCCTAAACAAATCATCTCCCTTTGTGAAATCTTTTGAAACACCTTATCTAACTCTTCCCAAAAAACTGTCTTTATACTATCTTCTAGTCCTACTTGGGGTGCGTAAGCACAAACTATATTCAAAACCTCTACTCCTAACACTAATTTCAATGTCATGATTCGGTCACCATATCGTTGTATGTCTACTATACTCTCCTTTAAATCTTTATTTATGATAATACCAACTCCGTTTCGGGCCTTTTCTTTACCTGAGTACCATAATTTAAAACCTGTATCCTCTATCTCCTTTGCTTTTTCTCCAACCCATTTTGTCTCTTGTAAACATAGAATATGAATCTTTCTCCGAATCATAGTATCTACCACCTCCATTAGCTTACTCGATAATGTTCCGATATTCCAAGAACCAATACGAATCTTATTATCTAGGACTAGCTTCCTTACCCCCCGCATCCGTCCATAATCAAAATGCGGAGACCCTCTCTGAAAAATTTTCACTACATTCGGGCGGCAATGTAGCGGGACTAACTTCTTTACCCACACCCGTCCATGATATAGGAACCCTCTCTGCAATTGATTCACTACATTCGGGCGAAAATGTAGTGACCCTTGCTTACTTCTTACTGCATTCGGGCTCTGCAGCACGTCGCTAGGCGGGGACGCCCCAAAGTAATGCTCATAATTTTTGTAATCCATGTTGTAGAAATCCGACGAAGTTTTACGCTGGCTGTCGGAAGCCTAACACAACCCTCCTCCTTTATCCGAGCTTGGGACCGGTAATGCAAGGGTGATCCACTCACAGAATAGAGTTAGAAATTAAGGGTTTTACAACCCTGATCCAACTCTAACGGGGAGGGATACACGTACTGGTACCCGATACGGGTACGCAAACCTAACTATCGTACCCGTGCATTAGAGTAGGTACGTTTCTTCCTTCCCTAACTTCCTTGTAATTTCCTCCCTGTCTTCTTGTTTGCTCATCTTTTTTGTTCCTCTTCTTATTTTTTTTTTCTTGTAGCTCGTGGTCACTATTGGCTTCATTAATGATGAAATGGAAAGAAAAACCTCTTTTCGAATTTCATGAGTTACTTTTTCTTAAAAGATAAATTTTATTCGAAAAATCATTTTACTTTTGAAAAAGTCTTAGACATCTCTTAGTCGAACATGAGATGGCTTTTAATGAATAAAATATAGAAAATAAGTGTGACTTTACGATCAAATATAGAAAATCTTCTTTTGAGAAAATTTGAAAGAAGTGTGACTTATAACTTAAAGAGGAAAACTCGAAAGAAGAAAAAAGTAATGTATATATACAATAAAATATAGAAAATAAGTGTAACTTTTACACATTGCATTGTTCTTTAGAAAACCTTTCGCAGGTAACCTTGTTCTTCTTTTCTCTCTCTTTTTTCTTCCTATTTCATCTACGAGCATACAACTTATGTTGCAACATTGGGTTCTCGAAAGCAACACATTGCCTTCTTCTTGAGAAAACTCTTTGCAAGTAACCTTGTCCCTCCTTTATTTATTCTTTTATTTCCCTATCTCGTCTATAACCATACAACTTCTGTTGTAACATTGGTATCTCAACACTGATATGAAAGCTTGTTTGTAAGCATCTACGACTCCATAGAGATACGTCAATCCTTAGAAAAAGAAAAGAGAAACAAGAATGTTGAATTTTTTTTGGGCATAGTTTCATTTTTATAAAAAAAGAGAGTAAATAAAAATAAGGTTAGAAGAACTCCATAAGGTTTATTTGAGGTTGATGACTGTCAGAAGTCACCCCATCATAGGTGGCCTTAGACATGTCACGGACGTGAAACAAAACAGACGTCATGAATGTCACCAAGAGTAGGAAAGACGACATGACTGCTGTTGAAACAAAAAAGTGGCATGAATATTGTTGATGAAAGGAAAGATAGGAGAGAAGAAGAAGTAAAGATTGCACAAGTCAGTCAACCTCGTTCTCCCATAATTTTCCTTTTTTTGTCAGTGATTCTCTGTTGAGATGCGACCGCGACTTCATGAGGGTGAGCTGACTCAAATGACAACGATGAGGAAAAAGGAGGATGAAACCGAAGAAGAGGAGGAGGAGCGGAGGTCAGGCCAGCGGCGATCGAAATGCCACTGGTCTCCCGCTCTTTCTATAGGCCTCTCTCTCCCTCTTTCTCCAACTCTATAGTTTTTGCAAAACCATGGACAGTTTTTTAAATAAAATTATCGTTCTATCATTTTATGAAATCAAAATTACGAAATATACATAACAAAATTATAAAATATCCAAATATTTTGATATGAAAAAACTGATTTACCCTGGTATAAATAAAAGGTCTTTTGTACCGTACGACCGTTTGTAAAATTAGGTAATATGTTTACGTAGTTTTATTGTTTTGTTCGTAATGAATATTGAGATTTATAGAACGTGATTTTACGGGGCCGATTTGTTTACAGCACTCAATTATTACTGCGGGATTTTCTCCGGCAGTCTCAGGTGGGTCGTTTTGAAATGAAAGTAAAGTTACAAAACAGCCCAAGTTCTGGGAGGTCATCTGCGACGAGCATGGCATCGACCACACCGGAAAGTACAGCGGCGATTCGGAGCTCCAGCTCGAGCGCATCAATCAATCTACTACAACGAGGCCAGCGGTGGAAGGTACGTTCCACGCGCCGTCCTCATGGATCTGGAGCCCGGAACCATGGATTCGGTTAGATCCGGCCCGTTCGGGCAGATCTTCCGACCCGATAACTTCGTGTTCGGGCAGTCTGGTGCCGGAAACAACTGGGCCAAGGGACATTACACGGAGGGAGCTGAGCTCATCGATGCTGTCTTGGATGTTGTGAGGAAAGAGGCCGAGAATTGCGATTGCTTGCAGGGTATGATCACAAATTCTCAAACCCTCGCTTTCTCTTTTTTCGTTCATTTTTCGTGCGATTGGATTTTTGTTTTTTGGGTTATATTTGTGTTACAAATGGATTTATTAAATTTTATGTATATCATTTTTATTTCTGTGTGATTATGTATTTCAAAAGATTTCTCGATTTTTGATTATAAGTTGTTTAAAATATAAAATAAACTAATCCAAATGCACTTATGCATAGGCACTTTGTTATATCTGTGTTAGAATTGGATTCATTGTATTTTATGTTTTAATTTTCAAGGGCTCATTTTTATGATTTGTTTTGCTATTATTGAAGAGGGAAGTTATTGTCCGTAATTATTTTAATGTAATTAAGGGCCACATTTTTTTTTTAATTATTTTTTTTTAATTTATGTTTTCTCCCAAATTTTGTTTCTTTGTGTCAGAGAACTACGGAAATTGTATTTGAATTTTTTCCCAAATTTTGTTTTCTCAAATTTTGTGTCAGAGAACTTGTAGGATTTTGAATTTTGGGATATTGTCTTATATTTGTAGAAATTGCAAGCCATTATTTTACCCTTTTTTATTTATACATATGTGTTAGAATTGGATTTATTGCATTTTATCATGTATATCGTTTTTATGATTTGTTTTGCTATTACAGAAGAGGAAGTTATTGTTTTCAATTATCCTTACGTTGGTTTTTGAATTTCTGATGGGATGTTTTCAATTATCTTATATTTGTAAAATTGTTACCCAGGCATTGTGGGCTTTCTTTCTTCCCTTCCATGTGCATTGGATTGGGTATGAGCTGTTTATTGCGTTCTCTTGGTCTACTTGTTTGATGATTTTTCCATTGGGAATGCAGTAGAAACACAATTTCGGTGTCCCTAGCCAACCTTTGTTTGCTTATATTGCGGTGTGATTTTAGAAAGATTTTTTGTTGGTCCCAATTTGATATGTTATTCTTTGCATTTTTTATGGACTTCTTCATAAGAATGATGAATTGAGTGTGGCACTGTACCATGTTTGTTTCTCGCCTGTCTTTTTTTGTTTACCATAACATACTGTGAGTTTGGAAGATTATGTTTCTGTCCTTATGATGTACTTCTTAAATAGCCCTGGTTCTTTAGAAACTGTTTGTATCTCTCCATCTAGCTTGATTTACTTGATAAGCTGCATACGGCGTTATTCAGCTTCTTTGCAATTTTGGGCATGTTATTATATGGTACATGATATATATGTAGGGAAACTGGGAAACTAGAATATGTTGTAGTACTTGATAGTTGATACAAGTTGTATTTTTTTTTTAATATTTCCTTGTATATATATATATATATAACGCATTTATTCGAGTTGAGCTGTTACATGATTGTTGTCTTCATCTACAAAAGTGATTCCCAGAAATTTAATCATTGGACAACATTGCCTTTAATGTTGGCTGTGTGAGAGTATATAATTTGGCTCTTGTTAGGGCTTTATTCAAGTTCCTATGTTGTGTGACATTTGTCTTTATTTATACATGATTGTTGTTTGCAATGACAACCATATCGTTGTTGACTTCACAATTTGGACTTATTACATATTTGTCATGATTTTCACCCCTTTGAGTCCTTGGCTTCTGTTGCGCTAACTAATTGGTGTTTATTTTGAACTTTAAATATGTGAACAGGATTTCAAGTCTGCCACTCTTTGGGGGTGGCACTGGCTCAGGCATGGGAACACTTCTCATCTCAAAGATTCGGGAAGAGTATCCAGATCGAATGATGTTGACATTTTCTGTCTTTCCTTCCCCTAAGGTATCCGACACAGTTGTAGAGCCATACAATGCCACACTTTCTGTGCATCAGCTTGTTGAAAATGCTGATGAATGCATGGTCTTGGACAATGAGGCTCTCTATGATATCTGCTTCCGTACTTTGAAGCTTGCTACACCAACTTGTAAGTTTCTGATTTCTCTATTTGAATTTTAGTGCAGTTAGTGCAACTTATGATTATCATTGTTGTTGTAGTTGTTATTGTTATTATTATTGCTGTTTATTGTTGTTGCTGTTGTTTCTGCTACAGTTGATGGCGATGGTGGTGCGGTTATTTGCTACAGATAAACTGTTAGTGTTAAGTATTAAGTAATGATTATTGTAATGATGTCATTGACCTTTCAATTCACAATTTAAAATAGGATTAGATATCATTATGTTTGTGGAAGGATTCAAGTGGTTTAGGTCTTGTGTCTCAGTCATAGCTGTAGTGGTTTCGGTAGTTAAACTTCTGCAATCGTTTCATTTTTGGTCGCTTTCTCTAAATGGAATTTATAATGTATTAGATTTTATTCTCATTTAAGTTGGAATTTCCATTTTTCATTTATTTTTCTTGGTTTCTTGCAGTTGGTGACTTGAACCATCTGATTTCTGCAACGATGAGTGGAGTTACATGCTGCCTCCGATTCCCTGGTCAACTTAATTCTGATCTTCGCAAGCTTGCTGTCAATCTGATCCCGTTCCCTCGTCTCCACTTCTTCATGGTTGGATTTGCACCCCTCACATCTCGTGGATCCCAGCAGTACCACCCTTGACAGTTCCAGAGCTCACTCAGCAGATGTGGGACTCTAAAAACATGATGTGTGCCGCTGACCCGCGCCATGGGCGTTACCTTACTGCATCAGCGGTGTTCCGAGGGAAGATGAGTACGAAGGAGGTGGATGAGCAGATGATCAATGTTCAAAACAAGAACTCTTCGTACTTTGTTGAGTGGATCCCCAACAATGTCAAGTCTAGTGTCTGTGACATCCCACCAAAGGGTCTCAAGATGGCTTCAACCTTCATTGGCAATTCCACCTCGATCCAGGAGATGTTCCGCCGGGTCAGTGAGCGGTACACTGGCGAGGGAATGGATGAGATGGAGTTCACAGAGGCTGAGAGCAACATGAATGACTTGGTCTCAGAGTACCAACAATACCAAGATGCGACTGCAGAGGAAGAGTACGAGGAAGAAGAGCTCGAGGAGGAGGATGCCTGAGTTTTCATTGCATTCCAAGTACTTGGTTTCATGTTTCTGTTTTGTGCGATCATCAATTTTTAGAGTCGGCGTTTCTGTCTGTGTGTTTGTGTAGATGGGGATTGTGGACTTAGATATGATGGGTTTCTGATTTTATGGCTGCCTCTTTTGGTGTTGTGTTTTGGAGTTACCCTTCCGGTTCTAGTTATATTGCATATCTGATATATCAAGTGCTTTTTCTTCCTAACTAATAGAGAAGCTGTTTGCCAGCCACGTCTAAGATACACAGTGTATTGTCTATCATATATATATATATATATATATCAAAGAAATCACAATCGGTTTCCCTTGTTCCATTTCTTGGTAAAGAGAAAGGAGTCTATTGTATATTTTTTAAGATGGGGTTGGTTACTGTTTGTATTTTGTATTTAGAGCTCAAAACAGTCGAGCACGTTCAGTCGTGCCATGGACCGGATATCTAGAAGGAAGCCTGGTAAGCGATTCCGAACGTGCATGCTTCTTATGAGAACTTGTTTCTCTGTTGGTTAATATGAGTTGGAGGTTCAGGCACGTTCTGATGATGGGTTGGAGCTGTCATTGTGACCATGTGGCAGATGCAGTCTTGTCATGGAGAGCACAAAGTCGTGGCGCACATTCACTCGGTTTAGAAACATTTGAATTTCTTTTATGGACAACGATGCATCTAAGGCTCTTGCTTCGTGATATATATATATATATATGCAATTTAATGGCATTCTCAAGAAATTGAACAAGAGAAGCTACCCAATATTAGCATGTCACATTTGCCTCGCCAGATCAAGGCAGCAAACTGACTGAGGAATTGAGCTGGGTTCCGGGACATTTTCACTTTGATATGATACTTGTACCGGCCATGAGTTTCTCTGTAGTAGGGTGGCCTTCCTGAACAATGACATTAATTTCACTGTGAAGGATCTCCGGTTAAAGGGTTGCAGGAAATTAAGCCAGCTCTATACTCTTCTGCCCCAAAATATCATGGGCTGCATACTTTAAATGCTCATACCGGTTGGAACCGTCGAGCTCGTTTGGAACTGGCCACATCTACACTATCCCTCCTTTGTGATAAGACGGTCGGGTGTACGGTGGAAGGACTGAGAAGTGCGAAACAACAAACTCGTCGAAGCAACGGCCGGTGTGGAGGTTTATTGGCTTCAGAGGATGCTTTAAGCTTTTGAATGCTCCCTCGAGATACGTTGAACCGCTATTACAAGCGGATGGTCATGCTGAGTGCGATGTAATTATCCATAGTATAAAAAAAAATTGTAATTATCCATAGGATAAAAAAATTAACATAATAACAAGTGACCAGTGCCACCTAGTTTGGGAATTGTCTTAGTTTTGGATTTTATTTTTGTTTCGAATGTTAGTGTAGCGTAATACTAAGGACAGTAATTAGATCCTGCCCACCACTAAAGCTGATCACTCATGCTAGTGATTTTCGAGACATAAGTATAATACCATTGCTTTTTGTATATTTTTTAAAATCTTAAAAAATATTAAATTATACCAGCTATAATAAAATATTAAATCTTTAAAAAAAATCTTAAAAGCAACGAATAAACATGTCAAAAGTGGACAGTATCCAATTTTCCATATTACAGATTGGACCCTAGTGAAAATTCCAACAGATATAACCATCTATGATACAAAAGGACCAAATACTTGTAAGAGATCGAATATGTGAAAAGGATCCAAACACGTCAGTCCAGCCTTTACCTTTAGCTTTGAGTGCATGTATATAAAAATTCTAAGGAATTGGTTTAGATAGACATGTCTGATTCTAATTATCCTGAAACAGTAACTGTTCGAGACCAGTAATTTTATTAAAATAAATTTAATACAAATTTTTTTAAAAAATACCAGAACCGACAGTTTGAAACTATCGGATCTGGTTTGGATCCATTTCTAGTTTTGTAAAAGGTGAAACTGAACTAGACCGGTGAGCCGGTTCCGGTTTCACCAGTTCTGGGTCTAGCTGATTCCTGACCCAATTCAGTTTTGGTTGACCGGTTAGGAACCGGCCATGTCTAGGTTTAAGGATGGCAGGTCCAACCCATAGGAAGCTCTATCCAACCTGAATGGGCAGATATTACCCAGTTTTGCTAGGTTCCCAGGTTTGGGGGCAACGAGCTAGCAAGAGCCCAACTTGTACCTGGCCCCAAATATAGGTGCAAATAAAATCACAATTGAGGTTATATTATATATATACCAAGTACCCGTGCGGGTAGGCAGCAGATGATTGAGGTTCTGGTTTCAGGTATACCGGAAGTGGCTGTTCTAACTTGCTGATTCCAGTTTATGTAGAACCAAGAACCAGAATCAGAAGAAGACCGAGTCAGGTTCTGGTTTGAAGCACAAACCGTTCAGAACTGATATATATATATATATATATATATATATATATTGAAATTTAAAACTTAAAAACTATAAGGAGCCGCCTGTTTCAGCTTCGGGCCTGTTCCGATTTCATGGGAGGTGGAACTGGAACTGAATCAGGTGGTTCCCGGTTCCGGGTCTAGTTTCAGGCCTGATTCTAGTGGTTCTGGTTCCAGCTGGTTCGGTTTTGGTTAGAACCGCTGGTCCGGTTCGGAACCAGACATATGTCTAGTTCTAGTGCGGGGCCAGTATAGGTATACTCATCCTGATCATTACATTGCCATTCCCAAACTGATTTGCTTGGGCCATCTTGGATAGTGTATTTGTCCTCAACCGAGTGCGAATCATGAGTAATTATGTCTGTGAAGGAACTCTCACCGGGAATCATCACTTTCCCGGCACTGTAACCGCTTCCGCGTACTCAATAATCTCAAGCCAGGCACCGTTTCAACCCTTCCCCACCGTCGGAGGTGATTCTCTCTCTCTCTCTCTCTCTCTCTCTCTCTCTCTCAGAGGCAAACCAACAACAGGCATGGCACAGTGTAGGGCCTTGGGACTCCTGATCTTGGTCCCGGGTTTGAAAACCGGTTATAAACAAACAATGGTGTACATATAATATAGAACCTTGTATTGTATACGGTATCAATACGAGTAGAACGTATCTTGTCATGCCAATGAACGGTCAACCGCTCAAAAACCATCTAATGTATTCAGACAATAAAACAAGCCACCATGCCAAGACAAAGAATCCTTTCGAGAGGATATGGGACTTCCACAGAACTTGACAAGCAAGAGAAAGCAAAGTCCCGAGACCTTCTTCCGATTCTTCTCTATAGAGCTTGGATTCTTAGGCTTTTCATAAGAGATACATTCAAACAAGGAAAACTGTCACACCCGCTCGGGTCGTGACCACAACCCTGTCCGAGCCGATGCCACGTGGTTGTTTCTAAAGCGGGCATGATCATGAGTAATAATCAAAGATAAGAGCAATCAAATATTCAACTTAATTACGTCAAATATCTATACATCTAAATAATACGCCAAAATGGTGTAGGGCCCACTAAACATAACCCCGAATAACTAAGATTTTTCTAAATAATGTAACACTTATTATACCATCTAAAGAGAAAAGTGTATCTATTTGATTGCTACTCTGCTCCGTACACCTTAAAAGTGCTAGATTAAGATAAACCCTAAAATGATAGGGTGAGCTCTAACTCATAGTTCAGTAAGAAAGTTAAACATCTTTAAACAAAATTCATACTAAAATCATTTATAGTTTCACAATCATTTTATAATAAATCATACTTTTATTTTTAAATCATGATCTCAAATTCATACTCACACATGCACACACACATCATCAGTTACGATAATTATAACTCATATTGTGTCTACTCCAAAAGCCATAGGAGTCATCTGACCCTCCCAAACGTGACCTCGGTAACCCCTTCCACGACGGTAATCAAGCAAACTCTCACGACAGAGTTTTCGAGAACACACTCTATATTCGCCCAAAGTCGGATCGCCTCAGAGACATGTAAGTCTCTAGAGACCCCACACAAGTACGACTCACATATTCAAAATTCATTATATTTTGAAACAAATTCCAATTCATCACATTCACAAATCATATCTGGATCTACAACTATTGAAATCCGTATTCATAAACATTTAAATATCATGTTCATATATCGCATTCATATCTAAACATACTCTTTATCGACCAAAGTTATAAACAAGTTCTACTTCAAAAGCATATCAAATAACTCATAATTACAAAGATCATTTCATAAATATCAATAAAACATTTATCAATCATGCACATTTAAATTCATCTAAAACAAGAAAATCACTTATAGCATGGTTCTACAAAAGAATGCATAACTCCTACCTCAAGAAGCACTAAGATTCAACCTTCAAACTGCTAGGTCACTCTTATCACTGTTAAATCCTCTAATTTTAATTTCTAAATAATTATAAATAATTAAAATACTAAAATTTATTTAACTACGAATCTAACACAATAAACCGTATCCAAATCGGATTTCAAACGATCCTAAAATCACCTAAAACTCAATCTTTATTTTTTTAAGCTATCATAGATCCGAACTGACACTTGGATCCGTATCGATCTAAACTAAGCAACATAGTAGGTAGTTTTTGTCACTGTGTTGACACATAACCTAAAACTACTGACAAGGGTCTTGTTTCTAACCTAGAACCTTTTTCAAGATCCGACTCAAACATAACCTATTTTTTACACAGAACCGACACAAAACCTAGAAATTGATTCTAACCTCTTTTGAAGCAGATTCATTCTTGGACACATGACACGAGGATACGACACAGTGTTGTTTCAAGGCATGTGAAACACGACACGACACAGGAACATGACACACCTAAAAAGAGGTAGTTTTCTTGGTTTTTCTTATGGTTATTTCAACGTTTTACGGCAACGCTAAAGGCTCCCAAGGGTATCACACTCTCCGTCTATATGTCATCTTTTGATCAAGCCCAATAACAACCATCGGTGGTAGAGTTTCGCCATAAAATGAGAATGAAAAGGTAAGTTGTAGAAAATGGAAAATTCGGCCATTGTGAATCATTTTCTGACCAAATAGACACCCACAACCTACCCAAACCTACCAAAACCCTTTGTGTTACCTCAATGCTTCGACCCAAGCCCAAACAATGATCAACAACCAGTTTTTTCATGAAAATTTGAGAAAAACATAAATCTGAAAGATAGGTTGGGGCTCACCGGATTCCAATTGATTCTCCATCGATTCAGTCGTTCGTCTAGCTCCCTCGACACTGCCATCGATGGCGGCCCTTTAATGGCTTCTCAATCGAAGGTGGTGGCCTGAAATCTCACGATGTTCACGGCAGTTACCAAACATGGTGGCCTGGATCCAGCAATGCCTAAGTCGGCTGTTACTGTTCAGCTGGCCTAGGTGGGTTTGGATCCAATCGGATCTGGATCCAAACTACCCCAAACCATTACAAAAACAGAATCACAAACTAGCTAGAATCCGTCTTCTAGTTCCTCATGTATTCCATGATAACAGGAATCAAGATCAATCGTCAAATGTGGAGGTGGCTGGTTTGGACCCGGCCTGGTGGGTCGAACCAGACCAGAACAGCCTCAAGAACCTGTCCGAACTGGAACTGAAGCTCAACTGGAACCAGAATCCTGTGGTTTGGTTCCGGTACCGCCTATTGGGGAACTGAGCCGTTGATCCAGAAGGAGGCCTGTTCGTGTTCGGTTTGGTGGAACTGGAACCACGGAATTGAAACCCGTAGTCCCATTTTACCCGGAACCCTCCAGGTCTAATGCGTGCCGGTTCTCCTATTTCAATTGAACATCATGATCTTGACGTCTCACTTGCTGCAAAGGGTCGATCAGATACTCAGTTTACGTGTCCACTTTACACTCAACGATAATGAACCAGCACCCACTCTCAGTTTCTTCCCGTGTTGCTTTTCGAGTTTTTGTTCATCAAAAAAATTGTGGAAGAGTGACGGCTAGATCGAGCACACGATGTGCAATCTCTTCCCTTTCCTCATGCAAGTAGATTTGGAGTTTACCCAATGAAGAAAGATACTAGTTTGGTTATCTTATAATCATTTGCTTTATTTGATTAGAAAATTGTTAAAAATGGAACATGAAAATTTAAAAAAAAAAGACAAAGGAACACAATCATGCACACACGCACACACATACACATTCTCTATCTCTATCTTTCTTAGACATAGATTAGAAGAAACTGGGATCTCAACAGCTTGAAAACTAGTCGCTTTCGTCTTCAATACACACACACAACACACACACACACGCACACACACACACACACACACACGCACATATATATATATATATATATATATATATATATATATATATATATATATATATATATATATAAGATAACTCCAAAGCAAGTTGTTTGAATGATCTGAGCATGTGGTAAGCAATTAGGGTTTAGTCTGATATCATGACTGGCCTACGCGCAACAAACAAGGCCGGACTTAAGGTCACCAGTTTTTCCACAGATTTACTAATTAATTAGAAAGAACTTGTTAAAAGTCTCGCCGTGCTTAATGTTCTCCTAATCCTTGGATTGTAAGGTCACGGATGGACATGATCTTCAGACCCCACCTGGTCTCTCTCTCTCTCTCTCTCTCTCTATATATATATATATATACATATATATATATATATACATATATATATATATATATACATATATATATATATATACATATACATATATATATATACATATACATATATATATATACATATACATATATATATATACATATACATATATATATACATATATATATATGCATATATGTATACATATATATATATACATATATATATGCATATATGTATACATATATATATATATATGCATATATGTATACATATATATATACATCAATTTCTTAATTTTGTTTTCTTCTTTGTGAAGAAGAGAGCGCAATCAGTTGTTTTATTTGACAAGTGGACGAAAACACGTTTGGATAGCTCGGGCTTGATGTGAGATGTGGGGCCGTCCTGGTTAGCCAAGAAATAGATAAATTTCATACATATTAAATCTGTGACGTCAAGGTCTGGGCAGCAGGCAACTTAGCTTGTGATTCAAGGTGTCTCATTATGCTATGTGACTGAAGATGAATTTCTCCATGTGGTCCTTATGCTAAGTTTAGGCTTCTATAGAGAAAACAACACTTGCTAGACTCTAGTTGATGCTAGATCATTCATGTAAATTCAAGCCATTCATATTAAAGAGATGAACAATTTAGAGAAGAAAGCAAAACATAAGTCCTCCAATCTAATGACACAAATTGGCATGGATGGTCTAGTATATATGAAAGAGAACTTTTCAAAATTATGAATATTTAGAAAACATAAGTTACTTGTTTTTTTAGTTAATGTACTTCACTTCCTTCTTTTCCCTCAAAATCCAAAACTAACTTTTTGCTTTTTATTGTAAACAATTCATATGAAATGATCAAACAGTTTATCAAACTGGTTTATATATCTAAAACCAAACATATAAATATATAGGAAGCCTTAGCTGCATAATATCTTTTGGTGCATGATCTTATATAAACATCTTCACAGTTCGATCTTTATATCAACAGTGAAAGATTTGAATTAATTTGAATTTAATGCACAACTTCAATGAAATACAAAATAGAAAAGTACAATAGTTCTTTTAATTAAAATATCTAAGACTGAATATTATTTGTGTAAGATATGCACTAAAAAAACATTATGCAACTAAGATCCTCTCTCTCTCTCTCTATATATATATATATATATATATATATGAAAAGTGGATTATACTCCATGAGTACTATACTCAATAGTTTTAACATGGTGCAAAGTGGTAGGTCTCATTACATTTATTAGAGTGGGCTAACATTTTGACATTGTAGATACCAATTGACTACTACTATACACACGTTGATTTTAACCTTCTCTCTCTATATATATATATTTCAGTTTATGGAACTGGTTTGTATATCTAAATCCCATCTGTTTGCATACGTACAGACTGGTTTTGTATATACAAGCTTATCTATATGTGCATGTGGCTTTAGCGTACATGTTTATGAGAGTTGGAAAGGAAAGCAGAACTTGTTCATGCCAGTCTAGCGGTGGGAACGGGGGGAAAAACAAACGCCAGACTTTTTGTTTGATTCGGCAATCACTATTGTTGTGGGACATGTCACGGAGAGGAAAAATCTCGAACTGGCCAACACACACTTGATCTTGACGGCCAAATTTAGAATTCGGAAACGCCATACAAACAGATCACTGAGATCACCGAACGAGTCAAAGGGCGATCGACAGACTTTGAAAATTAGAGTGGGAGAATTAAAGCATAGGGACGTTGACATGCATGAACTTGGTGGTTGGTAAGAGTGTGCAACTGAAGCAATGGGTGATATACTTGTGGAAGGATTCTCTTGAATTTGGTCGCTCTTGAGTAAAATATTATATATGTGTGTCCCTCGTGTGGGTTGAGGGGAGCTTTCCTCACAGTTTAAATCAAGAAGCATTGTTGGTAACCACAGCATTGGGATTTTAGAGAGAGAGAGGAAATGGGGCGTGGGCGTGCACCATGCTGTGAGAAGGTAGGGCTGAAAAAAGGGCCATGGACGCCTATTGAGGACATGGAGCTGATGAGTTACATCCAAAAGCATGGCCATGGCAACTGGCGAGCGCTCCCCAAACAAGCAGGTTCTCTCTCTCTCTCTCTCTCTCTCTCTCTCTCTCTCTCTCTATCTCTCTCTATCTATATATATATATATATATATGTGTGTGTGTGTGTGTGTGTGTGTGTGGCCGGCTCATTTGAGGTAACCGCAGCCTTGCCCTCGGCAAAGCTTGTGAGCTTCACAAGACAAGCTGCGTTCAACTGCTTGTACAGTTTCATAGACAAGCCCGAGCAGGTCAAATTCAGACGATCTTGGCTCGTATAAGTTTGTGTTTAGTTGAGTATGATCTAGTTGTGAGCTGGGCTCGCCCGGCTCGTCACCATCTTTCTGTGTTTCTACGTGAAAGTCTGAAATTTCATTTTTTTACTCTCTTTTCTTCTTGGGTGTGGACAAAATGAAGTGGTTGCAGCTTGGCCTCGACTGAACGCCCCATCAATGCGTAGAGAATGAGGAATTTCTAGTCTTATTTATAAATAATGCTTATTTATTGGACGTGACTTTTGTGAAGGTTTGCTACGTTGTGGAAAGAGTTGTCGATTGAGATGGATCAACTATCTCAGACCTGATATCAAACGTGGAAACTTCACCCTGGAAGAAGAGAAAACCATCATCAAATTACACGACCTACTCGGCAACAAGTAAGCTCTCTCTCTCTCTCTCTCTCTCTCTCTCTCTCTCTCTCTCTCTCTCTCTCTCTCTCTCTCTCTCTCTCGACGAGTTTGACTGTAACAGTACAAGCAGAGTTCAGACTTATCGTAGTTAGCTTGTTCTCGTTTGAACTGGTGTTTGTGTTCATTTAAGCTCATGTTTAGAAAGATTACAACATTCTCACATGTAAAATCATCTATTCTAACCATTGAAGAACCAAGTATTAAATAGAGAGAAGGTTTAAATGTCTACGAGTTCACAATGAGATCCTAACAGCTCATCTTTTTTTCACGAACTTCCTGAGTCAAGATGACAGAAACTTGCACTGTTCGTGGTAAGCTCAACCAAGAATCAATTACAAACCGAACGTTTACGAGTTTGGGACGAACCAATCCGGCCAAAGTAGGAGAAGTTCCGTTTGTTTGTGTGTACTGAATATTGCGTTTCTTTTCTTCTCGTTTCAGGTGGTCAGCCATTGCCTCTCGTTTGCCAGGGAGAACAGATAACGAGATAAAGAATGTGTGGAACACACACTTGAAGAAGCGCCTGAAATCAAAAGGAACCAAGTCATCACCGAATGAATCTCAGGAGTCACCCAGTTCCTCTAATGCGTCTCAGATATCATATACTAATTCTGAAGATCACCAACCAAATCAAGAACTTCTCCATAGTTTGGGGTCCCAGGATTCATGCATGAGCCAAAACGAACATGATGGACACACTGAACAAATTCAATTCGAAGACATGCTTCAAATTCTCAACGAACCGCCGGTCGATTTATTTGATATACTAGACGACTCTTCGAGCTTCATGACTAGTTCCACCGCGTCACAAGATGGCTCAACAGTTGACAATGGAAGCAACTACCATAACATGCCAGTGGATGATGAGACGAATGACAAGTTGTGGTACAGATATCTAGAGAAAGAACTCGAGCTCTGGCCAGAAGACCAAAAACACCAAGGCCCGGTTGCCGGCGATGCCGATATCCAGTCGTTGGTTGACGGAATGCTCCATAGTAACTCCTCTGACGGGCTATTCTCTGCAAGCTATGATCCAATCTCCTTGTATTTTGAGACCTGGCCTTCATCACCACCACCTACTTTTTATTTGTGAAAGTATTCTCATATTATAGAAATTTAGACACCTAAAATCTACGTTAAATCTTGGTCAAATTGCAGACTGCACAAGGAGCAATCGCTTTTCAGATGAAAACTAACGATTTTGGCACTTTGGTTATTAGAAAATATAAGGCCAAATTTGTTTAGAGAAGACATTGCCCAAGAAATGGTGTAGATTTCAGTGGTGTTTCAATATGTAACTGAAGAAACTGTCTTTTAAGAGGTTAGAACAACCAAATATAGTGTAGAGTAGCTTGAAGCCATGAATCCCCGTGTATGATTATGAACAAATAAATAAATATACATATGCGTGTGTAGCAATTATCCTAAAGAAGATATACTCAGAGTAATTATCCATGCTATGGATGTCACTAAGGGAGTAGATGCCACCTGGTCTTACTGAGACACATACATGTATATACCTGATGTATTATAATATGTTGACTTGTTTGGTTGTTGCTCCGCTAGCTGTACCATAAACATGTATGAAGTATCAAGTGACGAAGGAGAACTGTTGAAATTTCATCTATCTTTGTTTTATACGTAAGTTCTCAAGAACCAATCATATATAATTAATTAGTTAGCATATATAGTAATTGAATCTTGTTCATTATTGATGTTGTTCATTATGTTAGACCATTACTTTTAGGTTGGATTCTATCCACCATTTTGCTACGTTCGATCATGGGAGTATGAATATAATAATATTATTTTATTTTTATGAAAATCTTAAAAAATAAATAAATTATACTCATATTATAAAAAGAAATAACTGAATATGAGTGAGCATGATCTGATTTATATATATATATATATATATATATATATTTTGTTGAAGGTATGTGATAATAAGAGACTTGTCATTTATTTGGGCCAAGTATTAGCTCTTCAAATAATCATAATTATCTCTTTCGTTCATTAAATGAGTCATATGTTGGCTTGACATTTGCTTGTATTCAAACCCAGTTTTAGACGTTTTTCTTTTTCTCTTTACAACGAAAGGACGAATCCATGCATACGTGTGCATGCATCAGGAGTCAAACTCACTACTTGCCTTTTGAGAATCAGAGAACCTCGACTGACTCGTACTCAACTGTTACTTTTTGGAGACAAAAATAACTTTTTAATTCTTAAAACTTTTTAAATTATATTCATATTATTGAAAAGCTATGAGTGATGACATGATCATATATATGATTTTATCAAGAAATTTAAGATTTTCTCTTTTTGTCTTTTTTGCACAAAAATCAAGCACATCAAATTGACGAACAATTTCAACCATGGTCCAGTTAGACTTTTTCTTTATTGTTTTTGTTTTTGTTTCTGTTGATAAGTCAAAGAAGCTGGTCGGCGTTAGTACAGTGGAGAGGTCCTCTTATTCCAACGACTATAAACGCAGTTTCCTCCGAGCTGTAAATCTTATAAATAATAAGAAAAACTCGGAAACCATGCTTAGTTTGTGGCTAATTGCAAAAGGAACCCTTCGAATGAGGTCAAGCCTGTAAACTCGTGTCTCCGAATCAGTTATCTTCCAACCCGGTATCAAATTATATAGAACTCTATTTTGCTTAAAACTAACGTACTATTTAACTTGGCATCGAGTTGGTGGACGGACCTAAAGTTTGGAGTTGGTTAAAACTTTCCGATTTAATCATTAAAACTTTATTTAACACACAGAGGTTTAGCTCAACTGCAGGGCGCTCCGGTGCGTTGCTGCTGGTGGGGAGCTCGACTCCCAGGGGGTGCTGGATGTGCGTGTCAGGCTTCGGCCTCCTCTTGTAATAAACAAAATTGCCGATTTAGTAACTTTCTTCTAATTAGCTCTTAATGTTAATCTAATGCTAGTTAGTGGACAGGTTAATGAAAATGTCAGTCATTTACCCAAAGCATCAGCTCACCGGTAGGACTGTCTGATGCTCCCTTGCAAGTGGCGAGTTCGATTCTTGGTGGTGCACGCGTATGTGTTAGGTTTGGGTGTCTCTAATAAAAAAGAAAAAGAAAAAAAAAGAAAATGTGAGTAGTTTGGCTAGTAAGAAACTTATCAATGCCATTAGGCCTCTTTTTTTTTGTTACAAGAAAAGGCCAAAGCTTAACACACATACCCACACATGCACCCTATAGGAATAGAACTCCCTACCATAAGGCAGAGCGCCCTACCGTTGAGCTAGTGTCTTGGTACAATTGGGCCTTTTTTTAGCTGAAAAAAGAGTTTGGCAACAATTGAATATTGCCTACCGACTCTACCAACTCCATTACCGTCGATGTCACTAGAATAGACATTGTGAAGACCACTTGCTTTAATCGATTTTGTGAGTAAAAAAGGAACGTTCTGGCTTTGACATTCTTCTCAAGCATCTTTTAGACTTACGTCCTTGGCCGATGGCTCGATGGGTCCGGTCTAAGCTTACCACATTGGGCGCAAAGTCGATCTGAGCCTGATGAAAAATTGAAGAGACCCGGTATAAACTAGTCCATATTGCCTATGGTAGAACGAGGAGCAAAAGATTGAAAAAAAATTGATACCTACACGCACATGGACATATATACATCATTCTTGTTTTTTTGTTTATATATATATATATGAAAATTTGGATTCTCTTCACTACTCATGCTACTCACTCATGTCCGACTATTGTTTTTAAGAATACAAGTGTAATTTTTGAAGATAGTAGAGGTATTTATAAAATCATGAATTATAAACATATTGCACTCTGTATAATAAAAAAGTGGCAGTCAAACATGAGTGAACATCCTTGGTGTGGGCAGGATCTATATGTGTATGTGTACACACACACACACACATATATATGAAAACTGGAAAATACCCACAGCCACTCATTCTCATCCATTGATTTTTAGTAGAGTAAGTATAATTTAAAATTTTTAATAGTTTTTAAAATATATAAGATGCAATATTATTACATTATCCCGAAAAGCATTGGTAGAGTATGAGATCCAATCACTCACACACACACACACACATATATATATATATATAGGATTGACTGCTTAGAGTTAGATCGAGCTCCATGAGGTTGAAGAATCTATGTAGCTACTGCACCTAGTATACAATAAGACTTGGTTGTGGTTATGGTCATGAAACTCAATTTAACAAACACAAAGAAAAAAGAAGTATAAACAGTTTAACTCTTATATCCTTATGTGTGGCAATCATATTGTATGTGGTTTAGTTTTATGAACCATAACCTCTGCCTATGTTTTGTCCACTATTGCATTCCATAGCGCATGTTTGAGTTTGAAGGCGCATCTTTTGGCATGACAAATCAAGAATTCATACGTACACGCATCCACATATATATATATATATATATATATATATATATATATATATATAAGAGTGGAAATTACTAGACAACCTTTCATGCTAGATATTGTTTGATCATCACTATTAATGTTCATATGATCAATTGAATGGTGGTGATGATGACACATATCTCAATGCACTCATGTACATTATTAAATGGCTTCGATCCTCATATCAATGATCACATACGGCTCAATCTACATTGTTAGTGTGATCACACGAATGACAGATTGTTTAGTAAAGTCTAGTAATTCTCAGTTCTCTCTCTCTCTCTCTCTCTCTCTCTCTCTATATATATATATATATATATATATATATATAGAGAGAGAGAGAGAGGTGTGTGTATATAGATATATATAAAGGGAGAGAACCTAGTATTTGATAGGTGCTATTTTATCCGAATAAATTTGTTTGAAATTTAAATTTAAAAAGTATATATGTATTTTTTGCAAGCGAACTTGCCTTTTAAAAAATATACATATATTTCTTTTCAAATTTAAATTTCAACCAATAGATAGAGAGATTGGTATTCTCTCTCTCTCTCTCTCTCTCTCTCTCTCTCTCTCTCTCTCTCTCTCTCTATATATATATATATATATATATATATATATATATATATATATATAGAGAGAGAGAGAGAGAGAGAGAGAGAGAGAGAGAGAGAGAGAGTAGATCCAACGTTTGTGTCAAGTCAATCCGCATATAAATGAACAAACAACTTGACGTGCAACCTATCAACCTAAAACTTGACCAAAAGATGTGAACTACAGCAGTTTAATTTGTTACTACATGTCCATGACTTGTGTCTGCACCTAAATAGATGAAGATGAGCCGTTTGATCTCTAAATCTTGGCCAGAGCGTCGTAGGTGTAAATTAATCAAAGAGTTGGTAGGAAAGTTTTAGCAGTTGCAGAGTTGGTAGAATTGGCTCACGTTATTAAAAAAATAAAAAGAAATTAGAGTTAAACATGCAACAATATGCTCACACTATTGTGATGCTCACTGTGACGCCAGGAGCACGTCAGTCTGTAAAACGAGCCGAACCAGCTGAGCCAAGGAGCAGGCCTAGTCGAGCTCGAGCTCCAGCCCGGTTATGCACCTTGGGGTTAATATATAAAGTATGCATACATGCACATATATAGCCCAATCTTACCCCATACCCCTAGGGGAAAAGAAAATCTGAACTCATACCCATTCTATTAAGGTTCAGGGTCCCCAACCCAACCCTTTGCTATCTGCATGCAAAATTTGGTTTCAATGAAGAACCAAGACCTACGATACAATTTTCTAATATTTAAACTTTAAATATAAATTGTGGGATTTAGTTCAGGCTTCATTGGTGGTCTTCTACTCCCAATGAGGTAGGGTCAACCTGTATGCTAGTGGTTGTTAATATATCGGTGTGAGAAATATTCACGGGGTGTGTGTGCATGTGTGTATATATGATATGAATATTATGCCTAATATGCTGAATAATTAGAATACATGAATGATATATATACACATAATCTAATGTTTGAAAGTAACCAGTATGGTTTTAATAAGAGATGTGTACAAAAAAAAGTATAAAAAACTAAAACTTCCACGTCACTACTTAGAGAATTATAATTGATTGATCCTTCCTCTTAATTGAGCACCCTGACAGTACGCCACTAAAGAAAGAAAAAAGAGAGTAGAGAAGAAGGAAAACTCTATTATTCTTGAATATTGCTAGGTAATTTTTTGAGATGTTCTTATGCTTCACATGGTTGTATTTTCTCTCTTGATTCTATTACAAATGGCAAGAAAGTCTCTCCACATTTGGAATGAGTATGCAACAGGTTGTCCTTACCTCTGTGATCCTCTACGTCGATCAGGTTTGTCATTTACAATAATGAAGTAATATAAAAAGTTTTGTCTCATAGCGATAACCTCTTGCTAAGCATTTTCTTATTTCTTTTTGTGTGTTATTCTTCAATTCCATCATTATAACCCTTAATAAAATTGCATCCATTTAAATATGTCTCTCTTAGTTATTGTCTTTTACTTGGTATTCAAGTGGGCCCATCGCAATAAATCATCCAAATTTTAATATTATATAACTTGATGTTTCACAATGAAACATGAAAAGTAAGTTCAACCATAAGCATTTCATAATGAAACTGTTCAAGGATAAGGCACCATTCTCAATATTTTAAATTGATTATTTTAAAATTATTTTGGTTGAAATTTAAATACTTTAAAAGAAAATCGGCTGTTTGCACCATCCAACCTTTGTACTTTGGCTCTTAAACTAAACATGGGAAGTTTTAGGACCTGAACTGGACCCTACCCACGAAACTCTAGTCCAAAGTTAGGTTTTAAGTGCTTCGGGCCAGTTTGGATCAGGGAAAGGTGACATGATCCAAAACTCTGTGCAAGTTTGTGTATACACATATATAAAAGAGTTTTATAACCTCGTATACATATGAAATGTGGATCATACATACAAATAATCTGATGACATAATAACCGGTAGGCCGCTGCTACCTTCTTACTGACCCGCTACTACGGGGCTCTTAGCACGACTGTCAACGTAATCCGCCGAAGCGAGCCCGAACTGACCTTACCTTACGGGCTTCCGACGTGACATAGCAAATTCTGCCGAAACGTCGCTTGACTTCTCCATATTCCGCCCGCCAGCCACGGGGGTATCTGGAGAGCAGAAGTCACCCTGGCAGTGTTAGCGGTACTTAAGTGGTTAAGGATTGGTATGATGCCTGACGGAGCTTCTAATTCAGAATGATGAATCGGAGGTGTTTTATTCAAACTTCAGTCTTTCTTATTGACTACTTATTGACTTTTGCTTTTTTGAACATTCAAGTAGTTTCTTTTGATGGTGGTCATTTAACAGCCTCAAGTGCTGCCTGCCTCAATATTGCTCTTTTCCTCAAACCGGCACAAGTACACTGAGTCAGGGTCACGTAAATATATATTATATACTCTATATACCCTGGCGTGTGTAGGTATATATTATATACTCTATATACTCCACAGATCGGGCTCTGTTAAGCTTCGGGTGGACATAAATGTTGGTAAATTACACTTTATATTATATTATATATTATATATATATAATATATATATATATATATAATATAATATAATATGTAGATTATATTTGTGTATAGGTATATATTATATACTCTATATACTCCCTCTTTCAACTTATAAACTTCTCAAGATTTATATCCACGTAAGCAGTATATAAACATTGTGTATATATTCACATTTATGTAACTTTGTATATATAAAAATGTAATGTTTTGGTTCTCATAGTTCTGTTCCAATACTGGAACAGTGAACCGAACCATCAGGTTTTTTTCTTGCTAGAACCGAACTGAATCAAACGGTTAGACATCTATGACCGAACCAAACCAAACCGTCCGTTCTAACGGATTGGTTGGTTCTGCTCTTAATAGCCCTAGTTAGGGGAGTAACGTTTTGAAAACAACATTATTGATTATGTCGAGATTACTTGTAATTTAAAATGTATGTAGAACCACAATCAAAAGGAAAATCCTTACGGAATAGTTAGAAGGTATTGCTAAAAGTATCAAGTTTTGTTTCTCATTGTGAATTTGAAAGGCGGCAACTAAAATCCATGTATTTGTTCAGGCTTAGTTCCAGGAAAGACATGGTTTTAGTTTGGACATGAAACTCGAAAGCGAGAATCATGTACAATAAATTTGAACTTTGAAATATCGTAGTAATGTAAATATTGAAGTATCTTAACAAGCAAAACCGTTGTGAAGGAGTAAGACCTTATGTTTTCATAAAAGAAACATGCAGCTGGCTACTGAATTTCTTACTGATACACAACCCATGAGAAAACTGATGGAATGAATCAGCTAGAGTAGACATGGCCGGTTCTGCTTTACGCTTAATCAGGAACTCGAATCAAACATAAACCAGGCTGGTTCTGGTTTAAGGTCCAAATTGTCTCAAACTGGAGAAATATATAAAAATTTGAAATAAAAAAATATATATATGAGCATGCGGCTTGACCCGTCAATTCTGATTTCGGGCCAGTTCCGGTTCCATACAAGGTGGAACTGAGAAGCTATCTATAGTGATTGTAATTGTATAGCGGTACAGTTTTGGGCCTGGTTTCAATGATTTCAGTTCTAATTGGTTCCTGGTTTGGTTTCGATTGAAATTGTCGGGTTAATTTGAAACAATCATGTCTAACCTAGAGGACATTTTAGTTTGTTACTACGGTGGGACGAAGCCAAGGAACACCCCAAGAATCGAACTCACACCCCGAGTCTTGTGGAGTCAACGGCTCTATCAAGTGAGCTAACGCTCTGAGAGAGAGGGTTTCATTTTAGCTAATTGGATTTAGCTTTTAATGGAGACTAAGAATCCACCAATGCCACTTAGAGTGGGAAAAGGCTCTTGTTTTGGTTTCAAATGAAGATGAGGAATATGGATTAATGAAGAAAAAACTTTATCAAGATGCTTCCTCACTTCGTTGATGCCGATGTCTATCCCACAAATATGGATCCGATTTTGCTACTTTTTGTTATTTTATCATGTAGAGTTTCATTTGGATCCGTACAGTACCTCTTGAAATCTAGGGTTCCTGTTTTCCTTGTAGAGACACTTAGAGATGTCAATATGAGCTAGAACGGACCGGACTATATTTTACATGGGACTCTAAAGTGTTGACCCGATTCATATATATAGTTTTTAATTACATGTGTATATTATATATATAGATTGTATTACATGTATATATATAATATATGGCTTATATATATATGTATATTTTTTAATTATATGTATGCATATATAAACTCTGTCCATGTAAGGGATCACTCTTGCATGACCGGTCCTAAGCTTGGATAAAGGAGGAGGGTTGTGTTAGGCTTCCGAGAAGCCCGGATGTAGTGAGTCAATTGTAGAGAAGGTTTCCACATCTTGGATGAGTGTGGGTAAATAAATTAGTTCTGCTACATTGCCACCCAAATGTAGTGAACAAATTACAAAGAAGGTCTCCGCATTTTCAATATGGACGGATGAGGGGATAAGGAAGCTAGTCCTAGATAATAAGATTCGTATTGGTTATTGAAATATCAAAACATTATTTTGTAAGCTAATGAAGGTAATAAATACTATGATTTGGAGAAAGATTCATATTCTATGTTTACAAGAGACAAAGTGGGTTGGAGAAAAAACAAAGAAGATTGAGGATATAAGTTTAAAATTATGGTACTAAGGTAAGGAAAAGTCTCAAAACACGTGTGAAGACTCATGAAAGACAAACTTCTTTGAAGTTAATATTGAGTTGCATCAAGCATCAACTTTAAGTTCATACTTATTTATAATGGTGATTGATGAGTTAACAAAACATATTCAAGATGAAGTACCTTAGTGTATGTTATTTGCAAATGGCATCATGTTAGTGGAGGAGTCTAAGGAAAAAGTTAATAGAAAATTTGAACTATGGAGAGAAAAATTAAAAAGTAAAGGCTTCCCGACTTAATAAAACAAATACATAATATATGGAATGTAAGTTTGATCATTTAGTTACTTTAGAGAACATAAATGGAAATTGGCACACATTGCATCCCCCCAAAAGAAAGTTTTAAATACCTAGGAAGAACTGATGGGATGTTACACAAAATTGATGTTGGTTGGTTAAAATGGAGAGGAGCATAAGGTACTCTTTGTGATAAGAAGATATCATTAAAGTTAAAAGGTAAATATTATAGAGCAACAATCAAACCAATGTTTTATGGTTCTGAGTGTTGGGTTGGGCAGTTAATCATCAACATGTACAAAAGATGTCTATGATAGAAATGAAGATGTTGAGATAAATGAGTGGTTATACAAGAAAAGACCGTATACATAACGAGGTTATTAGAAACAAATCAGGAGTGACACTCGTAGAGGATAAAACGAGAGAATATTATTTAAGATGGTTTGGACATATAGAAAAAATATCGAAAGAATAACCTATAAGAAGGTATGAAAAACTAGATTTTCAAAGTATTAAAAGATGTAGAGGACGACCACAAAAGTGTTGGAAATAAACAATAAAGAATGATCTAGCTTATTGTGAATTAACTGCTAACATGACACATGATAGGGCTATGTGGAAACAAAGAATCGATGTAGTGAGCCCCGTTTAGTATGGGAAAAGGCTTAGTTGTTGTTGTTATGTATATATAATTTTTTTATTACATGTGCTACATTTTACATGGAACCTCTGAAGTGTTGACCGGATTCATATATATAGTTTTTTAATTACATGCTTATATTATATATAGATTGTATTACATGTATATATAATATATGGGTTATATATGTATATTTTTTAATATTATGTATGCATACATAATTTTTTTATTACATATGTATATGGCTTGTTGAAGCCTTAATATTGGATTTGAATTTCAAGCGGATTTGAACGAGATCTTATAAACTTGATCTAATATTAAATAGATTGTATATGACTTATTGAATCTTAAAATATTGTTACTCAACTTAAATTTCAAGCAGATTTGAATAAGATCTTATAAACCATATCTAAAGGGATCTATGGTCCTACTTCAAATATGAGCCAGAAATGTCTGACCAGACCCTTTGGGCCGGGCCCATTAATTTTCGGATCTTGGTTGTGGATGCAAGCATGACTACGAAAACCAGAATTTGCTCATGCGTTTTTTTGCACCATTTTGTTTTTAAACACCTTTATGTGATTATGACCGTATTCGGTGTTTGGTATCACGGTTTTCGAATAGGGCACTCGAACCCTGCGCAGCCCGCCAACTCTTGCTTTCTCTCAACCGCCTCCAACGCCTTCGGCGAACATCTCCGGCGCCGGTAAACCTTCCCCTGTATCTCTCTCTTGCTCTCTCTCTCTGTGAGTTAGTGGTTTCTGTATACCTCAGGAGGGTGGTGGGTTTGCTGCTACAGGAGGGAATTTGTCTCACTGCACATTTGATTTTCATAGAAACTGTTAGCAGTTAGAATTGCTTCTCTTCAACGGTTGTTTTGTTTCATCCTGATTATCTTGGCATTTGAGATTGGATACTCTCCGTTAGTAACTCTTGCTTATCATATTTTTGGTGTTCTGTTAAAAGGTGGAACAACTTTGCGCTTACGTAGTACAAGAATGTTGGTGCTCATGTTTTGTGGATTATGGCTTTTATCGAACTTCTAGTAAAATTCTCAATGGCAAGTTCTTGATTCTATGAAATTAGCTTCTAATTCTGCAAGACAAAGATGCTAATTTCGTCAACCTGGATATTCTTTCCTGTGGTGCAAGGTAGCTAGGTAAGTGTATTAATAACAAGCAAAGGTTGAGGCTTGGGTTTGAATGTAACGTGATGAGCTTTATGTTTCCACTTTCTTAATCTCTCGACATTCTGAACATGTCGCCATGCTTCCCAATCACTACAATGGAAATTCTTAGATGTGTTCGGTTTTGTCTGCAATGTGTTGTCCTACATCCGTGATTTCATTCTTTTCATTGGATAAATGTATTCCATGAATTCTCTTGGCAGTTTGTATCATCACAACTTTGTTTCTGCACTATTTGCAATTGCAAGCATACTTTGCTTTATGCTATACTCAACGTGCTCATCTATTTGATGGCACTTTTCTGTCGGGAGTTCTCTTTCACCTTATAGTGCTCTTACTTATTTTGTCAGGCAATGGCGAAGCTTGGTAAGAAGGCACGGAAATTTGCTCGGAAGAATCTTCAGTCTCTGTACAGGAAAAAGCGGAAAGAGAATGCTCGTAGGGATACTTTGAGGAGAAGAAGCACTTCTAGTAAGGGTCCTGATACAAGGGCTCACCCCGCATTCCTTTAGTTGTTCATGGGTTTAAGTGCTTCTTTTTCTGTTGGTGGTGCGATTTTCTGTTGAGTCATGTTGCTGCAAATTGCAATTCCTCTTCATTGCCAAGATTTATCACTAAACATACACCACGGCCTTGACTAGCTTATTTCAAAGTTTCTCTCATATTTAGGAAAATGGGAAACTTATATCACATTGCTATAGATAAATATACATATATTAGTAATGAAATCCAGGTGATTGTGAACTAACCTTTATGTATTGTAGGTCTGTCATATATCATTGGTTTTGCATAAGATTAACATAAAATAAGCAACTGAAGAAAATTATGGACAGTGATTATAAATGATGCTAACATGATTGCGTTAGTGATCATGATCTTAGTTGATAAAACCTACTGTTAATATCTATCAATCTTTTTTTATTAATCTTTTTATGTTCTAATTTTACGTCTGTTTGTCATTTCTACTTCTCTTGGCATTAGTTGTTAAGGCTCACATGATTTTCTTTCTTGCTTAGTCTTGATTAGTCCGATTTGTCCTTTATAGGGTCCGGTGCTTAGCTTCCTGCACACACTAGGGCCTTCCAAGACTGAGGGAAGAACAACAAAGAAAAGAAGGAAAAGAAAAAGAGAACACAAAGTGAGAGGCCTTGAAGAGAAGAAAGCAAAGAGGGAAACATCTAGAAAGAATAAGAATAAAGGGAGGGAAGGAGAGTGGAATACTAAAGCATACAGTATGATGTCAGACTAGGGTCTGTTATAAGCATCTCCAACTTAAATTGTCTGTTAATCAGATTCAGATGAAACCAAAAACCAAAAGAAACTGAACAGTTTATGTCTGTGAAATTGGATTTATCATTCAGAGAAATCAAACTCCTGTTGGACTTAGACAGATGACTGCATGTCAAAAGTCCAAGAGTTGCATGTCGATTTAAATCTGCATCTGGAGTGTTTACATCCCTGGCCCCAGGTGAAGCACACATTTTTCATCTTGAGTCCTGTGACTTGAGCATTGCTTGGTTTCAGTGAAAATGACAGTCCGAACAATGAATATGCACATACAATAGGCATCTTTGGTATTTCATAAAAACTTACCGCATGATATTCTCTAGTTGCCGTGACATATTTCTTGAAAACTAAGTGTTCTTCCATGCATGCCATCTTGCACTTGCTCTCCTATCTTAGTATTGTCGAAGTCCTTGTGTTGATCTTTTAGTGGCTGAACTCTCTAATGAAGATCTGATCATGATGTTGACTTCTGCACTAAACCTTTCTAGTTTGGGTCACTGCTGCAGACTGACCCACCAACCCTGCAACTCCAAGTCTCCAACCCGACAACCCAACTCCCCCAAAGCCCAACAGCCTTTGTGAGACGAAGATCTTTGAATTTGTTCTTGTTTCCTTTCAATGGGTTATGCAGCTAGTGGCTTCTAAGTTATGTATAAGAAATAGCTGGACCCTTTTTAACTGTATAATTGCAGCACCTGACTTTAACAAGTACACTGAATATGTGGTTTGCAGGAACAAAAGTTGTTGCGAGACCGGACCATCAAGTCACCTCAAATGCACAACCTGTTGAATTGTAAGATGATACAGTGTTTATCTCTTCTTCTCTTTGTTCTTATGTTGTTGTGCCTATTAGCTTTTGAAAATACTAGTTCTGCATCAGATTTTGTTGCCAGAAATTGTATTTCTTCTACATCCCTTCCTCTTCGTGGTTGGAATTTTATCTATTATGGTTGGAGTTTGCCTGTGTTCATCTTTTCTTTTATTGTATTTCTGTTTTTGCTCGTTACATGATGCAAGACTGGATACTCCAAAAGAATCAAAGTGGCACATGGTTCTTGTCCTGTATACCCACTGGCTTATTTACTTCCATGTTTACTCCTTGCCAGACCTTATCTTGGTGAAGTGAGCATGAGTCTTACCACATTGACAAGAAGGGTCAACCTCATAGTCGTGCCCAATGTTACAATGACCTGGAGGATTTTCTCCATCTTCCTTCCAACTTCACAAAAGCTTTGTTGCCGTAGACATAAGGGGTCATGTTCTAGGTTCATCCGTGCAGATTGGAATGGTTCTCTCCATACACAATCAACTACTTGGCTAAGTCTATGGCGTTTGGTATAGAAGATCCACCCTCCACTTCCCTTAATAGAGATCTTCACTGTTTTTCCTTAAGAAGATTTTACGACTTCAATTTGTTTGCTCTTGATGCTTCTTTTGTTTTAAACTTAATCGTATAGGGGACACCATATGTAGCTATTGGTAGTAGGCAATGCTTGCTCTACCATGAGGAGGTTCGAATTTCATTATTCAATAATCCAATCCTATAGATGTAAAACATACTTGCCTTTTCTCTTTCTGGACCATTCAATTAATCACCTAATGTCATTGAGGTTCTTCAACAGTCTGATTAAGTGTCTTGTTAAGTTCTTGTGACGTGTCTATGTTGAAGGTTAATATGCTATTCAACTATCCAGAAAACAAAGCATCTTCTGACCTTATAGTCAGAATAAGTGCATGATGTCGTTCAGTATCATTGCTTTACGGCAAGGCAATCAACAAGGATTCAGCTTGATGTGCAAACTGCAAAGGACTTTTATTTATTCTTATTCTTTTATTCATGATATGCTTATGTTCACCATTGTTGTCAGACATTCTGAAGCTGTTATAAGTGAGGAGCTGTACGACATCTTTACAGATACTTTCGGTGCTGATATTGACAATGATTTAGCTAAAGATTCAGATTCTGATTCAGAAAGTGAAGGACTTCTTTCTGTGGTAATGTACTGGCTTTGGAAAAGGGACATGTTTATCTTTCCTTAGTTCCTTTGCTTATGGGAGGGTCCTGATTGATGCCAGGATGCGGGCAGTTCCTACATTGAAGATGGAAATGAGGACAAGTCAGGTTACTTCATAATTATTACATAAGATTTGATGTCTCAAATATCCGTTCTTCATTTTTGTTTTCAGTATAATAGGGAAGTTTTACATTGTCAGATTTTGCTGTAGATAGAAGTGATGATACTGCTCTGTCTGAGAAGAACAGGGAAATCCAGATGGAGCTTGAGAAGCACAAGAGAAAATTAGATAGACTGATGAGTAAAGTAAGAAACAAGCTTCTTAAGACCATGACATGACTGACAATATAGATATTACATGTTTTGTTGAATTTTGTGATTTTGTTTGAAGATGAAAGGTTGATGTCCAAAAATGATATCAGCCTGTGAGGGACTTAAATTTTGAACAGAGTAATAGCTTAAATATTATCAAGTAATTGCCTTTGAGTCCTACATTCTTGCACAAGAAAAGGGCACTCTGAAACAGTAATGACCTGGAAATAAATCTTTCTCTAATGCAGTATGTCACAAGCCTTACTGAGATAGCATTGGCTTCTCTTTTTCCACCAGGATCCTGAATATAGTGACTTCCTGCAAAAGCATAGCTTGGAGCTCCAACGTGCAAGTGATGGAGGGATGGTAATACATTCTTTCTACGTTGCAAGTACTTTATTGCTTCCTGCATTCTTTGATGACTTCTATTGGGAGTCTTATGGTTTGGGAAGGTTCTGTCCTCGAACAGCCAAACAAAATACTGTTTTTCGTTGTTTGCTGCATAGTTAATGCTTGAGTTTTATATCATTGATAGGCATGTGTTAGACCCTTTTCTTGGCTGTGTTAGTCTACCTAGTTCCTTTGGGTCCCTTAATAGCAAAATTTCTTTCAAATTTCAAATAATTGTCAGTGAACTTAGGCAGTCTGGTTGTAGGTGCTGATCTGGAATCTGGGGTTGGTTACCTAACTGGCTTTAACAACTTTGCCTTCCGTTCAATCTTATCAACTAAAGTGAACAATTTCAATCTTTCTTGCCTATACTATGATTCCAACTAAACCCTACTGATTGACAACCCAAATGAGAAGAAATAAAAAAATACTGAAGGAAATGAAGAACTTGATTATCACAAGTGAGGCTGTGCCATTCTTCCTGCAGTCATCCTCTCTCTCTCTCTTATTTCTGTTCTTCACTTTTAACATTACACTTAGGGTATTAATTTACAGGTTTATAACTTGAAAGACATTAATACCCTTGTTAAGTAATCAAGTGGATAACCAGCTTTGATCCAATAGGAGCTGATATATCCAATATACAAAATAAATGACAGAAAAATAAATTCTAACTAACTAGTCCTAACTAGTGTTCAACATGCCCCCTTAAGTTGGGTCTTGGATGCTGGAAATGCCCAACTTGACAAGAGCCCTCTTTAACCCATTTGTAGTTGCAGTCTCAGTAAGAATATCTGCCAGTTGGTTTTCTGAACGAACATGGATGAGGTTGAAAATTCTTTGATACACCTTCTCTCGAATAAAACGACAATCCACTTCAATGTGTTTTGTTTCTCACGAAGGACCGGATTAGAAGCTATTTGAAGAACAACCTTGCTATCAATGAAGAAATTGATGGGAGAGCTTCTCTCAAAGCCAATTTCTTCTATTAATGATAGTATCCATAAACCCTCACACATATCGAGAGCAATATCACTATATTTAGTTTCTGCACTTGATCTAACCACCACAAATTGTTTCTTACTCGTCCATGAACCAATATTACCTCCTAGGCATACAATATAACCTGAAGTAAATCTCCTATCATCTGTAGATTCAAACCAGTGATTATCAGAATAAATTTCAATATCAAGTGAAGAATGTGGAGAGTATAGTAAGCCGTGGGTGATGGATGATTTCAGATATCTAATGATATAAAAAACTGTATTAATGTGATGTCTAGATCGTGAATGCATCCATCTATTAACATAGCTAACCACAAAGCTTATATTAGGTCTTATTTTACAGGTTTATAACTTGAAAGACATTAATACCCTTGTTAAATAACTGATCCAATAGGAGCTGATCTATCCAATATACAAAATCAATGACATAAAAATAAATTCTAACTAACTAGTCCTAACTAGTTTTCAACAAACCCATCTTGTAATAACCAACAACCTTAACCTATGTTACCCATACTCTTCTAGGAAGCCAAAGTACTTTCAGACACCTGTTTCATACTGATGCTCTCCAACACTTCATGTTTACATTTCTTTTGTTGTTGTTCTTAACATTAAAAGAAAACATGAATGCATACATGTCCATGTCCAAGTAACAGACTATTGCTGTAGAGTTGCTTGGTTCATGATAAAGTAGACATCTTTATCACTTGGGTCATACTGTCATAGCTATGCTACTTAGTGTTGCGTCTACTAGTTTGATTTCACATATGGTTGATTTATTAAAGAGGGAGGAGAGTTTAATGGAAAGTTCTGTTAAGAACCCTAAACATATGATATTTTAGAAATGCAGGGAAGTGTCATGGTCGTACCTAAACAAATAAGTGGAAACTAATAAATTCTTGAAGAAATTACTCCTGCAAGAACCAATATAGCTTCTATGGTTATAAGCATACAGTATTCTGCTGAAAAATCATGTGCAAATCGATAATAATCATGTTTGCTACTCTTGAATTTTGTACCAAGATTTGGGGGAATGCATGGCACAGAAAACTGTTTCTTGTTTTTCACTGACTTTTTCTGCCAATTCCTAATTTCTTAATCTATTGTGTATATTATGAAACTATTTGGCATTTAATTCAGCCATTTTGTGTTGTCTTGCTTGATTCCTTTCCTTTTTGCCACTCTTGGTTTTGTGTCTTAATTTTAGCACTCACCTGACAGACTTCGGATGAGGAAGTTGAGCCAAATGAGAGTAACAACAGAAAAGCTCACGGAATTCTGAATTCACTTGATCGCAAAGTGCTCACAAGTCTCACCATTGATTCCTGGTGTGACCAGATTATGAAACAACAAAGCATGTCGGTGCTTCCTAACCTGTTAAATGGATTTTGGATTGCTTGCCGATATGGAAGTGATAGTTGTTCTAAAACAACAGTATACGAGATTCAAACAAAAGGAGCTTTTTGCAAGATTTTGTTGTTTGTGCTTCATGAAGCAGACAGTGTTTTTCGGAGATTGTTGGATATGAGCTGTGGTTGCAAGGCGAATACTGTATTGGAATTGCAGAAAACATCAAAATGGACCTCAACAGAACCACTAATCAAGTCATACATCAAGAGCACATTGTATCTTCTGACTCAGGCTACGGATTCCCAGATAATTGTCTTCATCCTTTCTCGACTGAGAGATTCATTAATATTTTTCATTGCATTTCCTGTCCTACTGAGAAGGCTCAGTAAGGTAATTGTGGTTAATTCAAAGTAATCATCCATTTCGAAGCAAAAGAGATAGATTAGTACAAATATGCATGTTTCTGCATGAACGTTTCTTGCATGTATGCGAAACTGTTCATTTGCATCCATATACTTTTATGCATGTGTATTCATTCTAAAGGTTTTAGGATCTATATTCCATGATTGTAATGGTATAAGTAGAACACGTGTCATCTCTTAAGAAAAGGCTTTGCTGTGACGAAAGAGAACATATAGGAATCCCATGCCATGCTTGATTTCTTTTGTTCAAATGTAGTAATTTAGCATACGTGTTCTGCCCTGGCCCTTTTTTAGGTGCATATTTTGTGAAAGTCTCCGATTCATTCCTCTCAAAGTGCATTGATCATCATAACTATTGGTTACTGTCATTGTACACAAGATGTTTTTTTGTTAAACTCATTCATTGCAAGCCTATTGTTTTTAAAGTTAGACTGTCAACGCATATTGGAAAATATATGATTTTGGGATTTTCTCAAGTAGCTATCTCATGCATGAAATGGTTGCAGACTGCCATTCAACTATGGGCAACGGGAGAAGGGAGAGTCCCATTGGCAGCATTCTGGATCATCTGGGACATGGCTCTGCACTTTAACTCAGATTGCTACGATTTCTTCTTGACAAACATGTACAGGACGTTTATGACACACTGCAAATTTGTTGAACCTGAAAATTTAAAGCATATCCAGTTTCTAGCTGATTCTGTTGTGGAATTATACTCGCTAGATATTGTAAAGTCGTACCAGAAGGCATCTTTGCTCATACAGCACCTTGCAACGGTTTTGCAGCAAGCTCTGAAAACCAAAAAGAAGGTAGTGTTTCTTTCATGTGTAACTATGTGAGCCACGTTATGGTGCTGCCGTTTGTTGTTTTTCCTGCTTAAAGTCTTCTCACTATGTAGAGTGGTGCATGTTTTCAATGTAGAAGAAATTAAGGGTTAAGCAATATTATGTAATATTGTATACTGTGGCTTGTGTGAGCACCATCTTTTAGGTCATTTAAATACACGAAAAATGTAAATCTTTTTAAGGAGAAAGAATTAGGTGGAATGTTCTTATGGTAACTTTCATGTACGATAAGGAACTTTCTAATATGCAGCAGCATGGTTTTCACTTCCACCTTAGGAACCAAGAATAGTGCTACGGAAGTTGTAATGATTAAACACTCATTAGGTTAGAAATATTCACATGCAAAAGATTTTATCATGATGGAAGAAATCAGACTAGTGTTACGCATAGAATTAATGCTGGTTGGTTAAAATGGAGAGGAGCATCAAGTATTCTTTGTGATAAGAAGATACCATTAAAGTTAAAAGGTAAATATTATAGAGCAACAATTAGACCTGCCATGTTTTATGGTTCTGAGTGTTGGGCAGTTAACCATCAACATGTACAAAAGATGTCTGTGACAGAAATGAAGATGTTGAGATGGATGAGTGGTCATACAAGAAAAGACCGTATACATAATGAGGTTATTAGAAACAAATTAGGAGTGACACCAATAGAGGATAAAATGAGAGAATATCATTTAAGATGGTTTGGACATATAGAAAGAAGATTAGAAGAACCTGTAAGAAGGTATGAAAAACTAAATTTAGAAAGTATTAAAAGAGGTAGAGGACGACCACAAAAGTGTTGGAAAGAAACAATAAAGAATGATCTAGCTTATTGTGAGTTAACTGCTAACATGGCACATGATAGAGCTCTGTGGAAACAAAGAATCCATGTAGCCGACCCCATCTAGTATGAGGAAAGGCTTAGTTGTTGTTGTTGGAAGAAATCAGACTGGGAATAACATAACCAATTACTGTTTTAATTGCATAAAAGTTGCAAGCAAGAAATATTAGAAATGTTTGCTGTAATGAACAACTTATCACTATTTCCTGTTGAAAGGAGGGATAAGCTTATAGGAGAAGTTCCATCTGCATGAACCTTTTGTGGTTTCCACCCTGAATGGTGCATCTCTATTATGTCACAACACTATTTGATTCAATGTAGATTTCTTCTGGGAATCTGAAGCCTAGGCTCATATAGTCAATGCTGCGTTAAGGACTGGAAATGTGACACCAATTTTGTTGTTGCCTGGAAACTTGGCAGCTGCTACTTCTATTTTCTTGTCTCTGATCTATTTCTTGTTCTGTTGTCAAGTTACCAAACCTAGAAATTTGTACTTTATAATGGTGATATTTTCTCCTCAAAGTAATTCGCTTCTCTCCAGAATATTGTGGTTATCCAGTTATGATGGTTGTTGTTATTTATTTCCATATTTTTCCAAGTTAGTACTAATAGCTTGCATATTTTTCAGGAGGGACTAGTAATTATTCGCGATTGGCAGTATCTGAACTGCCTAGAGGTTTGGGTTAGGTTTGTGTGCACCAACAAGGAACATGATCTTGGGAGCTTGCTATACTTGGTTATTCAGATAACAACTGGAGTTGCCCACTTGTTTCGTGGACCTCGTCTTGTACCATTGAGGCTAAAATGCATTCGTTTGTTGAATAAGCTTTCACATTCTAGTGGCGTATTCATTCCTGTGGCATATTTATGCTTAAGTTTTCTGGAAATCGGAGAATGCAGTAAATCTGATGATAGGGTTCAAAAAGAATTTCATTTTTCAAGTATGCTAAAGGTATGTTCAACTGGGTTTATTCATCTTCCTTTTAGAGCCTTGAGTGCATAGATCTCTGACTCATCAGCCTATGATTATTGGAAACCTTTTTGGCAGGTACCAAAACAAATCTTGAAATTGAAAGTGTATCAAGAGGAGTGTGTACGTTCTGCAATTGAAACACTCTCAGATCACTTAGTTCAATGGAGCTACCATATATCTTTTGCTGAGTTAGCTTTGGTTCCCCTCATCTGCTTCAAAAAATTCTGCAAAACGACAACCAGTGAGAGCCTGAGACACCTTGTAAAGCCATTCATCGATCAGGTAAATAGTTTTGAATAGGTTTACATTCTTGTCTTTGTAGCATATCAACTAAATTGTCTTTCATTAACCAAAACGAAGGCTTTCTTTGACAATAAACTAGGTTTTGTCTATGGGTAACTAGTCACCATTATGCTCAATCTTGTGTCGTATTCATACTTAAATCTAACCAAGCAATGATATGTTTTCTTGCTTTCATCACACTTTCAAAGCCTTTGTCTGCCTCCCTTCACGTGTTCACCATCTAATTTTTGGTACCTTTTGACTAGTTCCATCTAGTCACCTTTCAATGTTGAAACTACCTTAGGCATCTCTGTCTCATTTCATCTTCTTGTGGTGCAAACCAAACTTTTCTTCTAATATTCTTAGCATGAATAAAATTTGTCACGACCCAAGTTGTGGGCCCCACCATACGGTGAATGTTCTTTTGACCTATCCGATGTGCTTGACAACCCAAAACATGAGGGAAAAAAAACAGTATTGTTCGATGCGTATCATATCGTGTATCGTTTTGGTCCACGATTTGTATCACTCCGTATACTAATTTAATACTAAAAAATTAGTAAAATCCAAAAAAATCAGAAAAACAAGAAAAAATATGATAATTGCAAAGAATTCATATAATGCAAAAATTTAGTACATATTCATCATTCACCATTCAATAATTGAAAAAGGAATTACATATTTTGAAGCATCATCCTTAGAAAAAAGCACAACTTTCATAATTAAGAAAAATACATTTACACATTTTAATCATAATCATCAAGTAAATAATTTTCATCTTCTTCTTGCTAAATATCCTCACCACCTTATGCTTTAAAATCAAAATCATCATCCCCTTGATGATATTGTTGTTGCGCTCCTTTCAAATTAATCCATGCAATGTCTTATTCGGTTAGGAGTGCATTTGCTTCGTTATCTTCTATAATCCACTCCTCTAATATATCAAAATTATCCAAACTTATTGGATCAAATTGGTTTTTTTCTCTATTTAATTAACTTTTTTAATTACCTGCAAGAAAGAAAAAAAGTAATTAGTAAATAACATTAACAATTTAAGTAAAATAAAATATTGAATTGAATATTTAAGTAGTAACTAATAAAAGATTACTTTTGTCAGAGCCTCATGTAACAACGTATGAAAACTAAGTCATTCCATCACTTATGTTCCAACCTATTACCCTCTTTTGTGTGGATGTTTTCAAAGACACTCCAATTCCTTTAACAACCCATTGCACTAAAGGTTTGACTAAGAACTCTTATTACAAAATCTCTAAGATTTGGGCAATTACTTAGAAACATATTCCACCAAACATCTGATAAAAAAGAAAAATATAAGGTACTTAATCTATAATACATATAAGATTTAAGATACTTAAATATTAAGATAAACAATTTACCAGAGCACATATTATAGCGGTTGTAAATGACTATAAGTAAGTCCATTAAGTGAAGAGCATTATCGTAGATCTTCATCTCTCGATGTATAACATCTGCTATAACATCTGTTCTACTCTATAAGGGACCAATCTATCTAGACAATCAATAATACCTCAGTTTACCTCACTGGCCCTTTTAAAGCTTGCAAAATATGTGAATGTTGGGTTTAGGTAATAAGCTACTACAATTCATTGTTTCATATGTTATCTATAATGTTCCACACGGGCACTCTCTTTCTTCCATTGAAATTGCTTCTAATGGCTTCCTTTGCCCTATTTACGATTTCATAAAGATATCCTATAGATGGTTTCTCCTAAAGGATATGTAATCCTCAATAGTGTAACACATGAGTTCCAAAATATATTCATAAAGACTTTCTATCAAATTTCATTAACTTTGTGTTTATTCTATTTTAAGGCAATTTTGGAAATTGTTGCCACTCATGTGAAGAAAACATTCTCTTTAAGTGTTGTTTTTGTTTCACAATGCTTTGTACAAATAAGAAATTAGTTGCAAACCGAGTTGTGACTGTACGAAGGAGTTGTGGACTATATGTATATCTCTTCATCATACATAATACAAAAGCATGGTTATAAATAAATTTGGTGATATCTTGGCAACACTCAATTGTTGCCTTTATCTAATCAATCTAGCCAATATTCTCAAGGATGAGATCTAAATAATGGGTTGCACATGGTGTCCAATAGAAAGTCTCATAAGTATCTGCTAACTCCTTCCCAATTGCTTTATAGTTAGCTGCATTATGTAATTAATTGGACTATATTCTCTACCCAAACCTCAGATATCACCTTATCAAACTCTTGCCTTAGGACCTCTACAGTATGCCTGTATTCAGACATGGATAGGGATATAAAAAATATAAGTCCTTTAGGATAATAGAAAATAAAGTTTAATGAAATTATTCCTCATCTATCTGTCCATGACTCCATCCGTTTGCCATAATAATACATTCAGTTTTCTTTCATGATTCTATCAAAATTAAACAATACTCCTTAACTTTAAGAACAATCTTATCTAATAGTTTTCCTCTTAACTTTTGATTAGATGACATCTTATACCATGGACCAATGTTAGTAATTGCATATGCTATGACTTGAAAATAAAAATTGTTTGTTGTATTAAATAGAATGCATGCATCATAAAACCATTTGTCCACTGTAAGGTCTGCCTGCTCATGCAATTGCTCTTAACTAATATCACCACAAATTCCAGGTTGAGTACCATATATAGTGCTACGAGAGAAAAATGACTGCATACCAGAGTAAACTCTTCCTGTACTCCTTCCTTTTTTAACACTTCCACTTGGAACATCTTCAACAACCCTCTTTCTCCTTCTCATTGTTGATGGACGAGAACTACTACTACCATCCTCTGTCCTACCATCACAAGTAATACACACAATCCAACAACATCATCCTCTTCCTTAAACATCTCTAAATCACCCTTCTGTTGTCTCCTTTTAAGTACGCTCTTACTCATCAGTAGACATTATCATTTAATGACTTCTGACAATTTACTAACTTTGCCTGTGCAAGGGGCAACTTCTTTTCTAGTCCTTGCTAGGTGATGTTTTAATCGTGAAATTCCACCACTAACCACCTTATAAAAAAATAAACATTTTATCTTCAATATGTTTTCCTTAACTATTATACCTCATTACCATGCCGGATCATCGGACCGAGATTGAGAGTCTCTAACACCCCTTCCTGCCATCTCAATTCAACACTTCAATTAGTAAAAAACCTGAAAATAAAAACACTTCATAAATTCACAATCTTCACTTAAGACTCAAATAGAGTGTCTCCCACTTTACGAATACAATAAAAATCATATCCACGCACTTCATATATTGTCATTTAAAGAAACATAAAAAATACAAAAAACAACAAATACAAAAAAAAATCGAAAAAACTCAAAAAGTATATCACAACATGGGTTGGGAGCCTTGCACAAACACCGTAGAGCACCTTGAGAGCTTTCAACAGATGTCAGAAACCCACAAAAACGTTGGTTTCGTTTCGACTAAGAACCTTTTATAAAAGTACCTGGCCATATCATTTGATATAGGTTGTATCGCACGATACAAACTTGATAAGTTTATCATTATGATACACACCAACGTATCGTATCTTGGAGCTCTATAATACGATACGTATCGCACCGTGTCGTATAATACGGTGTGATACGAATAACATTAGAAAAAAGTCAACACTATTCAAATAGCTATATCAGAATCTTTTTGCATCTAAAATCTTAAGTGACTATGTCTAAAATCTAAATTTACACATCTAAATTTATACGATACCAATGTCGTAAGTGTGTAAGTGTGTAGTGCTAGGGAATGAGTGGCACAGTCACTTAAGTCTGGGTCACTTGTCAACGGACGTTTCTGATCCATTAGGGCCTTGAGTTAAGTATGATTTAATTAGGGGTATAGTTGTCATTTAAGTTAGATTAGACCCTATATAATCCCTGTTGTAATTAGGGTTGTGTAGTATTGAAATAAAAAGACATGGCGGCGGCATGAAGAAGAGGCCGAACAACCCAGTTCAGATATCTCTCCAATGTTTAATGTATTTCGAATGATTCTTCGTAAAATCAACATGGTATCAGAGCCTCCCATGAAGATTTGATGACTCATTGGTGTCGTGTACCTGAAAAACACAAAGGTAAGTAAATCATACATGTTTTGAATAATTGGTACAGAAAAAATTGCAAGTTTGGTTGAATCTCGTTGAATCAGTCGTGAAACATATCAATTGCCATTGAATCAGTTGAAATAGCTGTGAAACATAGCATCTGCTGTTGGATAAATTTGAATCAGCGTGAAACACGTCAATATATTTTTGTCGTATACAAGATAGATTGCTTTTTCAAGGTATCGGGTGCAAGTGAGACTGAATCTTCACTGTATTTCAAGGACTGAAATCAAATCAGTCATAAGGCAGATTTATTGGATGTTCTTCACAGGCGTGGTGGACTGAAACTACATCAGTCATCGTGAGTCCTCTTGCATCACATGATTAGTAATCATCGGCAATGAGAAGCATTACGAATTAAGTCAGTATACATATCAGAAAAACGTCGTGAGTCTTTTTGCATCACATGATCAGTAATCATCTACAATGAGAAGCATTACAAATTGAGTCAGTACACATATCAGAAAAATGCATACACAAAACTGAATCAGTACTATATAGTTTTTTTTATCACAACTATTATCAATCTATTTGAAGAAGCTGTTTGTTCAAACAGAGGTGAATCAAAATGGAAGGAAGAACCATTATCATCTACATATGGAAACGATAAAAAATTGAAACCATTCCAGATTACAAACATCCGACTAGATGGAAGAAACTACAGGGAATGGGCAAGGTTTATTGAACTTGTATTAAGATATCAAGGGAATGCATCTATTATCAGACAAAGTTCACATCCTCTGGAGGGAAGCAGTGCAAATTATAAAAGATGGTCCAAAGATGCTCTTGTAAGCTCATGGTTAATCCAATCAATGGATCCTTCCATCAGTAAGACTTTTATATATATGGAATCAGCAGCTGAGATTTGGTCGGCAGTGGAAGAGGCTTACTCCAGACAAAGAAACATAGCGAAATAGTATGAGATTATTGAAAAAATAAGAAAATGCAAGTAAGGGACCAGATCAGTTAGTGAATACTATGGAAAACTATGAAAACTTTGGAATGAGCAGAGATATATTGTAGAAAATAAGTGTAGCCACTATATAAAAAAGAGAACAACTGAAGGAGAAATTCGAAAAGTATTTGATCTACTTTGGGGCATTTCATCAGAACACGAATCGATCAAGTTAAAATATTCTGAGCAAGGAAGAACTTCCATCTCTGGAGACAATATATTCACTCCTAGGGAAGAAGATCAAAAGAATTTAGAGAAAGGTGAGCATATACAAGTTGAGAAATCTGCATTCATTGGTAGATGACAGAGTAACAGTTACCAGAGAGGAAGAGACTCATTCAGAGGTAGAGGAAGAGGAAGGAATTAGAATTATGATGATAAGAGCAGATTACAGTGCACACATTGTGGAAAGAAAAGATACACAAGAGAGTATTGTTGGGAAATTATTGGAAAACCTCTTGAATATAAAGATTATGACAGAAAATCTACAGAATACAAAGATTATGGCAGTCATGCGACAACTGTATCTGAGAAGAAAGTAGAAGTGCATCCCATAGATGAAATGGCAGAGTTGAAGAAACAGATTGCCGAAATTGAAACACGTCTCAGGGATCAACCTTCAACCTCATCTTCAAAGGCAGAATTAAATCCTCCTACTTCCTACAGTATTAGTGGTGACTACTTTCTTAAAGATTCTACAGTTTTTTCTAATTGTATAATAGATTCAGGAGCTACTGATCATATGGTTGGAAACAAATCTAATCTCATGCAATATGAAATGACTTAACTCCTCAGTACGTAAAAGTAGCAAATGGTTCCTTGATTTCGATGGAAGGAAATGGAACAATTCAGAAAGACAATCTCAGGCTGAACTCAATGATATATATTCCAGAATTTCTAGTAAATCTACTTTCAGTAAGTTCATTGGTTAGAGATATGAATTGTACAGTTATTTTTTCTCCATATGGCTGTGTTTTTCAGAACTTGAAGACGGAAAAAACCTTTAGTCGTGGTGAACTGCGTAATGGATTATATATATTACTTGGAGATCAGACTTTCAGGCAGAAAAGAGCATTGGCAGCGTGCACTACTGAAGAAGAAATAAAAATTTGGCATAGTAGATCAGGACATTTACCTATTTCAAAATTAAGAGAGTTTGTTTCTTTTCTAATTCCTAGTGATGTGGTTATTCAGTGTGATAGTATGTCAGAGAGCAAAACATCATAGAGCTACTTTTCCAAGTAGTGAATCAAGATCAGTTGTTCCTTTTGAGTTGATACATTTTGATGTTTGGGGACCATGTGTGATACCTTCTATTGGAAATTTTAAGTACTGTGTTACTTTTATTGATGATTTTTCCAGACTTACATTTGTGTATCTCATGAAGTCAAAGTCAGAAATCTCTACAAGTTTTCTTCGAGTTCATAATCTCTTCAAGACTCAGTTTGGTTATACTGTTAAAACACTCAGATCATATAATGGTGGAGAATATTGTAATACTCAGTTTTTCAAATTTTTATGGCATCGCGAATTTTTCACCTAAATATCTTTGTGCCTATACCCACAATAAAATGGGGTTCTTTGAGTGCAAAAATAGACATCTTATTGAAACCACTAGGACCCCTTTTGCATCATGAGTCGTGTTCCTTAGTTTTTGGGGCGTGCGGTTCTCTCCTTTTCTTTATTTGATTAGCGTATGCCTGCTTACGTGCTTGATAACTTAGGGTACCTCGTTCTGTTTGTTCCCTCGCCGGCACTCTTTCTTCTCTTGCACCTACGTATCTTCGGGTCGACATGTTTGTCCTTGATGTCACTCTAGGTGCGATAAGTAATACCTTTCGCTCCATAAAATACCTTTTCATCGGATATGCTCCATCGGTCTCAAAGAAGGTATATCGGTATTTTAAATGTTTTTCTTAGCGTTACTTGGACTCTGCTTGGAATTGTCATATGTCTTCGGATCGTTACCTTTCTTTGAGAATATCAATGACATATATATTTTAAGAAATTCTCTTCGGGGGGGAGAGAAATAGTGAACTTTTCCTTTCTTGTCCCAGTGGTCCTTTGCTCTAATCTATTTTACCTTGGAACTCCTATTGGTTGTACGAGAAAATTAGAAACTGATAAGGAGACAAGGGTCGGACTTAAGTGGTCCTCGAAACGGGAAAAAATACGCACGGTCCACGACCAGGAGCTACGTTTACATACTCCAAAGAAATTTACAACGGCAAGCGAGACCAATCTATCATTTCATATCGGAGGTAGCAGGAGAGTTCCAGCGGTCCAACAAAAGTGTGGACTCCTCAAACCTTCAAGTAACACTAAGCTCTACATTTACCCATTTCTCACCTAGTATAGCCACTCTAGGAAAGGTTTAGAACTTCTCTCATTGCTCTTAGAAAAGGAACCTAAAGCAAATGCACATTGACAAGTCATCTCATTCGCCTCTTATATGTTTCCTACAAGTTAGCCTTCGTCTCAAAATCACGTTGAGCTTTCAGCCTCTAACTTGTCTTACGTATCTATGTGCTTAGAAACATACAAGAAAGCCTTATCCCGTCTAGATAAGTAGAGGTCCACAGTAGTGAATCTGAGGAAATGAGTGCACTTCGGAAAAATGGTACTTGGGAGGTTGTTGACTCTCCACTTCCTAGAAGTGAGATACAGTTGTATGTAGATGGGTTTTCCGCACCGATATAAGTATGCAAGAGGTAGATAGGACAGTGTGGAGACGGTATAAGGCTAAAGGCTAGTAGGCAAAAGGGTATACTCGAATATATGGGTGTGGATTACATGGGGAGACATTTGCACTTGTGGCAAAGATGGCCTACGGTCTGGGTCCATTTAGCTCTATGGCCGCTGTCCACTTTACTTACATGTCGCATGAGTTAATTTCATGTTAGAATGCTTTCCTACATGGTGATTTACGGAAGAAGAAGTTTACATGGAAACCACTAGGATTTGTTTCCCACTTGAAACAGCCTTTGGTAAGGTGTGTCATATCTAACTTAAAGGCCACTATATGGTCTAAAGCAATCTCCTAGAGCTTGGTTTGAAAGATTCTAGAGCTTGTTGTTACACAAATTTGGCTAGGACTCAAAAGTCGAGCTGATCCCATACCTGTCTTCTATCATGCATTTGATTCAGCAAGTTGATATCAGTCTCACGGTTTGCTTGTGTATGTAGATGACATTATTATATTAGGTGACCTGATCGGCGGTGTAGCTAAGCCGACTCTGAAAGAAGAATCTCTGTCATAGAGTGAGTTCAAAATGAAAGAGTTTGGCCCAGACTTCGAAAGTACTTTCTTGGAATTGAAGTTGCATAGTCCAAACAAATGTATATTTCATTAATAAAGGAAATATACTTCCTGCCGATCTTCTGAGAAAGAAATAGAGACTATCTGAAAGGTATAAAGTCGGTTGGGGGCAGTCGGTGTGAATGCCGTTGAGCGCAAACTGACCAAAGTTTGGAATGATGGTAGACGAGTTCCTAAGGTAGATAGATCGGAAGATATCAGACGGATTGGTTGGGAAGCTTAAGTATACTTGGCATTGTACGGACCCGGATCTCTCCGTATGATCATCGAGTGTTGTTAGCCAATTTCTGCATGACTCCAAGCCTTGAAACGACATTATAAGCGGTCGTGATGACTCGTGATTCTATGAGTATATTAAAGGGATTGCTCCGGGAAAGGGCGCACTACTATTACAGAAAGGAAAAACCTATCCATCGGAGTATTAGATACAAATATAACTATCTTGGCGGAGGTTCTCCCTCTTGATAGAGATCGACATCGGAGTTGTGTATATCGATTGGTGGAAATCGATGTAACATAGAGAGAGTAAGAAACAATAATGTGAGTAACGCAGGTCGAGTCACAGTGAGTTTCGAGTTATGACATAAGGAGTTTGTGAGTTGCTATGGATAGAAGATCATATTAGATAGTGAAACTAAAGCATGAAGCAGCCAGCAAACATTTTATGACAAGAAGTTAGCCATTAGCATTGCACGTAATGCGATTCAACATGACAAGATAAAACACATTGAGATTGATTATCATTTTATACGGGATAGTATATAAGCAAAAGAATTTCAGTTAGAACACGTGCAATCAGGACTCAATGTGCAGATATGTTTATGAAAGCAGTCACCAGAGATCTACTTCAGAGATTGCAGTAAGTTGGTTGTAACATCTATCTTTCACCCAACTTAAGGGGGAGTGATAATGTCATAGTAGTTAATGTCATGTGTAAGTGTAAGTGTAAGTGTATAGTGCTAGGGAATGAGTGGCATAGTCACTTAAGGCTGGGTCAGTATGGGTCACTTGTAAACGGACCTAAGGCCTTGAGTTAAGTATGATTTAATTAGGGGTATAGTTGTCATTTAAGTTAGATTAGACCCTATATAATCTCTGCTGTAATTAGGGTTGTGTAGTATTGAAATAAAAAGACATATGGTGGCGGCATCAAGAAGAGGCCGAACAACCCAATTCAGATATCTCTCCAATGTTTAATGTATTTCGAATGATTCTTCGTAAAATCAACAGCCACTACAAGTGGATAGCAAAAGAGTGTGATTCATTCGACAAATTCCAACCTCTATATCCATCTCCTTTCAGATATGTTTGAATTTTTCGAAACTCCATAGACATAGTGAAGAGGTTGGGGTTCAACAAGTATCTTAACTTGTAGCAAGTGCTCATGCCTATATGCAAACCCTGAGTTAAGAATAATGAATACCTTCTCCATCGTGTCATAAAAATATTAATAGCATATTCATATACATGTTATAAAATCATTTCTCTATTATACTCTAAATTCATTAGAAACCGCAAGAGTAATTTGATAAAGCCTCACATTCCTATTCTAAGCAATCCAATTTAATGCTTAATCATATTCATATTACGAAACAACTTTTAACATTCATCAAGCAATCCATAACTGTGATGCAACTTCTGACTACCCCTTAATTAGTAACCTTGATTAGTGTTGTTCGACGCGTATCGTATTGTGTATACGATACGTATCGTATTGTGTATACGATACGTATCGTATCGTAGTGTATCATACTTTAACATTAAAAAATTAGTAAAAATGTAAAAAAATCAGAAAAAATTATAAAAAAACCCCAAAAAAGAAAAAATTAGAAGAAATCTGATAATTGCAAAGAATCCATATAATGCAAAGTTTAATGCATATTGATCATTCACCATTCAACAATTGAAAAAAATTTGCATATTTTGAAGCAAAAAATGAAATACATTTTTATTTACATATTATAATCAAGGTCATCAACTAGTCAAGGTTACTAATTAAGGGGTAGTCAGAAGTAATTTGTGTTCCCCGGGCGAGGTCTATCTCCATGGTGGCGAATATTGACTGGTCATTTTGCCACCTTGTGTCTCGGAAGACTACTAAGGCTTGAGTGCCTTCGTCTCTCCGATGGAGTATCTCTGGAGTCGGACATGCGCTAGTCCGATGTGTATGAAGCGGAAACCGCTTCTCTGCAGCTCTCTGAAACTGCTAGGCTGTATGAACTGACGATCCACTTGTTGGTTATCCAAACAGCTAATAGCTTCTTCAGATAGATGTTGATAGACACGATGTTGATCTGTGTCCCTTTGAGAGCTCTATAGGACTTCGACGGGAACCATGTTGGCTCGGTCCCGCAATGATTTTTGCAGCTGCTGTTCCGGCTGCAAGTGCTGTTCCAAGATTTCCTGTCTTGGGCTGCGGTGCAAGATCTGGTTGATTCGGCGGGAGGCGTTGTGCCTCCTCCTCTGATTGGTACGGTAGTCCCGAATTTGGTCTTGGAACTCCATTGTAGTAGATGTTGAGGTAGAAGGAGTATCAGCAGAGATGGTAGGTCTGGAATCCATACTTTAAGTTGTTCTTGCTTTCTTTCGCTCGTCTGCTAATATCTTGTAGGGGTCTCTGTAGACCTTGAGCTTTCCTCTTTGTTCCTTCTTACCAAGTGATAAGGACTGAAACTTCTTTGTCAGTTCGTCTAGGGATCCTGAGAGATCCTCTTCCTTTTTCTCAATAACTGAACTAGAAGTTTTGATGGCTGCGATGTCTGTCTGGATTGCAGCGATCTTCAGTCGGATGTCTGCTATGTCAGCAGCAAGTTGGTCTTGCTGGTTTGAAGCTTGGGTTAGCAGATGTAGAATAGTATTGTTTTGCTTGCCAAGGGAGACAAGCGCGATGCCTTCAGTAGTGAATGAAGCAGGTGAAACGTAGGCAATTGATGGGGGGTTTATAAGATTGGTAGCTTCTAATGCTCTCTTGACACACGGATTATTGGCTCCCTTAGCACTTCCCCGAAGGGCGGGTTCGGTCGCTCTTTGGTGTAACGCCTGGAAGTTCTTCCAAGAGGGGAAGACTTCGTTGTCAGATCGTAAGATACCAAATGGAAAACGGGCTCTGATACCAAACAATAAAAATCATGCGGAAAGGTGACGGAAGACAAACCACAGAAACCAGGTGCAAAGAAGATGGTACTTCTAATTGCAAAATGAAAATATATTAAGACTGACCTTATAAGACACTGAAATACTAAGAGCAGGAGAAGGCGTTTTGCTTGAACTTCCCGATGCTCTTTAGAATAGCATATGACTCTATTTATAGAGACGAGAGGCTGTACTGCAGTGCAGTACACTGACGCAGTACACTGTACTGCTGGTAGTACAACGACAAATAGACTGACGCAGTACACTGTACTGCTAGGTAGTACAACGACAAACAACTGGGGTCTACAGGACCGAAAGTAAAAAAAGCTGGCACATGCGCCAAAAAGACGAATATTCGTGCGCAGACGAATTATTATAAAAGGACAATTTCAGGGTCCACACGCTTCCAAAGGGGTCCACTTGCTTTATACGGTTGTCTTGGATTTCTTTGAGTAATTTCTTTAAACCAGCTGTAAAGCGATGCAGTTTATCCACTACTGCTTTGGTGATTCCCTTCATGTCTCCCCAGAAGTTATCTTTTGTGGCACATGTCGTGCAGATTAGGTGTTTTATCTTCTGTATGTCCAATAGAGAAGATAGTTCACTTTGTGCTCGTTCACAAATGATATTTTCTAGACGGTTGAGTTCTTGACCCAGGTTGATGTATTCCTGGAAGGAGATCCCTTTGTAGGGGCTTGTGCTTCCCCAATGTCGTGCAATTTCAGTGTAGCGCCTTTTGACTGTCTCTCTATATTGGTCAAGGAGCATAGAACTTGGTTGCACAGATTGAGGACTTTCTTGTTCATTTTGGGATTGGTTGCTGGTCGAGTCTGCCATTCCTATACAAAATCACAAAACACATTAATTAAATGGAGCTTCTCTGGTGGCAGCTCTGCCCTACAGAGTAGGGCTGTGATCATGCGAGATAGGGCATCCGCAAGAGTGTTATCCTTGCCGTCTATATGTTCAAAAATGACATTGATGCCGAGACCAGTAATGAAGTCCACGAAAGTGATCCACCTGACCCTAGAGGGTTTATTAACGTTCGACTTGTTGAAGAAGCTAATTATAGCTTAACAGTCGGTGCGAATAAGGATTTCCTTCTGTTCCAGGTAGTAAAGCTTTAAGCTTTCCAGTGAGTTCATAACCGCATGTATTTCTGCATCTATTGAAGATTTTGGCGGTTCAAACTTTCCACTGGCATAGGCACACGGCCTTTCCATTGATCAGGGTTCAAACTTTCCACTGGCATAGGCACACCAAAGCAGTAGTGGATAAACTGCATCGCTTTACAGCTGGTTTAAAGAAATTACTCAAAGAAATCCAAGACATAACCGTATAAAGCAAGTGGACCCCTTTGGAAGCGTGTGGACCCTGAAATTGTCCTTTTATAATAATTCGTCTGCGCACGAATATTCGTCCTTTTGGCACATGTACCAGCTTTTTTTTACTTTCGGTCCTGTAGACCCTAGTTGTTTGTCGTTGTACTACCTAGCAGTACAGTGTACTGCGTCAGTCTATTTGTCGTTGTACTACCAGCAGTACAGTGTACTGTGTCAGTGTACTGCGTCAGTGTACTGCACTGCAATACAGCCTCTCGTCTCTATAAATAGAGTCATATGCTATTGTAAAGATCATCAGGAAGTTCTAGCAAAACGCCTTCTCCTGCTCTCAGTATTTTAGTGTCTTGTAAGGTCAGTCTTAATATATTTTCATTTTGCAATTAGAAGTACCATCTTCTTTGCACCTGGTTTCTGTGGTTTGTCTTCCGTCACCTTTCCGCATGATTTTTATTGTTTGGTATCAGAGCCCGTTTTCCATTTGGTATCTTACGATCTGACAACGAAGTCTTCTCCTCTTGGAAGAACTTCCAGGCGTTACACCAAAGAGCGATTGAACCCGCCCTTCGGGAAAATGCTAAGGGAGCTTGGAACTGGGTATACTGTCCGTATACTTTTCGCCTTGGATCTAAGGTTACTGTGTTGTAGAAGTTTTTGAAAAGACTATCCTAAGTTCTGTTTGCTATAGAACGCATCCAGGGGAAAGGGAGAGGCAAAGGGTAAGTCCTCAGAAGCCTGAGTACTATAGTGGTGTCTCTGTTTCAAACAACCTCAGGAAACATCTTTGATTAAACCAAGCAGCCTAGCAAACCTGCGTCCCAAGGTATTTAGTATCTCCTTCCTATATGTCCCATACCCCTTCTAGCAATAGTGTCCCGGTCACCCTTACCAATAATCCGTGTGTCAAGAGAGCATTAGAAGCTACCAATCTTATAAACCCCCCATCAATTGCCTACGTTTCACCTGCTTCATTCACTACTGAAGGCATCGCGCTTGTCTCCCTTGGCAAGCAAAAAAATACTATTCTACATCTGCTAACCCAAGCTTCAAACCAGCAAGACCAACTTGCTGCTGACATAGCAGACATCCGACTGAAGATCGCTGCAATTCAGACAGACATCGCAGCCATTAAAACTTCTAGTTCAGTTACTGAGAAAAAGGAAGAGGATCTCTCAGGATCCCTAGACGAACTGATAAAGAAGTTTCAGTCCTTATCACTTGGTAAGAAGGAACAAAGAGGAAAGCTCAAGGTCTACAGAGACCCCTACAAGATATTAGCAGACGAGCGAAAGAAAGCAAGAACTTAAAGTATGGATTCCAGACCTACCATCTCTGCTGATACTCCTTCTACCTCAACATCTACTACAATGGAGTTCCAAGACCAAATTCGGGACTACCGTACCAATCAGAGGAGGAGGCACAACGCCTCCCGCCGAATCAACCAGATCTTGCACCGCAGCCCAAGACAGGAAATCTTGGAACAACACTTGCAGCCGGAACAGCAGCTGCAAAAATCATTGCGGGACCGAGCCAACATGGTTCCCGCCGAAGTCCTATACAGCTCTCGAAGGGACACAGATCAACATCGTGTCTATCAACATCTATCTGAAGAAGCTATTAGCTGTTTGGATGACCAACAAGTGGATCGTCAGTTCATACAGCCTAGCAGTTTCAGAGAGCTGCAGAGAAGCGGTTTCCGCTTCATACACATCGGACTAGCGCATGTCCGACTCCAGAGATACTCCATTGGAGAGACGAAGGCACTCAAGCCTTAGTAGTCTTCCGAGACACAAGGTGACAAAATGACCAGTCAATAAGGCAACTCTGCAAATTGTTGCCACTCATATGAGGAGAACATTCTCTTTCAGGCTTGCTTATGTCTCACAATGCTCTGTACAAATAAGAAATTAGTTGCAAACCGAATTACAGCTATACGAAGAAGCTCTGCACTGTTAGTATATCTCCTCATCATACATAATACAAAGGAATGGTTGTAGATAAATTTGGTGATATCTTGGCAACACTCAGTTGCTGCCTTTATCTCATCCATCTCACCAATATCGTCATGGATGAGATCTAATCAATGAGTTGCTCATGGTGTCCAATAGAAAGTCCCATAAGTATATGCTAACTTCTTCCCAGTTGTTTTATAGTTAACTGCATTATTTGTAATGAATTGGACTACATTTTCTCAGTGTTATTCGTATCGTACCGTACCGTATGATACGGTGCGATATGTACACAATACGATACAGTCTAATGTATCGTAAAACACAAGTTATCATACCGTATCGTGCGATAAAACAAGTATATGCTAACTTCTTCCCTGTATTGTTATTCTTCTCTCTTTAGACCTCTCCAAGCTCCCTAAGACTCTTTAGTAAGAACCGTTCTTCGCCTCCTTGGTGTTCAAGGCTCCAAAAACGTGCTCTACGGTGTCCGTGCAAGCCTTTTATCTCGGATTTAGATATGTTTTTAGTATTTTTCTTTATTTTTTCCTTTTTATTTGTTAATTTTTTTTGTTTATTTGTATTTTTTATTTTTTGAATGACAAAATATGAAGTTATTAAGTGTGTGGATATGATTTTTATTGCATTCATAAAGTAGGAGGCACTCTATTTGAGTGTTATTTGATGATTCTGGATTTACGAAGCACTTTTATTTTTAGGTTTTTTATTGAATTAAAGTACTAAATTGAGATGGCAGGAAGGGGTCTTAGAGACTCCCATTATCATTTTGATGATCGAGTATGGTAGTGGGGTACACCAGTTGAGGGCTCTAGATTAAAGATCAATGCAGCACGTCGCTAGGCGGGGACGCCCCAAAGCAATGCTCATAATTTTTGTAATCCATGTTGTAAAATCCGACGAAGTTTTATGCTGGCTGTCGGAAGCCTAACACAACCCTCCTCCTTTATCCGGGCTTGGGACTGGCAATGCAAGGATGATCCCCTACATGATTTCAAAATCATGTTATCATTTGTACTTCATTCATCATTTGACTTTACACACTATTATAAGCATTCCAAATTACTTCAAGGATCAACTGGACTCTGACAATTCTAATAATCATGATCTTAACTATTCTAATATTCAAATATCATCAAGCTATGATTTGATACTAAATTTGTCACGACCCAAGTCGTGATCCCTACCGAACGGTCAACGCTCTTTTGATCCATCCACTATTTACAGTCGTTCTTCCAGCCAATCAAACATGCTAACTGCTTCCTCTCCCTCAGACAAACATTTTCCCTCAAAAAGCCTCTGCCCATGACCCATGATTTGGCCGGGAAATTCAAAACACAACAATAAAGGGGTTCTTACCTCAAAATCCGATGAAAATCCAGCTGCCCTCATGACTTTTTGATTGACTTCTATCGCCCTCGTTGAGCTTGGTCTTCCCCCCCTTCATGGCAAGGTACTGTTGTTGCCTTGGGGGCGTTAGCCAGGAGCGCCCACCAAGCAGCTCCATGGCACCTGGGCAGGAGGTGCCTGTATACAGGTCTGGATCTGGCCCAAACTGTCTGACTCGCCTCGGATACCACACACGATGTATCATAATTTTAAATTAGTATCATCATTTTAATTATGGTATCATTTCTACATGTTGATAATTGACTGCCAAATACTCATCTCCATCAAGCATTGTTGCGTGCAAATTTAGACATGCTTTTCAATTGTTAGTAGTATTTTTTCACACAGAACATCTGATGCACCTTTCCTATCACGGCTCCATCAATCCCCCAATCTTGTTGGATCCGTAATCCTACCAGTCCATTTGATACTTATTGCTACCAACCAGGAATTAATGTCTGTGAAGAGGCAGATATCATGGTATATCTCATCTGAATATGAATCTTGTGTTAGTTTTCGTTTTCATTTTTCATGTCCACACGATTCGTATCACCTTTTCTCTTTAGTTTTATTCCTTCCTCTCAACCTTCTGGCTGCATCTTCTGATACACATTTTTAAAATGGAGATCTCTGTTTTTCTCTACATAAGTTGCGGTATTGTTTTTGGATGTGCTTGTCTTGCAATTGAGGCTTATCCTGTAACCTCCTCGGCATTTACAGCATCAAAATTGTGTTGTAATTCATTTACCTTTTTCGTGTGTCGTAGGTTGAGAGGAACATAGAGTTTGTGCAGAAGAAAAGAGATGAAGTTTCCTTTAGTCCTAATGATCAAGCATCCAGTGAAAAATTTCTCCAGGTCATTCTCTAAAATGAAACATTCTCTAAGTCCACGTCTTCTTGCACTCCTTTCTTTTTTATAATTGTGCAATATATCTTGATCCTGTTTGTTTCAAATTTCTTGTAGGATGAAAAGAGAAAAGGCACCGCTCCTTTCCACAAGTATCATATGAATATGCTTCAGGCGTCTCTTTCTAAGAATGCGAAGAATGATTCAAGGTGGTAGCTTGACCTTTATCATAATGATCAAATAACTAATTACTTTGCCGCCGTCATAGTGGTTGATGAAGAACGTTATCTGTGATATGGTAATATGGAATATCACTTTTGAATTGGTACGATTTAGGTACCTATATCATTTTTGCCCATTTGCCATCGCATATCTCACTGTATCAGAAAATATTGTATCATATCATCCTAGTGTGTCGTACAGTGTTGCTTATTATATATACATTTCCCATACCTTTTCCTTTATTAAATGAAGAAATGGAGTATCGTACTTTATCATATGATACAGTATACTTATCATATATCGGTATCCTATTTATCGATCTGATACTTTACAACATTTCTAATTTCTAACCATCTTTTGGCAGCATTTTGGAAGTGCCAGCCTCTGATATTGCGAAAGTTAACCACCTTGGAAATGGAAAATCGAGCTTGAAGAAAGTGGCAGAGAATTTAAATTCTAGGAGTAAAAAGAGGAAGAAACATTGAATCCCCCTATACATTTGTAATTCTTGCAGGCCTTTTGTTGTTATGTATTTAAGTCAATGACCAGGTCAGTTCATTGGATTACAATGTTTTTGGTACATGCCAAACAAGCTATTGAGGGCTTGTACTGGAGAAATGCTACTAGTGAGATGGTCTGTGCTTACTACAAGTGACTCCTCTTTTAACCGATAGTCTGCTGAAATACAGGATTGTTATTCCTGCTGATAAATGGTTCTGTTAGTGAGCCTTAGCAGTTGGTTGTTTCATCCAAGCTGTGTATGACCTCAGATGAGCAGCCATGATTGAAACAAGATTAACGTGATATTTGCTTGTTAAAGTCAAAGCCTATTCAGCTTAATACCAAAACCAATGTTTTTCTCAAACTAAGTAGTGTCAACTACATGGATTCTCAATTTTGTGGCATATTAGAATTTAACTCCAAAAGAGCAAGATCATACAAGGCTTGGTCTTGCTTTGTGTACAGCTTATTTGGTTTATGCAGGTCAATGAAATTAACGAGTGATCTTGTTATGAGCTTCATGAAACCATGTATAAGCAGTTCAGTTCATCTCCCAACCATTGTACTGGGATAACACAAGCTAAATTTTACTGAAGAACTCCTGGGAAGATACAACACTTATATTTATACTCGTTAGCTAAACTAGGATAACACAGACTAAAGTTTGTGATAAAACTATTGGGAATATCATCACTCCACATATTGGGTAGAATCACCATCTACTCAGTCAAAAGTTTCATTTAAGGACGTATTTAAATTATGAAAGCAAGCATGCAAAGGTCCTTTGATAAGTAACAAGTCGACGCTATAACTGAAATCGAAACCAAAAACCAGAACCAACTCCCTCTTTGGAAGTGTCCAACGTTGGAAACCATGCACCTCTCAAAGAACTTTAGATTTTTTTTCAAATTTCTGAACCACCTCAAGCATGGCATGTCTCTTTATTTTATCATCTAGGGTTATATCAGACTTTTTCGGTACTTTGTAGTTCGCGTTTACGTCGGGATTGGAACTAGCACAAGGAAGTTCCGGATCCGCCAGAGTTGTCCCCGACGCAAACGGTGGTAGTGGGTTTTGGTACGGGCCGGTAGGAATCAAACCCGAGCCATATAATGCAACCCTTCCCGACTAGGAGAGGTCGCTTTGGCGCGCGATTCCAGAAGGGTCAGGGCGCGAAATCGTGAGGGGAGGAAGCCGTAGAAAGGAGTCAACAACTGCGAGCCGGTTGATTCGATTGGACTGCTCTTTGATACTTCGAGAAAATTTGAAATAGATGGAAGTCCTGCTGGAAGAGACGAATCGTCGTCATCCGGCGTCGATCAGGATGGTGACCTGGCTATCTTCTTCTCTCAGCTTCGGCTCCTCTGTACCGAAGTCATGGACCTCTTACAGAATCCAAAAGGGAGGAGCAGCGACTCTCTTGTCGCCCTCACTGAGTTCATCTGCCGATCGTCGCTGACTCATCTGCAATCTTGCTTTGAGTAAGTTTTTTCCTGGCTTCGTTTTCTGAAACGAGGGACTTCTGTGGGAGAAGTATTGGTTCCGGGAAGCATAATTCCAGAAATAATATTTCTCGGGTTCAGCTTACTTCCGCATAGCGGACGCATCCTAGCTGTGTACTTGTTTTGAACTTTGGTATAGTGGGGCTTTTGATTGGAAATTATGGCGTATGAGAGAGATTTTTGCTCAGTTTAGGGTGTATTTGGCAACGTGCGCATCCTTTTTCATCTCTTAGGACATATTTGGATGAAAATCGAGGAATTGTCCGTGGCTTTCACTTCTTGAGGAAAAAGAACTTGATTTTCGAAGTTCTGCGCATGCGGTGGATTAAGAAGATTTCTCACTATCTGATTTTTAACTATCATAGGTTGCCAGTAGAACACCTCGATACATGTTTTTCCTACATTTCCGTGTGCCAAATGCTTGGATACGTGGACGTGTTAAAAAAGGCCTTACGAGTGAGGAGGTCTGATAGGAGATTCCATGTTATGCAAGAGAATTGGCCAGTTTTCCAATTATTTTGCCTTCAGGGTTCTAACGCTAAGCATATTGAAGTTGAACGATGTCATCTTCCGTTATGCGTGGCTACCTCAACGGTTCTCTATTAACGTGCCCTTGAAATTCCAGTGTCCCTTGTGTGGCTATAGGTTACCTCTTCTTCAACTTTTTATTTCTCTTAGTTGCTTGACTGTTACCACTGTCTTCCTGCATTTTATTAGTTAAAGAACTTTTGGCATTTCCAAAAGACAACCAGTACTCCTCTGGTGGTGGTGGTGGTGGTGTGTGTGTGTGTGTGTGGGGGGGGGGGGATATCTTGACAAATTAAGTATCTTTTTGGAGAACTATTGGGAAGATACAGGAACAAATTGTTTCCATGAGGTGGATTTTGTGTTAGGACTGCGACAATTTAAAAGACTGATTCTTTTGTTGTTCCGAATAAAATGTTGGGCAATATATGCAAATTCAGTAAGTTTGATTGTGTGACTGTTTCTTGGATTCAGATTTTGTCATTTGTAAAGTAAGCTCAGTGTCAAAATTTCCTATTTTTTGTATTGGTGATAGTATCATGACTTTCTGCATGTAAATCTCATCATGCAGCTACATCTTGCTTCCTTTGCTGCTGCTTCTTGATGGTGCTGTAGGATGCCGAGCTGAAAGAAGAGTTGATGATGAGAAGAAACATTCAGTACCTAGCAGCACCCCGCATGTTGTCAGTGACAATATTGCTGAAAGCTTGTTACTCTGTCTGGAGGAACTCATGAAGAAATGCCATCTCGGATCTGTGGACCAGGTAATTTCTGTGTGGGAAGTGGCATTTCTGTGTACTTAAAGTAATTACACGTTAGGCAATCTAAACAAGAAAATCCAGAAAACACTTAATGCAGAAATGAATTTGTTAAGTTTGAAGCATTGCCAATTTTAAATATAGTGTCCAAGTAATTGCCTAAAGAATAAAAACTGATACTTAAACTAGTCATTAAGGATTTCTAAAAGGGTGAGTTTCTCTTTTCATTTTTTTCATTTTGTTGCCACTATATGATTTTTAATAACACAACCTGGAGACTGAACTTGAATATCCAGCGCCTGATTATTGAGAAGTCAAAACTTCGTGGAGTCAAATGGTGTTTATTTTATAAGTAATAGGTTTATGAGGGATTTATTGATTTAGGGACCACCTTTTAGAGTTCCTTGTTGATTAAATCATTAAATATGTATCATTAGTCATTGCATGTTTTGAGATGTAGATGCTAGTGCATTCGGTGGTGGATTGCCATTCTCCAACATGTAAGGTTTCTTGGTCTCAACTCAACAACTGAGTGAATTTTGTGAATCCGTGTGATTGTTCCCCTGGCTTTTAAGATTCATATGAAGCTCTTGCTTATATGAACTATGAAGCGCCAGCAATAAAAGTAGGAAATTTTAAGGCAATTCAGTCTTAGGACTTGAAGATGTGGAGATTTTTATTTCATACATTCTGTGCACTTCATTGAAGCTGTAACCATATTAATTTACTACATACTTGTGTTTCTTGAAAAATGTGCGAACCTACTATGTGGCTTAAGTAGTGTATGGTAATGTTGTTGAACAATTACAATTTTACCCTGTGCATGATAAGGACTGTGGTCTTTGGATCAAATTCCAAATCAATGCACCTCTAAATATTAAAACCTTGTTTTTACTCTACTGGTGGTTTCAATATGTTTACATGTATTTCATGTCCAGTTTCAAATATACTGATTGGATATGATTCAATTCTGTGGGTTCTTGAGAGGTAGGTTCCGATATTGCACAATGACCTGAGCTTGGAAACCCATGGATTAGCTTCCAGGTGGATCAGCGGTCTAAAGTATTCTGGGTTTGTGTTGAAGTCGGTTAAAAGCTTGTTAAATTGTTATTTAGAGAGTGCATCAGTTAAAAGCTTGTTAAATTGTTATTTAGGTCTCTCTCTCTCTCTCTCCGCTCTTTCCTGGAGGTGCAACAATGGGGAAGCTTTTAATCATTGTCCCAAGTTCCCAGTTGCATAAAAACTTTGAAACAAAAAAAGGCACCCAAGTAACAAAAAATATTTGCAGGACAACAACAAACTATGAATTATCTAGAATTTTCAACGCTTCCATATGTTGCATCATTCACGTTTTCACTGTTGTGCCCTATGCATGGGATGGGCATTTGACATAATTGTAGACATTTGCTCAAAAGAGATTGAACTTTTGTGTAAAATAAAAGTGGCGTGAAGTATTTGTGCAAGGTTGCCCATTGTTCATCTACAAGAAATTTATAGAATAGAGATATTAGTCTTAGTATGTATCTAGTTAGCATTATCTCATGAATTGTAGATTTTCTGGATTCATAATTTTTTTCATTTTTAATATTTTACAATCGTTGGATCATGCACTGGGCAGGGCTAGCTACCTAGCCCTGTGCATGAGCAAGGGTAGGCCAAGGGCAAATAATTATTAACTTTTGTGAGTCTCGTAAGAACATATCTTCAGTAAAAGGAGTGTAATTGAAAATTATTTTTCAGTCCCTGTTCAGGTTCTTGTTTTGGTTTCTCCTTTTTTTCATTGTTACTTTGTTTCTTTGTCTAGGTTGAAGCAGTTAAAAGTTGACTGCCCTGATGTTTTAGGTCTGATTTTGCAGATGGTGATGCTGTTGAAGAAACTGGCAGCTGGTTGTATGCTTTCAGCATCTGAAGCTTCTGAAGAGTTTCGTGGGGGAATAGTCTTGTGTCTGAAAGCACTACTTCTGCATCTGAATCCATGCCCCATTGCAAGTTGCAGCTGCAAGTTGGCACCAGGATTGCCTTTCTTCTCCACAAAATCAAGCTTGGGGGTGCAGGTTGGTGATCTTTCCTCTCAGCCATCAGAATGCTTGATATTGTTTCTGATGTACCTCTTTATTTATATGTCTATCTCTAAATACCATTCTTTATCTGAATTTAACTATCAATTCTGATGCCCCAAGTCTTTGCCTGGTGTTCATAAGGGGAAGTCACATCAGTGGAGGTTTGGGAATATTAAATCGGATCAAGTTGGTTATGATAGGGATTCTGGATTCCAGTATTAGTTTAGACCTGCATAGTAGTATTTCTATGGAAACTCTGCCAACTGCAGATCAGAATATCAAACTATCACCTTATCAAAACATATGTATGTCATAATTGTACCTATAGTAAATTGATCTCATGATTCATGTTGCATTTGCTCTAAAGCCAACTGGTACCCCAATGCAGTTGATATGGAACACATGAAAAGAAAGTCTAATCTGCCTAACTGACCTTCCTATAAATTAGATTGCAGAGACTGAAGCGTCAAGAGGACATCATGGAAGTGGAAAACTACGGGCTGAAGCTTATCTGACCCTCCGCAGACTCATTGCCAAGGTATTCAAGTGTTATTTTCCCATGGAAATCCTTTGCGTTGCCTGGTTGTTGCTTTGAAACAAAACTGTCCTTTAAGTATTTCCTTCAGAGGCTGTTTGTAAACAAAACTGGGTTGTAAGACCAAGGCCATTTACTATATGATATAACGTTCTATTGCAAATGGCCTGACTTCTACCGTTATCTTGCATATCACGTGATAGATGGGTGTACCATAGACATATAATAGCGCATTATAGCTGTAATGCAGGTTCTTTTGGGCGGCAATACTTTAATATTTTTCAAGACAAATGTATGATTTCTGCTGTGCACTATGACACATCTTACCATTGCCCTTAACTGAGATGTGCTAATTACACTACTTACAACAGTGAAACGACTTGTTATGTTATTCTAACTTCCTTGTTCGCGTTTTGGAATATGGTTATGCCTGCACATTGTCAGTGCTTTTAAGTTTTATGAAATGGTCTACGTGAAATGCCCAATATGCCTTTTGTAGGCTTGCAATGGATCGTAAGACTGAATTTGTTTTGTAGGTCGGTACAGCTGATGCAATGGCCTTTTTCCTACCAGGCATTGTTAGCCGCTTTGGAAAAGCCCTGCATATCTCTAAGACAATGATCAGTGGTGCTGCTGGAAGTGCGGACAGTCTGGAACATGCAATATATGGATTGGTTGAATTTCTAGTGACAACCTTTGGGGATGAGGCAAATCTACATGGCTTAGGCATCACTTCACAAGATCTTATGCGTTCTCATTTAAAGAGAAATCAATCTTCTCAATCAGTTCTGGATGCACTCCGTCAGTTGCCTGGAACGCATCAATCAGTGAATGCGCTTAGCGCAACTGACCATAACCCTGAGAGTATTACTGGTACTTTTCCACCAAAAACTGAATTTCAAGTGAAAAGTGCTAATGGTTCTCTGTTTGTGGACCGTACCAAGGATTGGATTGATAGAACTTCCGAACATGTGGATAAACTGCTTTCTGCAACATTTCCTCATGTAATTTTCTGTCTGATGTTCCCTTATGTTTTGCTGATAACATGGGGGCATTGTGCCTATCCATTCTTTTTCTTTTTTTAGTCTAAACTTCCATGCCCTTATCATATGATGTCATGTGGTAAATCAACTTTGTATTAACTATGCAACTAAGGTGAGATTGGCGCTCGTAGATGCTGTACATGGATTACTGACGAAGTGCATCTTCACCTTGAAAAGTAGCAAGTTGATGCTGCTGGTAAGTAGATTGCCTTTTGCTGCAGCTGTTTGTAGATATTTTGATTTGTCTGCAACTATCTAGATAGTTTAGAACCGTTCAACTGCTTATGCGAGATTCCATGCATGTTTCTGAAGGAGGTTTTCTTTTCGTAACTAACTGTTACTAGTTTGCAACAATTGTTATTTCTTAATTTCTTAGAGTTCTAAGGAGGGATGTCTTTGTACCTAATTTGGTGCTTTATTTATGGGGGTATTTTTGAGACCACAGAGTGCGTTGCATCACTATGCGTTCACTGTCACGGTGGCTACTTAAGTGGAAATGAAACTTGTTGTCCATACAGTTCTGAGCAAATGGAAAAATAGTTTATCGTTTCATGTTAAGAGTAGAATGAACTATGCTGTTTGTAAAACAGTGTGCTATGAAACTGGTTCAGGCAGTTGAGTTGACTGTTCAAGCTTGTCTTATTGAAATAGTAGGGGCCCAGGTTCGCTTCAAGCCTGGTTCTTATTGCATGGTTCACACATTCTGCTCTATTTCTGGTAGGGTTGGATAACCCGACCCCTTCTTTTGAAAACCCAAAGCAAAATAATCGTAGGACTTGTAATGTTTCTGTAGTATCTTTGAATGAATTAACTTACATGCCTGTCCTTCAGCAGGGTACACAGAAATGATCTATGGGATAGCACCTTATCACATCTTTAATAAGAAATAATTTGCCCTAATAAAATCTTACCAAAAAATTGATCAAACTGTGGTGTACTACATAGGTTGCCGCTGCAAAAAGCTACGAGACTAAATTTAAGTGACAAAATGATCGATAATGTAGGACGTATTAACACATTGCACAAAAATATGGCTAATCGCAAGTCTTCCTGTATGTGTCAATTTGATTGAAGACCTTAGTGTGCTCGGTTGATGCTATCTTTATGATGATTATGGTGAGCACCAGGTTCCATACTTGTTTCATTTACCTATGAGGTGATGTTCTATTTCTGCTGTTAGTTTTGGTTGTAACTTACACTGTTGTTTAGTGTGGCATTTTCTATTGAATGGGACATTAATTTCCTATATAAATTGCGGGAATGCTTATACGTTTTGGTTTGCGATGACGCTACCCTTGTGGCATCAGCAGCTCAGGAGTACCTTGAAATTCTGATGCTGGATAAGAAATATCTTGAAGAGGAAGACATTGCTGATACTTTTGACAGGTCTCTCCTCTGTGTTGTGTGTGTCTGTACGCACTTGTGTTTGTGTGTGGTGTTTCTTTTGGGGAGGGAGGTACGATCTTAGATGTGCATGTTCTTCTCTGCCTGATCTCAGCTGCTATATTTGCTCTACAGACTCATTAGCCAACTTCCAGCAGTGGTGCTGGGAAATGAAGATGTAATCGCAGTGTTGCATGCTCAGCGGTTACTTGCCGCTGTCTATTATGCTGGTCCTCATCGTGTTGTCAATCATATTCTTCGTTCCCAAGTAAGCGTTTTGCTGCTTCTGTTATGTTACTTGTGGATGTTGCTCTAATCAGTGTGCTCAGAATTTCTAGCTTCATGAAGGTCGCCCAATTGTGCACATTTTAATCTTCCATTACCATAACTTATAAGGGCGGGTACTATCAATCATTTTGATCTACTAATGATTGTGCACTAGTAAATTATCAAAATTCTATGCCCATGTGTTGTTTATTTAGAAGTTTAAAATGGTTATTTTTTAAGAAACAAAACAAATGAAAACTACTCCACTAGGGACTCTTTAGATACTGAACTTTGGTCAGAACGGATTGATGAAGAATTTAAGCCAACTTCCACACTTCTTGTATCCTGTGATCTTCACATGCCTTCGGTTTATGTTATTCTCTTTGATAGAGGCAAGTGATTTAAGAAAGAAAATTACGATGCATGTGCTTTGTACTCTGCTTATTTAATGATGCATGCCAAGATTGAGGAAAATTATGGTGATGATAATGTAGTTATCCTCAGAAATCTTATTTGAAAGGCAGGAGTAAGAGCGTTAAAGGCCCAGGATGCCTTCAGAAGAGCTAAAAGGGCAATTGGCTCCAATTATCTGCATTGCATGTTTGACTATGTGCTTCGTTGATGAATCCTACTACCCATGTTGTTAACCTTGTTTTAACCATTACAACAACAACAACAACAACAACAACAACTAAGCCTTTTCCCATACTAGACGGGGTTAGCTACATGGATTCTTTGTTTCCACATAGCCCTATCATGTGCCATGTTAGCAGTTAACTCACAATAAGCTAGATCATTCTTTATTGTTTCTTTCCAACACTTTTGTGGTCGTCCTTTATCTCTTTTAATACTTTTCAAATTTAGTTTTTCATACCTTCTTACAGGTTCTTCTTTTGATATTCTTTCTATATGTCCAAACCATCTTAAACGATATTCTCTCGTTTTATCTTCTATTAGTACCCATTCAAATTTGTTTCTAATAACCTCATTATGTATATGATCTTTTCTTGAATGACTACTCATCCATTTCAACATCTTCATTTCTGTCACAGACATCTTTTGTACATGCTGATGATTAACTGCCCAACACTCAGAACCATAAAACATGCATGCCTAATTGCTGCTCTATAATATTTACCTTTTAACTTTAATGGTATCTTCTTATCACAAAGAATACCTTATGTTCCTCTCCATTTTAACCAACCAGCATTAATTCTATTTGTAACATCTCCATCAATTCTTCTGGAAAATTGACCCTAGGTATTTAAAACTTTCCTTTTGGGAGATGCAATGTGTGCCAATTTTAATTTCTATGTCCTCTGAAGTAACCAAATGATCAAACTTACATTCTATATATTCTGTCTTTGTTCTACTAAGTCGGAGGCCTTTGCTTTCTAATGTTTCTCTCCATAGTTCCAATTTTTTATTAACTTTTTCCTTAAACTCCTCCACTAACACAATGTCATCTGCAAATAACATACACCAAGGTACTTCATCTTAGAATATGTTTTGTTAACTCATCAATCACCATTATAAATAAGTATGGACTGTTTCTCCTAAGAGTTTCCAAACTTCTATAGGAATGTTGTCTGGTCCTACCAATTTACCACCCTTCATATGTTTAAGAGCCTCTTTAACTTCATTCTTTTGAATACGTCGATAGAAATTATGGTTTATATACTTTTCTGATTTGGCTAACTCTCCTAAGCTAATATTAACATCTTTATTTTCATTAAAAGGCTTGTAAAAATAGTTTTTCCATCTATTTCTTATATCATCATTTGCCACTAGAATTTTTTCATCCTCGTCCTTGATGCATCTAACATAATTAAGATATTTAGTTTTCTTATCTCTAGCCCTAGCTATCCTAAAAATATCTCTCATCCTCTTTTGAGTTGAGTTTTTTATATAAATCCTCCCAAATTTTAGCTTTTGCTTTACTAACGGTCTTTTTCGCTTCCTTCTTTGCTTTCTTATAAGCCTCTAAAGTTTCATTAGTTTTCTTAGCATAATGTAATTTGTAACATGCCCTCTTTGCCTTGATTTTATTTTACACTACTTCACTCCACCAAGCTTCTTTTTGTACCGGTACACCTTTCTTAGATACACCTAACACATCTTTCGCTACTTTCCTAATATGTATAGCCATGGTGTACCAACATAATTCCAAACATCTCCTTGAAGGACTTTCTTTTTAAATATATCTTCTTTCTCGCTTTTGAGGTTCACCATTTAGTCTGAATAGCTCGATGCACTCTTTTCTTCTTTGTCCATTTTTTTTATTTGTAAATCCATAACTAAAAGTCGATATTGGGTGGTTAAGCTTTCTCCTAAAATTACCTTACAATCTTTAAAACACGCTCTATCTTTTTTTTTTCTACAAATAAAGTAATCAATTTGTGTTTGTGATAAGTCACTCTTATAAGTAATTAAATGTTCGTCTCATTTTCGAAGATTGTATTGACTATAAAGAGATCAAATGCCATAGCAAAATTTAAAATCTTCGTACCTTCCTTATTTATATCCCCAAAACCAAAGTTTCCATGAATACCTTGATATCGTAATTTCTCTTTACCGACATGTTCATTTAAGTCTCCTCCTAAACAAATCATCTCCCTTTGTGGAATCCTTTTAATCACCTTATCTAACTCTTCCCAAAAAGTTGTCTTTATACTATCTTCTAGTCCTACTTGAGGTGCGTAAGCACAAACTATATTCAAAACCTCTGCTCCCAAAACTAATTTCAACGTCATGATTTGGTCACCATATTGTTGTATGTCTATTACACTATCCTTTAAATCTTTATTTATGATAATACCAACTCCATTTCGAGCCTTTTCCTTACCTGAATACCATAATTTAAAACTTGTATCCTCTATCTCCTTTGCTTTTTCTCTAACACACTTTGTCTCTTGTAAACATAGAATATGAATCTTTCTCCGAATCATAGTATCTACCACCTCTAAAAGAACATCAATATTTTTGGGCTCAATAGGGTTGATTTCTCTTTTCCATTGGGGCCTACCAGCCCATAATGTTTGCCATGTGATTTCTTCACGCTGGCATTCTTTAACATGGACTTCTTGTCTCTCAGGCATTCTCACAAACACTTCATAAGCATCTAGGACGCCTCTCATTAATAGGCGCATCAGCAAAACACATTTCATCAAACACTTGGATCGTAGCTCACTTTACTCTCTCTACGTGATTCACCTTCTAAACCTGATTCATCGTAAACTGGTGGATCAACATCCACTGATATTGGTTTACCGGTTCTTCTATTGGGTCTGCCTGTATCAATTTTCAGTTGGTTTCTTGCTTGCATAATCTCTCTTGGTGCCAACAATGGTTATTTCCTTGGTTTTGTTTCCACTCCAAGAATGATGCCGTGAAATTTGGCCAATGCAGAGCAAACACGTTCATGATATTCAACACCAACCCATTTTGTGGAAATGGCTTGAAAATTTTTCTTCTGGAAGTGTTTTTGGAGCTTTTTTTTCACCCTTTTTTGGACTGGACATCAATTTTCTTTGTTGAATACTCTCCAACCACTCAACCTTTAGTTGTTCATTTAGAACACCATAAGAATCCCATTGCATCTCATCCTTACCAATGAATCCTTTTCTTGAAGCCTCTACTACTGCCTTTTGCCATGCAAGGCATCATGTCTTTTGCATTAGGAGTCACTTTTGTCTTCTCTTAGCTCCCAATGTTTTTTCTTCTTCTTTTGTAAGTCACTGCTTCCATCGATCGAATGCTCTGATACCATGTTGGAAAACATGGATAGTGCAACGAAAGATCGAATATCACAAACGAGAAAAACAAGTGAAAGAGAAAATGTTGAGATCGAAGGAGGGGGCAGGCCCTCCAATGGAGCCCCCCCCTCCTCTCTCTTTTTTAATTTAGCTTCTTAACCCTAATACATTATGTTCAACCCTTATATAATGGGGTTTTAGACATAAAATGACCAAAATACCCTTAGTATTACGGGCAATTACAATAAACCCAAATATCATAAATTACAAAACTAACACTGAAAATAGCATATATTTATATTCTTTAACAATATTATTGCATAAGGAAAGACTATTCATAAAATATCACCGACAAGTTGAGAGTAACACCAATAGATGATGAAAAGAAGGAAGATCGTTTAACATGGTTTGGACATATAGAAAGGCGGCCTAAAAAATACTATGATAAGAAGGTGTTAAAAACTAGATTGTAGAAATGGTAAAAGAGGAAGAGACAGACCACAAAAATGTTGGAAGAAAACAATAAAGAATGATCTAGTTTTTGTTGAGTTAATAATTAGCATGCCACGAGATTGAGCTCTATTGAAACAAAGAATCCATGTAGCTGACTCCATCTGGGCTAGGAAAAGGCTTACTTGTTGTGAGTTATTTTGATGACTAGATATCTTTTCATGCCATATGGATTATGACAATTTTTTCTTTTCTTTCTCGACTCTCTTGCTTCTCAAAGCTTCATATATAAGCCAATTGGCTTTCCAAATAAACTGTCTTCCTTTTTCTTCGCGTTTCTTCTTTTTTTTCCTCTGCAAATCTTATTAGTATTTAGTGTCTTCATTTTCTATGGAGGTTGTGATTCAGGAAATTCATGGAAGATAGTTTGCTAGCTTTGCATCGTGTTCCTGTGTTATGATAATGAATCCTTTTTATGTAATTTTCCTCAAGGGCCATAAGTGAAATTGTATGTGTGTCAAGATGAAGCCTGTTGATGCTGTTGTACTGCCATTTGTGGGTGGAGTCTGTGGCATTATTACCTGCTCTTTAAATGATTTTTTTTATTAGTACCTATTGTGAGTTGGCTGATTTTAATGTGGAATTTAGGATGTTGGGAAGATATGCTCTTCAAGTTAAATGAGTTGGGAACATATAGAAGCACATTTGGATCTGTTGCAAGATCATGCTTAACTGCTGCTGGACCTCTACTTGCTTCAGTCAAAGAAACAACATGCTTAATAGCCCTTGATATAGTGGAGGTGAGTTGTTTGATGCTTTGATCCCTCTGTTTCCTTTTTTTTGTTGGGATATGTTCACAAGTTTTTCCCTACTATATTAAATTGCTTTGAGTGTTGTCTTCACTTGAACTTGTTTTGCATAAATGGAATCTGTTTCACTTGTCATAAGTGTTACTTTATGACGTGGTCGCTGGTATATGTTGTTGCAACTTTTACTCGATACCTAAGGTTACTTTTGCTTTTTAAAGATCCTTTTCCTTGGCACACAAGTTGCTCTTCTGTTACTCTTAATCATATTCTCAGTGTCGAATTCATTGAAAGATGACATGCTCTCCATAAATTACTTGATACCCACACTTGTATGAAATCATGAAGATTTGTATCCTTCCAAACCCTGTGTGAGAGTCTCATCTATTGGAACATGTTGATGACGCTTAACTGGTCCTAATTGCATAAAATCGATGGCCACAGTGAAATATCTTATATGCTCCTCCCAGTTGAGTTTAAGTAAAAAGCCTCTTCTCTCTGTTGACGTCAATGAGGCAGTTTCTAATCCTCCATATCTAAGAGAATTGACTGCTAGGGAGTCAATAAGTTGTGCGGTTGGTGAGTCTTCAATGTGAAATATTCTTATTAGTACTTGTGATTATCTGTAATAGCAACTCATTGGATGAGCTCACTGGGCTTTATTGCTCCCGGGATACTGTTTGCAAGCATGACATCACATCCTTACTATGAATCTTTGGTCAATGTTATTCCAATCGATTGACCCTTCCACGGAATCCTGTATTTATAAATTAGGCACCTTTAACTGTAAGATCTTGGACCTCCAATATTGCCATCTTGTGTGGCTCGATCAATCAAGGCTACTCTTTTCCATCCGTTTAATTCACAGTCACATGTATCGCTTATGTTTTGAAAATATTGTGATAAAACATTTTTCAAGAGTAGGCGCCTATAAATGGGACAATATCCTGATATTTAGAAAATATTGTATTATGTTAGATAAGGTGTTTCAAAAGATTCCACAAGGGGAGATGATTTGTTTAGGAGGAGATTTAAATGGACATGTCGGTAAAGAGGCATTAGGATATCAAGGGATTTATGGAAACTTTGGTTATGGGGATATAAACGAGGAAGGTAGGGAGATTTTTAAATTTTGCTATGTCATTTGATCTCTTTATAGTCAATACAATCTTCAAAAAACGAGATGAACATTTAATTACTTATAAGAGTGGCTTATCACAAACACAAATTGATTACTTTATTTGTAGAAAAAAAGATAGAGCGTGTTGTAAAGATTGTAAGGTAATTCCAGGAGAAAGCTTAACCACCCAACATCGACTTTTAGTTATGGATTTACAAATAAAAAAATGGACAAAGAAGAAAAGAGTGCATCGAGCTATTCGGACTAAATGGTGGAACCTCAAAAGCGAGAAAGAAGATATATTTAAACAGAAAGTCCTTCAAGGAGATGTTTGGAATTATGTTGGCACACCCTGTGATATGTGGAACAATATGGCTATACATATTAGGAAAGTGGCGAAAGATGTGTTAGGGGTATCTAAGGGAGGTGTACCGGCACAAAAAGAAGCTTGGTGGTGGAGTGAAGTAGTACAAAATAAAATCAAGGCAAAGAGGGCATGTTACAAATTACATTATGCTAAGAAAACTAGTGAAACTTTAGAAGCTTATAAGAAAGCAAAGAAGGAAGCAAAAAAGGCCGTTAGTGAAGCAAAAGCTAAGATTTGGGAGGACTTATATAAAAAACTCAACTCAAAAGAAGGTGAAAGAGATATTTTTAGGATAGCTAGGGCTAGAGATAAGAAAACTAAAGATCTTAATCATGTTAGATGCATAAAAGACGAAGATGAAAAAATTCTAGTGGCAAATGATGATATAAGAAATAGATGGAAAAACTATTTTTATAATCTTTTTAATGAAAATAAAGATGTTAGTATTAGTTTAGGAGATTTAGCCAAGTCAGAAAAGTATATAAACCACAATTTCTACCGACGTATTCAAAAGAATGAAGTCAAAGAGGCTCTTAAACATATGAAGAGTAGTAAATCGGTAGGACCAGATAATATTCCTATAGAAGTTTGGAAAATACTAGGAGAAATAGGAATCACTAGGCTCACAAGACTATTTAATGAAATATGGAAAAACCTAAAGATGCCCGAGGAATGGAGAGCAAGTACACTTATACCCGTATATAAGAACAAGGGAGACATTCAAAATTGTGCGAATTATCGAGGTATCAAGTTAATGAGTCATACTATGAAATTATGGGAAAGAATTATCGAACGTAGGTTAAGACAAGTATCAAGTACAATAGAAAACCAATTTGGATTTATGCCTGGTAGATCTACTGTTGAAGCGATTCACCTTTTGAGATGTTTTATGGAACATTTTAGAGCAAAAAAGAAAGACCTTCACATGATATTTATTGATCTAGAAAAAGCTTATGATAGGGTACCGAGGGAGGTTCTTTGGAGAACTTTGGAAAAAAGAGGTATCCCATTGACATATATTAACCTTGTAAGAGACATGTATGATGGTGTAAAAACATGTGTGAGGACTCATGAAGGAACGACAGACTTCTTTGAAGTTAATATTGGGTTACATCAAGGATCAACTTTAAGTCCATACTTATTTATAATGGTGATGGATGAGTTAACAAAACATATTCAAGATGAAGTACCTTGGTGTATGTTATTTGTAGATGACATTGTATTAGTGGAGGAGTCTAAGGAAAAAGTTAATAGAAAATTGGAACTATGGAGAGAAACATTAGAAAACAAAGGCCTCCGACTTAGTAGAACAAAGACAGAATATATGGAATGTAAGTTTGATCATTTGGCTACTTCAGAGGACATAGAAATTAAAATTGGCACACATTGCATTCCCCAAAAGGAAAGTTTTAAATACCTAGGGTCAATTTTTCAAAGTGATGGAAGAATTGATGGAGATGTTACACATAGAATTAATGCTGGTTGGTTAAAATGGAGAGGAGCATCAGGTATTCTTTGTGATAAAAAGATACCATTAAAATTAAAAGGTAAATATTATAGAGCAGCAATTAGGCCTGCCATGTTTTATGGTTCTGAGTGTTGTGACAGAAATGAAGATGTTGAGATGGATGAGTGGTCATACAAGAAAAGACCGTATACATAATGAGGTTACTAGAAACAAATTAGGAGTGGCACCAATAGAGGATAAAATGAGAGAACATCGTTTAAGATGGTTTCGACATATAGAAAGAAGATCAAAAGAAGAACCTGTAAGAAGGTTAGAAAAACTAAATTTGGAAAGTATTAAAAGAGGTAGAGGATGACCACAAAATTGTTGGAAAGAAACAATAAAGAATGATCTAGCTTATTGGGAGTTAACTGCTAACATGGCACACGATAGGGATCTGTGGAAACAAAGAATCCATGTAGCCGACCCCGTCTAGTATGGGAAAAGGCTTAGTTGTTGTTGTTGTTGTTGTTGTATGTATACCCCATAATATAATATAATATTTTGGTGATACTATCTGAATAATTGATATCCCATATTTGAGGTGACATGAGTTTTTTCATTTTTTTTATTTTTACAGCTTAAAACTTCCAGTTTTATCCTTTTATTTTCAAAACATTTTCTAAGTATTTTCTTCATAAGAAATGATTGCAAAGAACTAATTTTCTATCATTGTTCCTTTAAAATTATAAGCCTTTTTATTATTTCTCCAAGATTTTCTTTTTAAAAGGCAAAAAAACTTGCGGATAAAACTGACAAGAAAATTGTAAAGAATGACTGTGGTTACAAGTTTGACTTCGTAGGAATTAAAAATCGTTTTGGTGGAATAAGGAGGAAACAGGGACAGGGGGGACCAGAGATAGGGAGGGAGGGAAGGCACGTGGAGGGTTCATTTGAGCCTCTCTCCCTCTTTTACATATACAACATTTACTTTTCATTTAAAATTAAAATGCATTGATGCAACTCGATTGCAAACCCAAGCAAGTCCAGGTGCAGCACTATATGAGCTGATTTTGAAGATAGTGAGCCAAGCTTAGGTCATGCCTTATCCTAGGCACTGATCTCTGCTTTTTGTCAGTATCAGGGCTTGTGACGGTTAGGCCTGAACCTGACCGATGTGCACCCTTGTTGAAAAGGATATAGAAATGAAATCTAGGCATCTCTTATGCATGATGTTATTACATTAATTGAAGTGCAGACCTTTAGGCAGTAATGGAGCTATTTACTGCTTATGTTTGGACACATTGGTGACTCATTCTTTTTTCTTCTAAATGAAATTTCATCATTACGTTTTGCTTAATGCTGGTTTTCACTCGCATTTTCCTTCTTGTGAGAGAGAGTGGCTGATTCATGTTTTTACACCTTTCTTTACTGTTGTAGTACTCCATTTGATGGTTTTTGGTGCTTACTTGACATGTCCGAATATGGAGGGAAATTGTGAAATTTACTTGAAATAATTATAGGATGGAATTTCTGCCCTTGAAATGGTGGAAAGAGCTTATAAGCACCAGAAGGAAACAAAGGAAGAAGTTAAAGAAATGGTTCAATTGTTGTCACTTCATTATCTACAAGACATTTTAGACGCTTCAAATGAATGAGTTGATGAGAACATATTGCTTCCTGCAACGAGCAAGATATGGCCTTATATGGTTGCTTGCTTTAAACAAGGGAATCCAGTGGTATGTAATTTGGAAGTCCTATTCCATTTGATTTTGTTTATCTGCAGTGCATCTTTTTTCGTTTTTTCCTATCTCTGCCTGTTTGCTTGTTATGACTGATGGATCAATGACCGCTAAAATTAGTTCACATTGGTAAATCGAGCTGTGGTAGCTTTTGTATAGAATGGTAAGCATGGTGAAAGACTTGAGTACGACATTCCTATACTCCTTCACAAATAACCAACCTGCTTATTTTTTTTTATTGATTAATGTTCATTGTTACAAGTTATATACACTGAGCCCCTAAGGTTCCCAGTTTGATCCATACGATCACTGAGGAATATTTTGCATCTCATATACTTGAACTGGTTGTTGGTTATACGCCTCTGGTTTGACGCTGACATGATAACACGGTATGGACTAGAAGAATTTCTACATCAGGACCTGAAACGATTGTGTACAAAATGAACCTGGATCTGTCTATGAAGTTAACAGACTAGGTTAAGTTCAACCCACGAATTGCATTAAGCTGTAATGTCTTTGTTTGAAAGAAGGCTGTGCCACGGGGTTTCTTTCAGGAGAAATATGCCTTAGGATTGATCCCGTTTTCATTCTTTTGAGCTCATAGCCTCCCTATCCAAGAGCCAAATTGATTGGCTTCGCCAGCTTGAAGCATGCATTCGTCTGGAAGCAAACATTTTCACCCTCTGCATCTGGCCATATGGTCAATATTGCCAATTTCCTGTCTGTAGCAGTCTGATACCAGCTAACACCTTCATCGAATGTGTCCTGGTGCTTAAGGGTTCCCGTTTGCTTTTTACGGAAGCTAATTGTAGCTCAAACATTAAACGGTGGCACAGTTATCCCAAGTTACCCACAAAGGAGGTCATCACTGTATTCCACAGTTCTCAGACTTAGCCAGCAAGGAGCACCTCAGAGGCACATTTTGATTTCAGTATAAAGCAAACCATTCATGTTGTCAAAATTTCAGGTTTTATGTGTCTTATCTATATGACATAATTTATACTAGACGTATGTTACATGGTGTGTGTGGTGGTTACAACATGCAACTATATATAGATGTATCACATACTAGTTTTGGAAATTCATTTAGATAAAGAAGGAAACTTTGCAAGCAAACATTTTCAAGTTATGGCACGGGGAGATCTACATTTAGATAATTCATGATCAGTTGGCAGGAGATTTACCCAAAGAAGTCCACAAGGATGCAGCACCCTTGCCTAAAGAGTCAGGTAACAGAGTTCTAGAGGACAACTAGGCACGAGAGTTCCTGACTGGCTAATGCCCAAATTCGGTGCAACCTTGTTAAAAAGAATCGGCGACAATTGCAGATCTATTCACTCTATCAATAACCGATAGTTCTAGAGTAGACGTGGCCTCAAGAGTGCCTGCTGCCCAAGTGCTGTGGTGCATTAGACTATTTAGGTTTTTAGATCCATATCTCGAGTTTCTAGAGCAACAGTTGGTTTTTACTTGATTTTGACCAGCCAAGACTGGATGGATCAGAAGTAAAAACTTTTCTTGTTAACAAGGTAGAAGTGAATAAGAATTTGGACGAATTCTTATCTCATGTTGGGGCTGGACATATTATGTCGATTAAGGAGGTGATTCAGGTGTTGGATCATGTACCAGCTTCATCCGGATCTTTCTTTTGTCTCTTAATGATGTGAGAAATGAGCATGTAACATGCAAAAAATCAGAAATATTTGAGTTCTGACATTTCCCAACCTTGATAACTTGAGTTCAGGATAGCCCAAGTTGGAGAATCTATCTTTTACTCGATCTTTTTCTGGAGGAAAAGCAGAACGGCATCTTTCTTATTGTAATTTTCGTTGGCACTTGCACACACAAGTGATCTCATCATGATGGCGGTATCGATTTTGGAATATCAAATGACTGTTTTTCATCAGGTTGTGAAGAGATGCTTAAGGACCGTGAGCCACGTAGTGGAGGTCTGGTGGTGATTTTTTCATCCGGAGGTTCCACACTGACGGATCTTTCCTTTGGAAACTGCTCGCTACCGGCAACACCAACCGTAGAAGGTCGTCCAGAGTTGAAGGGCAGCTGCTGCTCCCTTACCGGAAAGGGCAGTCTGCGGAAGAATCAACGGCTGAAGTCTCTGTTCTGAAGGTACAGGAGGCGGCCCTCAACATGATTGCTGACATAGCTCGAAACGAGAAAAGTGCATCTGCATTAGGGGGCATCTTCAGGAAGGTCAGCAGCCTGGTTGTGGGAATTGCTTGCTGCGGACCGGATGGTTTGCAGACTGCTGCTTTAAATGATTTATCTTCTCTTTCGCTGATCGATCCAGATTTTATATGGGTTCTTTCAGCTGATATAATTTATTCGTTCGGGAAGTGTGTTCCTTCTCCTCCTTCCTCAGAGTTCCCTGAGGTTCCTCGTATTCTTCCACCCCCTTCTTCTACGACCGAGCATCTGTTTATGCAATATGGTGGGGAGTCCCATTTTGAACTGCAGCTTCCCAAGGCAGAAGAGGTGTATCGTAAGCTAGTCTCTCAAGTTTTCACTTTCCAAACCATGTATATTTGAAAGCTCATTACGATAAGCACGCATTCTGTAGTATCGAAGTTCTCTGCGCTGTGTGTTTTGTCTGTGGGTGTGTGCTTGTGAATTGTAGATTTCTGGCGGATGGAGAAATGGTCTCCCAGTGGCTAACATAGACTAGTCGTTGAAGAACTCATATGTCCAGGGGGCAGTCTTCCATTTTAACAGTTTCCTAAAATTTCGAACTTTGGTTCAGGGCCTCAGACAGATCCCCTAAATAGGTGCATTGTCGGAGCATCAAATTCGTAGTACCAGAGAGCTAAATCAGTAGCCAGAGTATACTAGGGTACCCCTCAGAAAGGCAATTTGAACATCCATTACCAAAGTTGTTCGGTGTTTTGCATGGTTTCCCGTTGTGTTCAAATGCTAATGGGAGCGAATGCTTTTGTTGGTAAATTTGTTTATATGCGTATTTTTGCAAGATACAGTTTGTTATTAGTAAGATGTATACAAAGCATGTAAGAGAAATGCAGGAACTTGTATTGATATGCTGAAATGTATGCTAGAATAGTATTAGAAAGCTTATGGTATTGAGGTGCTGAAATGTAGCCACAACTGTATTAGAAAGCCTATAGGAGAAATGCAGATTATATTGAAGTGCTGAATATGCCACAATTGTTTATGCAATCCTGAAGGCCCTTAACTTCTACAGTTACACTGACCATGATGCTTTTCCATTCATATATTCGTATTGAAAGAGGCGTTTTTAGTGTCTGATGTTTGAATCTATGAAAATGTTATATTTTGTTTATTTTTCCTACAAAAGGACCAATCACCAAAACCACGTAGTATGAAGAAAATGCTTGGTATCGGTTGGATGTACAGAGCATTCAGCATTGATTGGTGGCGGAATTTTTCTGAATAGTCCATAGAGGGTTAATGATTTTCCAGAACGACCAATGAAGAGAACAGATACATGGTGGCAGGGAATCAGTCTATTAATCGGCTGCCTCTACCATGTTATTGCTGGTGACTGCTGCTACTCTGTTCAGACTGGTTGCTATTTTGTGTGCGTGCGCACACACAAGCTGAGACGAGCTTTGGATATTTATGCTCTTATTTTAAGGACACATAATTTTACATATAGACGTGCATAAAGCTCAATCAAGCTCACGAGCTGAGCCGAGTGCTGGCGAAAATAACCTACGCGTCCAAGAAACCTCGCAAAGTTTCCTTATGAATTAAATAAGAGACACATAAGCGACCAGAGTGTATGCATGTAATATGTGCGTCATCTGAAAGGGTATTCCAGAACTTGAAGGGAATAAACAAAACAAGAATCTTACTCCAACAGACCTAACTTTTGAGAAGATTCCAGTTCTATGATTGTCTTGCCATCAACTTGAAGGGAATAAACAAAACAAGAATCTTACTCCAACAGACCTAACTTTTGAGAAGATTCCAGTTCTATGATTGTCTTGCCATCACTTGGATATGGGCTCCACATTGCCAATAAGGTTGAAATGGAAGAAACAAGCAAAAGTTCCTAACCAATTGTTTTTTGTTTTTAAAGAATAACAATCGAACTATCAGGAACCTCTCTCAAGTCTATTTAACTGTGACGGGGAACACTTTAGCAGTTTATAGGAATCATAGGAACTCATGTTTCTCAACACAGAAGGCAGATCAACATACAAAGACAGCACAGCCTTGCTACAATAGATGTTTTGTGTATGGAAGAGTAATAATAGCCTTACACATGACCACCTCCACGAAGAGCAAGGACAAGATGAAGCACTGAACCACCCTCAATGTTATAATCACGAGCTGTCTTGTCATCAGCCAATTGTTTACCAGCATAAATTAGCCTGTGGATTGAGCATGTTGCAGCAAAGGCAAGGAAATATATTCAGTGAACAATTGAAATTTCGCAAGCTCATCAGTAAATGAAAACATTACTCAAGCAAGCCATCTAGAAAACAGGGCAATCCGTTCTACTGTACCAAAAATGTACATCAATGCTGACACAAAATATATCATGTTCAACATTAAATAAGCATATCCTACATCGTGACAAACTTCCTAATTGAGCAAACAAGTAGCACGTACTCAATCCTCGAAATCTCAAGTTCCTTTATTTTAAACAGGAAAGCAAAATTTGCATTCAATGAAAAACGTGGGAATTTCATTTATGACGGAAACAATTCAACATATAAACAAGACAGAAGAAGCTAAACAAGACCAGAAGAAGTGTAGGGTTGTAGAACCGGGACCCAGCCAAAGTCAGCATTTTTATCCCAACTCAAGCCAAAATTTATATACTCAGCTCATTGCACAATCTTAGAACCACATACTTTAGCCACCTCACTTATAAAGTACAGCAACAACCAACTTTGACAAGAATAAACTGAAGTGGATGAACTGTATTCCACTAGGACAATATACTGAACCGGGAGCAAGGTGTGTGTGTGTGTGTGTGTGAGAGAGAGAGAGAGAGAGAGAATCCTGCGAAAAAGTGAAGAACAACCTTTTACAAAGGACTTGCTGCATCTTTTGCAAGCTATTCTAGTTTCATTGTGACGATGAAAATATAAGGGATCTAGATGTCTTTAGTTGGCCTTCAACTAACAAACCAGAACCACCCCAAGAATTGACATAGCGCACTGACCTAAGAGGCTCCAGTGCCTAATGGGAAGTCGGCAGATCAATCCCTGGGTGTCCAGTTCACTCCAAACCCAAGTTTGCTTACCAAAACCAAGCATAACCCTTCTTCAAGGAATGAAAGACTGGAAACAAACCAGAAAAGAAAAGAATCACATCAACTTGATTCTTATAAGCAATTACAACAAAACAAAACCCGAAGCAGAAATTTATAAAGCTAACCTTAAGGCTACTTTTGTTTCATCAGTGCAAGGAAAACCTTTCCCTTGAAAGGCATGCTTCACGAGAAAATGCTTCTCAATGAAGTATTAACTGCTTTTCTCATGAAAAGTTCGACCTTTTACATGTAATGGGCATTGAACCTGGGCACACTGCCACTTCCCTCCATTGTGTTTGCTTTAGCACCAAATGTACAATTTTGATTTTAGATATGAAAGAAGTAACATCCCATCATTTTGGACAAACAGAATATCTAACCAAAGAAAAGTGGGGAAAATCAATAGTTTTATAGCTGTCGCAGGGAGACTCCTGGAATTAGGAGTACCCATGTCCAAAGTCGCAAGACAAGGATGCAGGAATGGACACAGCTGATTTAGAAATCGGCTATTCCAAACAAGGCCATTGTGTCTTAAATTAGGCTGGAATGACCACAGTGTTACATATGTTTACTGTTTTTTGGTTAAATCTATGTCACAAGAGTACGGTTTTGGGGCATGGTAATTTTAAAAATCATGGGTGTGGTGACACAACTATACACACACACACACACAGACACACACACATATATATATATATATATATATAAAATTGTTAATATTTCATAAAATAATTGGGAACTAGGAAATGCCGATATGTGAATCAATCCATATTACCATTTTCACAAGTTAACTCACTAACAAGTAATAATCAGTAAATATTCATAAAACTTTTTAGTGATATAGCAGTAAAAAGTATTTAAGACGGGAAGTGGTGAGTCAGGCACAGGAGAAGTGGCGATGTCGAGTGTTGGAGTGCTGGACATTGATGCAGTACCTTGGTAGAAGTGTCTAATAGGTTTAGATTGTTTCATATTCATGGAGTGTAATGGATTCACTTCACTTTTTTTTTTGTGAGAAAAAGGAGCGTGTAAATCAAGAAGTAACTTTTTTTGGAAGTTGCAGACTAGTGGGTGAAATGAAATCCTAGCATTCTGTTTAATTAGTAAAATTAAAAAAAATAGAAATAGGCGTCATCGATGTTTGACATATTGCAATGGACAACATCATGAATACTATGGTTATAATGATAAAGACAAATCAAAACATTGAATATCACGTAAGAACTTTTACCCAAAAAAAAAACTATATGATTATGCTGATAAAAACAAACCACGAAGTTCAATATCACTTGAGTTAACTTTCGCAACGTATTAACATTTGGGAAAGAAAATAACTATGTCCATCAGCTGAAGAAATAATCGCCTAGCAAACACCTAAAATTTACAAGAGCAATCCAGAGTTCAGAATGGATAACGAATACAAAGACAAAAAGGAAACTCATCAATCAGATCATTTGGAACCAAGAATCAATGCAACATTCATGAACCAAGAAAAAGGATAATCCCATCAAGAAAATGCTTCAACAATTAGCAAGAGTAAATGGATTCACCTCTGCTGTACAGGCGGAATGCCTTCCTTCTCTTCAACACGTTCCTTGATCCTCTCAATGGTATCGTTGGGTTCGATATCAATCTCAATTTCTTTTCCAGTAAGCGTCTTAACTTTAATCATTGTCCCACCCCTCAGCCTCAAGACCAAGTGAAGGGTCGACTCCTTTTGAATGTTGTAATCTGCAAGAGACCTACCATCTTCAAGCTGCTTCCCAGCAAATATTAGCCTCTGCTGATCTGGGGGAATGCCCTCCTTATCCTGCAAAAATCACCACTTTCTCTATTTTAAACCATCAGAAAATGAAAACCAAGATAATGAAACAAAGGGAGAAAGTTATTGAAAAGAAAGAAGACAGTTAAATGACTCATCAAAATATACGAATCCTTGCTTCTTAATAAACCAAACATCTCACTCTCGGAAATCAGGCCTAAAATTGAACACTAGTGAAACCAGAATACTGGCAGAACAAGAACAAGGCCAAAACGTTAACTCTGAAAATCTATGCAAAGGTTGTGTGCCACAAACCTACCATCGTCCCTGAAGTGAGATCCTGAACCTGTTCTATACAAAGGGCAGAAAATAAAACCATGATGAAAGGCAAAAGGATCGGAGACACACATAAAGAGATGGTAAACCAGTTGGAAGAGGAGACAGATGAAAAAGAGAAAAACGTAACGAGTAAACGAAAAACAATAAGAGATAGAGAAGATGTCAAGGTAGCACAAAAATGAATTTAGAGTTCTAACTGCGATTAACATATCGCAGAAATGTAACATCAACAACCCAAAAACAAACAATAAATGGAAGGACGAAGGAGAGAAAAGAAAGGTTAGAAGGGGAGAAAATTCTAAAAACCTGAATCTTGGCCTTGACGTTGTCGATGGTATCGCTGCTCTCGACCTCCAAAGTGATCGTTTTCCCCGTTAGCGTCTTCACAAAGATCTGCATCCTCTCTCCCTCTCTCTCTCTCTCTCTCCGAGTAGCGAGCTTAAGTCTTCCCTTTCACAGTCGATCGTGCTATTTATTTTGGGCCCGAATACATTGACAGAGGAAACCGAAACCGAATACAGTCGATGTCAAAGGGTTGGATTCGGACCCGAATCAGGTAACTCAGATCCGATAATCTAACTAAATTCTTGGCTTCTCATTCTCTTAATGTGATTAGTTGTTCGGGATGAAATTTCGATATTGATTGGCCAAATTTAAACGTAAATCTTAAAATTTGGAAAATAGGGGAAATAATTAAAATAAAAATTATATAATGTCGATCTATTGTGACTTCTATAGGGTCCTGGCTCAGCTAATGAGACGCCTCAAAAGCTTTTGAGAGGTCACTGGTTCGACTCCTAAGGTATGCATCTGATATGGGTTTGACAGGAGATGCCAAATGAGACTATCTTGCCATTGTTGGCCTTGTCTGGAGTTCGTTTCAGCTATGGAAGGAACCCGATTCCGTTTACAACAGGGTGGCCGAAGCCTTCGGTATTGAATTCATGACCTTCAACTTATGATTTGACCTCCTAATCAGGTCAGCCATTATCAATCGAATATTTATATAGGTTTGTACTTCTTTCACCGTCAATCGAATATTTATCGATTGAACTTTCGAAACTGATTTTGATATATGTTTCGAAAAGAAAGGACTCGCAAAACCATTTTTGCAATGATTTTAACATTATTTAATGCTTTTTAATATTATTTAATGTGGGGTCAAGTCGACAAGCAGGAAAATTTATAAGGAAATATCAAAAGGTAGCTTTGAATATACTCTAAATTATTTGTAAAAAAGAAAGCAGAGAAACTATTCATTGTCCCATTTTGACAGGCACGTATGCCGAATCTAGAATTTTTCTTTTTCCTATTTGTGATACATCAATTTTTCATGGCATTGATTCATGAGAATTGTAAGGTGGCACGCCAAACAAGAAAGATGGCGTTGAATGATTCTTCCACAAAGGAAAAAGATAATTCTACATCCTTATCGCTGGATGATGTTATAAGTGGACATGCCGGTTCCCTTGCGTAGAACCAAGAACCAGGACCGGGCCGGTTTTGGTTCCAGTTCCAGTTTAGTCCTAAACCATTTGAAACTGATTTTTTTTTAAAAGTCTAAATTTTTATTAAAAATATTAAAAAATTATGGAACTAGCTGTTCCAAACCACCGGTTCTAGTTCTGACACGATTCCGGTTTCCCAGAAGCTGAAACTGAACCAGGTCCTCTCCGGTTCCTTGCTCGGTTCACGATTCCAACTAGTCATGTCTAGCTATAAGGATCCTTGACGGATTGGGATGAAAGCCAAGGGTCCATTAACAGGATATTTCCTGCCCAATTTAGTTGCCGTCGATCTCACAAGATGTGCGTTAATAAGAAAACATCAAATTGAAATTCTTCAAGTTGTTATTAAAAAAACTATTAGCCAGCAGCATTGGATATTATACAGTTTGGTTGCAAAGAGGATATTATATATCATCTAACATATGATGGATCACAACCCACATCAGATCTTTAACAGTAGGATGTAACCCAGATTTGAAACTTTGAAGTCCATCCAATTTATTTAGAACCGATTCTCGCTAGTGGAATCCAGTAAGAAACATCGGATCCAAACAAAAGTTGGGCATTGTGGTTCTTCTTGTATCTATGTTTGAATCCAAATCCACATATGTGTAATTGAGCTCATTATCTATACTTTGCATTATGCTTCAAAGTTGGAGGAGGCATAATATGGTACAACAACAACTAAGCCTTTTCCATATTAGATGAGGTCGGCTACATAGATTCTTTGTTTCTACGGAGCACTATCATGTGCATCATGGATTCTTTGTCGGCTACATATCTAAACCATCTTAAACGATTTTCTCTCATTTTATCCTCTATTGGTGCTACTCCCAATTTGTTTATAATAACCTCATTGTGCTACACTTTTGTGGTCATCCTCTCCCTCTCATTAGGTTGTCTTTCTTTGTGTGACTGCCCATCATCTCAACATCTTCATTTGTACTATAGATATCTTTTGCACATGTTGATGATTAACCGCCCAACACTCATAACCATAAAAGATAGCATGCCTAATTATTGATTTATAATATTTACCTTTCAACTTTAATGATATCTTCTAATCACATAGAATACCTCATATTTGTAGTGATTTAGATCTAGATCTCATTGGATCCAGACCCGCTCGGGCCCAAGGAACGAAAATGGCCGATTTGAGCATTGTTGGAACGTGATGGCAACCCACGATGATGGAAATTGCTGTTTTAAGGTCAGTTACGATCGTGGCGGGTTGCCTAGGTTAGAAACATCGAGATGAGCCGAGCAAGTTGCTAGGATGACAACGAGCAACTAGCCGAAATCTAGTAAGAACCCCTCATTTTTATATTTTTGTTTTCCTTCATTTTTTGTGTTAAATCTTAGTTGTTTCAATGGGCTTTTGCTTGATTCATACTAAACATTTGAAACAAGCTTTAGTGCTCGAAAATCGGTTGAAAGCAAGCGTAGATTTGTGGATTTTTCCTTAAATCCGAGGTTACCATTTTTAATGCTTTTTTTGGTCAAAATGCTGTCGTCGATGGCTGATGTTTGGTTAGATTGTTAGAGGGGAGGCATGTGGTCAGTTGGGGACCATTGTCGGCCTTGGTCGTCACCGAAAACCGGTGAAATCGAAGTTGTAAAACCAAGGAAACCACCCCTTTTAGGGTGTGTACTGGTTCATGTGTCATGGTATGTCCGACATGACGTGTTGTGTTGTGTCCCAAGCACCTTGAAACGATATTATGTCATGTCATGTTCTTGTATTACGTGTCAGTAGTTCTAGGTTCTATGTTGACATAGTGACACAAACTACCTACAATATCACTTAGTTTGAATGGGATATGGATCCAGGTATCAATTCGTATCTATGACAGCTTAAATGGATCCAAGTTGAGTTTTTTGTGATTTTAGGGTCATTTAAGATCTGATTTGAATACGGTTTATTGTGTTAGATTCATAGCTAAATAAATTTTAATATTTTAAATATTTATAAATATTTAGAGATTGAAATTAGAGGATTTGATAGTGATAAGAGTGACCCAGTAGTTTGAAGATTGGATCTTAGTACTATTTCAGGTAGGGGGCTATGCATTCTTTTACAGAACCATATTAGAAATCATTTTCTTATTTTAGATGGATTTAAATGTATATGATTGATAAATGTTTATTAATGTGAAATGATGTTTACAATTATGGATTATTTGATATACTTTTGAAGTAGAACTTGTTTATGACTTTGGTTGATAAAAAACTTGTTTTGATATGCATGTGTTGTATGAACATGATATTCAAATGTTGTATGAATATGGGTTTGGATTGTTGTAAATCTAGATATGATTTGTGAATGTGATGAACTGAAAATTATTTTTAGAATATAATGATGTGTGAATACATGAGTCGTACTTATGTGGGTTGTATGGGGTCTTTAGAAACTTGTAGGTCCCTCGGGCATTCTGTACTATAAAGTGTGTTATTGGGTATTTTACCGTGAGAGTCGGTATGGTTACCGTCATGGACGGGGTTACCGAAGTCACATTAGGAAAGGTCGGATGACTCCTATGGCCTTTGGGGCAGAAACATTAAGGGTTGTAATTATTGTAATTGATGATGTATGTGTGTACATGTGTGAGTATGAAATTGAGATCATGATTTAAAAATAAATTATGATTTGTTATGAAATGATTGTGAAACTATGCATGTTTTTAGTATGAATTCTTTTTAAAAATATTTAACCTTGTTACTTAGCTATGAATTGGAGCTCACCCTATCATTTTATGATTCGTCTTTAATCTAGTACTTTAAAAAAGCATGGAGGAGAGTAGCAGTTAGATAGAGCTATACTTTCCCTTTATATGGTATGATAAGTGTTAGATTATTTAGAAAAAATCTTATTATTCGGGGTTATGTTTGGTGGGCCCCGCACCATTTTGGATGTATTATTTAGATCCTGGATATTAAATATTTAAGTTAGATATTTCACTTGAGTTAAATGAGACTAGTATTGTTTTAGTTGCTGCTCACGATCATGCCTGCTCAAGAATCAGCTATGTGGCATCGGCTCGGGCTGGATCGTGGTCGTGACTCGAACGGTTGTAATAATGTCCCTCTCCATTTTAATGTACCGACATTAATTCTATGTGTAATATCCATCAATTTTTTCATCACTTTGAAAAATTGACCCTAGGTATTTAAAACTTTCCTTATAAGGGATGCAATATATGTCAATCTTAATTTCTATATCATCCAAAGTACCCAAATAATCAAACTTACATTCCATATATTCTACATTCCATATATTCTATCTTTGTTCTACTAAGTCAAAAGCCCTTACTTTCTAATGTTTCTCTCTATAGTTCTAATTTCCTATTAACTTTTTCCTTAAACTCATACACTAACACAATGCCATCTCCAAATAACATACACCAAGGTATTTTATCTTGAATATATTTTGTTACTCATCAATGACCAATATAAATAAATATGGACTTAAAGTTACTCCCTCATGTAACCCAATCTTAACTTCAATAGAGTTTGTTATTCCTTCATAAGTTATCACGCATATTTTTGCATCATCATACATATCTCTTATAAGATTTATTTATGTGAATGGGATACATCTTTTTTCTAAGGTTCTCTAAATAATATCTCTTAGCACCCTATCATAAGTTTTTTCTAGATTAATAATATCATGTGAATGTTTCATAAGGCGTCTCAATAGGTGAATCACTTAAATAGTAGATCTACCATGCATGAATCCAAATTGGTTCTCTTTTATACTCGATACTTGTCTTAAACCATATTCGATAATTCTTTTCTATGATTTCATAGTATGACTCATTAACTTGATACATCAATAATTCACATAATTCTAAATGTATCCCTTGTTCTTATATATTGATATAAGAGTACTCACTCCCTATTCCTCGAGCATTTTTTGGGTTTTCTATATTTCGTTAAATAGACTTTTGATCCAAGTGATCCCCATCTCTCCTAGAACTTTCCATACTTCTATAAGAATATTATATAGTCCTAAAGATTTAAAAAACCTTCATATATTTAAGAGTTTATTTGACTTCATTTGTTTGAATACGCTAATAGAAATTATGGTTTATATATTTTTTTGAAATGATTTTTCAATCTATATACTCCCCATCTCTCAAGTTAATACTACTTATATATTTTCATTAAAAAGCTTATAGAAATGATTTTTCAATCTATTTTGATATCATCATTTGTCACTAGAATCTTTTCATCATCATCTTTCTTGCATCTAGCAAAAGTAAGAACCTTAGTTTTCTTATCTTTAGCCTTAGTTATCATAAAAATATATCTTTTACCTTCTTTTGAGTTAAACTTATTATATAAATCCTCCAAATTTTAGCTTTTGCTTCACTAACAACCTTTTTGTTTCTTTCTTATACGCATCAGTTTTACTAGTCTTCTTAGCATAATGCAATTTGTAACATGCTTTTTTGTCTTGATTTTATCTTTCACTACTTTAGTCCACCACCAAGCTTTTTTGTGTGCCGGTACGCCTCCTTTAGATTCGCCTAACACATCTTTTGTCATTTCTCTAATATGTATAGCCATATTGTTCCACATATCATAAGGTGTACCTACATAATTCTAAGCATCTTCTTAAAGAACTTTATGTTTAACTATATATTTTTTCTCACATTTGAGGTTCCACCATCTAGTCAAAATAGCTCTATGCGCTCTATTCTTCTTTGTTGATTTCTTTACTGGAAAATCTATTACTAAAAGTTGATGTTGAATAGTTAAGCTTTCTTCTATATATTTGGATAGTCGTGGATCCATATATGATTCGTGAATGTGATGAATTGAAAATTGTTTTTAAAATGTAATGATATATAAATACATGAGTCGTACTTGTATGGGTTGTGTGGAGTCTTTAGAGACTTATAGGTCCCTCGGGCGTTCCGACTTGGGGTGAATGTAGGGTGTGTTTTCAGGCATTCTACCGTGAGAGTTGACGTGGTTACCATCATGGATGAGGTTACCAAAGTCATGTTAGGGAGGGCTGGATAACTCCTGTGGCCTTTGAGGCAAACACAATATGGGTTGTAATTATCGTAACTGATGATGTATATGTGTGCGTGTGTAAGTATGAAATTGAGATTATGATTTAGAAATAAAATTATGATTTGTTATGAAATTATTGTGAAACTATTCATGTTTTACTATGAACTATATTTAAGAATGTTTAACCTTCCTATTGAGCTATGGGTTGGAGCTCACACTATCATTTTACACTTCGTCGTGAAGTTAGTACTTTCGAAAAGCATGAAGCAGAGTAGCAGTCGGATAGAGCTATACTTTTCCTTTAGATGATATAATAAGAGTTAGACTACAACAACAACTAAGCCTTTTCTCATACTAGACAGGGTCGACTATGATAAGAGTTAGACTATTTAAAAAAAATCCTGAAATTACCTTGCAATCTTCACAACACGATTTATCTTTTTTTCTACTAACAAAATAATCAATTTGTGTTTGTGACAAGCCACTCTTATTAAATGATCATCTTCTTTTTTAAAATTTGTATTGACTATAAAGAGATCAAAAGCCATAGCAAAATTTAAATTTTCCCTATCCTCATTTATATCTCCAAAACTATAGTTTTCATGAATACCTTGATATCATAATGCATCTTTACCAACATGTTCATTTAAATTGCCTCCTAAATAAATCACCTCTCTTTGTAGAATTATTTGAATTATTTTATCTAACTTATCCCCAAAAGCCTTCTTTATATTATCTTTTAATCCTACTTGGGGTGCATAAGCACAAACTATATTCAAAGCCTATACTCCTAATACTAATTTTACTATCATAATTCGGTCACCATATCGTTGTATATCTACTACACTATCCTTTAAATTTTTATTTACAATAATACCAACTTTTTGAGCCTTTTACTTTCATGAGTATCATAATTTAAAACCTATATTCTCAATCTTCTTTGCTTTTTCTCTCACCAATTTTATCAATTCTCAATATAAAATGTGAATCTTTCTCCAAATCATGGTGTCTACTACCTCCATTAACTTACCGATAAATGTTATGATATTTCAAGTGTCAATACGAATCTTATTATCTAGAACCAACTTCCTTACCCCCGCATCCCTCTATGCTGAAAATGTGGTGACCCTTGTTGTAACTTTCTCACTATATTCGAGCAACAATGTAGTAGGACTAACTTCTTTATCACACTCGTCCATGATATGAGAACCATGTTTGCAATTGATTCACTACATTCGGATGAATATATAGTGACGTGTTTACTTTTCACTGCATTCAAGCTTTGCAGTGCGTTGTTAAGAGAGAGTAGAGAATCGTCGCCCCATGAATATCCCTACCTCTAAGTATGCCTTTGTTTATGTTCATAGCTGGTCAAGTTATGCCCTTGCAACAGTTGACATGGCTAAGGGTCGGCTATGAAGATTATGAGTTCGAAACCAAGAGGCATGGACCCGGCGTTGGCCTCCAGATTGTACCCCCAAAAGAAAAGGGCCCAACTAACTGCCCGCTACTAAATATCAATATTGGGATATAAGTTTGGCCCGGTATGCACCTCAATCACGCCTAAATGGACTGTGTAATAGTAAATAACGTTTTTGCTAGTGCAAAGATTTTACTATGCTGGACTTCAACATTTGGTGTCATTAGCATGCTTTTAATTTTTTTATAAGGTTGAATGTCAATTCGATATTTAGCTGAATCTCCGTTCTTGTTCTATTTAACTTTAAACAGCTCTCTCTCTCACAACATGATGATCATTGAAAAAAATTAGTTATGTCTTGTCATTAATGACGGACCCACTTTAAGACGACATGTGACTATATACTAGTGCTTTATGAACATGAAATCATCTCACTCCAAAAGAATTCTTGAATCCGCCACTGTTTGTCATGGTGCACTACAAGTAGAAATTGCATATATCAAATATTTTGTTTGTTAAAACATACTCTACTATTTAGATGCAACTAAGTTATACAAGAAGACATTTGCGGATCATGTAAGGACATCTCTCTTAATACTCCGAGAAGCACGGGTGGCAACGAGAAGGGCGGGGTTGGTTTTCGCCGCATTCGACCCACCCCCTCCCTGCGGTCACTCTTGGCTTTCTCAGCCTCTACCTTCACGCACCAAAAGGCCAGAACCTGCCCGCTCCACAATGCCGCACGTTAGTTTTAAAAATAATATTTTAAAATTTTAATTTAATGTTACATATAATATAACTTACTTAATATAGAATGTGTATTTGAGAGAGAGAGAGAGAGAGAGAGAGAGAGAGAGAGAGAGAGAGAGAGAGAGAAAGAGATTTGTGAATTACTATACTCTCATGCTTGATAAAAAAATTGTACTTTTTCATTTTCTATTTTGAATCCAAATCATTCATCTTTTCACTTAGACAATTCTTATTGATATGAATGGTTTAACATGTATGACAGTCTAATATTTCTTTCTTTCTCTCCTCCTTTCTTACATATCTACATTGGAGTGGGGCAAGGCCGGTCTTCCCTAAACCCGTGCTCCCCCTGTATGTTACATGCGCTTTGCCCCGCCGCAGTGGGGCCGGATTTCAACCCTAAAGACCCGCCGCAGGGTGGTTAGGCATCCCTACTGAAAGGTTCTCAGTGCATGAGTTACAACACAGAACTCACAATCTTAAGAACCTAAGGAAAAGTCGGCTAATGTCTTGACCCAAAATTGGTAAAGCAAAAACACAATGATCGATAGCTCACCTGGTTAGGGGGTCGGCTCACAAATTGAAGGCCATGAGTTTGATACCTCGGCATGCATCTGACTTCTGCCTCCACATTGTACCCAAACAAGATGATCAATGTGTTCCATGCACAACTAATCGACTGCACAAATGGTAGTTTCGTAATTGCACATGTGCAAATTGGGCCCAGTATCACCATAACAATGATTAAGAGTACTCAATTTAAAGCATCACTACAAAAAGATGGTAGGTTCGTAGTTGCACAATCAACATCTGTAAATCGGGTTAGTAACATAAGCGACTCATCTCTCTTACCCCTCCCCCGCTCCTCCTCCCTCCTCTCTTCCCTTATATATATAAGTGATCGGATCATTCACTCATGCCCGAAAAAACCTGCTCAATCATGTTACCCATTATCTTTGTGTGACATTAGTATAATAAAAATACTCTTTATTTTTTTTTTAATCCTTTAAATTTTTTATACTTATATCATTCAAAAGTGATGGGTAAACATGAATGAGCATGTGCCAATGTAGGTAGAATCCATTTTTCATATATATATATATATATATGAGTGATTAGAGCATAACCAGATTGACCACTCATACTCGATTATTGTTGCTTAAAAATATAATAATAATATTAATAAATAAATAAATTATACTCATGGTACAAAAAAACAATAAGTGGTATGAGTGAGCGTGTCAAAAGTGGGCAAGATATGGTTTTCATATATATATATATATATATATATAAGTGAAACACCAAACTAAACACAAGTATGTTAAACAAGGCTTATTATAGCATTAACAAGGTTGATATTAAACTATATATGACAGTGGATAACATATTATTGTGCAAAGATGTAGCCAGATGGGCACAAAGAGAAAATAGCTCACCTGACTATGGGGTTGACCCACAAGTTTAAAGATCGTGACTTCGATACCTGGGGAGTGCCAACATTCAGTATCCTCTGAAACTTGATCAAGTCAATCTTGGTCACACCGAGCTCTCAAATGAACAGCCTACCGAGCTCGAGTTGTTCGAGCATAACATTGATCTTGACCTGAGCATTTTCTTCAGGAGTCGAGTCAAGCTTGCTCAAGCTCGAGTTGGCTCGATTACACCCCTAAGCAATAACATACAGGAACTAGTTGGAATTTTACTGAAACTAGCTTGGAGTGCACATATGGCTATGCCTTGCGGCTGGTTGAGGTAATCTTTTGTTTAATAAATATAGTCAACTACATAAGCATACCAGACCATGTTCAGCTAGTCCGAGCGTATTATACAAGTGAAGCTATACATACATCAAGTCATGCTGGTAAAAGACGAGACAAGTCGGGTCGAGCCGAGTTGAGTCAAGCTTGCCATCAGTCGAGATGGGCCGAACAACAAGCAGTCAGTCTTGTTCTTTCTTATTCCTATAAGAAAGTGTAGATATGGCCGATTCCCATTACCTCAGAATCTGGAACCTAACTGATTCGGCCGAGAGTGAGTCTCGATTACAGTTTTGAAATCGGAAAAAAATTTTGAAAAACATTTTTCCTAAAATACCAGAACTGTCGACTTGAAACCACTGGTTTCAGTTTCAGACTGGTTCGTGTTTTTGAAGTCAAAACCAAACTGAGTGGTCTTCGATTTCGGATTTAGTTTTGATTCTCATTTCAATCGATTCCCGTCTCAGTTTACTTTTGGATGGAACCGTCAAATCTGCTTGAAACCGATCGTTTGAAATCATTGATTTCGATTTTGAGCCAGTTCAGTTTCCGGTTTCAAAAATTCCGGTTGAAACCGGTGATGTATACGAAAGTGGGACACGGGGTGTACCTGCCTGGATCGAGAGTAGGTACAATACGACGTTGAGCCTTCCTCGATCCCTGGTTGGGAATCTTAGCTGCCACCCACCGTCAGGCGCCCAACACAACCCTTTATACAAATTTGGCATTAGGGAAAAAGACAAGGGCCTTTAACGACATTAAGCTACCAAGCCGCGCTTACACGCAATCCAACCTCCCTTCTCTTCATATTAAGGAAATTAATTAAAAAATAATAACAAAAACTTGCTAGTTTCTCTTCTTAACGGGATTCCCTTTCAAACGAATTCCAAATCTCTCTCTCTCTCTCTCTTTTGCTGGGTGGTGGTTGGATGAGAGCATGGTGGGGACGTTAATGGCGGCGGATGTGAGCTTCGTGTTTCAGGTGACGAGCAAAAGTGGTGGCAAAGATGACAAGGAAGCCTTCCCTCCGGTGACGAGAGATCTTCTCGGCGGTTGCTCTAAGGAATCCGGTCTCGATGCGAACGTTCCTTCTCCATATGAGAAGCGGACCGCGGATATCGTGGTAAGATGATAACGAGAAGAAAAATTAAGGATTCTTTTATTTGTTTTCTCAAAGTCTGAGAGAGAAGAAGCGGCGGAGTTCTCTGTTCTCGGAACAATTTAAACGAATGAAAACAGTGGAAATTTCTTGTTGGCTTTCCCGTTGCAATTTTGAGGGATTTCTTTTTTTGTCGATCATTTTTGGTATTCTAAGTGGCTGAGCAGCCTTCCTGCAATTCAGCCTATAATCGTATAGAGCCGGGTAATCGTTTGTGGTATGGTATTCAGCATAAAATTCGTCTTTGAAGGGAATTGTTTATCCTATTTGATTGATTCAAGAGGATTCTTGGCAAGAGTTTTCTCATTTTCTGTGGTGAAAAGTAAAGGAATTTTTAATTCCTATGCTTTTGGAAAAGAGGCGGTTTCGTTTCACAGTTATCGAAAAAGAATCGAAGTTCCGGATTTCCTGGTTTCTGATTCATCTGAGAAACACTGGAGAATTTCAGGTTAAAGAAGCGCATTAATTCCTCGTGATCCTAAAGACGGCTACTTCCAAGGGAGAAAATTGAAATTTCTCGAAGATATCACGATACGGAATCTCTATTCTCAGTTTTCTCTATCTGCTTTCGATACTCCCATCGTTAGTAAAGGTCCTATGCATCCAAGAAAAATCCTGCAATTAGGTTTTCCTTGTAACTTTTCTTAAGCTATTTTTCTTGTTGCGTCGGTTTCTTCCAATTACAGATTCGTCTTCTCATCCATTTTTTTTCAATTAACGCTTGTTATTTTCCCGTATTTCCTCCAAACATTGCGTCTCCGATTGAAAGTTTTGAATTTCCTCACGATTTCTTGATTTTTCTGGATTTGCCAACGCTCTCTCTGTCTCTCTCAGGAAAGAGGAAAATAGAAGAGAACAATTTGCAATTTTAGTGATTTAATATCTTTCATTCTCTCGCCTTCTTACTCTCTTCATCTCATTATGCGGTGCAGTCCGGCGAAATTCTCCATCAGCGGAATGCACTCCTTGCTGCCGGCGAAAGCAACAAGGTTCACGACCTCAACTTCCCTCCTCCGGTGTCGTTGAGGCCCGCCGGGGACCTCAGGGGCTTAACCGCTGGCACTCTCGATCTGTCACTCAACCTGCCTCCAGCATCCCGGCCCATAGAAAACCAAAGCGTCTGCACCCTCGAGAAGGTCAGATTCGCGCTCGATCGCGCCGCGCGCCACCGGAAGCGGTCGGAGAGTACGCCGTCTCCTGCCTCCTCGTCGGAAAGATCTGGTGACTCAGCGGTGCCGGCGCCGGAGGACTCGTCATCCGGAGGGTTGATGGTTGCCGCTGGGTGCCCGAATTGCCTACTCTACGTCCTCATCTCCAGCCGGAACCCGAAGTGCCCACGGTGCGACGTCGTCGTTCCATTGCCGTCGGCGTCTCCTACCAACTTTGCCAAGAAGAAGCCTAGACAGGATCTCAACTCTTCTTCCCCTATCTAAATCCATGACAGAAGCACATTGGATTTTTTAATGTAATTTTACGAAAATTGGAAAATGGGAATATGAAAACATTTCGGTTTTTTTTTGGAAGGGAATGTTAATATTTTCTTATTTGTAGTAATTATTATTCAATTTAAAATGAAGTAAAATGAAAAAAACTCATCTGCTTCCATATCGTCCTATTTTGTGCAGGATTTATTTGACTATGACTATTCATCCATTAAACCGATCTTTTTCACCCATTATGAGGCGCCAAACTTAGTAGTGTACGATAGAAAACGGGTTCAGCTAGGGCTGGTAAATGAATTCAGCCGACGTAGTCTGAGCTTGGTTCTACTCCCCAACGAGCTCACTTTCGATTGGTTGAACCATTTGAGCTAAACATGAACATGGTAGCAGGTGCATGTATGGGTGTGTGTTAGGCTTCGGTGTCTCTTGTAAAAACAAAAACAAAAACATGATATATTTGGCTTGGTGATGATCGGAGTTTGAGGCTATATGACACAAGATAGAACACAATGACGACTACGAACTCACATAGCCGACCCACTTATCGTCGACTAGGCATGGTTTTGGTGGAAAAGAAAAACCAAATGGATTTTGGCCTTAGGGAGTCTTTACCAAAGCATGATGAACCAATTGGATTGGATCCGAGTTAATCCTGATAGTTCTCTCAGGAAGTGGTCATGCAAGGCATAACCACAACTATGGGTGATTTGGCGAACCCATAGTAGACATGCACAACTAGATATCGAACTTGTGACTTTGATCTAAACGTCCTTTCGTGTCAATTCGCAAAGTAAGCTATGGCTCTTTGAGCAGTAATGAACAGTTCAGCTTTTTCTCTTAGTAGATATGTTGGTTACATGATTTTTTTGTTTCTATAAAGCTCGATCATATGTATTATGGGAAAGAAAGAAAGACTTGTAAAATAATCAAAATAGAAATTCACACCACAAAGAGCAATAGGTCTCCTGGTTAGGGGGTAGTTGCACAAGTTGAAGGTCATGAATTCAATATCTGGGTATGCATCTGGGTTCAGCCTCCTCATTTTATAAAAAAGAAAAAGGAAAATACTGGCCTTGAATAGCTCCGAACCGGTCAACCATCTCTGAGTAGGAAAAGATCGAAACATAATTTTAGCAGGAAATGAACTGTGGGATAGTCGTTCCCCCCATAATTATGTGCGAGAATGCTTACCATGCATTAATTTCGCAATTAGTTGTATCTAATTCATGTGTGTCATCCTCACACACAATAATTGCATTAGATAATCGCCACCATTAAATGCAGCCAAACCACCATTTCCTTTAACATATATTAAAAATTCGAAACACCCAAAATTAATTTTATCTAGGATGAACTTTAAAAATGAGAGTGTCATTCATTTCCCCATATTCCCAGGTCATGGCTCTTTATTAATGGGACCAAGTATGATTTAATTGTCTACCAATACAATAACATGTTTAATCTTTGAGTATTAATGATCCTATTAATGGTGCGAGGAGAAAGAAAGATTCTCTTTGTGAGGGATGCATGACATGAATAAGTTAGTAAAAATTTATTAGGCTTTAATTGCTTAGAGTTACTGCTCTTTTTTAATTCCATTGTTAGTATTTTAATGCGTTTTTAGATTTTACTTCATAAAATGAAGAAAAACAGTTTTTACATGCGAAGACCTTACAATTTTTCAGTATGTTCTTTTACATAATATAATTCGATTAAAGTATTATCAAAATAACATTAAAAATATACCGTGCTTGTTTAAATATTGTCAAAAGCAAGGAAAATGGAGAGGTGCATGAGGTACTCTCCATAACAAAAATAACAATAATATGTTAAATAAAAAGTTACACGTTACAAAGCGATAATAGCAAGAGCAAATCTTTGTGGTGCTTAGTGGCAGGCAATCAATTATCGAGAAACGCAATAATATAAGCGAAGATAATGAAGCAGATGTCGGGTGATATGAGAAAAGAAAGGACCCATATAAAGTTATTTGAGATACAGCTGGTTCAGTGTAGAGAGAGAGAGAGAGAGATGACAAAGTCCAAATCCACTTACAATATCCATGAACACCTCAACAAAGTCCAAAGATGTCCTGAAAGACACTGGCAGACAATATAACATGATCATTGTGGGATTGAATGCTAATTGCAGCTTAAGATTAAGCACAATTATAAGATCCATATAGCGGACTGCACTAAGTGTGAGAGAAGTCTCGGCTTCAGATTTCTTTTCATTTGTTCGGAAGGGCCGTGATTGTTAGATGAGCCGTGAGAAACATATTCACATGAAAATTTTTGCATTTCCCTCGTATTTTAAGTAGTTCTGAGCAAAAGAGTACCTGACTCCTAATCCTTATCATGGATCCGGATCCAAATCTAAATCAAGCCGATTCACAAGCCAAACCGATGGGATCCCTTCTTGTCTTTGACGGCCCGCCGTGAACTTCCGCAGTCATCCGACGGCCACCGTTGACTCCCACACAGGAAGTCGCATTCCAAAGACGGACCCGTTCACGGAGCGATTTAATGCATTCATTGGACTATCCGGATTCAATCAATGCTCTGTACACGTCAGCATTTAAGCCGAAGCGGGCCCAGGAGGCGCGTTGCCACATTGGCGTCCCAGACGCAAGAGCAATTAACGCACGCATTAAATGAGTGGTGACGGAAGAGGGAGAATCCGACGGCCAGGATCGATCCGATCGCACTGGACTCAATTAATGAGTTATCGACGTGGCGTGGTCGCACTGGCGTCCCATCTTTCACGGTCAGAGACGCGTATGATACATTTTGTTATTGTCATTGTGCTATTAAATGCGACTAAAGCGGCTGTTTTTAAAGCAGATTGGCCTCATTCGACGACAGCAAGTGGCAGTCTTTAAGCAAGAGAGTTAATTACGTAAACGCCCAGAATACTCATTCAACATGATAAATGCAGTTCAAGAGTTTGCACCAATCCGTTCTTAAAAGTGATCGGGAATCCACCTCAACAATGCAGGTTAACAACTTATATATATATATATTATATATATATGGAGAGAGAGAAATAAAAATTGATGTGTATACTCAAATCACTCAAAGGTCTCTATCATTTTATCGGTGCGATCGGTGATGGACATTTAAATTTAAAAACAAAAAATATTTGTATACTTTTTATACTTGATGTATATAGTGCATTAAATATTTTTTTAATTCAAATTTATACAATTGATCATCTTTATGAAATGAAAAAAATGTTTACGCATATTTAAACATGGATGTGTGCATTGACTATTCTCTCTCTTTCTATAGAGAGGGGTAATGTTAAATATATAGTATAATATTCTTAGGTGTATAATTTTACCTAAATATTTTTACCATTCAATATTTGAAGTTAACAATAGAGATTTGAATTAAAAGTACCATTTGAACTCTTGTTTTTTAGTGCATAAACATTTTTTGATGAATTTTATTCCATATATCACTTTATTGTACTTATCATTATTTGAATCTTGTGACATTTATGAGCTACATGTATTTTTTAAAATAAGTTGTTTCCTAAAAAAATTATATATATATATATATATATTAAAATCTCTTTCTTATCTCTCACACACATGCTGCATACACAAAAGTGAACTTATATCTCAAGGTTTAAATAAATAAATGCAAAAGTTATGGTGCATTGATTGAAAAATCTAAATTTCCATCAAAATCAACATCAACCCCAAAACTAGGGCCTGTAACTTGGGATAGCTGGGTAGATTTCTATTTACTCCTGTTGCCTATATTGTGCTCTCATAATTTAATTCCAAGATTTTATGCACCTCTGCCTCTTTTTAAGTTACTCGTAACTTATTAGGAAAATTCTATCAGATCATTAGTTTAGATGAATGAATTAAATATTAGGTTTGTTGTTCTTTTTATTGGTGTTACATCAACTTTTTTTCTTATAAACATGAATAATACATCCACCACAAGATCTTTTGCATGATCACAAAATCACTTCATTGTTATATGTCAATTTGTGGCTGCCCAACACTTGTTGCCATACTTTTCTTAAAACAACAAGATCCGAGAAATTAACTCAGAACCATGGTTCATGGATAAGGGTGCACAAACATGAATAGCTCACCTGGCTAAGCAGTGGATTTACAAGATAGAGGTCATGAATTCAATACCCAGGGACTTGAGCTATCATCCCATTGCACCAGAAAAAAGATCACAGATATAGTGGTGGATCTACGTTGAGCCGAGGTGATGTGTCTGATCCACCTCAAATTCTAAAGTTCAAAAGAAAAATTGCAGCTTCACATATGATACTAGCAATTTTTAGATCTGCTATTGCACGTTCATGTATTGGTACCAAAGCTCATTTCAGAGTATCAGTAATGTTGTGCTGTAAAAGACCCCTCATATCTGAGAGTTCATGTTCAAAAGAAACCCTATTGATTGGATTTTCCATCTCATATTCAAGTAATTTGAATTTAAAAGGGATGTTCTTTAAGTTAAGTTAAGGATTGATGTTCATGTGAAATCTTTTCAATTTTAAGTGCCCTTTTATGTTATTAATCAATTCAAATGCTATTAGAATAAAAACAGATCATCCGTCAATAAATGAGTTGGTGATGTAAAAAAACAGATCATCCGTCAATAAATGAGTTGGTAAGGTCAATACAAAGCAAATTGAGTGCTTTGACAACTCTACCCAAAGTAACAAAAAACATCCTGTATTAGCTTTAAACACATACCTAAAACGACCCCACATGAACACACAACCTGGAAGCACGAAATTGCCGCCCACAGTACACACTGGCACACTGGCTATGGGGGTAATGCCGAAGTCCCGAACAAAGGAGGTAAAAGCCTAACTAACACACACACATACGATGCACCGTGTAGTCAGCTTTAAACACATACCCAAAACGGCCCATATGAACACACAACCTGAAACACGAAATCACTGCCCCATAGTATGGGGACTGAGAGCAATATTGAGGTGCTCACAAAGGAGACAGAAGCCTAACACACACGTACAATACACCAATAAGAATTGAACTCCCACCAACAACAAGGAGGCAGAGCGCCCTACCAGTTGAGTTAATGATTTGAGTGTGAAGTGATTATCTTTTGAAACTCTATTAATGCCATGAACTTTTGTGGGAGCCTTGAAGCCCTATCCATACCAATAGTGAGGGACAAGTTGGAGAGTATTGACTATCAAATACATACAATGTAAACAAGGGAAGCTTTCTTGTCCAAGTGCATCTCACAACTCATAAAAAAACAATCTTTGTCAAGAGGTTATTGTGGTACTTTCAGTTGACTATGTAATAGTTATTGAAGAAACAAAATGTATGTCTTACTACCCAACTTATTATGAATTTACATTTAACTGCCTTTACCAACAAATTTTTGCATTCAAGGATATTTATGGTTGGATAAATCTCCACTAGCCAACTTAATATGAATTTCATTTTCATAAGTGTTCTCTAATCGCGTTCAAGCCATTATAGTAATACTCTTTGCTGTTCATCTTAATCATCGAATGATCCCGTCAATTGATCTAAATGTAATTAGTAGTCCGTGAGCACCCTATCATCACTAATCTGGTGTATCTGAATCCAAATGTGTTCTACTGTTTCAAAGATGTACTTGCGATCCATATCCAACTCTAAATGTGATTGCTTATAGTCGGATTAGTTGGATTTGGTTAAGACATACCCAATTTGAATCCGAACACCTTTACTTCCCTATTCTTGTCGGCCACCTAACTTTTGGCCAAAAATGTTGAAGTAACCTCCTTTGTTACCTTAAATCTTTTGGCTGAAAATGCCGAAGCTGGATATCAAGGCACGTCCCAGGGGTTGAACTCATGACCAGCCATCACACGAGTCGATAGCCCTGCCTATTGGCCTAACACCCCGAGTGCCATACCCTTTTGTTCACATAACTTTCTAAGCATTATATCGGGGTAAATGAGCAATTACACACCAAAAAAAATAGGAAAACCCAAAATGTAGTGAGGCAATCTCTCTTAGGATTAGCAACAAAAATTACGTGGGTATATGAAATATGAAATGTGACACTAGAAGATGCGATATATATATATGAGAGTGGATTGTGACCACCATTGATGCTACTCGCTCATGTTCTTTCCTTGTTTTTCGATGACATGAATGTAATAATATTGTTTTTTATCTTTTTTCGAAAACCTTTTAAGTTTTTAAAAGTAAACTCATATCACTGAAAAACAATGAATGAACATGAGTGAGAATGTAAGAGATGTGGGAGATCTAGTTTTTCTTGATATATATATATATATATATATATATATATATATATATATATATATATAAAGGGAAAGAGGATAATCCATGAGCACACTCTCTAATCTTCTTAAATATCTTAATCATCATATCATTCGATCTTTAAGGCCCATTGTTGAGATTTTAAAAGGAAAAAGCAAATATTATTGGGTGCATTTAATGCACTTACAAAAAGTATTAAAATAATTTTTTCTTTTGAAATTTGAATTTTTACGGTGGATTTCACTAATATAATAGTTGAGATCTTTAAGATTGTTTAAGCATGAACGAATTTGCCCATGGGCCAATCTCTCTCTATGTTGAGATTTGTTTAGATTTACTCATACCTAAAAGTGCTAGCATATACTGGTTTCTTTATATATATATATATATGTATATATATGTATATATATAAGTTACCCTCTAAAGAGACATATTACTAGTACATGCACAAGTTTGCATGTATCTGATGTGTAGTTAACTATGCGCTTGTGTATCTGCGTACATGTACATATATAAATAAGTCTTTACCCATTTTTTATTTTAATGAAAATGTGCATCTAGGTCGTCACCTAAAATTTTAGATTCAAACTAAATATTCAGGTGTGACAAAGAAATGCATTTATTAGTTCCAACCTGTGCGCCGAACACAGGTTAAAAAGCCAAATGAATATTTAACCTAGACCGCACCTGGTTGGGCTTCGTCCTCCCCTTGTAAAACAAGAAGAAGAAGAAGACCTAGACCATAAAAGCAACCAATTGCACGTGTATGGTATTTAATACACAGGTGATATTTGGTCACACCTATCTCAAGAATTAAATCGGTGACAATGGCCTATTCAATGCCATTATTATTTTTATTGTCATATTATGTGAAACAAAATTTAATAAATACGATCATAAACTCAATAGTACGAATGCCCCACCTATGATTTAACCAATATTATTAACTTTTTCTGTATTAACATATAATACAAGTTCAATAAATGTAACGATGATTGAACAATGGGTGACCCATTAAATGGTTTGTTTGAATGAGAGAGAAGTCACACTTAGGAGGCCTGCATTTTTTCTAAGGCATTTATTAGCATTCGGATACATAGAGTCCTATCTTTGACTAAAAAAATCAAATTTTCAGTTATTCATTAGAAAAAACTAAGGGCATTGATTATGATAGCGTTGTGGAATCTCTCATAGAATAATATATAAGGCAAATGTTCAAACCTAATCTCTCCTCAAATCTATTCTCATCATTCTCCGTTCAATCTTTAAGATGAACAATTTAGGTTATAGAGTACGATGCATTAAATACAAATAAAAAAACATAATAGTAGTTTTAATTCAAATGTTCAACCTTGATCATTTCAATCAAACAACTAAGATATTTGAGCACAAGTGAGGTTTCAATATTTACTACTATATATAAAGAGAGAAAGAAAGAGAAATTAGTCCATGCACATATCAATCAATACTTTAATCTTTTTAAAGATCTCAACCGTTTAATATTGAATATCAATGGTTAGAATATGTCAAAAGCAAATAAAATTGGGTGTATTTATTGTACCTATGAAAAGTGTTTGATATCTTTTTCTTATGAAATTTTAGTTTCAACCACCGATCTCACTATTCAAACGCTTGAGATTCTTGATTATGTTTAAGCATTGATTGATGTAAACGTGGATATGCTCTCTCCTTATATATATTTGCGTGTGTATATATATGTATATGTATATGTGTATATATATGTATGTATGTAAATGTTGTTCTTAGCTATAAATTGTTCTAGGTTTGTTTGTGAGGAAGCATTCATATGTTTAGTTGTTTGAAACATAAGGTAGTTCTCAATGTCATGATGTTATGGTTGCTTGCTTTGAATGTTCTTGTTGAGTGTTGGGTAAGGGTTTAACCACCGAGCCGAGGAGTTCCCACTAACTCATGCTATGAAAACACCCTTTCATCTAATATGATACTGTTTGCTCATCAACAGTTGAGAACTATATGATTCCTTTTGGGGGATTTGAGATCTTTCTGTGATTGAATTGTACAGTTTAATTAACATACTTCATCAAATAGAAAACCGTAATTTGGATGATTTTTTATAGTATTTAAGTGTGACGTTATCAATACCTAAAATAAGTGTCACCCCTTATTTATTTTAACCCCTTCTTTTATGGTTGTTTTGGTTACAACCGGAGAAAGAAGCCTTACACACGTGCACGCCTGGGGGGAATCGAACTCATGACCTGCTTCATGGGAGTCGGAAAATAGGCTAAAGCTCTGTGTGCTAGTAATCTAAAAGAATTTTCTTTCCCCTCCCTAAAACACGCACACATGTGGATGCCATCACACACATGCACACCTTTCAATTCAAAAACTTTTGAGCTTTAAAAGAGAAAGGGATTGCATTGAATGGTTGAAGTTTTAGGCAAATATTTTCAAACAAAGCACTTTCATGAGCTGGTAAAGTTGAGAAAAGAATTAAACTTCATCGAAATAAAGTGCAACATCAATTTTGACGCACCGTGATCAAGAGGAGCTAGGAAATTGCGTATTTATGTTTTGCAAGTGTAGTACGTGTTGAAATCTCTCTCTCTTTCTCTCTCAATGGGGCGAGCCAGGAGCGAGTACCACGTACCCCCAAACCTCAATTTTATTCCCTTTACCTGTTACCTATACGGCGAGTATGGTTAGTCAAGCTCTCATAGTATTGTCAAAATTAAATAGTGGTTGGAATTTCAAACTATATATACACATGCAAATACATACTTACACACACACACACACACACATATATATATATATAAATAGAGAGATTATATCCTACCTACCATTGAATAAAATTGTGTTGTTATAACTTTTTAAATAACACTTATACCAAAAGCCAATGGAATACACATTTTTAAAGATTTACATTATCCAGTTCAGACACACACATAATATATATACATATAGCAACCTCATTATCAGGTTCCTCCTTTGCTTTTGAGGGAACGAGCGTTATTTAAAAAGTAAAAAGACAACCCTTATTACATTTATGCTCACAAAAGTAAATAGTGGACACAACGATGCATGTGTCCGAGGTTGCATGAATATATATATATATATATATATATATATATATATATAGAGAGAGAGAGAGAGAGAGAGAGTGTGTGTGTGTGCCTTAACCTCTTATCTCATAAGCATCCCAAACCGGGACACGATCAAACCAGACAACCTCCGTTCAGGTGAGGATCCAAGGGTCGGGCTAAGCTGCTAAATCGTATGTTCTCACTGCCAAATTTTATCATGCATTTTTTTCTTATTTTGATCAAGTTACATTGTCCTTTACCAGTTTGCATCTGATTTACACATTGTAATAAAAAGCCGAAGAGATCAACCATCTTGTTCTGTTCTGCAGTATCGCTCCCCCCCCCATACATCTTTTCAGAGGGAAGACCCAAATTCATTCCATACTTGAGTAGTACTGTACAACCAAAACCAAGTCATTTCCCATACTAAGCCAAATGGGCTATGTAGGCTCTCACTACTGTACCCGATCTTATATCACATTAGCGTTTAACTCCAAAAGACCAAAATTATGTTCATCATTTCCTAAGGAATGTACATTAACCAATCAATAACCACAGTAGGAGATGCCAGTCTAGCAGTAATCTTTCCACAACCTCAATTTCGCCAATTCAGAGAGGGACTTCGCTACAGTATTAGAGTGATGTGCATATGGAATTTATCCAAGAAATATACATATATATATATATATATATATATGTGTGTGTGTGTGTGTGTGTGTGTGTGTGTGTATATAAGTATATATGTAAAATAATATATAAGAATGCCATAGCCTTCAATCATAGTGCTTTGTTCAAGGGAACAATCCCTATTATCCAAGGTGAAATGCATATACCCTCCATGACAAAATAGCTCGCCACAACTAATTCAAATCTTAATTGTCAATCCATAGGAGGGGATTCTCAACTGTCCATTCTAAGCTGTGACCGATAGTGGAATGCTTCAAACAACAATTTTATGGAACTTTTTCTTCAAGCAAATAACAAACGTACAAGGGAGAAAAGGAAACAGTAATACCTCTCAGATGATCAAAGCAAGACGTCAGTTCCTAGTCATCATCAGTTTGCAATACATTAGAATTGCAAGGTACTTGTGCAAGAGATCTATAAATGCTCTCAACTATATTTTTTTTAAACAATGTGCTACTAAATGAACTACGCTGAGCTGCCAGACAAGGTATCTGTCTTGTTCTCTTCTTGGTTCACTTTTGGAGCAGTCAAAGGAGACGACGGTCCATCCGCTCCCATCTCAGTTTTCAGATCATTGATGCTCTTTTCCAACTCATCGATTCGGTTGCCCATTTCATCGAGTTATCTGCTGTCAAGAAGTCACAACTAGGCAGATTTATCATGGTCAAAAGCAAAGTCAAAACAAGTTCTCTGTCTGTCTGTCTCTCTCTCACACACAGACAAAAGGATATTCTTTGAGACGATAGATTCAGACATGGTCTGGAACCTTGATTGCTGCAAACAGTACAAATTTTAAGAAAAACACTGATGAAATTAAAATGAGAAACCAGACAAAACTAAAAGGCATCCCTAGTTTTTGATATGGATAAACCTCTTACCATCTGCTGAAGAAGATTCTGAACCTGTAAAAGAGAAGGTGGTAGATTTAAAATAAGCATAACCTTGACTGAGGTACTGACTGAAAGTGGATCAAATCACTTTCAAAATATAGCCTGTTTAGATGGAATGACTTGTAAACTTACAAAAGCAGTCATATCAGCGGTGCTTTGCTTTGTGTCTGCTGGATCATGCCCATCCTGCGATCAGTAGCACTAAAAATATTAGTCCATATTGCATTGCATAATGAAATTAGAATGTCAGCTAAAACAGAACTTTATGTAGTTTAAGAAACATATAACCAACTCCTCGTTGGCAGACACCGAACGTATTTAGGAGACTTTGCAAATCACATGCGAATTTTGTCCCTAATTAAATGATAACTGTGCAACAGAGAGAGAATAAGTAAAGTGCACACAAATATAACTGGAAACTGCCACAACTGGTTCCTAGGCATTGGTATCGATCATCAACAAACAATGGAGAAGTGTTTGACATGCATACTTTTTCATCCCAACCATCTAACATATCTTTTGGCATCTTCGGCAGCTACCAAATGGGAAAATAGAGGCAAGGCAGATGCCTTGAGTCTCGATCCAATACTTCTCATTTGTAATGCATGTTTGTAAACACTTCAAAATTCAAATTTCCCTTCAAAAATTAAGGTTTTATAACAAAATATGTGGTGAAAATGAAAAAAATAAATACCTCGCAAATATATAAAAGATGCCTAAAAACTGAGAAATATTGGACTTTTGACTCAATGGTGGAGAAAAGTGGCCTAACAAATGAATTGGGATGCATGCAATGCAATTTTCATCGAAGGAAGAAGCAACGAACTAACTTATGACATTTGATGCGTGAGCGATTGCATAAGACAAGAAGAGTGTGAAAGGATGGAGCAAGATAAGCAATCGGGTCAAATTCAATCAAGAACCAAATGAAGGTGCAAAGTCATCATTGAGAACCTCGTTACCTTAATCGGCAGCCTATAAAAGGGCAATACAACAACTACTACAACAACAACTAAGCCTTTTCCCATTCTAGACGGGGTCGGCTATATGGATTCTTTGTTTCCATAGAGCCCTATCATGTGCCATGTTAGCAGTTAACTCACAATAAGCTAGATCATTCTTTATTGTTTCTTTCCAACACTTTTGTGGTTGTCCACCTCTTTTAATACTTTCCAAATTTAGTTTTTCATAACTTCTTACAGGTTCTTCTTCTGATCATATGTCCAAACCATCTTAAACGATATTATCTCATTTTATCCTCTATTGGTGCTACTCCCAATTTGTTTCTAATAACCTCACTATGTATACGGTCTTTTCTTGAATGACCACTCTCATCCATCTCAACATCTTGTACACGTTGATGATTAACTGTCCAACACTCTGAACCATAAAACATGGCAGGTCTAATTGCTGCTCTATAATATTTACCTTTTAACTTTAACGGTATCTTTTTATCACAAAGAATATCTGATGCTCCTCTCCATTTTAACCAATGTTGAAAAAGACAAGCCCATTTTTCATGATTAGGAACAAGAGAGTTGGATCTCTCTCTCTCTAAGAGGACCATCTTTATTTTGAAGGAGAGGTAGCTGGAAAACAGGTAAAGCTGCCCCTTGGAGCTGAAGATGATAAGTGCCACCTCGACATTGCATAGCACCGAGATCTCGAATTCTTTCTTCATAAAACCCTTACAACACTTGGAGAACGTTACCCGCCGGGCTCATTCAATCCTTGATAAATTGAATCTCCAAACCTTCTTTTTGCCATTGTCATCCTTCTCACTCACTCACTTTTTTTGTACTAATGATGTGAGAATGTCAATGAGAAAGTTCACCATGTTATATACGGTTTCTTCTTTTGAGGTATGTACTGGTATTTAATATCTGTATCAGGAGAGCACCTAACCTAGGTCTCAAGAAACAATCACTAGTCCTAATATAGGTTGGCCTTAACCTGTACCCAATTCTCCAGACCAGCACCCGTAACACATTAACTTAACCAGTTACCTAAGGCATTCCACCATTACCTACAGGGATAGAACCCAACGCTACACATTTGCCACCACGCAAGCCCCTAGTATTACCCTAACAAGCCAATCTCAGACCATACCCATTTGCCACCTATATAGCCCATTGTCTCGTACTGTGCCCACACATAAGAGCACACCCAAACACATTAAATTACATGATACCAATCCAAGAACGGCTCATAGCAAACAATAGTTGATCCCAACCCTTTGGGATTGGAAAACAGCCAGTCAAGCCCTGACGAGTCCCACTAGGTATTGCAAGGGAAAAGGAAGATTCTAGCACCAATGTCCAGGGCAAATCAGAGTGCCTCTCTATTAATCAATGAGCAACACATATTTATTACAACCGAAGAAGATGCAGCAACACCAAACCCAGTCGTTCTTCAATGATCCCTCTAAAGAACGCCCTCATGAAGGAAATTCCCAAAGACCAACAGCCCCCTCCACACATTCTCAACTGCCGCCCTCTGCTTCTGTATCTGTGTGAGTGAGAGAGAGATAAGGAGGAGCTCTCTTAGCCACCTCCCCTCCCTTTTCCAACCAGTCAGCACCCTCCTGGTGTATATGTCTGAGTGAGGGGGAGAGAGAGAGACTCTCTCAGCCAGCCCCCTGTATTTGTGTGTGTAAGACCAGGAGAGATAGAGAAACGTTGCCTTTTCTGCTGTGAGAGAGAAAGGGAGAGGCAGATCCAGCCGTCTCTTATTGCAAAATCAAGAAAATATCCTCCTTTTCTTCAAAATTATTTGTCCTTTTATAGATCCCAAATAGGGGAAACAGCTCATTAGTGATGATTTTGTCCCTTAGTTTGGGTATTCCGTGATTTGACACTCTTCATAGATTGTGCAATCACCCACACTTCAAATACCATGAGTTAGAATCCCACTCTTCATCCTTGGATGAAAATCGAGTCACATGACCCCAACAAACTCGTTGTACTGCTTTTTTCTACAATTGAGTTAAAAATCTAATATTACTTAGCTTTTAGGCATCTTTCATATATTTTTGAATTACTTCATTTTTCTAATCTTCACTTCAAATTTGTTATAAAATATTAATTTTCAAAAAAAAAGTTGATGTGTTTATGAAGTTAAATAAGAGAGAAGAACAGTAGCCATGGCATGACTAACGATGCTAAGAACATGAACATAACTTGCAACTGCTTCCAATCCAGTCACCCCCTTAAGGTATTTCACTATGAACCTATTTTGCTTTTTAACAGTCTAATTTGAAATCAAGAGTCAAGGCAGTCTTTTGAAGGAAAATATACTTCATTGAAGAAGTATATGTTTGTCTCCTCTTGACTAACCTTTTGCTCACACATGTTGCGGAAGATGTATAGGCATTTTTCTCCCTCGAAGCTTCTCTGCGAGTAGGATGTTGACAAACATTAAATGCTTTGAGTGTTGTTTGATGCGTATCGTATAGTATATCGTTTTGCTCCACGATACGGGTGTATCGTATTGTATCGTACTTTAATATTAAAAAAATAATATATATATATATATATAAATAAAAAAAATCAGAAAAATCCAAAAAATTAGAAAAAAATTAGAAAAAATATGGTAATTGTAAAGAATTCATATAATGCAAAGTTGAGAACATATTGATGATTTGATAATGATTCACCATTGAACAATTGAACAAAATTTACATATTTTGAAGCAAAAAATGAAATACATTTACATTTACATATTGTAATAAGAATCATCAACTAAATAATCTTCATCTTTTCCTTACTAAACATCCTCATCACCACATTCTGCATCGAAATCAAAATCTTCATCTTCTCGATAATGTTGTTGCACTCCTTCCAAATTAACCATGTAAACTCTTCTTCAGTTAAGAGGGCATTTTCTTTACTATCTTCTATAATTCAGTCTTCTAATATATCAAAATTGTCCAAACTTATTTAATCAAATTGACTTTCTTCTCTATTTACCTTTTTCAATTACCTACAAGAAAGAAAGATAAGTAATTAGTAAATAACATTAACAATTGAAGTCAAACAATTTATTGAATTGAATCTTTAAGTACTAACTAATACAAGATTACCTTTCGCGAAGCTGCATGTTACAACGAATAAAAACTAAGTCATTCAACCGCTTATGTTCCAACTTGTTGCGCTTTTTTGTATGGATGTGTTTAAATACACTCCAATTCCTTTCACAACCCGTTGTACTAAAGGTTTGACTCAGAACTCTTACTGCAAAATCTCTAAGATTTGGACAATCACTTCCAAACCTATTCCACCAAACATCTATAGAAAAAGGTAAACATGAGAGACTTAATCCACAATAATATAAGATTTAAGAAACTTAAATACAAAGGTAAATAATTTACTTAGGCGCATATTAGTTCAGTTGCAAATTGCTACAGGCAAACCCATTAAGTGAAGAGCATTATCATAGATCTCTATCTCTCGATTGATAACATCTGCTCTACTATGACAAGGGACTAATCTATCTATACAATCAATGATGCCTCGATTAACCTCACCGTCCCTTTTGAAGCTTGTTGAGTACTTAAATATTGGGTTTAAATAATATGCAACTGCTTGAATAGGCTGATGCAATTGTTTATTCCATCTATTATCTATAATTTTCCACACGAGCACATAATCTCTCTTTTTTCTATTAAAATTATTTCTAATTGCTTCTTTTGCCCTATCCATGACTTCATAAAGGTAGCCCATAGATGTTTCTTCTCGCTATCAGCCAATCTTAAAACCTTTACTAAAGGACATGTAATCTTCATCAGTCTAACACATGCATTCCAAAATGTACTCCTCAAGATTGTCTCCGAAATCTTATTCAATTTTCTTTTTCTTCTATTTTGAAGCAACTCTGCAAATTGTTGCCACTTATCTGAGGAGAACATTCTCTTCCATACTTGCTTCTATCTGACAATACTCTGTATAGATAAGAAATTAGTTGCAAACTGAGTTGCAACTTTACGAATAAGCTATGCACCATCTGTATCTCTTTTCATCATACACAATACAAATGCATTGTTATTGATAAATTTGGTGATATCTTGGCAACACTCAGTTGTTGCCTTTAACTCATCTATCTCACCAATATCTTTAAGGGTGAATAAACAATGGTTGTGCATGATGTCCAATAAAAAGTCCCATAAGTATATGCTAACCAGTTACTTTATAGTTAGTTGCATTATCTGTAATCAATTGGACTACATTCTATAGCCCAATCTCGCATATCGCATTATTAAACTCTTGCTGTAGGATCTCTATAGTGTGTCTCTCCTCTGACATGTCTAGAGATCTCAAAAACATAAGTCCTTTAGTAGAGTAGGCAAGAAAGTTTAGCAAGGTCCTTCCTCGCCTATCTGTCCATCCATCTGCCATGATAGTGCATCATGTCTCCTTCCATTACTCTCTCAAAGTCGAATAATATTCTTACACTTCAATAACGGTCTTATCTAATATCTTTTCTCTCATGGATCAATGTTAGCAATTGTATCTACCATAGCTTGAAAATGAAAACTATTTGCTACATTAAATGGAATGCATGCATCATAAAACCATCTCCCCACTACAAGGTCTGCATGATCATACAGTTGTTCTGAAGCCATAGCAGTATGAATTCCAAGTTGACCACCAGGTGTACTGGTAGGAGGAAAAAATGAATGTATCCTAGAAGCAACTCTTCCTCTACTCCTTCCTGAGCTTCCTCTTCTACCACTTCCAAAGTCTTCAACAACCCTCTTTCCCCTGTTTGGTAGTCATGAACTGCTACTACCAATCTATGTTATGACATCTGAAGGAATACTATCAGTGAATCCAATATCATATTCTTCAAACTGCCCTAAATCATCCTTTTGTTGTCTCCCCTCTTGTATACTCTCAATCACCACATTCTCAAAAAACATACATTTGATCTTTAATCTTGAACGCTCAACTGGTATACCCCACTGTCATGCCGGATCAGTAGACCGAGAATGAGAATCTCTAACACCCCTTCCTGCCATCTCAATTGAGCACTTTAATTCAATAAAAAACCTAAAAATAAAAGCACTTCGTAAATCTCCTATCTTCACGTAACACTCAAATAGTGTCTAATAGAGTGTCTCCCATTTCATGAATGTAATAAAAATCATATCCACACACTTAATAACTTCATATTTTGTCATTAAAAAAACGGCAAATAACACAAAAAAACAATAAATACAAAGAAAAAAATGAAGAAAAACACTCAAAATATACCACAATCTGAGTTACGAGGCTTGCACAGATACCGTAGAGCACATTTTTGGACCCTTGAACCCCAAGAAGGAGGAGAACCACGGAAAGAAAGCGTGGGGAGCTCATCAATTTCTGTTCGGTCGGGGACCCTTTATATAGGTCCTTGGGCGTATCGTCGTACGATATGGTGCGATACGAACAACACTGATTGATATGACTCCATTTCCTTGTACTTTATCATCTTTACCTTGACTGGATACCAAGAGCAAGTCCAGGATACAAGAATTCATGAATCAAGGAGGGATTCAACTTGGCTAAGAGAAAACATGTTTAAGACAGGAGAAATACCTAGATGGTATATCCTCCATGTTCAAGGCAGAGCAAACATCTCTATTCCTCAGTTGAATCCCTCTTTCCTAGAGTTATCTCAATGTTAATTTTGTCCAACACAATCAACTAAGAAACCAGTCTATCACTAGCCATCTCTAATAGAGGGGGATGAATAAATCGCTGGAAGAAGCTATAAACCATGTATTAACACATCCCTTCTCATCCTATATGTAACGGGTCGTCACTCTTGTGGGTTGGAATCTAATGATTATTCCTGAATTGCTTGGTGGATCATTATCCACATTTCTAAAATAACCAATCGTGTGAAAAAGTGAAGCCCCTTGCATTTGAAGTCACTAGTTCATGAAAGAACTCGGCCATAAAAAGAGCATCGCGAACACCCTACTGAACCAGAAGGTTGTCCAACTACCAGTTACTTTGCTAGAACACATAGTCACATAGTAGAGGTAGGTAGTACTTATTCTCAGTGTTATCTGTATCGTATGATATAGTGCGATATACAAGGCATTATATCGTAAAAGCCTATTTATCATGCTATATCGTGCGATATGGCACGTATCGTCCATAAACCCTTATTTGCGGGTCCCTGACCGAATGGAAACCCACATTTTTGTGGGTTGGAAGAAGCTATAAACCATGTATTAACACATTCCTTCTCATCCTATATGTAACGGGTCATCACTCTTGTGGGTTGGAATCTAATGATTATTCCTGAATTGCTTGGTGGATCATTATCCACATTTCTAAAATAACCAATCGTGTGAAAAAGTGAAGCCCCTTGCATTTGAAGTCACAAGTTCATGAAAGAACTCGGCCATAAAAAGAGCATCGCAGACACCCTACTGAACCAGAAGGTTGTCCAACTTCCAGTTACTTTGCTAGAACACATAGTCACATAGTAGAGGTAGTTAGTACTTATTCTCAGTGTTATCTGTATCGTATGATACAGTGCGATATACAGGGCACTATATCGTAAAAGCCTATTTATCATGCTATATCGTGCGATATGGCACGTATCGCCCAAAAACCCTTATTTGCGGGTCCCTGACCGAATGAAAACCCTCATTTTTGTAGGTTTCTGTGGTTTTTTCAGAGCTCCCCAAGCTTCCTTACCGTGGTTCTCCCCCTCCTTAGTGTTCAAGGCTCGAAAAATGTGCTCTACGGTGTTTGTGCAAGCCTCCTAACTCGGGTTTTGATATATTTTTAGTGTTTTTCTTTATTTTTTCCTTTGTATTTGTTGTTTTTTTTGTGTTATTTGTATTTTTCTTTTTTTGAATGATAAAATATGAAGTTATTAAGTGTGTGGATATGATTTTTATTGCATTCATGAAGTAGGAGACACTCTATTTGAGTGTTATTTGAAGATTGAGGATTTATGAAGTACGTTTATTTTCATGTTTTTTATTAAATTAAAGTGCTCAATTGAGATGGCAGGAAGGGGTGTTAGAGACTCTCATTCTCGGTGCGATGATCCGACATGACAGTGGGGTGCACCAATTGAGGATTCTAGATTGAAGATAAGATGTTTATTTTGTGAGATGGTGGTTAGTGGTAGAATTTCATGATTGAAACGCCACCTAGCAGGGACTAGGAAAGAAGTTGCTCCTTGCACGAGCAGAGTTAGAAGTTTGCCAGAAGGATTAAATGATAATGTCTTCATATGATTGAGAGTATACAAGAGAGGAGACAACAAAAGGATGATTTAGGGCAGTTTAAAGAATATGATGACGCTATTGGATTCACTGAAAGTATTCTTTCAGATATCAGAACAGAGATTGATAGTAGCAGTTCACGACCACCAAACAGGGGAAAGAGGGCTGTTGAAGACTTTGGAAGTGGTAGAAGAGGAAGCTCATGAAGGAGTAGAGGAAGAGCTGCTTCTAGGATACATTCATTTTTTTCCTCCTACCACTACACACCTGGTGCTCAACCTGGAATTCATGCTGCTATGGCTTCAGAATAACTGCATGATCATGCAGACCTTATAGTGGGGAGATAATTTTATGATGCATGCATTCCATTTAATGTAGCAAATAGTTTTCATTTTCAAGCAATGACAGATGTAATTGCTAACATTGGTCCAGGATACAAGATGCCCTCCTATCAGAAGTTGAGAGGAAAGATATTAGATAAGACCGTCATTAAAGTGCAAGAATATTGTTCGACTTTGAGAGAGTCAACGGAGACATGATACATTATCATGGCAGATGGATGGACAGATAGGCGAGGAAGGACCTTGCTAAACTTTCTTGCCTACTGTACTAAAGGACTTATGTTTTTGAGATCTCTAGACATGTCAGAGGAGAGACACACTGTAGAGATCCTACCGCAAGAGTTTGATAATGCGATATGCGAGGTTGGGCTACAGAATGTAGTCCAATTGATTACAGATAATGCAACTAACTATAAAGTAACTGGGAAGGATTGATTACAGATAATGCAACTAACTATAAAGTAACTGGGAAGGAGTTAGCATATACTTATGGGACTTTCTATTGGACATCATGCACAACCATTGTTTATTCATCCTTAAAGATATTGGTGAGATAGATGAGTTAAAGGCAACAACTGAGTGTTGCTAAGATATCACCAAATTTATCACTAACAATGCATTTGTACTGTGTATGATAGAAGATATACAGATGGTAAAGAGCTTATTTGTAAAGTTGCAACTCAGTTTGCAACTAATTCTTATCTATACAGAGTATTGTTAGATAGAAGAAAAAGAAAATTGAATAAGATTTCGGAGACAATCTTGAGGAGTACATTTTGGAATGCATGTGTTAGACTGTTGATGATTACATGTCCTGGTTTCTCCTCGCTATCAACCCATCTTAAAACCTTTACTAAAGGACATGTAATCATCAATGGACTACCTTTATGAAGCCATGGATAGGGCAAAAGAAGCAATTAGAAATAATTTTAATGGAAAAAAGAGAGATTATGTGCTCGTGTGAAAAATTATAGATAATAGATGGAATAAAGAATTGCATCAGCCTATTCATGCAGTTGCATATTATTTAAACCCAACATTCAGGTACTCAGCAAACTTCAAAAGGGACGGTGAGGTTAATCGAGGCATCATTGATTGTATAGATAGAGATATATGATAATTCTCTTCACTTGATGGGTTTTCCTGTAGTAATTCGCAACCACACTAGTATGCGTCCAGGTAAATTGTTTATCTTCGTATTTAAGTTTCTTAAATCAATACATCTTATATTATTATGGATTATGTCCTTAATGTTTACTTTTTTCTAAAAATGTTTGGTGGAATAGATTTGGAAGTGATTGCCCAAACCTTAAGGATTTTGCAATTAAAGTTCTGAGTCAAACCTGTAGTGCAATGGGTTGTAAAAGGAATTGTTGTAAAAAGAATTGGAGTGTCCTTAAACAATTCCATACAAAAAAGTGCAACAGGTTGGAACATAAGCGATTAAATGACTTAGTTTTTATTCGTTGTAAAAATGGAGCTTCGCGAAAGGTAATGTTGTATTAGTTAGTACTTAAAGATTCAATTCAATATATTGTTTGACTTCAATTGTTAATATTATTTACTAATTGCTTATATTTCTTTTTTATAGAGAATTAAAAAAAGTAAATAGAGAAGAAAGCCAATTTGATCCAATAAGTTTGGATAATTTTGATATATTAGAAGACTAGATTATAGAAGATAGTCAAGAAAATGCCTTCCTAACTGAAGAAGACATTGAATGGATAAATTTGGAAGGAGCGCGACAACATTATCAAGGAGATAAAGATTTTGATTTTCAACCAGAAGGTGGTGATGATGATGATGAGGATCTTCAACAAGGAGAAGATGAAGATTATTTAGTTGATGATCCTCATTACAATATATAAAATATAAATGTATTTCATTTTTTGCTTCAAAATATGTAAATTTGGATGCAATTATTTAATGTTGAATGCTCAATATGTACTAAACTTTGCATTATATGAATTCAACCAGATTTTTCCTAATTTTTCCTGATTTTTAAAATATTTTCTATTTTTTAAATATTAAAGTACGATACGATACGATACGCTATGCCCGTATCGTGGAGCCCAGCGATACATGATACGATACACGTCAAACAACACTGCTGCTTATTCTAGTGATCATTGAAGGGCGTGTGGAATTTATCAACATTGTCTAACCAATATGTCAGGCCTCCTCATCACCAAAAAAATTTGAATGTTCGACTCCATCTGCCATATGTGTTGAAATCAGATTACTGATAGTAATGAAAATCGAAGTTCCTCCTTTCAAGATCTCAGAGCCCCCCTTTCTACCAATTGACTCAACTTCATCAAGTACTTATTTTTAGTTGTAGTTTCCTGCATCACTATGCGAAATGGACCTTCCTTTATTTACGTGAATTGGTATATACCACTATGGACCTTTCTAACAGTTCCATCACTTCGGGTTACAGGAGGGCCTCAGGTTTTCCTACAAATATGCGGTTTCGGTTCTGTATGGTATATTTTCCTTTTCATGGGTAATAGCTTAACATGGATGCCTTCTTCCTAAATCATGCTTTACTACCAAAATTGTGTTCTTTTGGTGGTAAAGAACACAGTTTGAGGATGGAAATTAAGCTAACAAGAAAAAATCATTCAGCAGTTCATGTGGCAGTTAGGAAGGAAAATAAATTATTGGAATGAGGAAGAAATGATTAACAGCACCAAGCTCCCTAAACTTATTTACGAAGCTTTACTGCACACAAATACAATGAAGGCCCAAATAAGCCAAGTGCCACTTTGAGATGGGAACAACAATATGCAGCAGTCATAAACAAAAAAGTTTGCTTGGGTAAACTGTCTCATAATTCAAAAACGTATCAAGTATACAAATGGAATCAATGAAGTCATGGAACTAATCTGAAGTCCCAAGACTATAGAAAATAATAAGAGTGACACTAGAAGCCCGAAATGAAAATCATTAGATTGAAAAACGAGAAATAACCAAAACTGTATTACACAGATTCATTAATTCAATGCTGAACAATAAGCAATTTAGCGTCTCAAGTATCTAACTCTCAAGCAATAATATCAAGCTATGTAGCATGGGTACGCCTATTTGGGCGTCGTACCCGTACCCGGTACGTACCGGGTACGGGTACGTGTATGGGTACTATGGATACGTACCCATACACATTTTAACGTACCGGTACGCCAATACGTATTTCGGTACGCGTACCTAAAATGGGTACGCCACGTACCGGTACCCGGTACGTGGATGGACCAGATTCGGGTCAACTGACCCGAATCCAATCAAAAAAAAAAGAAGAAAACCCTAATGTACCTCGAGTCTGGATTCTTCCCCTGGCTCTCTCTCTCTCTCTCTCTCCCCTTCCGTCCTTCGTCTCGCAGCTTCGTTCGTCTTAGGCCGACTGCCGATCAGTGCGATCACCGACCGCCGGCCACCGTCGACATCCCTACCCTAGCCTTAACTCTTCCATTCTTCTTGGCCGCCAGATTAACTGCGTGTGTGTGCATCTGCTGTGATAGACTCTCGTTGTGAGTGTTAGTTATAATTTATTAGTCTGACTCCCTGTGTTGAATATAAATTGAATTCATTCTTGGGCAATTTGAATGGAGTATCGTTTGTTTCCATTTAACGTGGATATTTTGCTGTTCGCTTGTATAAGAATCTCGCGGTTACCATATACGGTGAGCGGAAACACAGGTTTATAGAAAATGATCCTACTCACTTGAAACTATCAATTCATTTACTTGCTGACCTAGATGATTATGTTTATCTTTATTTTGAGTGATTGATGAAAGCTAAACTCTTACTGGTAGTGTGTTTTGTTTGGAGAAAGCTAATGTTAGTTTTCTTTTCTTTCACGGAAATTCTATCGTTGCTTGTATTCTAGCTTTGCTTGTAATTCAACTTCATGGGATTTGGGCACTTGGTGAAATGCTTGAAGAGAGAATATATTGTTATGTCTGTTCTGGATATTGGGGACAGAGGCATGTGATCGATGAAGTGCTTGTTTCCTATGAAATGCTGAATGCTAATGGTTTCAATCATTTATTTTTCTATGCTCATTTTCTGGAGGTTAAACAGCTTATAAATTGTTGATGTCTGATTGTTTCACATGTCAAATACCGAACACATGTCGCAATGCCTTGTTCATGTCCAGGACAAAATTATTCTTTTTAGCTAGCTCTGTTTTTATGTATGTCTTAAGTTAATTCTTTAATAATTACAGAACCGAGGAAGCTTCTGGTGAGATAGGTAGGAGTGACTACTGAATCAACGAAGAGCAGTAGCAATCAACTAGTTGTTGGGGTTTCATAAAGAAGACAGTAAGATGGCCATAAAGAACAAGAGCTCCTTCTCAAGGAACCCCTCAAACACCATCTATCCTCCTTCCCCTGGTGTGAAGCCAGGACCAAATGGCACATTCTTAGTCTCCACTGGGATTTTCCATCTTGACAATATCCTCTCTACGTTATTTTATTTATTGGTCAAATAGGATATATGCTGCATACCCTATCTTTTTGTTCCTTCTCATTTGTTTGTTGTCTGTTCTTACTCGGTTTTTCCACAAATTCGTGCTATTTGATGTGATCCCTTATCAAAAGGAGGTCACTTGCTTCACTTCTTCCTTAAAATTGGGTTCAAAGATATTGGGTGGTGTGTGATATATTCAGGTGGAAATGGGGATGGGGCTCATTTCGTATTGAAACATTGAATTGAAGCCTTCAACAAAGTGGTTTATGTGTATGCCACTTTTATTCACTGTGTGTGCACGCTACATTGGTTATATGTGTGCACTGTGCAGCAATCCTGTTATGTGTGTGTGCATCTTTACTCACTGTGTGTGCATTGTTTCTACTGTGATATATTCAGGTGGAAATGGGGCTCATTTCGTATTGAAACATTGAATTGAAGGCATGCCGACATGTTTCATGTTTGTGACATTATGTGGTTTATGTACACTTACAAGTTACAACGTTATGTGGTTTATGTGAAATAGTTGTCACTTGTCAATGGAATCGGATATATACACTTACAATGTGGTTGCTGTGATATGGGAGTAATCCTGTTATATGTGAGTAAGAGAGCTCAAATGCAATGTTGCAGAACAATGAAGCACTGTTATATGTGTGCACTGTGCAGCAATCCTGTTAACAGTAGCAATCCTGTTATGTGTGTGTGCATCTTTACTTATTGTTATTCGTATGTCCTTGTGCTATAGTAAAGAGTCATTCTTACTTCTTAGAGTGTTGTCCTTGTATTGTAAAAGCAATCCTGTTAACAGAACAATACACATGATGTTAACCTTTCAACATAGTGTTCAATTATCAATTTATCATAGTAAAGATACCCAATGACACCCTTATTTTGTTTATTTTCAGATGTCTAATATGTCTGCTACTGGTAGTACTTCGTCTGCTTCAATCACTAGTAAATTTGCATTTGGAAAACCAGAAAAAGGTTGCCCGCTTTGGGCATATGTGTCATTGTTACAAAACAAAAAGGCAGGAGGTGGAAATGCAAGTTGGCGGTGTAACTACTGTGGTTTAACTTATAAAGGTTCATATTTTAGAGTGAAGTGTCACTTATTAAAGGAAAAAGGAAATGGCATAGTTGTTTGTTCGGGTGTTACTGATCAATATCTTTCAAAGATGATACAAATTGAGAGGGAAGCACATGAAAAATCTAGACAATTACAAGTTTCCTTACCTACTGGAACTACAAGTTTGAATCCACCTACACTTGAATCATTTGATGGAAGTAAAAGAAAAAGATTAGGTGAAAGCCAATTGGCAAAAGCATTTAACAATGAAGCAAGAGATCACTTGACATGTGAAATAGCAAGATTATTTTACTCTGCAGGTTTGCCTTTTAATGTAGCTAGAAACCCTTATTATGTTAGTGCATTCAAATATGCTTCTAACACCTCAATTTCGGGTTTTACTCCACCTAGTTACAATGCAATCAGGACTACACTATTACAGAAAGAGAAAGTTCATTTGATGAGATTGCTTCAACCTATCAAAGATACTTGGCCAGAAAAGGGAGTAAGCATAGTTACAGATGGGTGGACTGATGTACAAAGAAGACCTTTGATTAACTTTATGGCTATTTCAGATACAGGCCCTATGTTTTTAAGGTCTATTGATTGCTCTGGTGAGGTGAAAGATAAAAACTTTATTGCGGATGAAATTATGAAAGTTATTAATGAGGTTGGATCTCAAAATGTTGTGCAAGTTATAACAGATAATGCACCTGTTTGTAGAGCAGCTGGGATGATTATTGAATCAGTTTATCCTAATGTTTTTTGGACACCATGTGTAGTGCACACATTGAACCTTACCTTAAGAAAAATGATTATTTGTGCTCCTAAAAATAATCCAAATAATGAGAGTGTTTATGGCGAGTGTCCATTTGGATTCACTGGCATTCTTGATGATGCCTTTTTCATTAAGAACTTTATCATGAATCATTCCATGAGGCTAGCCATGTATAATCGAATTTGTGCGTCTGAAAACTACTTTTTCTATTACTTGAGAGACTAGATTTACTTACTCCAGTCGTTGTAATGCTTAAAAGGTTTAGAAGCTGACAAACATGGTCTCCGATCTATGATCATTAGTGAAGAATGGTCTGTTATAGAAGATGATGTTCAAAAAGGCTACTTAGCAATGAAAGAAACAATTTTGAATGACCTTTGGTGGGATAAAATTGATTATATTCCTAAGCTTTACAAAGCCCATCTGCTGATAAGCGTTCTTGTGACCCAGATAAGCCAAACCTTCATTTGATTTATGAGAAATGGGATTGTATGATTGACGAGTGAAGCTAATAAATCTATCAACATGAGGAGAGAGTTGAATCAACATTCATCCTTCTATAAGTGGTGTATGACATCCCCAATTTCTAGATGGAATAAAAGTTGCACACCTCTTCATTGCTTGGCATTCTCTAAATCTTAGGTAAACTCTTTTAAGTTTTACGATTTAAATAACTTTATTTCTGTTCTTATTATGTTGATACTTGATATATTTGTTTTCTATTTTGTAGGTATTATACAAGGCAATGGATTGAAGAAGTTCCTAATAGAATTCTCCCACATAAAGATAATGAAATTTGTGAAGGAAGGAATAAATGTCTGCGAAGGTTCTTTCAAGATCCAAAAGAAAGGCTAGAAGTTACAAAAGAATTTGTGAAATTCTCAAGCAATGAAGAAGAACTTGGACAATTTGATTGTTTAGAAAATAGATGGAGTTTATCTCCAAAAGAATGGTGGGTTATGCATGGGTCATCAATTCCTAAGCTTCAAACGATCGCTTTAAAGCTTCTTTCGCAACCATGCTCATCTTCATGTTGTGAAAGAAATTGGAGCACATATTCATTCATCCATTCTTATAGAAGAAATAAGTTAAAGCCACAAAGAAGTGAAGATTTGGTTTTTGTTCATACAAACCTTCGTCTTCTTTCAAGAAAGAGTAAGGATTACGTGCAAGGTGAAACAAAAATGTGGGATGTTGGTGGAGATGATTGGGATCCATTGGATGGAGCCGGAATTCTTGAAGTTGCATCATTGTCTCTTGATGAACCAAATATGGAAGCAGTCCTTTTTACAGATGATAGTGAAGGAAATACTGAAATCGAGACTGTTGGAGTTTGAAACAAAATGTATTTAGATTCAAAATATTGTGCTTAGAATATGAATTTTGATACAAACTCGTAACTTTTTTGTGTTGATATGCTTCTTGTAATATTTTGTTCGAAATTGGAATGATATTGTTTCATAATTCATTGTATGATTGTATCCAAGTTTGTATTTGTTTGTTTGTTCATGAACTATTTAATACGAGTTTGTTGTGAGTTTATGTAATACGTAGGAAGATTGCACTACGAAGTACGAGTTTAAAACAGGTATGCCATATCATAATCACTTTCATTTTATTATACCTTTTTCATTGATTTTGAGCTAACTTCATGAAAATCATTCAGATATTAAGATGGATGTGCAAGATATGCATAGCTTTAAATCTGCTTCATTTGATGTTGACATGCTGTGATTGACAAAGGTCTATCTATCTCTTCATTAATTCTTTTTGTATATGTTGGTCTTGCTTATATGTTGTTGACTTCATTATTCTGATTTATGATATTCTTGAAATGATGCTTCTTCAGGAGGAACTCTTGATTCTCTTATGGGAAGCACTGCAACCCCAATGACGGAGATCGCCTTTTATGTTGGTTTCAGATCTTTTCTTGCAAATTCAATTGACGACTTCTGGTATGTGTTTGTTGTTTAATTGTTCTTACTTTGAAGAAGAATATAAATGTCATTCTCATAGTCATAGTTAGAATAAAATTATTCACAAAACACTAGAATGCTCTTTAAAATATAGAATGCTCTATATAATTGTGTGTATATATATATATATATTTATTTATTTATTTTTTAATACTGCCGTACCCGTACCTTAGTTTTTTTAGAAAATTGCGTACCCCGTACCCGTACCCGTACCGGGTACCGGTACCGTACCCGTACCGGGTACCGGTACCGTACCCGTATCCATGCAACATAGATATCAAGGAAGCACCAACTGAAAACCTCAGCAATAAAACATATTGTTTCACAATAAAAGATTAACTTAATAGCCATGCCTTCCTCTGTTCCATCGATTAATAGCCATAACTTAATACCGGGTACCGGTACCGTACCCGTATCCATGCAACAGACGAAAATTTATCCTCCGTGTCTATGAGAAAATGGTGTGGCCAAAGCACAAACTGACATAATTTTTCATACAAGTATAACCCAAAAAAAAAACCACCAAAAATGGAAGAACAAAAAACCAGTCACCGGAAACTCAATATCTAAATGCTCAGGAAGAGATCTAGGAAGGATTTCCCCAAAATCCATTGACTAGAAATGAATCAGCGAAGGTAGCCGATTTCCACCAAGAACCATTCAGAAACCATTCACATCCCAAAGTATCAAAAGAAATCCACGCATGAACACAGAGAGAGGGAGAGAGTGAAGCACCATTTTCAATCACGAAGCGGAAGTTGTCTGATTCACGGGATTCTTCGGAATCAAGCGACGAAAATGCAACCCAACGTTGCTTTTTCAGAAATTCAAAATCTGGAGAAAGGAACTAAACAAAAGAAGCGGAAGACCGAGTTGCCCGAATGGAATGGAGTCCTTAAAAAAACATAGACGCCCTTTTTCAAAAGGAGTGAATCTGCGAATCTAGACCGTCAGTTTCCCGCAGCCTGGATTTTAAATTTCGGGCTTGAACGGACGGTTGAGATTGAAGAAATCGGGATTATTGACGGCTATCATTAAGTTATAATGTCAACCGCATTATGTTGGCATTAAATGTCAAAGGGCTTTATCATGTCAATCACACCCAAAATGTTAGTTTCCCGGTAGGGCTCTCTTTTGTCCTCTTCCAGGTGGCTTGTTCGATTCGCAGGGGGTGCATGCGTGGGATAACCAGACGAAAAGAAAAAGGAGGAACACTAAACAAGGTCATCAGCAGATTAAACGATTTGCAATATAGACAAAGGGAATCCCTGATCTTAGGTGTTCCTGATTGCCAAAAACCCTAGGAGAAAACCGTAATGAGCACAGAAAGCAAAGGACGACGATCCGAGAAGCAATGGAGCAGACGGAAACACTCACCTTAGCCATCATTCTCCCTTATTGAGATGCCGCTCACCTGGGATCTTTCCTCCTTACTCCTCTTTTCCGCTCTCCTCTTCTGCAATTGGCTATTCTCCCTTATTGAGATGCCGCTCACCTGGGATCTTTCCTCCTTACTCCTCTTTTCCTCTCTCCTCTTCTGCAATTGGCTACCTCCTTTGTTCCCTTAAATCTTCGACGTTGAATTTCATTTCCTTGTTTTCTATTTTTTGAGTATCATACGTACCCTCTTTTCCTTTTTGGTCACGAGAGAGGCCGAAGCCGGATATTAAGGCACGCCCCATTAGACGAACTCACCAGAGTGCATCAACATACCCTGTTTTTTTCTTTGTTACAATAGGAGGCCGAGGCCTAACACACATTGCACCTCTGGGAATCGTACTCCCCACCAGCAGTAACCGCGCTCGTCATATCGGGCTAATGAGGCAACTACACATACGTAAAAGAAAAAATGCAGTGAGGCAAATCTATCTGAACATTATGAAATCTGATACTAAATGATCTATTCCCATAAGTTTCACTGCTGAAGAAATATTCCTCTATTTTGTTTATGTGCCTCTATATAGAGAGAGAGAGATTGCTGCCCATCTTTTATTTTAATGAAAATGTTCATCTAAGCCTTTTCACCTGAAATTTTAGATTCAAACTAAATATCTATGTGTGACAAAGAAAGACATTAATTAGTTTCAACATGTAAGCCAAACACACATAAAAAGGTCATGGAAGAAGATACTATTAAGTTTAAGAGTAAATATTATAGAGTAATATTAAACTTATTATGTTACAAGATTCTAAGTGCTAACATGTATAAAAGATGTTCAAGCATGGAAGAAGTCGAGATGGATCTTTTGTTATACAAGGAAAGATTACATTGGTAACGAGGTTATTAAAAATAAATTGAGTGACACTTATAGACAATAAAATGAAGAAAAATAGTTTAAGATGGATTGAACATATTTGAACACGTTAAAATATGAAAACTAGAATGTAAAAATGTAAAAAAAATAACCATAAAAATATCAAAAAGTTTTTTTGTTCACTTAAAATTGTTAGTTGATACATTATAGGATCAAGCTATATAGAAACAAAGAATCTATATAATCAATTATTGGAAAAGACTTTATTGTTGTTGTTATATAAAACAAAATTTAACAAATATGATCATAAATTCAATAGTCTCATATGGTTTAACCAATGCCACCATTGTCCTTTTTCAGTCTTGGATCTTGTATGTGTTCCCCAATGAAAGGAATTTGTCCATAACAACTCCCAATAAAATGAAATAAGTGGAGATGCGTCGGAAGCACGTAAGAACTCATGAACGGAAATTGAAAAAGTATAGCTCCAGTTCCTCTTTTCAGCAGCTTTTCGATCGCTTCTCCGGCTTTACCAGGAACTGTTTCTTTTCTGTAAGGACTTCTTGATATTGAGGAACAATAGTCTCATATGGTTTAACCAATGCCACCATTGTCCTTTTTCAGTTTTGGATCTTGTATGTGTTCCCAGTAAAAGTAATTTGTCCCATAACAACTCCCAATAAGATGAAATAAGTGGAGATGCGTCGGAAGCACGTAAGAACTCTTGAATGGAAATTGAAAAAGTATGTAGTTCCAGTTCCTCTGTTCAGCAGCTTTTCGATAGCTTCTCCGGCTTTACCAGGAATTGATTCTTTTCTGTAAGGACTTCTTGATATTGAGGAATAATCCTCATTGTTTTAACTCCTTTTTCCTTATCCATTGGTCTTATCCTTGTTGAATTTGATCTAAGCAATTCACAGCACGATGAAGTGAAAAGAACCCCATGACAGATCTTGAAGAAGGAGTTTATTGGCATATGAGATGATGAAAAAGATACAAGTAATGAAACAAGGTATTGTAATTCATTTTGCAGTCCATATCCAAGATACATTGACGCTCAATATATCAAAAAAATCGAACACACACACACACACACACACACGGATTTAAACATTCATGGAGTTGTCATGCTTCATGGTTGTAGCAGCAGAGGAAGGTGGGGCCGCTCCGGGTGGTGGCACAGGAACCACATGAACTTGGGCAGTAGCTAACAACTCCCTCCTACCCCTTGCCCTCCCAAGGAAGTAACACCCAAAACCCAGCAGCAGTGCAAACAATATCAGCGGCAGAGAGATCACCACTACAAACCCCATCTTCACTACAATGCAAAATTTCTCCTCTCTGTCCTAAGAGAACAACCAAACAAGCCTGATAAGTGTACGTACACAAATACATGCATAGATACAGATGCATATACATTGAGGTGAGGTAAGGTGTCCGACCCACCCAAATTTTGATAATTTTTAGTGTACTTTTGCATACAAGTAAAGGTTTGAATCAAAATACATCAAGGAAGCAAGGAAAATGCGATTTGTATTATGAATTTTCTTGAAAAAAATCACGACCCACTGCGAAGAAAACGAGTTGATTAAATCAAAAGTAATGACACAAAAGCAGGAAGGCACAACCCGAGAAGAGAACATACCTCTGTGTTTGTTTGGTTGATGCACAATAAGGGAAAAGATAACGAGATTCTGAAACTATCGATGAAGCGGCGAGCAAAGCAAATGATGACAAGGAAAGAAGAATTTGTGAATGCAAGTGGGCATGCTCGATGTGGGACATATATAGATGAATTCAACGGCTAGGATTTCTTGTATCGTACGGTGGTAATGATGTGAATAGCTTTTAGGACTTTGTTACTTAACTGGCAACCAACGTTCAAGTTGTAACGGATACTTTTAGATGTGCCTAGTTTATGTATGTGGGACACTTCTAATGTGGATCGTTGATTTCGAATAACACCTCGATGCGTGAGTTCCATGGTCTCAGGTAGAACAGGTAAACGAGGCCAACGAACCAACCAAGGGCTGCTTGTGTTCAGTTCATTAGGTAAGTCCCGAGCCAAGCATGAACCGTTCATGAGCCAAGTTAGACCAGCTATATATTAAAACTTCAAATTTTGCTTTTTAATATATATTTTTATTCAAAACTTATGATATCTCAAAACTTTATATTTGTTTAAAAAATGAAATAATTCAGCTCTTGGCAATATTTACCTACCCAATTAGTTGAGCTAACATGGTTTTCTAGTAGATATATGACAGCTTACACGAACCAAACGGAACACACCGTACTTGTTCAACTCAGATAGCTCAACGAGCCAGCTCGTGCTTGGCTCCGGTGGGTCACAATAAGTCAGTAGAACGGTCGCACCATCGGCTCCAGCCTAAAGGATGAGGAGAGAGTTTCAAGAACCAAAAGGAACATGGCGAACTTGCTACAGCCTAGAGGTAGGTTCGGATCAGCTCCATGACAAGAAGTCAGGATTTTGATACCCGCTTATGCATTTGCTAAAGCCTACCTAAACTCACCATTTTATGAAAACAGAGAGGCTTTAGGACTGCAAATACTTGGTCAAAATCAAGAACTCTGTTTAAACCAAGTTGTGGAATACTGTTACACTTTCAAACTTTAAATAAACTAAAGTGAATAAGTAATCGCGAGGAACATGATCTCCCTATCATTCTTGATTCCTTGATCCAAACATGGTCTTAACAAAAAGTCATTCTCATACCAACTTGCATTAAAATAAGAGACTGATTGTAGTGATCCAAACATTCGAGGTGGCCTGATAGAGTCTAATGCGAAGATGCGGCTCTTTGCTCTAGAAAAGATGCCGAGGAAGACTTTAAAGAAGTGTTAGAAAGAAAACATAACATGAACTTTCTGTTTGGGATTTAAGTATGTGATAGATCAGAAGGCCAGAAAGAATGTAACTATTTCACTTGGTGTGGGAAAGGCTTGGATGGAACAGAGGAGTCAGACTAAGAGAGAACTTGATAGAATGAAAAGGTGAAAATAACAGCAAGCAAAGAAGAGAATGAATAACATCACCTCCAAATTGCTGAATAGTGGTATCACAAAAGCAGATCATTTTCACAAAAATAGCAGAACAGGAAAACAATCTCTCGATTGCATAAACGACCAGGAGCTCAAATGAAAGAATTTATGTGACTATCTCACTTGGTGTGGTGGATGGAACAGAGGAGTCAGACTAAGAGAAAGAACTTGATAGAATGAAAAGGTGAAAATAACAGCAAACAAAGAAGAGAATGAATAACACCACCTCCAAATTGCTGAATAGTGGTAACACAAAAGCACACGAGATCATTTTCACAAAAATAGAAGAACAGGAAAACAATCTCTCGATTGCATAAACGACCAGGGCTCCAAATTTCATTAACTTCGGTAAAAGAATTAATTATAAAAGCATTTATAGACAACTTTCCTGTGTTTTTTCCACAGACCAAGACCAAGCATTTTCCTGACCTCTAGGCCAAGTGATCAACCCACATTACACAAAAATAGAGAAGCTAGGTCAGGTAATTGCCACCCTGCTAGTAACTTAACTTGATGAATTGAATCACAATGTGATGTACATATGTTGTATCAGTTTCTCTTTCCGAAAAACGCTAGACGAGGCACATTTGTTGTCATTGGCTATCTGAGAGCCTGTAAGAGTATCCCTTCTGTGACACGTGACAATGTGATGCAATATAGGAGCATATTCCCGAAGCACTAGTCCTTCACGTCAGCATCTCTGGTTGCATCCATTGCTGCCAAATGAACACAGCTATCTTGAAATCCAGCTTTTGCAGGTGTAAAATTGTTGAGAATTTCAGTGGAGCTCAATACATTCAAAAGCCAATCACCAAGATATACTGGCCTTGCAGTCACAGGGGCCACATCTACGTCACCTGATAGCACGCTCACCACACAAGCCATGCTTGGACGCAGTGAGGCGAGGTCTGAATGCAAAGAAGAGCAACTCCAAGAACTCGCGCGGGCTTCTTCTTCATTATAGTCTGCCAATGCTGGATCCACCAATTCCATCTCCTTCTTGTTCGCAATCAGCTGCCATGCCTTTTGAAGTTGGACAATGAAAGAGCTTCACTAATATGTGCAAGGAAACAAAGGAAAAAAATTCAAATGAAGGTTAACCGAGCCCATAGTGCAACTACTGCAAATGCTTCAAATGCCACAGTAATGTCTTTGAGACATAACTCACTAGAGTGTTTATGAAGATTGATAAGGCACTTAAAAATTGTTATTGATATGTTCCGATAAGAAGATTGAATAATTATTGAATCTGTGGATGACAGGTACCTTTAGATTTTTTTCTTTTACATGCACTTCAAAATCAAGACAAAAGAGCACGTCACTTGTTGAGACATTTAATGGAGCACTTCAGAGTCGAGAAGAAAAACTTGAACATGGTATTCGTTTATCTAGAAAAGGCCTCATTCCCTGTGAGTTTTGCAGAAGGAACGCATCCCCTTCTTATACCGGACAAATACGATGGTAAAAAAGCATGCGTTATGACGCATGAGGGATTACTGTTTTTTTTAAAGTTAATATTGGATTATATCATAGGTTAGCATTTATTATGTAGCTATTCACTTTGGTATAGATAATTTAACTAAGCATATTCAAGATCAAGTACCATGTATGTTATTTGCATATTATATTGTATTGGTTGATTAGTTAAAGAAAGAAGTTAATAAGAAACTTGAGTTGTGGAGAGAGAAACACTAGAATCAAAGGGTTTTAGAATTAGTAGAATGAAGAAAGAAGATATGGAGTACAAGTTTAGTAATCTCATTAAAATAGATAATATGAAAGTTAAAATTGGTAGACAGTGAATCACGTTAAGAACAATTTAAAGAAATTAGGGTGAAAAAATTGTGGGAGACATTATACATGACCAAAATTGAGAGATGCTTCAAGTATTTTATATGAGAAGAGGAAACCAATAAAATTGAGAGACAAATATTACAAAGTAACAATTAGACCAGCAACGTTAACGTTATGTTGGGCAGTCAATTACCAACATATGCAACTGTTGTCTGTGACAAAAATAAAAATATTGAGGTGGATGTGTAACAACACAATAAAAGACGATGTCTGTAATGAGGTTATTAGAGGAAAACTTGAGGTAGCACTGATAGAAGACAGATCAGAGATGCATGTTTAAGATGGTTTGGACACGTACAGAAGGGACTAAAGGAAGCTCTGATGAAGTATAAAAAACTAGATGTTAAACATTTTAAAAGTGGGAAAGGAAGACCAAAGAAATATTAAATATGATATTTTATTTTTTGAGATAATTACTAATATGGCACAAGATCGTGTGCTATGGCATAAAAAATACATCCAACCACTCCTAGTGTGGAAAAATACTTGCACTTAAAGATGTATTAATTTTTAAACCACGATGATTCCATGACAAAACAAATGGGTTCAACTCATAAAAGAGTGAGCATATCCTTAGAGGAGAAGGCGAATAACGAACTTTTAACTTTCACATATTTTAACGAGACTAATTAAATGCGTAACAACGTGGGCTTCTGGTCTATCAGGGAATGTTGTTGACACTAAGACTACGTGCATTCATGAATTAGATAAAAACTTGTCTGCTACCCTGAAAGTACATAAGATACGCTATTAAGTCTTCCTGTAACATGCAAATATGAAGAGATTCAAATTCGTACACCCATCAGTGGCAACAAGCAAACATTTTACTTAGAATCCAACTTCTCTAGGAGAAGTAAGAATTATAATTCTAATGGATCGAAGTAATTAGATTCCTAAAGCAATCAAACTCTTTAACTAATTCGCCTCCTATATTACTCAAACCTTTAACTCAAGCAGAGTCCTCATCAAATAATTATGTAGCAAATTGATAAATAACTAATAAATGTGAAATGTCTAGAATATCCTCAGGAGGACAAGCATTTGGGCCTCTCTCATATAAGTGACACCCACATGGGTGGGGCAGATCCTTCTTTGCATATTGAATCAAATATACTTTGTGGAACAAATTGTATTGGAGCTTCGGGGTCTGCATTTGAGATGCGACCGCCTCCTCCTCGCCTCTCCTTGATTTGGTTCCAGATTCTGGGAAGCTTTGGGTGTAATGAAACAAGCCTTCAAAGTAATGAAACAATCCTTCAACTACCGGTGGCTGCCACAGTCCACCAATAACCAATTTACATAATATAATCCTCCCAACAAATCACCAGACACTCTACATAGAATGATTTTTTGAGTGGTTGACATTCGAGAAGTCAAATTTAATACTTTAAAAAGAAGGTTAAAAAGTGTTCTTTTTGTTAGGCACGATAAATACTTAGATTTAAGTTTATTTTCCATCACCGGTATCAAATAACAACACAAATACGAGTTTTGCTGAGGTTTAATTCACTTTGATTACTTCTATTTCCCCACTCAACTAAAGTAAAGGGAGGGGCAGGGTCTATTTAACAAACAGAGAATTTATGGCTATTGGCTATTGTTAGCCAACATCTTCTTCATTCCTTACCACATTGATAATAGCATATCGATAACTAGAATGAAAAAAAGGGGAATGTCAACGCATCTGGGAATAAACGATTGATCTCTATCAATAGACCTGCTAAAGAACCGAACCATAGAGTACTTAGCACAGGCGCCACAGAAAGGTATGTTTTGATATCTCGCATTGAAAATCCAATCAATCTTGGCAAATACTTTAAGATAGAACAAAGAGTCTTGGTTTGTTTTATATGAACATGATGAGTCTTAAACAAACCGATAAAACAACTTGATTTGTCTTATACGAACATGATGAGTCTTAAACAAACCGATAAAACAAAGATAGTCATGTTACAAATCCAATTAACGCTACTATAAGACTTTCGAAGTCTCTTAGAAAAATTAAGAAAGAACTCATATAATGAAAGAAAAGTTAGATAAATCTTGTTTACAATACTATTATATATATGATGAAGATGTAACTCATGGTATGTTACTAATAAGCATAACTGTTACTAAAAAAATGTAGCTCTTAATGCCACGACATAGTTGTTAATTATACATGAGTTATAACTACTATCAAGTAATCTTAATGAGCAAAGTTGTTACTCAAATAAGGTGAGCTCTTAGTGCCACAACATGATTGTAAAATACTTATGAATTACTACCACTATTAAGTGCAACTAATGAATATAATTATCATCACATGACTGCAAAATACATGATCACTATCTTGAGTTTGGTTGGTTCTCTTATTATTTCTACTGTCGGTTTCCCCCTTTTGCAGTAATTCTCACAGCCCTTGGTCACAAGCATCATTGAAAACTTGGCCATCTGCCCCCTTTTCCCGTAATTCTCACGGCCCTTGGTCACAAATATCATCATTGAAAACTTTGCCCAAGAGAAACTTTGGGAGATTCGTAAAAGGTGATTTTCTTGAGATGATCATAGAATATATATACAGTTACAGATCTAAAATTGTGAGAGAGTGGTGAATAGAACATGGAGCCGTTTGGGGGTGGTGCAAAGTATTTACAAACTCGTAGAATCAGATGTAAGCTATAGTTTTTCTTTTGAATGTTAGAATTTTCTATGCCTCACCTGGGCTTAATGTAGATCCACCACATCATACTTATTTTTCTAGTACTTGTTTCAAACTAATTGTAGTTTTAGAAAAAACACTCTTTGTTCATATATAACTGAACTGCCCACTGAAACGTGCGAGTCAAGAGCCCTGCCGTTGAGCCAACGGTCTGAGTGCCAGCTACCTTTTCTTTTCTAATGGTCTCTCACCAAATCATTAGAAAATAGGTCTGAAACAAAGGATTTCTATATAAATTGATGGTTTAATACAAAAGCCAAGCCTTTGCAAGGATGTAGATCGATGTATATGTAATTCTTTTGAACTTTTTTAGAATTCAGTGGTTCACAATAGGCCCGAGTACGAAAGCCTCTGCAGTATCTAGCTAGGTCTGAAGAAGGGACCTTGCCCCCATGGTGGGCAGACCCAGCCTTCCAATGTAAAGCTCAGGCTTTGCCGTGCTCATCTTTTATTCGTGTACATCCTGTCATCTAGTCGACATTGACGATCGTCTAACGCGGTTCACGACATTCTCTCTTTCACGGAAGCAAGTTTGATCGTGGTTCTTCAGTAAATCGACAATTGGTTTCTTCCAGCTCATGAGTTATTGATCTTTGACACGCTAATTTAATCCTCAAAATCTCATGCATTGTGGACTTCTGGGTTTAAAAGTCTCTGGAAGAATTGCTTATATATATATATATATATATGTATATATATATATATAGAGAGAGAGAGAGAGAGAGAGATTAGTATATGTACACACCAATCCATGCTTTAAATCACTCAAAGATTTTCTAACGGTGGATATTTAAATTAATTCAAATAATTAAAAGCATTATGTACTTTTTGTACTTCACATTAAATGTGCATCTATATTAAATGTTTTTAAATTCAAATTTCTACAGTTGACAATCACTATCGAATGAAGATTTATAAGTGTTTTCAATCATAAAAGGTATCCACATGGATTTCTCTCTCTCTCTCTCTCTCTCTCTCTCTCTCTCTCTCGTCCACATGGATTTCTCTCTCTCTCTCTCTCTCTCTATATATATATATATATATATATATATATATATATATATATATATATATATATATATATATATATATATAAGGTGATTAGATCCTACCAATGTCTTCATTTTCATTCATTACTTTTATGAACATAAGTAGGAAGCTAGTCCTAGATAATAAGATTCGTATTGGTTCTTGGAATATCAGAACATTATCCGGTAAGCTAATGGAGGCGGTAGATACTATGATTCGGAGAAAAATTCACATTCTATGTTTACAAGAGACAAAATGGGTTGGAGAAAAAGCAAAGGAGATAGAGGGTTTTAAATTATGGTACTCAGGTAAAGAAAAGGCTCGAAACGGAGTTGGTATTATCATAAATAAAGATTTAAAGGAGAGTGTAGTAGACATACAATGATATGGTGACCGAATCATAACGTTGAAATTAGTGTTAGGAGAAAAGGTTTTGAATATAATTTGTGGTTACGCACCCCAAGTAGGACTAGAAGATAGTATAAAGATAGTTTTTTGGGAAGAGTTAGATAAGGTGTTTCAAAAGATTCCACAAAGGGAGATGATTTGTTTAGGAGGAGATTTAAATGAACATGTTGGTAAAGAGGCATTAGGATATCAAGGGCTTCATGGAAACTTTGGTTTTGAGGATACAAATGAGGAAAGTAGGGAGATTTTAAATTTTGCTATGGCATTTGATATCTTTATAGTCAATACAATCTTCAAAAAACGAGATGAACATTTAATTACTTATAAGAGTGGCTTATCACAAACACAAATTGATTACTTTATTTGTAGAAAAAAAGATAGAGCGTGTTGTAAAGATTGTAAGGTAATTCCAGGAGAAAGCTTAACCACCCAACATCGACTTTTAGTTATGGATTTACAAATAAAAAAGTGGACAAAGAAGAAAAGAGTGCATCAAGCTATTCGGACTAAATAGTGGAACCTCAAAAGCGAGAAAGAAAATATATTTAAACAGAAAGTCCTACAAGAAGATGTTTGGAATTATGTTGGCACACCCTGTGATATGTAGAATAATATGGCTATACATATTAGAAAAGTTGCGAAAGATATGTTAGGGGTATCTAAGGGAGGTGTACCAGCACAAAAAGAAGCTTGGTGGTGGAGTGAAGTAGTACAAAATAAAATCAAGGCAAAGAGGGCATGTTACAAATTACATTATGCTAAGAAAACTATTGAAACTTTAGAAGTTTATAAGAAAGCAAAGAAGGAAGCAAAAAAGGCCGTTAGTGAAGCAAAAACTAAGATTTGGGAGGACTTATATAAAAAGCTCAACTCAAAAGAGGGTGAACGAGATATTTTTAGGATAGCTAGGGCTAGAGATAAGAAAACTAAAGATCTTAATTATGTTAGATGCATAAAAGACGAGGATGAAAAAATTCTAGTGGCAAATGATGTTATAAGAAATAGATGGAAAAACTATTTTTATAATCTTTTTAATGAAAATAAAGATGTTAGTATTAGTTTAGGAGATTTAACCAAGTCAGAAAAGTATATAAACAACAATTTCTACCAACGTATTCAAAAGAATGAAGTCAAAGAGACTCTTAAACATATGAAGGGTGGTAAATCGGTAGGACCTGATAATATTTCTATAGAAGTTTGGAAAATACTAGGAAAAATAGGAATCACTTGGCTCACAAGACTATTTAAAGAAATATGGAAAAACCAAAAGATACCCGAGGAATGGAGAGCAAGTACACTTATACCCATATATAAGAACAAGGGAGACATTCAAAATTATGCAAATTATCGAGGTATCAAGTTAATGAGTCGTACTATGAAATTATGGGAAAGATTTATCGAACGTCGGTTAAGAAAGTATCAAGTACAACAGAGAACCAATTTGGGTTAATGTCAGGCAGATCTACTATTAAAGCGATTCACCTTTTGAGACGTCTTATGAAACATTTTAGAACAAAAAAGAAATACCTTCACATGATATTTATTGATCTAGAAAAAGCTTATGATAGGGTACCGAGGGAGGTTCTTTGGAGAATTTTAGAAAAAAGAGGTATCCCATTGACATATATTAACCTTATAAGAGACATGTATGATGGTGCAAAAACATGTGTGAGGACTCATGAAGGAACGACAAACTTCTTTGAAGTTAATATTGGGTTACATCAAGGATCAACTTTAAGTCCATACTTATTTATAATGGTGATGGATGAGTTAACAAAACATATTGAAGATGAAGTACCTTGGTGTATGTTATTTGCTGATGACATTGTATTAGTGAAGGAGTCTAAGGAAAAAGTTAATAGAAAATTGGAACTATGGAGAGAAACATTAGAAAGCAAAGGCCTCCAACTTAGTAGAACAAAGACAGAATATATGGAATGTAAGTTTGATCATTTGATTACTTCAGAGGACATAGAAATTAAAATTGGCACATATTGCATTCCTCAGAAGAAAATTTTTAAATACCTAGGGTCAATTTTTCAGAGTGATGGAAGAATTGATGGAGATGTTATACATAGAATTAATGCTGGTTGGTTAAAATGGAGAGGAGCATCGGGTATTCTTTGTGATAAGAAGATACCATTAAAATTAAAAGGTAAATATTATAGAGCAACAATTAGGCCTGTCATGTTTTATGGTTATGAGTGTTGGTCAGTTAATCGTCAACATGTACAAAAGATGTCTGTGACAGAAATGAAGATGTTGAGATGGATGAGTGGTCATACAAGAAAAGACCGTATACATAATGAGGTTATTAGAAATAAAGTAGGAGTGGCACGAATAGAGGATAAAATGAGAGAACATCGTTTAAGATGGTTTGGACAGATAGAAAGAAGATCAAAAGAAGAACCTGTAAGAAGGTTAGAAAAACTAAATTTGGAAAGTATTAAAAGAGGTAGAGGACGACCACAAAAGTATTGGAAAGAAACAATAAAGAACGATCTAGCTTATTGGGAGTTAACTGCTAACATGGCACAAGATAAGGATCTGTGAAAACAAAGAATCCATGTAGCCGACCCCGTCTAGTATGGGAAACGGCTTAGTAGTTGTTGTTGTTGTTGTACTTTTATGAACATAAGTACAATAAAATTGTTCTTTCTACTTTTCACAATACCCTTAAAACTTTTAAAAGTAAACGCAAAGTAATGGAGAATTGAGTGATCTAAAGGATGCTTTTGCTATTAACTAAAATGAAACATATGACTTCAACATAAATTAAAAAATTAACAAAACTGAGCATTCAAGTGTTTTTAATTACAAGATGGTACTTGAGATGCTCTCTTAGCTTGTTAAGTATCGCAAAAATATAAGCTAAAAGAAGGTCATTTATGGGCTCCAGCAATCACCACGAGCATGGTTTGAACTCCCATGAGACAGTAGCCAAGCTATTACTAATTTCATAATCAATTCTTCCTTGATATAGGCAAATCTTTAGTAAAAAATAGAAAACCGTGAGTCTATGGAGAATGTGTGTTTGCTCCCGCTCGATTTTGCATGCGTGTATGTGTACTGGTGACATGAGGTAACCAGACATAGGAAAGATTCACTGCGTATGACGTGTTTTGTAGAAGAGTGCCATAATTCACTGCTTAGAAAGAACTCGTTTTGATGCATGTTTTGGGTAACAGCTAGTCAGCGAAGGACTTGCATGAAGAAACTCTAAATACTTGAACAATAATAAGATGACAAGCAGTATGTACTCTCAAATTGGGATATATGCAATATGGAGAATAATATCTGTAACAAAATGCATGGTTATATTTCTTAGAAAGGAAAATTGGCATCAAAGGAGGCACAAAAATATGCACATCCAGTTTTAGGAGCGCGAATATGCTGAACTTCAGGGAAACCCAATAAAGAAAAGGGAAAGGAGGACTACTAGTACTGGGTGCCCATTTTGATGCATGGGTCCTCGTCAGAGCCCATTTGCAATTTTACAGGAATATGTGGTCCAGCCAAAGTAAGCCAATCCTGATCAATTGGGATCGAGACTGCTGATCGAAGTAATATGTATATAAGGCAGGCTATTTCTAACTGCAAGCTCAACCTGACCTAGGCAATTATATATTCTTTCTACAGTATGCACCCATTTAAAAGTGGGGTTATTGAGATTATCTGTCTGCCATTTTCACTTATTTATATACCCAATTCAAGTTTGCAAATAGCCTCCATATCCTGACATTTAAATGAGTGCAGTGCACTCATCATGTATGAGTGCACGCATGCACACACACATATATATGTATATATAATATATATATGTATATGTATATAGGAAGATTATGAGAGATGCTAAGCTCTGTTTGATAATCCAAACTGCTCATCTCTTCGATCTAACGGTTTATATTAAAAACCAAGTACAGTAGTTTCTCAAAAAATAAAAAAGTCACATTTTAATTTTTTTTTTAATATGAACCATCTGAAAAGAGATAAAAGTGTTCATATTATCAAGAAGATTGCCGCTCGATCATGGAATATGAACCATCTGAACTCAGTTTTTTTCCCAACCCTAAGTTGAAAAATCATGGAATTCTCAGTTCTGAAAATAACGCTCACGGAGAAGATTGGTAACCGGTAAGCCAGCCTGTTTCTATCCAAAATATTGCTATTATTTAGTAGATCATTGTTATATTATCATTCAACGGCCAAAAATGTATAGGTTTCTTATTTGCTCTCGGTTCAATCATTCTATGATGGAAGAAATTGATATTTCAAATATCACCTGCTTTTAGAATATCACAAGTCCGCTCTTCCTTCTTGTCAAGCTAAGAGTTGGTTATGAATCTAATGTGCCTAGCACAACAGCAACCCTTGAAGATTTGGGATGCTTCGAATATCAAAAGGTTGAAGATGAACACCTCAGGATTCTACCGTTAGGATTGGCATTTGGATTAGAGACCATAAAGAACATTTCATCGAGGCAGGCGTTTCTGGGTGGGGCAATTCTGCGAGAGGTGGTCGGTTCTAAGACCAGCATTGGCATTTGAATACCGAAATTTTAATGTTGAACACGAAAATGAAGTCCTGAAAACCAAGAGGCGAAGCCTTTGTTTATGCTAGCAGGGTTAACAGTATCAATTCTTAGATTCCATTCTCGTCCATCTTGTATCCTGTACATTCAAATCTAAAAAGAGCACGAGCATGTTTTGTTATTTCAAGGGAATAAAGAAAGGAATCAAAATGGAAGAGCTGGTTTATGGCATGAATGTTATCGTACTCCCTTCACATACTTTTGTATCATGAATGCACATCTCGCTTGACTCTAACACAGCCAGACTGCTACCTCTCAATGTGGCCCAAGTTTTGTGCATGTTCTTCAACCCGACAGACAGTAACAATGGTGGAAGTAGTGTATAAACCCCTGGTTCAGTATTGACCATATCATTAAGAGAAAGCGGAAAACAATCATGCAACACCTTCGGTAAGTTCAGAAATAAAGGAAAAAAGAATCTATAACCATGTAACCTCATTCTACTTTGTGGACGTGATGCAATAGTACTTGAGTTCTTATACAAATGATAACTCTTTGCCCATAAAACTAAATTAACATTTGAAAAAGTTCCAAAGATCAGTGTCAAAGTTGCAAAGGAAGCCAACCCCATAATCCATGATACCACCAACATTGTCAACACTCAGACCTCGGTTGGAGGCCTTAACCTGATAAGCCTTCGTACTCGATCCTTGTCAGTATTCTCCAAAAGCCCCTTCAAAGTAGGAGAAAAGAACAGAAGGAAAAAGGAAACACAAAACAAGCAGGAATTAGCACATAAAATATGTAAACGAGAGATAAAGGAAAGCAATAGAAAATGGTTCTCGCAGTCCCAGGTATGGAGCTGAAACCATCATTCGTCAACAAGAAGACTGCTAATACACAGTTCTTGGCAGCACCATTCTTGATGGAGGCCTAACCTAAATCCTAACTCAGGATAATGAATGCAAGATTGAGCAGATGAAAGCATGGAAGGATAAAAAATAAATTAATGATGAAGATTTACTTTTCGTGGTTCATAAACTACCAGAGGCTCAAGAACTAATTTGTTTATCTAAAAAATGTGATGTCCTTCGGCCCACCTATCATGATTCATGCCATGAAACTGTCACCAGAGTGCATGTGAGGGCATGGATGTGGGACATGGGCGTGAATGCAAGTTTGGCATACATCAACTGAAAGCCACTGTTGCTGGGATTGGGATATATATATATATATATATATATATATATATATATATATATATATATATATATATATATATATATATATATATATATATATGCGTTTATGTGCTTGTTCTTTTTGTAAAATTGAAAAGTTAAACTTAAAGTTATCATTCCAACAGATGTATCTTGACATAAACTAAAATGTATTTAACCATAACTTTTAGTTAAAAAATATTTACCTAACTAGTGTCAATTCAGACACGGGGAGAAGCATAGCTGTCAAGTGTCAGACAAAGGTGCAGACCTTAATAGAAGTGTCCGCATGACATATCCATGAAATCAAATATCACCATCTAATTCTACTAAAAATCAGATAAGAAAGAGGAAGAAATTGCAACCTGACAAAGAGAGAAGCATGATTTAAAGACTGATTTAGTATGAACCATTATGTGGGGGTTGAGTTCTGAATATGATTCCCAGCTCAGTAATAGCATAACCATAATCTTATGATGGCAATTACCTTCCACACAATTTCGTCCAGACATAAGCAGATCCTTCCATACTTGTCCAGAAAGAGGCGCTCGGTAGGCGGTTTGCCGCATACATCCTTTACTGATGTTGTTATAGCAAATATGACTTCTGTCACTGTGGTTCAGAAAACAAGATATGTGATTACTGGAAAATAAGATAGGCAACTTCTTAAGACTGATCCTTAGGTGCAAAAACATGTGTGAGGACTCACGAAGGAATGACACTCCTTTGAAGTTAATATTGGGTTACACCAAGGATCAACTTTAAGTTCATATTTATTTATATTGGTCATTGATGAGTTAACAAAACATATTCAATATGAAGTACCTTGGTGGATGTTATTTAGAGATAACATTGTGCTAGTAGATGAGTCTATGGAAAACGTTAATAGGAAATTGGAACTTTGAATAAAAACATTAGAAAGTAAAGGCTTCCGACTTAGTAGAACAAAAACAGAATATATGGAATATAAGTTTGATCATTTGAGTACTTTAGAGGACATAGAAATTAAGATTGGCATGCATTGCATCCCTCACAAGAAAAGTTTTAAATACTGAGGATCAGTTTTTAGAATGATAGAAAAATTGATGGAGATGTTACACATAGAATTAATGCCGGTTGGTTAAAATGGAAAAGGGCATCATGTAGTGTATGCGGTAAGAAGATACCATTAAAGTTGAAAGGTAAATATTATAGAATAACAATTAGACCTGCTATGTTTTATGGTTATGAGTGTTATGTAGTTAATCATCAACATGTACAAAATATGTTCGTAGTAGAAATGAAAATGTTGAGATGGACGAGTGATCATACAAGAAAAGACCGTATACATAATGAGGTTATTAGAAACAAATTGGGAGTAGCATCAATAGAGGATAAAATGAGAGAAAATCGTTTAAGTTAACTGCTAGTATGGCACATGATAGGACTATGTGGAAACAAGGAATCCACGTATCTTACCCCATCTAATATGGGAAAAGGCTTAGTTGTTATTTGTGACAAGCTAAAATCTCAAATTTAATTATAAAGGAAATTTGACAGGGGATGAGTTGGCTTGAATCGTTTTATCAATCACTTTGGATAAGCCAGTGGTATAGGAACTCAAATGTATCTACAGTACAAGTTTGTGGTTAACAAATCTTATACTTGTACAATTAAGGTCTTTGTGTCATTTGTGAGCATTTATCAAGCTACATTTTGCTCCATTGAATGAGATGATGTTTTCTTTCTCTACTTTTGAACGGCAGACATTCCCAGGCCCAATTTAAGGGAAGAGAGGTCATTTTAATTTTTAACCTTATCCTGGCTACTCTCATTCTCTCCAACAATGTTTCACCTAAAATCCTCCATCCCGAGCCCCCACTCCCCACACGTACACACACCCATGGGGAAAAGAAGAAGCTACTAGCTACTTTTCAATAACCTTTTCGTTTTCAGCTCACAACCCTCATCTTCGTGCCTCTTTATCTCAAAAACTACTACAACTACAACTAAGCCTTTTCCCATAAAAAGGGGTTGGCTACATGGATTCTTTTTTTTTTTTTTTGTAGAATTCATGTTAAGTCTGCGACCCCGTCAAGTATGAGAAAAGGCTTAGTTGTTGTTGTTGTCATGTTAAGTCCGACAAAGTTTTACACTGGCTGTCGAAAACCTAACACAACCCTCCTCCTTTATCCGGGCTTGGGACCGGTCATGTAAGGGTGATCCCTTGCATCTCAAAAACAATCTATAAAATTACCTTGACGGTAATTAGAGAAGGAGAAGACAAGACCTAGCTCTCAACATCACACATTCAATGCCAGTGTTTCTTATTTTTCTTTTCGAATGAAATATAATATATTAACGGCAGTTGTACTCAACATGGACTCAGAACCAGACATTAGAACCACCACCCAGTATGCTATACCTAGAAAGAGGAAGGTTTAAGCAGGATCTACCAGAATTTTAGAAGCCCAGGAGTAATTACCCACTTGATTGACACCAGAAGTCAGACCATCAGCACGATGCAGCAGAATTATGATAACAGAAATGATGCTTCCATCCTGTAAGATGTGGACGTTTTCTTCAGGGTATGGTTTGAAGCATCACATTTCATGTTTTGTTGACTTTGACATGGTTGCGTTAAGGGACCCATCGGAACCTTGTTTATGAAAGTGAGCTATTGTGAATGAAGGTAACTATTCTAAGAGGAATTATCATGGGGACATCCCATACATCAGGAATAATTTGCTCTAGCAAAATGTAACTCATGTGTAGCTATAAAGGTGCTCATGTAGATGCTGAGATTTCAGATAACATAGGAGAAAGCAATTTCCAATTTGCATAAGGGGTTGGGACACATTCCAACCATGGGAAGGTAAGAATGAGCTTGACGTGATGGAAGCAGAAGCAAGGAATAGTATTGATGTCAAGGCTATCCATGGAGTTCTCAAGTTGCAGAGACGGTGAAAGGATACAGCTGTAGCCTGTAGCCACTGGAATGCACTAGCACGCCTCTTGAAACATCTTTTGCTGCTGGTCAAGTCAGGACTAAAAGGGGGCACAAATTATACAAGTCCAATTTCCTAGCCACACATAGGTTTCAGCATGACCAGGAAGCATCAAAGGTGTTACTTCTTTTCCTGTTCGTTTTATGTTATGTTGTCAACTGTGTTTAGCGCCACTCAATTAGCACTCATGAAGGTGAAGAAAAGGAACTATCAGAATGATGCAGCTGCAGTGCAAATGGGAAATACTGAAATCCTCTTCTGGTTGATGAACTCTGATGGGATGACCTTGTTTTAGCAAATTTTATGTGTAACAGAAGCATTGATTTTTGAAAGAAACAAATACAAGACGATGCCACTCATAAGATGTCCATGAAGAAACTTGGGAACTTGAAACAAGATGGCAAAAGCATTTTGAGATTATCATGGAGATATCTGGGGTTTTATATACAAATGCCAGACTTGATTTATCATTTCAAGAACATCTGAGATCATCAACTAAAGGGGAAATAAGAGTCAGATGAAGTTTTGCCAACTTGATGAAAACATTTTTTGAGTTTCATCCAGGGGTTCTCATGCCATGGATATGCATAATGATCGATCAACAAACAGTTATAAGTTGTATGATTGAACATGGAAATGAACAACATTAAGTATACAAGAATGTTGGGGAAATCCTTGTATCTGAATAGTTGAATTCCTTTAAATGAATCCATTAACCAAAGGATTTCACTCTTCTTTATTTATTATTTTTGCTATCTATTGTATCCTCCGTCTGATTGGAATAAATACCAGTTTCTAGAAATGAACATGCTCAGGCAGATTTTGTACATTACTTAGTGCACTTGAACTTAAACATATAGCAAGAGAATACTCTTTATTCTATATATGCAGATAATACATTTACCTATCATTTTCTATTTCTTATGGGTTTTATTTGTTTATTATTTTGATGATGAAGGCTTATCCACAAGAGAAGGTTGGCGTGTTCATGCTGTAGAATAATCAGCATTCACAATAGAATAGATGTGAATCAAGCATACGAAGAATTGGGAATTAGGGTTTCAGCCTCCCTTTGGCAGCCAGCAGCCCCTCTCTCCCTTTTTCTTTCTTATTCTTGCGGTTGACTGACCACTAGGTTTTATAATACAGGATATCAAGGAAAAAGACGAAATTGCCCCTAATAAGTGGTCCCTAATTTAAAGTACCTATAAAACAAATTCAAAGAAAACAGGGTTAAGTCAATACATAGCCCATAAAGACTTACATAAACTCAATTCTAACACTCTCCTCAAGTTGGGATAGAATACTTTGAGTCCAATTTTCAAGTCTTCCCTTCCCTAAGGCTTTGGTTAAGAAATAAACACAATGTTTTTATGATCGAACATATTGTTAAAGCCATGGTCGTTTTAGTTTCTATATTTCTGCAGTTCTATTGTCTTTGATTCTACTGGATTTGAATCTTATTGGATCAGATCCAACAAAATCTAGGTTCATTATGAAAATTAATTAGGGGTATTTTAGTCTTTTGAGTTATAAATCTCTATTAAGTGTTCTAAGTGGACCGTGTAAATCAATTTAGAGGAAATAAAGAGAGAGGTTGTGGCACCCATGAAGGCGTCGGCCTCCTCTTAAGTGCAGATTTTTCCTTGTTGCTTGATTCTGATTTCTATGTGTGTAGGTCAAATTACAATATCGTATTAGAGCCTAATTAAGAGAATTAGTGCATGTGTGTGAACGATTTGAGGATTTGAAGCCTTATAGGGCAGCACAGATCAGTTTCAGCTCAGAAACGCATGAGCAAGTCAGTTTTTACGACCATATAATTTCCTCATGAAAAAAGGAGGAAGAAATTTTTTAGAAAGGAAGAAGGATTTCTATCATAACTAGAGAAAGGGGTGTATATGATCATGACTGATAAAAGGAAGATGTGAGATAGTTGTTAAAACAGTTCGTCACACAAGAGAGATGTTTTTTGAATTATAAACTTGAAATTAGACGTCAAGAACTATCTCCAATGGACTAGATCTATTAAACTAGCCATGATGACAAGAGGGCAATGGGATCATTTGACTCGAGTTCATGCCCCCAACTATGTATCCTTGCTATATATTCTAGATGGGGCAGGGAGAATGTTTTGATCAACACGTGACTTATATAATCAATGTTGTCATCCATAGAAAGCACTTTCATGTTCTTAGAATCAACAAAGGATATATGGTTGGTTGTTCAGGATGCTTATGTTCAAAAGAAAAATATAGCAAAGAAATATTATATGATTAAGAAGATTCGAAAGAGTAGACAAGGTAGAAGATCTTTAAGTAAGTATTATATAGAACTTCGAGGTTTATGGGTATAATTGCAGTTCTATTCTAAAACAAAATGTCAAAGTTGCATGCAAGAATGCAATGAGAAATTTGAAGAGCGAAAAGTGTTCGATCTTTTGTAGGGTATCTCTTTGGAATATGAGGTTGTCAAAAATAACATTCTTAAGAGAGAAGAGCTTACAATATATTCTCTACTACTGCAAGAAGAAGATCAAAGGCATTTGGAAAAAGAAACCAAAATCAACCAAGAAACCACTGCATTTATGGGCAAAAATCTAAGCAACTCTTTATTTTCCCGTGGTAGAAAAGGGTATGAACGTGAAAGAGGTAGACCACCACTTTTGAAGGGAAGGACAAGTTGACTTGCTCTCATTGTGAAAAAACACGACAAAGAAAAGAGACATGCTGAGAATTGGTGGGACACCTATCTATTATCAAAACAAGCCTAATAAAGCCTATTTCAACAGTGACCAAACTAAAAATAAAATTCAAAAAGTAGTACAAATTCACTCGCCGATATGAAGAAAGAAATCGAAATTCTTAAGGCTCGACTGGTTGATTCATAGACTGCATTTACCTCTTCTATAATTGATTCTCAAGATACTATGACATATCCTTTTTCGTTCATGGCTAAGGGTAATGTATTTATTTCTCGCTCCATGATATAGGCTATTGATTCTGGCACTACAGATCACATGGTTGGTCAACGAGATTTCTTTGATGATTATCAGTTGATTCAGAAAAAAAATTGATATTAGGTTGGCCGATGAATCTCACACTCCCTTCATTGGGAAAGGAAGTATCATTACACCTTTTGGAATGTTGAAAAATGTTCTATATTTTTCAAATATTTTAGTCAATCTCTTATCAATCTTTGCTATGACACCAAATCTAAACTGTCATGTAATTTTTTATTTCACTCGTTTCTTTCAGGAACTGAAGATGGGAAGGATCTTTGGCCAAGGTAGCATGAGGAGAAACCTTTATTTCTACGATGAAGTCGGCGGAACAACAATACAGTCCACCATAATTACATGAAGGAGAAAGGAAGAACTAACTTTGTGGCAACAAATAGTAGGACATTTACTTCTTTCTAAAATTATGATGTTATTGCCTGAATTTTCTTATTGTAATGACTTTACTTTAAACTATGAAACCTGCCAGAAGGCTAAACATCATCTCGTTTTGTTTCTTTTGAATGAAAAAAATCTTCTAGACCATTTGAGATTGTGTTTGGAGCCTGTGTTCTATTACCTCATTACATGTTTATAATTACTTTATTTCATTCATTGATGACTAAACACGGTTCACTATGATATATCTCATGAAAACAAAAGATGAGGTGAGAAATATTATGCCTATATATTATTCGTTTGTTAATACCCAATTTCCACACCATTAAAAAAATTTGTAGTGATAGTAGAGGTGAATTTATGTCTCAATCACTACATTCATATTTCCTAAGCCATGAAATTCTACACCAAATCTCTTGTCCACATTCTCCATAGCAAAATGGTGTTTCTAAAAGAAAAAATAAGCACATTTTAGAAGTTGATAGAACCCTTTTTATTGGTTACAATGCTCTAAAATTTTATTGGTGTGAGGTTATCCTAATAATAATTTTTCTCATAAATTATATGCCTAACAGGATTCTAAACGGTAATACTCCATTTCACTTCTTATATCCTTCGCAGAAACAATTTCATCTACCTCTAAGGGTGTTTGGACATATGTTTTGTATGGTTTGAGAGATAAATTGGATTCTAGAGTTGTTAAATGTATCTTTTTGGATTATTCCTCCACTCAAAAAGAATTTAAATGTTATTATTCTGAAAAATGAAATCATATGTTACAATGGATGTGTTACCTATTCCACCAATTGAATATCAACTTCATATTGAAAAAGAAGAAATATTCAAAAATGACAAATTTATTCTAGAGGTGAAGGGAAGACCTTCCTCCAACATCAGTCTGCTACCCTAGATTAGAATCCTCACCCTAAATCATATATGATTCCTACTTAGGTAACTCCTCTGAATCCTTCTAGTGATATTGATAATTTACCCATTACAATTCGAAAGGAAAAACATGAAAATGCAAGATATTCACTACAGAGGATGGTTTCAACAACAACTAAGCCTTTTCCCATACTAAACGGGGTCGGCCACATGGATTCTTTGTTTCCACATAGCCCTATCATGTGCCATGTTAGCAATTAACTCACAATAAGCTAGATCATTCTTTATTGTTTCTTTACAACACTTTTGTAGTTGTCCTCTACTTCTTTTAATACTTTCAAAATCTTGTTTTTCATACCTTCTTACGAGTTCTTTCTATATGTCTAAACCACCTTAAACGATATTCTCTCATTTTATCCTCTATTGGTGCCACACATAATTTATTTCTAATAACCTTATTATGTATACGATCTTTTCTTGTATGACCACTCATCCATCTTAACATCTTCATTTTTGTCACAGACATCTTTTGTAATGTTGATGATTAACTGCCCAATACTCAGAACCATAAAACATGGCAGGTCTAATTGTTGCTCTATAGTATTTTTCTTTTAACTTTAGTGGTATATTCTTATTCACTATAGGAGATGATTTCATAAATTAATTATCCCAAAGAGTACCAATTATCTGCAAGATAGTGAATGCAGATAATACTTATATTCCAAAAACATTCGAAGAAGTAGAGCAAAATTGAGATTGAAAGGCAATAATGAAAGAAGAAATTGGTTACCATCTGAAAGGAAAACTGTGGGATGCAAATGGGTGTGTTCAGTGAACTATAAGGCAAATGTAAATATAGAAAAATACAAAGTCAGGTTAGTAGTTAAGGTTATAGTCAATCATATGGTATTGACTATACAGAAACATTTACAGTGGTGACAAAAATGAACACCATTAGAATTATTTTAAGTATAGGAGTTAATCAAGGATGAGAATTATGGCAGTTGGATGTGAAGAATGCCTTTATTCAAGGAGACCTTATAGAAGATATCTACATGGATCTACCACCTGGTTATGATCAAGGAAAGAAATCAAATAAGGTATGCAAACTAAAGAAATCAATTTATGGTTTGAAACATTCACCACGAGCATGGTTTAAAAAATTTAGTAATGGTATTCTTAGCTTGGGTTTCAAACATTGCATTAGTGATCTTACATTATTCATCAAACAAAAAAAGAAAACCATCTTGTTATTGGTATATGAGATGACATAATCATTATCAGTGATGATACAAAAGGAATTGTCACCTTAAAAAGGTGGCTACAAGCCTTATTTGATTTGAAAGACTTGAGCAAATTACATTATTTTTGGGCGGATTAAAATTTTATGCAGCAAAAGTTGTTTATTCTTAAGTCAAAGAAAATATATTATACACTTATTGAAAGAGACAAAGATGGAGGATTGTCGGATATACTATACTCCCATCGAAATTCAAAAAGAAGATAATGGAGATTCAGTTGAACCATATGAAGATGTTGGCAGATGTCACACATTGGTGAAAAAACTTATATATACTACAATTATAAGACCTGACATTAGCTTTACAGTAGGCTATGTGAGTAGATGAATACATTCCCATCTAAGCATCATATGAGTATAGTCTTTCACATCATCACATATTTGAAGTCATGTATCACTTATGGTCTACTATATGCTCCACATCCATCACTTGATATTGAGATTTATTCAGATGCCGATTGGGTTGGTTCTAAAGTTGATAGGAAATCTACTTTAGGCTATATGGTATGTCTAAGAGGAAATGTGGTGTCTTGGAAGAGTAAGAAGCAATCTGTGGTGGCTAGGTTAAGTGTAGAGGTAGAGTATCGTGCAATTGCTCTTCGAATGTGTGAAGTTTATGGATATTATCATTATTTAAGAAAATTGGTCTTAGAGAATCACTCCAATCAAATTCTTCACAGATAGCAAGGTTGCACTTCAGATAACATCTAATCGTGTCTTCCATGAGAGGACAAAACATATCGAAACTGATTGTCACTTTAAAGTTGAGAATTTCAAGCATTAAGTCCCAACTTAAGGAGGCATGTTAAAGCCATAGACGTTTTAGTTTCTATATTTATGTAGTTCTGTTGTCTTTGATTCTATTGGATTTGGATCCTATAAGATCATATCCAATAAAATCTAGGTTTATTAAGAATACTAATTAGGGGTATTTTAGTCTTTTGAGTTATAAATATGTATTAAGTTCCCAAGTGGACCGTGTAAATCAGTTTAGAGGAAATAAAGTGAGAGGTTGTGGCAACCATGAGGGCGTCAACCTCCTCCTTGAGTGGAGATTTTTCCTTGTTGCTTGATTCCGATTTCTAAGTGTATGGGTCAAACCGTCAAATTACAACACATCATTTGAATGATTGTTGGTGACGATCTATTTCAATATGCTTTGTTCTCTAATGATATATTGGATTTATAGCTATTTGAATCGCAGAATGATTGCCACAATAAAATAACATCGACCCTTTAGTGTGGTACCATGTTCTTGTAGTAAGAATTTTAGCCCGATTGCCTCACAAAGTCCAAGTGTTGCCACTCTATACTCTGCTTCTACTGACGGCCTTTTGCTTTTTACTTTTTCAAGAGACTATGTTTCCCCACCATCGTTAGATACCCTGAGGTCAACCGTCTATCATTAACAAATCATGCCCAATTTGCATGTGTAAATACCTACACATGAAGATAATCATGAGTTGTATACAATAGGTCATTTCCTAGAGTGTGCTTCAAGTATCTTAATATTTGTTTCACAACATTCATATAAGATTTGGTAGGATAGTGAATAAACCGACTTCCAATACTTATAACATATGAAATATCTTGGCATGTAATCGTCAAATATATAAGTCGTCCCATTAACCTTTGATATTCTCCAAGTTCCCACAACTCTGTGTTGGCACTTAATTTTAAGCTACTATCTATGGACAAATTCGCAAGCTTACACTCTAACATATGAGTGTCCTTCACTAGATCCAAAGTGTATTTCCTTTGAGTTAGGAATATGCCCATTTAGTTCCTCAATACTTCAATTCCTAAGAAATAATGAAGTGGTCCAAGATCCTTCATATCAAACAAATTTAGCGGTTGTTCCTATAGTTCCCTGATTTCATTATCATTATCTCTAGTGATAATGATATCATTCATATAAACTACTAAGACGAAAATATCATTAACCTTCCTTACAAATATAGTATGATCACTTGCACTTCTTGTACATTAAATCGTAAAAATCATGTTGTAGGTGATTGTTTTAGTCAATATATAGCCTTCTTGAGTTTGCATATACTTCCATATGTATATCTGTAACAACTAATAAGAGCTCGATGGTAAATCGATATAAATTTCTTTATAAGTATCCTTAGAGAAATGCATTTTTAACATCCAATTGCCAAAGTTTTCATCCTTTATTAGTCATTATACTAATAATGACTATGATAATAGCCATTTTTGCCACCGGTGCAAAAATCTTAGTATAGTCTAAACCATAGGGTTAGGGTAACCTTTGGCGACTAACCGTGTTTTATAACTCTCAATACTGCCATAAGTTCTATACTTGATAGTGTATACCCATTTACATTCCATTGATTTTCTTCCATGAGGTAGTTTCACAATTCTTCAAAGCTTTAATTTCAGTCTCCATAGCTTTTTTTCAGTGTTTGGAGTCCTTGGCCTCCTCATAATTCCTTAGACACCTGAATAAGATCATAATTAAAAGCAAACATCTTAAAGTTGTTTGAAGTATCATGATAAAAGATGTATTGGGATATAAGATATATGTAAGATCTATTTCCTTTTCTTAAAGGGACAGAAACATCAATTTCCTTTTCAAATGGTAATATGATGGACTACTCTAGCATAGAGTCATGCATATGTGGATCGGAGGAGAGGTCCTCTTCTTGGGGCATAATAGGTTGCACAGTTTCCCTTAGAGGAGAGCATTCTTGTGTCGTTTGCTATGCACTTGCAGTTCACACCTATTCTAATTTTATAATTCCAACTCTTCTTGTTGTGGTTTATCCTCACTTCTTCTATTCCAAGATTAATAGGTACGACACACAAATCTCGGTTTCTTGTGAGTAGTTTCTCCTCCTTGATATCATAGTAGGTGGAATCTTAAAAAAAAGTTATATTCATGACACATGTACTCTCCTCCTACTCGGATCATAATGGACATCCTCCTAGCTTTTGAATTTAGCTTATTTCTATGTTTGCAATGGCTATAAACATAATAAATATACCCAAATATTCTGAAAGGAATATAATTTCTTGTTAAGCATTAGTACCTGTAGTGGGATCCTTCCTTATAGTATGGATAAAGGAGTTCTGTTTATAAGATAAATAGTTATCAAAACAACATCATCCCAAAATATCTTAGGAGCATTGCTTCCTATTAGTAAGGCTTTCGTGTCTCTAAAGTGAGGCGATTTTTCCTCTCTTCCACTCCATTCTATTCGTGGTGTATAAGCACATGTAGTATGATGGATTATGCCATGATTTCTAAGATAATTTTTTAAAATGATTCCACTGAATTCTCCACCATTATTTGATCTTGTACACTTAAATAAAAAATAAAAATTAGTTGTCACAAACTTGTGAAACATAAAAAATATAACCAAAACTTCATTTTTATTTTTCACCAAGTGTCACACTCAAGAGACAAATTGCCTACATCTAAACTCAAATCTCGAATCACATTTTTCAGTTTTAAAAAATGAAGATGACCGTCTTTTGTGTCACAGTCCGATTTCCGATTTCCTTAACACTTGCATCCACAATCCCTTTATTCGCGGTTACTGGTGACTGCATTCCATCTAAAAAGTATAGTCCACATTTTTCTCTACCATGCCCAAGGATTCTCCCTGTCCTCCGATCCTAAAATACACAGCCATTTGCATCGAATGTAAGTAAACAATCTGACTCCTTAGTAATAGCATGGATAGATAAAAGGTTGATAGGAAATTTATGAACATGTAATATTGAAGAGAGATTACCAATTGATGTTCTCACTTCTCTTTCCCTTGAATATGAATGTGGGAATCATCTGAAAGTTTTATATTGCTCCTAACTTTAATACATTCATAAGAATTGAAGATATTCTTGTTACCAGTCATATGATAGGCTGCTCCTCAATCAATAATCCAAGAAATACAAGAAGACAAACCAATAGACTTCATGGAGTCTCACAACTAAGGATATTCACCTTGGCCTCCTCATAATTCCTTAGACACCTAAATAAGATCATAATTAAAAGCAAACATCTTAAAGTTGTTTGAAGTATCATGATAAAAGATGTATTGGGATATAAGATATGTGTAAGATCTCTTTCCTTTTCTTAAAGGGACAGAAACATCAATTTCCTTTTCAAATGGTAATATGATGGACTACTCTAGCATAGAGTCATGCATTTGTGGATCGGAGGAGAGGTCCTCTTTTTGGGGCATAATAGGTTGCACAGTTTCCCTTAGAGCAGAGCATTCTTGTGTCGTTTGCTATGCACTTGCAGTTCACGCCTATTCTAATTTTATAATTCCAACTCTTCTTGTTGTGGTTTATCCTTACTTCCTTCTTCTATTTCAAGATTAATAAGTATGACACACAAATATCGGTTTCTTGTGAGTAGTTTCTCCCCCTTGATATCATAGTAGGTGGAATCTTAAAAAAAAGGTTATATTCATGACACATGTACTCTCCTCCTACTCGGATCATAATGGACATCCTCCTAGCTTTTGAATTCAGCTTATTTCTATGTTTGCAATGGCTATAAACATAATAAATACACCCAAATATTCTGAAAGGAATATAGTTTCTTGTTAAGCATTAGTACCTGTAGTGAGATCCTTCCTTATAGTATGGATGAAGGAGTTCTGTTTATAAGATAAATGATTATCAAAACATCATCCCAATATATCTTAGGAGCATTACTTCCTATTAGTAAGGCTTTGGTGTCTCTAAAGTGAGGCGATTTTTCCTCTCTTCCACTCCATTCTATTCGTGGTGTATAAGCACATGTAGTATGATGGATTATGCCATGATTTCTAAGATAATTTTTTAAAATGATTCCACTGAATTCTCCACCATTATTTGATCTAGTACACTTAAATAAAAAATAAAAATTAGTTGTCACAAACTTGTGAAACATAGAAAATATAACCAAAACTTCATTTTTATTTTTCACCAAGTTCACAATGTATAATCATCCACAAAAGTAACAAAATATATGTAGCCAAACATAGCAACTACAGGACTTGAACCCCACAAATCTGAATGAACAAGCTCAAATGGGTGTATTCTTCAAGACTCACTACTAGGAAAACTAGTTCTATGATGCTTGACTTTCTTAGAAGTGTCACACTCAAGAGACAAATTGCCTACATCTAAACTCAAATCTCGAATCACATTTTTCAGTTTTAAAAAATGAAGATGACCGTCTTTTGTGTCACAGTCCGATTTCCGATTTCCTTAACACTTGCATCCACAATCCCTTTATTCGCGGTTACTGGTGACTGCATTCCATCTAAAAAGTATAGTCCACAATTTTCTCTACCATGCCCAAGGATTCTCCCTGTCCTCCGATCCTAAAATACACAGTCATTTGCATCGAATGTAAGTAAACAATCTGACTCCTTAGTAATAGCATGGATAGATAAAAGGTTGGTAGGAAATTTATGAACATGTAATATTGAAGAGAGATTACCAATTGATGTTCTCACTTCTCTTTCCCTTGAATATGAATGTGGGAATCATCTGAAAGTTTTATATTGCTCCTAACTTTAATACATTCATAAGAATTGAAGATATTCTTGTTACCAGTCATATGATAGATTGCTCCTCAATCAATAATCCAAGAAATACAAGAAGACAAACCAGTAGACGTCATGGAGTCTCACAACTAAGGATATTCACCTTTATATTTTTAAAGTCACTTCATAACCCCCAAAGTAGATCAAACACTTTCTTCTCATCTAACTCTGCATTTCTGTTCTTAACACAATGAGAATATTCTCCTTGATTATAATATTGTAGTTTATCTTATAAGCTTCTGAGTTTTGCATAGTACTCATTGGTAGTTTAACTTCCTTGTTGATACTTTCAAATTTTTGCTTGTATTTCATACTTACCGGTATTAATTTTCCTAGAATAAGTATTTGTCATAGTTGTCTAAATTTCATATGGAATATTCAAGTACATAAAGATACTTCCAATACTCGGTGTCATAGAATTAATCAACAAAGAAACTATAATGGCATTCTCCTTCCTTTATTTTAGATATCTTGGTTCCCAAGGATAGGGTTGGGGAATTTATCTCGAGATAACTTTCCATTTTCCTTTGTTATTAGGGCAAATTGAAGTGCCCTATACTAAGTTTTATAATTTTTTCTATCAAATTTGATGGTGGTGATCTCAATCTTCTATCTTAGCATTTATTTTGTTTTCATCCAAAACTTGAATTGAATCATCAAAAAATTCACCTTTTTCAAACATTTACCTATCTCGAGGAATTACGTTGATTGTCTTGAGATGTGTGGGTAAAGAAGTTAGTCTCACTACATTGCCGCCCGAATGTAGTGAATAATTTACAAAGAGGGTCTCCGTATTTTAAATATGGACGGATGCAGGGTAAGGAAGCTAGCCATAGATAATAAGATTTGTATTGGTTCTCGAAATATCAGAACATTATCCGATAACCTAATCAAGGTGGTAGATACTATGATTCAGAGAAAGATTCATATTCTATGTTTACAAGAGACAAAGTGGGTTGGAGAAAACGCAAAAGAGATAGATGATACATGTTTTAAATTATGGTACTCAGGTAAAGAAAAGGCTCGAAACGGAGTTGGTATTATCATAAATAAAGATTTAAAGGCTAGTGTAGACATACAACGATACGGTGACCGAATCATGACGTTGAAATTAGTGTTAAGAGCAGAAGTTTTGAATATATTTTGTGCTTACGCACCCCAAGTAGGACTAGAAGACAGTATAAAGACAGATTTTTGGGAAGAGTTAGATAACGTGATTCAAAGGATTCCACAAAGGGAAATGATTTGTTTAGGAGGAGACTTAAATGAACATGTTGGTAAAGAGGCATTAGGATATCAAGGTATTCATGAAAACTTTGGTTTTGGGGATATAAATGAGGAAGGTAGGAGATTTTAAATTTTGCTATAGCATTTGATCTCTTTATAGTCCATACAATCTTCAAAAAACAAGATGAACATATAATTACTTATAAGAGTGGCTTTTCACAAACACAAATTGATTACTTTATTTATAAAAAAAAGATAGAGCGTGTTGTAAAGATTGTAAGGTAATTCCACAAGAAAGCTTAACCATCCAACATCAACTTTTAGTTATGGATTTACAAATAAAAAAATGGATAAAGAAGAAAAGAGTGCATCGAGCTATTCGGACTAAATGGTGGAACCTCAAAAGCGAGAAAGAAGATATATTTAAAAAGAAAGTCCTTCAAGGAGATGTTTGGAATTATGTTGGTACACCCTGTGATATGTGAAACAATATGGCTATACATATTAGGAAAGTAACGAAAGATGTGTTAGGTGTATCTAAGAAAGGTGTACTGGCACAAAAAGAAGCTTGGTGGTGGAGTAAAGTAGTGCAAAATAAAATCAAGGCAAAGAGGGGCATGTTACAAATTCCATTATGCTAAGAAAACTAGTGAAACCTTAGAGGCTTATAAGAAAGCAAAAAAGGAAGCGAAAAAGGCTGTCAGTGAAGCAAAAGCTAAAATTTAAGAGGATTTATATAAAAAACTCAACTCAAAAGAGGGTGAAAGAGATATTTTTAGGATAGCTAGGGCTAGAGATAAAAAAACTAAAGATTTTAATTCTGTTAGATACATCAAAGACAAGGATGAAAAAATTCTAGTGACAAATGATGATATAAGAAATAGATTGAAAAACTATCTTTATAAGCTTTCTAATGAAAATAAAGATGTTAGTATTAGCTTGGGAGAGTTAGCCAAATCAGAAAAGTATATAAATCACAATTTCTATAGACGTATTCAAAAAAATGAAGTCAAAGAGGCTCTTAAACATATGAAGGGTGGTAAATCGGTATGCCAAGACAATATTCCTATAAAAGTTTGGAAAATACTAGGAGAAATAGGAATCACTTGGCTCACAAGACTATTTAATGAAATATGGAGAAACCAAAAGATGCCCGAGGAATGGAGAGCGAGTACACTTATACCCATATATAAGAACAAGGAGGACATTCAGAATTGTGCGAATTATCAAGGTATCAAGTTAATGAGCCATACTATGAAATTGTGTGAAAGAATTATCAAACGTAGGTTAAGACAAGTATCAAGTACAACAGAGAACCAATTTGGATTCATGTCAAGAAGATCTAATGTTGAAGCGATTCACCTTTGGAGACGTCTTATGGAACATTTTAGAGCAAAAAAGAAAGACCTTCACGTGATATTTATTGATCTAGAAAAAGCTTACGATAATATACCGAGGGAGGTTCTTTGGAGAACCTTGGGAAAAAGAGGTATCCCATTAACATACATTAACCTTATAAGAGACATGTACGATGGTGCAAAAACATGTGTGAGGACTTATGAAGGAATGACAAACTTCTTTGAAGTTAATATTGGGTTACATCAAGGATTAACTTTAAGTCCATACTTATTTATAATGGTGATTCACGAGTTAACAAAACATATTCAAGATGAAGTACCTTGGTGTATGTTATTGAGAATTTATGGAGATGTTATGCACAGAATTAATACTGGTTGGTTAAAATGGAGAAGAGCATCAGGTATTCTGTGTGATAAGAAGATACCATTAAAGTTAAAAGGTAAATATTATAGAGCAGCAATTAGACCTGCCATGTTTTATGGTTCTGATTGTTGGGCAGTTAATCATCAACATGTACAAAAGATGTCTGTGACAGAAATGAAGATGTTGAGATGGATGAGTGGTCATACAAGAAAAGGTCGTATACATAATGAGGTTATTAGAAACAAATTAGGAGTGGCACCAATAGAGGATAAAATAAGAGAATATCGTTTAAGATAGTTTGGACATATAGAAAGAAGATCAAAAGAAGAACCTGTAAGAATGTATGAAAAATTAAATTTGGAAAGTATTAAAAGATGTAGAGGATGACCACTAAAGTGTTAGAAAGAAACAATAAAGAATGATCTAGCTTATTGTGAGTTAACTGCTAACATGGCACATGATAAGGCTCCGTGGAAACAAAGAATCCATGTAGCCGACTCCGTCTAGTATGAGAAAAGGCTTAGTTGTTGTTGTTTGTTGTCTTGAGATATATGCCCACTCTTTAGCCACCTCTGATTTCGTGTTATGCGTAAATCTAGCAAGGTTGTGTGGTGATTTTCAAGTTCCTGTCCAACACTTCAACTTGTGATATGTTTGTTCCACCAGTTTTTGAAGAAAAACTTTTAGGATTTTGATTGAAACCCTAAAAAGATTTTTCTTGAATGCGTGAACACCCAAAGATTGGATGACGTGATGATGATACTATGATACCACGTAGAAGAATTTGGAATTAGGGTTCCAACCTCCCTTTGGCAACCAGCAACCCCTCTCTCCCTTTTTCTTTCTTATTCTTGTGGTCGACTGACCACTAGATTTTATAATACAAGATATACAAGAAAAAGACAAAATTGCCCCTAATAAGTGGCCCCTAATTTAAAGTACCTATAAAACAAATTCAAGAAAAACAGGACTAACTCAATACATAGCCCATAAAGACTAACACAAATTTGATTGTACCACGTGCAACGGGGTAAAGGTGATCCTGTTCGTGTTCTTGAATAAAGTGAAATGGATGCAGCAATGGCTTATGACATTAATGAGAGTACAGGTCGCCTTCTTTTTTGTTGGAGTAATGTATGTTCTTCAACTGGTCATTTCTTGTTTCAACAGATGAAATTAGGTGGTGTGGTCTTTCAGTGTCCGTTCTTATTTAGGCTTCCAAACATGTATTGCCGTTTGGGATGCTCAATATAGACTGTAGCCTTCTATTTCAATAATGAAATTCATGTCTTTAACAACCTTTGAAAGAGTAATATTTGCAAGCTATAGTGTATGTCTTGAAACCACGTGCTAACTACAGGAAGTGTGTTGATAACGTTTCATGAAGCTTATTGTTTTTTGTCATGATAAATTGTGAAAAGTCAAGGTCTCATTATTCTGTTTAAGTGTTGGTGAATTACATTTGCCTGATTTGCTGTAGATTTCGTTTTAGTTTTGTGAAGTTGGCATGTGTCCGATGATTGGTAATTAGTTTGATTTGACTTATGTGTTTGAACACCAAGTATTTGGTGTATTGATTGGTTGGTGATTCTTGGATTGTGATATTATCATTTGGCGTAGACTCTTCAAGTCAATCAAAGAGTTATTTCTTACAGAAAACAGAGAAATATACAACATTTAAGACCACTAACACCTAAAAGATTAAAACTGTAATCTCAAAGCAGTTCCAGTAAAAATAAGCATCACGGAGGCATATGAATGCTGCAGCAGTCGAGTAACAAACTCAGAAAGAATAGAGAAAAAAGAAGAAAAGGAAATTCCAGAAAAGACACAAGAAAATGGAGGAAGAAAGAAAAGAGAAAAATTAGCACGTGCATGACCTACTTAAGCGGACCACCTGCCTGACCATTAGGCTTGTTTAGTGGATTTTTTGGCCTATGGGTACAAAAGGCTCTAGGCATTTAAGCGCACCAGCACAAGATTGTACATTTCAGTACTGTGTTCTCTAAATCCAAATTATCACTTAATGAGATGACATGGCAGAGTACAGGAGACTAATCCTAGAAGAACCTCTCCATATGGCCAATTCAAACTTTACATTGGATATAACAATTTCCATTCACAGATAATAAGTCGTGGAAGTTGGTTAAGTTTGTATACCTCACAACTCACCCAAAAGAATTTTGATGTGGCAATTATGGCCAACACAGACAAAGCTCTATATTATCGCAATTCCTACCAATATGGTACCAAAATTCAACAAAAAAACATATTTGGGAAACTCACATGCAAGTTCATCATACTCATCCTTCCCAACAACAAAAACGCAGACATCTCCAAGCATGGTGTAAACGATGTAGACAGATCTGCAACAGCAAAAATGGAAAACAACATGAATCTTCAGGATTTGACGTGGTAAATGTGAAGATTAACAGCAGTGTGTTCAATTAGATACCCCAATGACTGGTTAGTAGAGTTAATTCATACAACAATTAAAGAAGTTAGACAAGGTTCTTTAAAATTACAGAAACAATTAAGAATTATATCATTTAATTTCTAACATAAATCATCGAACCATGATCCACAAAATCTTATAATGAGAAAAAAAGTGATGGCAAAAAGAATCACTAAATTTCAATTATATTCTGTAGCCACCTAAACTTTTCAGCATGTATTCTAGGTATGAAGTGTTAGAAAATGGGCCAATTGGGCCTGGCCCTGGCCCATCGGAACATGAGGGCCACGGCCCCCCAGGGCGACTAGCCGTTGGGGGCTGGCTGTGACCAGCCCCCCTTCATTCCTTTCTTCTTCTCTCTTGCTTCTTCCACTACTCTCTCATTTCCTTTCCTATAAATACGACAATTGTGTAACATATTCTTAAGCACTTAGTGGCTAATCAATAAAGATTATTTATTATTCGTGCTTTGTGTTCATTACTCTTTCAGTGTGCCCTCATTGCACTCGGCTATAGCTTTTTCTAAGGCTTTGTGATAGTTACATTGTAGTGATATTTATTCATCGATATTCCGCTGCTATATTGGAGCATTGTCTTCATTACATGAAGTACTCTTTCATAATATGAAGCCTATTTCATAATCAGAAAAAGTCAACTGAAAGTTGCAAACCAGCAGTTGGAGGACCTTTCAGGTCCTGAAGACGTATATAGGTTTCAACATAACTAATACCTAAATGAATGACAAAGAGGTGTGGTCGACCATGTACACTAATATCATGATGAAAGGAGAAAACAGAGGCTCATACTTATGTGAAGCCACAAAGAGTTCTTCATTCTTTGCTCCTCCAAGATTGTCTGCCCCTAATTTCACCAAGAAAGATCTCCAGTGCAGTCGCTCTTCTGCAGGAACACCATGAAAGCTACACCAGGCAAAGAAAGGCACTCTAATACGTTTTAAACCTAAGCTTGATGCATGAACTGACATAGTAACCTGATTTACAGTTTGTCATTTAAACTTACACATAATAGATAACATGTTACAAATAACAGCATACAACGTAACATCAAAACGTAACATCAAAATTTGGGACCATTTGACTTCCACTCAATCAAATACTTTCCAAGCATAAAAGGACAGCAAACAGTCCACAGTACCAAACGAAGGAAAAGACATGCAAGGTAATGCAGTACCACTCAGTTATTACTGCTAGAATACAGGCATGCAGACATATCCTGAAGCACATGCAGGCATGCACACACACGGGAGCATGCGGACAGGTGCACACATGTGACATGCATGTGATGTACATGCAAATACAAGTATATGTTTGTGTTACATAGGAAAACAATTACAATAGTATATATAATAGTTGCCAGCAATTTATCATTTAAAAGTTTCCCAACATGCTATATTATGTTGATCTTTCTGTAATAGTTACCAGCAATTACATTATATAGAAGGAACTTCAAACCAGCAGAGATTATTCTTAATAACAACAACTAACCCTTTTTTCATATTAGATGGGGTCAACTACATGGATTCTTTATTTCCACAAAGCCCTATCATGTGCCATGTTAGCAGTTAACTCAACATAAGCTAGATCATTCTTTATTGTTTCTTTCCAACACTTTTGTAGTTGTCCTCTACCTCTTTTAATACTTTCAAAATCTAGTATTTCATACCTTCTTACACGTGCTTCTTTTAATCTTTCTATATGTCCAAACCATCTTAAACGATATTCTCTCATTTTATCTTCTATTGGTGACACTCTCAATTTGTTTCTAATAACCTCATTAAGTATACGGTCTTTCCTTGTATGACCATTCATCCATCTCAACATCTTCATTTTTGCCACAAACATCTTTTGTATATGTTGATGATTAACTGCCCAACACTCATAACCATAAAACATGGCAGGTTTAATTGATGCTCTATAATATTTACCTTTTAACTTTAATGGTATCTTCTTGTTACAAAGAATACATAATGCTCCTCTCCATTTTAACCAACCTAGAATACATAATACTCCTCTCCATTTTAGCAACCTGCATTAATTTTAAGCATAATATCACCATCAATTCTTCCATTACTCTGAAAAATTGATCCTAGGTATTTAAAAATTTCCTTTTGTGGGATACAATGTGTGCCAATTTTAATTTCTATGTCCTCTAAAGTAACCAAATGATCAAACTTACATTCCATATATTCTATCTTTGTTTTACTAAGTCAGAAGCCTTTACTTTATAATGTTTCTATCCATAGTTCCAATTTTCTATAAACTTTTTTCTTAGACTCCTCCACTAACATAATGTCAAATGTAAATAACATACACCAAGGTACTTCATCTTGAATATGTTTTGTTAACTCATCAATCACCATTATAAATAAGTACGGACTTAAAGTTGATCATTGATGTAACCCAATATTAACTTCAAAGAATTATGTCATTCCTTTATGAGTCCTCACACATGTTTTTGCACCATCATACATGTCTCTTATAAGGTTTATGTATGTCAATGGGATACCTATTTTTTTCAAGATTCTCTAAAGAATATCTCTTGGTTAAGCTTTTTCTAGATTAATAAATATCATGTGAAAGTCTTTCTTTTCTCTCTAAAATATTCCATAAGACGTCTGAAAAGGTAAATCGCTTCAACAATAGCTTTGTTTGACATGAGTCCAAATTGGTTCTCAATTATACTTGATATTTGTCTTAACCTACGTTCGATAATTCTTTCCCATAATTTCATATTATGGCTCATTAACTTGATACCTCGATAATTTGCACAATTTTAAATGTCTCCCTTGTTCTTATATATGGGTTCAAGTGTACTTGCTCTCCATTCCTTGGGCATCTTTTGGTTTTTTCATATTTCATTAAATAGTCTTGTGAGTCAAGTGATTCCTATTTCTCCTAGTATTTCCAAACTTCTATAGGAATATTTTTTTGTACTACAGATTTAACAACCTTTATATGTTTTAAGAGCCTCTTTGACTTCATTCTTTTAAATACGTCAATAGAAATTGTGGTTTATATACTTTTATGATTTGGCTTAACTCTCCTAAGCTAATACTAACATCTTTATTTTCATTAAAAAGCTTATAAAATAAATTTCCATCTATTTTTTATATCATCATTTACTACTAAAAATTTTTCATCCTCGTTCATCTAACAAAATTAAGATCCTTAGTTTTCTTATCTATAACCCTAACTATCCTAAAAATATCTCATTCACCCTCTTTTGAGTTGAGCTTTTTATATAAATCCTCCCAAATTTTAGCTTTGGTATCACATACAACTTTTTTCGCTTCTTTCTTTGCTTTTTAATAAGCCTCTAAAGTTTCACTAGTCTTCTTAGCACAATGCAATTTGTAACATACCCTCTTTGCCTTGATTTTATCTTTCACCACTTCACTCCACAACCAAGCTTCTTTTTGTACTAGTATACCTCCCTTAGATTCACCTAACACATCTTTCACCACTTTCCTAATATGTATAACTATATATTGTTCCACGTATTACAAGGTGTACCAACATAATTCCAAGCAATTCCTTAAAGGACTTTTTGTTTAAATATGCCCTCTTTCTCGCTTTTGAGGTTCCACCATTTAGTCTGAATAACTCGATACACTCTTTTCTTCTTTGTCCACTTTTTTAGCTATAAATCCATAACTAAAAGTCGATGTTGGGTGGTTAAGCTTTCTCCTTGAATTACCTTACAATCTTTACAACACAATCTATCTTTTTTCCTACAAACAAAATAATCAATTTGTGTTTGTGATAAGCCGCTCTTATAAGTAATTAAATGTTCATCTCATTTTTTGAAGATTGTATTGACTATAAAGAGATCAAATGTCATATCAAAATTTAAAATCTCCCTACCTTCCTCGTTCATATCCCCAAAACCATAATTTTCATGAATAACTTGATATCCTAATGCCTCTCTACCACCATGTCCATTTAAGTCTCCTCCTAATCAAATCAACTCCCTTTGTAGAATTTTAAAGATTATTCTTATTCTTAATAAAGAATGAAAATTATCACCATGTAATCCTAAACATTCTGATTGCATAATAAAAGCTATATTTCCTTATGAGTTACGACTCGAAATATTTCGATCTGATTCCCTCAGAATGTATGGGTTGGCCGTGTATTTCCTTGTTTCCACATTATCTACCTGGTTTTTCCTTTGTACTCAGACGAGGTACCCTTTTGGAGACTGCTAAATTTTGCTATCATCACACAATGACCAGCCTATGTGTAAGAGATTCCCCATCATACCCACATTTGACTTTCCATTCTAGATATCAATGGTCGATCAGTTCTGATATTTACTTGCAAGATTTCTTTGAAGTTGAATTGTGTAATGGATAGGAAAAAATATTGTGGAACTTTCAAGTTTCAAAAGCTTGTCTAAATCAAATACTGAAATTCACCAATAACTCTAAAGATACCCTAGTTTGTTATGACTATATTTCACAATGATAAACAAGAACATCAACAATTCAAAAGTTCAACACATGACTATTCTATGAATCCAACACCCGCTCCCAAAGCTCTCAGCAATTCCTTTTTGTGAAACATTTTTAATCATACTGACTTTATGTTGAAGACCTACATCCAAAAATAAGAGTGAAGAGGGTCCTAGGTAGTGCAAAAAAGCAATGTTGTCGAAATCAGTTTTTGAATTGAATCGGTTTTCTTAAAGTTTCAGTTCTCTGAATGGAACTAAATAGGTTCCATTGCAATTAAGATGAATTCAATAAATAAAATAAATAAAAATAAGAAGAAACTATACAAAAAATCAACAAAATGATAAAATTAATTAAAAGGGGGAGTGCTCAAGCGATAGCCCTTATCACTATCCAACCCTACTAATATAACCTACCTAAGCAGTTACTTTATGTAAATGATAACAATAACAACAACTAAGCCTTTCCACATACTAGACGGAGTTGGCTACATGGATTCTTTGTTTCCACGGAGCTCTAACATGTGCCATGTTAGTTGTTAACTCACAATAAGCTAGATCATTATTTATTGTTTCTTTCCAACACTTTTGTGGTCGTCCTCTACCTCTTTTAATACTTTCCAAATTTAGTTTTTTCATACCTTATTATAAGTTCTTCTTTTAATCTTCTTTCTATATGTCCAAACCATCTTAAACGATATTCTCTCATTTTATCCTCTATTGGTGCCACTCCTAATTTGTTTCAAATAACCTCATTATGTATACGGTCTTTTCTTGTATGACCACTCATCCATCTCAACATCTTCATTTCTGTCACATACATCTTTTGTACATGTTAATGATTAACTGCCCAATACTCAACCATAAAACATGGCAGGTCTAATTGCTGCTCTATAATATTTACCTTTTAACTTTAATGGTATCTTCTTATCACAAAGAATACCTGATGCTCCTTTCCATTTTAACCAATCAGTATTAATTTTATACGTAACATCTCCATCAATTCTTCCATCACTCTAAAAAATTGACCCTCGGTATTTAAAAAATTCCTTTTGGGGGATGCAATGTGTGCCAATTTTAACCAAATGATCAAACGTACTTCATCTTGAATATGTTTTGTTAACTCATCAATCACCATTATAAATAATTATGGACTTAAAGTTGATCCTTGATGTAACCCAATATTAACTTCAAAGAAGTTTGTCATTCCTTCATGAGTCCTCACACATGTTTTTGTACCATCGTACATGTCTCTTATAAGGTTAATGTATGTCAATGGGATACCTCTTTTTTTCAAGGTTTTCCAAAGAACCTCCCTCGGTACCCTATTGTAAGCTTTTTTTATATCAATAAATATAATGTGAAGGTCTTTCTTATTTGCTCTAAAATATTTCATAAGACGTCTCAAAAGGTGAATCGCTTTAACAATAGATCTACCTAGCATGAATCCAAATTGGTTCTCTGTTGTACTTGATACTTGTTTTAACCTACGTTCGATAATTCTTTTTCACAATTTCATAGTATGGCTCATTAACTTGATACATCGATAATTGCACAATTCTGAATGTCTCTCTTGTTCTTATATATGGTATAAGTGTACTCGTCTCCATTCCTCGGGCATGTTTTGGTTTCTCCATATTTCATTAAATAGTCTTGTGAGCAAGTGATAACTATTTCTCCTAGTATTTTACAAACTTCTATAGGAATATTGTCTGGTCCTACCGATTTACCACCGTTCATATGTTTAAGAGCCTCTTTGACTTCATTTTTTTAATATGTCGGTAGAAATTGTGGTTTATATACTTTTCTGATTTGGCTAACTCTCCTAAGCTAATACAAACATTTTTTTTTCATTAAAAAGCTTATAAAAATAGTTTTTCCATCTATTTCTTATATCACTTTATATAAATGATAATATTATTAAATTTCAGTTTTCTTCTTTATGATCGAAAAAGAAATTTCCAGCTTTTCCAATCTAATTCAAAGCAAAATGCATGCTAGGAGAGAGGATTACCTAATTCCACATGCAGATCCATCAAACAACAAGGGGAAAAAATGAAGTATCTTTTCAAATTCAAAGAAAATGAACAGAAAAATAAAACCAGGAAAATGACTCCTTCAAATCAATTCTAAAGAAAATGCATGAAAGGAAATAACAGGATTACCGTTCCAGTAGAATATTTCCTTCTGAGTTCGAGAAAAGAACAGCAAGCAACATTTATGATCTACCACCTCCTTTCTACTAGTGTTCTAGGATTTGGCTTGATTTCCTGGATAAAAGCAAAGATCTCATAAGAACAAAAGTGCATTTCCTGTGTCATCTGTCACACCTCAAGTCAATTGCCAACTTGAGTTAAACATTAACCACCAAATAGAATTTGGTGGGATCCTATCCCATGTAGTTATTTACTAAACCAAAACTTCATTAGTGCAATCTTGGTTTGACAAAATGAATGATGGCATTTAGAAACCTTTACAAAGTGAAGTTTGGGTTGGGATGTTGGTTTAGGATCCGAAATTTTAAAATGCTCATCAAACTCTTCATCCTTCTCCTATAGAGACCAAAAGTTTCTACCTTTTCAAATTATACATGAATAGTCTTTTAAGATTATAAACTCTTTCCATGAGTTGGCTGCAAACTGCGCTTCAACCTGGCTGCTCCGCAGCTGATACAGGTTCCGGGAGAAAATTTTGGCGGTAAGACGTCCATTGTGACAATGTGCTTCCCTGTAAGCCTAGGTACAGTGATGAAAAGAACAACCTTTAGGGGGGTTTCCTCTAATTGACTGTTGCACGCTTACCATTTAGGCCACATTAGGCAAGAGTACAATTCTTTACACATTCCACTAAGAGGAAAATACTGAACTCAGAAATGAAATCACTGACAAAGCAATAATGGCATCACAATTGTGGTCGAAACCCGTACCCAACTCATGCCAGCCTTAAGTATTGATTGCACCATAAAAAAATTCATGAGACAAAATATGCATAGTATTTTGGGGAATTCCTTAAAGCCCTAACTGTTACACCACCTCCTTCCCCCCATTTTAACCATCTCAGGATCTCACAAGAATTGATGAAGTAGTGAGCAGCAACAACGCGAATTTGTGAGTATTGGGCATTTCGTCTGCGCGTATCAAGGTTTTCATAATGCCTATGGTGGGATTCATCAACCAATCATGGAAAACAAATAAACAAATAACAAATCGATAAACACTTATGCTATACAACTCCCCCCTCAAAATGAAAACTGCCAACCGAATGATACCCATACGAAAGGACATGAATAGTGAGAGTCTGGGAGAGACAGAGCACCTACCCAGACCACAAATTTCACCGCGAGCTCGTGATGGCTGGTCGCGGAGAGAGAGAGAGAGAGAGAGAGAGAGAGGTGGAACTGGGTCGGGTTCGGGTTAAGTCAATTAGTTTTGAATACCAATTGGAGTCCGAAATTCAAGACCAAACCCAGCCAACCACGATCCGATTCTGGATTTTAGCAGGCCAAAAATTGTAGACACGAATGTATTATAACAGACCAGTTTTTAAACCGGAACCCTTTTAGACCCAAACCCAATTTGCAAATCAGTTTCACTTTACAGATATAAGTGGGGTTGGATTTGGATTTAGTTCCGCTTAATATTAAAATAAACTATGTTAGTTTAACATAAAAATTAACAAAATGAATATGATATCATTGGTTTTACATTATTATCATTGGTCCAGTTTTCTTTCAATAATTCACAAAATTTATGTGGGAGCTTCTTCCCTACCTTGGCTGCAAAACCAGAAACGAAGTCTTCATCATCTTTGCTTCGGTTCTATTCTAGCTAATTTTTAGAATGTTGATCTCTCAATATTCAAGATAGGTTTCTAGTTGAGCTGCTTCATCCTTCCATGCTCCAGGCCAGTCCATTTTGGGATCCATAACAAGAACCATTTGAACCTCATGAACTATCAAGTGGTAGATCTACATTGAGAAGATATGAAGAGCATCCATCCCTCTCAAATGTCTGAAAAAATAAGAAACTGTATAACCCACGTTTAAATCCGTGGGCTATAACGTTGCAAAGCCATTGGCTATTCGTTCCAGAAAGAACTTTTTCAGAGGAAAAAGGTAGTCATCGGTTGAATCCGTGGACCACATGGTACAGCAGCCACAAGCTCTCCCCCACCCTAAAAGATTTTCTAAATCCGTCACCGGCTGGCTGGAAGATGAACTTATAGCACAACTGAAACTGATCGACCGACGAATGTAGACTTCACGAGTGCACCAACAATTCAGAATCGAATCTACTGAAGAGTAAGATGCTTCCTGAAATGTTCTGTTTACTCAAAATGAATAGGATACATTGGAGAGATTGAAACTGCCATGTTCTCATACTAAAGAATAAGAGACCGATCAAGGAGATACATAACAAATATTGGATCAAATGTATTGATGCTTGGATTCAGCGCTTGCTCAAGAACCATGTCTTCAGAAACTCCAAGAAATAAACTGTAATGTCTTATCATCAGGATGCCAAGCTCAATTGAAATCGAGATAAGCTATACAATACTTAATATGATCTGGTTTTAGAATAGCATCATTCAAAGTTTGAACTATACCCTTGAGTCTTGACAGCTTTCCAAGCGTGTGTGATATTTGTCCCATATGCTAGTACATATGATTTGATTCCACAGTAGATGCCGAGTGTGATTTCTTTAGCATATTTTAGTGTCAACATGTAATGTTTCATGTATTCTTCTCTATTGGAAGTAAGAGAGTTACTACCCATGGGCTAGTTGATCTACGAATTGATCTCTCTCTCTCTCTCTCTCTCTCTCTCTCTCTCTCTCTCTCTCTCTCTCTCTCTCTCTCTCTCTCTCTCTCTCTCAATATAATACAAGCTCTTTTGTGCGGTTTTAAGTGTATAATTCTGATTTTTGTGCTTGATCCGTAGTGGATTTGTTGTGGAAACACTTACTTCTTCACTTAGTGATTACATACATACTCCATAATGCTGCCATAACAAGTGTTTTGCGACCCTTTTGTTTTGGGTGTTACTATTCATATATCTTTTTTTACTAAATATACATCCTTTTATAATTTTCTCCAAAATTGTCCTTTCCATTTTCTCTCTTTCATTTTCTCGTTGCGGATTAAGCGAATGAAAACAGCGAAGATAATAACTTCCTTTCAAGCATCATATCCGAAGTGATGACAAACTTGATCCCAGCAGTGTTATCGACGGCTAGATTATTGAAGAATCCAACAAGGCCTGCTATTATGCCAATTAGAAAGCATATGCTCCACTTCAAAACTATGTACTGAAAAATCTCAATGGTCCTATAATTCATAACATGAGAACAAACTCAGAAGGACAAAATATAGGACGAACTATTTGTTTGTCCAAATTACAATTCTCTAACAGATTCATAATCAGTAACTAAATATGAACAAATCAAACACAACTACACAATCACGATCTAAGCAGCACAACCCCTTGGATTCCAAAGAAACATTTGTTGGGGCAGTCGCTGATCTCCGAAGTCGTCTGCCTTGCCTCGGTTCGATTGTGCACAGCAGATACCGACTGCCTTTGGTTTTTCTTTCTGCTTTCTTTCTATCACTGTATGTTTTCTGAGAATGGAATAGAAATGTGTATGCATATAGTTTTAGGGTTACCCATAGAGGGTTTTCTTAGAAGACGTAAATAAGAGTATATCTCTATCTCTCTCGAGTTATGTAAACTCTGTATTTATACATGGCTTTCTGTCTTCTGCGTTTACCGCTCTGGGTTTTTTCTTTTTAACAGTCATATTTGCTTTTATCCGGGAGATACCTTTGTTTTACTTTTGAAAAACAGAAATTGGTTTTATGAACATTTAAGTTTCAAAAATTCGATCTCATGAAATCCACGAAGAGGGTTATTCTTCCCGCATTTCATGGTCATTGTTAGTAATGAGGCTGAAAGTGGTCATCCACTACTTACATCTCCCACTTGGCCACTAGAGTCAACCTTGTTGATACATTGATTTTCCTCCTACTACTTTAGGGTTTACCAAGTTGTATCATATTTCCTTGTTGCAACTAAATTGTAACTCACAACTGTTATGCGGTTTTTCCACAAGCAATATATTTTTCTTGCATAACTCTCAACAAAGTGTATTTTATACACTTATATACTGGGCATATCTCAACCCCCATATGGGTTACATGTTAAGTAAACAATTCTTCTGAGATGCCTTTTGTTAAGAGGTCAGCCAACATATTAATAGTTGGTATATAACATATAGTTATTTTATTTCTTTTGAACATATCATGAACATAGTAATATTTAACCATTATGTGCTTGCTTCGTGAGTTATTAGCTCCACTCTTAATAAGAGTAATTGATACACTGTTGTCATAATATATAACAACCAACTCATTGGCTATATCAAGCTGCAAATCACGTATAAAGCGGCTTATCCAAATGGCAGTAGTTGTAGCCATTTTGCTAGCAATATACTCAACCTCTCATGTATGTAATGCTACACAACCTTGTTTCTTGTATGCCCAAAAAACCTCACCACCTCCAAATAATAATATTTGTCCCAAGGTTTATTTGTTATCATCTTTCCTCCTAGCAAAGTAAGGATCTGAGTATCCTATCACTTTCAGTTCATCTGCTTGAAAACAAAGTTTCAAGTCTTTCGTTCCTTTAAGATATCTTATAATCTTTTTCACAGTTATCCAATGTTGTTATCTAAGATTACTTTGATATTTACTTACAAGACCAACAACAAAGCTGATATCAGGTCTTGTGCATAACATAACATACATCAGACTACCCACAGTCTGTGAATAGGGAACATCAGACTTATCCTTCATCGGGACAATCAGCTCAATTTAACCCCTTTTGCAACAGGTGTTGATGCAGACTTACATTTACCCATTTTGAACTTCTTGGGGATATAATCAATATCTCTCTCATGACTTAAGCATAGAAGTTTTGATTCTCTATCTCGAGAAATCTTTATACCCAGGATATAGCATTCTTCTCTCATATTCTTCATTTCGAACCTCTAAATTTACCATGACTTGGTTTTGACTATCATCTCATTGTCATTCTCAATCAACAATATGTCATCTACATATAAAGATAAGATGACAAAGTAGCTCCCACTGATCCATACATATACATAGTGATCAAGTTCATTAGCCACAAACTCAAGTTCAACTATGACATTTTGAAAAGTCAAATACCATTGGCGAGGTGACTGTTTCGGGCCATATAGGGATTTTCTCAATCTATATACTTTATCTTCTTTGCCTTTAACTTTATATCCTTCGGGCTGTTGCATATATATGATTTCATCTAAATCTTCATTTAGAAAAGTAATTTTTACATCTAGCTAATGTAAATCCAAATCATAATATGTTGATATAGTCAAATTATTCTAATGGATGCAATTGGGGAATAAGTCTCAACATAATTTATTATCTCCTTTTGCGAAAAACCCTTTACAACCAACCTCGCTTTAAACTTGTCGATCGAACCATCAAACTTATATTTCTTTTTGAGAACCCATTTACAACCTATGGCTTTTCTTCCTCTTAGCAAATCAACCAACTCCCAGACTTAGTTTTTCTTAATGGATTCAATTTCTTCATCTATTGTTTTTTCTTAATCAGATGATTCAGATGAGTCAATAGCCTGTTGATAAGTCAAGTTATTAGTCAACTCATCTAAATCTACCAAATCACACACTTCCTTCATAAGGTACATGTGATAATCCTTCAAGTAAGACGGTGTAACTCTAGGCCTTTTGTGTCCACTTAAAGATTCAGTTTGCTTAGGAAGCTAATCAATGAGTTGAAAAGATGATTGATCTAGTACTACTAGATCATCGATATAATCATCATCATTTTTAAGGATGTCATTCTTAGTTTATTCTAAGAATTCAACATCCATCCTTTCTATCAGTCAATGGTCCTTATGATAAAATCGATATCCTTTATAGAATTTTAAAAATTCTACCGAAGTGTATTCTCTATCTCTATCTGATCTCAAGACTTTGATTGTATGTCCCAATTGATTCTCTATTTCCTGCTTATATTCTTTGAATACTTTAGGTGTCTCATATTTATGTGATAAGATATATATAAGTATATCTCGAGTAATCATCGATAAAGGTTATGAAATAAACCTTTCCAAGATGTATTCTTACTCTAAATAGCCCACATAAATCGGTATGAATAATTTCTAATAGGGTTGTTGTCGTAGTAATCACTTTCGAAAATGATTTTCTAGTCATTTTCCCTTATATATAAACTTCACACTTATTAAAAGTGTTATCATGAAAATTGAGCAATAAGTCAAAATTGGTTAATTTTCTCAACCTCTTTAGACTTATATGTCCCAATTTTTTATACCACATATTCACATCAATCACATAGGTACTCTTAATATAAATAGAAGAAGAGCTTTCATTTTCATTAATGTCGAGTTTGAACAACCCATGCTCAACATCAAATAAACCAGAAAATGTTATCATACCATGCTTTTTCACAGTGACTTTCCTATGGACAAACTTGATCTCAAACCCTTTTTTTACTAAGGTAGGAACCGATACAATATTGCTCCTAATAGAGGGTATAATTAACACATAGTACAATTGATATGCCTTGTACAAATATCCTAAAAGACCCAACACCAAAAACATCAGAAAAAGTGTTATTCCCCATATATGCTAGATGCTCGCCATGTTGGTATTCCTTAAGGTCCATCGCTCTCTCTTTGTTCTTCAATATGTGTTGGGTAGTTCCAGAATCAATCCACCAATCAGCCATCGGGCGATCCATATAAAGACACTTAGAAATCACGCATATTATGTCATGCTTCTTCATTATGTCGCGTCGTTGGTTATTGTCACTATTGGTCTTCTTGTTGCGACAGTCTCTTTTGTAGTACCACTTCTTATCACAGTTGAAGCACTTCACCCGATAAGCAAATTCTTGTAATTTCTTAAAATTTTGATCATTGTGTTTTTTGTTCTTACCAAATTTCTTATTTGGTTTTCTTTTTTCCTGGTTGTTCTTTGAGCTAAACCTTAAATCATTTTAAGCAATTAACAATTTTTCTCTTTTATTCTTTTTTATATGTTCTTCTTCAATTGCTAGTTTCAATAGGAGTTTAGAAAGGGTAATAAGGTCTCTAAGTCTTAGGGTTGTGGTTACCATGCTCCAAGAAGGAAAAGACTGTTTAGGATTGTGGATGTTTGCATTGGCTCAAGAATGACAGAATTAGTTACATACAAATCTCTAACTATTACCAACATTTGGTTAACATGTTCAACTACATTGTCATCTTTTTTCATTGTATAAGAATTATATTTTTGAAGGAGTTGTACATGCAGCTTAAATATAGTATCATATTTAGTGGTTAGAAAATCAAATAGTTTTTTTATTGTTTAATATTCTTCAAAGACCCTAATTAAGTCGTCTTTCATATATGTCAACATAATGATCTTGACTATTGTGTCATCATTCAGAATTATCTTATATCTTTTTCTTTCTTCATCTATTATAATTAGAGTAAGAGGTAAAACATTTTCCTTCAGTACATAATCAACTCCTTCTAAAGTTAAGGTCTTCTTTTTCAAGTTTGGAAATTTAGGTCATTTAACTTTTCGGTCTTTACCAATTCATATATGCAAATTCTTGAAGTCATTTTTCTTTTTAAATTTTTGGTAGAGACAATAAGTAGAGAGTTTCTATATTTTAAGATAGAAAACATAAAAACATGCATCATATGGATTTACATAAGATATTTTATAAGAACCACAAAATTTTTTTAGTCAAGCACCTAAATACAATATCCACAAGTTCTAAGTACTAAACAGTAAATATATCATAAGATTGTACTGTAGTTTATTAACCTACAAGTACCATTATGGAAATACTATAAAAATCAGGGAGTTAATATTCCTAGGCTCCATTCTGCATTTTATTTAACCTGTAGGTACTATTCTGAAGAAACTATAAAAATCAGGACTAATTATAAAAAATCACTATTCACAACATTTCACATAAAGAGCAAGGGTATTTTTGTACTTTCTAGAGTAGTATAACGGGTATTTTTGTAAGACAGCCAGGGATATATCCATAAAATCACCAAAAACCCAGGTTCTTTAATTTGTTGAAATGTCAAGGGGTAAAACAGTAAAACTACACCCTAGTATTTTATAGTTTCACGGACTATCAGGGGTAAAATTTTTTTTTACTCTAACAAAGGTATAATTGTCTTTTCACCCTAAAATATATGGATATTTCTATAATTTTGCCCTTAGGTATTCTGTAATATCCATTTTCGTAAAGGGCAAAATTATCATTTCATACCTCAAAACCGCTGTCTTAGGCAGTTTTTCATCGACGGTTTTGCAAAATCAGTGGTTTTGCCGCCCACTATTTTACAAAACTATGATTTTCGCGGGTTTAAATAAAGAGAGAGAGAGAGAGAGAGAGAGAGAGAGAGAGAGAGAGAGAGAGAGAGACCGTGAGGAAGAGAAGGACGACCGGGGGTGGTGGCGACCCCTGCCACCGCCTGATTGTGGCCATCGCCCTTTTCAGTCCATTCCTTCTCCGACTTTTTTCCGCATCCTACCTTCTCAACCTTTGGCCCTTTTCTTCCTACGGTTTTTCTTGTCTACGACTCTTTTTTGTCTTGACTTGGCCTCAGGCCATTTACCGCTTTAGGCTTTTTCTTTTTAACAACCATATTTACTTTTATTCGGGAGATATGTGTTTTACTTTTGAAAAACATAAATCGATTTTATGAACGTTTCTACAACTACTACAACTAAGCCTTTTTCCATACTAGATGGGGTCAGCTACATGGATTCTTTTTTTTTTTTTTTTGTAGAATCCATGTTAAGTCCGACAAAGTTTTACGCTGGCTGTAGGAAGCCTAACACAACCCTCCTCCTTTTTTCGGGCTTGGGACCGGCCATGAAAGGGTGATTCCTTACATAGGCGGAGTTGATTTTATGAACGTTTAAGTTTTGAAAATATGATCTCATGAAATTCGGAAAGACATTTCATGATCGTTGTTAGTAATGGAATCGAAAGTGGCCATCCACTTCTTACAACATTTGTACATCAAATTTAATTTAAAGAAGAGACAAAATCCTAATTATCCACCAGAAAAGATCAATTGATTGTGAAAATACAAAGAGAGAAAGGCATCCCCTCTAAAGAAAGAGAAAAGACCAGTTTCTTTTCCCTCTCCCCACCAGTTCCCACTTAGCAAATTTGATATGACAAACGCCTATCAACCACACAGAGAGAGAGAGAGAGAGAGAGAGAGACAGAGACAGGGAGAGAGAACCGACTCATAATCCAAGCTCTCGATGGGGCTGACATTGGCCCCGATGATGGCAACCTGGGACGTCATATTGGTTTTACTCCGCCGCCCGCTTCAGAGTCTTCTCACTGTGACACTGCTCCAGCAACGGCTCATTGAGCTCCCCATCCGCTTCTCCTCCTCCATCGGAGGCCCAAAACACCTCTTCCTCCTCCTCTTCCACCTCCTGCCTACAATCACCCATCCCTCGGAGGACTAAACTCTCCGGCCAGATTCCCAGCGAACGGCGATCGGATAAAATCCGTCTGTGAGAAAAGGGAATTCAATCTCTTTGATCAGAGCGATCGAAAACGTGCTTGCCTGCTTCCCCACGGATGGCCCTCCCGACAAGACAATGATACTGCCAGACAGTGAGAATATCGACATTCGGCCTTAAAATTTAACAGTAAACCATGCTAGAGGAAGTTGGCTCTCAGGATTCGATACTGTAAAACTACGGATTCGTCATATATTGTTATTCACATAAACTATGGTGGTATATCATAGTTATTATTATCTTTTCTTTTACAAGAGGACATGGAGTCTCACATGGATTCTTTGTTTCTATACAATTCTTATCTTATGTTGTACTTTAACAGTTAACTCAACATAACATTATTATTATTACAAAAACAAATCATAATTACGATTATAATATTTTTTATTACAAAAGGAGGCCAAAGCTTAACAAACACCCAAACATGCACCTTCTGAGAGTGGAACTCTCCACCAGCAGCAACCATGTTAGGAAGCTATGCTGGAACTATCCTATGGGTGCAATTATAGTTATTATTTTTTTTATAAGAAGAGACCAAAGCCTAATACATACAAAAGCGTCTTGCGAGACGTGCGTCTTATGAGAGTCGAACTCCCTACTAACATCCCTACTAACAACAATGGTGCTAGAACGCTCTACCATTGGGGTAATACTCTGGGTGCAATTATAGTTATTGTTTGTTAACATCATAATTGACAAATTTACCCAGTCAATATGAGTTGCTTGACATTTGAGCCTTGGTTTCTGTTCTATGCTTTGAAATCTTGGACAACCTAACACGAAACCAAAATTAGCTTCAACGTTTTGAAATTTTTTCCCAGACCAACTTTTCTGAACTGCTTTACGTCACTCGAATTGCAATAGGTATAAATAGACGCATGTATCGAACTCTTGACCTTTTATTCGAAGGTTCTCTAGAGTCAACACTCTAGCCAGGAGAGCGTGGCCTCTTGTGCAAGTTAACTTTTTTTCCCGGTGATTTGTGCAAGATGATTTATGTTCGTAAAAACAGTAAACACGACACCGAGAATGTTAGCTGAGACGCTCTAGTGCTATTGCTGGTGATGGAGAGTTCAAGTCCCATAAGGCATGCGTTAGACTCTTCGTCTCCGCTTTCTCCTGTTTGGCTTTCAGCCTCCCTAGACTCTCTCTCCCCGCTTTCTCTCCTTTTATCTCCTTCTCTTTCTGTTTCTTTTACGATGATAGAGAGAGAGAGGAAGGAATGAATCATTTGACTTCATGTCTATTGGCTCCTCCACCTTTTGCTCCATCCTTAACTTTTTTTTCCACCTTGTAGCTCTTTCTTTCTATTTGTTTTCCTTTTCTCTCTCTGCAAGGTGAAAAAGAAAAGTTAAAGAGCGACGGAGCGAAAGGTGGAACAGTTTTGAGCCGAGAAGAAGCTCCCGTGGTTGACGGGTTTCTCTTGGATCAAAGCGGATCAGCCCGCCCGCTACGCTACCAAACTAGTATGCCGTGTGTCCACGGAGTGCCCCGGTGGTGGTAGGGCCAAATAAGCAAAGTTCAGATCTGTGAAAGGTAGCTTACATCCATGTGCTTTCTACAGGCATATAAGACTTTTATAGGGTAATGCTCCTACAGAGTGGACACCCTATTAAAGCTTTTTTTTTGTAACGCACTATAGGGTAACACCCCCACAGAGCACTCCACCTTCACGTGGAAAAAGGTGGAATGGCACCTTAAGATCACTTTCCTTAGAGGTAACCGCTTCAAGGGTAGATCGCCCCATGTAATACCCTTTGGGGGCTAATGGAATTAGTGCTGTAAGCACCTTTCCACCGCATAAAGGTTGGTTGCGTTCTCTAAGTCCTACAGTAAACTCCGTGAAAGCTTATAATGCTTTATAGTAATAGCATCTATTATTGTTATCGACTAACAACGAGAGATTGCTTCAAACGATACTAGTTGGTACCAAGTTGAAGCCCGTTTAAGATCATCATGGAGAATGCACCCAGAGCATTACTTCAACTTGGTGGGAAGTTCGACCTGCAGGGGGTGCATGTGTGTGTTAAGCTTCGGCCTCCCTTTTGTTAAAAAAGAAAATCACCGGAAATTCTGGCTCTCACTTATTCTCAGTCACTTTCTTACCTAAGCAAGCCGTCTTAGGCTTTGTTTGGAGAGGGGATCCTAACCAAAGTGTCACACCAGGTTAGGGGTGGCAACATGATTCTCGGGCTTAGTCTCTGACCCAAAACAACCGTGTAAAAGTCAGATGGAGTCGGCGAACACAAACCAACCCGAATGAATACACACCGTGCGCGTGCACTCACAAGACTCTCTCTCTCTCTCTCTCTCTCTCTCTCTCTCTATATATATATATATATATATATATATATATATATATATATACACGAAACAACGATCCAACACCATGCTTCAGTCTCTCATTTCTCATGATTTTTCTGGTTCAACTACCGACCGGACACCTTATATCATGTTCCGTTATTCCTCCATAACTCAAACTGTCTTCCACTATTGAAAATCGTCTTCATTAAATTATTTAAAAATTATATATATATATATATATATATATATATATATATATATATACAACAACAACTAAGCCTTTTTCCATACTAGACAGGGTCGGCTACATGGATTCTTTGTTTCCATAGATCCCTATCGTACGCCATGTTAGCAGTTAACTTACAATAAGCTTAATCATTCTTTATTGTTTCTTTCCAACACTTTTGTGGTTGTTCTCTACCTCTTTTAATATTTTCCAAATTTAGTTTTTCTAACCTTCTTAAAGGTTCTTCTTTTGATCTTATTTCTATATGTCCAAACCATCTTAAACGATATTCTCTCATTTTATCCTCTATTGGTGCCACTCCTAATTTGTTTTTAATAACTTCATTATGTATACGGTCTTTTCTTGTATGACCACTCATCCATCTCAACATCTTCATTTTTGGCACAGATATCTTTTGTACATGTTGATGATTAACTGCCCAACAATCATGCTCCTCTCCATTTTAACCAACTAGAATTAATTCTATGCGTAAATTCTTTCGTCTCTGAAAAAGTGACCCTAGGTATTTAAAACTTTCCTTTTGGGGGATGCAATGTGTGACAATTTTAATTTCTATGTCCTCTAAAGTAACCAAATGATCAAACTTACATTCCATATATTCTGTCTTTGTTCTACTAAGTCGGAGGTCTTTGCTTTCTAATGTTTCTCTCCATAGTTCCAATTTTCAATTAACTTTTTCCTTAGACTCCTCTACTAATACAATGTCATCTTCAAATAACATACACCAAGGTACTTCATCTTGAATATGTTTTGTTAACTCATCCATCACCATTATAAATAAGTATGGACTTAAAGTTGATCCTTGATGTAACCCAATATTAACTTTAAAGAAGTCTGTCGTTCCTTTATGAGTCATCACACATGTTTTTGCACCATCATACATGTCTCTTATAAGGTTAATATATGTCAATGGGATACCTCTTTTTTCTAAAGTTCTCCAAAGAACCTCCCTCGGTACCCTATCATAAGCTTTTTCTAGATCAATAAATATCATGTGAAGGTCTTTCTTTTTTGCTCTAAAATGTTTCATAAGACGTCTCAAAAGGTGAATCACTTCAATAGTAGATCTGTCTGGCATGAATCCAAATTGGTTCTCTGTTGTACTTGATATTTGTCTTAACCTACATTCGATAATTTTTTCTCATAATTTCATATTATGACTCATTAGCTTGATACATCGATAATTTGCATAATTTTAAATGTCTCCTTGTTCTTATATATGGGTATAAGTGTACTTGCTTTCCATTCCTTTGGCATTTTTTGGTTTTTCCATATTTCATTTATGAGTCAAGTGATTCCTATTTCTCCTAGTATTTCCAAACTTCTATAGGAATATTATCTAGTCCTACCGATTTACCACATTTCATATGTTTAAGAGCCTCTTTGACTTCATTCTTTTGAATACGTCGGTAGAAATTGTGGTTTACATACTTTTCTGATTTAGCTAACTCTCCTAAGCTAATAATAACATCTTCATTTTTATTAAAAAGATTATAAAAATAGTTTTTTCATCTATTTCTTATATCATCATTTGCCACTAGAATTTTTTCATCATCGTCTTTAATGCATCTAACATAATTAAGATCTTTAGTTTTCATATCTCTAGTCCTAGCTATCATAAAAATATCTCTTTCACCCTCTTTTGAGTTGAGTTTTTTATATAAGTCCTCCCAAATTTTAGCTTTTGCTTCACTCACGGCCTTTTTGGCTTCCTTCTTTGCTTTCTTATAGGCCTCTAAAGTTTCACTAGTTTTCTTAGCATAATGTAATTTGTAACATGCCCTCTTTGCCTTGATTTTATTTTATACTACTTCACTCCACCACCAAGCTTCTTTTTGTGCTGGTACACCTCCCTTAGATACTCCTAACACATCTTTCGCCACTTTCCTAATATGTATAGCCATATTGTTCCATATATCATAGGGTGTACCAACATAGTTCCAAACATCTCCTTGAAGGACTTTCGATTTAAATATATCTTTTTTCTCGCTTTTGAGGTTTCACCATTTAGTCTGAATAGCTCGATGCACTCTTTTCTTCTTTGTCCATTTTTTTATTTGTAAATTCATAACTAAAAGTCGATGTTGGGTGGTTAAGCTTTCTCCTGGAATTACCTTGCAATCTTTACAACACGCTCTATCTTTTTTTTACAAATAAAGTAATCAATTTGTGTTTGTAATAAACCACTCTTATAAGTAATTAAATGTTCATCTCGTTTTTTGAAGATTGTATTCACTATAAAGAGATCAAATGCCATAACAAAATTTAAAATCTCCCTACCTTCCTCATTTATATCTCCAAAACTAAAGTTTCCATGAATCCCTTGATATCCTAATGCCTCTTTACCAACATGTCAATTTAAGTCTCCTCCTAAAGAAATCATCTCCATTTGTGGAATCTTTTGAATCACCTTATCTTACTCTTCCCAAAAAGAAGTCTTTATACTATCTTCTAGTCCTACTTAGGGTGCGTAAGCACAAACTATATTCAAAACCTCAGCTCCTAACACTAATTTCAACGTCATGCTACTTGGGGTGCGTAAGCACAAACTATATTCAAAACCTCGGCTCCTAACACTAATTTCAATGTCATGATTCGGTCACCATATCGTTGTATGTCCACTACACTATCCTTTAAATCTTTATTTATGATAATACCAACTATGTTTCGAGCCTTTTCTTTACCTAAGTACCATAATTTAAAACCTTTATCCTCTATCTCTTTTGCTTTTTCTTCAACCCATTTTGTCTCTTGTAAACATAGAATATGAATCTTTCTCCGAATCATAGTATCTACCACCTCCATTAGCTTACCGGATAATGTTCCGATATTCCAAGAACCAATATGAATCTTATTATCTAGGACTAGCTTCCTTACCTCCTGCATCCGTCAATAATCAAAATGCAGAGACCCTCTTTGAAAATTTTTTACTACATTCGGGCGGCAATGTAGCGGGACTAACTTCTTTACCCACACTCGTCCATGACGTGGAAACCCTCTTTGCAATTGATTCACTACATTCGGGTAAAAATGTAGTGGCCCTTGCTTACTTATTACTGCATTCGGGCTCTGCAGCACGTCGCTAGGTGGGGACGCCCGAAGGCAATGCTCATAATTTTTGTAATCCATGTTATAGAAATTCAACACAGTTTTATGCTAACACAACCCTCCTCCTTTACCCGGGCTTGGGACCGACAATGCATGAGTGATCCCTTACATGGGCAGAGTTTTTATATATATAAATATTTAAGTTTTTTTTTAAGTCATATTGGTGGCAATTTTAATTTATAGGGAACGATTTTGGGTGGTAGTCGAAGAGTTGTTGACAATGATAAAGTGTGTTAGCCAGTCATAAGATCAGTAAAATGAAGGATTGAAGACATTGCTTAATTAAGCACGAACCATTATATGTATGTAAAGATATATACCAGGTTTTCTCCGACTCTCTCTCTCTCTCTCTCTCTCTCTCTCTCTCTCTCTCTATATATATATATATATATATATATATATATATATATATACACTTGGTGTCCGTGCTTGGCTACTAGCTCAGGCACCGTATCTTATCTGAATCGTGTTCTCCATGATCTTTTTTCCCCTTATTCCGCGCAGTTGCTTATCCAGTCATTTATTAAACTTTTCCTTCTTCTCTTACGAAGATCAAATCGAGTTACAGTTGTGCACTATGACCCACCAAAAAGGTTGGGTCAGTGTCAAATTCGACTTGAACCCGATTGTGCCCATCCCGCAGACACGATTTGTCGCCTCTACATCAATCAAAAGTGTCCGACCAAACAATTTCTCCGAGTAATAAACAAAAAAAGAATGTTGCAGCGTAGTGAATGGCTACTGGTTTCGAACCCGTCAGTCTGGCAGTTTCAACGGAAATCAGATCGAGTCACGAATCAGAACCGAACTCGGAACTAAGAAAAAACCCAGTTCGGTTTTACTTAGTTCCGAGTTCAGAACCTGGAACCGATGGACTGAAACAATCAGTTCCATAATTTTTAGTATTTTTTATTAAAATTCAGAAAAAATTGATGTTTTTCTATTTTGAACTATTTAAGCAGTTTCAAACCAACACCAAAACTGAAGTGATTTCGGTTCAATTCCGAGTTCCAAGTAAACCAAAACCGACTGTTTCAAACCGTTGGTTCCAATTTACCACGTCTACTGAGCGGGCTTCGTCCTCTCATCTCAACTGCCTAAATGGGATCATTCTTTTCCTTTCTTATAAAGGTTTACAACAAAGCCACCCACTCAAAGTATATTGTGCCATCCAGATGTAGTTCCCACTTTCGGCCATTGTCGAGGCTTCAAGCATTCAAATCAAACTGTTTATTATTAATAAAACACTCAATCATTCACCAAGTGGTGCTCTTATCCAAACGAGACGCTTATTGTCATGCAAAAGAGGAAAAGAGATGAGTTCAAAGACGAACCACATCATGCACACTTACACCTTATTAAAATCTCAAGTGCACACCCACCAACGTGCTTTTCATTTGTGTGGCTTCACAATGAGGACGGGGCACTTGGCGTGGTGCGCAACGTAGTCACTCACACTTCCAAGAAATGCTCTGCAAATCAACAAGCAGGGTTGTTAGTATTATATTACCTGAATTGAAAAGTTATTACTTAGTGTTCTTTTATGACGAGAAACTTTTTTTGAGCAAAATTAAGCCTCATTTGAAACAATGATTATGTACCTTCATCCCCACATGATAAATCTCTGATAAACCTGACTTGTTTTGGGTATATATATAGAGAGAAAGAGAGATTGATTGGATCGTGTTAGTCAATGACGCTGTTTATTCATTCTCGACTATTACTTTTGAAAGACATGAGCATAAACTCATAAAACTTTTTAAATTACAATGATGATGCTATTCAAAGTTAATAGGTAGCATAGAGGATCCAATTTTCCAATATATATATTGGATGGGAGGGAGAAATTTAAAAAACAAAAAGGAAGAAGAATTACCTCTTGATCCTGCCTAGGCCACGGCTACCCACAACGACAAGATCAGCATCCATCTGTTCTGCAACTCCACATATCACTTCCTTTGGTTCTCCTTCGATGCTCACTGTCTCTGCTGTTGCCTATATATAAGAATCAGCATGCCAGACACCCCGGCACTGTTAGACACCATTAACAGTATATCCACTTCTCAGTGAAAAAAATTCCGGCTACCATCGTATTAATTATTATATCTGAGTATGTTTAGTTTTAGAAGTCTTATCGAAAAATTTTAATTTTACAATGAGTACGTAGAACTGTTTCCCAGAATTCAAGTGAGATTTAATTAAAATAATATTTTACCTTAAAAAAAATGATTCATTAATATAAGAATATTTTTTGAGAATATTGTATGATAATACGTGCGACAACTCTCTCTCTCTCGATCCTGGTATATTTATACTCTTAATTTTGTTGCTGCAAAAAAATAATCTTTCTTTCTATGCACTTCTCTCTATTAACTACTCTTGAATTGATACCGCTAATGAAATGAACAGAGGGATTACTCCTGGAATTAAAAACTCTTGATTTGCAGGTTATCAAATTTCCTACTTAAGTTTTCCCTCTCCATCTTCAGCTGCCAAACAGAGCATCAAAGAACTACTTACATGCTTCTCATTACATAGTACGGAAGCTCGAGCCAAGAGTGTCGCAGCATTTTGCTCCCGACATTGTCTCACCGAATCAACCACCACAGGAGCTACATAAACACCTGCATCCCCATGTCAGCAAACCAAAACCCACACACAGACACACTCACATACACGCGCACGCGCACACACACACACACACACACACACACACATATATATATATATATATATATATATATATATATATATATATAGTGTTTGCACGTGTGTATGAACATATACATATACATAGATATGTATAAATATACACTCTCTATCTCTATGTACATACATATACGTATGTGTATAATTACTGCGTGTGTGTAAAGACCAGAAATTTGTCATCCGACATGCTTGCAGCAAATTAAAGACTGAGAGTTCTGCTCAAAAACATGATCTTGTTCTGAAATTCTTCAAAACTGGAAGACTAAACAGGAAATCCATTAAGTTTTTCTTGTTTTTATACGGAAATTCAGGATGACAAGTGTCCAATTACCGGGTCCACCAGGGAAGAAATGCTGGTGGAGAGGTTGCATGGCATGAACAATAACTAAGCTTCCAAAGGCACGATCACCGTCCCTGCCAAACAGGGTATCCAGTGCCCAATTCAAAGCGTTGAAGCTCCCCTCGCTCTCGTCGAGCGCGACCAAAACCTTCATCTTCTTCTCTTTCACCTCTTCTTCTTTGGGTTCACCGACCACCAAAAATTTCCCGTCTTCATTACTCGACTCCATCACCTCTCTCTCTATTTTGGGTGTGTGTGAAGCAGTGGGAATCATTTGCCATTTATGGAGAGAGGAGAAACCTTTTTTCGGAGGACCCTTTTCAAAGGGAACAGACTGCCAGACGGCACAGAAAAGACAGCGGCATCTGATCCGGTTTTGGTGTGTCATCTCCGGATTCGGGTCTGTAATAAGGACTCACAGTCCAGGTGTGCTGATTTTTGTGAATGGACTCGTGTTAGTCCCACGGAGAATGCTAGAAACAGGTTAACCCGAACACTGTTGGACCTTTTATTATTTTGGGTAGATACGAGTTTGTACTTTTAGAGTGATCTCTATCTATATTGCCCTCGATTTTGTACCTTGTCTTGTACCTGTTTCGTGTCTCTTTGCGTTTGTGTTAAAAGCATGTCAATCCACAGATTACCTGGATTTCTTTCATGCTACTTTGGTAGACAAGAATACGGACACGAACTCTTCGATCGTAATCTTTTCTGAACTTTCTGTTGTGTATTATATTATTATTGTCAGCCCGTTAGTGCACGTAAACTAGAGTGGGGTTTGAATTTCCTGATTTGGGTTTCATTAATTGAATTGCTTTCTGACGTTGAATATATGATCCCATTTGGGCAGAATATTGTTCGAATAGACCTTAGATTACTTCTTCTCTAAGGTAGCCCTCCCTCTACAGTGTTCTCTTGCTAACCTTTTTTTTTCTTTACGTTTCTTTACTGTTGGAATACCCCACAGTTAGTGGAGGACCAGGATTTTTTGTGGGTGATGCTATTTGTATTTTGAGTGAAACATATTTATATTTTACGTTTACATATATACAATGAATGACCTAAAAAAATTTCAAGCTTCTAATGAAGCTCATGTCTCACCTCGTTCCCCACAATCACAAAGCATGGCATTCTGGTTGTGTCCATGGCCAGCCAAATTTTATTTGAACAAGAAGATGACACTACAGGAACACCCAACGTTCAGTTAGTATGAGGTGCCTGCCTGACCGGCAGTGGTGTAACCTGTGATGGATGTCAGCGTTTCGAATCCCATAGGCTAGCCCTCTGCAATGCTACTTTGATTGGTATTGGCTTGAAGATAGTTCCATAAAACTGGAAAATCTAAGACAAATAATCTCTGCTTTAGGGTAACCCACTTGGGTCTCTCTAATCTAGTATTTCCTTCCACACATATATATTAGAGAGAGAGAGGGATAAAAAAACTATATTCTGTAAACTTTTTACAATGCAGACCCCATATATTCCACTTGCCTTTTTATACTATTTTGAAAGTTATAAAATATTTGATAAAACATAAAGAACAAACTTATTATATCATCATTATAAAAATATATAAAAGCATATAAAGTTGGAGGTATAAAAGATACAATCTTTTTTTTTTATAAATTCTCTTTATAAATAGGATCCTCCTTGACAACATACTCTCAAATCTTTACTATTCAATAAAAGGTGATTAAAGTTTGAGATTGACAAACAAAAAAACAAAAAAGTTAAAGTTTATTTTACTATAATATTTTTTATCACTGATTATTCTTAATAAAATAGTCATTATTTTGGAGTATGTCATTTAAGAGGATTCTAAAATTCTTATATATATATAAAGAGAGAGTAGATTATTAAACTAATTTTTTTTACTTAAATGAAACCGATCCTTAGACTGACAAAACTAAAACCAGAGAGGGTCCTACCTGGTCTTGGTTTTGAGTTCGGTTCTCGTGTTAGGTTTTAGTGTAACAAGAATCTACGATTTGAAACCACAGGTCCTGTTTTACCGGAAAACAATTCTATTCTTCCAAAAGTTCCAAGAAGTGGCTGGCCATCGAACTCCTGGGCCTAAGAAAGTACCAAAGGTGCACTCAGCCCACAAGCTAGCAACGCTTTGCTAGAGCACTGATCAATAGCAGTAAAAGAATTGGCCACCAAAATGAACTTTTAGCGTATGGAGTCCTTGAAACATTTAATGGTCCGAACGTTAGCGGTGAAGGTTGAAACACCACCTAGCAGGGATTAGGAAAGAAGTTGCTCCTTGCACAGAAAGAGTTAGAAGTTTGCCAGAAGGCATTAAATGGCAATGTCTTCAAATGATTGAGAATATACAAGAGAGGAGACAACAAAAGGATGATTTAAAAATGTTAGAAGAAGATGATGATGCTATTAGATTCACTGATAGTTTGCCTTCAGATACCAGAACAGAGGTTGGTAGTAGCAATTCACGAGTACCTAGCAGGGAAAAGAGGGTTGTTGAAGACTTTGGAGGTGGTAGAAGAAGAAGTTTAGGAAGAAGTCGAGGAAGAACTACTTTTAACATACATTCATTTTTTTCTCTTACTATTATACCTAGTGCTCAACCTAGAATTCGTGCTACTATGGCTTCAGAACAGGTTCATGATCAGGTAGACCTTGCAGTGAACATATGATTTTATGATGCATGCATTCTATTTAATGGAGCAAATAGTTTTTATTTTCAAACAATGACAGATGCAATTGCTAACATCGATCCAGGATACAAGATGCCCTCCTATCAGAAGTTAAGAGGAAATATCTTAGATAAGACCATTATTGAAGTGCAAGAATACTGTTCGACATTGAAAGAGTCATGGAAGGAGACATGTTGCACTATTATGGCAGATGGATTGATAGATAGTTGAGGAAGGACCTTGCTAAACTTTCTTATCCACTGTCCTAAAAGACTTATGTTTTTGAGATCTCTAGACATGTCAGAGGAGAGACACACTGCAGATATCCTACGGCAAGAATTTGATAAGGTTATACAAGAGGTTAGGCTAGATAATATAGTCCAATTGATTACAGATAATGCAACTAACTACAAAGCAGTTGGGAAGGAGTTAGCTGATATTTATGGGACTTTCTACTAGACACCATGTGCAACCCATTGGTTAGATCTCATCCTTGAGGACATTTGTGAGATGGATGAAATAAAGGCAGCAACTGAGTGCTGCCAAGATATCACAAAATTCATTTACAACCATGTATTTGTTTTGTGTATGATGAGGAGATATACAGAATGTGCAAAGCTTCTTCGAACAGCTGCAACTTGGTTTTACGTTTACATATCTGTACAGAGTATTGAGATAAAAGCAATCATTGAAGAGAATGTTCTCCTCAAATGAGTGGCAACAATTTATAGAGTTGCCTCAGAACAGAAGAAACAAAAAGTTGAATGAGATTTTCGAGATAGTCTTCAGGAGTACATTTTGGAATGCATGTGTTAGACTATTGAGGATTACATGTTTATTAGTAAAGGTTTTGAGATTGGTTGATAGCGAGGAGAAACCATCTATGGGTTGCATGTATGAAACCTTGGATAGGGCAAAAGAAGCCATCAGAAATAATTTTAATGGAAAAAAAAGAGATTATGTGCTCGTGTGGAAAATCATTGATAATAGATGAAATAAATAATTGCATCAACCTATTCATGCAGCAACATATTATCTAAACCCATCATTCAGGTACTCAGCAACCTTCAAAAGTGATGGTGAGGTTAATCGAGTTATTATTGATTGTATTGATAGATTAGTCCCTGATGAGAGCATAACAGATGCTATACATCGAGAGATAGAGATCTTTGATAATGCTCTTCACTTGATGGGTTTGCCTGTAGCAATTCACAACCGCACTACTATGCGTTTAGGTAAATTATTTATCTTCGTATTTAAGTTTTTTAAATCAATACATTTTATATTACTGTGGATTATGTCTCTAATGTTTGTCTTTTTTTACAGATGTTTGGTGGAATAGGTTTGGAACTGATTGTCCGAACCTTAGGGATTTTGTAGTGAGAGTTCTGAGCCAAATGTATAGTGCAATGGGTTGTAAAAGAAATTGGAGTGTCTTTGAACACATCCATACAAAAAAGTACAACAGGTTGGAACATAAAAGACTAAATGATTTAGTTTTTATTTGTTGTAACATGCGCCTTTATGAAAGGTAATGTTGTATTACTTAAATGTTCAATTCAATAAATTATTTGACTTCAATTGTTAATATTATTTACTAATTGCTTATCTTTCTTTGTTGTAGGCAATTAAAAAAAGTAAATCGACAAGAAAGCCAATTTGATCTAATAAGTTTGGATAATTTTGATATATTAGAAGACTAGATTATAGAAGACAGTTAAGAAAATACCCTCCTAACTAAAGAAGACATTGCATGGATTAATTTGGAAGGAGCGTAACAACAGTATCAAAGAGATGAAGAATTTGATTTCCAAGCAGAAGGTGTTGCTGCTGTTGATGAGGATCTTTAGCAAGGAGAAGATGAAGATTATTTAGTTGATGATCTTGATTATAATTTATAAAATATAAATGTATTTCATTTTTTGATTCAAAATATGTAAATTTGGATGCAATTGTTCAATGTTGAATGCTCAATCTATACTAAACTTTGCATTATATGAATTTAAAACAATTAGCAGTTTTTCTTAATTTTTTTTGGATTTTTACTAATTTTTCTTGATTTTTAAAATAAATTTTGTATTATTTTAATATTAAAGTATGACACGGGTGATATGATATGATACGCCAGTATCGTGGAGCCCAGCGATATGCATCTGACAACATTGCTTCCCCTTTGGTTGGTAGCTTGACATGCATTGTATCTGTTGTGACTTTGTGGTTTTGTTTAGAAAAAATTGGGAAGGAAACTGTGAACATGATCTTGCTCTTTTGGATTTAAATGTAGGTTTAATTGCATGTGCCTAGGGTTTCATCCTAAACTCCGCCGATTAGATGTAAGTTCCATGCATATCTGAAGGTTTTGTAGGATGCTGCAGAAAAATACAATAAGAGCTTTTGCGATGGAAGCTGGAAAAAACTTTTCACATGGCTGCATAAAAGTCTTTCCACTTAGCCTTGGAGTATTGGGCACTTTTGCCTTGACTGTGATTTTGGATCTGATTCAACTTCCAAGAATCCGATTTAAATTTTGATTATTGCACCGTTAAAGAAACAAGTAGAACTTGAACTCCTAATGCCGTTTAGCTATATGTGAAGTCAGCAAGCATCCTTAAGGAATTCAACAAGCACATCCTGGAAAGAATAATTTATTGTTTCAAGACTGATACATCCTTTTGAGCAACCTCTATTAGAATAGGAAGGGTTTATCCTAAACATCAATTCGACTTCATTATATTAGGAAATTATGCCTTGTTCCTCTTTTATTTTTTTCCTCACTCTAAGAGGCTCTTTCATTGGATATCATATAAAATCTGTATGGTTCCTCACAGGCCCTCATCCATTCATGACTTACTCAAGATAATCCTATCATGGAAAAATTTCATGTATGTTTATTTATTCCTTACAATCAACAAAGTGAAATTTATTTTTATAGAAGGGACATGTTTGAGTAAAAACTTGCATTGTAAACTAGACAAGTTGGGTGGAAGCACAAATTCAAATGAGCAGCCAAGATTTAACGGAGTACACGAAGAAGAAAGGGAGTAATTAAGTAATAATCAAACACTAGTCCTAGTAGTTAAGGATTGCCATCAATTTTGTCTTTCTTTTGAGATGCAACAGTCAAAATCTTAGTCGACAATGACCTTCTTCCTTGCTCAGAATGGGGGTAGTTTCTCTTAACCATCATCCTGATGCTCTCTCTGATGTGCAATTTACTCTACAATGATGCCACTATGAAATCATTTGAAATTGTTTTTCCTAAGGCGGATGTCTTGTATATCAAACAAACAACAACAACTAAGCCTTTTCCCATACTAGACGGGATCGGCTACATGGATTCTTTGTTTCCACAGAGCCTTATCATGTGCCATGTTAGCAGTTCAATACAATATGTGCCAAGATGAGGTTTTGGGTTTTCTTATCCTGATAAGGTGTTGATGATTTTTTTTGCCAGCAAGAATTCCGAAAATGAAGAGCTTCGATTTTCAGTTGGACAAATTCGACCCTAGAGATGATTTTCAGCTATCTAAGTTGATGAAAATCCTGTTAATATTTGAAGGCTTAGCCGATGCTTTACTGTGGAAAGAGAAGACAATGCAACCGGAAAGATTAAGATTGGGATGAACTTGGCTGAATCACAAGATTAAACATTTACCTGCACCTTGACCAAGAGGTGCTTTCTAGTGTTGGTTGCTAGAAAACTAAAAGGATCTATAGGAAAACCTTGACTGTCTACTCAAGAAATTCTGTCAATGATCAATGGCGCTGGAAAGAAATTGCTTGATTTGAAGATGAAAGGAGTAGACATGCATAAGCATTTGGGTTGATTCAATGAATTTGTTTTCTAACTTCGCGATATGGGAGTGGAGATGGATGAAGTAGATAAGATGGATAGGCTATTTCATTACTGCCTATAAGGAGTTAACTGACATGTTGGATATAACTAGGGCATATGCATTTAATTTTACTTCAGTTGCGCGCATTCTCCTGACCGAAGAACTTAGGAAAAGATTATCATTTGGTGATTCAATGGTTCATAAAGGAAACACTATTGGACAATCAACCAGCCACAGCAATGCAAGTAGGATCTCATCAAGTGGAAGTGAGGCATGTTGGTTTGTTTGGTAAAAGGAAGATACAAAGAAAAACAGCCACTTGAGAAGATACTAGGAATGAGCTTAGTTGAGACAAAGGAAGAAGATCACCATGGGGATAGAAGAGGAAAGATGCCAGGAGACTTTTTATGTCAGCAACAAGGTTAGCAGGAAATTTCTGCACTTTTGAACTGCAACCTGTGATTTTCATAAGAATTGATATGAAAACTGGTCCTATATCTTCATATATTTATGTATGTATACATACATACATTCAGCTATACATATATACATTAATATGTATGTATGCATGTATTTTTAAGAACATGTTTTTTGGTAATGTGGTTTAGAATGAATGAGAATAAAATGAGTTTATCATGACGATGAATGAAAGGAAGCTAAATGTCAAAACATATCTACTGAAATTGATGGAGCGTAACAAACAAACTCTGCCCATGTAAGGGATCACCCTTGCAATGCTGGTCCCAAGCCCGAATAAAGGAGGAAGGTTGTGTTAGGCTTCCGACAACCAGTGTAAAACTTCGTCGGATTTTTATAACATGGATTACAAAAATTATGAGCATTGCTTTGGGGCGTCCCCGTCTAGCGATGTACTGCAGAGCCCGAATGCAGTAATAAGTAAGTAAGGGCCACTATATTTTTGCCCGAATGTAGTGAATCAATTACAGAGAGGGTTCTCACGGGTGTGGGTAAAGAAGTTAGTTTCGCTACATTGCTGCGCGAATGTAGTGAAAAATTTTCAGAGAGGATCTCCGCATTTTGATTATGGACGGATGCGGGGGTAAGGAAGCTAGTCCTAGATAATAAGATTAGTATTGGTTCTTGGAATATCGGAACATTATCCGGTAAGCTAATGGAGGTGGTAGATACTATGATTCGGAAAAAGATTCATATTTTATGTTTACAAGAGACAAAATGGGTTGGAGAAAAAACAAAGGAGATAGAGGATACAAGTTTTAAATTATGGTACTCACGTAAAGAAAAGGCTCGAAACGGAGTTGGTATTATCATAAATAAAGATTTAAAGGATAGTGTAGTAGGCATACAACGATATGGTGACCGAATTATGATGTTGAAAATAGTGTTATGAGCAGAGGTTTTGAATATAGTTTGTGCTTACGCACCCCAAGTAGGACTAGAAGATAGTATAAAGACAACTTTTTGGGAAGAGTTAGATAAGGTGATTCAAAAGATTCCACAAAAGGAGATGATTTGTTTAGGAGGAGACTTAAATGGACATGTCGGTAAAGAGGCATTAGGATATCAAGGGATTCATGAAAACTTTGGTTTTGGGGATATAAATGAGGAAGGTAGAGAGATTTTAAATTTTGCTATGGCATTTGATCTCTTTATAGTCAATACAATCTTCAAAAAACGAGATGAACATTTAATTACTTATAAGAGTGGCTTATCACAAACACAATGGAAAATAATTAACTTTGTGCTCGTTGCCCATAGGCAAATAAGATACGGAAAAATGTGCATCAACAGATAGAACAACGCTTTCTAGTAGAGAAGGGATTGTGGTCTAAGGTTGAAAGAGTTGGGAAAGATTTTAGGCTTATGAGATCTCTTCTTTGTGCAAGTGAAAATAGTGATCTTTCAACACGATCTTTCTTGACCAGATGCCTGATTTTGATTTTGGTGATGATCAACAGCTCGTTGTAAAATCTTATATATCTAATGATGAGGCATGATTTCATAAACAGAACTCTGGAGTAGCAAAAGGGCTACAATATTATGTAATATGTAATGAAGGGGACTGAGAGATTTTTCAATATTGCAAGTACAATGGACAGATGAATGTGATCTTGTGTTAAAAATGTTGCACTATTATATGCTCTTTTATGAATCTCTCTGGAATGCCTTTTTTCCTTATATGTTTATATTTGTTTGTCAATTATTAGGATTATGGTAGAGATTGATTATATTTCGAACAAAAGCTGGATGTATATGCCAAAACATAAAGCTGATCGCATAAAAGATGATCACTATCAAGAAGGGGTCAAATACCTTCTCAATTTTGCGGTCAACAATGCCCGAGGGAAGAACAATGAGAAGCTTTCTTGTCCTTGTTTCAATTGTGAGAATAGACAATCTCACAAAGTATCTGATGTGAATATTCACCTTATGCTTCATGGCTTTACTCAAGAGTATAATATGTGGCAATTTCATGGTGAATGTCATGGAACAATGAGAAGCTTCAAAGAAAAGGCACCCCTTGTAGGATCAGAGAGATTTGATCGACCTCAAGAAAAGGATGCAAATGACTTACAAGATCCTGGTGCCGGACCCACCTCAATTGAGATTTAAATTCCTCCCACAACATCAATTGACACTTGCAATGCACCTATCGAGTTAGAGAGTTCTGATGTCTCGCTCACAACCTCATTCAGGACCGAGGAGCACACCAGCTCTGGTATGTTATTCTATTTGATCATTTTATTTTCATTGGTTTTTGTCTAATCATATTTTATATGATGAATTAATCAACGTGTCCTTATCGTGGCAGATGGATTTGCAGAGAAAAAGGAGGAAGAATCCAACTAAGAATCTTAAGAGGAAGAGAGTGAGTCAAGAAGACCTGGAAAGAGAAAAGGTAGTAGGTGATGATAAAATGAGGAGGGGAAGGGCTCCGACCCGTTTGAAAGCATGCTTGCCACCAGAGGGTGAGACATGGACCGTTAAATTTTACCATGGTCAGCCTGTCTGTGATAAGGGTGAGAAATTGAAGCATTCCCTTGGATGTTATGCACGGATGGAACACCTTTTTCCCATTGCTAAGATGTGGAAAGATGCTGCTGCAGCAGAGGAGTCATTTAATATCATATTTCAAGAGCTCAAGGCAAGTTTGTAACTTCAACTTGGTTTAGGTTTCATATAAACTTAGACTTATTCTAGTTACAATTAAGTTCTATAAATATCTTATTTGCAGAGGAGGTTCATTTTTGAGAATCACGACTCTGGTGTTGCAGTTCCTTTCAGTGCCGTGAGATATTTTTGCAAGGTTTCACTGCAGAAGAAGATCAAGGATTATCGCTCTCTCTTGAAGAAGCGGTACTGGGACAAGTATATAAATAAGCAATTGCAGGTGCCGATTGAAAACCCAATCAAGGGTCTCCCTGATGATGCTTGGCATGCGTTGAAGGCAATGTGGGGCTCGGAACAAAAGCAAGATGAGGTAGCCAAAAATAAGAGTAACCGGGCACATGCTAAGCTAACACATAATAGAGTATCCATCTCCATTGCAAAGCATCGATATCAGTTGGCAAGTTATATCTTTAATTATTTATATTAGATGGGAATATGATTGATAATAATTTGTTTGATAAATGTTCTGTTGCTATGTTTCTTTTCTAGAAGCAATCAATTCAAGGAAAGCATATTAGTGAAATAGATCAATATTGCTCTTACTACAAAGACCCCAAGAAAGGTGATTATCGCGATCCACAAACAAGAAAACGTTGTGTAAGTTTTTTCTTACATATCTATGCTACAATTGTTTATATCTCTCCTTACCAGCATATTAACATGTTAACCTACAATATAGGAAGACGTGTGTAAACAGTATCATGAAATACGTCAAAAAGAAGCCGCCCATGGTGCATCCTCCTCTGCCTCCATATGTCTAAAGACGGCAATTGCCCATGTGTATGGACCTCATCATGGGGGATACGAAAGAGGATTTTGACCACAACTCACTCCAACACCACTACACCCCCTCGGGATGCGATGAAATTATCAGATGACCCACCAAGTCAGCCCAACACTACTACACCTCCTTGGAATGCAGCAAACGTATCAGGTGACCCGACAAGTCACCCCAACCCTACCACAATACAAGTAGAGAGTCGTTTATCCCAGCTGGAGGACCAGATTGGGCAATTTAATCAAATTCTGAGCCAGCAAAGCCAAATGCTAACTATGATTATGACTCATTATGAGGACCTAATAATTCAAATGAGCCAACAGCAGAGGCAACAACAAAAACTCCAAGTGGCACAGGTACATGACTTAGTTATGCATGCAAACATATAGTGGTTCCACTGTTCATAGAGAGTATCTCAGATAATAAATGTGCAACTATTCTGATATGCACGGATCCTTTCGAGCTTCAGTTCTCGAGAATGCAAGAACTTTTAAGGCAGATGTCTCAACTCACCCAAGCCTCCCCGGAGAAATGGAGAGGTTTGTAACTTCAACTTAGATTTATGGATAGATATATAATATTCCCCAAAGTATATTATGTATATAATACTTGAACCAGTGATGATGTGCCAACTTTTGTTTACCGGGATTCACAAGCTGGAGGGTCAATATTGTAGATAGAAGATTCTCAGTCACAAGAATCACGAGAATAGGTTTCTTATAAATTATTTTCTGCGTAGTCTTTCCCTAAATAGTTGTTTCATATGACCTGTATACATTTTTAACCCTAGCATGGGATAATAATGTAGATACATTTATATATTCAACTTTATAAAAGGCACATTTTACTTGTTTGTTGCAAGTGTGAAAGGTCACGGTGGGGAGCATTTCATCCAAAAATTTAAGCAAAGTTTGGTTCCTATTGTTCTATCACGCAACCTTGTATTGTAATAATTAGTTTCAAAAAGGCACAAGTTTTATATGAGATAATATTTGGAACCATATCCATTCAGTTCACCCCTTAAATCATGCGCAAAGTTTTTATGTGAGATATATTTGGAAACACATCCATTCAGCTCTTTAAACTTGCATCATGGCTGAGTATCGGTCAGATTGCTGAGGGTTCCTGTCTCAATTGAGCTGGGGTTAAGCTTAGATTCGGCCAATAAAACTCTGTTAGAACTAATCTTCGACATTTCTTGCAGGGTGCATGAGTTTTAGGAAGTGCGTCATCAAAAGAGAGCAAAGAACAAGAAAATGAAGAAGTTGGGGAAAACCATTAAGAAACTAGTGCAACACATTAACTTGGAATTATGATCTTTGAGGTGCATCTATATATATATATATACCACTGTAAGCTTTCTCTTCCCCATTTCGCTTTGAGCTCTTCTCTTCTTCGGCATCTTTTGGTTTTACCTCGGAGCTTTTCTTCCATTTCTTTGTTATTTCTTTTATTACAGAAAATGCACTTAGTGAGTAGAGTTCTAGGCTCAACTTATTTAGTTTGCCCTTAGACTTTATTGTATTATATGGTTTTGATATGATTTGACATAGGTTACTTTTATTACCTTTTAGCTTCAAGAATAGCTTATTAATTCTTTTCTTCCATTTCTTTTGTCATTTCTTGCATTACAGAAAATGCACTTAGCAAATCAAGTTCTAGGCTTAAGTCTTGCGAGAAACGACTTATTTAGTTTGCCCTTACACTCAATTTATCAGTATTGTATGGTTTTGCTAAAATTTGGCATAGGTTACTTTGCTTGCCTTTTAGCTTCAAAAATAGCTGCTTGTAATTCTTCTTAAATCCTTGGCACAATTATATGTTTGTCAACTATTCAGACTATTGTTATCTTGACCTTTTTGGGTCCTAAATGCTTCCTCATTGTTCCTCGTTTGATTTGTTAAGCACTTCCACCATCTCTTTGCAGCTGTTTCACGCATCTTGTGTACGCGGGTGAAAGTTTAAGACCTGACCAAGCCGAGCTTAAGCATGCTCATTAAACATAAAAAAGTTTAAATCAACACTTATTTCGAAGACTGAGATTGTAGTTTACTTGAAGTTGAAAATTAGCATTTTCATGTAAGAATCAGATCGATTCCAGAAACCCCCCTCCAGATAATCCTCATAGGCAGGTAAGTCGCTTCATTTGCAGCTCCTCCACCCTTGAAAAAAGTGGCAACTCCCGCTTTCCCTTCTTCCTGTTTTGCAAGAGGATGTTCGGTCTTGATCCATTGCATTTTAGGGGTGTTTGATTATAAGGCCTGAGCCACGGAACTGGAACTGTAGACCCAGTTTGCCTCTTTAATCAAGTGCAGGTCCCAACATGCAGTAAGATATTTCATAGATTGGAACAATTTAAAAATCATAGTTAATCACTCTTTAGTATGCTATGATGTCATTCTGCCAGTTATAATATTCAAAATTATGAAAATAAACATTTATAGTAATGCTCCTATTTCTATGAGCAACTGTTGATTGAAATTGTTAAACATTAATTAATAACTCAACAAGATGGTTTCGGCTGAAGAATGGTATGGATTTTCTTAGTAATTGAAACTCATCTCTTGAACATTCGATACATCTATAGTTTCTGATTGGGGTCTCCATCGGTCTTTACCAAAACCGAATCTTCAACTGAAAGAGAACTCAACTGTATTGGCAACCAAACCGAGCAAAACCAAATTATTTTGATCGGTTCGGTTTGGGTTCTATGTTGATTTGGGTACACAACTTGCAAACACCAATAAAGGTATATAAATAATCTAACAATGCAGAGCAAAGTTTAGTAGTTAAAAGAAACTAATTGGTTTTCACGGAGACATCAAGGTTGATCACACACGTACAGACACAAACGCATGCATGCACATATGCACATATATGGTCGATTCAACTTTGTCCTGGTTTGAGTTTCAAAACCGAATCCAATTAACCGGTTTATTTTATTTTCAAAACTGAAACCAGACCGAACAAACCAAAAGTTCAAACTGAAATTAAAATTTTGGTTGGCTCGGTTTGGTTAATGGGTTTTAAGTGAATTGTGCTCACCTTAGTTTCTAGAGCATCTTTACCACTTTCTAGTACCACCATGCTTTGTCCAACTTGCCGTGGTGGACCCATTCATTTCTAAGGTGGAAATCATCGCCTCTTCTAAAATCCAAATATATATTTAAAAAATCACTATATATAGCCTATATATTTTTTGGAAAAGTAGTACTACCCCAGAAAATTTCTCATGTTAGATCACAACCATACAGGAAATAAACTCTTAAGCTATATATATATATATAGGATCTGTTCACTATTAATGTTGCTCACTCATGTCCGATCATTATTTAGACATGAGCATGTCAAAAGTGGCATGATCCAGTTTTCCAATATATATAATATACAACATCTGGGTTTAGGTATACCCATGTTCATGCCCTGGACATCAAATTGGTGACAAACAACTTGAAGGTTCTTTTGAGACAACCTCCTAGGAGAGGTGATAGATGATTCCATTTTCAAGATTGATTAACCTGCTATTAACCAACGAGCAATAGCTTATGAAAATTAAGTTTTTATTTGAACACAACATTTTTAAAGATGCCGAATGGTGCACACCTTTAGTACTTGAATCCACACCAGCACCTATGTGATACATGTGTTTTGTTCTATTAGAAAGATATTATGGGCTTAGGATTGCCACCACCATTATCTGGGTGAATTGGTAGTTATCTTGGCCCATGCTATATAGACAGGCTATACATGCTGAGCCAAGCAATGACCTAACAGTTGTTATGATGGATGACTGGCTTTTAGGTCTGGGAATTGTCAGCCATTGTTTTTGCAGTCACTGTTTGAATTAGTGTAGATCAAGACAGCGATCCAGTTAATGGCAATTGTCCCCCTTTGCGGACACAAGAGAACAAGTTTGAATAGCACCTCATCTTGATGCTGATGGTCCCTGTCCTTGTTGAGTTATATATATAATTGATTAGCCATGCACTCATGTCTAGGCCGTGCCAAACAGTACTGATTAGCATCATGTAGTACTGCTTGCATCGAACAAGTAATAGGAAGTTGTTAAATTACTGAGTGAGAGAGAGATTTTGCCTTACAAACATACCAATATTTTTGTCTTCCTTTAGTCTTCCCCTAAAAACCATTGTATTTACATGGACGTAATTAAATTGTTGGTGTTTCGCTCGAGCAAATTCAAATATCCTCCACTCTTGTGCCTCTGCAAATTCTTCAACAAAAGAACCATGTCTCTTCTGTGTAGGGGGTTGATGTGAATGAATCTTCGACTTAAAGTTCATGAGCTCCGGGGCTATACATATCTGGCAGGACTCCGCCTAACCCTGACTGACAATCAGGAAAGAAATGTGTCAAATGAAAATATGCATATATATAACTGACTTTATCATGTTCTTCAAACAAGAATTTTCTTATGTTCTCTTACAACAACAACAACAACTAATCCTTTTCCCATACTTCTTATGTTCTCTTACAAAATTAAAATAAAAGCCATTTTTTAGTGGATCTAGAGCATTTCGTCATAGCACTCTACGAACCCTAAATCTCGGGATCGTAGTTGCCAACTTAGAATCTACCCCAAAGTTTTCTATATTTGAAAATGTGAAGTTATCTCATGTTAAGGATTCAGTGACTGTGAGAACAGTCATTTTATGTCTTGGTGAGGTTTTTGTTCATCCTTATATAGCTGTCATAAGTCTGAATAAAAGAAGAGAGTTGTGTCCGATAGCTCATAGCTAGCGTAAACCTTTTTGGATGAGAGTTAATTTTTTTTTATAGTGCATCAGTTCTCATTAGCAATCTAAAACTAAGCATGCTTGGATGAGAATTACTTGGATGGGTGACCTTCTTCAAGGTCTTTGTCTTGCATATTGAGTTGATCCGTCATCTACGGATGGAATCTAGCGCACTAGCATTGATATTTCCTTTAAATGACAAGGACGGCAGTGAGTACTAATCGCGCTTGCCGTACATCAAAAGAAATCGAGATCAAGGTCCGTAGCGGAGAATCCAAGAATCTTGGAAGATTTTGTCTGATAACTGAGCTATACTTATCCTGGGCTGTCCACACTGTAGCCCTACAATGGCTTCCAGCATGATTAATCAACCCAGATCAAGAGTGTGACATTCTTAGTGATGAAACAGCAATGGCAGTTTGCAGATTTAGATGGCACTTGATCATTCAAAAGGTGATGTTTGTAGTCCAAAGTGCTCGTATGAAGGTTAGAACTGCGATTCGATCACTCGTAGAAATAAAGATTTAATCTGTGATTAGTAAAATTCGTACTCATGGGTCGTAACTGTTCTAAAATATCCAATATCCAATCTGATATTGGATTCATTTAGCCAGATTTGGAAATCCAAAACCATAAACAAATTGGAAGCGAGACCATTTTCATACTATATCTAACGGCCTTGGTTGCCTGATCTAGTGTTCTGAACAGATTTTTTCGGGATTTGATTTTGGTCTTTCATGTCTGTATTTGAATCTAAATCCATATCTAATGTTTGTAATTTTTCGATAAGTCTAAGCTAACCACTATCCAAACCGTTTAGATCTATGCTTCTATTGAGCTGAAATTCATGCTTTATCAAGGGATGGTACGCTCAATTGGATGATTCTGAACTGGGTTTGAATTGCATCAGATGTAGAGGTTCAGACCCAGGTTTGAGTTTGGGATTTAGCTCCATATCCAAATCTAGGTCACATAGTGTCTACCATGCAAAACCCGAACACAAAAACTAAATACCAAGTCGTTGAATCATGATGGGGCTTGAATAGGACCTTGTTTGATATAAGTTTTCATATAACTGACCCTAAAACTCATGTTCCTAGTTCAAGATTTTATTGTAGTATGTCGTTGTTGATACCCGGATTGTCGACAAATCTAGTTTTTAGCTACCAAACCCTGATCGGAGGATGCTCAGTACAGGTTGCCTCCGGGTCGAACCCAACCCATCGATGTTCCAGGATTAGTCATCTGGTGTAGAAAAGAGAGACAAGTTTCTGGCCTTCAAAATCATTCTCTAATTTCTTTTGTGAGACTTAATGAGGATCTTGAATGAGAAATTCGAAGCATGTGGCTTGCGTTCCTGCCTTTCAGGGTGGCAATTGGTGCTTCGATTCTGTGTTGTGTCGATGCTCGTGTTGAGTCAACCCAATTCTTTTATGTCATTTTGAATGAACACAGACAAGGACTTCTCGGGTCATATTCATGTTGAGTCTTAATTTTCGAGCCGTTTCGTGTTTCTGCTTGTGTTTGTTTTGTGTCGTGGACAAGAGTTCATGCCAAAGGAGATCAACTTGAATTCAAGCTGATCTTTTCATGTTACTTCGGTTGGACACAAATATAGGCTTTTCGAGTCGTGTTTGTGTTGGGTTTTCATATTGTGTCTAAATTTGCTACCACCGGCACTTACCTTCAACCGGTCGAAATCGCCAGTGATTTTAAAATTATCTAATTTTGAGTCTTCTAATTTCTCACACCAATGGATGTGCAAACCTCCCAACTGGCAACCAGTTGCAGATATAACTCGACTTATGTTTATTGCACCGGTGGGTGCCTGCCTAACCCACCACCTCCTTTTTCAAGAAAAAACCTAATATGACTCGAGACTCTCCACGGTGAATTTCAACGATCAAGATGTGACAACTGATACATTTTTTTTTTTCAATCTTATATTTGGAAAATCATAGTACGGAGAGTCCTTCAAATACATTCAGTACTACGATATGATACCATAACAGGCTGTACCCTTTGCCTAGAAAAGATTCAAACCATTCAAAATTAGAAATGTAAAGTAGTTCAGAGAAATGGATTCCAGTGAAGCATTATAAATATGCTGCTGTGATCGGAACTACCCTGATAAATCATCTTATTGTAGTACAGAGCCAGCTAAATAGAAATAAAACTTATTCGGAGCGTCAGTGCATGTAATCGGTGCCAAACCTAGGGTTTTTCTGAGGTGAGGTGAAGCTCAATTAGGTCAAATTTAGGTTGGGCAGTCCAGATGAACCTTTTAAAATATTTGGACCATATGTATATAAATTTTTGGGTCTTTTTCCCTGGATTTCGGGTGAAGAATCCTCACCCCATGAACAGGTTGTTGACTCACAAGTTTTGAAGGTCATGAGCTTGATACCATGGGCGTGCATCTGGCCATGGCCTCTCCATTGTACTTATGTTTGATTTTGTTCGTTAATGGTACTTCTTAAACTCCTATCTTCAATTGATTCAACTGAAATAGATAATTCAACCGTGACTCCAAAGCCGTCACGCCCAGGATGTTGTAGAACTAATCGACGGAGTATCAATCCTAGACCAACCTTCATTAAGGTTGTAGACATTCAACAAAAGCAAGAAAGCAAAGTGCGCAAAGGAAGTTGAAGAAACAAGACAAAACTGAGGTACCGGACAAAGAGAAGACTGACTGACCTACCAGCGAGCAAACAGCAAGAGAAGTCTGTCTTAACTCACTTTGAAATCCTTCCAGGACATAGAAGTTCATGGTGCTCTCATTACAGAATTCAAGATTGTGGTATGCAGTGTAGCGCGTATCATTTAACGCATCTTTTGAGATACATAGCACAGAGCATTGTGATCGAAATCCATATTCTTTGAAAAATAAAAGGAAAACATAAGGCTGTAAATAGCATATCATAGCATCGGCAGTAGTTTACGATGTATAATACCAATGTTATACGATGGGGACTCGGAACATGACATTGAATCGTATTGCAAACCATGGCCCATTGAATGTTATACCAATATTTACAAGCTTAGTTCAGATTAGAATACTATAGAAATCAATCAAAATTATCTTGATTTCACACAACATCGTAGTATCAAATAATTTAAAGAACTTTATCATTGTCATTTGATCATGCATTGTACTTCAACACCACCTTTTCTTCTATCCAAGAATCATGAGCTAACGTGCACACAAACACGGCATATATAGTTAGTTCATCCTAGAGAAGTGTGCAAGTTTTTTCAATCTATGAAGGGTAAGGGAGCTCATCCAAGAAACACCACCTCTTTGTTCAATATATTGCATTGATCTTGTGGAATATTCTATCAAAAGGTAAGATGTGATAGGATTGACATAGGTTTTCCAAGAACCGAGGTCAAAAATAGTGGCCGAATAATTGCACCAAGTATGGACGATTGATTGATCAACAGTATTCCTTAATTTTGTAGTTTATTGAAGAAAGATCCGTAGATGATAACAACAAATAATGCAAATACGTATACTTCAAATGGTGGTTGGTGGTAGAGACAATGGTCTGCCAGTGGGTCTGGCAAAACAAGACGGGCTGCCCGTTGTTTGACTAATTGAGCCTCATGCTGATCTCGTTACCGAAGCAAACGGGGCTCGGTTCATAGTCAAGACTAATCCGCGTCATTTGTATACGTCTTAAAAAGAGATGGTAACCCAATTAGTTTGATGGGTGTGTATGCTTTCTACAGGTAAAGTATTGTTTTATCAATAAATATTGCATTACAGATCTAAGCTTAAATAACAAAAAGATTAATTTTGTAATGAAGCTTTTAAGTTTCACAAGCAAACTTGTTTTACAGCTTTTAAGTCTTGTTTTCTACAGCTCATAACTCACAGCTTAAATAAGAATTAAGCAAATGAATGAGCCACAATATACAATGCTAACCGAAAATGAGCCTAGATGAACCCTTTGTGCTCGTTCTTACAACTTCCTTTACTAGTTTTGGACATCAATTTTCTTCCTTCTTATAAAGGTTTAAATTGGACATCAAACTAGATATCATTAAAGTTAAAAGGTAAATATTATAGAGCAGCAATTAGGCCTGCCATGTTTTATGGTTCTGACTTCTGAGTGTTTGGTAGTTAATCATCAACATGTACAAAAGATGTCTAGAAATGAAGATGTTGAGATAGATGAGTGGTCATACAAGAAAAGACCGTATACATAATGAGGTTATTAGAAACAAATTAGGAGTGGCACCAATAGAGGATAAAATGAGAGAATATCGTTTAAGATGGTTTGGACATATAGAAAGAAGATGAAAAGAAGAACCTTTAAGAAGGTATGAAAAACTAAATTTGGAAAGTATTAAAAGAGCTAGAGGACGACCACAAAAGTGTTGGAAAGAAACAATAAAGAATGATCTAGCTTATTGTGAGTTAACAATGATAGGGATGTGTGGAAACAAAGAATCCAAGTAGCCAACCCCGTCTAGTATGGGAAAAGGCTTAGTTGTTGTTGTTGTTGTTTGTTGTTATAAAGGTTTAAATTGGCCTGGCAAGTCTCAATGAGTCTAGAGAAGCATTACTGAACTGTAAGAGGCATGATGTAGTAAGCCATTAGGTTCTCCGAGATTAGAGGTGCTGACTTCAATCTTCGAGGGGAGAACAAGGTGCTGGTTAAGGAGTCTGTTCAACTCCATCTTCTAGTGAAAACTCGAGTTTTCCTGAAAAATGCCCGGGTTCTTCTGCTCATTAAACTTTTTTTCTTATAATATATATATATATATATAATATTTAATTTTGGGTAGATTCAAAGGAGTTGTGAATATAAACTGGTTTCTTTCACATGAAACCAAGACAGAAATCTGTGCTTGTCAGCTACGGTAGTACCTCTCTTACTCTTAAAGCCTGACTTACTAATATAAAAACACAGTCTTCTCTTGTACAGTAGATTGCTTGGTCTGGCTACATCAACTTGTTGAATTGTTTTAAACGGCAGTTTCTACTAAGCTATTGACTCCCAAAATACAGTTTTATATTGTCCTTGTGACTCGTAGATTGCTTATAACATGTGAAATTAACTGTTCTGTAATCACAACTGGATGGCCCAGCTGATTGCTCTTGAACCCACATCAAGTCGGTTCAAAAGAAAGAAAGGTTGGGTCACCAACAACCTATTCCCTTTCCAGACGGCAATTAATGGCCAACTTGACTTCTTGTGTAGAAGGAAGCAAGCATCGAAGAAACAAATGCGGTCCAACCACTCAAGCAATCAGTGTGGCCCACAGTCCTTTGAAGGACAGTTTACTCACAGCCACAACACACACACACAGGCCCAATTATGGTGTGTAACCAAGAGGACGAAACATAGCAGAAACAACCACAAGGCTTGGCTGCCAAATCAGGTAGGGAGGTATGCCTCATTATTTTCGACATTGACATGTGATACAACCTAGGGCCTTAGAAAATTTGAATGATTTTATGAAAAGAACTAGAATTTGAGGAGTGTTTGTAAGCAATTGGCGAATTGAGACCTCCTTTGACAACCAGAGACGCTGGCGATGTGGACATCTCGAGAGATGGTCAAATGAAGCTCCGGTAAAAAAGTATGTGGAATCAAAGGCTGTGCACCCTAAAAGAGGTACAGAAGGCCTTAAACACGTTGGAAGAAATGATCAAACAAGTTCTTGCTTTTATGGAGTTAAATGCTAATTTGACAAAAGATTGTGCACAATGGTGACTAAGAATCTGGTTGCCTCATTTTCTCTGGTTTAATGTTCTTGTTTTGGTTCGAAGCCGACACAAACCAAAGAAAGGAGTTTAATGAAGTAAATATGCCAAACGAAATGCATTGAACTTAAAACTGTTTGTGGGATTTCTTCTTCTTCTTGAAAGAAGACCGAGCTATACAAATTAATTTTTTCAGTGTGTTACAATCTCAAGAATATCCCTCTCGGCAAGGTAACTGATGAGTTCAGGAGCCTCCTCTAATCAAAAGTTGTTCCTGCTCTCCGCTGCAACTTTTCACCAGTTCTTGTGCAGCTGTGCTGCTGCATTTCCACTTCTTCCAAATTCGCAGCATCTCAATTCAATAGTGGTAGTCTTCAAGAACTTATAATGTTTGTGGGATTTATTTTTCCATGAGTGTGATCCAATAAATGGATTAGGATTGATATCATTAGAACCAACATTGATTCATAAATCTCAGTTAAATAGTAAAAATCTTCTTCTTATCTTGCCCCTGCGTATGGGAAAAAGGCTTAGTTGTTGTTATAGTATCTTGCCCGTGCGGCAGGCATCTCATGCCAAACCACATAAATCTTGTTTTCTTCCTTCTTTGGAACTCGGATTCCCTGCGAACTGATTTCCTTTTTCCGTGCGCTTCTCGAACATATTTTACAACAATAATGAACACCCAATTTATCATAACTTGGTCATACCCCAAAAGAGAAGCTTACTCTTTTGTATCGTTCTGTAGGGCAAGTTGGTGGCAAATATCCAAGTAAACAAGACAAAACTTATGCTAGTTGGGGTACCAGAGATAATATTCTTCGTAGTTCTTATTTCTAGAATCCATTGTCACAGGCCAATTCCATATCCCTCCAATCATCTATATGTTACCAAAGCCAAATGATATTTTCTTAAATATGATTGCCAAAGGAAACCTAGCATAAGACCTAGGCATAGACCCTATGAAAGTCAAGAAAATGAGCCCATAATCTTTTTTTTTATATTTTAAATAAATGAATCTAATGCTTGACATGTCACATGCATGCATACTGTGCATTAGCTTTACCATGTTATATGAAAATTGAATAATCAAGAAAATTGATTTATTAGCAATTTATTCATTACATATAAAGGAAAATGAATAAAAGGCATAATTTATTTGTACGATATAAGCATCTTCATGGAACAAAATAACATGGATACCAACTGGCAATCACGTTACTTGGATGGACATTTTCTGAGCAATCATGAGACACCACTGAATGCTTTGGGCCCAAGTTGCTTAGATTGCTTCTAGGTGATTGAATCCAGTTTAAATATTAAGTATTAGGGTTGAACAAAGTGCAACTATAGTGGGATCTAATTTTTTTTAATTAGGGCGGCGAAGATCGCCGACGTTTTTAGAGTTCACATTTAACCGTGGGCCTTCTTAATTTAGGTGAAGCTCAAGTGAGTATCTAACAGCTTCAACTGTGGACCAATGCGAGAGTCCACGGCTTACCTTGCGTTATTGTAGACGTCATTCAATGCTAGAAATGTTAGCTTACAATCAAATGATAGCATATACGAACTCATGTTCAATTTTTTCTACTATGGTTTCTTTTCTTTTAATGGTACTCAAGCTTTTCCTTATCTATTCATTTAATTGGATTTTGATAAAAAAAATCTTAAAACCCGATATGTTTTTCGGTTCAGTATCTGTTTCGAAGGTTTGGATTAAATTTTCGTTTTTTACATTTCATGAAACAAATGTCTGATTTTAAAGGTGAAACCTAGAAACGACTTGAAACTGCCGGTTTTGGTTCTGGTTTCGATTCCTTTGCAGGTTAAACCAAACATGTTTCGTTTGAAACAGAAACTGGACCCAGAATCTGGGACCACAGGTCTGGCTCTAGTTCCACCTTCCATAGAGCTAGAATCGAGCTGGTGGTTCTTCCTTACTTTTCTTTTATTTTGTTAAAATTTTATTTATTTAAAATATTTGTTCCAGTTCTGGATGGCTTGAAACTCAAAATGAAACGAAACATGTTTGTGTCCGGGTCGACCCAGTGGGCCGAATTCAAACCTCTACCTGAGCCACGGAATTCAAGACCGCATGGACTTCCGTAGAAACACGGAGTACGGTGAAGTTGACCGGAACGTGGCGGTTGCACCGGGGTATTTCTGATATTTTCTGAACATGGCCGTCTGACTTAAATTTTGTTCTCTCTAGGAACGGCCCCTCCCGTTACGAAAAGAATAACGCAACTTGGCATTTTTTTCTCGTATCACATCCTCCACCCACACCAAAAACACCACGAAGTTGCCGCAATCTCATGCATAGAATCTCTCTTTTTGACATAGATAAATACATACATATATATATATATATATATATAAATAAATAACCGAATCTCGATCAATATATTTATTTATACTCTTATTAATTTTCGGTGACATGAGTATAATTTTATTTTTTTAAATAAAAAAAATAAAGAGGTCAATATTATTGTACTCATGTCACCATCCAAGAATGTTAGTGGTGAGTAGGATCCAATCCCTCAATGTATAGTAACTACATCTTACCTTTCATTGATATTGCTCATTCATTCCGATAATTATTTTTCGATGAAACAAGTATAATAAAGGTGAGCTTCGTCATTTTTCAAATACTCTTATAGCTTTCAAATTACACTTATATCATCGAAAAATACTGAACAGACATGACATGAATAAATAGTATCAGTGGTAGACAGGATCCGGTATATAAATAGTACAACAAGCACTCTCCATCTCTATTTTCTTGTTTAGAAAGTTGAGAATGGCAGATTTAGAAATTCTATTTTCTCCAAAATTTAGAAGAAAACTAAGTCATAAATGAAGCCGATGGTTCTGGTTCGTGTATTGTAGTTTTTTTCAAAAGAAAATATTTACTTTCTTTGTTTTTTGTTATTGTTATTGTTCAAATGGGAACCATAAATCAAACCAAATGGAATCCAGTTCACTTACTTTCATGGTTCTGGTTTACCCGGAACTGTTCATGTCTAGTTTCATATATGAATGTACTCGAGCCTGACTTGAATACAATAGAGTTATCTGATTCATTTTATGGGTGGTCTTACTCGACTTAGGAATGCACCAAGTTTATAATAAATGTTACATAAGGATCGCATGATATCATATCGTATGATACACCAATATAACAAGTCATTATCTGAATCAGTATATTCTAGGTACTTGTATCAATTTCGCGCACTTATCAGTGCTTGTTCCACTATATTATACATGTATTATCTGTCATATGATATGCTTCTTTTTCTTTTTTGCTATATTTGACCTTTTATTTTAAAATTCTTAATCTTCTATAATTAAACATTGCATCATATCGTACACACATGTTGGGTACTTGCATATGGTTCAAATTAATATGATATTATATCATGACACACAATAAGGAATGTGGTAAATGTTCAAACCCCACTCGTGCTTAAATTTACTCTATCATCTCACTACATCGATCTTTTTTTTATGAATGATTGAGATGATAAAATAAAAAATATTTAATGCATATGATATACTAAATATAAAGTAAAACTGTACTTCTAGTTCAAATCTCAATCACTAACAAAATGATGAATATGTTAAGTAGATTTGAGTATAGATAGGATTTGAGCATTTAACACTTCATTCTTTATATATATATATATATAAGGAGGAAGTGTTAAACACTCAAACCCTATCTATGCTCAAATCTACTCAAATATTTCCACCGTTTCGTTAGACAATTTGATATTTTTGATGAATGACTGAAGTGATAAGAAAAAATATTTACACATGATATATTAAATGCAAAATATAAACATAAAGAATACTTTGATAGAACTGTTTGAGTAGAATTAAGCACAAGACATTTAGCACTACCGGTAGAAATAAGTACCTTTTTAATACTGAGTCCACTACGACATTTAAAACATTTATTACAATTGAAGCTTGGACAGATCCACTGAAGGATATTTTAAACATAAACATGAATGACATGGTTTATTCTTTTTTATATGAATAGTTTATTAAAATATAATTAGTTTATTGCTTTGGCCTTGATCTAGAGTCCAAGGTCTTCCAGTTTTTGAATAACATTTGGACTATGTGCGGCTAGGGATGAGGCCCCATAAGAGCTGCTTTAAGTCAACATAGCCATTCACATCTCTGTAGCAATTCGGCTCTTTATGGTTAATGTCTCATCACCAAAATGGGCTGGTTTGAGCTGGCCTTGAACTGCACTTCAGGTTAGCCATACAAAATAATTTAAATATTCAATAAGATATGCACCCTATTATTGTCATCATTTTATGGGAATCAATTCAGGTTATGACGGAACATGCAATATGGCACCCTTTCTTCTTAAATAAAAGAAATTAAAAAAACAAAATTATTGATGCTTCTTGTTGTTGCGCATGTTAAATGAAAATAGAGAGAGGAGATGCTTGTAATATGATATTATTTAACAAAGGAAAAAATATTAGTGAGAGACAGAAGTGGGATATTCTTGTGGTTAATTATGATCATATGATGAACTGAATCCTAATTTGATTTGCTGGATTTGACTAATAATCAAGTTTAGATGTGTGCAGTGCACAAGTATCAAATTCTATTCTGAGTTTGAGTTCATTCTAAAAGAATGATTTGAGTTTCAAGAATTCAAACGCGGTGGATATTTGACTTCATTACATGATGAACTTTACATCCTCTCATCAACTTAAAAGAATTTCTATATTAGCAAATTATCACTAGTTCTTACACTATTGAACAAAATATCTTGAACACATCCATGAATCAGTCACTGACCTTGGTATTATTCCGTTAATACATGCCAAAACTACCATAATCAAAATTAAAGTGCATAGTGATTCGGTCATGTCTACCATTGATTTGTCTACTCATGTTCGATCATTGTTTTTCAAAAACATGGATAATAATATTGTTTTTTTATTTTTTAAAACTTTTCATTTTTTAAAATTAAACTAATACCACTGAAAAGAAATTTGAGAGGACCCAGTTTTATTATATATATCTGTTATAAAGTTGCAGAGAACTAATTTTCTATGATTATTTGCATGTGCAATTAATTAGCAAACCTTTGTTTGTCTAATTATATAAATGATCAAATCCATGTTTATGTTGGTGAAGGTCAGGGTTCAAAAGGTGAGGATCTAAGTTTCATGGTCGTCGAAATTGTTAAAGAAATAAAGAAGCATGTAGAACTATGATTTCATATGATTGATTTCTTGTGAAGTTGACTTAGCCAAAAACTTTAGTTGTAATCTAGCTATAATAAACGAAATGAGTGGGTCCTGACCCCATCGATTAATCTACTGTCAGTCCCTTATTCTTTATAGATCTAAACTGGTAGGTTCATTGTCAAACATGTTTTTACTTTGAACCGGTTTCATTCAAAATTAATTTTCCAAGCACCAAACTTCGACATTGTTGATTTCAGTACAAAATGAAGACGCTGAGATTGATGAATGGTCATAGAAGAAAAGACAGTAAAGTTATTAGAAATAAATTAAGGGTGATACTAATAGATGATAAAATGAGAGAAATTGTTTAAGATGACTTTAATATGTCAAAACATGATAAAAAAACTTCGATAAAAAAATATAAGAAACTTGAAAGAAGAAGAGAAAAACCACAAAATCCATATAACCGACCACGTCCTAGAGTATGGGCAAAAGCCCAGTTGTTATTGATTTCTGAACCAACCTAATAACATTTATTAACATGAAAATATAATGAAATATGTAAAATCTGCACCCCAAACATTATGTAGAGTTTATATTATTTGTTTGATCTAACTTAGATAGGGTCAAGATAACTAGAGCAAACTAGCACATAACTGAGCTTGATATCATTGATTGGCAGACACAATTGGGAGTTTAAATCGAATAAATTAAAACATAATAAAGGAAAGGACCTAAGAGTTCAGGACGTAAACTGTTCACCTATTATATAATTAATATTCACATGGAAAGTTAATATTTATGAAGTTGAGAGTAAACGGGGCCGATCTGGCTTTTATAAATATTAGGGACATTTTCCCATAATGTGTGCGTGTGTGTGCATGTGCGCGCGCAGGCGTGTGTGTGTTGGGGGAGCGGGGTTCTCTCGTCTCAACACACTGGGTTGGCGTACGCGTAGGGGCATGGGCGTAGGAGTGGTAGGGATAGAGAAGTCTTTTCAATGTGAAGGGTATCTAAACAAAAGGTAACGGCTGGGGGACAAAAGCACAATTGACGGGTCCCAACGACCACGTGGATGGGCCCCACTCAACCAATGCTGCTTCACGTGGTGGGAAACGCCACGTCGGAACGCACCCAGGGAGGTCACGGACCCCCCTTCTCCGGACGTAGTTGGGGCAGCGTGGGACCCTCCGGATCCCAAGGGCACCGCCCCTTGGACCAGCGGAAACCACCTTCTGCCCAATCCCTATCAAACAATGACGATACTACCTTTGCCTCCGCCTTATACGATTATATATATATATATATATATATATAAACCGGATCTTATTACTTTATTGACGTTCATTTATGTCAACTCATTGTTTTTGAATAACATAAATATAATTTAAATTTAAAAAAAAGTTTTTAAAAAGTATTACAATCTTACCACGTAAAAGCAATGACTGGATAGTGTGATAGGTGGAGATGATTCAATTACTCTCTCTCTATATATAAATCTAATCTTAATGATTTGAACAAAAATTTAAAGATATGAATCAAGTACAACCTTCAAAAAGTATATATATATATATAAAATTTTCTTCTTCCTCAATTCGTGATCTCAACCATCTATCAATTATAATATGCTTGTTATTTTATATAATCTCATAAATCCCAATAATCTAATCAAGAGATTGATTGTTGAGAGAAAAAGGTAAAGATATCAATCAAGTACATCCTTCAAAAAGTTCAAGCATACAATTTTTTCTCAACTTGTAATCTCAATCATCTATCATTGCAATCAAATTAGACATTTCCACTATAGTTTTATGAGGATCTAGTATGAGAGTAAGTTCTACAATCCATGATAAAAGAACCCATTATCTCAATCAATACTATTTAACACAGCCCTTCAAAAAAATTTGGCTTGAGATCATGAATGAGTGGTGAAAAGCTCGCAATAAACAGAAGTTTTCTCAAGCTAGGACTAAAAGAAGATAAAGAAGAAGAAGAAGAAGGGTGTTCCAAGCGAATCTCCTATTTGCGATCAGCCAGAAACAGTTTAAGATCATGAATGACTGGAAAATGTTTCCACCTCCTTTGATTCATCTCTTTTTATCATGGGTAACACGAAATTCGGTTGGCAATCCTGGTGAGGATCACCGTTCGCATATTTTTTCGAGAAATTCGAACTGCCCGTAAGCATTTTCTTCATATTTTCCCCAGGTTTCAGGCGAGACGGCAGCCTCACCTCACCCACACGAACCCATGCTGATGTCCTTGATAATCCAATGAATCAGATCACACATCTCTGGATCTTGTGCTTTGTGATTTTCAGAAAAGACATCCATCTTGTATGCAGAGATTGAAATGCCAAACCTGTTTAAATGTGTTGAATGCGGATTCCGGATTCCACAAACATGTGGTATGATAGAGATTGGGTTCGTATCTTTATTGAATTCGGGTCAGGCAATAGGGTGTGGTTGCCTGCATTCAATTGTGGCTAGCTGGGGTAATTGAAATGAGACATGAAGTGACATGACGCCATTGGAGAAGTACAAAGAATTCTCACCAAGATAAAAAAAGGAGTTACCACATCTATGTTTGGTAAGGGATTCCTTTCCACAACAAACAGCGGAAATGGAAACCTTTTCTTGGTTGGCAAGCCGGGGTTAAGCATACTCCTACATGCATATTCCCGGTATGGAACTCGCACTTCAACTTGAATTCTTGTAAAAGAAGTCCTAAGAAATTTGGAGGCGACTTAAAATTCTTACTACTGTTTAGCATGAATCTAGCAAGTTTGGTAATCGGTACCAGTTAGGGTCACCGAACGAGCTAAATGGAAGAAATCAGCTTGTTATGGTTTGTCTCGTTTGCTCATTTATGCCGGAATGGCTAAACACGAGTAGAGGCCTAAAGAAAAACAATTGGAACCTAAAACAGTAAAAGTCTAAACAATTCGGGGCCTATAAAATTGACATGAGCCAATTATATAAGCCAAGCCATGGCTAGTCTCGTGATAATAATCGGCGTGCACGGTCGAGATTAATAAAAGAAAAGCAACTCATGTATCTCCGTGACCCTTGCATATTTTAAGTCGACCTACATCCAAAGCTCATCTATTTCTAATTTTAACTAATTTAGCTAGAAAGTATATATATATATATATGTATATATATTATAATTAGGTCTTGTCCACCGTTACTCACGTCTACTGATTACTTTTGAGTGACATGAATATAACAATAATATCTTTCATACTTTTCAAAGCTTTATAAAACATTTTAAATTATATGCATGATACGCAAAAGTAATGGATGGAGAAAATCCTATATATATATATATATATATATATATAACTTATCTTGTGGATGGTACTTGCTTTTTGTGCTCTCTTATGCCAAGCTTCTTTCACTATAAAATATACTTAACGCATAAGATTTATGGATTAAGAGAATACCATAATATCGTAGAAGTTGGTTTATTGGAAAAATATAAAAAGAAGACACGACATTAAACCGTATAGCAATGCTCATATACTATGTATTGTGTTCAACAACGGGTCTAGAAACTCTTTTGGAGTAGGGCAAATAGCTCTTAAATGGTTTCGGGCGGGATGAAGTGTGTATTATTTAACCCATGAATGGTGTTATAGACTTTAAGTTAATTTTCGAACTACCTCACCTCAATGTAGATCCACCACTGATAGTGTTATATCTATACGAACCCATTTAAACTTTTACCAAGCAACAAAAATCACAGAACAATTTACACTGTTTTCCTTTTCATCCACTAAAAAAAAAACTAAGGATATTTTAGTCTTTTGAAATACTAAAGCACATGCAGCCTTAAATGCAAAATGTTCACCACTCCCCTTTATGACAAAAAGGAGCAGCAGCCCCTGCTTGGCTGAAGGGAAAACGTAAACCACCAAAAAAAAAAACTAAAATTGTCATTACCAAAAATAAATAATAATAGTTAATACTAAAATAATAATAATAATAATAATGTAGGAGCAATGGCGTTTATGTCATTTCCTATAACCGCGTAATGCACAGAGAAGGAAGCGAGGGCCGAGCATTTTGGGCCAGCGCGGTCATCAAAAGATACGGCACCTCACAATCAAACCCTGTGCTCAACGCGGACCGGTGATGGGTGCAGTGGGCACAATCCGTGCAGCGTGTAGCAACTCGAACAGCTTGCAGGATGGGTCCGGCCAGGGCCAACTGTCCAAAATCAGGCACCGAACCCATCACCTAAGCTAATCTTGCTTTAGAAAACCTTCCTTCGTCTTTGTACGAGCTCGATTCAAGAAATTACTTTTTTTTTAGTTAAAAACCTTCAAAATTATTATCGACTCTTGTATTTTTTTAGTTGATAATTGCCAGTGGATCTTTTAGGAGTCTAAAAGTTAATATTTTTGTCATGGTTTACAAAACATAATGTGTTTAGCATTCCAAACACATTTTACACATTTTTTTTAAAGAAAATGCATCAAGAGAAACTTGCAAAAGTGTAGTGCGTTCTACTTCAGTATAAAAGGTATTTTCTCTCCAAAAATTTAGGATAACTGAAAAAACGCATATAATTTTTTGCTCATGCCTTCTAAAACCTGGATTTCAAATACATCTATTATTCATGTTTATTCATACTCTAAATAGAGCTCACACTAAATGATGCCTTAGTATTTGGGTTGTAGCATATATATATATATTACCCACCACTGATATTGTTTACTCATGTTTCACCATTACTTTTTGGAGTACGAGTATAATAATATTGTTCTTCATTCTTTTTCCAAAATATTGAACATGTTAGAAGTAGGTATGATCTAGTTTCTCTCTCTCTCTCTCTCTCTCTCTCTCTCTATATATATATATATATATATATATATATATATATATATATATATATATATATATAACACTTACCCATTCTTGAAATTCTTAACCATCCAATTTTTTAAAATGAATTGAGTTTTGGTCGGAGTACTGCATACTTGCCCATTCTTCGAACTCTTAACCATCCAATTTTTAAAGATAACGAGTTTTGATCGGCATAAAATGCTATAGTGGCTCAAGAAGTCGTAATTATATGCATAATGTCTAAATGTTGTGCGGCTGCTTCGGCATTTACAATTTACTTATAAAAGGCCTTTGATTGTATTGATTGGAACTAACTTTGATTTATTTTACTTTGGCAATGAGATTCAAGAGAAAATTTAAAATTCATCAGCTTGTTGGAGATGAGATGATGAGGAACCCTTGCTTCACTGCCTTAGTGCTTGTAGATATGCTCCTCAACTAGTGTGGAAGGGGTTGGGTTATGAAGTCAATTATGGAAAAGAAGAAAAATCCCCTTTTTCGAGAGGCTCTCATGGACATGGAAGTGGAGAAATAACTTCTGTTTGGACAGATACCATTGGCCCATCGAAGTTGTTGTTTAGAACATTAAATATTTAATGATGCAATAATATGGTGTATGAATAACAACCATCCTAGAGGTTGAATCGCTTGATAAAGTTGTATATATATATATATATATATATATATAGTGACCGGATCTTGTCTATCATTGACATTATTCACTTATGCTTAACTATTACTTTTCGAGAGTACGATTGTATTAAGATTATTCTACATACTTTTTCAAAAACTCTTAAAACTTTTTAAAATAAGCTTAGACCACCGAAAAGTATTGGGTCAACATGTCCATGGTAGGTAAAATCCAATTTTCACATATATGTATATACTTGAGAAGTCCTAAATCTATAATGCCTTTTGGTATATAATTTTAAATAAATATCTCTACCACTTTATCTTTGAGATCAAGAGTAAAGATTTGAATTAAATACAAAATAATTTAAATATATAATGTTGATCTCAAAGATCAAGATTATGCACCGCATTTAGGATGTCTTAAGATTTGAATTAAATACAAAATAATTTAAATATATAATGTTGATCTCAAAGATCAAGATTATGCACCGCATTTAGGATGTCTTATATACATATATATATATATATACATATATATATACTATATATATATATATATATATATATATATATATATATATTAAAACTTACATTTTCTAACAACATGCATACTCATGTCTACCATTTACTTTTGAGTATAGTGTAATAAGAGTACTTTTTATATTTATTGAAATACCTTTATAATTTTTTAAAAGAATGCATGATCTAATTATATATCTAGAAAGAAAGAGAAATTAGTACTCCACCTAATATAAGTTACTTTTTAACTTAAAGATCTCAACCGTCTAACCTTAAAGATTCGGTTGATATCTTTAAATAAAAAAGCAACTTATGTTGCATGTACTTATAAAAGTACAAATTGAGATTTGAATTTTAATTGCTTGAGGAGGATTGAGATTTAAAAGCATGGTGCATGGACTGCTCTCTCTCTCTCTCTCTCTCTCTCTCTCTCTCTATATATATATATATATATATATATATATATATATATATACCTGCTGTTCCCAACTTATTTCGTAAAGTATATCTTTTCCATGGTATAGACGGTCCACCACCAACATTGTTTGTGATAAATACATAATATTCTTTGTTTTGTTCTAATTACACTTATTAAAAATTTAACCAACAATAAAAGCATTCAAATAAAGGGGACATAAATTAAAGGATGTAATGACCAAACGGTCCTTGCCAACTCGGGAAGGAGGGGGGAGGTGTGCGGGGCCGGCGAGCCGTGTACGGAGGGCTCCATCCTGTCTTAGTCACAGCATTTCTGTGTAAGATGATACTTGCCTCGCATTTACCATAAGAGAGAGGGGAGAAAATCTGCCTTTTCATCAGGGACAAAACCAGTTTTTCTACGTGTCAATCCTTACTGTTGGCGGAGCCGCAACCAGTTTCAGCGGATACAATGGCGGATATAGAAAATAGTGTTGGAGGGGACGACGTATATATTTGAGGTGTTAGGGGGGTGAAACATGAATCTCAACCATACATTCATCGTGTTAGGGGGTGCAGCATGAATCTCAAGCATATGTAAAGTGTAAAACGTAAGTTTTACTGTTAAATTTCAAAATTTCAGGAGGGGTGCCTCACTCCTCCACTTAGGTCCGCCATTTGGTGGATGCACAATGAAGAAACTAGAAAGAGACAAGTGAACAGAGAAGAAGAGGGTCAAAAGCAAAAGGCAAAAATGTAGAACATGGTAGAAAAGAGATACACTGCTTACTCAATTGGGAGATTTTACACGATTTAAGTAACCCAACCACGGTCCACGCAGGGTTCAGATTGCTCTGGTAACGCGTTTGCAAACAGGAAAGTTACGAAAATGCAACTTATAGGGCCCCTTACTTATGTAAATCCAGTTATGCACCTCCAATACTGAAAAATAAGATCCAATACCATGAGATGAGTATCAAATCTAACATAACTGATTCGGTTCTTTGAGATTGGATCCACAATCCAATAGAGCTTGTCCAAACCCACGTCGAACCCAATTTGGACTCTACTTTATGGCATTTATTAGACTAACCAAAGAAAGCAACAACCACAAGAATCAATCTCTAAAAGAAGCATAAAATAAAGATAATTGGACAGATAAGATTAGGACAACCTTTTGGACTTAGGCTTTTCAAGCCCCTATAAACAACAATTCCCTCTAATACATTACTTGGCAACCAAACCAACTAAGGTGCATTGAACAATAAAAAAGGAGAAAATGCATGAAATCCTTACCATCAATATCAGGAATGCCAGCTTATGGCGTTTGACCCACATATCCAACCCAAGACCCAAAACATTATGGATCTCACAACTAAATGGTCCCGATCCAAAACTAGACCACACCTTTACTACTACAACTAAGCCTTTTCTCATACTAGATGAGGTCGGCAACTTGACAACACCTTTGAGAAGGGAAAAAAAGGTCGCACGAACCAGTGGAGAGGAACAAAGCCTTGTTAAAGTTAGTTTTCAACTTAACTAAACAAGCCTATACATGTTCAACTCGTACAACTAAATACCATCAACCTCACCACGAGCCAAAATGACACCCTCTGATTGTTGCCATTAACCAACAGGGTCGACACTCGTGACCGGTGCTTATCATTCTATACTAAGCCATTTCCCCCACCAACCTTGAAGCTTTGAAGCGAAATGTATAAAGAGATCCAAGAATTAACAAATAACTTGAGTAAAAACAAAGTGTTTATTGATAATAGAAAGGTCTAACATTCTTATAACTTATAATACAAGACTCTTATGAGTACCTAAAAATAGAATGATCTCCATATGGTCCGATATACCCTACTCAAAATCTGAATCACCAGGGAGTTGGGGACGAAGTTGTCCAAAGACCCGATCCATTTGATCGGGAAAAAATATCGGATAGCTGAAACGTCATTCTATAAAATATACGAGGGCAGAAAGGGCATTTCCGAGGGCAATAGAAAGCGCCAAAAGAAAGGGAAGATGCGTGCGGATTTGGAGGGTGACGTTGTGGGGGGGGGGAGTCACGGAATTTGTACTGAATCGGACTACGGAACGCATAGAATAGAGAGAGAGAAGTTCTAGAGAGAGAAAATATTAAAGGGCATGGAGAGAGAAAGGAATAAATGAAAGGTAAAATCTAGAGAGAGAGAGAGAGGGAAGAGAAGATGAGGAATCTAGAGAGAGTCATCATTTTTTTCTCCTTTTGTACCTCCCAAGTACGTGTTTACGTACAGCCCCACCCTCTTTTTCCTTTCTCTATCGCATATTTTTTTTATTCTTTTCAGTAATTAAACTAAAAAAACATCTAAAAATCCAAAAATCACATAAATGCAATTAATGCATGGGTATTTCTCAATATAGACCATAACTTCTGAATATTTCAAATATACACAACATCATTTGCCATACGAACCAAAAAAAAAAAAAAAAAAACTCATCCCATCATGTGTTAAAGCTAACCTATCTAGGGTTATTACTTTAAGTTCATAGTGCCTTCACTTTCCATGTTTAGTGTGTTATATCAATTTACCCGTATAATTTTTTTTAACGTTAGGAAAACATACAAAATAAAAGAAACAAAGCCTTGCCCAACACTGAGTAGAGTTGGGTATGTGTTATTGGCCTTCTTTTTTGATATATCTTGTGTAATATTAGCATTTAACAGGAGGACAAATAAGATAATATTGCGTTATGTATCTTTCGAATTGTTCTCATTCTAATTCTCAAAACTAAAGTTTAAAACTTTTATATATCAATAACCAACATGTTCTTATATATCAATAACCAACATGTTCTTATATATCAATAACCAACATGTTCTTATATATCAATATAAATTAGCATATCAGACCTTCTTTAGTAACCATGAACCCTTTTAAAGTTTTGTGTTAAACTCTTCCTCTTAGATTTAGTTGGGTTTTCTTTTCATTTCCACTCTTTCAAAGTCTCTAGATATTTACGGATGTGCCCTTCTTGTGAGCTGCTTCAGCTGCAAGTCGGTAGGGAAATAAATGATTCCAATTCGGGTAAGATCCAAGCACTAGTTGACGGCTTGATTGCCTTCCACTTAATTGGATCCAATTTTGTGTTTCGGGTATGTGTTTGTTTCGTGTCATTCTACGTTTATGCGAGGAACATGTCAATATGAACGAAATTCATTTTGCTCTTGTCACTTAGGTTGGTCGCTGTTACTGCCCTTTTCAGGTTCTTGTAACAGGTGCTGTATTGGCAGCAATTTCGTCTTTTGGGTCGTGTTCATGTTAAAAATAGGTCAACTTAAATACGGCCCATCTGCTTTGTGTTGCTTTTGAGTGGACACGAATTTAAGCTTTTTGGGTTGTGTTTGTTTGAGCTGTCTTATAATATTACCAGCACTAAAGCTGATATGATACTACTTAAATTTGGAGTAATATGAAATACATCAATACTGTACCTGGATTTGAACATCTAACTGGGCGATTTCGGATATACTAGTTCTGGATCGAGACTCTGAATCCTGTAGATCCATTCTTCTTCATTCGCACTGGAATTGACTATTTGGATTTGGATCCAACTCACTGTGATGTCCCTACAAGATCGAGCAGCCCGAGCCGGTCTTGCCGATGATTCCACTATTAGATTGCTTTGCCCGCTTGTCTTGGTTGCTCATTTTCGGTAAACCGAGCTCATACAAACTTTGTTATGAAATTAAAAAAGGATTGATCAATTAATATGCATAAACACATATACATGCATGCACACACACACATATACATAAATAGATGGAGACTTGATTGTCATTTGGTTCCATCTTATGCCATATCATTAGTTAACAAAAATATCAAGATAACATCTTATTGTTTCTTTATAACACTTTAGTCGCCTTTGACTAACAAATCAAATAAGCCAACAACATGTACAACTCGTGTATAAGCCCATCAAACTTGAAAAGGGTCATACAGCACAACTATCGGATCCACAACACATCAACATGAGCCAAGGAACGACAACCCATCTGAGTTTGCTACCCTACTAGAGAAAACTTCACTACCTGAGATTAGTGATGCTAAAATCTCTCGCTACTAAACAATATTTAGTGCTAGACATTACTTGACCATTACTATTGATCGCATGAATGGTTGAGATGAAGCTATTTATTCCATGTCGTGTTTAATACACACAATGTATATTAAATGCTAGCAATCTTTATGTTGATGTAAAGATTGATATGTGCCTTCCATGCGATCACACAAACAACCCAAATCGTCTAGTAAAATTTGGAATAAGAGATCATCCTATATCTCCCAAATTCTCAATCACTATATATATATATATATATATATATATATATATATATATATATATATATATATAAGAATGATAAAGTCTTTATGAAGTATATACTTTTGAAAGACTGCTATCGGATAATTTTTGTTGGAAGATTAGGAATGACACGTTCACCCGATGGCTAAGATTTGAAAATATATACTTCGGTCTTATCATTATATATATATATATATATATATTTATTTATGAGATAAGTGGAGACCCCAACATTATCATTTTAGTATATTAAATTAAACGTGAATGCAAATGTGTTAGTTTCTCTCTACAGTTCGACGTTATGTGCCTCAGACAGTACGTACATACACTCTCAGAGACAGACAGAGAGAGAGAGAGATCTATGCAATCATTTGAAAAGGAGATGCTACCGTACACGTAAAATCCAAAATGCGTAATTTAGTAACTTTCACAAAGAAGTCGGGACCTCTAATCTTATTTTTTCAATTTTTTCATTTAAAAAAATATTTTCTGACGGATTTAGAAAAATACAATCCAAATTTGTTGTCACACTTGCATTCAACGATTGGCTGTACATTTTCGTCAACCTTTCCATTTTTTGGTGGTCCGGGCCGTGGATCCATACCTTGCATCAATGCGGATCCAATAACAGCACTAGAGTTCCAACTTTTCAAACAGAAAATTATACAAAGATTACTCGTCTTATTTTAAAGTTAAAAGTCAGTTGTCACTAGGTTGGGTTCATATCTGAACACCGTACAACTCGATCCGATTAATCTGTTTTTTTTTAAAGCACAATAGGAACTGGAAAGCTACCCGATTCAAATTCACTATTCGAATTTTGTATCCTGATCCAAATATGATTCCTAACTTCTGGGGCAAACTGAATCCAAATTCGAAGATTTGCATTAGGATTAAACGATGTAGAATCTTATTTGCTTCGATTGGACCATTTGGCATCCTAGGATCTGGAGGTAGACGTGTCCAGTTCCAACAAACCCCAACAGGGACTCTCCCTGGAACGGGAGGAACCATAACAGGAACCAGTGAACCCTACAATTTGGTTTTGGTTTTACCTCGAGCAGAACAAGCAGAAACCAGAACCAGAACTGACAGTTCAAACGCTTTTTTGTTAAACTTTTTTAAATTTAAATATAGTTTCTATTTTTTAGATGAAACCGAAACCAGAACCAAAATGTACACCGAACCGGCACCAGACCTGAGAACAATGGGAGCTCGGTTCGGTTTCGGTTCCAGAGAGGTCTATCTGGAGGCGATCCAGATCCAACCCGTTGCTCGTTCTTATGCGATCTAAACTTGATTTGCTAAATGGAAAGTAACCAGTCAAGCAAATCTCTCTCTCTCTTTTTAATATCTTTTTCTGCTCGCCGAATAAAAGCAAAAGTGCCCGTACAGTGCCGTATTACTAATTTCCAACCGCGATGGCAACGTAGTAGTTTAGGTTTAATACATGGGCGTTCTTTTAACTCTTCGGTTTATATCTACCCCCTCACCCGCCCCACCCTCTCTGTGCTCTCTCTCTAAATTCTCTCTCTAAGCCACCCACATCTCCTTCTCTCGCTTTCTCTTTGTGGAAGAAGATGAAGCAACTCATCAGGAAGCTCTCCCGCGTTGCCGACTCTTCGTCGTCGTCGAGCTACGTCCTCCTCAGGTCGGACCCTTTGGCTCCGAGGCGGAAGGGCCGGAAGCGTTCACCGGACGACGGTGCCTTCACGACGGCAGCGGGAGGGAGGGTTCCGGAGGGGTATCTTCCGGTGGTCGTTGGGGAGGAGATGGAGCGGTTCCTGGTGAGCGCCGAGTCGCTGAACCACCCGGTCTTCGCAGAGCTCCTCCGCCTGTCCGCTCAGGAGTACGGATACGACCAGAAGGGCGTTCTCCGGATCGCGTGTCCCGCAGGAATATTCCGGTCCATACTCGAGAATCTCAGCAGGGCGGACGCCGGTGCCGGCGTCGCCCTCGACGAGCTCGTCGTGCGCCTCGCCTCTGTCGAGGTCTCTTGACACTCCGGCTTGTCAGAAATGCCCCAAGCTCGTCTCCGGTCGAACGGTTCCAGGGTTTGACTCTAACCAACCTCTTTTTTTCCTCATTTTTGTTGGGAACGGATTTCCTCGGATTTTGTATGGTAGGCAAACAATGATCTCGGATTCCATGGTAGAAGAAGTGAATGTGGGAGTCGTTTGTATTTCTGGTCATGGGATCTTGTGTCCGAGTTTGAGATCCGAGCAAAGAGTGGGTTGGTAGGAGAGATGTTTGGGGTATTTATCATAGATCCAAGTGCATTTTGGTTCATTGGGTCTCCATATTTTTGATGTTTTTCTCACTTGGCAATGGGACGGTTCTTTGTACATATGATGGACCTGAGTGTCGCATTTTAGTAATTACCATTATGGAAGGACTTTTTATGTAATACAGAGGTTCCTCTGTTTTTGGGTCTCTCTCTCTCTCTTATATATATATATATATGGTGGACTTACTCAAAATGCAAAAAGAATCCAAAAAATCTAGATTGGTGGCCCAAATTTTTTGAAAAACAATATGGACCACCACCCGTTTCACCAACTAAATACATCATAAGCCCGTGGTGTGATTTTGGTTTCAAAAATGCGGTTGCTTTGAGCTTCCTCGAAGTCTCATACGGAGTATTACACGAACACGAAAGCCATGCCTTTTTCTACAAGTAGGGTCCGCTAGGTGGATTCTAAGTTGCCATAAAGTCGATCTTATGTTATATTAATTAGTGTTTTACTTATAAAAAGAAGTGTTGATCTTTTGCTTTCGACACTTTTAATCCTTTCTATGCTTCTTTAAAAAATTTCATACCTTTTCACTGGAACGAAACTTCTCTCTTCAAATGTCTGAACCACAACATGTACGTGCAGTATTAAGATTGATATCGGGTTGAGCTGAGATATGATCCAATTTTATGTAATTTGAGTCATATCATTGTTTGAACCTTCATGTGAGTTTAAAGGGCTTTCGGAGCTGTACTACACATGTTTTTACGTGTAGTTGGGAGATCATATGGTAAATAATAATATAATAATATGTTTCTTTGCTCACTGCTCAAAATTCTCCCACAATGGAAGAGAACTCTTTTGGTGGTGGCCGATATTTTAGGAAAAATCAGCGAAATAGTACTAGCCAGTGGTGGGCCCACTTTAGGACGAGGTGCACTCAAAATTTAAAAAAAATGCTTGGAAATGGTGTTATATATATATATACAGAAAAATATAAGTGCTTTGCAAACGTAAAATATAAGTATTCTTAAGGAATTTTGGGGTCAATTTTTGGGTCTATCATTGGCCATAGCCCATGGATGAATTCTTAGAAAGAATTTGCACCATGAACAGTTAAAAGGATTAAATTACCTCACCTTGAAAAAAATTCCTAGATCCATCACTCTTCCTTGGTGGGGTTTGACATGAGAGAACCTTCCATGGAACCATACACGTCCGATTTTGAAATTGGATTTATTGTTTGGATCATATCTGAGCCAGACTGGAAACTGACTCGAACATAATGAAAACCAATCGATCCGTAATCAAACCGAGAAGTCCCTAGTTCAGCTTGCTTCCTCCTCCCGTGGAACTAGAACCAGGATGGAAACGAAACCAGTGGTTTTAATTGATCGTTTGCTCTCTCTTTTATTATTTTTTTCAGTTGATCTTCAAAGGGTTCAGAGCGGATGTGGTTTAGTTTCGTTTCAAGGTTACCGGTGAGTTAGAACTGGACGTGTCTACATGAAAGGTGACGAGTTCAATACCCAGGGGTGTGCATCTGGTAGGAGAAACATTTACCTGCCATGACAAAAGAAGTCACTCCATTGTGAAACTGAAAGTGTTTGAATACACAATATTTCTCTTCTGATTATAGAAAATCACCAAACATGAACGAGCTTACTGCAAGTTGATCAGGATCATATGAATGGGGTATGAAAATGTCTAATTCGAAAGACCTCGTCGAGTAAAGAGATGATCAGCTTGTGGTTCTATTAAGTTTGGCTCATTCCCTGGCTCGTTAAGAGTCAAGGTTGTATAACCTTGCTTTGTACTGTGCACTGAGTCTTGTATTTGATTCCGACGAAAACTTGAGTATATATATATATATATATATATATATATATATATATATATAGAGAGAGAGAGAGAGAGAGAGAGAGAGAGAATCCTAAGAGATGTTCACTTATTACTTTTGAGTGGCACAAATATAATAAAAATATTTTTTAAGAGATATTTAAAATTTTTGAAATTATACTTATAATGAATGGATTAGAGTGAACAAATGTAAGTGTGGAAAACTAGAATCGTTAGACACTCTCCCATGCCATACTCTACTAAAAGATGATCGCAAAGAGATTGATTGATACTATTTAATACATTAAGTGCATGTGAAATAGATATGATAACAATGTCTATCATCACACACTATCTAGCCGGTCTCTATTCTTCTCTTTCAACATAAAGTGAGAGGACAAGTGCAAGTGTGGCATGAGAGGGTAGGTGTCAGCATCAGTAGGATCAGGTTTTCCTTTTATATATTATTTTAAAATATTCCAGGCCAAATTCCCTTTCGAAATTCTCCTTTCTGTCAATGCTTTAAAGGTGGATCTAGATTTTAATTCTATCAAGGGTCAGGACCTTAGCCCTGCACTATAACACATCATCTAAGACTATTCTGCCCAAGGACCCCAACGTTTCTCTTTGCCTACATTGGACCTTGTTCTTCTTATTTTCGTTATTTTCCTTTTCTTTGTCTTATATTTTACTTCTTATTTTATATTCTTGTACTGTTTTCCGTTGGCTCTTTTTATTGATAAGGTGGAATTCCAAGAACTTGGTCGCTGAGGCCCGCCTCTTTGGAAGACCATTGAGCTCCGGACCTGTCTTTCATGTTGAAAATCGACTCAAAACAGCCAGCATAATAAACTAAATAGTCTATTAGTCATAGTAATCCAAGTCATCATAAAATAATTAAAAAATCTATTAGACTTATACATATATATATATATATATATATATATATATATATATATATATATATATATATATATATATATATGCACACAAGCACATGCATATATCTGCATAAATGTATATTTTATACATAAAATTTGTTTATTAACACTTTGGAAATACAGAACCCCGACCATGTGCCCGGTGGGAACAATTTGGAGATCATTTTGTGTCCTTGTTAGTGGTGTTAATGGTTCTGTTTGATTTGGTTTAAGCCTCAACCTTGAACCAAACCACTAGTCTCGGTTCTCAACTTTTAAAGAATCGAAGCATGCTATGGTTAGAACTCAACCAAACCAAACCGCCGGATCCAGTTCTAAACCATGCTTCCACTTATTTAGGGGTTTTGCTAAATATAATGTATTATACCATCACATTATTTGAATATGTGCTTCCCTTTTATATGTTTATGAGGTTATAAACCTCATATATATACATAAACTTATAAATTTATCAAGATTTATGTCCATTTAACTATATAAATTATACATATTGATATTTTATATGTATATAAGGTTATAAAACTCATATATATGAGCTTACGAAGATTTACATCTACATGTAAATAAATTATATATATATATATATATATAGGTTCAGTTTGGTTCTGCTGCAATACTGGAACCATGAACCGAAACGCCAGTTTTCCCCCTACTAGAACTGAACTAAAACAAACAGCCAAACATCTAGCATCGAATCAAACCACCGATGGGTTTGGTTCAGTTCTGCCGATTCCACGAAGATCCCTAATTCTTGTGAAGTGGACCTCGGGTCTATTCATGCATGCATGCATGAGACAGGACTTAGGAGTATGACTTTGAATATTAAAGGCTTACGGCACAGTACTTTCCCCATTTTTCTTATTTGTACGGCTGGACAATTTGGGGATGCGTCAGGATCGAGCCCACCGGCCACCGGCAACTTGACTGGACTCGTGCTTAGGACCCTGCATGTGTGTGTGGCGCGCATGCATGTGCAGTGTGTGTGTGCCTTCAAACCCATGAGTGACTTCTTTTCGGCCTTTGTGATCCTCGGTCTTAAATAAAAATTTGCACCAGAGGATAGGACAGGTAAGATCTTGGATCATGGAGCAGGAGCAATTGCTCATGAAGGGTGATCAAGTCAAGATCTTGTTTATTTTCGCCATGTTCTTGTTCGAACCGAACCAGACGTGGATGATGAGACAAGTTGGATGAACTGAGCTCAAGCTTCTTGTTGAAGTTATAAATGCAATTTAATTTATTCATCACGAGTTGTTTGAGAAAAAAAGTTTGATTCTTTATTAAGAATTCATTTAAGATTTTATTTTCCATAGAAATTTTCGCAAAGTTGGAAAATTTGATCAATTAGTTACATTAATGGCCACTTCAACTCATTGGATTATCATGGTTGTCTAGCATTAGCACACAAAAGTTGTAAATACTCGATCAAATGTACTAATACATGCCAACCCGAATTGGCATGTTCCATGTTCATCAAATGTAGATTAACTAACCAGCTTGTGTTTGATTCATTTAGATAATGAACCCAAATATGAACAAGCGTGTTACAAGTTGAACCGAGCTGAAACATGAGCCCCTCGGTTCATCGATAGACCTAATTGGGAACCTCCATATACCGTCATAAGTCTTATGTCAATCTAATTTGCTCTATTTTTCATTGAATTAACAGTTTAACAATTCACTAATATACTGTTAACAATGCTTGAGTGTCTAAATGACGGTTTTATGTGAAATGCATCAAAAATAAATTTGAACAACTCTTTGTTTTCCCTTGTCTTGGCCTTATGAAGTTTCTTTCTTTCCAAGTATGTATCGTACCCACACCGAGCCCGCCTAGGAAACGGTGAGTCTGGAATTCGAAGCCAACCGTGAACATGCATGATCATACTCTGGACTTGTTCTCTTGGGAGAAGGAATTCATAGTGAACCTAAAACTATGCCTCACATGTAGGCCTGGTAAGGATCCAAATTGCGATCAACTCAAAAGTTAATTAATTTATGTTCTGCTTTTAAGTTCTTTTGAGTTTGAGTTAAATATGAACTCAAAATTTTGTTTGATAAGTGAAAAAAACAAATTTACATGTATATCTTTAAACAAAAGAAATTTCTTGTAAATTGATAGATTTCATCATTTAGTTACATAATTAGTTGAGTGACATAATCTTCCAGTGTATAACTCGACCAGCTTACTGGGGTAATGCTGAAAGCATATATGTTCTTGTTCAGCTCATGTGGCATTGAGTTAGCTTGTGTTCAGTTCATTTAGATCACGAGAACATGAATGGACTCATAAGAATATGAAGTGAAGAGAACCATGAGCAGCTTGATTCGTTTACCAGACCTAAATTATCTGTTTAAGGAAGTCATTAATAAAAGGCATGCCAGAAAGCCTTCTCTAGAAAACAAGTTGGTAGTATAAAAACATTATTTATTTATTTTCTGGTTTTAATGTGCTATCATTACAAAATTTAATTACGAAAAAAGACCTTTTTTTAAAATATGTTCTCCCCAAGTAAGTTCACGTGATTCTTACAGCAAATATTTAATTATTTTTGCATAAAAAGCAATAACTCACCAAGCTAGGGGTCGACTCATAAATCGAAGGTCATGAGTACGCTGCCTGGGATGTGCATCTGGCTTCGTCCTCACACTATACCAAACAAATCTTCTTCGGAAAGTTTGTTCCACTTCTATCACATAAGTTTGACATAGAAGAGTTATGGTAGAGGTGGCTACATGTCCAAGGTGTGAGAATATCTATCTATCTATATGTAAATATATATATATATATATATATATATATATTATGTATTTATTTATGCATGTATATATTAAACGTTCTAAAAATAGGTAAAAGAAATCTTCTAAGATGTTGAAAGGAAATGATAACAAATGATCTTATTTTTTGAAGCTAAATGGCGATGTTACACAAGATAGAGGATAATGATGCATATGAATCCATTCAGCCAAACCCATTTTGCATGAGTCATTGTTTTGTTATCAGGTGAATCATGTGCAAGATGAATTAACTTTTGTGCACAACACCAATTTAAAATTTCTACAGAGCTCCCACAAAGAGTGTTAGTTCATCTGGAGGGGCTCTTGAATTCCCCTGTTGCTGGTGGTGAGTTCGATTCCTGGGACGCGCATGGGTGTGTGCGTGTGTTAGGCTTCACCTCCCATTGTAACCAAAATAGAAACTTCTGGTGAGACCGGCGAAGCTATCCTGGCCTAGTGCTGAGAAAATGAATCCAAGTTTGTTAGAGCTCGATCGGGAGCATAACCTAGATAAGAACTTGAAATCAACATATCGCAATTATAAGAAAAAGAATATATTTTAGCACCTTTACATGGTGGTGAAGCCCGTCCGGTTTCATGGAGGGCGATTCACAGATGATGGTACTGCATTCTGCACGTAAAGTCTTAAGGTCTTAGGGGGTGTTTGATTACGAGAACCAGGACTACTATGGTCCGGTTGGTGCACCTCCGGCGAACCAACTCATGAGCACGATGAAATGGGATGAATTCCAAAGGTGGTGGTCTACACAAGGGGTCCGAAATTTTTAAAAGAAATATTTGAGCAAGTTCATTCAATTAAACTTGGTCTTTTCTGAAAAGTTTGGACTGCTTCTGTAAATTTTCCTTTTCAGTTTTGTGGAGATTTCGAGTAAGCCGGTTGCCTCAACTTGCCATGGATAGGTCCTCCATTGACAGGGCACATGCTCCTCTTTTATTCTTTTCAATGGAAGGGCGTGGGGACGGCCAGAGATTCAAGAGAAAAAGAAACACAGAAAAGCAAAGGCAAAAGCATTTCATAATAAAACACAGGACGTGTAGTAAAAAGCAAGATCATATCATGGTACGATCTTATTTTTTACCTAATTAAAAGGCTCGTCAATGGGTTGTTGGAGCATCATAGTTCTGACCTCATAATCAAACACCCCTTAAGTAGAAGGTGGTGGCGATGGCGGAATTGTTAGAACGTGACAATGCACTTAAGACTTTAAGGTTTGAATAGTTATTCCATGAGTTATGTATTATAATATCGAATGATTTACATATTTTGATAGGAAGACTTTTTAGGGTAGTGTGAATATACAGTGACATTTCGGGTGCATTCAAACAACCTTCGCTCCTTGGTGAAACCACGCACGATTGTCCACATTTACATGCAGCAAATAATGACGAATGGATGGCCCGTGCAGCTATCTGGGTGGTGCTCTCCAAAAAGAAACCCCACTAAAACTGCGATTTGTCACTTTCTATTAAGAATTCAGGCTCAAAAGCAGAAGCAAAATTCACTAGAGCGATCGTGCTTTTCCAACACACAATTCGCCCTTCAAAGAGGAGAGAGATTGGGCTTTCTTTCCATCTCAAGATTTCAATTTTCGAAGGACAATGCATGAGTCGACAAACTGGAGCTGTACTTATGATTTCATAGTTCCAGGTCTCGTAATCAAGCACGCCCTGAAAGTTAGAGATGGTAATTGTTGGTGCTAAAGAGAGTTCTTTGAACGTTACACCACCTTTGAAAGATGTGTACCATGAACTTTCTACGCCGGCCACCAGACTTGGCATTCGATTCAAATGGCCTTCCGGCTCTGTATTTGTTAAGACAAGGATTCAATATGCATATTGCTTGTAGAGTCTTTCAAGAATGATATGCATCATAAAAGGACCAATTTTCTCATGGTAAAACTTTTCAAAATGAAAAATATATCGTTATGCCCAAGAGATTGCAGAACAAACCGGGTAGGCTGGGTCTGTTTTATGACGTGAGGCTAGGAGTTATAAGCTCGAGTTTGCATCTGATCGGCTCTCTCTTAATTCCAACGTTCTTAAGCAAAAGGAGTCTCTCTCCTCAATAACAATGAAATGAAAAGGAACCCGTGTTTTCTGTGATATCTTGCGTGGTTTGCATCAACCTCCCGTCCAATCATGCATTCACTAATTTGACATTATCCACTTATTAGTTTTCTTTTTCTTTCTCTCTCTCTTTATATATATATATATATATATATATATATATATATATATATATATATATATATATAATGGTGATGACGTTTACTTTGTATTGGTGAAGAAAGAGGAAGCCTTAAATAGGGGACAAACGGACAACAGCTAAAGAAAGTTGACATGCTTTCCACGCACGATGACAAGTAAGCTTTTCTTAAAGATAAGCTTCTCCTCTTTTACATCAATCAGAAGAGGAAAAGGAGACACTGTGTTCCCCTGTATCGAATAACTGTTTATTGGTGGAACACATCTTTTGTTTACGAAAGGAACCGTCGCCTATAAGAAATGATTGAAATAGTCGCACAATTTCAGTGGTATCATACTAAATTGCTCTTTGACATTGAAGATCTTAGACTCGCAGTTTAGGCGACGTATATCGTAATTCGGCCAAAAAATCAATTGATGCTACACTGCGATATGTCAGCGATTCATCTTATATATTTTGCTGAAAGTCATGTTAACCAATGCCGAATGTTGGAGTTCAAGGTAAGAAGCCCATTTAGCTAATAATGGATGGTCACATGTTACATACATTGATTGTGGTTCCAAGTAAGAAGTTGGGGAATTTTGAAACTAAACCAGGTTAAAAATAAGAGCATATTTGAAGGTCAGTCGTTAATTATTTTAAAAATTTTAAGTAAAAAAATAATCAGACTAGATATGGCCACTTGTACTTGCAGCCTGATCAAAGGGTTCTTGCGAACTTGAACCACCTGCGAAACCTGTTAGATCCGCAACTTGGGAACCCATGGTTCAGTTCCTGGGCGAACTTGAACCGTCGAACGGGAACCAGTGGTTGAAAACTGCCTTTCCAAGCAGTTTCGAAGTTCTTTAACTTTTCAGAAAAACTGCAATCAAGCTGAGACAGGAAACAGAATTGGGTGGGCTTCGGTTTCGAACCCGATTCTGATTCCACTTTCATCGATTATGGATTCATCCGGTTCCTGACCCGATTCGATTCTGATCGGAAGTATTTGTCGCACTCGAAAGATCTACATCCGTATCCCATGTAGCTTAGCTCCATCAGAATGTCAGCTGGAGGGGATGAGATTGCCGTCGTCGCCGGCTTACATTGGCCGGAAAAGGTCACAATTGCTTCTTGTATATTGGACGGATGTAGAGTTTGACTTTGATTGATTGAGGGAGCGGTTTCCATTCCGTTTTTGGTCGTTCGTTTTAGTTGTGGGGACTGACGAGGATAGCACCGTACGTACGGTCAGAGTGTCGTAAAGGGTAGTTTCGGTATTATAGAGGCACTTCGGTCGTTGGGGTGCTTTTGAGGTGGAGGGGGTTTTCCGTAAAATGGTAAAAGTGAGTATTGTTCGAGAAACTTCTTATACCTATTCGCAGCTACACGTAATTTTTGTTCTCATGTACCAGTAATGGGAATAACTGTGAATCTTGCAGCCCTTTGTTGTATTATAAGATTTATAATGCATCGGACAAGCGAGAGAAATTTCTGAAAACCGCATACGAAATGTTGTATTGTCGAAAAGCTTCTGCGGTATAGGAAGGGCTAGGCAGCGTATAATTGCATGAATTTCAATAGAAAATACTTTTGTCGATTTGGTTTACGTATAAAGGAGCAATTATTGCCCCCTCTTTCTTCCTCAAGGATTAATTTGATATATATATATATATATATATATATATATATATATATATATATATATATATATAGAACATGGTATACATACCTATTCATACTTAAATCCAGTTAAACATATTCATTGTTTGATCGACATGATCAACGATAGAGATTTAAAAAAAAAATATTAATGTATTTTTTGTATTTTACTTAATGAACATATAAATTTAGATAATATATCCATAGTGCATTAAATATTTTAAATTGAAAAACCGACTATTAATTGGTTAGTAGAAATGTTTAAGTGAATTTAAGCACAAATTCTTGTGCGCATGGACTATATTTACATACATATATATGTGAGTGACTTCTTTCCTCCTTCCGCGAATCTCTACACTTTTGTGGTCCGTAAATCTCTTGGTCATCTTCCTTGTCTCTGAATTCTCAAGTCATCAGCTTGACCCTCATCTATGTTTCATCAGTTTCGAGTAGTGAAGAAGATGAAAGAAAGGGAGAGCATCGAGGTGCGCCAGTACCTAAGAGAGAATTAAAGTGAGAGATGGAGATTATTAACAAGGTAAAACTTCACAAAAGTATCATTTATACATTAAATTAATTTTAATGTAAAGTTAATAATATTTTATTTATTATATAATAAATATCAAACAAATATTATGACATAATAATTGATGTGACAGGTGACATAATCATGTCGAACTAAGGGTAACGACGTTAGAAATTGTCTCAAACATCATAATGACAAAAACATAGGTTAGTGCAGTCACGATTAACTTGCGCTGGGAGCATTAGCTCAATTGGCAGGGTGCTTGTCACCCTTGCTGCTGGTGGGGAGTTCGACGTCCAATAAATAGGGCGTATGTGTGCACTTGTTAGGCTATGTAGGCTCTCTTTTCTAAACAAAAGAAGAAGAAGAAGCTGGTGGTTTGATGGTGAAGGAGCATCGAACTATAATGCTCATAGATAGCAGAATTCCTTGTCGAGCAAGTTCCAACTAGCACTAAAAGGTTTAACGAGTTGATCACTGTCTCCAGGAGCGATGAATGAAGGCGATAAATGTGCACGTACAAACCAACAAATTTCAGAGGTTCTTAGTTGTAAATTCAATATCCATATGCAAGCTAATGATATAAATGAATGAATTACATGATATTAAGTCTGCCCCAAATTCATAGATCCATTAGTCGCACCCGCATATGATCTTCATCCTCAAGAATGGAGCACGTACAAACCAACAAATTTCATGGTTCTTAGTTGTAAATTCAATATCCATATGCAAGCTAATGATATAAATGAACGAATTACATGATATTAAGTCTGCCTCAAATTCATAGATCCATTAGTCGCACCCAACTCCACCCATGTAAGGGATCACCCTTGCATTGCAGGTCTCAAGCCCGGATAAAGGAGGAGGGTTGTATTAGGCTTCCGATAGCCAGCGTAAAACTTCATCGGATAACATGATTACAAAAATTATGAGTATTGCTTTGGGGAATCCCCGCCTAGCGACGTGCCGCAGATCCTGAATGCAGTAATAAGTAAGCAAGGGTCACTACATTTTTACCCGAATGTAGTGAATCAATTGCAGAGAGGGTTCCCAAATCATGGATGGGTGTAGGTAAAGAAGTTAGTCCCGCTACATTATCGCCCGAATGTAGTGAATAATTTTCAGAGAGAGTCTCCACATTTTGAATATGGACGGATGCGAGGGGTAAGGAAGCTAGTCCAAGAAAATAAGATTCGTATAGGTTCTTGGAATATCAGAACATTATCTGGTAAGCTAATGGAGGTGGTAGATACTATGATTCGAAGAAAGATTCATATTCTATGTTTAAAAGAGATAAAATGGGTTGGAGAAAAAGTAAAGGAGATACAGGATACATGTTTTAAATTATGGTACTCAGGCAAAGAAAAAGCTTGAAACGAAGTTGGTATTATCATAAATAAAGATTTAAAGGATAGTGTAGTAGACATACAATGATATGGTGACCGAATCATGACATTGAAATTAGTGTTAGGAGCAGAGATTTTGAATATAGTTTGTACTCACGCATCCCAAGTAGGACTAGAAGATATTATAAAGACAACTTTTTGGGAAGAGTTAGATGAGGTGATTCAAAAGATTCCACAAAGGGAGATGATTTGTTTAGGAGGAGACTTAAATGGACATGTCGGTAAAGAGGCATTAGGATATCAAGGGATTCATGAAAACTTTGGTTTTGGAGATATAAATGAGGAAGGTAGGGAGATTTTAAATTTTTCTATGGCATTTGATCTCTTTATAGTCAATACAATCTTAAAAAAATGAGATGAACATTTAATTACTTATAAGAGTGGCTTATCACAAACACAAATTGATTACTTTATTTGTAGAAAGAAAGATAGAGCGTGTTATAAAAATTGTAAGGTAATTTCAAGAGAAAGCTTAACCACTCAACATCAACTTTTAGTTATGGATTTACAAATAAAAAAATGGACAAAGAAGAAAAGAGTGCATCGAGCTAATCGGACTAAATGGTAGAATCTCAAAAGCGAGAAAGAAGATATATTTAAATAGAAAGTCCTTTAAGAAGATGTTTGGAATTATGTTGGTACACCCTGTGATATGTAGAACAATATGGCTATACATATTAGGAAAGTAATGAAAGATGTATTAGGTGTATCTAAGAGAGGTGTATCGGCACAAAAAGAAGCTTGGTGGTGGAGTGAAGTAGTACAAAATAAAATCAAGGCAAACCTAGCATGTTACAAATTATATTATGCTAAAAAAACTAGTGAAACTTTAGAGGCTTATAAGAAAGCAAAGAAAGAAGCGAAAAAAGCAAAAAAAACTGTCAGTGAAGCAAAAACTAAAATTTGGGAGAAGTTATATAAAAAACTCAACTCAAAAGAGAGTGAAAGAGATATTTTTAGGATAGCTAGGACTAGAGATAAGAAAACTAAAGATCTAAATTATGTTAGATCCATCAAGGACGAGGATGAAAAAATTCTAGTGGCAAATGATGATATAAGAAATAGATGGAAAACTATTTTTATAAGCTTTTTAATGAAAATAAAGATGTTAGTATTAGATTAGCAGAGTTAGCCAAATCAGAAAAGTATATAAACCACAATTTCAATCTACGTATTCAAAAGAATGAAGTCAAAGAGACTCTTAAACATATGAAGAGTGGTAAATCGGTAAGACTACATAATATTCCTATAGAGGTTTGGAAAATACTAGGAGAAATAGAAATCACTTCGCTTATAAGACTATTTAATGAAATATAGAAATACCAAAAGATGCCCGAGGAATGGAGAGCAAGTACACTTATACCCATATATAAGAACAAGGGAGACATACAAAATTGTGAGAATTATCAAGGTATCAAGTTAATGAGCCATACTATGAAATTGTGAGAAAGAATTATCGAACGTAGGTTAAGAGAAGTATCAAGTACAACAGAGAACCAACTTGGATTCATGCCAGGCAGATCTACTGTTGAAGCGATTCACCTTTTAGACGTCTTATGTAACATTTTAGAGCAAAAAAGAAAGACCTTCACATGATATTTATTGATCTAGAAAAAACTTATGATAGGGTACCGAGGGAGGTTCTTTGGAGAACTTTGGAAAGAAGAGGTATCCCATTGACATACATTAGCCTTATAAGAGACATGTATGATGGCGCAAAAACATGTGTGAGCACTCATGAAGGAATGACAAACTTCTTTGAAGTTAATATTGGGTTACATCAAGGATCAACTTTAAGTCCATACTTATTTATAATGGTGATTGATGAGTTAACAAAACATATTCAAGATGAAGTACCTTGGTGTATGTTATTTGCATATGACATTGTATTAGTGGAGGAGTCTAAGGAAAAAGTTAATAGAAAACTAGAACTATGGAGAGAAACATTAGAAAGCAAAGGCCTCCAACTTAGTAGAATAAAGACAGAATATATGGAATGTAAGTTTGATCATTTGGTTACTTCAGAGGATATAGAAATTAAAATTGCCACACATTGCATCCCCCAAAAGGAAAGTTTTAAATACCTAGGGTCAATTTTTCAAAGTGATGGAAGAATTGATGGAGATGTTACGCATGATCAAGGTTTTTACCAGATTTTGGTGTGTATATTAGTGTCTGTTCTATGGGTGCACATATGCATACACACATGTTCACTAAATATTAGTTTTTCCTCATTTTTATTTGAAAACTGGGGTCAGGCTACTTAACACGAATTGAATACAAGCAGATACCTCATTAATCCCTCAGTTATTGAATTCTTGATGAGGACAAGTACCAATATATGTCATATGAGTCTATATGATACTCTGAGACATCAAACTGCATTTGGTATAAATCTGCACTGCTTCTAATGACCTCGACAGAACACTATCATTATATTACTTGACACAGTGATGGATCTACATTGACCCCTGGTGGAGCACCCATCAACCTGAAATTTAAAACATAAAAAGGAAAGATATAACCTGCAGTTAGATTTGAACACGTATAGTTTGCTTCAACCTGTAACAGTTTCATTGTGTTTTCTCCCCATTTTAGAAGAATTTCTAGGTCCGCCATTGGCTTGACATAAGAGAGGATCCTCTCGCCAGCTGATCTGGTGAAACCCGTAACTGAATGAAGTATGTTTTATTCCCTAAACAGAGTGGTGTCAAACAGTCGTTTTCCAGTTTGGCATCCGACCTTCTCAGAGGAAACAGCAAGAGAAAGGAGGCATTAAGATAAGCGAAGTCATAATAGACGGAAAGTAGGATGGTGAAAATTTCAACTAATCGAAGATGAAGAGAATTCTTGAATTTGGTGGCAAGTTGATGAGCAGAGTTAGCATGCCTGCAATTTCTTTAATGAAGTCGCACACAGTGATATATTCTATGTGAAATAACTCTTCAATTTAGTGACAAGTTGATGGGCAGAGTTAGCATGCCTGCAATTTCTTTAATGGAGGAGCACAGAGTGATCATATTCTGTATGAAATAACGACAGAGAGTCTGATAGCTATCCTCAAAAGATGCCAACCGAAATCACAGAATTTTTGAAAATGGTCAAAGAAAAAAAATTGAAATAATAAGTTGGCCAGACGTCCTCTAGGGCCTCTATGTAATGAAACTTGAAGACTTCTATTTAAAATGACGAAATCATTAAATTGCTGAAAATGATCAAAGAAAAAAAGATAATTAAATAATAAGTTAGCCACAAATTTATTTGGTCCTTGGTTCCACAGGAATTAGGCTTCTATTTTTGGTGCTTGCAGTTTAAAGTTCCGTTGCACGTTACAAAGATCGACTTCCAAGTTCAAGGTCATCTCTCTTCAGCCTCTTCATATCGAAGAACTCTGCAGGATGTATATAAACGGTTCATAACAAAGAACTTAATTAGTGAGAAACAATAAGAATTGAAGATTCGCAGGCTTATGGTTTTCCTTTTTTTTTTTTTACAACAGGTGACTGAAGCCTAACCCACTTTAATTTTACCATTATCCAAATCCATATCACATAACTTAATGGAGTCAATTATATATATATATATATATATATATATATATATACACATACACATATGTATATGTATGTGTATACATACATGTACATATGTATATATATACACAATATATATAGAGAGGTCCATGCTCAAATCCATTCATGTTGTCAAACATCTCAATCAACATCATCTATGGTAGAGATTTGAATCAAAAAAATGTATTGATGTACTTTTGGTACTTCACATTTAATGTGCAACAACGCATTTTGCTTTTAAATTCAAATCATTATCATTTATTGCACCCATCTAGTGATGCATATCCATGGATCTAAGTATAGATGAATGTGAGCACGGACCTATATATATATAACATGAACTCACAAAAATGAAGAACAACAAAAATTCATTGTCTCCACCGTATGATTGAGATATAAACTAAAAGAACAATTGACTTTTGTATTTTGCATTTAATATGTTTTATATTTTATCACCTCAATCGTTCCTCTTAAAGAACAAAAGGTTGTGATGGGTTCTTGATAGTTCTCGCTCCCTCTCTCTCTCTCTCTCTACATATATAGCACCACCTTATCGAATAAAATTCAACAATTATTTGAAGTAGCACAATTATATTAAAGGACAAATTGATTCAATTTTGCATAAGTACACTCAAGATGTTAGCAATCCAATCTTTTATTGATAGTGGAACAAGTACCATTGTGTGGCTTTACTGTAGAGAAGACACACAATGCAATTCCAAATACAAAGCGAAAATATTGATGATCACCACCATTTGCTTAAGCTCCTTTACCAACCCATGGCCGATCGAGAACTTATTATCCCCCAAGCACCACATATTACCACGGAACGCATCCATGGAGCACTTATTCTTCCCGAAGCACAACATAATTCTGGGAGAGGAAGCATGACAAGACACTCAACAATAAAACAAAACAAGGACGCATGACAACATACATAAATCCTTCCGACTTGAAGGCAGCATCATTACTCATGGGTCATGGCTGTGGTGGTGGGGGTGGTGATGTGGGTGGTGGTGGTCATGGTGGCCATGGTGATGACCATGGTGATGCTTGCCGTGGTGGTGGTGGGGGTGGTGCTTGTGGGGGTGATGCCCATCGATCAAAATGCGCTGCTCAGCTTGTACAGAGTACATGCACAAGGAGATCGCGAGGAAGAGAACAAACGCAAGCTTAACAGTCCTCATCTTTCTTTTGTTGGTAGATAGACAAACACAAGAGGAAACGAGAAACGATTGATGAATCCGAGTTGAAGAGATCGCCTATATATAGTGGGCAATAAATTCATGACATGCATGCCAGTAATATTGATCTGACTTCCCAACATGAGAAATACATGCAGTCACGATATGCTTAGTGGCTATCAACTTCTGCAGGGAACACACAATCATGGGATCACACTAACCAAATTTATGAGCGACCAAGTTAAGAAAATGTCTGCCACGTTGAAGGATACAATAAATAGATTCTTTCTTTCTCGCCATTGTACAAGTCAAAGATAAGCGCACACTTTTTTTTACTATGTTCACATGCTCATTTTTTCGTAAATTTATAAAGTTTTTCCTAAAATCTGAATATATGAATCCCTCTCCCTCTCTTTGCGAGTTCTCCCTTACCGTCAACCGTTGTATAGTATTTTATGGGTGACCCACGACTTAAAAGCCGATCTAATACATCATGATATTGAACCATCAATCATCTCATATGATTCAAATTCTATGAAAAAAAAGAGAAAAAAGGAAGGTGAAGAAGAAAAAAAAAGAGAAAGAGAGAAGGTAGCCGATTCAAAAATGATTTAAATGATTCGGTGATATATTTCTTTGATTTGGTGTATTTTTTGTCGTCTATTTGATGTATTTATTTTATTTTCGGAATCAAAACAAAAAACTAGATCAAGTTTCTAACTCGAAATGTAATACATGTGCATCTCTCCAACGAGGGAGATATGCTTCAACTGCATTTCTCATGTTAGGGAGGTGATTGAGGTGCATCTCCCTCGTTGGAGAGACATAACTACACCGCATTTTCAATCGGGAAGTTTATGCTATTTTTTATTTTTTAATATGTTTTTTATTCTTCTTTTTTATTCTGATTATTGTGGTTCTACTTTTTATTGATTTTATTTTTCTTGGATCTCTTTTTTTCTTTAATATGTTTTTAATATTCGTAAGAATATGGGTTGTTCAGGTGCAGCGAAGAAGACAACAATACCAGTCACTCGTGTAAAGAGATATGACGAGAGAGATTCTTATTCGAATTGGGCGAGAGAGGAGGGAGAAAGTGACGAAAGGTAATTTTGATATTTTTTGGAAAAAAGGAACGTGCACATAGATATATAGAGTCACCCACGTGAATGTGGGTTCATGAGGATCAAATAGGTTATATATATAAGGAATCTTAGCTGCACAATTATCTTACACAAACGTCTTCCGTGTTCTCGATTTTTAAAATCTAGAGTGGAGATCTAAATTAAAAGTATGTGTATTAAATGCAAAGTAATTCAAATCCCACAATTAATATCAAAGATGGGAGTGTGGAGATGTTTGTATAAGATTATGTACCAACAAACATTAACAGTTAAGACACATGACGTCTTAGTTATATAATATCAACTAATCCATAATCTTACACAAACATCTTTACTATTTGATCTTTAAAATCAACTGGAGAGATTTGAATTAAAAATGTTATTGTATTTTATACTTTACATTTAATTTATCGTGTGTATTAAATGTAAAGTAATTCAAATCTCTATAATTGATCCTAAAAATCAAACAATGAAAATATTTATACAAGATTATGCACCAATGCTATGTAACTAAGACTTATATATATATTGTGTATGAGAGAGAGAAAGCATCATAGACCTCGAGTATACTATGGGCATACTGGCTTGATTGACAAACTGGGGTTAGGCAAACCCTCCTCGGACATGCACACACCCAGTATATATCGTACTTGTGAATATCTGCTCGAATGGCCGCATGAATCAACCCCTTAACCAAGTTAGCGTGTTCTCTTGTCAAGTGGCAGAGATCTGCAACCAATTGGTTGGGTGCAGAAGTTTTCCAAACACCAAACTAATTTTCCAAATTACCCAAAAATAGTTAATTTTCAGAAAATTTTCAACAAGACCACACTGTTTATAAGGGTTGCTAACAATGATCAAAATTACCTATTATCTTGTTGGTTCACCACGATCAAAATTGCCCTCTTGGACCTAAAACCAAACCTGTGATTAGAAAACATACAAGATTAGTTTATGCTTTAGGGGAGGATCAAAAGGAAATGTAACTAGAAAAATGAAAGTTAAATATGATGAGAAGAATACGTTCAGAGAGATCGAATGATGCACAGTACCCTCAGTTTCTCCAGTGCTGGCAAAACAGAAAATTCATTGGATTGGCTAAGCTCTACATTTAATCTATATCAAGATCCTGATGCAAAGAGTTGATGTTTAAGCTCAGAAACTTCTGCCATTGGAGACGTGGTGGGCGAAGATGCCAACACATTGAAGCATCATCTTTCTTCTGTTTCACCAGTGAAGTGAAATAGCTTGCTCGATCGCCAAAAGCTCCCCATGTTAAACCTGTTCATGAGGGTGCAGGGCTGCACACTGAGCTTCTTGGAAGAAAATTGCAGGGGGAGACCCATAATTCAGTTCATAATTATACCCACAATTCAGTTAATAAGAGTGAGTGTAATACAGCATGTCATGCAATTAGGGCTGTCATAAACCTCATCAAAGAGTTTATCTTTCCAAATTTGAAAATCTCCACGGATGAATTGACCTAGAACCGAACCGACTAGTTTTCCTTCTTAACAGCTAAGGTTTCTCTATGAGATTCTACCAACTGGAAAGCTGTAATATATATGTACAACTAAAAGTCCATAACCAGGTTGGCCATGAAAGGTACTTGCTTCATCAATAAGATGACATGTCTCATAAACTCACAAATCATGCTTGACAAGGATATTCAATGTTAGCTAAAAGTATGTAATACCTGTGTCTGAGTTTGGTCCTAGGCCCGAACCAAAATCGAACCAAACATAAGAGAGCTTTCGTTCTTCATCAACCCTAAATCCTAGAGGAGCTTGAGAGCAGCCGCGATTGGTGGTAGCACAGCCAAAAACAAGTGCCATTTTTTTTTGTAAGTTGTGCTTCAATGTTTAGTTTTATATATTTTTTTTGGCAATCAAATGGTCTTCCAAGAGTGTTGAGAGTACGATCACGTAGGTCTTAAAGAGATAAATTCATGAATTACCTATTTGAGCTTTATCATGGTTGAAATCTGCTATATTTTTTATTGGAAGTCGGTTAGTATTAGGTTTTATTTTGGCTGTTATTATTCCCTGTTGTTTTTCTGGCGAACTTGTGGTTGGCCTGCAATGATAATGGTACTGAGGGGTAGGACTTGCTAAGATATTTTTAATGACTATTTATTTGCTAGATTTGATGGCATGAGTAAGTCAATATAGGCGAAAAACCAAAGGAGATTGGAGGCAACCACCAACTGAGTCATCGGCACCCAGTCAGTTTTGACCGGTTCGGGTTCAAACCTTTTGAGGTCCAGGATCCAGGATTTGGATCTGTTCCTTTAAAAAAAATTGTACTATGAGTGCCTCGCCGATCCATGTCATTTTTAGGTTGTGTTTGGGTCTTATTCAGGTTAGGCTCGTATCAATCCATGACATCATCATGATGTTAGCAGATCTTGGTTTTGGATTGGATCTAGTATGGACTCAGTTAAGTTCTTTGGGACCCAGTTATGTTTTCGTAGCTTTTTTGGGGCCTTTCAATGTCCGATTTGAGTTCAGTTTGAAGCATTAGACTCATGAACAAGTGAACTTTAACATTATAAGTAGCTTGTTTATATTTAATGACTAAATTAAAGAGTAATTAAGGGTTGAAATAAGATCTAGGGATTCTTAGTAGGGATTAGAGCATTTGGGGATTTCAAAGCCGTTCACACTCCATTTTACGCACGGCTTGAAATGTGTTTTGTTGTTAAATGAGCTATATACTTAAATAGGTGTTGAATGAGATGGCTTGGTGATATCACATGTGAATCATAAAATCTTTATATGGATTTATGCTCTATGGAGGTGAGGATATACTTTCTCCATAGGACTATACTAGGAGTTTTCTATTGCTTTGTTAATAATAAGCTTTCTATAATGTTTGTTGAGAAATGCTTTATGAACATGTATGTTTGGTAAGAGTCATGCCTGTGTGTTTTTTGTTTTGTAGGTATGTTGGTTGATGATGATAAAAATGAATATTGTTTTATTATGAAAGGCTTATGAATATTGTGACATCATATCGGTTTTGTATGTGAGATTGTTATGGGTAAGGCATTTAGGGATATTGTGTTGAGTATGAAATATTATTGTGAAAAAGAATAATAAAGAATATTTAAAATCTAATTGTGTGAAAATATTTACTATAGTGTGTTTATTTATTGCGTGGGAGCTCTAAAGATTTGGTTGAAATGTGAAACCCTTGTATGTTCCAACACCTTAGCCATATGTATCGATGGCACCATTTACTCAAGGGCCATTAGTGAAGTTCAAACGATTCGTGTAATCTTGGTTTTAACATGAGCTATAATTATTGAAACTAAATAAGATGAGTGTTGGTAAATGTGAGTATGTGTGGATGCGTGAATTAGATTGTTGAATTATAAATTTGTGGTTTTATTTACTCGTTTTGATGACTATGATATGCAATCTGGTATCTAACCCTATTCAGGGGTATATCCTCCTACCAAGCACCTGTTATTAGCATTAATCTTCTTCTTATTACTATTTTAAAAGTTAAGATTGGAGGTTGGAACCTTGGTTGAGATTTCTCATGGAATAGCTATGCAATAGAACAAAAAAGTTATAAATTTAGTGAATGTGTATGACAAAATATGTCTCACATCATTGTGGTGCCCTAAAATCTTAGTCACCTGCAGTTAGCATCTGTCAGCAGCACAATCCTCCGTCATCTCCCTCATGAAATATGGAGAAAGGAAAGAGATACATGGTCTAGACTAATAAGCAACTTTCTCCAGGATCCTCAAACCAACAACCACCACAACCTAATTCATATTGAGCCAAGCAACTTCCTGGCTAGAAATATGATTCTAATCTCAGTCTTGTGGCCTAAATGTTGGGAACTTGCAGTTTGGCTCCATCTAAAAATCAATGAAAATTTTGAGGTAAACAGTGAAGGGATTAGCATATAGGCATTTGTTGATGGAGATGGTGATCCCAACTGGAAAGCTACAACCATATACAACTAAAATTGCACAACAAGGTTGGCCATGAAAGGCATTATCATAATGCACAAGATTATGACCTCTTTCACACAATTTAGAGCCATATTTCATAAGCATATCCAAATTTAGCTGAAACTATATTTTCTAATAATAGTTTCATGAACTAAATCTTAAGACTTGCAGATTTTCTTCATCTAGAAGAGGGTATATGGTGATGCGAACAATAACTTGGTTTGATCTTTTAGTTTCTGCAGAGTGGATACGATGGTCAAGAGCTCGTTTATATGGGTTACCACCTTCGATAAGGGGGTGACTTCATTGAATCTTTCTGCAGAAGCAGCAAAAAGATGAATACTTGCCATCTATCACTGGTCGATCCTTGTGTTTTCTCCCTTCAGTGATGGAGAAAGGGAAATGATACATGGCCTAGAATAAGCAATTTCTCTGGGATCACGAAACCACAAGCCAACCCGACCTAATTCGTAATGAGCCAAGCAACTTCCTGGCAAAAACTGCGCTTCTAATCTCAGTGCTGTGGCCTAAATCTTAGGAACTTGCAGTTGGCTCCACTTAGAACTGAAGGAAAATTTTATGGCTGACATGCAGTGAAGGAATTAGCCTGTGCCTTGATTGATGGAGATGGAGATGGTTATCGAAACTGGAACTTTGGAAAATCTAGAACCCAGGTTTTCATGAAAGGTACTTTCATCATACATAAGATAATTACCTCTTTCACAAAATGCGGAACCATACTGCACAACGAGCGATAACCTGGTCAGGGTGTAGACTCGCAAATTGAAGGTCATGAATTCAATATCTGAGGCATACATGTCTTCGGCGTCCCCATGGTAACACTACAAAAAAAAAAAAGCAGAATCATATTCAATTTTGACTAAAACTATATTAATATCGATCAGTATTGTGACTTACACCGTAGAGGCACTTGCAGTTTGGATTCATGAAGAAATGGTAGACAGTGAAGAAAAACTTGCTTAGTTAGGCCGAAGCCTTCATTGATGGAGGTGGTATACTACCAAGAGCCTACTTAGTTTAGTTGCAGCATGCAGATGCAGACATGTAACCGTCCAAGAAGAAACCAAAAGCAATTGGAAAGGAGACAACTAAAAGTTTCCATGGTATATATTGCGGCTCGGACTGACTCTTTCATTTTAAGAAAATCAGCCAAACATAAGATAGAGCACCACCATGACAACTGCCTCTGTGTGTGTGTGTGTGAGAGAGAGAGAGAGAGAATTGTTATCGGATCAAGAACTTCCCTCAAATATTCGGTACTATGTACTGCCATTAATCTCCCACAAACAGAACAGAGTACTGTGATTAACAGTGGTATAATCACTGAGATGACTTTCATTTGCAACCTTCTACAATATACAATATGGTCAATTTCCATATGTTTGCATTCTCTTTTTCACAGGTCATGGGTGTCAGAGTTTCTCTGCTTTCTTTTCTTGTAATGTGTTTGATGGTGAACCCTCATAATGAGCAGTTAAAAGCTTCAAGACCGTATCGGAAGAAAGCGATAAAACAAGATCTTGCCTTTTTAGATTTGAAGTACATGACACAAGTTACAGGAAAGATGACAACGTAAGAACTCCATGTAGCTGATACCACTTTGTGCACGATAATGCTTGATTTGTCACATCAAGAAGTCACTCCACAGAGAATCCTTCTAAAATTCATACAGAACCCAACGTAACGAGTGGCATTATTTTCTTTGCCAAATTAATAAAGTAGCAATTGCTTATTGCAACTCATCTTCCAGCCACAGATTCAGTCAATGAACCGATCCAATTTGCATCAAGGATATTCCTCATCTGTATGCTTACCTATTAATAATTGCTAATATAATATGAACTGAAATTTTGGTGAGATCTAATTCTCTTGAACTTTATCAATAAAATTAAAAACAAGGAGAGTCAACTTTTAAATGTAAGACAAAATATTTGAATAAGGCAGATGCATATTTAAACTCCCCCCGCCCGAGTCGCGGATAAAATTTCACCATCAATCATGTCAAAAGTATGTGAGCTCTTTGTTGAAGCTGTATGAGAGTCCACTACATGAATTCTTCTTAATTATTTGCATTTTTTGCTATATCCGGAGTCATTAATCAGGGTGGCTCATGGGTACGGCAACTGAGGGCAACCGATAAGGCCCCTTCTTAATAGAAAATTGTTCACTGCTCATGGTTTTTATGGACCATATACACTTAGACATGCCCGGTTCTGAGTTTACTCGGCCTAGAACTGTCTTTCAGGACAGGTCCGATTTGAGCTGAAAGCTGTTCAGAATTGATAAATTCTTTTAAAAGGTTTAAAAATTATAAGATTTTTTTTTAATATCAAAACTGACAGTTTGGAACTGTTAGTTCTAGTTTTGGTTATATAAAAGATGAAATCGAAATCGAACCAGGTGGTCTCTTATTTTGAACCTGATTCTGATTTTGAGTTCATCTAGTTTATGATCTGGTTCGTTTCTAGTTTGAACCACGGGCCGGTTAAGAACCAGCCATGTCTATTAATACAACATGTGTTTTTTATTCATCATTGCATTATTCTGACTTATTTTCCACCCACTCGTTATTCTCCACGCTAGAATTTCCCATGGTTTTGTCGTAACTAAAGAGCAAGAAAAGCCAGAGATAATCAATCCCTTGGCCCCCAATTTTACATGAAACTTTATCTTGTTTTAGTATCCGATGTTTCTCTGGTTACATTTTTGCAATATTAAAATCTGTAAGAGCATTAGCTCAACAGTAGGGCATTCTAGTGTCGTTGGAGAGTTCTAACTCCGCGAGAGTGTGTGTGTGTTAGACTTCGGCCTCCTCTTGTAACAAAAAAAAAGACGATCGAGCGAGTTAGGTACATGTGTGGGTATGTATTAGGCTTTGGTCTCTTGTAACAAAAAATATATATATATATATATATATATATATATATATATATATATATATATATATATATATATATATATATAATGTAGGTTAAGACAAGTATTGAGTACAAAAGAGAATCAATTTGGATTCATGACAGACAGATCTACTGTTGAAGCGATTCACCTTTTGAGATGTCTTATGAAACATTTTAGAGCAAATTGTGAGTTAACTTCTAACATACAAACATGATAGGGCTATGTGGAAAGAAAGAATCCATGTAGCCTACCCTGTCTAGTATGGGAAAAGGCTTAGTTGTTGTTTGTTTGATTCTATAAAACAAAAAGGAAAAGATTTGGTGGTAATTAGATTATCTGGCTGGAAAAAGAACAATAGCCCACCTGGCTAGGGGGTCGCCTCACAAGTAAAAGGTCATGAGTTCATTACCCGCATGCATTGGTTCGACCTCCATTGTACCCGAAAGAGAACTTCCTGGCCTCTCTTGTTTGATATTTTTTGTATGTATTACTCTTAACAATATTGATGATATGCACCCTTACAAGAAAACCGTTCATGATATGCAGTGAGGTAAGTGATGCAAAGACTCGCGCAATGTGAGTTAAGAGATTCTGGTCGTGTTCAGGTGAACCTATTTTGAAAACTTGGTCACGATTTCGAATCTCGAGAGTACCAGAAGGCAATGCAAGGATGCTAAACTAAAGCATTTCGAATATCAAGTGAAGACCTTTTAATCAAATGAGGAAGAAGGGCATCTCGTAATTAAGAAAAGGATCAAAGATAAGGTCTTCTTGGTGATCTCCAAGATCCATCTTTTAAGAACATTTTCAAGTCAAATTTATCAGAAATCATCATAAAGGGAACAACATGATGAACAAGGTTCGGATACCCAGACTGACTGGAATTGGGTTGGGAAATACCCAACCTGATCAACTTCAGGTTCGGGTACGGAGATAAGATGGCCCGACCCATACACGACCTGTACCCAGCCTCTCTCTCTCTTTGTGTATATATATATATATATATATGTGTGTGTGTGTGTGTGTGTGTGTGTGTGTGTGTGTGTATAATATATACATATGTACCCGTTTTGCCTCATACATGCCCTATACCCATTGGCTAAAAGAGGACCCAAACCTGAACCCGCCCCGTAAAAGTTTGGTCCGGGTATACACATACCCGTTCCTAACCCAATCCATTGCCATCCCTATGAGAGGGTATGCAGTAGAACATTAAGAACCCAGGTCTTTTGGGAATATAAATTGGATATGAATTGGATCTTCCATGTTCAACCAAGTCGATATGTCAATTTGTCCATAAGGTTGCTGTTGGAAAGAATTGACAGGCCACAATGCTAGTCTCTTTCACTTGAGTCAAATATAAGGGGCTGTCCATTTCTGTGCAAAAAAATACCGTTTCTTAGTGAAACCTTTGTGGCTTTGATATGGATCTGGGTCAAGGTTTGAATAATGGTATTTTTAATGGAAACTTTCTAGTCAACTGAACCATTCAAATGGTTAGAGCGTCCTCTTAGATTTAGCCACTGTGTTTATGGCTTCTCATCAACAAGATGAACTAAGGGCCTTGCCATTGAATCAATACTGGATTCCAGCTTCTTGAATCGGTTCTACGTTGACGAGGGATTGCAAGTAAATCATTTAGCTTAAGTGAAGCAAAGCTTGACGGGCGATAACGATCGCTTTCGAGATGACATGCTCTATGAACATGGTGCATATATAGATCCATCGTTGAGGTAAAACAAAGATGCTAACTAGGGAATCACATTACATATATAAGCCATTTTTACCATTGCATTGGTATAATACTCATATTTGATTTGGCCACTTATACGAGCAAAGTCAGGTCCAATGTTTACATTGGATGCTTAATTGGCACCAAATGATTCTTCGGAACTTTATCTCATAAAAATTAGTTTTGATTAAGTTTCTTAATTTATTTAGGGTTTCGTTCAGTGGTAGACCTAAAGGTTTCTTGACACAAGTTGAGGCCTAAAGCGAAATACCAATTGGAACCTTATTGGTGTGATCTAAAAATTTGGGGCCTAAAAAATTTTGGGGCCTAAAAGTGTGGATAAATGACCTAGAATAGAACTAAATTATACGAGCGGTTTGAATTTTTTGAAAATTTAGACCGTTTCACATGAATTTAACCCACCACATGAAAATTTTTAGTAAGAACCACCGAGGCATATGAGCTGTGGAACCTGACTTGCATTGTATGTAAGGTCCCTGTTCAAGCTATTTATTAAAGAAATATTAAGTTTCTTTCATTCATCATTTTTCTACTTTTATTAATGATGTAAGAAAATGAGGTTTCCCAATGGAAAAAAAATCTTATTTGTGTCTCTGTCTTTTGCTTGGAGTCAATGGAGATCAAATGAAACCCACGCAGATCGGATGGGTTGGATGATTATGATGAAATCGACTGCGGTAAAATAATAAATACTAAAACTTATGTTATTAGCACAATAGCGGCCAGCTCGCCTGACTAGGGGATTGACTCATAAGTTGAAGCCCATGAGTTTGATAGCCTGCGTCTGCATCTGGCTTCAGCCCCTACACGTGCGTGCGCGCACACGCACACACACACACACACACACACACACACACACACATATATATATATATATATAGTGTACTAGGGTAAAAATATAAATGCAATAGAATAGTATCTTTATATAGCATTCAAATAGGACAAGAAACTCATGAATAAATTTCAAATCTCTTTCTCACACACACATATTTTAATTCGTTCAGTTATATAAACAAAAGGTAAGTGAAGAGTTATTTTAATTTTGTCATGCTATTTGTTTTCGTCACTAACCCCCCACCATCACTGACCTTTGCCACCACAACAGCCTGCTACTGGCTTTACAACCACCATCATCTGCCATTGCCTTCACCTTTACCACCATCTTCTACTAACCCCTTAAAAAATTATACCCACATGGAATAGTAAATCGAATTTATCCAAAAACTCTGTTGTTTTTAAAATAAACAATATCTTTCTGAATAAAAATACAGCAAATATGCCTTTGACTCCAATAATGTATAAAAAATTATTTTTCTTCCCCTTAGGGAACATTGGTCGATACTATGACCAAAAATAGATCACTTGTAAGCAAATTGAGTTCAATAAACCAATATGGGTCTTAAGTCATAAACTGTACAGTGCATCACTAAGACACATCAATGGGCTGATGCATGTTGTGTCACATCTGCATGGTTCGCGATCACAGACTGGCCCAAACCGGTGCCATGTGGCCACTCCTCGTGCGGGCGTGATCGTGGGCGAAATTCAAAGCCAATAAGAATTAAATTTAACTCAAGTAAAATATCTATCTTAAATAAATACTCATACCAAAGTTTGAAACAATATGTCCAAAATGGTGTGGGGCCTATCAGAATAACTTCGAATAATAAGATTTACTAAATCGTCTAATACTTATCGTACCATCTAAAATAAAAGGTGTAGTTCTAAACAACTACTATTATACTCTGTGCTAGGTTCAGGACAAACAGTAAAATAATAGGGTGAGCTTCGACACATCAAATTCATACTCATACACACATCATTAGTTATGATAATTACAGCCCATACTATATTTGCTTCAAAGCCACTGGAGTCATTTGACCCTCCCTAACGTGATCTTGGTAACCTCGTCTAAGATAGTAACCATGCTGACTCTCACGATAGAGTGTCGAAGAACACACCATATATTCGCCCCAAGCTAGAACTCCCGAGGGATCTTGAAGTCTCTAGAAACCCCACATGACACAAACAAGTATGACTCATATATTCACACATCATTACATTTTTAAAACCAATTATAATTCATTACATTCACAAATCATATCTAGATCCACAAATATCCAAATCCATAAATATCCAAATTCAAATCCATACAATATTTAAATATCTTATTTATACAACACATGCAAATCAAAACATGTTCTTTATTAACCAAAGTCATAAACAAGTTCTACTTCAAAAGCATATCAAATAACACATAATTGCGAATATCATTTCATAAACATCAATAAAATATTTATGAATCATACATATTTAAATCTATTTAAAACAAAGAAAACACTTCTAGCATGGTTCTATAAAAAATGCATAACCCCCTACATAAATGAACACTAAGATACAACCCCCAAATCACTGGGCCGCTCCTATTACCATCAAATCCTCTAATTTTAATCTCTAAATAATTATAATAAGAAAATTATGATAATCTATTTAACTACGAATCTAACACAACAAACTGTATCCAAATCGGATTTAAAACCTAACCTGAATCCATATATGTCATCTTGGATCCAAACTAACACTTAGTGCCATATTTGATCCAAACTGGGTGACACAGTAGGTAGTCTATGACAACACAAAACCTGGAATTACTGAAATGGGTCAGGTCCTTGACCCAAAACTCATTTCAAGACTCAACTCAAACCTAACCCATTTCTGACATAGGACACGACACAGAACCTATTTCTAACCTATTTTGACACAAAATTATTCCTTGACACATGACATTAGGACACGACACAAATCAATGTTGTTTGAAGGCATTTCGAATACGACACAGAAACTGGGACACGCCCAAAAGGGTTGACTCCCTTGGTTTTCTGATGACGAATGAGACCGACGGTGGTCCCCAATTGACAACCTACAACTCCTCTCCCGATCTAACCTATTATTAGCCGTCGACGATGGAGTTTTGGCCAAAAAAACTCCATGAAACAAGATGTTGCAGAAAATGAGAAAAATCCGGCAAATCAAACTGTTTCCCGACGAAATCGACACTCATTACATGCTTTAATCTGTTAAAATCCTTCGTGCTACATTACTTTGTTAACCAAGGCCCAAAACAATGATTGAATGCGAACATTTCTCCACAAAATCACATAAAACAGAAATGGTAGAAACTCACCGGACTCACGGCTTGCCGAATCCGTCTCGGTGCTGCTCATAATGGAGGCCTTTTAAAGGCCTTCTAAATCCGGTAACCTTCCAGCATTGACAGCAATGGAGCGGTCATTGCTGTCTAGCAATGCTTGCGTTGTTGTGTTGTAACGCCCAAGTCGGGTGTTAGTGATTTCCTGTCCGAGTGGGTCTAGATTAAATCAGATCCAGATCTAGATCATCCAACCCGATACATAACCAATATAGGCTAATTCGCGTCGGATCCAAGACAAGATCTAAAGCACTCCAAACCCGACTCAGATCCAGACGTCACCACGGCTGATCCCAAGTGCCAAGCGGATTGCATATGACACTAGGTAGGTGATGCTTATTTGCAAAATTCAGCATCCTAAGTGGTTAGTCTGTAAATTCTCCATAAGTTAGTAACTCAAATGTCTTACAAGATCCAATTTGAAATGCATGGTTCCATGGCGTCCACACACACACACAAACACACACAAACAGGATGGGAAAAGGAGCCAGTCCCAATCTGAAAGTTAATAGAAAGATAAAATATTTTCTTATCTCAGGTCGAGTTGACGAGCCAAACATGAACTTTTCTTGTTAACTAAAAAAAATATATATTAAAAAAGTTTCTTCTTTATTTAAGCCAAAAAAAGACCGGACTTGGTGTTCTCATCCCTCTTATTTTGGATGGGAGGCGAATTCAAGATTTTCTTTTTAGTTTTCTTTAAATGAAAAAGAAATGAGACAAATAAGCAGCCCAAGTGGAGCATGCAATCAAGATAGCAACCAAAACCTTTAAAAGGTTCAAATGGTTCGATTCGCCTTAAACAAGGTCTCGTGTTCAAGTCTTGTGAATGGAGTAAACAAGCATTAAGAGCTAGCTTTACCCCTATAGTGGGCTGATCTGGCTCGCAGCGGATTAAGTCGGGGGTGGTTCAGGATTCAGGCCCCAACTCACCTCTTGATCCAACTCAGGTTAGAGCAGCTAGTATGAGCTAACACACAAGTCAGCTAGTATATACGGAGCCCAAAAGTTCATGAGAGTTTAAACGGGTTCGGGTCATGTACGTAGCTCGGCTCGGACAGTTTGCGAGCCGAGCGGGCTTCCTTTACCGTATCATTTCGTACTTCTCACCCTGCGACAATTTTTTAAAATTTCGCGGGAAAGAAAGTCTCACGGAATTTTTGTCCGTCTCCCCAGTAGATGTCATCATGATGCTTCTCCCCTATAAATAGCCTTGTTGCAGACTACTGGGGTTTTCAGACGTGAAGACTCTCTCGCTCTGTCTCTCTCTAATTCTCTCCCTCTCTCTCTAAGCGATTTGACTGAAATCGGCTGGTCTAAAGTTGTCCACCGAGTTGTAGGAGAATTCCGATTGATGAAGACGTCATTTGTATGACGACCATAATTTCGGTGTTCCGGCTGATTTGAAGCGGTGAAGACGCTGTTTCTTTCGCTTAATAATTAGTCGGGAGAGTAATTCCGATCGGATTCTGGTGGCTTTTCATTGCTCCAGCGGAGTTTGACGCTCCGGAAGACGTTGGATTTTGCCGTAGTTCTCTCTGCGGCGAGTTGTTGTGATTGCGTACGGAAGTCATTGCATCAAATTCTTTCTCAGGAGTATCGTGCTTTCCTGCAGAGTTCAGCCTACTAAAATTTCCTCGACGAGTATTTGTGTTAGGTTTTGCAAACAAATACAGGAAGCTCTTCTCTCTGCGACCGATTGATCCATAAGAATCGCGTTTTGCAAGGTTCCCTTGTGTTCCATAATTCGTGCCAGGAAAATCCTCGATTCTTCTTATCGTCCTGTCATTTCTGTAAGATTTTACCGTTTTCAGATATACTTCTAGTCAGGGTTATGTCATGCGATTCCCCGATCAAATTCTGCAATCTTTCCCTCTATAAGCTGGCTTGCTTGTAAGTTTACCCCACAGTTTCATCAGATTTCTGAAATCCCTGAATTTTATCTGACGGCTCCTTGAGTCAAGAAAGTTAATTTCCCAGAACGAAATCTGGCGTTCTTTTTCTGGATAATTTTTGGGTTCAGGAACAGCTACTGGAATTGGCATCACTGAGCCTGACCGGGAAAAACTTTATGCAAGTAGTCTCTGGCATTTCTCCGGTTATAAGACGTCCTTTGTTCTGTCCGGTTTGGCTTTTGCGAGAGGGAAAAAGCGCGTTCCTTTCTAATCCAAAGTTCGTCACTCTCTGTGGTTACGGACTTGGGATACTTTGTAGAAGAAAGTGGAGGAAGCTAGAAAGTTCTTGAAAGGAACAGGACACGCTGCCGCTTCCTAGGCCGTACTCCGGCGGTGTCTGGCCTCTCCCCGGCGAGATCTACTGATAGTTTCATTCTTCAGACTAAATTAATTCGAGACTTCTACTTGAAATTCAGCACGAGAACGGCTCTCCAGCGTGCTCCGGCGGCCGTCCGGCCGATCGCATTTCTGCATTCCGTAGAGCGATAGTTCGGGAAACGGATGGACACGGACTTTGGACCTCCGCACATACACGCCCGGGCCCGGGCCCTCCGATTTCTGGTACGGGTACTTCCTTTGCCTCTTCTTTTTGTTGCTTTGCCTGCGTAAAACGAAAAAACTTTTGGCGTTTGATTTCGTTTAACAGTTAGCCCGACGCGTTTGATTTCAGTTCACGGAAAACCTTTTGGGGTTTGATTTCGTTTCACATTTGCCCGACGTTGGAAATTATCACACAATTCACGTCGGTACGTATCGGTCGACGTGTATCGTATTACGAAAAGGTTACTGATGCGTATCATATACGTACTTACAAAACTGGGGAGTCGAATATTCTTTTACTGGCGATAGAAATAAAATAAAATAGAAATTTTCTCGTTTAGCAAAGCAAACCCAATTGTTTCTTCTCCAGCAAGTCTCTTCGTGTGAATCTGCCTGGCCCCGTCCTTTGTCGTTTTCCTAGGTCATCCTTGTCACTGGGAATTCCTTCGAAACGGTATTCCGGTTTCGTCGAAGGCTTCCTCTTTTGGCATCAGTCGACGTCGAGACAGTCTGCAGTCTCCACCTTACTTGATCCAGACCGCATATTGTTATCCCAAAACCAAGATTCACAGTATATAAATTAATCGGCCTTGGAATCCAATTCTTCTCCAAAGTCATTCCGTGTGTCACGTTGAATCAAATTCGCTTGAATCTAGGGATGTCAATTACACCACCCGACCTGTGGAATACCCAACCCAGTCAGAGCAGGGGTTGAGAACCCGCTCCATGTCGGGTTCTATTTCACGTAGTATGCGGGTCAGACCCTGGTCAGGTTAAGGGTCAACGGGCTCCAAAACATAATATATATATATAAAATGTAATAATCTTTCATAAATATTTTAAAGTATAATTATTTAGTAAATATATTCAGTTTTGTTTAATTGATTTTTATAATAAAAATTTTATACTAGTGCGGTTAAGTTTGGGCAGGTTCATCGTGCTGGGGGTAAGAGTTCTGTTCCCAAAAGTCCATGGGGGTGGGGGTGGGGTCACTCCTAGACAATTTTGTGCGGACCAAGTTCGATTTAAGTGCAAACCAACCCGAACCCACCCCATTGTCATCTTTACCTGAATCTACATATTTTGAATTAGTAAACGAAAAACTATGCAAAAAATCATATGCATATGAAGAGGAAATCTATGGTGAACAGATTTACATTGGGTTTTCACAAATTTGATCCGAAACAATATCTTTTTTGGTGACAATGCCGAGAATGGTGTCATCTCTCTCACACACACACCAACAATCCTAAGGGTCGCATCTTAAAAAGAAAAGTTTGTAAATTTAGTGTCAGGATCCTTTCCCTTAAAGAAGAATATCTTCATGGGCCCATATGACGGGTTTCAGTTAGGTATAAAGCGTGTGTGTAAGTGGGCCAACGCGGGTGGGTTTTGCCGCGGGCATGCATTTCCAACCCGAGCCCATTAAGGAGCACCTCTTGCATGTGGTGATGGACCTGGCTTTATTCACTGCGGGCTTTGTTGTAACCGCTTCTTGGTTTGATTTTTAGCGCACTAGGCTGAGTCTAATACTGAAAAGGCTTAGCCACGAAAAAGTTTTTGTTTGTGTCGTTGGTGCACAAACTTAGCTGTTGATGTGGATATATGGTCCAAAAAAACATATAATGAAGTTGTTACAGAGAAGGTTTATGTAATCCCGACAGAAGATATAATAAAATATACATGGCGAAGGTTAAGATGGTTTTAGATTTTAAGATACGGCCAAATGGCGCTTTTAGATAAGTTGTAAAGAGAGAAGATGTGAGAAATTAGTTGGTGAATATTTCAAAAGAGGGATGAAAGAACTCTCTTTGAACGTTTCTTTGTAACATATGCATCTTTTATATGTTATTGAGACGTGTTATCGAACACTGTGTTAGGAGGTCATTATCGTGTTGTATTAGTTAGAGCCTCAATTAAGTTCAAACGGGTAGATCAACTAAAAGCGCTGTATATATTAGAGTGAAGTAGATATGAAGTTGCCACATTCCAATTAAGCCTTCTTTTTGATAATTTTACGGAAACCCTTTTTTTTGATACGTAAAACTAAAGCAACATTATCCAAATATAAACTCACCATTGGTGGTTGTCAATGGGACTTGGTGGTGGTGAAAGAATAAAAGAAAAGTAAGGTTGTTGCTTTATGAAACGAAACGAAGAAAGCGGTGGGCTTGCACTTTGCATTACTGAAAAGAGCACGTACTTAAAGAGAACGCAATTGTGATTAAAGTAGAGCACTTATAGCTTGTTAATCTTGTTTACTACCTGCTTTATTCGCTTTCTATGGTGCCCAATAGAAGGCTCTTTCTGTTTCAGTGGGGATTGGCTCAGCGGCACTACCAACGTGACATAACTACTTAATCACTACAAATCTATTCTTCAGTAAAAGACAACGTGAGTTTGAAATATGTAAAGTATGATATATAAGTATTTTAAGAGCATAGTCTATGCGCAGTCAAATCATACTTAAACATTCTCAATAATCTCAATGATACAATTGACAAGATTACATTTGAAATTCAACATTTAAAGAGAAAAGATATTTTGCTGTACTTTCTACAACTTAAAGATCTTAATCATTTAATTCTAAATATCAACGGTTGAGAGTTTTAAGAATGTTTACGCATAGATGCATGTGAACATGGAGTATTTTCTCTAAGTATTTTAATTAGATATTTCAGAAGAATGTGAGAAATAAACAATTGAAAACTGTACTCTTTCTACTTGCATATTTTTCATGTTTATTTATTATTTTTAAAGCTCTTTTTTCTGTGCCACTATGGCTGCCACACAGTAGGGTCATCTGCTGGGGCAAAGTATGTGGCTGGGGGATTGGCCGAATTTGCTAAGTTGAATCATTTACACAAAGGGTCCCAAGAGCAGGCTTCCGATTGATTACTTTTGGATAAAGCTCAACCCATCAGACCAACTGGCCGTAGGACCAGTTTTGTCGAAATTGAACCAACTTGAATTCGCCTAATTCATATTGTTCGTATCAAATTGCTAGGAAAACAATCCGACTCCAGCTAATTCCAGCCTGGTTCTTTCATTAATCTTCCGTCATTTCTCCAAATAATTTTTTTAATGAAAAGTTCAATATTTTGATTATAAGAGGATCCAGTTCACCTAGTTTGGTCCTATCAAAAACCCTATCATTAAGAAGCTTTAGTGGCTTGCTGATGGCCAAGACCAATTACTCACATTCATACGAAACCCATCAGGTCATATGAACCAACTCGTGCAACTCATGAAAAGTTTCCCTTTGTTTCATTCGAAAAAGAAGTCCTAGTTTGGCAATACCAGCCAACTTTATCTCATCAAGTCTCCCTTGGTAGTCAGTCTTTGGACGCTCACATTTCTCCTTTAAAAAGGAAATTCCTGATTTTGAACGGCCAGAAGAGAAACCTAGTAGATTAGGCCCGTCTGTTTTCTTGTGCATTCAATTGACCTGTGATGCAAGTTGGACAACAAGGTTCGTAGGCCGTCCAAGCTCAAAGTGGCTCACCCTCTTTTGTTGGAACTTTTTCTGTAGGTTCATTAGGTCAGGCAAGTCGGACAAAATGGTCCGTAAGCCGTCGAACCTCAAAGCGGCGTAGCCTTTAGAATCCTTTGTATAGGGTCATTGGGTTCACTAGATTCTGTTTGTCACATTGTTGCTAAGTATAGCTTAAATATTGTAGTGTTTTGTATATTATATATAGAGAGAGTTCATCTATCTTAAAATCTCTTGAAAGTTGAGATCTTTAAATGAAAAAACAAAGTAGTACAAGTTACTGCAAAAAGTATTATGGTACTTTTGACTTTTTAAAATTAAATTCAACTTGTGATCTCATTGTTGGAACGATTAAGATCTTCCTACAATGTTTGAGCATGAATGAAGTGGACACATTTATCTCTCTCACATACACACATTATATATATATATATATATATGTGTGTGTGTGTGTGTGTGTGTATAAACAGAGATAATTTTATGTTCCGCAAGGTCAAAACTTCCGTAAAATTATTCGAACCAAAAGAATATATAAAGTATTTTTAGTTAAAAGGAGTAAAATATGATTGGCATCAAACTTTACACAAAAGATGCTTAAAGCATATATATCTGACTGTTATGAAGCTGGTAACCGGTTACTTACAAGTCTGTCCGTTTTAAGTGATATTTGAGTAGATAATTTCCCTTTTTCTAAGAATCTCATATTCTCAGAATAAATGTTAAGAAAGAAACGCAATATTCTCATAAAGTAGCCGATATTTTGTTTTGGTTGGGCAAACTGGGTTCTCGCGACCTAAATACCAGTGCACAGTCGGCTTTGATAGAATCAACGTATAGTCCAATCCCCAGGACGGTCCCAGCATAGTGACCTTTCTAGCATATAAATAAATATCAATGTTGCTGAAAATGCATATAAATCAATTTTTATCAAGTTACTGAAGCTTTCATCTTTTGCTTGTAAATAAATGCAGGAGAAATACAAGACAACACTGACATTAGCTTACCAGAGTTTTGGGGTGGTCTACGGAGACCTCAGCACTTCACCAATCTATGTCTACAAGAGCACCTTCTCTGGAAGGTTGCGCCTTCATGAAGACGACTCGGAGATCTTTGGCGTTCTTTCACTCATCTTCTGGACATTGACACTCATCCCTCTCCTCAAGTACATCATTTTTGTTCTTGGAGCGGATGATAATGGTGAAGGTATGTATGTTCACTCTATGACTGGTAAAGTAGCTAGAAAATGCTTCGGGGAAACAAATATGCAACCACATTGTCCAACTTCGTGTATTGGTTAGACGAAAATATAATACAAAGGATAAGACAATACGTTATTGTCTTTATGGCCTGATGCGATTCAATTCAATGCTCAAGGTATTATCTTCTTAGAGGGTGTTGGTGAAGTCGTTATCTGGTCCTGATCCAATTGTTTGCGTTCCTAGCTCAAATCCAAATGGGGGCAGCTCAAAAAAAAGAGAGTAGACATGATGTCACAAGTTTGATATTTAGGGAATTCAACTTCTGCGTAGATGCCAAATTTGACCGCACAGTCGTCGTCGAGAGATGCCGTAGATTGAAAGACTTATTGGCATATGTAAGCACTAATTCAAACTAGGTTCACTCTTCACACCCATCATTTGACCAACACATTGTGGCCCATGGAGCCCTTCTTACCTGGCTAGGGTCCATTTTATTCAAAGTCACAAGTTGGAGCCATGAGTTCGATACCCAGGATCAGTGGCGGACTTATTTCATGGGTGACATGAAGAGGTGGCGTCTCAATCAATCTTAAAGAAACTGAAAAAATCTAAAAATTCATTCGGAAATTTTCAAAGATCTATGTGGACCTCCTCACCTGAATTTCATCCAACTGAAGTTGGCGTCTCCCCAAAAAAGATTCTAGGTCCGCCACTGCGTAGGGTGTTAACCCAGTCAAGAAGGTGAGCATTGCCCCCCCTACCTGGACTCTGAAGCTGGATTCAGTCCCCCTGTCCTATGGTGGAGCTTCTGCCTAGGGATGACACAATAAGAAGTGGCACAGCCTGAGTATGACCTGGAACACGAAATTGTTGGCAATAACTAAAATGGACACAGCCAAAAAATCCTTCTTCACGTACCTATATAACATGATAATAGTCGGGTCATGTTGGGGTTGACCGTTTTTTTACAAAATAACACAATACGAACACGACCTGATTCCTCAAAAAACGAGTGTTTATTCTGCTCCATGTTGGGATGTGCAGTTCGGGATGCTCACCAGTCAGTTTCTCTATTCTGCAGGCGGCACATTTGCTCTCTACTCCCTTTTAAGTCGACACACGAGACTCAGCCTCCTCAGTACTCCCCAGGAAGCACAGGAGCAGCTTTCAGCCTACAACACACAGAGCTCATGTAAGGATACAAGAACCAGTGCTATGCTCAAGGAATTCTTAGAAAAGAGCCGGGAAGCTCGCGTCGTGCTGCTGCTGGTTGTGATGCTTGGAACGAGCATGGTCATTGGTGATGGTGTCCTCACCCCAACAATGTCAGGTATGGTTCTATTGGACTCACACCATTCCCTTTGCTAAAACATCATTTTATACATCTTGGAACTATAGATAGTTGAGAGGCATTTGAACTACAAGAAATAACTGTGCCACTTTGAGGAACTTTAATCGATTTCGGACTCATTGAAGGGTGCAGCCTTCGACGGACAAGCTCGACTGTTATTTTCAAACGCAGGACGTTTGAACTCGATGTGCTGAATTGTGCAGGCTCGAGCTCATGAAGTGCTCCAGCTGAAAAGGCAAACAGGATCTGTGTAACACACAGCGGCACATTTTCTCTGACATACTCATTTCAACTTCTTTCTAAGAATAGGGGCCGAAGCCTAACACATGCATCCTCACAGAGTCGAACTCCCCACCAGCAGTAACAGTGTTAGAATGCCCTGCCATTGAGCTAACACTCTGGGTGCAGTCATTTCAACTTTAAACGTGCGATAGTCTGCTCAAGAATGCTTGCTATAGGGAATTTTGTTTGTTTTAATTTGGCAAGCATTCAACCGCTCATGAAGTGCTCCCGCTGAAAAGGCAAACAGGATCTGTGTAACACATAGCGGCACATTTTCTCTTAAATACTCATTTTAACTTTTTTTTTTAAGAAGAGGAGGCCGAAGCCTAACACATGCACCCTCATAGAGTCCAACTCCCCACCAGCAGTAACAGCACTAGAACGCCCTGCCGTTGAGCTAACACTCTGGTTGCAGTCATTTCAACTTTAAACATGCGATAGTCTGCTCAAGAATGCTTGCTATAGGGAATTTTGTTTGTTTTAATTTGGCAAGCATTCAACCGCTTATAGGACACTAGTCATGTAATATCAAATATGCACGAGATAAAGTTGTAATGATTAATGAGGCCAGAACGAGCCAAACCATGCCAAGCTCCTCATAGGAGCAACCATGAATTCGATCAATTATCCTTCATACTTTTGAGCGAACATGCATATATGTCGAATGCGCCCGGCCCGTTGGCTATTGACAATATGTTGTGAGTTGAAAAGCACTTTAGCTTATTGTATTTCAAACCTAATGTCTTGCTGGATAAAACTTAAAAGTAACTTCTTAATATTGGTGTTTATGCAGTTGTTTCTGCTGTTGATGGCGTGAAGACCAAGCTTCCACGTCTCCATGACAGTAAGCATCCGATCTTAGCTTTTCTTTTCTGCTTCCTTTTTTTTTTATGAAAGACCTTCTTTAAGGTAGAACTGGTACTTTGGGTGGTAGTAGTTCTTTCAGGTGGAACCGGTACTTCGGGTTTCTAAAACTTGAAGTACTGGAAAACATATCCACTGGATTTCCACATAACAGTAGAAAATAAGTCGAACTTCTCTTCTTTCTGGCACCCATTTACCTTTAAAACTTTTTTCTAGATAAAGTGGTACCGTTTCTGCTCACAATGGAAAGATCATGTATGATTCTTACTTGACCCATTACTTCTTGATCAGTCTTGATGCTCCTTGTTTGACTGTGGCCAGAGACAAAGACTAGAAAATGAACCAAGCTGCTCGTCCATTTTTGGCCTGTGATCTGCTGAAACAGAAGAGAAATGGCTCTTTAAACTGTATGAGCTGGAACGGGGATACCTTGCCTTGGCTCTTATGATCTTATTTAGCTCTCTCTTTTCTCTCATATGATATATATAGATATAGATATAGAGAGTATAGTCAACACTCATTCAAGCTAAAATCTCTTTAAAAATCTCATAGTTCGATCTTTAAGATCAAGAGTTGAGATATTTAAAACAAAAGGCTAAACAGTACCAACAAAAAGTACTATGACACTTTTTAACTTTTTAAATTTAAATTTCAATGGTTGATGTAAGTGATCGAATTGTTGAGATCTTTAAGAATGTTTGAGCATGGATGGGTGTACACATTTATCACGTGTATATATATACATATATACATATACATATACATATATATAATTGATGAGTTAACAAAACATATTCAACGTGTATGTTATTTGCATATGATATTGTGTTAGTAGATGAGTATAAAAAATAATAGGAAATTAGAACTATATATAAACATTAGAAAGTAAAGGCTTTTCACTTAATAAAACAAAGATGAAATATATAGAATATAAGTTTGATGTTTTGGTTATTTAAGTTGACATAGAAATTAAGATCGACACATATTGTATCCCTTATAAGATATTTTAAGTACCTAAGGTTAAATTTTTAGAGTGATACAAAAATTGATGAAGTTGTTATGCATAGAATCAATACATATTGGTTAACATGAGAAGTGTATTTGGTATTGTATGTGACAAAAAGATATCATTTAAGTCGAAAGGTAAATATTATAGAGCAACAATTAGATTCACTATGTTTTATGGTTTTGAATATTGGATAGTTAATCATCAATATACAAAAGATGCATGGATGTGTGGTCATAAGATAAAACACAATCTACATAATAAGGTTATTAAAAATAAATTGAGAGTGGTACCAATAGATGATAAAATGAGAGAAAATCATTTACAATGATTTGAATACGTGAAAAGACGATCAAAAGAAGCTCAGTAAGAATATGAGAAAGTACATAATAAAATTGTTAAAAGAGGAAGAGGAAGACCACAAAAGTATTAGAAAAAAGTATTAAAGAATGATCTAGCTTCTGTTGAGTTAACTGCTAGTAAAACACATGGTCGAACTCTATGGAAATAAATAATCTATGTAGTCAACCTCATCTAATATAGAAAAAGGCTTAGTTGTTGGTGTATGTATTATATATATCTTTTAGTATATAATCTTGAATAAACTTTTCTCTCTCTCTCTCTCTCTCTCTCTCTCTATATATATATATATATATATAGTGCAAAAGTATATATATATAGATATATATGGAAAAGGTTTGATATTTGAGATCAATAGTAGATATTTGAATTAATTTATTTTTAAGATACATGATACATTTAAGGTACAAAAGTGCAACAATACTTTTAATCAAATCTCTATCTTTGATTTCCAAGATAGAAAGGTGAAGGTGTTTATGCAATATTATATGCAATCAAGAGTCGAGTGACTTAAATTAAAAATCAAAGAATGAAAAAGAACACTACTTTTGTGAAGTACTTGATTGTTTCATCATTTACTTTTCACTTTTTTATTCCAATCTCAATGGTCAATACCCTGGTGGTTGAGATTGGTTTCTATAAAGCTTGCACATGGTTTGCATCCTCCACCTTCTCTCTCTCTCTGTATATATATATATATATATATATAGAGAGAGAGAGAGAGAGAGAGAGAGAAAGGAGATAAACTTAGTATGTAGCAAAGCTCTCCCTGTTAGTTCAGATTTAGCTTGGGTGGAGGATGCATCTCAGTCTATTTGCAATTTGGCTGCTTTGGACCTGTACAGCTGAACCATATACACATCAATACACGGTGGGGCTAAGATATTAACCATGTCGTATCGTCGTTTGGGCACTCATACTTGCTTGTGTCATGTCCTCTTGTATGTCAATCTACATACGCAGAGAGGCGGCGTACCTTATGCCAAATTCCCGTGCTGACCATCAAAACCTTGCCCAGTAAAGCATCAGTCTCAGTGGCCTAATCAGGAGGTCTATTGCTAGGTTGTTCGAAAACACCTGCATTGATATTACAGGCACTGTCATCGCTTTGCGCATAGGAATTCAATGTGAATTTGAGTAGTTTGAATATGTAAATCTGGATCTGGTCTATCAAAGAAGTTGTTAATATAAATTTAATCTTATTACGTGGGATGCTAGTCGAATCCAAATTCAGTCTTGTAAATCTCAAATATAATCGAGATGGAGTTCCAAATCCAATTACTTCTCATCCTATATTTTAGATTCACGTCCCAAATAGATGCTGCTTGTTTACATTCTCAGACTCCCTATCTAGCTTATCGAGCAAATCCAGCAAACACAAAACACTTTTAAAGTTCAGTATGAGAACTGATATATTTATATTTTTTGCAACTACAACTTTCAATGCAGATTATACTGTCCTCTTGGCCTGCATTGTTCTGGTGGGCTTGTTCGCACTTCAACATTATGGGACACACAAGGTGGGCTTTATGTTTGCTCCCATCTCGATTGCATGGCTCGTGTGCATTGGTACTGTTGGTATGTACAACATATTTCGGTGGAACCCTCGAGTCATCCGCGCCTTATCGCCCCGCTACATTTGGTATCTATTCAAAGAACCTGGAATAGATGGATGGAGCTCCCTCAGGGGCGTTGTGCTCTGCGTCACTGGTATTTCCCTCTTTATCTTGTACTTTGTTGCCTTAGTTTGTGTTTCACTTAGGTCTATCTTTTACATGAACCTAGCAAATGGTGTACTCGATCAAGTACACAGTGATTGATATACGGACCTCACCTTTATTTTGCAATCCAACGATCGGCAGCCTTATAGCAATATAACTCCTTGAACTAGCAGCTAATTTAGTTGATTTTTTACTACTAACTATAATGCGACCGGCTAATTGAATTGCTTTCCCATGTACGTGACATGATTCCTTCTGCTTTCTGTGGCTAGGTGCTGAGGCCATGTTTGCTGATCTAGGGCATTTCTCTCACCTCTCTATTAGGGTAAGCTTCTCAATGTAGCGGGTAATTGTCGATGTCCACTCGAGAAACAGTCCATTTTTTCTTGAGCTCAACATAAGGGTAGGACTTGGGAAAAGGGCTTTAACCTAGACCGGGCCTTCATTTACAGAATTTGGATCGGATCATATTCCTTAGGACTTACATATCTAACGATCTGACCTCATTTACACGTTTCCATGGTAATTAATATGAACTGGGAAAACCCTGACAAGGAACACCCTTTGAGATAAATAGGGATGAGAATATGAGGACTTTGGTTTGCATGCCCCATAGCTAAAGCAACATTTCTTCAGAACCAAACATCCACCACCATCAGTTCAGCACCTTTATTTGGCTTCTCGGAGACACGGGCTGTGGGGGGTGTTTAATAGGTCAACTTGGTTCTTCATTCAACTGACTAATGAATATGGTATCCTGTTAACATGGTTCAACGGTCTTTAATATGTTTGCTTTTTTTTTTCAGCTGGCATTTACAGCAGTGGTCTACCCTTGCTTAGTTCTTGCCTACATGGGTGAAGCTGCTTACCTCTCGCAGCACAAGGCCGACCTTCAAAGAAGCTTTTTCAAGTCCATCCCAGGCAAGTCTCTCTAGCATCTTTTGATTATTTATACACACACACACCTAACCTAGACACATGCATTATAATCATTTGCAATTAGAGAAGATATATAAGTACTAAAGCAATTTGGAAGGCCAGGATGTGTCACATGATTCCAGCTCTATTGTGGCTCTTACCGACATGAGATTTGGTTTTCTTTTCCCCAGAAACAAGTGAAATTTCATTGACATTATTTTCTTATTTATCATACCAGAGTCCAAGTACAGTGTTGGTCACTTTATATAGAATCAAGCAAGGTCTGCTGCAAAGTACGAATTGGTTATCTTTGAATGAAGCACACATTGAATTTTAGGCCTCATGTTTCTTCTCTTTTCCAGAAACCGTTTTCTGGCCCGTATTCATTATCGCTACATTGGCTACCGCGGTAGCGAGCCAAGCAATAATATCGGCCACGTTCTCCTTAATCAAGCAATGCACTGCTCTCAAGTGCTTCCCAAGAGTGAAAGTGATCCACACATCTAAACAAATCCACGGCCAGATTTACATCCCTGAGATCAACTGGCTACTCATGTGCATGTGCCTAGCTGTTACCATAGGTTTCAAAAACACAGATATGATTGGAAATGCCTATGGTAAAATCTCTTGAACTTGTAATTATTTCCTTTTTTCCCCTCTTTCTTTAATTTAACTTTAGTTTTAAATATTCTTTTATTTATTATAACAGGACTTGCCGTCATCACTGTGATGTTTGTTACTACATGCATAATGGCACTAGTAATTCTCATTGTGTGGAAGAGAACAATCTTTGAGGCCCTTGCTTTCGTACTAATCTTTGGCTCTCTTGAGCTCTTGTACTTATCTGCCTGCCTCACAAAGGTGCCCAAGGGAGGTTGGTTGCCCTTGTTCCTCTCAGTCATATTCACCTCAATCATGTCTACTTGGTACTACGGCAGCATGAAGAAGCAGGAGTTTGAGGTTGAGAACAAGGTATGCGTAGAGAGGTTACTGGGCCTAGGTCCGAGCCTGGGCATGGTCAGGGTCCCAGGGTTGTGCTTCATTTACTCTGACATGGTTTCCGGAGTCCCATTAACCTTCGGCCATTTTGTCACCAATTTTCCGGCATTCCACCGCATACTTGTCTTTGTCAGCATCAAGTCAGTTGAGGTTCCTAGGATCCCCACCTCGGAGCGCTTCCTCATCGGCCGGGTTGGACCGAAAGAGTGCCGGATGTTTAGGTGTATAGTGAGATACGGTTACAAGGATGTCCATACCGACAGCTTCGATTTTGAAGACAGATTGGTGATGAAGCTTGTAGAGTTCTTGCAGCATGAGCAAGAGGATGAGTGGGCCGGGAGGATGTGCGTGGTCGCCACACCTTTGAACATTGTGGCTACCACCATCGAGTGCAGGAAAAGAGTCAAGTTCATAATTCCAGATCAAGCTGGGGTTAGAGATGAAGTTAGAGAGCTACTAGAGGAAAGAGAAGCAGGGGTCTCCTACATCATGGGCCATACTCATTTGAGAGCAAAGGAATCATCATCAGCTTTTAGGAAGTTTGTTCTGAATCGAGTATACGGGTTCTTGCGGCAAAATTGTAGGGGTCCGTCGGTAGCTCTTGGGATCCCACACAGTTCCTTGATAGAGGTAGGTATGGCATACAACGTTTGAGGGTAAAGCATAATGGATACTAGATGCTTGATGAAATACTGCTCATTTATTTTTAGCATAGATGACCTGAAGAGAATTAGGACACTACATCAATAAGGTAAATCAAGGAAAAATTGAGAGAGAAAAATGCCCCTTGAGAAGGGTAATAGATTACAATGTATATAGTCTTGTAAGTAAAAGAATCACATTATACTAGCTAACCCCAATTAGTGTGGGATAAGGCTTCGTTTTGGTTTTGGTTGGAAGAATGGATCATAGTGTATGGAATCTTCCAAATGTTTCACACACACAAAAAGCATTTGATAATCTCTCTCTCTTTATATATATATGTGTGTGTGTGTGTATGTATATATGTAGAGTTGATCAATCTAAGTATGGATAATGTTGGATGTGAAAGAGACAAGCTTAGTGTATGATTTAAGCTCATTTTGATGCCCCCAACATTCAACGAGCCTTATCCCATATCTGCTACATGAATTCTAAGTTGTCATTGTACATCATCTAGTGACATTGTGGTAGCTTTTAACGTTAAGAAAATCATATTCCGTCCCTTTCTTTCAATACTTTGGATGTTTTTCTCTACCTCTTTACAAATGCCTACCCTCTCATTTCGTTGTCAAAAAATATATATGTAATTTCTCTTGTACTTTCTTTCTCTCATAAACACCACAAATGATCAATACAAATCAACCTAAACATAATATGCTCTTCAGAAAAAATACCAACGTAGTGCTAGATGTTTTTCTCATTGGATGAAATTCAACATGTTTGTTTCTGGTTAACCCAAAAATATAAGAAAAAAATCTAAAAAATACTCGAACTGACCGTTTAAAACCACGGGTTCTGGTTTTATAAGAGGTGAAACCAAAACCGAACTGGGTAATACCAAGTGCCAGGCCCGGTTTGGTTTCGATTGAAGCCATCAACATAGTTATCCTATTCTAATGTCTAGGTGAAAGAAACCATCAACATTTTAGATTTGGGGATCCAAGAGAAATTCATCAAACGGTCAGCATGCAAGATGGTGAGATGAAAGCCTTGCCGTCCTTTTCTTCCCCCGTCTCTTTCCAACGGTCGAAAAAATTATTCAAATGTGGCGTGCCCACGTGTTCCTGTTCTCTAAACTGCGTTTTGCTTTGGCTTTTATTTCATGACGCTCTAATCACGCATACTAACGGTCAAGAGATGGTCGGCCACAACAGAGCCACCTGTCTCGATCTCGTCTCCCTCATTTCAAACCAAATATACTTCGGCTCTCTCATCAACCGTGAAGTACTCAGAGTTTCAGTTTCTTCTTCTTCCTCTTCCCTCTCTCTCTACGTCATGTGTTCATCCGCAGAGGAACAACTGAAACCCCCTCACACACTTCAACAAATCGCAGAGAGCCCCACCCACAGACTCCTTCTCAAGCAATGGATCAAAGAGGAGGAACTCATCTTTCAGAGAGTTTCGTCCAAGGAGTCGCAGATCGAAGCTACCCGCAAAGAGATAACACAGATGCACTGTTTCTTCTTCATCTTCCACTCTTTTTTCCTTGTTCTCCTTTACACCTCCTCTCAACAAACTCCATCAGCAACAAGCTCTTCTTGCCACAGATCGTGGATCCCCACTGTGCTCTCTCTTGTTTGCTCATTGGCGATGATTTGGGCGATTCGATACAAGATGGATGTCGAGAGCCACACGGACAGGCTTCTGAAAAGGGAGGAGGAAGATGGGAAGCTGCTGTTGCAGTGTGTGCAGGAATTGAAAAAGAAAGGTATTGAATTTGATTTGTTGAAAGAGGTCGACGCATTGAGAAGGGCTAAGAGTCTGCGAGTCGACGCCAAGGCTGTCAAGAAATGGTCTTCCAGGGACGTCGTAACTCTCTTTTTCGTTGCGGTTGCTTGCTCGGTTTTGGGTGCCATCAGAATAATCTTGTGCAGTTAGATTTGGAAATTTTCGGGTTGAGTCTGGAGACATCGGCGGACGTCTCCCAATTGGATTATTCTTTTCTTTGTTTTGTTTCCTCGTAATCTTGTTTTGAGTAAGCCGAACGTTTTGTTCGGCTTTCTTGATCTTGTTCCGTTGCATCGCTAATGTGTGTGAATCCTGATGTATGATGAGGGTTCAATGGAATTTGGTCTGTGAAATTCATATGGAATAGACAAGGAAATTTTCTTGTGCCGATTGTGTTGATATTGATGTATGCTATGAAGAAAGGTTTGCCAACAGTTGCAGAGGCATTTTGTTTTCATCTTGATGCATTTCTTTTACATTTACTAATAGACCCCGAATTTTCAACAATATGAGTTATGCTTTCTAGCTGGATGGAATTTGGTTTTTATTTGTTTGTGGGTTTTCAGTTAGTTTTCCCCTGTCTTTATCATCAAGAGCAAATCAGAGGCTTTCTCCCATGTGTGGTGGTCTCCCACCACAGATTTGGGATCCGGGATCAACACTCACTCTGCTAGATTTGGCCAATTCGGTTTTGGATGGAGAGACTCTCCAATTGATATTTACACAATTCAGAATTGGATCAACAAATCAGAGGCTTTCTCCCATGTGTGGTGGTCTCCCACCACTTAGTTCGCAGCTCTATGTGAAGGTCGCTTTCGATATCGTCACTATAATCGAACTCATCCATGTAGACTTCGTTTGAGATATAAGAACAATTCAGATTCAAGAACTAAGGATCAATTTGTGTATAGGTAGGTAGCTTTTGTTTAATAAATTCTATACATGCACATTAATCAAGTTCCACAAGAAACACTGCCTAAGAAATTGTTCCAACGAGCCTCAAATGAATTTTCTACTATGCTTGCTTCATCTTCTATTGGCAAGAATTTGTGATTTTTTCTTACAACTTTCACTTTCTCAACTACGAGCAAACATGATGTCTCAGCTCCATCTTAGAGATTTCTTTTTCGGTGATCTCCTTCTCAGAGAGTTGAATGCTCGCAACCAGTGGGTTCAGATCACAAGGGAGAGGCTGTGAGAGTCCGAGGGCCTTTCTAGTACAAGCAGTTGGTTCGTTTGAGGGTTGCTATTAATAATTTTGACATATGAAACTTTGTGCAAGTTGAATTCCCAAGTCTCTTAAACATTTTAAAATTGCATTCATGCCAGATTGAGCAGTTCTCACTCTCTCTCTCTAATATATATATATATATATATATATATATAAGAAAATCGGATCGTGCTCACTACTTATATGCCACTCATTGTTTTTATGTGATATAAGTATAATTTAAAAAGCAATGGTCGAATATTAGTGAGCATGATAATGATGAATCACTATAAGTGCACGTGCACACACACACGCACACATACATATATGCTTCTTTTGTCCATAACAGTACTGGCGCTGAACCATATTCATGCAACGCCAACCTCATTATTCGGAGTGCCCCAGTAGAACTTGGCAAATAACCCAAGTTGTGATGGACAGTTCTTCAGTTTTTTTAGGCATTCCACGAAGATTATGAGTGATCGCTTGCAATATACTCTAAATACATAGAGGTGCTAGAATGCATGTCAATAAGTAACATATTGTAGGACATTTAGGATATGAATTTGAGGCATATTGTAATTACTATTGTAGTATAGGATACGGGAGCGTATTATACATCTACGATGGATCTTTTGGATTTTTTATACATTTAAAAAAAATAAGTATCGAAACATATTGAGTCTTTGGGCCTTGCAACATTTACAACACTGTGAGCTCCATGATTTTCAATGACGAACATTTCAAATTCTCTTCAAATATACTATTCAATATCATATTTATATTGATTCCAAATCTGATTGTGATTAACCAGTCCCATATCGAACAAGATGAAATTGCTCCACATTCTGTTAACTAATGAATTTTATCTATTTAAGTTGAATTTTCTTGTTGTGTTTTGATATATTTACAACTTAAGCGTGATCGAGTAGGATAAAAATGACATGTTGATAATGTGAGAATGATTTGTGATTAGCAAAAAGGTACGTCCTGGGTTTGAAAATTACTCTAAAACGAGAATAGGGTGAGACAAATAAATAAGTAAATATATTTAGAGGAAGAGAATGTGATAAATGCACACATCCATTCATGCTCAAATCTACTTAAACAACGCTCATGCATCCTATAATACAATAGAAATTATAATATACCTCAAATTCATATTCTAAATGTCCTACAATATGTTACTTATTGACATGCATTGTAGCACCTATATGTATTTAGAATATATTGCAAGCGATCACTCATGATCTTCGTAGAATGCCTAACAAAACTGAAGAACTGCCCATCACAACTTGGGTCATTTGCCAAGTTCTATATAGGGCTCTCTACTTAAACATCTTGATCATTTGTTCCATTCGCATGATTAAATGCGTCTAAAAGTAAAAAGTACTATTATATTTTTAATATTTTGTAAATAATTTTTAAATTAAAATATCTATTATTGATCAAAGGAGATATTTAAGTAGATTTGAACATGAATAAATGTGCATACAAAGTATTCTCTCTTTATATATATGCATATATATATATATATATATGGAGTAGTAGTTGTTTAAATTACATGATCCTATTAAACATTTCATAGTTTCATGCTTGAGATCAATATTAAATATTTGAATTAAAAGTTTTATTTTACTTTTTTAAGTCTCCACCATTATCTAAGTTTCCACCGTTGATTGATTTCAAAGGATGAATGATAAAGATACGAAAATATTTACTAATATTATACACCAAAAGACATTATATATTATCATATATATATATATATATATATATATATATATATATATATATATATATATATATATATATATATAAACAATCATTACATACTTTACTTGTATAGATTTCGGATCCTACTAGTCTTTTGGTCGATCCGAAAGGACGCCAACAAGACACTATTGTTCTGAAGTGGATCCGGTATAAAAATGGACGTAACGCGTCCGACCGTAAGGAAACCGGAGTATATAATAAGTAGGTTTATTCATCTTGTTTAGAAGCGTTTAAAATGTGACAGACACGGCATATCGTTGCGTCTCCATGTGACGTTTCGGCTTCTGGTCCTTCCCCAACCGAGATTGGGAACGTTAGAGTACTTCACTCCAATTATCTGCATCTATCCGGGCCCCGGCAACTTGGAAACACTCCGGCGCAGAAAATACGGAACAACGAAATCTCAGGTAATAAAGATTACAGTTTATCTAAGCATTGGGCGGGATTGTCTATCTTCTTTTTCTTTCTTGAGAAATTGGTCAACGAACGTAAAAGTGGTGCATTCAAAGGTTTATTCACACATTGCACACCGTGTGTTCGGTGAAACCCCTCTGAGATTTTGCGTTTTATCAAAACAGCAGCACGGCGGGAAACCGCCTTCCTTGAGACAAAAGAAAAAACTTCCTTCTTGTGTAAGTAATATCGCTTGCAATAAAAACAGTTTATTTAGTTCATATGGTTAGTGGACGCGTCTGCCTCCACTGACTGGATAGTCACCATGGTATATGTTTCGGTGGTGACGTTATCTCCTTTGATACCTTCATATTGGTAACATGCGTTGACTGCTCTCTTCACTTCCTCTTTCTTTTGTGCAGACATCGCATGTTTTATACATTGGATGAGAATGTACGTCAAACAGCCTGGCAGCTCTCTTCAGTTGTCGTCAAGAAATAGAAGCGTGGTCCTTTTATTTTCATGGGGACCTCCCTCTTTTATTCAGAGGTCTTTGAAGTCTTCAGGCAGACGACCCAAAAAGAAAATCTATCACAGGGAGCACGATCTTGACAGAGTCATGGAGCTCCAGAAGAAGCCGTCGCTTATCATAAAGCTCAAGAATCTCATTCTCAGTCAAAAGGATCGATGCATCCTGCTTAGAAACCTCGAAAAGGAAGTGGGAATTGTTGAGAAATGGAATTTGATGTCCATCATCGAGAGATATCCATCAATTTTTAAGGTTACTGGAGGAAATAGAAGGCCCCATGTCCTACAACTGACAGATAAGGCGTTCTTGATTGCTGAAGAGGAAGGAGATGTTATGAACATGATGGAACCAATTGTTGTCACCAATATCAGAAAGTTACTGATGATGTCCATGGATTGTAGAATTCCGCTGGCAAAGATTACTTTAATCCAATATGAGTTGGGTATGTCTAAGAACTTTATGGAAGACTTAATTCCAAAGTATCCAGAGTTCTTCAGAGTGCAGGAGTTCAAGGGTAGGGATTACCTTCATCTGGAGAGTTGGGATTCTTCTTTAGCAGTCACAGCCCGTGAATCAAATCTGATTTTGGATTCATTTGATGGGAAAAAGGGTCAATTCACCAAAGACGGCAACTTCTCTGGTCCTTTTGCTTTCCGAATAAAATTTCCTGTTGGCTTCAGACCTAATGTGAAATATCTTGAAGAGGTTCATAAATGGCAGAAATTATCTTTTCCTTCTCCTTATTTGAATGCTAGGCAGTTTGATCCTGCAAGTCCACCTGCAAGGAAACGAGCTGTTGCTGTTCTCCATGAGCTTTTGAGCTTGTCCATTGAGAAGAGATTGACATCCACTCAGCTCGATGTATTTCATGATGAATATCAGCTACCTTGTAGGTTGTTACTCTGCCTGGTGAGGAATCATGGAATCTTTTATCTCACAAATAAGGGTGTTAGAAGCACTGTGTTTCTCAAGGAAGCGTATGAAGGTTCCTGCCTGATTAAGAAACCTCCTTTGGTCAGATTTAATGATAAATTCTTGACCCTTGCTGGTAGAAGTGATCACAATCTCGAGAATAAATTCCTCTAAGATTGGAAGCTGCCTGATGTTTGTAAATGCTTTACAGCAAAAGGATATTACCGGCAAGACACAAGGTTATATAAAACTACCAAAGCTGAAGTCAACCTTGGATATTTCAAAGAATTTTAATTTTCTTAATCTTGAATCCTTTAGTGTCAATGTATGTATCCTAATATTTACATATCTTTTTCAAGTTTAATTTATATATTTACTTCCGAGGTGTTATTCTCTAAGGAACTTTCTCTAGAATATGATTGTCTTCCTTCACTTTACGTTTGTAGTTTTGTGGTATAGTAAGTCGTTCTATATTGCTGAAGTTTATGAATGTTAATTATTTTCTTTAATTGCTTATCTGATGCCAAAATTGTTTGATATTAGAATCTCTGAACTGATTGAAATGACTAAAATCTCTCAAAGGTTATGTTTCCTCGTAGATACATGGCTATGGAGGTAAGAAACCTTGTACTGTTTAAGCAAAAGAAAATATGAAAACCACTTCAAGTAAAGGTCAATTTTACATCTATCTTTAGGCAGCTTTTTTGCTGCAAATATGAGCATGTATTTTCAAAAGCAATGTTATAAAAATCATATTGTACGATATGATACGATTTTATCTCGTATTCTACAAGAACACAGTACGATAGAAGCACACATATCGTAATAAGTGATTTATCGTATCATAAAATACAAGACTGTATTGTGTCATCGTAGATACCGCTTGTATCATACGAGTCGATGATGATTTCTTTAGATAAAAAATCCGAAGTTGCGAAAATTATTTATGCTTCTTCTCAAACTCTTTTTCACGTGATTCTCTTCCTTTCAAATCTTTTTTCCATCCTTGTTCTTATTGATTTTGTGGTTTATTTATAAGATTCTTAAATTTTTCATCCAATCTAACTCCCTATATTTAGGGCTTTTGTCAAATTTGTAGCATATCCCTTTCCTTTTGCATTCTAGTCTATTTTTCACTTAAAAATTTGAGAGTTTTACATATTTCATGATTCGTAACCTCTAAAAATCCTTTTTCTTCTTGTTAATTATCCACTCTCGTCTTAATAGCTTTCGATCAGGTTGATCCGGCATGAAAATATTGCACCGTAGTGTACTAAGGTAATAGGCTTGTGAATAAATTCATGTTTCAATATGCATTAAAATACGATGGTATTTCTTGTATAAACACATCTTTTGAGTGCTTGTCCTCGAATTCTTGAAATAGTAAAATACGAGATTGAATAGGTATTGGAGGCTTTGAATGAGAGGAAGAAAGGAAGGATGAGAGAAAAGGCAAAAATAGGTGGTTAAGATATGTCTCAACTATTTGAGGATGCTTCTCAAGAGATGTATGATGATGAATTTTATGGTGCAGTTGAGATTGAAGAAGAGACAGCTGAAGAGAGAGGAGAATGCGAGAAAAAGTTTGAAAGATAATTAATCTATGTTAGAACTGTCAAATGCATCATGATTTGCATGCCACTGTATATTTTTTTAACCCTTATATTCGATTTTCTCTCAACTTTATAGAGGACGAAAAAGTAAAAAAGGTATATTGAATGCAATTCACCTTGTAAAAGATTCATTTATGCGTTGAAATATCATTTTGAGTTAAGTAAGTATATATAGTCTCGAAGATTTTGAAAGGCTAATTGCAATCCAACTCCACTCCCAAATGCGATTAGTTATCAATTGATTGACTTTGAGTGCTTCTTATTAATTATTATCGTGTTTTATTTCAGATGAATGATAGACTTGTTTTGGTGTAGATGTACCGGAATTGTTAAGGTTTGCTTAACGTATATTGAGTCAAACATACAGTTCGAGTGGGTACGAGAGAAATTGAAGCAATTTTTTAACACATTCACACGAAAAAGAGAAACATAATAGAGCATGCTCGACTATGTGATTTGGTATATAACATGAAGTTAAGGCAAAGGTAACAATTTTAAAAATATATATTTTGCTTCCTAATTCTTTCTTAATAATAATGAATGATTGATTACTATATTGCATTTTACCCGTTGAGTTACGAAAATGTTGATATTCTTGCTTATTGAGTCGAAGAGGAGGAGCCCTCATCAATTTAGAGGATGAAAATTGGAGGGCACTCTAAGCCGAAGCAGAACTTGGAGTTGGAGATGATGATAAAGATGAAGGTGTTGGATGGGCGGATCCAATTATGGAGGAGAAAGAGGGAGGATATGATGATGATGATGGTGATCCTCACTATGTCATTATAATGATTTTCTTGATTATGATCCACGTTGTGGATGATTGTTATAAATGTAATTGTAACGTTATAGTATGGATGATTGTAACTTTGTTGTTGATTAAAGGTATTCAATATTGATATTATGTATGATTATTCGTTATGAGATGTTATTTAACTTTATTATGCTTAGCCTAAGAGGGTTCTTTTCTCACAATCTCTCCGAATATTTTATAGTCATAGTCATTTATTAGGAATTATCTGTTTTAAATCAGTTTTTGGATTCAATTTTGTTTAATGTTGATTGTGTTATATATGTTTTGTTCATTAATTTCAATTCTTGTATTTTTTGGATTTATTAATATTTTTTTATTTTTTATCAAGAATTAAAAAATTGCACCATATCATACAATACGGTGTGGTTATCGTGTATCAGTGCCCAGTGCGATACGGGCACCGATATACTTTTACAACATTGTTCAAAAGTGCCATCCCTTTTACATGGTGCTTAGAGCCAGTTTCAAAGTGGAACCAAATGAACCAAACTAAAAACCATAACCAAAGGGGTTGTAGGTTCTCCTTTCTTGGAATCAGGATTGCTAGTTCTAAGTTTAAAAACTTATATATATAGTGATTGGATGCCTTCCACTATTGGATTTGCTCATGTCCGACGATTGCTTTTCGAGAGCAGAAGTGTAAGAACATAGTCATTCATATATTTTAAAAATCCTTAAAAACTTTTGAATCAAACTTATACCACTGAAAAGTAATGGGTGGGTGCAGAGGATCCGGTTTTCCTATATATATAAGTTTTAAATTTTTCAACTTCCCCCCCTCTCATGTGTGCAGGTTGTACTGCCATCATAAGTCATGCATAAATTATTCTGACCAGCTATTAAAATAGTCTAATTACTTTAAATAATTTAAATAAGTTGGAATGATATAAGATTTTAAAACTTTGATTTTCTTATGATAGATTTAGTCAACTGCATTTGCAGCTACCGGTGTTAGAATAACCTTTTATGATAGTTGATTCCATTATGAGTTGGAGGGTCTTGAACAGTTAGTTGGTGATGGTGATTCTTCTTGATACTTGATTGTGAATGTATACATGTATAATCGTGTTATTTGGATGGTGAAGGTAGAAGCTGAGGATCTGCCAAACAATTTCAAGGAATCCAAATGAAGGCAAGGGATGGTAGAGTGGGAGAACTGTTTTACAGTGGCACAAATGCCCTTATAATGTAATTGCTTGCAGTCTATAGACTACCCAAGTATTGCTTTGTGGTACTACCAAACCTCTTTTTAATTATCAATCTTTTCTACCAAAAATTTAACTTGTGACCTAAGTCACACATACACCTTTAGGTGGTGGAGTATCGACTCCGACACAGGTGCGACACTGATACCGTGTCGGTATGGTACGGATCAACAACAACAACAACTAAGCCTTTTTCCATACTAGACGGGGTCGGCTACATGGATTCTTTGTTTCCACGGATCCCTATCGTGTGCCATGTTAGCAGTTAACTCCCAATAAGCTAGATCATTCTTTATTGTTTCTTTCCAACACTTTTGTGGTCATCCTCTACCTCTTTTAATACTTTCCAAATTTAGTTTTTCTAACCTTCTTACAGGCTCTTCTTTTGATCTTCTTTCTATATGTCCAAACCATCTTAAACGATGTTCTCTCATTTTATCCTCTATTGGTGCCACTCCTAATTTGTTTCTAATAACCTTATGTATACGGTCTTTTCTTGTATGACCACTCATTCATCTCAACATCTTCATTTCTGTCACAGAGATCTTTTGTACATGTTGATGATTAACTGCCCAACACTCAAAACCATAAAACATGGCAGGCCTAATTGCTGCTCTATAATATTTACCTTTTAATTTTAATGGTATCTTCTTATCACAAAGAATACTTGATGCTCCTCTCCATTTTAACCAACCAGCATTAATTCTATGTGTAACATTTCCATCAATTCTTCCATCACTTTGAAAAATTGACCCTAGGATACACACACAAAATTAAGGTAACTCATGGTTATACCGTCTATAGTGTGTTTATCTTGGAGAACCCGATCGAGGAGAGAGGGATCCACAAAGACGATGAAACCGAAACCTCTTAGTTAACTCGTGACCTTATCTCCCATGATGACCACCTGAGTTACCTCACCGTAGTTTCCAAAATGCTCATTCATCTTTTCTTCCGTTATCTCTCATGAAACTCCGCCGACAACTTCCCTTGATCATCGCTCTTCTTCTGCAAAACTGTAGGACAAATTTACTCTCTTCTTCTTTGTTGTATTATGATGAAATTAATAGTTGTTTACCATTTATGTATTTTGCTTTAATATAAAGTTATGTACTTGCTATTGTCATATATTTATGTTAATTGATGTTTCACTTTTTCTAGTTTGAATATTATATAATATATAATATTATATACCCTAGCGGTGTCACCACACCCAAAATTTTTGAAATTTGACGTATTGCGCACCTGTACCCGTGTTTGCACCCGCACCGGTGTGACATAGCTTGTGACTTACCTCATGTCAAAGAATTCCATATTATTCTTTCTGCACGATTGACATCCTTATAGAGAAGAGTTCCATCTTCCTGTAATATGTGTAGCTTTCAGCACAGTGTGGTCAGTGGCTGTGCTATGATTAGAATAACGTTTCTCACAAACACAAACACCTTTTCTGTTTAAGCATCTGAAAGTTGATCTATACCTAAACTCTCAAGTCTCAACGTCTTCTACCTGCTTCTTTGCCCATACTTGCTGTGATTGTGTTAGAGTTGGAACGAATATCATCATTTTCAGCTAGATGGTACACAATTTGTGACATTTTAAGCAAGGCCCAGTTCAAACATAGCAAGATTATCTTGATAATTATGTATGGTTCTCTACATATGGTGTGTACTGTGGTGTACATGTTGAAACTAAGGAAAGTTAAACCTCAAAATGCAATACATATATCTCAAGTTACACCATAATCTGGACGAGTCTGGGGCAGCTACATATTGCTTCTGGTTCACTCCTAAAGGATCCACTACCTGGGTCTCAAACACATGACTGTAGTTCAGGGTTTTGAAAACTTCATATGTGAATACGATATATGTTATCAATAGCGGATAGTGGACAGTTAGCATTTAGTTCTAATACATCATTAGTGGAGATATATCGGAAATATAGTGGATTTACCTGTACACCGTTTTAATATCATTGAAAAGCCCAAAAGTATATAAGTATTAAGATATAACTGACGATGTATATCTAACATATTTCATAAATATAAACCAATATAAGCAATACAAGTTATAAATTTTAAAATAAAGACAATTATGTGATACAAAAAAATTTGTTTGAAAGCATCACAAAGCATAAAATGTAGGTATAACAAATGTGCATATAGTAGATTACGGGAATAGAGTTCTAGGGAGAAATACATCATATACTAGAAATTTGAAGCTATAAAGAAAATTATTTGAGGTATAAAATAGTTAAGGAAATACAACATAACACAAACATGATATAAGATATATATAACTATATATTCATCATCTGCTAGTAGAAAAATCAATTATATGTGTTTTATATGTTAAGAAACAAAATACAAGTTACTTAACGTGGTTAATCTTATGTGATGTTGTATAAAAGTGCATCATATTAAAAAAAATAATAATTGTATTACTTAGAGTAGAAAAAACTTAATCATTTTATAATAAAAATGTTGATGGACAAGGAAAACATTTTTACAACTCATAGTATAAACATAACAGGCATATGGAGGACTTTGCATGGGCCAATATAGTGGCCATATTAGTAGACAACTTAGCGGTGTTAATGGACACCACTAAATGGTTGATGATATATCAGCCAAGGGGCCGTTAAAACACTATAACACACTAATAATGACAATATGGTCAAATCCTTAAAGCAGTTTCTGCCAGTGTTAGAATCAAATTGGATCATCCGGAAGACAGTTGATGCATGAACCGATTCAAACTTATTTCCTTGTTTCCTTATTTTTATACATCATATCTTGATATTTATTTCTTATCTTACTTTAGAGTTGCAAACTCAGCCCGGTTATCATCTTTCAATAATCTTGAAATGCGATTTTGGGAACTGATTTTGACAACAATGTATCCAACTGTCATTGGCTTGCCAATAACATGAAAGATTTTGGATTTCCTATAGGGATTTTAGGGCGAGGCAGGCCCCTAAAGTGTATAGGTTGTGTAACATTTACAATTTGGTATCAATAGAAGGCACCAATTGATGATCCTTTTAAGATTTACAAGTCCTGGTGAAACCTTTTCTTTGTCACTTTGTATGGATACCAAACGGACTTTTTGAATGGTGTTCATATCGAGGTTTGGTGTTGCATCTGAATTGCCACCTATGGGATGAGAAAACCAAAGGATCAGGATAGAGATCAGGTGAGGCCTATTGTGTGGCTTCATTTCGGCCTTCGGTTGGAATCATCCTGCAACCGGCAGTGCAGGATACTGCTCACCTCGTTGGCCCATCTTAAGGTCTCGTATAGTCATGCAGACATAAAAAACCATTATAAAAAATGAAAACCTACATGGAGCTGCCATGGTCAAACTTTTACCAAAATATAATTTAAAGTTTGAACAAGGAATTTCTCCGTAAGCTGCTTAAGCAAGTGACAGTAATAAAAAAGTGCTAACATTTTCATATATTAAAAGAATGCACCTAAAGAATATGCAAGAGTATGAACAAACCTTCCATGTCATCTGTTGGGTTGAGAATTGGTCTGGTGATTGGTTTTGGGTTTTGGTCCTGGTCTGACCAACTCGGATTTGGACAATTAAGACGTGGCATCTTCTAATTCGCAATTCATACCTGTTGTTCCTCATTAAACAGCAATTAGAATATACCAAAATGCAAATCATGAAAAGGCTTCCTTGTTTCATAGTTATGTTTATCGCATCACCCTTCATTGGTCTTCCTTCATTGTTTCTGCTTGGAAAAGGATTTCGTATCTAGGAGTTTGGAGCTCTTGGGGTCCTATCACTGTTGCTATATATTGGAGTTTCTTCCTGTGGTTTTTGGCAATGCCGGTTCACCATCCACCAGGCTGGGAACAAGAGTTAGATCCAAGCCACAGATCTCCAGAGAATTCGATGCCAAGTGGAGACAGCAAGGTCGAGATGAATGGTCGGGCTGATCCCACCGAGAAGATCTACATTGCACTGGGAAAAGATGTGAAAGAGAACAAGAACAATCTGCAGTGGTGCCTTCAGTCATTCCGCGGGGCCAAGATTGTGATACTTCATATTCACCATCTTGCTCCCATGGCTTCTGGCCCATGTAAGTACCCTCTTCAAGAGCTTTTGCTTTGGTTTTGAAGTTTCGTCAATGATATCGTCTATTGATGAACAGACGGTTCAACAGTTCTTTTATGAGGAGGAAACGAAAAAGAAAAAGAAAATTTGATTATTCTGATTGAACTTGCCCGTTCCTATCAATCAGCTGCTTCCATCATCATTGTTAGCTCATTAGCAACGATCATCTTTGTTTATGCTATTAGAGGCATCTTAATAGCCGGCAAATATAAATGCCATCTAAATTAATTGATATGTACAGAGTTGATAAATACCATCGTGAGCGGGTTTTTCTCACATTTTGATTCTGGAATATATATTCGGCCATAAGTTTGTCACATAAGTGCCAAACAAACTAGAAATCATGTTCATGTTGTTTGAGAAATTTATGTGTATTTTCTGTATGACTTCACTAAAGAATGGTCTAACTTATGTCGGGACATGATCGGGTTTAATGGAAACGAAGAATCCATGTCAGCCGACCCCATCTAGTATGGAAGCACAGATCGTTTAGTAAAATCTAGCATAAAAAAGTATAGTAATTCTCAGTTCATATATATATGTGTGTGTGTGTGTGTGTTTGTGTGTGTGTGGATAGATATATATAGAGGTGTGTGGATAGATATATATATAGATGTGCGTGTGTGTATATATATATATATATATATAAAGGGAGAGAACCTAGTATATGCTAGGTGCTATTTTATCCAAATAAATTTGTTTGAAATTTAAATTTAAAAGTATACATGTATTTTTTGCAAGTGAACTTCCTTTTAAAAAGCATACATATATTTCTTTTCAAATTTAAATTTCAACCAATAGATATAGAGAGATTGGTATTAGTATTCTCTCTCTTTATGTATATACATATTGTTGTTATTTTGTATGACCTCAATCGGTATAGGCTCTGTTCTAAGATTATACAGTGAGTACTTGGTCCAAGTTGGGTACCCCTTATGCTGCAAAGCGTTCAAAACTCACCAACAGATGATCCGTTGTGGATCGAAATAAGGGCGTGCATTGTGCGGCAGATACTTTCTGGTGCAGTTTGTGTATAATTCATCTATCTATCTAGTTGAATTAGCATGAGATTATATATTGTTGGGGCTTGGTGAAGACTGAACAACCATGTTTAATTCTTTTCAGACTTGAGTCACAGAAAAAGAACCTTCATAGATGAGTTGTACGAAATCCTAATTGATTAAGCTCAGGTGGAATTATACGCACATAGCCTTTAATATGCTGTTGTCGCCAAGTACAAAAGTTGAGCATTCAAAAGTCGTCTCATGGCATCCAAAGCTCCCCGTGTGGTGAGGCCCCCACAATGAAAAAATAATGTTGACCAGTTAGGCGTCAGATACAAAACAACAAATCACAGCCGTTCATTTCGGTGGCTGTGGAGATTCGACGTGGAGAACAATACCAGTATGGCTTATCTGCTTATATAGATTATTAGTGAACAGTTAAAGCTATAGGCATATACCGTGATGCACGTTGGATAGACTAACGAGTGGGCTTCATGTATATGCAATCTCTTTTGAATATTCTTCAATGGTTTTCATCTGAATATAGTTTTCATTCAAATGAGCTTCGTCTGCGGACCTGATGACTTTTGAAGATGGTGCCAAGGGGGTTTGATAAAGGTCCATTTGAAATACTGAATCTGGTGGAATCGTATCTAGATGACCAATGCTAATACGAACCCGAGCGCTAATTGCCTAGTTTTTTGCATGTAACTTGGTGGTAGATTGGATTTTTAGATGCTAGAATTGAAACAAGAAACCCAAATCCAATTTGCCTTATTGGATCTAATCAGTAGGATGACAGTGGGTCAGGTTTGGATCTGAGTCAGCATTGAATGAGTGAATAGATCCTGTAAGACAGATTCTTTCTATGAAAAGAATATCGGCGAAGTGTGCCTTTTGGTGGTCTATTGCAAGATTTGACTTGAGTATTTCTTTTGATTGAGAACGTGATCACCATAACAGTCGACCAACATGTAACATTTTATAGTCGACAATGATATAATTTTCCTTTCTAAGATCATTACGTGCGACCACGCCATTAGACGTGCCAGTTACAGCATTTATCAACGTACTCAAGGGGTACGAATTCTTAAGCAAGGAAGAAGGCAAGTAAGTTTGATATTCTATAGCAGAAGAAAAAAATGATGCTACATTTTGCAATGGCCTGTGTGCTAGAGGGGTGTTACATAAGGCGCTGAGTCGAGGGCACCACGTCTTCATCCTCTAGACTGGTGGAAATCTGCAGCTGTTTCAGGTGGAGCATGTAAAGGATCAGTTCGTGACTGCAAGCAGGGTTTTACCACTAAAGCTAGAGCACCTTTAATGGCCAGAAAATTTCGACCATGTAGAGAGCAACAAGGTTGCTAGTGAAACTTGCCATGTCGCTTTGAGGTTATCTCAAAAGGCTTCAATTTGAACAAGGTGACAAGTTCGACTCGCAAGAGTGCAACTGGAACAAGGATCAGTCTAACTCTAGCTTGCCATTTATAAAAGAAATAAAACATGCCTGCTTTAGGAGTGCACGTTTAATGCAGTTCCAGACTTACCACTAGTATACTAATGGTATCCCCATTAATAACAAGAGATCGTGGAAAAGATAAGAAATTAATAAAAATTCAATTGCTTATCATCATTTGAAAGTGGGTGAAAGTTTATACCTCCAGATTCAAAGCTATTAATTCAAAGAAACATGAAATAATCCTCATCGTGGTTCATATGGATCCGTTGGCCAAACATATCGCATGTGATCCTCTCTGAAAGAATCTCAACGTCACTGAAACTTTATTGTTTTCTTGGCCGTGTCGGGTCAAGATTTATCAGTTTATAGTGCCCATGTAGGGAACGAACTTGAAGAATCTTGAGAATACCCGGATGAATCCGCAGACCTAAGGCTGCATGTTATGTATTACGTTTGTGTCCTGTTTTTTCATGTTGGTGTGAAAAAAAAAAAAAACCAAGAGCACCAACTTTTTCATGTCACTTCTGGTAGACGCGATCACAGATTTTTCAGGTTGTGTTTGTGTTGGGCTTCCATGTCGTGTCAAAATTGGCCAGCTTGTTCATGTTTCATGTCGTGTCATTTGGTTTTCACTTATCATAAAAGGAAAAAAACTTGCTCACGTGATGACAATGCGTTAAATGTTTCAGTTGGTGGAAAACTGAGGGTGTTGGAGTGGGAAGCTGCCACAAAAACTGTCAATGAATACCTAGCAATATGTGCTCGGCAGAAGGTCTCTCTCTCCCTCTCTCTCACTCACACACACACGAACACGAACACAAGAAATCCGGGGAGCAGATTGTGGTTCGAAAACAAGTTGACCGACATCAGTCGACATGCTACGAGTGTGTTAGTAATCCACATTATGTATGAACAAAGATAGTGATTTCAAGTTATCTTTTTTAGTGAAGCCTGGTTGCAATAGCCAATGACCAAATATTATCTTTGCATATATTGACATAACGAAATGTGTGTTAGTAATCCATATAGCTATTGCAAAGACATTATATATATACATATAACAACAACAACAACTAACCCTTTTTCCATACTAGACAGGGTCGGCTACATGGATTCTTTGTTTCCACCGAGCTCTATCATGTGTCATGTTAGTAATCCATATAGCTATTGCAAAGACATTATATATATATATATATAACAACAACAACAACTAACCCTTTTTCCATACTAGACAGGGTCGGCTATCCACAGAGCTCTATCATGTGTCATGTTAGCAGTTAACTCACAATAAGCTAGATCATTCTTTATTGTTTCTTTCCAACACTTTTGTGGTCATCCTCTACCTCTTTTAATACTTTCCAAATTTAGTTTTTCATATCTTCTTACAAGTTCTTTTTCTGATATTCTTTCTATATGTCCAAACCATCTTAAACGATATTCTCTCATTTTATCCACTATTGGTGCCACTCCTATTTTGTTTCTAATGACCTCATTATGTATACAGTCTTTTCTTGTATGACTACTCATCCATCTCAACATCTTCATTTCTATCACCGACATCTTTATGATTAACTGCTCAACACTCAGAACCATAAAACATGGCAGGTATAATTGTTGCTCTATAATATTTACCTTTTAACTTTAATGGTATCTTCTTATCACAAAGAATACCTGATGCTCCTCTCCATTTTAACCAACCAGCATTAATTCTATGCATAACATCTCCATCAATTCTTTTATCATTCTTAAAAATTGGCCCTAGGTATTTAAAACTTTTCTTTTGGGGGATGTAATATGTGTCAATTTTAATTTCTTTGTCCTCTGAAGTAACCAAATGATCAAACTTACATTCCATATATTTTGTCTTTGTTCTACTAAGTCGGCACCCTTTGCTTTCTAATTCTTCTCTTCATAGTTCCAATTTTCTATTAACTTTTTCCTTACACTCTTCCACTAACACAATGTCATCTGCAAATAACATACACCAAGACACTTTGTTAACTCATCAATCACTATTATAAATAAATATGGACTTAAAGTTGATCCTTGATGTAACCCAATATTAACTTCAAAGAAGTTTGTGATTCCTTCATGAGTCCTCACACATACTTTTGCATCATCGTACATGAGTCTTATAAGGTTAATGTATGTCAATGGGATACCTCTTTTTTCCAGGGTTCTCCAAAGAACCTCCCTCGATACCCTATCCTAAGCTTTTTCTAGATCAATAAATATCACGTGAAGGTCTTTATATTTTGCTCTAAAATATTTCATAAGACGTCTCAAAAGGTGAATACCTTCAACAGTAGATCTGCCTAGCATGAATCCAAATTGGTTCTCTATTGTACTTGATACTTTTCTTAACCTACCTTCGATAATTCTTTCTCACAATTTCATAGTATGTCTCATTAACTTGATACATCGATAATTCGCACAATTCTGAATATCTCCCTTGTTCTTATATATGGGTATAAGTGTATTCGCTCTCCATTCCTCGGATATCTTTTGGTTTCTCCATATTTCATGAAATAATCTTGTGATCTAAGTGATTCCTATTTCTCCTAGTATTTTCCAAACTTCTATATGTATAGCCATATTTCTTAATACAACATAGATACACCTAACACATCTTTCATCACTTTCTTAATATGTATAGCCATATTGTTCCACATATCACTGGGTGTACCAACATAATTTCAAACATCTCCTTGAATGGCTTTTTGTTTAAATATATCTTCTTTCTCGCTTTTGAGGTTCCACCATTTAGTCTGAATAGCTCGATGCACTCTTTTCTTCTTTGTTCATTTTTTTTATTTGTAAATCCATAACTAAAGTTAATGTTGGGTGGTTAAGCTCTCCTGAAATTACCTTACAATCTTTACAGCACGCTCTATCTTTTTTTCTACAAATAAAGTAATCAATTTGTGCTTGTAATAAGCCACTCTTATAAGTAATTAAATGTCCATATCGTTTTTTGAAGATTGTATTGAGTATAAAGAAATCAAGTGCCATAGCAAAATTTAAAATCTCCCTACCTTCCTCATTTATATCTCCAAAACCAAAGTTTCCATGAATACCTTGATATCCTAATGCCTCTTTATCGACATGTCCATTTAAGTCTCCTCCTAAACAAATCATCTCACTTTGAGCAATCCTTTGAATCACCTTATCTAACTCTTTCCAAAAAGTTGTCTTTATACTATCTTCTATGCCTACTTGGGGTGCATAAGCACAAACTATATTCAAAACCTCTGCTCTTAACACTAATTTCAACGTCATGATTCGGTCACCATATAGTTATATGTCTACTACACTATCCTTTAAATCTTTATTTATAATAATATTAACTCAATTTCGAGCTTTTTCCTTACCTGAGTACCATAATTTAAAACTTTTATCCTCTATCTCCTTTGCTTTTTCTTCAACTCACTTTGTCTTTTATAAATATAGAACATGAATCTTTCTCTGAATCATAGTATCTACCACCTCTATTAGCTTACGGAATAATGTTTCGATATTCCAAGAACCAATACGAATCTTATTATCTATGATTAGCTTCCTTACCTCCGCATCCGTTCATATTGAAAATACGGAGACCCTTTCTGTAAATTATTCACTATATTCGGGCGACAATGTAGCGAAACTAACTTCTTTATCCACACTCGTGCATGATGTGGAAACCTTCTCTGCAATTGATTCACTATATCTAAGCGAAAATGTAGTGTCTCTTGCTTACTTATCGTTGTATTCAAGCTCTATAACGCGTCGCTAGGCAGGGACGCCCCAAAGCAATCCTCATAATTTGTGTAATACATGGTATAAAAATCCGACAAAGTTTAACGTTGACTGTCGAAAGTCTAACACAACCCTTCTTCTTTATTCGGGCTCGAGACCGGCAATGCAAAGGTGATCCCTTACATGGGCGGAGTTATATATATATATATACAATTTTCTCTGGCTCACTGGGGTTGGGGCCGGACCCGTTTGACACCTCTACATATCAGTGGCACTGTACCACCATATAGTGGCATCTGGAAAGCCACAACCCTGCCGGATGCAGCCATTAAGAGTGCCCCTGAATACCTTCAGTGAACACAACTGAATGAGAGGAACTTGTATTGTTTCAAATCCTTACTCCCATCGAAGAGGAAGAACTAAATAGACTGAATGAAGGCTTCCCACTCTAACAATAAGTTCTAACATATATAGCAAATAAACCAAGTGCTTATGTAAAGCATATTGTATGGTCCTTTTTAATGTTTGATTCATGTATGCAATAATATGTATGATTTCGTAGAAAGCTTATTATGGGAACAATATTATTCGTAATAACAATAAACAATAATGATGATAGGTAAACATGATGAAGCCATCTTGTTGTTCGAGTTAGTTTACGTCGGGTTTTAACGCAACCAGAGAACTGGAAGAGTTTCTTCTTGAGACTAATGGGTGCTCTGCATAATGGCGTGCAGGCAGAGGCGGAGCACTTGGTTACTAAATCAGAAGATGATGTTGCCAAAGCAATGGTCGAACTAATCTCTCAGCATGAGATATCCAAGCTTGTCATGGGTGCAGCTGCTGACAGGAACCATTCAAAGTATGAAAAACTCTTTCCTTAGTTGCATTCAAGCGGACCAGACTGATCTGCAAACTAAGATTAAGCTTGTAAACAAGCTGAACAAAACGAACCAAGGCTGTTCATGGCTTGTTTGTCATCTCAAAATATTCTTCGTTAGCAGAGCTGGAATCAAGTCATTAGAACATCTGTAATAATGGTTTCCTGTGAACCAAGCCAACCTTTATCATGAACCAATTATGAAATCAAATGCTAATATGACGGTATATATATAGAGTTTAATTGCAACAATTCGCTGTTTACAGGAAAATGAACGTACCAACATCAAAGAAAGCAAAATATGTACGTCGTCATGCCTCGCCATCATGCGAGATAACATTTTTGTGCAATGGAAACTACATCTGCACTAGAGAACCATTCTCTGATCAGAATGAGCTCCCACCATCTGGGGCTGGAAGTGGTTCAAAGGGTCGCCCTGGCCCGGGGCTGGGAAAATGGTTCGGTCGGCGATCCACCAGCGAGTCCGATGATGGCACATCAGAGACTAGCGCTGAGAAGCACCAGCCTGCAGAATCAGCCACCGGGCCTTCTTGTCAAGCTGAAGATCGCTATCCAGTTACAAAATGTCAGTCATCGGAGTCAGGTTCGGATACTTGTGAAGCTGTAGACCATGGATCTGCAAACTCGATTGCATCTGATGATCAGGTGACTGAAATTGCTTTTACTATATAATGAATGAAATCTAGAATGGCCAAAATATATTCAGGGCGTGTGGGTGTGTTCTAATGATGGAGAGTGCTGCATAGGAATGTCCCACCCATTACGAACACCGAATCATACATTTTGGAAAACGTGAATGCACTTTTAATGTCATATCTAAAATACTGATATACTAAATTTGGCCTTGTTCAAGTTTCTAGGTATAAGGTTAACCGAAGATCCTACTTGACGATTTTCAGGAAAAGGTAGGTCCAAATCTGGAAATACAAAAAGTTTGGTACTTGGCATGGAAAATCAAGCAAAAGGTACAGGGAATTCTCTTGTTTTTCCCATTTGCAAAAACGTCTTCAATCTTTTAATACGCTTTTCTGAATGCAACCATCTCAATGTTTTTCTTTAAAAATTGCATCTTTTATAACTATATGTTTTTGAAAAAGCATTCAAAACTGTAGTGTTATTCATTAATCCACTCTCATAAACATGCTAAGGAAAAAGGTTGATCCAGGTTCCAACTATGAATAAGAAAATACAAGCATAAACAGCAAAACTGCCATATACAGAGAGATCCAAACAGCTACCCATCTGCATTCTTCCTTCAAACTACCCCAGGGGATCAGAAAAAGAATGGGGGTGCAGTAGGGAAGTTTCAGCGAGGCCCTAGGGAAGCTTGATCGCGCACAACCTAGAGTTTATCTGCTTGTTGCATGCTTACATGGTTAGTAATGTATTCTTAATGAGACGGAAATTAGTGCATAATTTTCTTTTGTTTCCAAAATAAGATCATCCTTTCAGAGCAGCTATGTGGGCGAGTACGTATCCATGACAATTTAGTCACCGACATGCCAAGCATTAGCTTGCAGCTGTGGAATTCAAACCCGAACTTGATTTATGAATCAGTAGTTGTATCTAATCGGCCAGTCTTCCTTACTAATCGATCACAAAAATCTGTAAATGCAGGAAGATCATTACAAGGAGATCCAGGAAGTGAACAGCCGCCTAAAGAAAGCAATTGTCGAAGCACGAAATCTGAAGAGGCAAGTCTTCCAGGAATCAGAAAGACGGCAGAAAGCAGAACAAGAGGCCGTTGATGCTCAAAATAGTGTAAGATTAATGTAAATAAGATTAGCTTTCATCGTAATGATTGGTAGTCGAGAAAAGGCGAATAAGTGGAAGGTTCAAACCAATTTGAATCAGATATAGATCTGCCACTGCATGGCTGGAAGATAATAACCAAAACCAAAACCAAGCTTTCACACACTAAGTAGAACTGGCTACAGGGATTCTAGGTTTCCATCCAGTTTGATCTTGTGTCATATTAGCGTTTAACTCCAATCTGCAGGTGTGTGAGGTACTCTCCAGCCCGCAATATTTCTTAATTCCTATAAGTTTATATAAGAGATTACCTCAACAATGAGCAAAGCCCTGATGCTCCTCCCATCTAATATTTTAAAGCAGAAAAGATATCTGAGAAAACAAATACTAGTCGTCTATTTGATGTAACTCTTGACGGTAGAACAAAATTGACCTTTGAAAGCAAACCGATTCCCCTCTTCTGACAGTAAAAGTGCCGCCTTCCACCGTTGCTTGGGTAAAGGTCCATTTGGTTGTAGTGTAATAGTTGAACCTCATTCATACCGGCTATTAACGGACAGTGAACATCCAACGGTGTTAAGGGAATAAGCAGGGGCCATGTTCCTCTGAAACTTCAAAAATTAAGCCCAGTGGTCTAGGCCTCGATACAAATTTTCTCGCGCTGAAGTTATTTATGAACACGATTAAATGCTAATATGGCACAAGATAGAGCATAATAAAGGATGATAACATGTAGCCAGAACCCACTTAGTGCAGATATGACTGGGGTTTGGTTTCGATTGTATGAGTTAGAGATCTTATATGTCCTTAACCTCTCTCTCTCTGTGAAATAAATAAATATGTAGTTACCGGCGTCATTAATTGTGCATTCAGGCTAGAACAGCCGAAATTTCACTGCTAAAAGAACAGAAACAAAGTAAAGAACTAGAGACAGCACTGCTGAAAGAGAAAAACGAATTCGCAAAACTTGGAAGGAAACACCAGGAAACTTTGATCGAACTGCAACAAGTATGGGAGGAGAAATCAGCACTGAATGCTCGAGTTGGTGATTACCAGCACAAGCTACGTGAGGCACTTGAGAAGTTGGAGAAGTTGCAAGAGAGGGTGAATGAGAGAGAGGATGTCACAGGAGGTAAACCAAGGATGATGCCGACTACAAGAGGTTTCGGCAAGTTCTCTCGTGCAGAGTTGATGGAGGCCACCAACAACTTCGAACCCGGCTCCAAGATTGGAGAAGGTAGCTTTGGAGCTGTGTACAAGGGACGGATTCATTACAAATTGGCTGCCGTCAAATTGTTTAATTGTGATGGAGGTCAAGACTTCCTCCAAGAGGTAGAGTTCTCTATTCACATACTGCCTACCGCATCTACAACAAACTAGTTGAGTTCTAAATTATACTTCGCCTATCACATACAAAAATGTTTTTAGAAACTAATATACACATACAGTGGAAAAACCCATGTAATCCATGTATCGCATGTTCTTTTACGTATAAATCAGGATTGATGAGCCAGAGGGTTTAAAACAACCGGTGGAGGGAGAAGGTGTGGTTACCTAGTTGAACATTTTTCTGAAACAAGTGACCAAAGTTTAAAAATATTAGAAGAAAACACAAAAAGATGTACTTTTGTAGAGTCAAATGCTAATATGACACAAGAATGAGCACAATTGTGTCTTAGAGAAGCATAGAGCCAATTGGACGATGGTATATATGAGATTTTCTTTTGTTTTTTTTCTGTTGGGCGTAGGTGGAAGCGCTAAGCAAGCTGAGACACCCCCACTTGGTCACCCTGCTAGGGGCGTGCTTGGAGCCCCTGGCCCTTGTCTATGAATACCTCCATAATGGCAGCCTAGAAGATAAAATACAGTGCAAGGATGGTGCCACAAAACCAACATGGCAAACCAGAACCCGGATTGTGGTCGAGATCTGCTCTGCACTAAAATTTCTCCATTCCAAAGGTGTGATCCATGGCGATCTTAAGCCTGGAAACATCCTTCTTGATTCCAACTTATCTGTGAAGATCGGTGACTTCGGCATCAGTAAACTCCTCCCTGAACAGGAAACCACAATGAGCATTTGTGTTGGTTCTGATTCAAAGGGTTCATTTGCCTACATGGACCCAGAATTCATGACCACCGATGAGCTCACCCCGAGTTCGGATGTCTATTCATTTGGAGTCATAATTCTGCAACTGATCACAGGAAGACCTCCATTGTGGATTAACAAGATCGTACAAAAGGTGGTGATGACTGGAAATCTTAGGTCGATCATCGATCCTGATGCTGGAGATTGGCCCCTCGATCAAGCATCACAGCTGGTGGATATTGGCTTGAAGTGCTGTCATATGAGTAGAAGTTGCAGACCCGAATTAGGGGCTGAAGCATGGAAGGTTTTGGAACCACTAAAGGGCCCATTGTCATCTTCAGACCCTTATGGTCGATCGACATCCATTGAAACAAGACCAGTTCCTGCATACTTCATCTGTCCCATTAACCAGGTCAGTGGATTCATTAACTCCTTTGCAAACTTTGATTGTTCAGAGTGGAGGCACGCATACACACACGCAGAGTAATATCTATATACTTAGTCTATGATTGCATCTTCTTTTATTTGATTAACAAGTATACATTATTGCCATTTTAGGATGCATTAAGGTTATTAGAAGCACTTTCTACTGTCCTGTTCAAATGGGTTCTATTCTTACGCTTTATCAATCATCTAACACTTAGAGTTCCACTACTTTGATTGATAGAGCTGTTTTGATGCTATTGAAGTATTTCTATAATAAAGACAATGAATCTAGTTGTTGATTAGAGTGGCTTATTTTTCGAAATGCCGAAGAGTCCACCACATTTGAGTCGAACGAAATTTTGGAGAATGCAGGAAATTATGTCTGATCCACATGTAGCTGCTGATGGTTTTACATATGAATTAAACGCATTGCGTGAATGGTTCGACAGTGGCCACGACACATCTCCGATAACCAACTTGAATCTCAGCCATCTCAACCTCACTCCAAACCACGCTCTGCGTTCAGCTATAGAAGAATGGCTCATCCAATCGTGAACCATTTCCTTGTTAGTGTGATTTGTTTCAAGAGGCATCAAATGACTGTCTTGTATTCGTTCCAATAAGAGTAAATTCTTTAAATTTTGTTCCTTTTGATGTGATTGTGGAATCATGACCTTTGGATTTTCTATCCCCAATTTTGTTTTCCTTCTATAGTACCTGCATATGTAAGCATATGCATTCTATTTGTACGTCTCCTCACTGTTTCGAATAATACTTACACTGCCTATTTTTCTACCATATACTACATATACTGTATCTGGTAAGAAACTTTTCTCGAGGAATTTATCGAAATCATGCTCCTTTTTGGATCTTAAATGCTAATATGGCACAAGATCGGGCACGACACCTACTAAGATTCCTCATAGTCAACCCCACAGTGCAGAAGAGGGTTTGGTTTTTATTTTGGTTGAACTTATTGCAATCTATTTGTTGTTATGAGGTATATACTGCTTTTCATGCATAAACAAATAACTTCAAATCCTTGTATTCCTTTGCATCAATATAATTTGGATGGGCAGTTCATGAGATATGTGGTGTTGCAATTTTTAGTTTTGATTGATAAGTTTACTTAGCCACACAATTTTTGTAAAATAACAATGAATAAATGATTTAATTTCAAGCCAAAATTATATCTTAAGTTGCCAATGAGCAGCAGTGTAAATATTCGATTTGATCACGTTTGTCCTTTGCATAGGCAAATGTGGAGTTTTATGCAGATTAATCCTGATCAATTGCCGAGTTCTGTTTTCACGTTCAATCTTTCATTACTTGCCCGACCCACAACAGAGAAAAAACAGACAGAGCACATTGGTAGCAGACCTCTCTCTCTCTCTCTCTCTCTCTCTCTCTCTCTCTCTCTCTCTCTCTCTCTCTCTCTCTCTCTCTCTCTCTCTCTCTCTCTCTCTCTCACACACACACACACACACACACACACACACGCGAATCCGGCGCAGATTCGGTGCCGGTCTTACACGTATATATGCCATGAGCGAAGTAGAGGATGAATTTAACATGCCTACTTAACGCTCCAATCAATTCCCGTCCATATATTTCCGCTCGAAGAGACACACATACAGAGGAGGAGGGAGAGAGAGAGAGCGTTGCCAGAAGAAGAGAAGAGATATGGCGATCGGTGAGCCGAAGGAATTCAAGCCGGTCGGCTTCAAGAACTTCGTTGGGACGAACCCGAGATCGGACCGTTTCGCTCTGAAGCGGTTCCACCACGTCGAGTTCTGATGCGGCGACGCCTCCACGACCTCCGCCCTCTTCTCCTGGGACCTCGGCATGCGCCCCATCGCGCGCTCCGACCTCTCAACCGGAAACCCGTTCTTCGCCTCCTCCGTCCTCCGCTCCGGCGGCCTCCTTTTCGCCTTCACCGCTCCTTACTCCCCGTCTATCTCAGTCGGCTCCCACGCTCCCGCTTGCCCCCTTCCCTCCTTCTCCGCCGACGCCGCCCGCCGTTTCTTCGCCTCTCACGGCCTCGTCGTTCGTGCAGTCGCCCTGGAAGTCGACGACGCTGCCGATGCCTTCACGGTAGCCGCCGCTGCCGGCGGCCGTCCGGCTTCGCCTCCATCCAACCTCGGTGGTGCCACGGTCTCGGAGGTCGAGCTCTATGGCGACGTCGTACTCCGGTTTGTCTGTACTAAACCGGGTTTCAAGGACCGTTTCTTCCTGGGTACGAACCGTTCAACTCTGAATTCAATTAGATTACGGGCTGAATCGACTCGACCATGCAGTGGGTAACGTCCCAACCTGGCTGAGGCCGTCCGCTACGTCGCCGGGTTCACCGGCTTTCGTGAGTTTTCCGAGTTCACAGCGGGCGACGTGGGCACGGCGGACAGCGGTTTCAACTCGGTGGTGCTGGCTAACAACGATGAGACGGTTCTGATGCCAATGAATGAACCGGTTTTAGGGACGAAACGGAGGTCTCAGATTCAGACCTAGCATTCCTGTAGGCTGTCGTAATACTTCAAACACGACACAGAAACAGAGACGAACACGACTCGTAAGTGCCTGTGTTTGTTTCTCTACCTGGAAGTGACACTAAATGTTGGTTTATATTTGGATGGCTTGCTTTTGGTACAAGAATGGACACACAACACATACTCTTGCAAGCAAATATAAATTAAAATCAAACAAGGCTGCACGTTCTCACGCTAACGTGGGGTTGATGCATGAATTTTGGGGGCTGCCATGACGTTTCGTTTTGTGTCATATACACGAACATAAAACACGTCACTAACACAAAGCGAAGACACGAAATTGCCACCCGGAATGTGTCTAAACTGTGGTGATGGTGGATTCAGGTCGCCTGTGGATTCGAGTTGGTGAGCCGTCTTCACATTTAAATTTTGCATATGAATCTGTTTTTGCAAGTACTTATTTCCTTTTAGGAAGTCACGTGGGACTGTTGAGGAAGGTACAATCTTGGCTGACACACATAATTAAATGGCCAACTAAATGCCTTGTGTTGCGTATTGGATCAGGATTTTGCGTGCTTTGGCTGAATAGTCTCTTGCCATATATGCTGTCTTGCTTCTTTTGAAATTTATATTTATAAAAAATTAAATTTTAATAATGTATGCCTATCCAACTCCGCATCTCAATCCTTTATTGCTCACATATGGTTCATGAAAATCCAGCTTTTTTTTGTTGAGTTGTCAAAATATGATTAACTAACATGTACATATATATATAAATAGGATCTTATCCACTCATCATTTTTTTTAAGTAATATGAGTTTAATTTGAAAGGTTGTAAGAGTTTTTGAAAAAGTATGTAGGATAATATTATTAACTATATTGATGTTTCTAAAAATAATGATTAGACATTAGTGGATAACGTAAATGAAGAATATATATATATATACATATAAACACTCATTCATATTTAAATTCATTTAGAAAATAAAAAGTACTTTTGAACTTTATGTATTTTTCATTTAATGTTGTTTTTCTTTTATCGTCTCACTACTGAGATGATAAACTGGATTTAAGAAGGTATGAGTGTGCACATGACCTAAGGTCTCTATATATGTATATGTCTTGTTTGTGTGTGTGTGCATGCGCTATAACCGTATCCTTTCTGTGGCTTATTAATCTTCAAGTTATTGTCTCGTTCACCTTTCTCACTGGCACCATGTCAGATGAGCCAGAACAACAAACTGAACCTTTACCTGTGGGTTCATGAAACTGCAGCATTCTTTTACTCGACGGACCCCATAAACTGCAGCATCTTGATTCCATGAGCAGCCCCTCCACTTAAACAATTCCACTTCTCCGATCAATGGTTGGTCTTCCTTGTAAACAGGCATATTGGACCCTACTTCATACCATAGCTTGTGATACAAGACATGCTTTATTTTTAGTATATAAAGAGTTTAATTTTATACCGGAAGTCTACAAATGTGCGTAAAAAAATAATGATATGGTATGATTCGGTACAAAATGTCCTGTAATACAGTGATAGTTGAAAGTGATACAGGTACACACATATACAATGGTTGAGCATGAGTAGGTAGCGTCAGTGCTGTGCAGGATTCAATCATTATATATATACGTGTGTGTGTGCGCGCGCGCGCTATTTTGGTATCCTGGACGATCTTGGTAGCTGAAAATCTCTCTTATTGATTTTTAAGGCAGAATTACTGCCTTATTTTGTCTTTAGTTCTCAATTATCTGTTTCTCTTTCTGTTTGTATTCTGCGGTTGTGTGTGGTTTCCTTTGCCAAAAGGCAGGGTGTGGAGGGTTTGGCAAAGGAAACTTCTCCGAGCTCTTCAAATCCATCGAGGAGTATGAGAAGACCCTGGAATGCAATAAGACCCAGCCTACAGACGATGCTTAATTCGAAACCACGTGATCGAATCCAGAGAGATGGACAAAAAATTGGAGTAGATGATGAGAAGAAGCGTCGAGGAGTTTGCTTGTTATATGATGTGTGTGGATGAGGATAGTCTTCGTTTCAATTGTAACGATGGTGATGTTTCTCGGTTGCTGTTGTTAGAAACTGATAAAACTTATCTAATAGTTTTTCTGTGTGGTGAGTTGAGAATTGTCAACATCCTAATAGTTTTTCTTTGTGTGGTGAGTTGAGAATTGTCAACATCCTAATAGTTTTTCTTTGTGTGGTGAGTTGAGAATTGTCAACATCGGTTGGTGCCTGGCTTATGGCTTTACGGGCGATAGTCGATAAAGCTCCGGCCGGCAAACGTAGGTTATACTCCTTTTGCAATTGCATTTTCATGTAGAAAGAATTCTTTTATCTGCAGGAGAACCCATCTTTTCACGAGTAGGAACTATCCAACGTAAAACTCCCATCTAGAAAGACAACATTTTTCTTAAGGAAAATAGGGAATAAATCCGCTACCATGAAAGGTGGCATGATTCGATTCATCCAACAAAATCAAACCCAACCCTTCTCCGGCGCTAATTGGTCGGCTCCATGTATTCTTTCTTACTTTAGAGGCAAGCTGGGGTTAGGCAGACTCTTATCATGTCATATTAGCATTAATTAACTTTAACATAAGAAGATTATATTCAACTGCTTTCTTATGGTGTCTTTCTCTCCCACTTTTGGAGTTATCACCATTTAAATCTTTTAGTTCCTTTTAGCCCCATTACTCTCAAAAGGCACGTCTATCTCATTCTTGTCTTCGATTGTTGTCACGACAACGTTTCCTCTAAATTTTACTTATAAATATCCAATGTAGCGTTTGACTGTGTGACCATGCATCCATCTCAGCATGATACGACAGAATTAAAAGTCCTTTTAAGCTGCACAGTCCTATTATGGGGTTGCTTTCTTGTTTTAGTAAAATAAGTTGCATGCATGATAAACCATTTAGTAGGGACTTCTGTTTCCCATTCTCCCAATACGGGAATGAATACCATATTAAACAAAATACATGTTGATGTTTAAGTAAATTGCATATCAAATTTTTTCAAAGAAAGAGAACCCAAAGTTTAATTCAGCAAAGTTTTATAGACATACTCCATTATAACATCTCAAACGGTTAAACTCATTCTCCATTAAGAGTTTTGTATGGTGTGTCAAGTTGATTCTAAAAGAAACACAATAGCAATGAGGCCCTTAGTGAAAGATATGAAGTGCGAGTGCTGCAGAATGTTTTATGCATGTACTGTCACAAACCAATCCTCTACACTGAGGTTCACCTTCACATAGCTTAATTTGGATATTTTATTTGGGAGAGTGATCTTTCCATCACAAATGCATCGAAGTCCATTAGAACTCTGAAGTTGGTTGGGCGAGAGATGTTACACCGTCCAGCACACCCTACCTAGTATGAGAAGGTTTGGTTAAGGTAAAGACAACCAGAAACATAGATCAAAGAAATACATATATGTATAACTAGAAAATTATATAAGACTTCATTTATAACCTTTAGAAAGCAATAGCAGAAAATGCAGAACTGGCATAAAAAATGAAAAATCATATAATCATAAGAACCAATATAATCTTGAATGAGTTATAAAACAAATAGGAAAACAGTGGACAGAAATAGAAAAACACACGGAGGTGAACATGGTCGCACCCCTCATAAAGTGAAAACGAATGGACCCTTTCTCCCATGGCCTATGCTCATGGTGCTTGTTGGACGAGAATAGCACCGATGAAACTCGAACTCTTAACTGTCTGATTTGCAGACAAAAGAACTCTCCAAACACAAATAACACCCACCACACCAACCCCATCCTGACGGTTTGCAGTTCATTATTCCAAAAAGGGAAAGCAAAACCAAGACAATTATTCAAACTGAAGAAAATCAATTAGGACAATGAAAATTATATTTAATTAGCTTGTACCTCCAAGCAGCAAGCTTGTGTTTGGTTCGTCTAACTTGCGGCCGACTTCAGCTCATGCTTCACTCGGCTCGAACAAGCTTGGGCACTATTGTTGTAAGCTAACAAAATTGAGCTCGAGCATAGTGGTGGGAAGATTCCCATGATATCATTACAGCAAACTTCCACAAGAACTTTCTACTGATTTTCTGTTAACAAAAGCAATCAGCAATAACTGGTGCTTTTATGTCAATAAACACTTCATTCTCATGGATTGCTTATAAAAAAAGGTTTGAAATTGATGAAACAAGAAACACGAAAGCAATTGCATCCAAATAGATAAAAGTTTCTATAGAGATACAGCGCCTACAACATTAAATGCATGAATCTGTTCCCTTTGGCAACTTTTCTGCATTCAAATTAACCACTGAATTCATTTTGAAGCTTCAGCATCTAAAACATGAATGCATTTCGACAGAATTTCAACAGCCTTCTCCAATTCACTCTCGGTTATTATCAGAGGTGGCACAAGTCGAACAACATTGCCTTTTCCTGCAGTCAAAATCAGCAGCCCTGCATCCCGGCAGGCATCCATCAATGGAGCAGCAGGCACGTCCAACTCAATGCCCACAATGAGCCCGAATCCACGAACTTCTTTTACATGCTTGTTTTGCCCAAGCTCCCGAACTAGGAGATCTTTCAAATACTTTCCCTTGCTAGAGACACTTGCAAGGAAGCCAGGGTTTTGGATTTTGTTAAGTACCGCAAGCGCAGCATGGCAAACAAGAGGTCCCCCTGCAAAAGTACTACCATGATCACCAGGGTTGATTGCAGCAGCTACTCTCTCGGAGACCAAAACAACACCGATTGGAAGGCCCCCAGCGAGAGGTTTGGCCAGTGTCATGATGTCTGGAGTCACACCAAATGCCTCATGCGCCCAAAGGTGCCCTGTTCGACCCAACCCACATTGGACCTGCAAATTTTTCATGTGATACAGTTTAAGTCTGTTCTTCATCGTTTCCAGAAAAACAACTGAACCATTCATCCCTATTCATATTAAAATACCAAGCATTTAACTTTCCACAGGAAACCTATCAAAAAATAAACATAACACGAGCATTGAAGCCCAAAAGAGTCTATCAGGAAAAGAATGAGGGTTTTGCCTGACAGATAAATGTCTGACCAGACAGGCAAACATTTATAGAAGTGAACATTTCACACTTGAATGGGAATTTCTAAGCTTCGTGATTGTGCAATTGTTTGTTGGTTTTCCCCTAGTCAGATGTTGAACTGGACAGCAAACTCGATCAGACCATTGGATTAGGAAGGATCCAAACCAGCATATTCTGACTCCCTAGGACAGCCTCTCGCTATACAACATAACACGTGCATTAAAGACCATAAGAGAATCTGAAAGAAGAAATTGCCTGACAAAGACATCTTTTGACCAGACACGCAAACATTTATACCAGTCAACATTTCACCAGGCTCACACCCGAATTTCTGTGCTCAATGACTGGGAATGGCTGGTATTATTGTTAGTGGGTTTTACTCAGATGTTGAACTGGACAGAGAAAACCTATCAGATCATTCACTTGGATCCAAACAAGTATCGCACACTAACATGGTGTCCCACCATAGACGACTACTTGAAGCAGGTTCATGCCATCATCTACTTGGTCCTACCTTACAGTGCAGCTTCAAATTAGCCAGGCCCAACAAAGTCCACAGAAATGTTAAATAGCACGAAGAACCAAACCAGAAGAGCAAGAAAAAATACACACCAACAGTGGGGGAGAAAAAGGCAACCTGCTCGTAGTATTTAATCGGCAAGCCTACCATGAATAGGATTATATACCTCATCAAACACAAGAAGCACCCCAGCTTCATCACAAGCACTTAGCAGAGACTGTGAGAGAGTATTTTTAGCACTGTAAATTCCCCCTTCTCCTTGGATGGGTTCAACAAAACTGCAGCAATCTTGCCCTGCTGAATTAATTCTACTGGCAGCCTGCTGCAATTTCCATACTCTAAAAAGGTCCTCTCCAGGCATAACAGGTTCAAAAAGGTGCTCTGTGCCTGCACTTTGCTTGTCAAAGCGAGTGCACCCAGGGTTCTCCCATGGAAACAATTGCTAAAAGCTATGGAACTCGGTGGCAGGCACTTTCCCGTTAGTACATGTGTGTTTCTGATACTTTCTTGAAAATTTTATAGCTGCTTCATTTGCCTCAGTTCCAGAATTTGAGAAGAAGACTCGATCAGCAAATGAAGACTCCACAAGACGTTTTGCAAGCTTAACCTGTAATTACCAAAAAATTTGATCAACCAAAAGGTTGCATAGGAAGAGAAAAGAAAATCTACCGCGTTTCAACATATATTAGAGCTTCAATAATGCATATTGTTCACAAGAGAATTTAGAGCAGCCAGGTTTGAAGATCAAACTAACCAAAGCTTACAAAATAAAGTTGAACCAACAAGGATAGGAATGTCATCATTCACTGAATAAGATCTCAGTTCAGATCCAGTTATATATTAGTTGGATATTCGATTATTCAGATACTTCCAAGTTCCAAATCAATGGAAATGTTCTACGGTTGACTTGCATAACCTTTCCAGTTGTTCACCTCAAACAATATAAGCTCAACTTTGGCTCATCATCTAAAATGAGAATTATAGACCCGAGAATACACTCATAGAGGAGACTGTGCTTGGAACTAAGTTTGGGACGCTGACCACAACATCAGGTTCTTTTTTTCTTTGTTACAACAGGAGGCCGAAGCCTAACACATTCGTACAAGCATGCACCTCCCAGGAATCAAACTCGCTACCTGTATTATGAGAGTCAGAGAGCCCTGACAAGTCAGCTATGCTCTGGGTTGACCACAGCATCAGTTGAATGAATTAAGTTAAGCATGAATACAACACATCGATGGAGGTGCTCAGGTAGACATGCTGGTGAAGATCTAGTGCATAACCAGTTGGGTAGGAGAGAAAACTGTCCTTGAAATAGAGTATCGAAAACTCATAAAAATGGGTTCTACCCATATTGAAAATTTACTTTCTTCTCGAACATTTATATTTTGCATAAACAATATGGTCCATGATGCTACCAGGGTATATAATATATCCATCCACAGAAAATAATGATAATGACATAAAAGAAACAATTTGTACAAATAAGTAAATACAAGAAAAATTGCTTTTGCCAATGCTACTAATTAGTTACTGGTGATATCGCAATGCTGGAAACTTCTTGTTTGTGTAAATCCTGATTTAATGCTCGAAACACATAAAGAAAGAAATTAAACCATAAGTATCCTCGTGGGATGATTATGATTCCGTTTTGCTAGGAAACTCCTCCAGATTAACTGTTTAGTATTTACACAGCACTAACCTTGTAAATATGACAATCTGTCTAGCAACACTTAGCTCACACTTAAAGTTCTTAGGAACATATACATAAACAGATTCTATGTTCTCAAGTTCAAGTGTCTTAAGTTTGATTTAAATCTTTAAGCAACAGAACTATGCTAAACAATGAGGTTAATCAGTTGCAGAAAAGCCTCGGAGATGCACCAATGGTAATGAATAGCATACATATGCAAGGTGCCCAACTCATTTTCATTGTTAGTTAACTAGATCAATTTAGTCATTTTCCCCAAGATGCTGCTCCCTTGGTGAAAACTCTCAATATTTCCATTAGCCAACAAGCATAGTTAAGAAAAAGAAATTCCCGTATGTGTTTGAGATGAGAGCTTAAATGCAAGGGGCATTCAAACTGTCATGGGTGAAATCACGGCTGATGGTAGAAGATTCATGTAATATCACAAAGCATGACATATATGCAGAACTAATTAAGCAAGAAAATATACTAGTTGGTTTGTTTTCATTTTCAAATGTAAAATAAATAAAAATTGTACTGGCAGTTTGGCAGAAGGAATCAGAGAAAAGTATCCACAACATGTGACATGACCTTTAAGTCAACAATTGGATTGCAGAAGCATAGTATTTAAGCTGCTTTATGCACCAAATGAGTTTTCCTTTTTTGTATCTCTTGAAAAGGCCCAACAACGAAGACTCATGTAACTAAGCTTTAGGAAGAGATATTACAAAGATGGGAAATGATTTTTGGGTTTCAAAATACTTTCACAGACCTTAGATATTTAACAAAGTGAATCTTATATGACAGATGAAATATCCACAATGACATACTCAAGTTGTGGATCTTCAGTAACATAAATGGTGGTTCATTTCATAAAAGATTTATTCGCAGATTATCTTATTCAAAAGATAAAAATTCTCAAAGAACCACTATAAGAAAAGTTCCCTGCTTTTTTATCATAGTTTTCTACATGAAGAATCATCTGCTCCCATGCCTTGCAGAAGAACCACCAAACCCAAACGAAGAACAAGCCTTTCCCACATTAGGTGGGTGGGCTACTTACACTCTTAGTCACCATTGAGCTCGATGTTGTGTCATATTAGCATTTAACACCAAAAAGTCAAGGTCATGTTTTATTCTTTCCTTCCTGACACTTCAAGGACTTTACTTGATTGCACAAGAATCACCTCCAGAAAGCTACTACCTTACCTTTAGAAAACGGTAAGGAAAGATCCCACCAGTACCATTCGTAGTAGAATCAATTATTTGTGACCATAAAGCAATTGTGTCATGCAATTACCACTCATTAAAACCATCAAAAAAACAAGGCGCACTTTCTACAATCAGGTGCGTAATACTGAAAAAACATATATCACCAAAAATCACGAGATAAGATATCAAAAGAAATGGAATTACGTTGCATATCAAGCAAGCATATGATTCAAAAAATAACTACTATGTTATGCTTTATCTTACTGTTCTTTCTACTACCATCTTTCACAAATTACCTGCGGAATAGAGTGATACACATTGCTGACGTGAGTAAGAACACTGGCTTGCTCGGTTACGGCCTTCACCCATTCGGGATCGCCATGCCCGAGCGAATTTACTGCGATTCCAGCCGTGAGATCCAAGTATTCCTTCCCTTCCATATCATACAATTTGCACCCCTTTCCTTTAGAGAAGACCACGTTTGGTCTCGCATAAGATTTCACAAGAACCTTTGCCTCCGTTTCTATCACCTCCTTGGCGTCAAGGAAACCCAAATCCGTTCCCGCCCCGTTGTCAAAAGCCTTCTCGCGAACCTCGGATGAAATTGAGGCGCACACTCTGAAGGAATTCGAAGGTCGAAGGTTCGAACCATGAAACTGGTTCGGTTTCACGAGTTTAAGCATCTTTGAGCGGTCTAAAATCACGGAATTGTTGAACAAAACGTGCAAAGATGCCATTTTCTCCTAAACCCAACTCAGATACCTGGCCAACCTAGGGTTTAGTCACAAGGAACTTCAACTTTGATATTGCTCCACTAAAAGAACATGGAAAACAAAGTACCTGATAAAATTGAGCTCCCAAATGCAGAAAACAAGACTGTTTGTCAAAAACAAGGGGTTTGCAGAGACACGCAACAGCTAGAACTCAATCCAACGATAAAGAAAAGTTATGAAAAGAAAGTCGGTAGGGAAATCTGCAGATAGGTGGGTGAGAGGAAGGGGTCCTTTGACGTTCAAAAATGGCGGACGGAATTTTTTTTCCTTTTCCAAACCCTTTCAGCAATGAAGTAATAAACAACAAATCAATCCACGTCGGACGATATTTTCTAGTCAATATGCACTCTTTTTTCGTTTCTTCTTACTTGACACCGATGAAATGACGCAGTGAGAAGCTTAGGAGCATTTTAGGAATAAAGAAGCACAAGTTACACGTGTTCATCGTTCAATGAGGGCTTACTTGAACCATGTGATATTTGACGTAGGAAGCCTATTCACGATAACAAGAGGAAGAATGGTGCCGAAAAGAATAGAAAGAAACAATTTGAGTGACGTTGTAAACTTCAAGAGCTGATCACAAACCACGTTCAAGTACTTTACGGGTATATATTGTGCGTAGCACATGCCCGGCAATAGATTTTTTCCTTGCCCAACCTGCCCAAGTAGTGAGGCAGGGCGCATCAAGTACCTGCAGAGAAGTGGGTAGGGATGCCATAAGCATACGGAACTTGTCTCTGCGCAGAAAGCTGATTGTTGAAGATGCACCACAAGTATACCAAAGGTCTCTTTTCTAATATTCCCGCCGGCTCGTGAAGCATTGGAAGTAGAACAGAATTGTTTCTAATAACTGAATTTTGATATGCTTCAATTTCAGAAGACCACTTCGTGGAAGCTTTGCAACTCATAGACATAACATACAGAGACATTGACTTTTTACGCAGAAGCTCCGGCTGATTAGCCGGAAAATCGCACTGTAAAGGAACCAACCTGCTTGTTACCTGTAATTAAGGGACTTTAAGGAGGCACCTGAAGAATGAAACTACGTGCTCAAGCTTGAACTCAATTATGCAGGTGTAATGATGCTACACACTGAAACATTGGTCGCCATGAAAGAGTACCATTCAGCTCTTTTTGATGTCAACAGGCTAATAGAGTTGAACCCATCATCGAATGCCTATCGCGATTTGGAAACCCGGCCGAATACTGAATTGGTATGTGTTTGAGCCCTGTTGAATCGACAATTTTGATGTGTTTAATCCCCAGTCATGACGAAAGCATAATTATCTATCTAGATGTGGACAAGTTTATACAACTAAAATGCGGCCAAGTTTGTTTGTTCTAAGTTCACATGCAATTTATGTATGTAAATCATATGTGGTTATTTTTCTGATTGGATTGCGAAAATTGGTGTTTTTAGAAGTTATGTTATCATCGATAGCCAATCTTAAGTCGGATCAGACAGGATAATCCAAAATCACTGTCATATTGGCAAATTCAAGATCATGTTTTCAGGACTTCCCTTGCCTCACTACATACTTTCTCACACCCTCATACTGAATTACTCATTTTCTTTCCTTTCAAAACATCCAAGCCTTCTTAGGTTTGTTTCTCTCATTAAATTATTATTATTTTTTCTAATAATCTCACTACAAATATCGTTTATCCTAGTCAATAAATGTTTATGATAAATCGTTTTCCCTATCACTGGCATCAAGTGTGGAAGATTAGATTGTTTACTTGGGAACTAATAGAGAAGATTTTGTAGCTTGTATTTCATCAGGGAGAAAGATTTTCTTTCTGAAGGTGGATTGTATCAAGGCTGTAAATACCGTATTAGACCTCACATTGCACAAGATACTAACACACCTGTCTTGTAACATATCTCATAGGTGATTTTTTTAATTTGTCTTTAAAAATTTTAAAACATTAAAAATAAAAAACAAGAAAAAAAGTTATGCACAAAAGAGACGATGAATTCAACATCAAAACAAACAAAATCACATGCATACATCACTCCTGAACCTCTTTTTGAAATATAGGGTTGATAGCCATTAATAGATGTAGAATAGGTTTGGGATTATTATAGAGAAAAGAATTGTTATGGGAAGAGTAAGACATGCAAGAAGAGAACAAAGAAGCTGATTTAGAGAATGTTTAAAATCATCGCATGCCTTGATTTAAAAAAACATGGTTTCCAAAATATACACCATATCATACAATACAATACCTATAGCACACCATATACCATGCAATAAATAGTGATCTCTGATATAGGTACCTGAATTATATCGGTTCAGAGCATGAGAGAGAAAGAGAGTTCACTCGCGTTGCTGTGTTGTGTTGTACGCGTGCTTTATGGTCTTGTGATAAATCACAAAAAGAAGGCACTCGTACTGCCATCTTGTCCGGAGTTCTGTTTCCTTGTGAGATAAAGGGTACATTTAAGACTGCCATTGACAACTTATTGTTAAATGTCTAAGCCATCTCCCTATTATTTGTCTTCTACTAAACTACTTCTGAAAACATCATTAAGGATACTATAATTTTCCTTCTGAGGTTGCACATTTACCAAAAATATTCATTCTGCCATTTGCATCTTTTTGCACATATCAAAGAGGACTTTGTTTGCTTAGGAGCCAATTTACTTCATAAGACAGAAATAATAATAATAATAATTTTCAGAGTCGGTATTATGCCTACCACACTCTCCACCATGAAGACTACGTGCTACACAAAAGAACGACCAAATTTCTATACTGCAAGGAACTAAAAAGAATATCCATATTGCTTTACTGCAAGAAACTTTGTTTCTTAATGAAATAAATGATGCATATGTACAAACCTACTGAAGGAGACAGTTGCAACAAGTACATGAACTTTAAAAACTTATGAAGCTTTAATAGAAAGCTGTCCAAATATAATATGAAGCCAGCGAAAGATCTGACGCAATATCCAAATTCTCAGTGCCATCAAAAAATATTTTGCTAGTCGGGATTCTTTCCATGGGCACTGCTAAGCATAATATTCTCACATAGGACCCAAACCTGCTCTCAATTGTTTTCAATTGATATCCCCTTTTCAAAGATGGCCATTTGCACAAGCTTAAAGCATCCAAATAGATGGCACGCCTGATGGTTTAGGCACATGACAACTATATTAGTGCTCCCAATTTCACCGCCTCAGGACAACTGGATCAAATTCTAGGAGAGCCTTTAGGTATTGAACAAGATGCATTATTTTATCACCCATCATCTGACAGGTTTCACTCCCACTGTTCGAACACGGAAGCGGTACTGTGGTTGAGACTCATTGTCATCGTCATCCTCGTCACTAGAATCGTCTTGTACACAATCCCACCGAGAATAGTCCAGACCCGAGTGCCCTTTTGGTTTTGGGATAGCTTCCCAACCCTTGGAATCTGACAGGGGGTTGGCTGCCTTGGTGTCCTCTTGAGGCATGGAGGTTGTCGATTCTGCTGTCTGATCCACCTTGATATTGGATGTGGATGTTAATCTAGAATTTACAACCTCTTCTGCTTGCTCTTCTTCGGACTCCGCCAAAACCAATTCTTCCTCACTTTCAGGAATAGGCGCAAGAGACTTCATAGAAACATTGTAACACAATTAAAAATAGCATTGATATACAAAGTACAAACATAAATTACACATAAAACGTACTATATGCACAGGAGAAAAAAACAGAAGAACTTGACAGCATTTTACTTCTATACGCTAGTGCAGATCTGATCAGTGAGATACACAAATAGGAAACTAAATTTGACCAAAACTGGGAACCAAAAGCATACCAATTGTGTCTTCAGTCGGGCTTCCAAATCACGATAGGCATCACATGATGGTTGCAACTCTATTAGCCGGTTGACATCAAACAAAGCTGAATGGTACTCTTTCATGGTGACCAATGTCTGAGCACGTAGCATCAATGCCCCTGTATGTTTGCGATCAAGCTCGAGCACTGAGGTACATTCTTCAGCTGCCTAATATAGAATTGGTGTCAGTGACACATGAACTCATAATATCATAAAGAAGGTGCATAGGAACATCGATTTAGATGGAAAAAGACAATTACAACAGTGCAACGAATTAATCAATCTGCTAGCAAATGCAATAAGCATGTTAGGTACCTTCCCCCTTAAAACTCAAATGCATGTTAAAACGGTGAAAAGAAACATTATCTTAGAAGAGAATTAGGTGAACGACAATGAAACACCCTTGTACTATTTCAAGGATAATCTTCAAGTTACAAGTGTTCGGATGAGGATAAAAGGAATCAGGAAACGCAGTCGCTTCACTATTTCATGTTTGATCCTTTCAAGTGATGCAGTGGTGTACTAGGAACATCTTGCAATGTGTCAGTCCCCGAAAAGCTTTTTGACAAATGAAACCAGACCAGGCCAAGCAGAATGTTGGTGAAAAGCAGACAAAAGACATACATTTTGCTATGTAGACATACCAGTATTATCTGTATCATACGATATATCACTCGTATCGTATGATACAGTAACCTGTATCATATGAGACAGGTTATCGTGCTATATCGTATGATACAATATGCCAAAAAAATCTTTTTTTTTCAATTTTTTTTTCCAATTTTTTTTCAAAAAAAAATCTTTTTTTTTTTTGCAGGTTTCTGACCACTTCTCTCCAAGGCATCTTCCGATATGCTTGTAATTTGGGTTTATAATTTTATTTATTGAATAAGAATAGTTTATGAACAAATAAAAATGATGACAAAATCATTTTCCTTTCTGTTGTCAACTTTTAGGTATATTTCTACTACCAGTTTCTAATTTCTTGAGATCGCAAACAATTAAAAATATTTGGTTGTCTCGGTTCATTCAGTGGGCATTTCACAACTTCACTATTTTAGGGTTCACCTTACATGACTTCCATTGAGTTGAACATGATCAACGTGTGTGAGGCTTAACTCAGTCTATGAAGTGAGAAATGGAGCTCAAGCATTAGTTAAAAAGCTAGTCTCCAGTAAGAGAAAAAGGGGATATCATCAAGTAACAATATCACATCATTGAGGTGTCATAGACTCAATAATCAAAGAAATGGAGCTCATTGTTTTGCTCACATATGAAAATTAGCAAATATGACAACTACATGTACAAATATAGCAGTTTGTTAATTTTGATATATTAGATGAGTGGATTATGGAAGATAATGAAAAAAATGCACTCCTAACCAAAGAAGACATTGCATGGATTAATTTGAATTGCAACAACATCATTAAGGAGATGAAGATTTTCATTTTAAAGCAAAAAGTGATGAGAAACTTTGAATCTTCATCAAGGAGAAGATGAAGATCATTTAGTTAATGATCCTTATACAAATTTACAATATGTAAAATGTAAATGTATTTCATTTTTTCTTCAAAATATGTAATTTTGGATGAAATTGTTTAATGTTGAATGTTCAATTTGTGCTAAACTTTGCATTATATGAATTTAAAGCAATTACCTGATTTTTTTTATATTTTCGGATTTTTACTAATTTTTCTTGATTTTTTAAATAATTTTTATATTTTTTTAATATTAAAGTACGATACGGGCGATACAATACGATACGATACGACCGTATCATGGAGCCTAGCGATACACGATACGATACGCGTCAGACAATACTGATATAGATTAGTACATGCATGTATATGAGCATGTATATCCAGAGTTGTATATCCAGAGTCATATCAATTAGATGATACAAGTAGGCCTAACAAACCACCAGCATTCTATTCCTTTCTAGTTTCTACTCTTCTGTAAAAGTCATTTAGATTGTATATATACATTGGCCCTCAACTCCTTTCTATTCCTTTCAACTCATACTTTTGATTTACTCTGATCTTATAAATCTTCCCACATCAATTTAGATCTACACATGCAACTTACTAGGTTAGGTAATTGTCCATGCTTATATGCATTCTCTAGAGAGGTGAAAAGTCAGTTCATCATACCATTCTAATTTGTTACTTGCTATGATTTTCACTTTCAAAACTGATAGCACGGACAAGATTTTATCCAATCACTATCTTAGTATGGTCAGTTGGGACTATAGCGAGAGTTTGCAAGAGTTGTTTCGTTATTTGGAGAGCAACCTTTGTAAGTATCTGATCAGAGGGCGAAAAAATACTAGAAAAGAGATTGGAAAAGAAACGAAGAAGCAAGCTGTTTATTTTCCCTGAACTGTAACACTTTAAGCTCTTTATCAGACTACAGCAACTGTTCGGATGTATGAAATTCCCATAGATTATCCATTTCTCACATGCACTGCAGTGCATGCACCCACAAAGAGGAAGTTTTGCACTCTTACATCATTTAAGCTACACTCAATATGCAGAGCCAGTACAATAAAAGCATATCCATAATGAAAAGGTTGCTTACATATGAAAATTTCCCACTGGAGTCTCACTTTTTCTTTACCAGAGATAACATATGTTGACACTTCTAACCTGCTTTGCCTTTACTATAGAGCAACTTTCTTCGAGGGTTCAGGTGACAACTCAGCTCTTGAAGTAAACTCTGCTTTCTAGAAACATATAGAAAGTGGCTAATTTTATTGAACTCTTTGCTTTGATTAGCAGCACATTGACTCCTGAAACCTTGTTTTCACAATATCATGAGTTTGATGGTTCCACTTTTCTATTTTTCTACTATGAGACTCTTGTGTTGCACACAACTTGCTAAATCATATCTCAATATCCAGATATTTGAAGATTGCAGTTTATCTTTAGAGTGAGATAGACTTTCAAGGGCTTCATACGTCAGTCAGGGTTCTGCCTATTGCAGTGGTTAATCAAAGCCTGGGTAACCACACCTTCATGAATTTTACAAACTTCATCTTTTACTCCTTCAACATGCACAGAAATGCATAGCTATGAAATGATAGATGAACATAACATGGATTTATCTGTAGCTTCTTCTGCTTCCATTTTAATATCAGATTCCTTACCAGCACAACTTCACAAAGGTAGCCAACGAGTATGGTAATGGTAATAAGGATCCTAAAGTATCAAAACTCGATTCTTCGGAAAAAAGAAACTGAATCAACAGAAAAGTATATACTACAAATGCAGGGCAATTCACCATAGATGTCGATGTAGCTATATATGAAAAGGAATATATGAGAGAGAGATGCACCTCCTTAAAGTCATTTAGTTTCAGGTAGCAAGCAGCTCGATTGCTATGCAAAGCAATTTTCTGTGCCTTTGTTTTTGCCATTGCCAGAGCTTCTGTGTAAAATGTCAACGCCTCGGTATGTTTGCCCTCCTTATACATCTGATGTCCCCTTTGGATCTTGTCCCCGCACGCCATCATAATTAACCTTCGGTTAAGACCAAAAGAATTTTTAATGAAATGGAGATAGAAAAATTACAATTCCCTCGTCATGAAACTAGTCCAAGGGTTTATCATGGAGACATCATTAAAACTAGCCTATCCTAAGAACTGAGAGACAAAGTGAACCACGGGTAAAACGAATCCCCAAGAAGTTCTCAAAGAATATGCATAACCGAGAGAATCCCAAATTCATCACAAACCGAAGACGACAATCACAGAGATGCCAAAACGCAAGAAATCTATGGATTTTCAAGAAATTGAGCGAGACACTCGTATCAAGAGATGCATCACATGGGTATCGATATTATCAATCAAAAGAGCACCGAAAACATAGAGCAATAATATGAACCACCCATTCTCCATAGCTAATAGCAAAATCCCAGAAAAACATGATTTACTCAAACATATAAAGAAACCACCGACATAATTCTTACGAAGCAACAACAGTTATCAGGCAAGAATACCATTGAATAAACATTCAATAAAGAGAGAAGAGGCGACCGTTCAAAAACTGAGAGCAATCATTCTTGGAATGATAATAAAAGATCCATTAACAAAAAATTGCAAGAGAAAACAAGAAAAAGGATTAGTAGAATAATTAACCTCAGCACGAGAACTATCAATCATGAGTCGCGACTACAATGAATTTCAGGAGAGGAGAGAACGCAACGAAAGAGAATCCATGGCTCGACCAGAGAGAGAGGAGGAGGAAACTAAGCAGAATGACTGTATGCTTTATAGATAGAGCCTTGGTTCTCGAGATAATTACAAAGAAACCGTCATTCAAATTGCATGTACTGGATGAGATCATACGCGAGGGGACCTGATTTGGATCATCCAAACTTACTATATATTTTATATCATATAATTTTATATATAGTTTATCTCTATGTGACTCTCAATAGATGGTATCAATCCCAATGCTTTCATAATTATCTTCTACAGCAGTACTTTTTTCTTGCTCAAGAAAAATCAAGATCGATCTTTATACTGTGTCACTTTTGGTGGTGGTCGTGTCATGTATTTAGTGCTTATAACAAAAACAGGTCAACCCAAAGATGACCTTTTGTTTTGTGTTACTTTTGTGACCACAGTGAACTTTAGTGGTTGTATTGTTTCGGGTTTTTGCTTCTCCAAAAATAACCGATGATTTAGTATTGGTGGTCATGTTTGCCTCGTGCCATTTTGTGTTGGTGTCAAAAATTGATAAACTCAAACATTGACTCATGATATCTCCACATTGAGTCTGAAATTGCCACCCTCTACTGTCTACAGGCTTTCAGGAAGGAGATGGATTCATGAATCGGACCTGTGATTAATCAAAACCAACATGAAGCTAAGGAATACTAGTGAAGGCGATAAGATGACATGACTTCACAAAGGATTTTTTTATTTAAAATAATCCTTTCAAAGTGAAAAAATCGATTTGACTTGTTTTAAGCTTGACAGTTTGAAGTGTTAAGTTGACTAAAGCCGATGCCAACCAACTGACTATAGACTCGCTCTAAATAAGGAAAGAGGCCCATTAATTATTTGGTGCTAATTGGACAAAAATATTTCATTAACATATGGTGGCAGGTACGGTTTGGTGAAATATTTCATCCATGTTATTGGGGTTGGAATTGGGGCTTGGGGCTCCAACTCCCCCTTACCCACACAAGGAAAAGACCCAACCCACGGGTAATAGAGTGGGTACGGGGCACAAGTTCAGGTATAGACCCTGATATGTACCCCATTTTGCCGATAAAGCTCCACCATATTTGCTTCTTTCTACACTTGGAGGATCGAAAGGAAAAATTCTTGGGTCCCTGCTTTATATAGGAAAATATGTTTTGTGGAAATCAAATAAAGTGTGTCACACCCCCAAAAAATCTCAAGTTTGCTACTGCTTTCAATGATTGATACAACAAACTGAACCCGACGTGAATCGAACACGCAACCTTCTGATCTGGAGTCAGACGCGCTACCATTGCGCCACGGGTGGTGCTATGAGTATTGAGATGCAAGGTATAAATATATCCAATGGATTGTATTATGATGGGAATGATAGCTTTGTTCAACTCATATGAAATAGCTCTAGTATTAAATTGCACGATGCTTTATATAGTCCACGTACCGTTGTGCGTCTTTGATATTTTTATTAGCTCAAACGATGACTAGGTATCAATATTACCTCACAAGTCATGCGTAGTCGTGTGATACGCATGAATATGCAAACTTACATTTTCATTTGGATAATCGATAGTTCATAGATTATACGTAGGTTTTCAATATCGTATTCACATATATGTAATTATGGAAATTTAGATGTGATATTTTAGATAATCCTAAACTTAATTTAGAGATTATTTGTAGAATGTCATAATTTCTATGATTACAAGGGAAGATAATAATAGGATCTGTCATATTATGAATGTGCTGTCACTAGATGAGACTTGGAAATAATTTGGAAGTTGAATTGATATGTAAGTGATTCAATTTAAAGCTTGACTGATGTTGCAAATTACAGGGTATTTTTTTAAGACTGTAAAAAATATATCTAGATGAATTGATGTGAATGAATTTTGTTACAATAGGTCGAAAATTTTGAAACGCTAAAATTAATTTGCAACTCTTCAACAGTGGAAATTATGACGTAAACTTTGGTATTCTATATCACACTATAGAACCTTTAGGTCATCCGATGAAGCCTTGTAGTAGAGATAAAGTGGCCAGACATGTTGTGGATCATTAGAGCGGCAGCAAATTGCATTATGTATTCGTTTGTGTGAGTCCTCGTAGTTAATCATCAAATTTTTATGATTAACTCATTTACTTTCATGGCTTGTCCAAATATCGTTTATGATAGTGATGAAAATTTTATAACTGGAGTACTTCGAAGTTAATATCAATTAACTTAGTTAAATATTGTTGATCTATATTATGAGCATTCAATTTGTTTAAGAAGACAATATCATTGGCCATTAATACAGATCTCATATCTCACAAGGTGACACAGTAATCAAATGTCAAAGCTATTATTATTAATTAGTAAAATCTTTATGTTAGTAATATCCATTAACTAAAGTTAAATGGTATTAATTCTTGGAGACTCAATTCTGTCAAGTTTTTGTTAATTACTAAGATTGTTTGCTTTACTTGGATACGATTAATTATAAAAAATTAGTCCATCAACCAAACAATATACGTATTAATGCACGTAAATCTGCAGTTAATTAACGTAGTAATAAATGCGTGTAAGGAAATTGATGAATAACCGTCATATTCACGTGATAAATATGTCAGGATGTTGTTTATTTTCTTGAAGAAAACGAGAGATAAAAGTATGGATCGATGGAGACGATCAATTTGGCTCACAGATCATCGTGAGCACGTGTATTGGCTTGTTATTTCCTAATGTGTCAGTCAATGTTATCCTTGTGATAAAATAATGGTCTAGGATGTGCTCATCTGTTTTTATAATAGCTAACAAGCTGGCTATAGTCCGGATAATAGTCTTGGAGACTATTTCGAAATCTTACTGTTGTAAGCTTTGTTAATCATTGTTTTCTACTTTAACATTATAAGATGAAGTGTACAAAAACCATTGAGTAACAATTAGAGCGAGAATATCTTGAAAATATGCGCAAAATCTTGCAAATGTGTTTCGTTCAATTAATGATTAAACATTTTATCCAAATTCTAAAAAATTAGTCTAGGGAAATGTAAATCTAGTTTTTGGAATCAATACGTGATCATCTTTAAATCGTCTGTAATTATGGTTGAGAAATGGAATAAGGGCATGAACGTGACCCATTTTATAAAATTGGATAGCGCAACTTAGATTCATAAATTGGGTGAGAGAGAAAACTTCACAAAGTGTCTCATCGTTTACTGAAAGTTCACTTTGTTATTTCATATTTCACTTTCTAACATTTAAAGACCCTATTAATGACTGACTCCATCAACATGAGGTTTAGCATAGTTGACGGGTAAAACTAATGTGACACGGTTGCTAATATGGCAATGGTGTGGTAATGATATCGTCATATATGTGTGTGTGTGTGTGTGTGTGTTATTGCTAACGTGACATTGGTTCATCATAAAAATCTATTTTAGTAAGTTGCGGTATCTTAAAAATCTACTTCAATATCAAATTATTACTATAAATTAATATTTAAAAGTGAATTAGTATATATTTAAATTAACTTTATTAATAGACATTATAATTAAGAAAGCCTTATTAAAATGTTTAAAAGCATATATTTATAATTAACGTAATAACAACCTTACTTTAGATACTAATGTGTAAGTAAATCTATCTATTTAAACATTTGTTATTAACTTGAATACTAATTTACATCAATAACATTAATTTATAAATAAACCAACCAATGTTAGAAAGCATGAAACGATATGCTATATTAATTTATATTAATATAATTCAAAATAATTGATGATATTAAAAATATTTTTTCATGCTATTGGATGCTAATTATCAAATACTTTCATATCATTAACATCAACTTAACTTTGATCCCTATCAAATTAATAGTTTTAGCGCTAATTCAATCAACTTAAACATTAATTTTCATGATTGTCAAAATTTAAAATTTATTCTCTCAATAAGTTAAAAACATTAATTAATTTTCATGTTATTAAAACTTATTCTCTCATAGGTGCAAGTGTGTGTGGTCTCTTCGCTTTTATGATACTGTAAGATACTAAAATAAGATTTAGGCATTGAGGAGAAACATATCATGTTGGTATTGACATCATATATATGAAACATCAACACCAATATCATCGTTCTATCAGTGACTATACCAAATCAATAAATTTTGTGAGTCACATCGAACTCTATGTTGATATCATCATGATAATAATAATAATTTTCTAAACTTAAATCCTTTAAGTGATAACAAGTGAAATAAAAGATATTCCTAATCTTAAGTTTTTCTCCCAAAATAATAATTAAGGTCACCGTATATCCCCATGTTATGATCCATAAAACATACACATTGGATAGGGACCGGACTCTCTAAGCAATCTTTACAGATCTTTCATAACTAAAAAGGACGGACATATGCTGGAAATAATTTGGAGACAAGTGACAGATTATATATTAAAAAAGCATTCATATTATATGTTTTAATATGCTACAAGCATTCTCTAATTGTCTATATAATTACATATATAACAGAGAACTACTATGTGCTTATGAGTGATAAGTTGGGTTTATGCCAGGACACACACACACCATATATATCAAGAGGGAGAGAGAGACAAGGGACATTAATGGATGAACCAGATATTATTAAACCATATACAGTTCGTTCGCAACTACTATGATGCTCACGTTGGAGCAGGGCACATTTTGCTATAATGATCTCTCTCCAACCAGAAACCAACAACAATAAAAATAAGACAGAGAAGCACCACCTCCCCTAACACAAAAGGAACAATACCCAAGCTTTTCATCAAATAATCACTCCGTCTGCTTCTTCTGTAAGCATCATCCTCTTCTCTTGCACTCTCCTTCGTCTTCACCTCTATCCCTTCATATTCCTCCTCTTTTTTCGGCACATTCTGCTTGCATCATCCGTCACCTTCGGTGTTTAGAGTAAGCCTCGCTGGATCTTCTTCTCCGTCATTAATTTCTTTGAGATAATCGTAATCTTCCTGGTCGGAATCGGCGTCTCCGACCACTCCATTGATGCAAGAGTTAGTACAGGAACAGGAGGATGAAGTATCATGGTGGACGGTGTACCCTGCAGTGGGATTTCGTGATCGAACCCAGTCTATGAAAGCGGATTCCAGAGTAGAAAGCCTGGTATTGATATAGTTCAACTTCTTGTCCGATTCAGAACCGTATTTTTCAGTACATAAAAGGGTTCTAAGAAAGCCAATGCGACGTCGGACGGAATGGCACACCTGGTCGAGATCCGGCGACGGAAGGTGGTCATCGTGACCGACGTCGCCTCCTGTGGCCAGAAGAGGCTGCTCCCAGGCCGCATCCTTTATGATGTAGTTTACTTCTGATTCCAACTCTTGCACTCGCTTCTTTAGAATGGGGAATTCTGTGTCCATCTCTCTCTCCAAAACTCTCTGCGTCTCTATGCTTTTGAGAGGGAAGTTCGGTTTTGTAACGGCCTTTTTTTACTCTCTGTTTTTCAAACAGGGCTCTCTCTCGGAAGAGACGCTACGATTGGCCCGGAATAGTGCCAATGGGTTAAGTTACCAGACCCGTACCCGAACCTGCTTGGGTCAGCGTTCGAAAACGAGAAGGCACGCCCACAAGCCAGACTGCCCAAATTCCTCTTCGTATCGAACCTATATCCAGTTTATGCAATTTCAACCCCGGTTGTGATCGAGAACTGCAAAACTGCGTCGTGTCACATTATATTAATATAAGAAAGAGGTCTACCACAAGACAACCTAATATTTTCGTGTTAATCTAGACGGAGACAATTATGGGCATTTTGGGTCGTACACTCGTTGGCTCTTCAAAACTGGAAAAGTTCAAATTCATTCCAAAGTTACTCTGGTACTTACTACCCATTGTGTTCTCAATTTAGAGGTATTGATGAAAATCTGAATGTTAGTTAAATTATGCATAATTGCGTTTGGATTCAAGTTGGTCGACAAATTTCAACCCCGTATGCAACTCCAAAAACTGTATCAACCTGAACTTTGCCGTATGGATGGTTTCAGTTTCATTTCAAGCTTCAGATGCAAATACTCAATACTGAAATAATCCAACAAGATTGTTAAATGAATTCTGTTTTCAGATACCAAAACCTACTTTATGGGTTCGAGTTGTCAACCTCACATCAAACATGCTAACAAGTGTACCTACACCAAAAAAATCAACAGGTAGCACCTGATCGATTGAAATGAAAGAAATGAACCGACATATAATGCGACATTGCAGTATCACATTTAGAGTACAGTACAGTTTTAAGGGCTACAACAGAAAATCTATCATTGACAAGGCACCCAACCAAATGGGGTAGTCGCAGAAACATAGTACTCTAGGTAGAAACTGTTGATTTCATCTTCTATCCCTCTATCAATCGTCCCGTTGACGGTATGAGTCTCGGTCATAGCTGTCTGTGATCTGAATTACGGTCACGAACTGTGTCATGGTGGCTATCACGGTTATGATTTTCGCTGCCTCTGTGATCTCTCCTGTCCCTGCTTTTCGTTCTGTCATCAACTTCATCTTTCCTGTCATTTTCATCTTCTCTAGTTCTTTTCCTTTCAGCCTCTCTCCCTCTTTTCCTTCTGGCCATCAACATCCCTCCCACAATTTAGACGATGGTCATTTCTTTCACCATCTTTCTCCCTCTTTTCCCTAAGATCATCCCTGTCATGCGCACAATCCTTTTGTCACCATCTCTCTCCCTCCTCTCCATTTGGCTATCTAGGTCCCCCCTATGATCTCGATCATGATACCTGATACGTCCATGGTCATGGTCTTCATGGTATCCACGATCACCATGCCCTTTATCTTCCTTACTCTTCCTATCTGCACCATCATCCCTCCTTTCCTGGCGGTAATTGGCATTTCACTTTTGAACCTTCTCAATTGGCTTCTCTGTGCTAGTGGTTCTATCCTCATCTCTGTGATGCCTCTTTGTCCATGGCTTCTGTTCTCATGCCTGTCGTCGGACCTCTGATGGTCCCTACGATCCTCACTGCGTTCTGAATTCATACCTTCTCCTTCGATCTGAGCTTCCTCTAGTCTTCTGTTCTCTGTGTCGTGCCTCCTGCGGGCTCTCACTTTCTAACGCATCATCATCAAGGACCATCTCATAGTTGAACCAAAAGCCATTTGGTGAATACACCACCAAGTAAAAATATTTTGAGATAGGGGAGAGGTTACCCTACCTCTTTTCTTGGTTCCCACGCTATCATTGTCCTTCAATACATATTTTTGTGGTGCTGCCCGTGCGCTACCTGAACCTTCAGTACAGTCCATCACGAAGTGGTCAACAGCACCACACTTGAAACATCCTTTACCTGTTCATGAAGAGTGAATCACAAAAACCAACGTGACCACAAATGGACAATCATTTAGGTAATCTCCATCAAGGGAAATCCTTATGGTCACAGAAGAAAGTTTCTGTGGAACCACAATTGATGCATGGCAAAACAATTGAATACAAGGATTTCCTCGCTTGCAAGATGAACATGGGAAGTTGCTTCTATATCCTAAGCCATGTCAACAACCCTTTAAAGCAAAGTCATACAATCATACAAATCAACTTTAGCAAATTTTCACATGGTACTTATTTCTGAAAGAGTCAATAAGCGACCTCATTTAGAAGTTTTATCCTAGGGGAATAAAGATAAAGGTGAGCATGAGAGTTCACAAAATACTGGAGTTCTAATCCACACGGAATTTGATATGAATCTTACAAGACCAGGAATCCAATTTTATTACCTTCTGTTCCTTTACCACCCTACCTGTCTTGTTTCCACAGTTTCAAAACACTTCGACAGAAATCGACATGAATCCTTGTATCATCATTTAGCACATTATCCATCTGCAGCCTCAGAGTTAGAAGAGTTAATCTAAATCGTCTTGGATGATCACAAATGAAAAGAAAACAAAGTTACATGGTCTTCCCTAATGTGCACAAAGAAAAAAGCTATCAGAAGATTCAGAACTAGACAGCAAATACAAGCAAAAGAAGACAGTTTAAGTCCTTGAGATATAGTTGAAAATAATAGAACAATTCACAGAACCAAACTACAAAAAGCGGGGGGCAAATCAGTCTGTACTCTCCTTAGATATAGTTTCCTTAAATTTTACCAAGTAATAGACTCGTTCATACATGCCCACAACTATAATAGTTTGGGGTAATCAACGCATATCTGCCACTGATGAGTTGATATGGTGGACGAGGAAGTTGACAAACCCAGTGGCTTCACTCAGAAACTGTCTATAAACTCAACCTGGAAAAGTTGACACGCCTATTGGCTACACAGAGAGGTCATCTTAACTCAACCTGGACTGGATAGACGTTTAATTTTTATCACATTTTACACTGCTATAACACTCGATAGACTTGATGAAATGAAAGTCTTTACTTGTAGAAGCCAGACAACAACAACTTAGCCTTATCCCATATTACATGAGGTCGGCTATATAGTTTCTTTGTTTCCATACAGCTCAATGATGTGCCATGCTAACAATTAATTCAACATAAGCTAGATCATTCTTTATTGTTTCCTTCCAATACTTTTGTGGTCTTCTTTTTCCTCTTTTAACACTTTCAGAATCTAGTTTCTCACGACTTCTTATTAGAGCTTCGTTTGATCATCTTTTTACGTGTCCAAACCATCATAAAAGATTTTTTTATTTTATCACCTATTAGTGCTACTCCCGAGTATATGGTCTTTACTTATATAACAACTCATCCATCTCAGCATCTTCATTTCTGCCACAAACATCTTTTGTACATAATAACTAATTACCCAACACTTAGAAGCATAAAGTATAGCTGGCCTAATTGGTGCTCTATAATATTTATCTTTCAACTTTAATGATATCTTCTTGTCCCATAAAATACCTAATGTGTCTCACCCTTTTAAAGCCTGCATTAATTTTATGTCACACATTCTCTTCTTTTTTCACTTATTTATTTACTTTCTTAGAAGCCTCCAAAATAGTCTTGTTGGCATAATGCAATTTCTAACACTCTCTTCACCTTGATCTTATCTTGTACCACTGCACTCTACCACTAAGCTTTTTTTAGTACTAGTACTCCTCCCTTTGATTCACCTAATACTTCTTTTACTACTTTCCTAATATGCTTAGCCATATTATTTCACATATCATAAGGTGTACCTACATAATTTTAAGCATCTTCTTCAAGAACTTTCTATATCTTCTTTCTCATTTTTTAGGTTCCACTATTTAATCTGAGTAGCTCCATGTACTCTTTGTCCCCTTTTTAACCTACATATCCATAATTAAAAGTTGGTATTGAGTAGTTAAGCCTTCTCCTAGAATTACCTCATAATCCTTATAACACGATCTATTGTTTCTCCTACAGCCAAAATAATCAAAATTTGTATTTGTAACAAGTCACTCTTAGAAGTAATTAAATATTCATCTTGTTTCTGAAAATTGTATTGGCTATGTCTTTAATGTGGAATTTTATGAACATGGTCTTTGCAAGTCAATTTGATTAGTTCAAAATACCATCCTGAGAGGTACTTCTGACTTTTAAGATACTGTTTTTCCTTGAACAGTGAGGGATCCAAAAGATGATCAAGATAAATGACCTTCGTCAAAAAACCCTTTCAAATCTCAATGATGTCAGCCAAGTGCATCAGATCACTGAGGCAGCACTATCACTTGCACATCAAAAATTTCATGGTATTCCCAGTAGGCCCCATTAATGGAATATTTGGGTGGTGAAGCTACAAAAACTACAACCAAGAGGCCCCAGGTACTACTGTGCACTGCAGCAAAATGGAAACAAACAATACCAAAGTGTGTGTGACATGAAATTTATGATGTGCAAGTGGTAGAGTTGCCTCAGTGATCTGATGCACATTCCCCATATGCATGAAAGCTTATGATATGAACAAAAATAGCTTGAAAAAACTTAGTGAAGTCACTAAAAGTGGGCAGCTGTACTGTTTGGACTATATGATGGGTTTCAATATTTAATGATCTGACATGACATGCATCTGCATCTGCATCATCACGTTGGACATTGAGATACCCGTGTATTAACTAGGTTGTGTTTGTTCAATGCATCAGTTGACCTCATTATGTACTTGATCCACCTTTTGGGGACCAAAATGGTAGATCCAAGCAGGAAGTTGGGATCAGGTTCCCTATTTACCTGGATCTACCCAGAGGAGACTTCACCGGAGACAGAAATAGCATGCTGGATCGGTGCAACTGCTCAAAGATAATCAAGGTTAAAAAATTTCAAAATCAGTTGACATATGTAAAAGTTAATCCTCAATCATCCAACGGCAGTAGAGAGAAGTTACAAAGGGAAAAAGCTGAGCATGGAACACCGTGGCATCAGTAGTCAGAATAAAAGAAGCATGAAACGTATTGTGAAACAAGAATTTACCTTGAAATATGCAGCTTCACAAGACTCTTGAGTTTCAAATTCTAGCAAACACAAAAAAAATAACAAGCAATAGCTGGTAAGGTACCATATTGCATGTTCCTTGTTAAAAAAGACGAGAAGAAAAACATAAGGAAAACATGACAAGCCACAAATTGATCAATACACTATCCAGGAATATCATATATCAGGTCCCAATAAATGTCACAGATATAAATGTCAAGACGACCGAATTATGACATTTACTTTCAAATTTTGTTCCTCATCTAGGTCATTTGGAATTGGAATATCAGAGAAGCAATCTAAAATGTGTATCAACTGATCTTTCCCCAAATTCCTCCATGAGTACCACCAAACCATGTTCGGACATTGCCAAAGACACCACGTTGGAAACCAGAAAGAGCAAAGAATTTGACAAGCAAAAGCAGGAAACAAGGTTTTCCTTTTAAAGAAATGTTGAAATGGAATAATGTGACTTTCATCTTCTTTTCAACTTTTATGGGGTTTCCAGGTGACAGGCATAAAGTGTTCAAAAGTTTGCAATTTTAAACTCCGCTGCTGTTTATCACTGTGTGCCCGTATTGCTTCAGGCTTCAATTGGCAGCTCAAGTAAAGGTAAGAAGCCAAGCCCCAGATGAGAGGACTTCAAGCCAACACTTACACGCTAGTAACCCACACTCCCTCACGAAATGTCAGTGTGGTTGTGTGTGTGTGTGTGTGTGTATATATATATATATATATATAGAGAGAGAGAGAGAGGGTGGCAGAAGCACTTCTTCACTGTGAAAGTGTATTGAATAATCTCTGTAGACTGAGATACTCACTCTCTAAATTGGGGACCAGACAAACCATAACAAAGAAGCAGACGACAAGGGAAAAGCGGACAATGTTTTGCGCATATATGCATGTCCATCAAAAACACAGAAAGTCAAACAGCAATGTATGACAAGACAAATGTTTGATGATATTATGGCATGGATTTTACCCACCAATGAAAGCGTAACATAGGTTATCACCATTCTTAAAATCACGAATTATATCAGCCCTGCATGACAAAGGACCATTAACATTGTAAGTAAATAGAATTACATGGCCACTTTCAGCAGAAGAATAGATCTTCGAAGCCAGTAAGCACTCACGATATCATTTTCCCAAAATGGGAAAAGATAATTTCAAGATCCTTCTCCTGCAGTTCACAATGTCAATTTAGTCAAGTATGTCATTCAAAATTTGGAAAATCATAAAGCTTAAAGCTGAGCATAGACTATGAAGATTTATTCGAGGTCATGAAGGCATTTCGTATCCATAAACAATCATTAAGAACCAAGTCTATGATAAAGAAATAATTAGATAATAATTTTAAGGCACTCACTTGAGTAACAGGGTTGAGTTTGCAAACGAATAGTACATTTTTGGAAGCGTTATCTCAGCATCAGGAATATCTCCTATCTGTCAGGATCATACGATGACATAAGTTTAAGGTCCAACTCTCATTGCAAACTTTGGCACAGGAAAAAAATGGGGTGTTAGAACAAATGAGAATAAATAAGAACTATACCATCTCAAGGACAACTGCATGAGAATGAGCCTCCTTCTCACGCATAGATTCCTCAAGCAGTGCAGGGTCTAGTTGCTCATCTAAAGGTACCCAATCATCCTCCAAACGTACATCTTCAATCTGTGATCCCCAGATTCATTAAAGAGAGATTATTATAAGTTCATTATTGCAATACACGTATGAATAGAATCACAGTACAGTTAAATAGACTCTTTATCAGTCCTTAAAAGATAGAAGCGAGCTAACACAAATAAAGAACATGTGCTGTTCACTGATTATCTATTCCTCCAAATGAGTTTCAGAATTCAAACATAGGCAGTTATGAAAAAGTAATATGATATTAACTATCTATGGAATAAATAACTCAAGAATTTTGACATTAATAGCCAAATGAGATTACAAGACGTGCTCCTTCGGTTGCCAAAGAGGCATATTAACACTAGAGTTTATTGGAAGGGACACCAACAAGCTACAAAACCCTAAAAAACTGCCTTAACAGCTTATATATCAAGCACAAGCAAAGGCACATTGATGTGTTGAAAATGATGTGCAGACAAAAAGAAATACACGTGTGCACACACAAGTACATAAATGCAAATAATGAAAGCACAAACACATGGACGCATACATCCACACAAACACGATCTATCTGCTATCATGTAAGGAGACAGATTTGAGAACTTTTAGAAGCTAGGACAGAAGCATGATTTTTGAATATGTAATCCATTAAAATTGAACGTATAAAAGTGAACCTGTTGAAAACAAATGAAATGTATAAAAGCAATATTAAATAATACCAGTTCTTATTTGACAAGAAAAACAAAACTGAAGTTGAGAAATTTCTAGAAGTTCTCCAAACTTATACAACAAGATTATGGAACAAGATCGGAAGTTTCTAAAGGTTATGAATGTACCCAGGACAAGGATAGGCCTTCTCCCCTTTCCTTCTTAATTATTAGATGTTTATCCTATGTATAGTGGTTAATGCTACCTCGGTTTATAAGTCAATCAGTTTCTCCTCCTCTTCTCTACACGCTTATTCATTCTCTTTTCATTGTAGACTCAAGACCAGCCTCTTGGAAGATGTGAACTATTGTTTCCCTGCTTTTAGCTACAGCTGAGCTCAAAATAAAACGGATGATGTACTTGTTGATGGATACAGTTCAACATCATATGGCCATAATCAGGTTGCATCGAATCAGAGTATTCACAAAGAAGTTGATGCAACTCAATATAAAATGAATTCTTGACCATGGCATGAGAACATATTCATCTAAAATTCAATCATGCATTCTGCAACCACTTGTACTTTCCAAAGGATGCACAGCATCAACTTAGTATTAGCTTTTTATGATGAAAAGCCAAGACAATGAATTAACTACATGATTGACTGCAGGGACAACCGAATAAGTAGAATGTAGGATAAACCAGTAAGATATTATGGAGATGCCATGGTTGCTCAGACAAATCAAATAAAATTGATAGAAATCATGAACTTCCATAGTAGATAGTAAGGTAAGTGCTACAGAAATTGAACAAATTAATACATTACCTCATCAGGAGGTCTGCCCTCAGGAGATGCCTCTGGAATTAGTTATGCTAATTGAGGAGGATCATCAAATGGGTCATCCAATATATATGTGTGAATCTGTCGACCAGAATGAGCAACAAATTAAAAGATAAATGTGGGCAATATTGTTACTTTTAATTCACCACATAGGCAAACAAATGAGACATGGCTTATACTTTTGTACGGCCTGCCATTTTCATCAACAAATGCATCATTTATTCTCGTCAAGGTATCAAAACCTTCTGCAACTTCTACAAAAACCTAAAATGAAGTAACAGAATGGCATCAAGTACTTGAGATACTATGACAAAAGATGAACGAGGATTGCTAAGAGACTTACAGAGTGCTTCCCATCAAGGTAGTCAAGGTCATTGCGCAATGTGAAATAGAACTGCAGGCAAAAGATTACCCAAAATTCAGTATGCTAGACTTAATGCTGGCATTCCTGAGCAAGTTACTCCTTGTGTATCTGAGTAGCAGCATCAAGAAACTTTGGAGATAAGATCTAAAAAACAAAAGCCAGCTCTAGGTCATATTAACAAAAGAGAAAAAAGAGAATTTTCTGCATGTTTACCACTTTAAGATCAAGAGAGGTACCTCACATAAATATCAAACTAATAACAGCATACATTCAGGGCAACATAGATTCAGCAAGTGTCAAAGCCACTCCCCATATGACAGTTATGACTCTTTATTTAATCTGAAAGAACCCTTCTGACCAAATAAATTTAAGCTCCTGGACTATGTTCCATAAAATATTGGAATGTATCATGTTAATTTACCCAATAGCGAGAAACAAAATACTCAAAAAGCAATCTGCATATTACAGACACTTCCATCCTCGAACTATTCAAGGAGATCGAAACAGCAATTGCTGGGTTCCAGCATGAAGAAGAACTTATAATGAAATAGTGACTTAAGTATAAAACAGGGCAATGCCAGAAGAACAAACATCCAGAAGTCACTTCGATGTCTCTCTTTGCATTTGACTACTCACTCTCAATTAACTGAGTTATGCATTACTTATACAATTCAGCAATAAAAGATATCCATCTTAAGGTACCATATGTGGTAGCTGTCCTGAAAAGCCTATTACTTTGTCATGACCAAATGCATAAACAATGAATAAGCCATTAAGCCCAATAAAGTGAACCCTACAGAAAACAAGGTTGCCAGTATATGACTCTACATGTTCCTCAAAAATAAGTTAAAGGAACAGCATGGTTTATATGAAAAATCAACTTATCTGAGAAGCATTGAGATTCTCTCCCGCACTCGCCATAGACACAGCAGTTCCTTTCTTTGTGTGTTTTAAATCAGGGTGGATCTCATCACCAAAAAATTGAGCTTGGTCACCATAAAGGGATCTGTAGAATCAAATACCAAGCAAAACAGGACACAAGATGCAACCAGAAAAAAACAAAGTAACGGTTTTACTAAGGGGATGTACAACCACAATCATCAACAGGCATTTTAGTTTTCCAATTTTTGTTCTTCTGATGACATATCCCATGTCTATCTTGGCCAATGAAACAGCAGATTTGGTTCTTTATACCAGAGTTGTAAATATAGGACGGTTTCTTTAACACATTAAATTGTGTTACTCGGTGATGTATAAATATGACACATGACCCTGGAATGTCATATCAGACTATATAGTATGATAAGGAGAATATCAACTAATTTTTCTAGGTTCGCTTTTCTAGAGTTGGAGCGGATACAATTTTTTAGTTTTCAGTATGTCTTCATGAAAACTTAAAATCTTGAAAACTTTACTTTTCTCCTTCCTTTTATACATCAAAACTAAAAAAGAAAACTATTTGGAAAAAATACCTGTATACAGTTTATTATTTACACTTCAAACCGCTAGCTTTTGACCAAAAAAGTAAAACCTATATTATGCTTGTCATGCTGACACTTTGACTCAGTACCAACCAGTTTGATTTCCTTTTAATTACTATTGTTATGTACGGACTTTTCATTTTAACTCTTTGCTTTCTTACTTTTTCATCTCACATTTATATACACTATGATTCAAGATCCCTCTCTCCCTCCTGTTGATTTCACATAGAATTACTCAAAAAATGTAAGCCATCAATTCACAAATTGAAGCAGAACATAAAGGGGCAGATCGGCCCTGCCATTGCAGCCGCCACCTGCACGCTATCTTTTTATTCAATCTTAAAGCTAATTACAACCGCAGGATATATATAGGGCTAATCTAACTTAAATGACCTATATGCCCTTAATTAGTACTAAACACTACTTAAGTACCCCAAGGTCCCAATGGATCAGAGAATCTGATCCATTGGGATCCGAATTACATAAGACCCATTAACACAGTAATACATACTACCTACGACCTAGACTTTGACACTAAATACATATTATTATCTATACTACCACATAACTCACTCCAACACACCCCCTCAAGTTGGGTATTGAAGACTTGAAATTCCCAACTTACCGAGAATTCTCTTGAAAATATTAAGAGGTACTTGTTTCGTGAAGATATCTGTCAATTGATCCTCTGAGCATACATGAATCAGATTTAAAATGCCTTGAGAAATCTTTTCCCTGATGAAGTGACATTCAATTTTAATATGCTTGGTTCTCTCATGAAAAACTGGATTTAATGCGATTTGAATTGTAGTTTTACTATCAGTAAAGAATTCAATAAGAAAATTTCCTTTGAGGCCAATCTCTTCTAGAAGTGATATAATCCATAGACCTTCACACATACCTAATGCAATAGCACGATACTCTGCCTCAACACTTGATTTGGCTACCATAGACTGTTTTTTACTTTTCCAAGATACCATATTACCTCCAACACTGACCACATAACCTGAAGTAGACTTTCTATCAATTCTAGATCATGCCCAATCCGCATCTGAATAAATTTTTATGTCTAATGATGAATGGGGAGTGTATAATAATTCATAAGTCAATGAGGATTTCAGGTACGTGATGATATGAAATAATGTATTCATATGATGTTTCAATGGGCAGTGCATCCATCTGCTAACATATCCAACTGCAAAATTGATGTCAGGCCGAGTAATGGTAACATAAATCAACTTTCCTACTAATCTTTGATATTTACCGATATCTTCGTATGGTTCCCTAGGTTTATCAGTCTCTCCCTTATCACTTTCCATAGGAATAGAACAAATTCTACAGTCTTCCATTTTTGTCTCTTTCAGTGGATCAAGAATATATTTTCTGTGACTAAAAAACAAGCAATTATTCTGATGAATCACCTCTATCCCCAAGAAGTAATGTAGTCTACCCAAGTCTTTCAAGTCAAATAGTAGACTAAGTCTTCTTTTAAGATCATTGATCCCCTCTATGTCATCTCCTGTAATAACAATATCATCCATATATACTAGCAGTATGATAGTTTTCTTTCCTTGCTTGATAAATAAAGTGTGATCACTGATACATTGTTTAAAGCCCAAACTTATAACACCAACACTGAATTTTTCAAACCATGCCCTAGGAGACTTTTTTAATCCATAAATGAATTTTTTTTAATTTACATACTTTACTAGACACAAGAAAAGACCGTATACATAATGAGGTTATTAGAAACAAATTAGGAGTGGCACCAATAGAGGATAAAATGAGAGAACAACGTTTAAGATGGTTTGGACATATAGAAAGAAGATCAAAAGAAAAACCTATAAGAAGGTTAGAAAAACTAAATTTGGAAAGTATTAAAAGAGGTAGAGGACGACCACAAAAGTGTTGGAAAGAAACAATAAAGAATGATCTAGCTTATTGGGAGTTAACTGCTAACATGGCACACGATAGGGATCTGTGGAAACAAAGAATCCATGTGGCCGACCCCGTCTAGTATGGGAAAAGGCTTAGTTGTTGTTGTTGTTGTACATACTTTACTAGACTGTACTCCTTGAATGTAACCAGGTGGTAGATCCATGTAGATATCTTCTGTAAGATCTTCCTGAAGAAAAGCATTCCTAACATCTAACTGAAATAGTTCTCATTTTCTGTTAACTGTCACACTCAAAATGATTCTAATGGTGTTCATCTTTGCCGTTGGAGCAAACATTTTAGTGTAGTTTATTCCATATGACTGATTGTAGCCTTTAGCTACAAGCCTTGCCTTATATCTCTCTATGTTTCCGTCTGCCTTATATTTGATGGAATATACCCACTTAAAACCCACTGTCTTCCTTTCTGCTAGGAGATCAACTAATTCTCACGTCTTGTTTCTTACCATAATTGTTATTTCCTCAGTCATCGCTGTCCTCTATTCTGGATGTTTTTCTGCCTCTTCAAATGTTTTCGAAATATACGTGGTGTCCGTATTCATTACAAACAATTGATATTCTCTGGGATAGTTAGAATAGGACACCATCTTCTGTAAAGAATATTTTGTAGTGTCTCTTTTTCCCTTGCGGATTGCTATTAAAAGATCATTCACGTCCTCTCCTGAGGAATGAGATATTACTTGAGAAGGATTCAGATCGGATTCAGGAGTATTTTGAGAGGAATTTTGATTTTGAGTATCTATTAGTTGTGGAGAAAGGATCTTTCTATCACCTCTTGTATATACTAGCCTTTCCTTTTCTAAAGGAAGTATCATGTCCTTATTTTCTTCCTCAAGCACTTGATGGATGTCACCTGGAACAAGGGGTATTACATGAAGTGGCTGAATATCAGATGAAGTAACTTCATGCATGCCATAAAATGGAGTATCTTCATGAAAAGTGACATCCATGGTCATATAAGATCTTTTTCTTAGAGGATCATAGCACTTGTATCCCTTCTGGATAGATGAATATCCCAGAAATATACACTTAATTGTTATTGCATCCAGTTTATCTCTGAAACCTTGATGAATGTGAATAAAGCATGTGCAACCAAATACTCTCGGAAGTAGATGAAATTGTTTCTTCGAAGGGCATAACATATGAAATTGAGTATTATCATTAAGAACCATGCTTGGCATACGAGACTGTTAGCACTGCCTCACCCCAGTAAAATTTAGGAGCATTACAACCGAGCAAAAGAGTTCTAGCAACTTCTAAAATATAACGATTTTTCCTTTCTGAAACCACTTTGCTGAGGAGAATAAGCACAGGATGTCTGCTTTAATATTTCATGATTAAGAAAAAATGAATAGAGAGAGTGAGATATAAATTCACCACCATTATCACTGCGAAACACTTTAATGGCACCCTGGAACTGAGTACGAACAAACTGGTAGTACATTGGAACGATGTTCTTTACTTCATCTTTAGTCTTCACAAGATATAACATAGTAAATCTAGTGCAGTCATCAATAAATGAGATAACATACTTATATCCATCCAAAGATGTAGTAGAGCAAGGACCCCAAATATCATAATAAACAACTTCAAAAGAAATAGATGATTTTTCTTCACTTAAAGGAAAGGAAATGGATGTTTTGCCTTCTGACAAGTTTCACAATTCAAATTCAAATTCAAATTATTACAATAACTAAATTCCAGTAATAACATTCTAAGTTTAGACAGTCGTAAGTGTCCAAGTCTTTGAGGTCAACGAGGTAGACTTTCTCTTTGTCTCTCCGTAATGACTGTTGATTACATGGCTGCTCCATTATTCTCTTCGCAAAGGTAGAGTCCTCTCTTCACATTACCCTAACCAAAGATCTTCCCCGTTATCAATTCCTGAAAGAAACTTCATGTAGAGTCAAATATTATATGACATTTCATATCCCGAGTCATGGCGAAGACAGATAATAAATTGACTGATATATTTGGAACATGTAAAACATTTTGTAATACACCGAAAGGTGTAGTTATACTCTCTTTCCCAACTATCGGCGTGTGTGAACCATCTGCCAGACGGATATTAATTTGCTCCTTAATGAATTCATACTTATCGAAGAATTCTCTTCTACTAACCATATGATATGTAGCACCAGAATCAAGAACCCATACTCGAGAATGAGGTATATTGACATTACCCTTAGCCAAAAAGGAGAATGGATATGCCATCGTCGCTTGGGGATCACTGTTGGAAGAAGTGGAAAGAAAGTGTGAGTCCGTGAAGCGACTATTGGAAGATGTAGATGGAGTATATGAGTCAGTCAACTAGGCCTTGAGTAGTTCAATTTCTTTCTTCATGTCAGCCAATGATGTTGAATTGTTTTCAATACTTTGCTTGTCATTCTGATCACGACTATAATACGCTCTGTTATATTTATTCTGATAGTGAGGGGGTCGACCCACTAATTCCCAACAGGTTTCCTTAGTGTGTCTAGTTTTTCCACAATTAGAACAAGTTAATTTTTCCTTTTTATCAGGAGTATGTGTGAATCGACCTCTGTCACGACCATAACTTTCTCTTCCCCTTGAAAACGAATGGTTGGAAGAATTTTTTCCCACAAATGCAATATTTTCAGGGCTAATCTTGATCTCTTTTTCTAACAGTTTTCTATCATCTTCTCTTAGTAACAAGGAATATACTATATTTAAGGGTGGTAGTTCTTCTCTGTTGAGAATATTATTTTTTACTGTCTCATATTTAGAAGAGTTGTCCCATAGAAGATCAAATACCTTCCTCTCTTCAAATTCATCATTACGCTCCTATGTACAACTTAGGCATTTTGTCTTGAAATAAAACTGTAATTCCTTCCATAATCCTCTGAGTTCTGCGTAATATTCACTCACAGATTTGCCTCCTTGTCTGCATTTTCTGATTTTCTCGATAAGGTCATATTTCTTGGCTATATTTTTCTGTTGGGTATAGGCTTCTTGAATAACAAACCAAATATCCTTGGCAACCTCTAAGAACATGAATGTCCTGTCAATTAAGGATGATATTGATTGAATAAGCCATGTATTAACAAGTGCATTTTCCTTACGCCACCATGAATAAAATGGGTCTGTTGTAGGAGGTTGTGGAACTTCACCAGTTATATAGTCTCATCGCCCCCTTGCCATTATAGCTAATTCCATGGATTTGGCCCATTGGAGATAATTCTTCACATCCAACTTGAGATTGGTTATTTGAAGTCCTCTATCTCTAGATTGATCTTAGGGACTGAACAACTCCAAAAAATTAATATTAGGAAGATAACCAAACCTTGAAATCTGTTTAGAAAACCACTATACCAACCAAATTGACCAAACCTTGGAAAGATTGCTTCAAACTTATTCACGTCTTTCCTATTCCCCTTTTTCTTGGCCACGACCAGACTTGGCTCTGATACCATGTTGATTTGACATAGAATTACTCAAAAAATGTAAGCCATCAATTCACAAATTAAAGTAGAACATAAAGGGGCAGATCGGCCCTGCCATTGCAGCCGCCACCTGCACTCTATCTTTTTATTCAATCTTAAACCTAATTACAACAGTAGGATATATATAGGGTTAATCTAACTTAAATGACCTATATGTCCTTATTTAGTACTAAACACTACTTAAGTACCCCAAGGTCCCAATGGATCAGAATCTGATCCATTGGGATCTGAATTACATAAGACCCATTAACACAGTAATACATACTACCTACGACCTAGACTTTGACACTAAATACATATTATTATCTATACTATCACATAACTCACTCCAACACCTCCCTCCTCCCTCTTAGGGGTGAGATATTGACACCAGGGACCTTCAGATTGGATTTCTTTTCTAATTTGTTGTTTATACAATTTTTGCCTTCTGTTTAAAGTTTTAAACTCAAAATCACATACTTCACAATTATATACAGAAGAAAATGAAGATCCTGCCGATGTGGACTCTAACACAACATTTACTATGTTGCATCATATTATGATCAAACCACCAAAAAGACAAATTTCCAAGGGGAGTAACTACGTTGCATGCTTCAGCCGATCTCTAAAGATCCACAATGCCAAAATTAGTGTTCACTCATTTCTTCTTACTTGTAGATGGAATCACCTCCAGTCCCCCTTCCTGAGGGATCACCTGTCTGGACTGTAAAATCTTTCTTGACTGTAAGGAATAGACAACAATTGCAATACTTGATCCTGCTTTGCAAAAATAAATCAGAAATAAGCTACTCATAAATAAACCAAAAATATCCAGGGAAAGGACAAATTTTGTCCTCCAAGGACTGAAAATAAGCAAGCATCTGATATTACAACTGAAACCAGCAGAAAAAGTCATAAATAGTTCTGTTTCTTTTAAGCAGAGAGCTTTCACTCGGCGATAGATGAGTGTACAAATCACACATATCATTAGAAATCCTATGAACTGCAGAATATTCTACAAGTTTCTTATTGACGATTACTCCATAGCCCCCCCCCCCCCCCCCCCCCCCCCCTAAAAAGAGGTACTCAATTAAGTAGTTAAGGGAAACAGCCCCAGGTATCCTCTACGCTTCAAATAATCTCTTGGTGAGAACCCGAGAAAACCTCGCCCATCAATTGCCAGTAACAAGAAAAGTCACTATGGTTATAGCATAGCATAATACTAGTCCAATCACCACTACCTTAATCTAAACTTTCTTTTTATTAGTTCAAACCAGAGAAATGTTCTTGTAATCATGTATCCCCAACCTAGTCTATCATTTCTGCCTTCTGAGAGACCATTAGTGATGGTATTTCTGGCTTCTCTTGATAAGTCTCTTCGACTTGCAAGGAACAAGAGAAATTTTCCAGGATGGCATGATCCCCTGCATTATTCAACAGCTACATTAGGTGATAGGTCAAGGGGATCAAATCCTCGATCCCATGATATTTTGAATTTTGACGTGCTTTTTTCTACCTGTCTTCAGGATTCTACTCGTTTGAACCTATTCTTTTGGTGAGATTTTGCATTTCTCTCATGCATTCTTATGGGTGATGCAAGTCCCAATTCTGGCTTTTTATCAAGCACATAATGTTTTTCTCTCGAAGAAAAATATTTATTTATTTACCACTAGTTGGAAAACATATGCACTCAATTCGGTGTTCCCCAATTAGGAGGAAGAAGAACATACACAAAAGGCTAAGAAACTCATTTTCATGAGAAAAATAAAAACATCGTTCATTTGTATGTAGCTCTAAAGTTCTACACAAGGATGTGACTGATGATATACCAAGAAAACCAAAATCTCAATAACCAACTATTGCATACCAAAGCCTACCACCTACAAGGCCAATATGTAACGGTGTTACACAACCACAACTTCAACAACTGTATGAACTTCATATGAACTACTCTAAAAAGGTCGCCCAAACTAATAATCAGGTGGGTAGAATGCCAATGGACATTAAACCAACACGAGGAAGATATTTCAACTTCAAGTACCTCAAAACCTGAGAGTACTACAAGTCTACAACAGCTACATTAATGGCGTCACTTATTATATTCTCTCAAGCCTTCAGAGATCCGATTCTTCGTATCAGGTTCTCTAACTTAGAGTAGTGATTCCAGTTAAAGGAAAGATTAAGGTAGCAAAGCCAGAAATACTACACAAAATAACCGTCTCAGGTTCGTCAATGTTTTTCAAGAGCACCCTAATGCCTTTTTCAAACATTTCCCCCATCCATTATATTCATTTCCTTAGTGAAGATAATCCACAATATCATTGTAAACTTACTTTATACCAATCACAACCAGAAACAGAAACAAAGGCCCCCGCAAAGAAGACAGAAGTTGCAATCCTTTCCTTCCTCACATGTCAAGTTCTCACTTTTTGTTTTTTCATATTTTATTCCTCTCCCTACTATGAGCCAAACAAGCGGAAAGAGACTTCCAACCAAGAATCTGAATCCCCACGTTGGTGTAATCTATACCAAGGCAATTCGAAGCTACATAACACTCCTTCCCATTCAAAATCCAATGGAGCCCTGATGTTTTATGTTGTAGTCTGACATAAACGTTTACAAGAGCCAATCGAATCCGAATGCTGAATCGCAAACACGAAACAATGAAGCGCGATGCTTATGCCACTAAAAGGGCATCAATATAAATGAAAAGCAACAGTATCCATTAATGAATAACAATAGAGCCTCTCAAAACCAACTCACTACTTCGTAAAACTCAGTTCAATAAATTCTGCCATTGAATTGACAAAACCCCAACAGAAATAAGACGACAATAGCACCAATACTCAATACTCAGATGAGAAAAATGGTGAGAGAGAGAGAGGGAGAAGAAGGGGTTTATTTGCAGAGTTTGAGGAAGTTCTTGGTTGTCAAAGGGCAGCGATCGGTATGCAAATCGATGACAATGTCACCTAAGCTCGTCACCACCAACACCGACATCTCCCCTGGTTCTTCTCTCCCTCTTTTTCTTCGCTTCAAATCAGTGTAAAATCAACCTCAACACACGCGCGCACACACGTTCGCGCGGGGAGAGCGAGAGAGAGTTGCGCGATTCAGTTGCTTCTGCCTGTCCCTGGCTTTCTACGCATGCACTCGCCGATTGAAACGGAGCCCTTCGCGATAGGGCTGGTAAATGAACCAAGCAGAACGTAGTTCGGCTCTTTTTGGTGCGTCCCTTGCGCGTTCGTGTTCGATTCACATGAATCAGCAGTACGCCCTTCTTTTTCCAAAGTGAAATTGCCGTTATACATCGGATTTTGTTCCGAATTGATACAGGTACTAATTGAATCATTGTTTTTCGGGGTATGTGTTTCAAGGATGACAATTTCATTACGTTTATATCATCGATATGGCGAGGGTCAAACACAAATGAGTAGCATCAGTGGTAGGAAAGGATCTCTCTCTCTCTCTCTCTCTCTATATATATATATATATATATTAGGACAAGTAATTTTTCTCAAAGTATTCATGTTTACCTTTTAGCTCACCTCACCAGCAGCGTAAGAAAGAAGCTTGATCGAGCAATTCAGTTTCTTGGATTTGATTCTTTGTAAGGGAATGCATCAAGGGGCTAGTGGTGTTCTTGATATCAAATTGATGTGTTGAATAAGCTGAAAGTGCTTAAGGTTGAGATACGTGTGATTGTCTGCAGAATGAATGATGATTTTCCATCTCTCAGCAGCGGATCTTGCTTCTTTGAAGCCGTTTATATAATAGTTTTCCAAGAGAATGATCTTCACTTTCATCCTTAAGAGGAAAATACTTGCGTCTGCTTCTTAAGGTGCCCACATTGAAGCCAGTTTATATAATAATTTTCAAGGAAAATATAGTCACACCTTGACCTTTTCCATCATTTTAATGGAAATTAATTCTCAAACAACCCACAGAGAAGGACTTTATAAGGAATGGACAACCTGTTGGACTTAATGGTTAATTAATGATTATTGGGCCTAATTAAGCCCCTAACAGCATAAAACACATTTAGTTGAAGTTTAATCGTTTCATAATGAAAAGCAACTCATATCCCATACAAAATCAATTATTTTATGTCTCTACATGAGGTGCAAAGCTCTTTGCGCTTGAGAGTGTTTCCAAACAAGGTTTCAGAGGAAGTTGACCATGAATTTAGGTGCTCACAATTTAAAGTTATGTTTTGCATTAGATCGTATGACCCGTCATGGAATTATGGTTCCATAACTCAATTTGAATAAAAAAAATTAACACCAGGAATGAGATCGACTATAGAAACAGAACCCATAGGCTTTGCCCGAAAATCCAAACAGCTTCTCCTTGTGTTGGTACCTCACATTGTATAAAAATACAAGCATCAATGTCATTCATGAATCAAATAGAGAACCATGATAATAAGCCCATATGATTTAGACATATAGTTCTAATACCGAGAGCCTGACGCCACGAACAAAACACACCCTAAACGACCATTTTTATTAAACATGAGCATGAGAAGAAACAACAAAATGACACGAACTGAACTAAATATTTTTGTTATGATAGTTATTTTGGAAATTCTGATTTTTTTACACTATTCCTTCTTTTTTATCGAAATTTTATTAACCATTAGCTATGTCTTAATCACACTTCACAATATGAAGATAGGTCTATTTCCTACTTTTGAAGATGGGAAAGCATGTAACGCATTCATCAATTCTTCAACATAAGGAAATGATCGAGACTCGATTGATTGTCACTAGTTTATCTCTATTCGAAATCACGCTTGCAAAGTCATTGATATTGCATATTGAAAATCTTTGCGTAAATGTACCTATGACGTTACATTTTCTTGGATGTTTATCATTATTGATGCCTTCAATTAGGTGCGTACCTAACTAAGGTGACTCCCATTCAATAGTTTCCTGCATTATCGTGTGCACCTTAACATATTGGCATAATGAACTCAAGTATAACTTGTTTTATTCTTCAATTTCTAAAGATGGAGAGCTCTTTATACTTTGGTAGATGCATAAAATGTTTTGAGTCAACTTGGAATCTTTTGAGGACTATTAAGATAGATATCATCACATTTGAGGAGCCATTTTCATTGACTTTGAATATAAGAACTTAACTCATATCCCCCTTTTCTTTTTGACCCCAAAGTGGGATATGATTGTTAAGGTGTACAATGATTGAGACTATTTGATCACTATATTGTGCTGAAGGTATTCACAAGAATTCTTGAAGCTAAGAAATCTAAAAAAATGTGATCCCTACTCGTATGTACCATGTTTTTCATTGTTAATATCGAAAAATTGACGGAAGTACATGACAAGCTTTCAAAGGTCTAAAAAGAGAAGTTAATTTAAGCTCACGATGCTGAGGGGCCTTGAGGCACAACGTAATGGTGGTGACAACTAACAAGTCATACTTGACATTATGACACAAAGGCAACATCCACAATATGAATGAAAGGTGGTTGGAAGAAGGAGGTCTAAAAATTGCAATTGTAATGTTCAAGCAAAGGATCAAATCAATTAAATTGCATTTACTTGTATTTCAAGCATAGCTCTTTTATTGTTTTTTATGAGTAGATGTAACTTAGCTTACTAACACTTCATTTAATGCGACAACGGTATGCCTTGCTTGTCTCGTTCTATCATTTTTTTGCCTGAAAGTATGATATCGACGAGTCGAATTCCTAAAAACTCAATTTCAACGTCTCAAGCACTATCCGTACTCTCATTTGAGCCAAGCTCACACCAATAATCTCATGCAAGTGCTACCTTAATTGTATCACGACTTTTGACGACCACTCATCCTTTAAAAATTATGGAATTGAATGTTAGAAAACCACTTGTGTTTTGTACATGGGGATTTGAATTCTCATTTGACATGGGAATTGAATGATAATTCAAACTATCATTGGTTTGAGAATCAAATATGATAATTAAGTCAAAAGGTAGCTTAGATTCTCTTTTTACCACATTCATCCCAAAATTGAATGTTGAGGATCAAAATATACTCATAAAATAACGGTACAATGGTTTTTTAATTATGAAACTCAAGACCTTCTACTTGCTTGGAAAGTCATGGCTCCTTGTTAGGGGTGGCTCAACACAAATTGAGGCCTAAAGCGAGAATTGAGCACAGTATTTGACTGAAAAACTTGGGGTAAGTTTAAAAAATGGCCATAAAAGGTTATATGTTATAAGTGCCTTAACAAACTTTGGGGCCTATAAAATTGCTTATAAAACAATTTTAAAATTGAGGGGCCTATTCAATAAAATCAATTTATACAATACCTTTAACAAAATGCTTCATTTTCTTAAGAAAAAAATAATAGGATATGATGTAGCGTGAACTTTGCAGTCCTTTAGCTTGTTCTTGCATATTATATATAAGTAAACCCGATCATGTCCACTTCTGACACACTTACTCATACCATTTTTGTGGTATAAGTGCAATTTAAATTTTTTAAATTTACATAAGATAATGCTATTGTACTCGTACCCTAAAAAAAAACAGACACTAGTGGAGATAATCGGTGTTTGGGCATGATCCAATCGCTATCACTACATACATATATATATATATATATATATATATATATGTGTGTGTGTGTGTGTGTGTGTGTGTGTGTAAGTGTATATATATTATATATATATCCCTATTTGTCTGTACCCATAACCAGAGAGTGCATCGAACGTGAGAAAAGAAAAATCAATGGAACCCTTTTCTGGTCCCGGTCCATGCGGTTCCATAATATCCCTACTTATATGTACCCTCAACCAGAGAGTTCATCGAACGTGAGAAAAGAAAAATCAATGGAACCGTTTTCTGGTCCCGGTCCACGCGGTTCCACACTCCCAAGTAGGGACGGCAAATCGTGGGTTACAGGTTTGTATTCCTACGCTCCTTTAATGTCATTCCTGTGTCCAGGTCAAAACAGGTCAGTTAATCCGAAATCGGCTCTTCCACATGTCACACCAGCCAGGTTCCAGGTGTTATTTTTACAGCATTAATACGTGTTCGTGTTAGTCAATCCGAAATCGGCTCAGTTTTCCTCGTATTGCTTCGGGTGGACACAGTTTTTTTCCAGTTCCACTCACTAAGCAAATGACCGTCCGACGCGCTAATGGACGCCATCGCCCCAAAGGACAGTTCGGGCCCCAGCCCGCATTACGACCCTCCCCGTCCATAAATGCAAACCCGATCGCTCTCCCACGAGCCACACCATGACGTCGACGCTCCCGAGTCCGTTCATTTTCGATAATCTTCCTTACCAGACGGCTGAATCCTCGCCGGAATTCTACATATCTGATTCGGAAGTTTCTCCTCCCATTGGGTTTTCCGGGACGACTTCTCCTCCTGAATTCCTCCCCGGAACGTTCCCAATGATCGATCGCTGTAATCTTCTCTGGACTTCATTCTCGAATAAGATCAACGTCCCGGAGGAGGTTCTAGATCCAGTGCAAATGCCAGCACTAGGCTTCGGCGACTACTCATTACCTCAATTCTTTTCGGAGGATGCAGGAAACACGTATTTCCGTTCGCGATCTGAGTCGGAGTTTTTCCCGATCACAGTTGATCCGCTTGCGCCAGATCTCCGGCCGTTGTCTAGTGCCGAAGACGTTAAGGTAGGGCCTATCTGGTATTCTCACGAGAGAGCAAGCCACGCATTAAATCTCAACCGTACTTGTACCCGTCTCCGAAACCGTGCCTGTGTCGCTGAGGGCCTGATGGAGATGAACGGTGGAGATTTTGCATGAACTCAATACCCAGACGTCCCAAACAGTCCGTATTCTTGTCCACCCAACGTAACACGGAAGAATCAAGTCGTGTTCGGATTAACTGTTTTTAGTACAAACATAAAAATAGTATGCCCCAAATACGCACAGACATGGAAAATGAAACTATTCGTGTTCAGGTTTTACTCGCAGTGTTCCATTTCACATCAGGTGTAAAACCTCACATAATCCTATAATCCTACTACTTGTAGATATTTCTCTTTTTCTGAGTTTTGTTGGTAAATTTAAATCAAAGGTCAATTGAGAACCGGTAAATTTATAATCGCACACCACACACATATGTATATATAATCTTGTTATGCTAATAATGTTTTATCTTCATGCAGGGGACAAGGAGCAGAAATCTCACGGAAGGGATTGAAGAGATGATGCCGAGAGCAGGCCGATACTCGCCGGAGGAAAAGAAAATGAGAATTCAAAGATATTTGAGGAAGAAGAACCTTAGAAACTACAGCAAGACCATCAAGGCAGGAGCTTTAATCACTTTTTCAAAAACGTAAACAATTTTCTTGATGTGTTTTAACACTGATTTTTCCAACCACAAAGTGGGAATAGAATGGTGCTAGTGGGGACAACAATGTCCTTCTCGGTCGTGTCATGTCAATTTTTTTGTTCTTCTCAAAAACTAGTATGCCTGAACATAACCCAATTATCTTCGTATTACCTTGCAATTTGATCTTTATTCTAAAATTAAAAGTCGAACAATTGACACATTTATATCCATCTAACTGAGTGTGTAGCATGTTTTTCTATAACAGGCATTTGTCGAACTAATTTAGTTGGCATGATTATATGCATGGTTATTTTTCTTATTTATTAACTGTTTTAGAATCATCATAGTTGTATAAATATCTTAACATGCAGTTCTGTTACTAATGCTTTCCAATATATTGTTGCAGTATGCCTGTCGAAAAACTTTGGCTGATAGCCGGCGGCGAAATCGTGGAAGATTTTGCTAGGAGCAATCATGAGCTTCAAATCACCATTTCAACAATGTGGGGCCGGAGGAAATGATCGGTTCAGTGAGGGCAACGATAACAATTTCTTAAGCTACTATAGCTTGATTGAAAGAGATATGGACATCAATAATGCGATGCCTTCAAATCTTTAGCTATTTAAATAAAATAAGTTGTGCCAACCCTTAGCGTTGGCAAGGATTTTTTGGGAGTGTTTGATCCTAGTTCCAGCTGAACTGGACCACATTTTTGTAATATTGGCAGAGCCATTAACACCAATTTTGATATCATACTAAAAGTTAAATAGCAATATGATGAGAAGATAAAGGTTGAAATAGCATTGGTTCAGGGTTTAAAGAGTGCAGAATGTTAAATTAGTTTGAAATGAATTAGGCACTCAATGACATGTTTTAGGTTTTGTTTCCTTTTTGTGGGTGAAGTGCACGACCAGTACCGAGAATCCCAAAAGACTCAGCTCATTAGGTGTGAACCAGGTCGGCCCATTATGGGGCTAATTTCTCCAAGAGCTGCTTTGTTCCATTCACAACACTCTTGACACATTCCTTAAGGGGCAAAAGTGTCAAACCACTTAGAATAAATGTATTCCCAAAAACACCATTAAATGCGACACAAAATGGATCCTTGATCACTGTCGTCCAATTGATCATATGAACGGTAGTGATGATCAAACAATGTCTAGCATATATATATATATATATATATATATATATATATATATATATATATATATATATATATATATATATATATATAGAGAGAGAGAGAGAGAGAGAGAGAGAGGAGGAGAGTTGTTAGATAGCCTCTTATGCTAGACATCACATTTAATATACATGTATCACATTTAATGCACTCATATATGTATTAAATAACATCAATTCTTATGTTGATATTGACAAACAATTTGATCTGTGTCGTTTATGTGAATGTACTAAGGATTTAGATTAATAGAGTATGGCATGAGAGAGTGTCTAGCCATTCTTAGTTTTCCTATATATATATGACATGTTAGTTGCATAATGCTTTTTGTACATATCTTATACAAACATCTCTACCATTCAACCTTTGAGATTGATAGTAGAATTTTGAATCAATTTGCATTTAATGAGTATGGTAAAACAGAAAAGTACAATGGTATATTTGATTTAAATCTCTATCGTCCATCTAAAAAACTGAATGATGAAAATATTTGTGCAGCTCATGTAGCTAAGACTCTCTCTATATATATAAAGAACTTGGGGCCTGGCAAGGCCGAGCCACCATTTTAGAGGCACATATAAAATGTGAACTAGGCCATATATTTAGTTGAAAGTTAAATGCAAATACTATATATAGGTTTTTGTGTATTAAGATTATTTAACTATGTTGAAAGGTTACGTTAGGTTTTGTTAGCCATGATAAATATGTGAGGAACATGTTAGTGTGCATTGGTGTACTATACCTTTGTCTATTGGAAATATAAGTTAGAATTTGCACCAAGAGTATTAGCTCAACGGTTGTCACTCTAGCTTCGTCGTTGTTGGTGGGGAGTTCGACTCCCACTTCTAGAGGGTGCATGTGTGGGGTGGGTGTGATGGGCTTTGGCTTCCTCTTATAACAATATATAAGTTAGAATTTAATGTTTTAAATGGAAAATCACATTTTTGTCTTGGGAGTCTTGACTTTTCTATTTATGTAAATAATGGGGCATATGATCAAAACTTCTTGCTTGCACTTCTAGTACATATTCTTTACTATTTATTTTAATTCAGAAAACTACCAAAGATTGTCATATCTAATAAGGCTATCAACATAAATCTAGAGGAAGACCATAAAATATTGTTTTTAGAAAAGCATTTATTACACATTTTAAGCCTAAAGAATTCTACATCATTTTCCTTTTTACATCATATTTAGCAGGTTCTCCATCTAAATCTTCCCCGGAAGATATGTTGATTAAAAAACTTCTTATGATAGCCAACTGCCTCAATAAATTAATCTGCCAAAGATGCATGCTTGCTCGGCATAAAGATCAATCGGAAGGATGACAACTCTCATGAAGCGAGGAAGGTTGGTCAACTCCTCAACTGTGGCAATCGTCCGAAACCGAAAGTATCTAAACACTAACTTTCATGATATTGAAAGGACTTTATCCAACTTGAAGATCAATATGAAGTCATTCAATCATACAAACCATTTTCAATGATGTATAATTCTTTTCTTTTAGGACACGCGCTTTTGTTCTTGTTTGCCAATAAATTGGTCAATTGCCGTGGCCTAGAGAGGTCATGACAATTATGAGCCTTTTTGCACCACAAACTTAGGAAACTTTGTTTCGAATTGTTTATGATATGCTTTTCCTATTCACAAAACGCATTTACTTTCATTTGGCAGACCTACATTGAGCTGGGGTGGTGCTCTCACCCTAGCCAAAATTCGGAAGTTGGCAGAAAAACTATAGCATCCATGGTCTATGATACAGTGTTCACCCTACTATGGTCTACTAGGGATGGCAATTCTTAAGGGAAAAATCCTGCGCCACAGGGTGGGGTAGAGTAGTGTTTAAAGCAAAGCCACCCCCCTTCGTGATATATGTATATACATATCTATCTATGTATGTATATACATATGTAATTATATATACATATATGTATATGTATATATAGTTACATATGTATATACATAATATAATATATATGTATGTGTGTGATATAGAATATATGTGTATCATGTATATCTATCTATATATTACATGCATCTATACATAATCATTTTCAATTCAATAATATGAAATGTCATAGAGTAGATGTTATGTTTTATGTAAAATATATGCTAACATAATTTTCTTTTAAAAATATTACTTTTTATAGGTTGAAGTGAGGTGGGGTGGGTGCGGGATTTGATCCACAAGATGTATGGGATGGGACAGGGTGGGGAGGGGAGGGGTCTAATAGGAGGCTTCTAGTGCAGGGCGAGTGTGGGTGCGGTGAGCACGCGCCCCACCCTGGTCCATTGCCATCTCTATGGCCTACTCACTCCATCTTAAAGGAAAGTCTGGATCCCCTACTGTTTGCTATCATGCTTTATTGAGAAAAACAACTTTTTTGAGAAGAATGTGGCCTGCTAACAAGATATGCCTCCAAAATGCATGAAAATGTAGTAGTAATGCTTGTGATAATGTTAAAAGGCCACTAGCTAAGATTCAAGATAAGGTGCTTCTTTTGCAGGCTTATGACTATTATCGTTGGATGATAGGCGACTACTCTACTTATCGTTATGCTTTTGCATGACCAATCCAAAGCCCAGATAAAAAAGAAGGATTTTGTTAAGTAGTGTGGCAGGTATAAAGGTTTGTCAAATCAGGTGTGCCATATATTTTGACAATAACCTGATGATGGACATTTTAACGTAGTTTTCTAAATCTTTTTCCCGGGAGGCCGAAGCATTGAGAAGTCAAACTGTTATCGTTAAAGACATTTTAACCTATGTCTACCTGCTAAACTTTTTCCATAGATAATAGACATTCTGGGCGACGGAAAAATGTGCACAAGCAAAAGCTTGATGATCATTGAGAATATTTTGAGCTACCTTGCAACCAGAATCACAGTAAGGGAGAGGTTGGAAGAGGAAGAACCCAATTACTGCACTACATTTTCCTTTTGAAACAAACGGTTCTGATGGTCATCGATTTGGAGATGCATGCATAACTGCTGCATAAATATTGGTCTCCCATGCTCAATGATTTGGGACTAATGAATGTAAACAACCAGCAAACATTACGACTGCAAAAGTATTGATATGTTGCGAACATATTGACCCCTCCAACTAATTGGATTAGCTTGTTTTCACTATATATGCACTTATCCTTGGCCAACAAAAATAATTTTATATATAATCATATTCTCAACTACACTAGCCCATACAAATCGAGCCTATCAAGGTTGTCTTGCCAAACTATGCAAGAGAAGCTATAGCTCCTCTGTCCTCATGACGCTCACAGGCGGAGGTAACGCGAGGCTGTAATGAGGTGAGATGAGTAAACGAGCAGCTCATCTAATGGATGCTTTCAAGAAGAATACAACTCTCCATGCAATGCACTCAGCATCGGGTGATTTTTAAAATACTAAAATATATTTGGTGAAGATTATGGTTGGAGTCATGTTTTGCATTAAGAGCTATATACTTAAGTGATAAATATACTCTTTAGTAGCACATGTAGGGGTTGTAACTCATGTTTTGATATTCACTTTCTGCTTATTAGTAGCATCATGAGTTACATCTTTACTATTTCTATATATAATGATATTGTAAACAAGATTTATCAAACTTTTTTTCATTGTGTTTTTTCTTACTTAGCTTTTTAAGAGAGTTTGCAAGTGTTCGTGTAAGATACTGGTGACAACAAATAAATCTAAAAGTTACACACCTCGAATGCCTCGAGAATAACACTACCCTATCCTTCTTTTCAGATGTTAAATTTGATCTCTGGTGTCGATCACTCAACAACCATACCATCTATAAAAAACTAAATCCAACACTCAGAACATTAGCTCACCCAACGTGGCTCTCGACTCACAAGACATCAGGTAGTGAGTTCAACTCCTAGGGCACATGTACCTAGGTTCGGACTCCCCATCGTAACTGAAAGAAGAAAAATCACTCTCTATGGAGTGACAAATAAATTTTACCCTTGGATAATCTCAAAGTAATGGACCAAAAGTATCTCTACGCACCACCATCTCTGCTACACATGCTTGATAGGAGCAATGATCATATGAAGCTTAATGGTCCTTGCATAGTTCGATACATATAAACAATTAGCACGCATTATCACTGCAGATTACTCTTCTGGTAATTCTAGAAACAGACGGGGTGATTGTGAAAGCCCATGTAGTTAATCCAATGGAAGCATTTCTTATTCAGTATAGAGCAACGCCTGTAGAGTGCTAAATGAGAGAGGTCATTCACAGCTGAATCACTAAAGATTGCTGGCTTTCAGAAGTCACCGGAGGAGTAGTCTCGAGACAACAGTAATTAAGAGAGCAAGCAACAGAAAGCACAAAAATATGAACCAACTGGTAAGCTGATTTATAAAGATACATGGGAATTGGCTATAAGATGTTCAAGAAACGTCTTTGTATTTCAGAAATCAAATGCAAATAGAATACAGAATAAAAGTACGGGGGCTTCATTTTATCCTCTCCAATCAGAGAAATCAATCTCTGTTCCTTCTCTTCCATGCATCTGCAAAAGCAAGCCAATGAAATCAAATTTAGACTAGCAGATGTGCATAAAGATTCTCTGCACTCTAATTGACATGGAAATGACACAAACAAAACATAGTATGTCTTCTTCCTTCAGCTATTTATAACTATAACCGTAAGAATGCAAATATGATGATCATACTGCAACCGATGGTAAACGTTTCCTGCTGCCAGCATGACGTTCAAAAACAGATGCAACATTGAAGTTGCAGCAATTGCTCAAGAAACATTATTAAAATAAAGACCAACATTTTGCTCAACACATGCATGCTAACATATAATTTCATGTCTTACCCACAAATATCCGTGCTGCAGCAACAAAATTAAGTGCCTTGAATGTGTGCAGATTGATGAACTGCAATCCTTACCTGTTGTATATTATGATTGATCCCCAAGATGTGGTCTTTCTCTTATAGTATATTCTGCTTATCTAGATGTATCATTGAGAAGAATCCAACTTTAATGTGGTCCTGGTATCTTTCCCTGATGTCAAAGTACAGTTATTCATTCTTCTCAGAAGTTATTTGAAGCTTGTGATAGTTTGGCGAGATACTGACTGTTTGTGTTGGAAAACGGGGTATGAATTCTTACATCCCTTCTTCTTTTCTGTTGTGCAACTCTTATAAGCTGCACAAAAGTGGTGTAAACTCCTAAGGTATTAGCCTCATTAAAACATTTCTCCTTTTCTAGAACAGTTCTGTGATATTTAGTAATTCTTGGTTTGAGTACGTTTTGAAGGCAAAACCAAAATCTGAACTGAAGCTTCGTTTGGTCGTCTCCCCAGACATCGAGACCACCTGATGTGTGCTATCTTTCTGGATGTGTGAAACCTTATTAGTGCATCCTTTAAAAAAAATGAAGACGTCGAATTCAGGTGTGCAAGCCCCGGCAGTCGGACTCACTACCTGCATCTTGTGACTTCTTAGTGCAGCTTCTATAAGATATTATTTCATGAACTATTTAAATCATGTGAGTCTGTGTTTTCTCCGAAGATACATTCTCATTTAAATTGAAAAAGATAAATGATCAGATCCTGGTAGAATATCAGAAGTTTCCCAAGTCAGCATAAGGTCTTATGTATTCTTGATTTCTCGGTAAACACCCATATAAACAACCAAAACAAAAGAAACCACTCTTTTCACACCAAGTTGCAATATAACAACAATGATCTTCCATTATTTCATTGTATTAAAAAACAAGTACAATTAAATTACAAAGGAGATCCACTACTCACCCCAACAAACCCCAAAGACCCATCTGCATGCGCAGTGCCCACACCTAGTCTCCAGCTTAAGCACCCACACCAATATCTGCATCATCAACAACCAACTCTCCATTCAAGTACTCCCTGTACGCAGCCACGGGCCAGATGAACCCTCTCCACAGCAGCTTGGTTGCCAGTGGCACATCAATGATGATCTCCTTCATGGCAGGCTTCTTCTCATCCCTGATAGCAATCAAGTAGCTCCTGCCAACCCACCCAATCCATCCAGCTATGTACAGAAACAGGATTCCAGGAGTGATGAACTCCCCCCAGTGCCTCTGATCCCCACTCACAATCAAGTGTGGTAGCCCATCGGAACCGCAGAGGAGCCCCTGCTTGCCGTAATTGTCGAACCTGCGCTTCGTCTTCTCGATGGAGGCTTTAATTGCCAAAGCAGGAGCAGAGTCCTCAGCATAGAGCTTGAGGCTTGACTCAAGCTTCTTGATTGAATTCTTCTCACGCTTGGCAAAGGCCTTGGATTCCTTACAAGGGGTGAGGCCGGAGATGTCGGCAAAGGCGTCGGCTGGGGCGGCTAAGGGGGAGGCAGCAACAGCAAGTGCAAGAGCAAGGGCTGCATAGTTGCTTGGGCTGTTGGTGTTGGAAGAGCATGAAACTTTGAGCTTGGGGGAGACGGAGGGAAGCTTTGGGGTGCCGTTGTTGGCGCTAGCAGCGGCTGCGAGCTTGCGAGTGATGACAAGTCCGGAAGGAATAGTTGCAAGCGCCATGGCTGTTGCTGTGAGTGTGTGTGCCTGGGTAGAGGATGAAAGGCGTTGTGGGGAAAGATATGAGGATCATGAGGAGGTGGATAAGTTGTGAGTTGGATGATTCTCATTGGAGAAACTAATTTAGATTCTATCGGTTGTTTGGGTTCTGTGGACTATGTGGTGAAGAATGGACCCTTGATTTCAGAGAATGCGTGGGCTGAAGTTTTATAGATTCGGTCTATCAGAATGGTCAATGATAAGAAATTTAACATTGTTAATAAAAAATATATATATCGCAGGAATTTGACATCGATTTTTCTTAATGGAGCTAACAAAGTCGAGAGATAAAAATGTCTTTTCTTCACAAAGGGTTCAACAGATGCCTTGAGTTGCTCATGAGTTTAATGTCGAGGGCGTTTATTTTGCATAGGAGATTGAACCTACGAGACTTAAAACCTTCCTAAATGTTCGTTAGCCAGAGACTTCCTACAGCACCAACTGCTGAACCACCTAGTCCACACACACACACACAGAAGCTTCATAACCTAATATGTTTTATGGTTTCACCATTACTAGCAAGTCAAGATACCTATTTTTCACAATGAGACATGCATAGAGACCTCCTTTTGTTGGAATAGCCTAAGTATAGGAACCGATCTAACTTATGTTGTGTTCAGTTAACTGTTTTAGCATGGCACATGATCGAATTTTAAGGAAACTAACCAACCCCATCTAGTATGAAAAAAGTCTTAGTTGCTGTTGTGCAAGTTCATTTTTCTTTAAAAAAATAGTTTTCCAAAAAAACACCGACCTTCACTAGAACAAGTAGCTGATCTTCACCTTGTTATCTCAGAGCCCATATAGCTTATATGACAGCGCATGATACGTAGCAATTTGGAACAAGGCAGGTCCAAATGGCCTCGGTGGTGTCTTTGGCGTGTGTGTCTACTAGCTCCAAACACAAATTCATGATTGATGACATGAATAGATAAGACCAATTCGACACAAAATGTCCCAACATTGCCTTTCATATTTAAATACAATAAATGAGCAGTTAATTTTCCAAGCAATGTGAGAATGGTCATCACCATAGCTTAGATCAGTTTTGTGGATGTCAATGCGTTAGAGCAAGATGACAACCCAGATAGAAGGCCTGTAATCATGATGTCGGGGCACTAAAGCTTTCTGGCAAGGTGGAGTCAGTTGCAGAAGTCGATATCTGAAAATTCTGCAGTTCATGTAACATAGGCAGCTGGAGAAGCCATTCATCATCAGTCACTAGCTTGATGGTTTCAAAGGCCTGATGGCACGGTCTGCACCTTGCCACAACTGCATATGGGAAATAATCACCCACTCACTTTACAAACCTAATCAAACAAAGCATAAAGCCCAAAAACCAAAAGAATGGTTACCTTTTAAAAGGGAATAGGAGCTCAAGATATGCTTCGGTTGAGTAATCCTTGAAACAACAAGTAAAGATCTCTATTATCAGGGCCAAATATCTCCTCCGCCTTGCGCAAAGTTTCCTGCAATCTCACCCAAACCCGTTAGTCATTGTGGAACTATAGCTTGATATATTGTCACACCCCTGCTTGTTATCATTTCCATGCAGCCTTGCCCACAACTCCTTGAGCAAGCCGCCCAACTTGCTGAAACCAGCAGAAGAAGGATGCCTCTCGGCAGGACCAGCTGAGACCGAGGGGCAACTCATGTTGGGGTCCAAGAGACCTAACACTCGATGGTCATCTCAGCACACTGAGAAGGAGAAATATACCAAGGTTGGGGAGATACCATACTTTGTATAGTGCTGTTATTCTTGTATAAGTATTTATTGCTGGTGAGTTATTTTGCATTATTAATGGAAGGATTGCTGTACATGAGTTTTATCATGTAGAATCCAGTACATCTCAATAAGCATTTCATCTCACGTTAATAACTCCCTTTTGTGTTTGTGTGTGTGATTTTAATGCTGGGGAAACCCCAAAAAGATACGGATGAAGAATCAAATGACCGTTAATAAAACTGTAAGTGTCACCTCACGAGATTGTTTATGAGCGTTTAGCTCTTTGATATTGGCCAAAAATGCACTGAACTGCTCATACTGGAGACGGCTCCTGAAGTATCAGAGATATCAACGATGTTATGACAAGCCATTAATCAAACAGAGGAGATTTTAAGAGAACACAAACCTCGCTTGTCGGAAGAACTCTTTTCCATCTACCTTTGGGGTACGACCTACAAAAGACATACGACTTGCATGAGAAACCAATAATATTTTTCCATATCATATCTGAGAGGTGAGCTGCACGCAAGAAATTCCTGAAGACAACAAACAACTGCACCTTATCCCATTCTAGATGAGGGTTGTCCATTGTTATCCATATCACACCATATCGTACAATACTATACAATATGTATCGTATCGCGGGACACCATGATTCGATACATCCACTTGTATTTCTTTCAACAGGTTATTGTGTTGTATTGTATCGTACGATACGAACTGGTCTTCAGGTCCAACAACTTGATGTGCTTCAAAACAACTGCATGATCAGGCAAACGTTGCAGTGGGCAGATGGTTTTAATAATGCATGCATTATATTTAATGCAACAAACAAATTTTATTTTCAAACAATGGCATATGCAATTGCCAATATTTGTACAGGATACAAGATGCCCTTTTATCAAAAGTTGAGAGGAAAGTTATTAGACTATGTCACACAAACACCTCTAGGAGGTGAAGTGTTTGGCTCGACACGGGTGCGCCGTGTCGGTGCGGCACCGACACGGTATCGTGTAACTGCGACACGATCAACGTGTCAAGGCTAAGAATGGGTACGATAACGTGTCGGAGTTCATTTTCGTCCAATCTTTTTAAGGTCATATGTATAAAACGTAGAGACTCGTGTTCCTACCGCCCGCACGCAGAAACTCCTGTTCCTACCACCGGCGCCCGCAAAGACTCCTTCCTTCATGTTCCTACGGCCATCTCTCTCTCCCCTTTAGAGTGTCCGCAATTCAACAGACTTACCATCAACATCAAGCCCCTTATCGCGGCCCACAAAGACTCCCTTCATGTTCCTACCGCCGGCTCCCGCAGAGACTCCTTCCTTCGTGTTCCTACGACAATCTCTCTCTCTGTCTCTCTCTCCCCTTTAGATTGTCCACGATTCAACAGACTTACCATCAACATTAAGCCTCTTTTTGCGGCCCACAAAGACTCCCTTCGTGTTCCTACCGCCCGCAGAGATTCCTTCCTTCGTGTTCCTACCACCGATGCCCGCCGAGACTCCTTCCTTCGTGTTCCTACGGCCATCTCTCTCTGTCTCTTTGTTCCCTTTAGAGTGTCTGTGATTCAACAGACTTACCATCAACATCAAGCCTCTTGTCGCGGCCTGCAGAGACTCCCTTCGTTGCTTACGAAGAGGTAAGGTGATGTTCCTATTAAGCACAGTGCATTTGATCGTGGGTTACAGTGGCATTCAATTGAAGAAAAATACTATCTTCTATCAATATTTAAGCCTTTCTCGACCTCTTGTTGGGGTTCTCATCACCTTTACATCGATCTCTATTTAGTATCTCTAATGTTTGCCTATATTGCCCATGATACTTAAGACTGGTAGCACATTAACTTGTCCCTCTAATTATGTCATGGTATCCTACCAACTTTTCCTAAGCTCGATTTTTCATATCTTCAATTTTATCGCAAACATCTTTTGCTCGACAATCACGGACTTCCAATACTTGCTCTATAAATTATGGCAAGTTGGTGTATAACAAGCAATAGCTAACGTGTCTAAAGAGTTTACTCACAAGTTGAAGGTCATGAGTTTGATTGTCAGGACTTGCATCTACCTTCATAGTTATCTAATGATTGTTTTGCTCTAATTCTTCATGATTGCAAGTTACAACTCCAAAATTGTGTTATTGTTTATTGTATTATTAAGTCTTAGTCTTCTGCTGGTATATTAATGTTATGACTAACTCCATCTCTTATTTGTTGTTTTTGATATTTTGTTTTTCGAATCAGATTGTGAAATTGTGAATCCAGTTGATCCTAAAAATGACCGATAATAGAAAAGGAAAAGGAGTATCAATTGGTACTGGTCATACTACGAGTACTGGTGGAAGTGTTCCTTTAAGTTCAGGATCAACAACAAAAGTTTCAAAACCTTCAATACCTCGTGATGATGCACCATTGTGGATGTATATACAAAAAGGAAAATTATATGAAGGTGGTGGAGGTAATACACATTTTATGTGTAAATTTTGCAACATGAGTTTTACAGAATCATATACAAGAGTTAAGGCACATCTTTTAAAATTATCAAAACATGGTATAAGAGGATGTCCAAATGTGGATGAGGATTTATGAAGACAATTAATGAAAAAGCAAGATAAGTATGAAAAAAAGAACGAAATGAGTGAAAAAGGAACAAATATTCCATTATTTGGTAAATACCAAGAAGATGCAGAAAAAAAAAAAAGTTAGTGCAAAGTGAATTTAAAGGTTTTAGAAGAGGAGCAATTAAGAAATCATTTAATGTAGTTATAAGGGAGGAGATGGATAGAAAGGTTGAAAGATTTTTCTTTTCAAATTCACTTTCTTTTAATGTATCAAGAAATCTATATTGGAAAGATCTTGTCACTTCATTGGCTAATTGTAATTTACATGGTTATGTTCCTCCAAGTTCTGCAAAATTATGAACCGTTATTCTTAAAGAAAAAAAAGCCAATATTGAAAGACTTTTAGAACATAAAAAGTTTTCATGGGAAACTAATGGTGTTTCTATTGTTTCCTATGGATAAAGTTATATTCAAAGGCGTCCACTCATTAATTTCATTATTTATTCAATTAGTGGGCCAATATTTTTGAAGTATGTTGATGCATTTGGAGAAATTAAAACTATAAGATACTTTAAAGATTTATTTGTAAAAGTTATTAAGAGTGTTGGACCAAATAATATTGTACAAATAATCACTGATAATGTAGCTAATTGTAAAAGTACAGGGTTAAGTTTAGAATGTAATTATCCACATATTTTTTGTACACCTTGTGTAGCTCACGGTCTAAATTTGGCTCTTTCTCGTATATGTAAGTCAACAGAAGATAAAAATAATCTTTGTGCATATGAATTGTGTTCATGGATTTAAGATATGGCAGCAGATTCTATGAAGATAAGAAATTTTGTAATGAATCACCATTTAATTTCAGTCATATTAAATAGGCATTCTCATTTAAAGTTGTTGAAGGTTACACAAACACGTTTTGCTTCTTTGATTGTGATGGTAAAAAGATTCAACACAATGAAGACATCATTGGTTCATATGGTTCCTGATCCAAGCTGGGATTCATACCGTAGTAACAAAGTTGAAGATCAAGCAAGGGCCCAAGCAGTGAAGACTATTATACTTATAATTTTATCAAATAATGTTCAAGAACATTGAAAAATTAAATAGACACATCAATCTTAAGACTAGGCAGATTCGGCCCCTTCACTGGGCAGTCGACTGCTCTTTCTGATTTGTTCTTACTTCACCCTAATTACAAGACAAGATTTATACTAAACCTATTCTAACTTAAAAGACACAAATACCCCCAATTACAAGTCATTATTCCCAATGGATTTGATCCAATCCATTAGGTCCAAATACACTTTATATGTTGCACAATTTGTATTTCTGAGATTTCACATATCTAATTCAAACACTCCCCCTCAAGTTGGGTGAAAGATGGATGTTACACCCAACTTGCTGCACAATTTTTGAAGTAGATTTCGAGTAACTGCTTTAGTCAATATATCTGCACATTGATGCCTTGATTCCACATGTTCTAACTGAAAATCTTTTACATGTACACTGTCCCGTATAAAGTGACAATCTATTTCGATATGTTTTGTTCTCTCATGATATACTGGATTTGAAGTTATCTGTATTGTTGATTTGCTGTCACAAAATATAAGTATAGGTTTTTCTGCAAATAAGCCCATTTCTATCAGTAAAGAACGCAACAACTTTCCCTCGCACATATCTGATGTTATTGCTCAGTATTCTACCTCAGCTGTCGATCTCGCTACAACAGACTATTTTTACTTTTTCATGATACTATATTACCTCCAATAAATGTTATATATCTTGTGGTTGACTTTCTATCCTACCTGCCCAATCTGCATCTGTATAAATTTCAATGTTAGTGTGACCATTAGCTTTGTAGGTAATCCCATGTCCTAGAGTTGTCTTCATATATCGTAGTATATGAAACACAACATTCATATGATGTTTTGATGGTGATTGCATAAATCTACTTACTATACTCACTACATTATGTCTGAACGTGTGATGGTTAAGTATATCAGTTTTCCAACCAATTTTGATATTTAGTTACATCAACACTCTCAGCTCTATCTTCCATATGCAACTTGTGATTTACATCCATCGGAGTATATGTAGGTCTACAATTTTCCATCTTGACATCTTGCAACAAGTCAAAAGTATATTTTCTTTGATTTAGAAAGATATACTTACCTGTTTAGGCTACTTCAATGCTTAAAAAATAATGTAATCTTCCAAGATCCTTAATATTAAATAGTCGATGAAGATCTTTCTTTAATCTTTGGATTTCCCCAATGTCATCACCTGTTACAATAATGTCATCTACATATACTAACAGTAGTGTCAATTTGTCTCCCCCTTTAAAGAATAGTATATGATCACTTACACTTTTTCGATATCCCAAATTTATAATACTTCTACTGAATTTCTCAAACCAAGCTCTTGGAGATTGTTTTAATCCATAGATAGCATTTCTTAATTTGCATACCTTTTTCTTAGGATTCAGATATCCAGGTGGTAACTCCATATAGACTTTTTCTTTGAGTTCTCCCTATAGGAATGCATTTTTCACATCGAATTGTCACATTACCCAATTTCTTTTAGTTGCAATACTAATAATAACTAGTATAGATGTAAGCTTTGCAATTGGTGCAAATGTCTCCTCATAATCAATCCCGTATGCTTGGCTATATCCACGAGCTACTAACCTTGCTTTGTACCTCTCTAATGAACTATTTGCTTTGTATTTAATTGTATATACCCACTTAAATGAGACTGCTTTTTTGTCTTCTGGTAAATCACTAAGTTCCCAAGTTTGATTCTTTTATAATGCTTGAATTTCAGACTTCATAGCATCAACCCACTGCTTGTTCTTAGATGTTTCAAAGTAGTTTTTCGGAATTTGATATATCTCAGCCTTTAGCACAAAATTATAATAACTTTCTGATAATCGTTTATAGGAAATGAATTGAGAAATTGGATACTTACAGCTTGATCTTTTCCCATTTCTGCGATGGGAACATTTGAGTCGTCTGAGTTATGATCTCCTGTTTCTTCTATACTTTTACTTGAATCAGGTATTGTTTCTCCCCCTTGATCCATAAACGCTCTGTGCCCAAATATATTTTTCTTCAATTTTTTATATATTTGCATTGTGTTTTCTCTTGAAGAATGCTCTGTTTTCACTTATACTAATCTTGGGTAAAACAATTGTTTCTTCAAAGCTAGAATTAGACAAATCATTCGAATTTTTGTAGTATGGAGTAGTTTCAAAAAAGATTACATCCATAGTAATATACTTTCTATGAAAACTAGGATCATAACAAATATATCCTTTTTTCTCATAAGAGTAACCAATAAAGATACATTTTATTGCCCTTGGATCAAGTTTATCTCTGAATTGTTGATGAACATGCACATAGCAAACACATCCGAATATTCTAGGAATAAGATGAAATGGATTATCTTCGGGTCTAATCAACTTGAATGGAAACTTTCCTGCAAGAGTCACAGTCGGAATTCTATTCATGATATATATTGCTGTAAAAATTGCTTCTGGCGAAAAATACTTTGAAACATTGTGTTTAAGAAGTAAAATTCTAGCATTTTCTAAAATATGTCGATTCTTTCGTTTAGCCACTCCATTCTGTTGTGGTGTATAAACACAAGAAGTCTGATGTATAATACCGTAAGATTGAAGATATGATTCCAACTCAGTATTACAAAATTCTCTACCATTATCAGATTTGAGAGTTTTAACAGTATAACCAAACTGAGTCTTAACAAGATTATGAACAAGAGAAAAAATTGAAGATATTTCTAACTTAGACATCATTAGATAAACAAAAGAAGTATGGAAAAATCATTAATAAAAGTAACAAAGTACTTGAAATTTTTCAAAGAAGGTATCACACATGGTCCCCACACATATGAATGTATCGACTCAAAAGGAACAATTGATCTTGATTCACCCCTAAAAAAAGTTGCTCCATGATGCTTTGCTCTTTGGCATACATCGCATTGAATAATCACGTCACTAGGAATTTAAAATGAGACAAACTCTTTTATTTTTGAAACAGGCAAATGTCCTAATCTACTATGTCAAATTTTTATTTCTTCTTCAATAGTAATCAGTGTTGTCTGACGCGTATTGTATCGTGTATCGCTGGGCTCCACGATACGGGCATATAGTATCGTATCGTATCATATCATACTTAAATATTAAAATAATACAAAAAATTAAAAATCAATAAAAATTAGTAAAAATCCAAAAAAAAATCAGGAAAAATCTGGTAATTGCTTTAAATTCATATACTGTAAGTTTAGTACAGATTGAGCATTCAACATTCAAAAATTGCATCCAAATTTACATATTTTGAATCTAAAAAATAAAATACAGATTACAAACACAGTTACATTTTACAAATTGTAATCAGGATCATCAACTAAATAATCTTTCATCTTCTCCTTGTTGCAGATCCTCATCATCATCATCATCAGTGACACCTTCTTCTTGAAAATCAAAATTCTTCGTCTCCTTGATATTGTTGTTGCGCTCCTTCCAAATTAATCTAAGCAATGTCTTCTTCAGTTAGAAGGGCATTTTCTTCAGTGTCTTCCATAATCTAATCTTCTATATCAAAATTATCCAAACTTATTAGATCGAACTGACTTTCTTCTCTATTTACTTTTTTTAATTGCCTACGACAAACAAAGATAAACAATTAGTAAATAATATTAACAATTGAAGACTGAAATTAAACAATATTGAATTGAAAATTTGAAAGTAATACAAAATTACCTTTCACGAAGGCGCATGTTACAACGAATATAAACTAAATCATTTAGTCTTTTGTGTTCCAACCTGTTGCGCTTCTTGGTATGGATGTGTTAAAAAACACTCCAATTTATTTCACAACCTGTTGCACTACAGGTTTAGCTTAAGACTCTCACTGCAAAATCTTTAAAGTTTGGACAATCAGTTTCAAACCTATTCCACCAAACATCTGTAGAAAAAGACAAACATTATAGACATAATCCACAGTAATATAAGATGAAACTTAAATATGAAAATAAACAATTTACCTATATGCATCGTAGTGCGGTTCCGAATTGCAACAAGCAAACCCATCAAGTGAAGAGCATTATCATATATCTCCATCTCTCGATGTATCGCATCTGCTATGCTCTCATGAGGGACTAATCTGTCGATACATTCAATGATTCCTCGATTAACCTCATCGTCCCTTTTGAGGTTGCTGAGTACTTAAATGATGGGTTTAGATAGTAGGCTGATGCAATTGTTTATTCCATCTACTATCAATTATTTTTCACACGAGCACATAATCTATCTTTTTTCCATTAAAGTTATTTCTGATCGCTTCTTTTGCCCTGTCCATGGCTTCATAAAGGTAACCCATAGATGGTTTCTCCTCGCTATCAACTAATCTCAAAACTTTCACTAAAGAAAAAGTAATTTTCAATAATCTGACACATGCAATCCAAAATGAACTTCTAAAAACTTTTCTGCAATCTCATTCAACTTTCTATTCCTTCTATTTTGAGACAACTATGCAAATTGTTGCCACTCATCTGAGGAGAACATTCTCTTAAAAGCTGCATTCTATCTCACAAAACTCTGTACAGATAAGAAGTTTATTGCGAACCGAGTTGCAGCTGTGCGAAGAAGCTCTGCACCTTCTGTGTATCTCCTCATCATACACAAAACAAATGCATGGTTGTAATGAATTTTGTAATATCTTAGCAACACTCAGTTGTTGCCTTTATTTCATCAATCTCACCAATATCCTCGAGGATGAGATCTAAACAATGGGTTGCAGATGGTGTCCAGTAGAAAGTCCCATAAATACCAGCTAACTCCTTCCCAGTTGCTTTGTAGTTAGCTACATTATCTGTAATCAATTGGACTACATTTTCTAGCCCAACTTCCTGTATAACCTTATCGAATTCCTGTCGTAGGATCTCTATAGTGTGTCTCCTCTAACATATCTAGAGATCTCAAAAACATGAGTCCTTTAGGACAATATACAAGAAAGTTTAGCAATATCCTTCCTCACCTATCGGTCCATCCATTTGCCATGATAGTGCATCATGTTTCCTTCTACGACTTTCTCAAAGTCGAACAATATTGTTGCACTTCAATAACGGTCTGATCTAATATCTTCCCTCTCAACTTCTGATAAGAGGGCATCCTGTATCATGGACCAATGTTAGCAATTGCATCTGCCATTGCTTGAAAATAAAAGCTATTTGCTGCATTAAATGGAATGCATGCATCATAAAACTATCTTCCCACTACAAGGTCTACCTGATCATGCAGTTGTTCTGAAGTCATAGCAGCACGAATTACAGGTTGAGCACCAGGTATAGTGGAAGGAGGAAAGAACGAATGTATGGTAGAAGTTCTTCCTCTACTCCATCCTGAACTTCCTCTTCTGCCACCTCCAAAGTCTTTAGCTGTAATCCTCTTTCCCCTCCTAGATCCTCGTAAACTGCTACTATCAATCTATGTTCTAGCATCTGAAGGCAAACTATCAGTGAATCCAACTCCAGTGACAGTAGCATCATCAGCTTCTTCACACATCTGGAAATCATCCTTTTGTTGTCTCCTTTCCTGTATGCTCTGAATCATCTGCAAGCATTGTCATTTAATACCTTCTGGCACACTTCTAACTCTGCCTGTACATGGAGAACTTCTTTCCTGGTTCCTGCTAGGTGGTGTTTCAACCTTGAAATTCCACCACTAACCACCTTTTCACAAAATAAGCATATGATCTTTAACCTGAAACCCTCAACTGGTATACCCCACTGCCATGCTGGATCATCAGACCGATAATGGGAGTCTCTACCACCCCTTCCTACCATCTCAATCGAGTACTTCAATTCAAACAAAAACCTGAAAATAAAAGCACTTCGTAAATCCCCAATATTCAAATAACACTCAAATGGAGTGTATCCCACTACATGAATGCAATAAAAATTGTATACACATTTAATAACTTTATATTTTGTCATTAAAAAAATGAAATAACACAAAAAAACAACAAATATAAAAGAAAAAAATGAAAAAAAACATTAAAAATATACCTAAATCCGAGTTTGGAGGCTTGCACGGACACCGTAGGGCACGATTTTAGAGCTTTGAACACCAAGAAGGCGAAAACCGGCTCTTAGGGAACTTAGGAACCCAAAAAGAGAGAGGAAACCCATGAAAAATCACGGGTTTCATTCGACCGGGGACCATTTATAAGGGTCCCAAGGCGTATCGTGCGATACGAGCGTATCGTCCGATACGGCCTATATCGCACGATACAGCCCATATCGCACGATACGATGCGATACTTTGGTTATAGCGATACACTGGGATGTATCGTATTGTGGTGGCCCACGATACGAATAACTGTAGACGTGATTTTATTTCAAATCGTTTGGGATTCGAAATCAAACCCTCGAACTACGTCGGGTTGCGCGAGCGTGCCAGTTAGTTTACAAATTTTGGGTGTCTACAATAACACTTATAGTAATTGCTGCCAATGCTCTTTAACACAGTAACTGCATTTATTTTCCACATTTGGGGCGTTCCCGCCTAACGACGTGCTGCAGAGCCCGAATGCAGTAAGAAGTAAGTAAGGGTCACTACATTTTCGCCCGAATGTAGTGAATTAATTGCAGAGAGGGTTCCCACATCATGGACGGGTGTGGGTAAAGAAGTTAATCCCGCTACATTGCCACCCGAATGTAGTGAAAAATTTTCAGAGAGGGTCTCCGCATTTTGATTATGGACGAATGTGGGGGGTAAGGAAGCTAGTCCAAGATAATAAGATTCGTATTGGTTCTTGGAATATCGGAACATTATCGGGTAAGCTAATAGAGGTGGTAGATACTATGATTCGGAGAAAGATTCATATTCTATGTTTACCAGAGACAAAATGGTTTGGAGAAAAAGCAAAGGAGATAGAGAATATGGGTTTTAAATTATGGTACTCAGGTAAAGAAAAGGCTCGAAACGGAGTTGGTATTATCATAAATAAAGATTTAAATGATAGTGTAGTAGACATACAACAATATGGTGACTAAATCATGACATTGAGATTAGTATTAGGAACAGCGGTTTTGAATATAGTTTGTGCTTACGCACTCCAAATAGGATAAGAAGATAGTATAAAGATAACTTTTTGAAAAGAGTTTGATAAGTTGATTCAAAGGATTTCACAAAGGGAGATAATTTGTTTAGGAGGAGATTTAAATGGACATGTCGGTAAAGAGGCATTAGGATATCAAGGGATTCATGGAAACTTTGGTTTTGGGGATATAAACGAGGAAGGTAGGGAGATTTTAAATTTTTCTATGGCATTTGATCTCTTTATAGTCAATACAATCTTCAAAAAAACAAGACGAACATTTAATTACTTATAAGAGTGGCTTATCACAAACACAAATTGATTACTTTATTTGTAGAAAAAAAGATAGAGTGTGTTGTAAAGATTGTAAGGTAATTCCAAGAGAAAGCTTAACCACCCAACATCGACTTTTAGTTATGGATTTACAAATTAAAAAATGGACAAAGAAGAAAAGAGTGCATCGAGCTATTCGGACTAAATGGTGGAACCTCAAAAGCGAGAAAGAAGATATATTTAAACAAAAAGTCCTTCAAGGAGATGTTTGGAATTATGTTGGCACACCGTGTAATATGTGGAACAATATGACTATACATAATAGGAAAGTGGTGAAAGATGTGTTAGGTGTATCTAAGGGAGGTGTACCGGCACAAAAAGAAGCTTGGTGGTGGAGTGAAGTAATACAAAATAAAATCAAGGAAAAGAGGGCATGTTACAAATTGCATTATGCTAAGAAAACTAGTGAAACTTTAGAAGCTTATAAGAAAGCAAAGAAGGAAGCGAAAAAGGCTGTTAGTGAAGCAAAAGCTAAGATTTGGGAGGATTTATATAAAAAACTCAACTCAAAAGAGAGTGAAAGAGATATTTTTAGGATAGCTAGGGCTAGAGATAAGAAAACTAAAGATCTTAATTATGTTAGATGCATAAAAGACGAGGATGAAAAAATTCTAGTGGCAAATGATATATAAGAAATAGATCGAAAAACTATTTTTATAATCTTTTTAATGAAAATAAAGATGTTAGTATTAGTTTAGGAGATTTAGCCAAGTCAGAAAAGTATATAAACCACGATTTCTACCGACGTATTCAAAAGAATGAAGTTAAAAAGGCTCTTAAACATATGAAGGGTGGTAAATCGGTAGGACCAGATAATATTCCTATAGAAGTTTGGAAAATACTAGGAGAAATAGGAATCACTTGGCTCACAAGACTATTTGATTAAATATGGAAAAACAAAAACATGTGTGATGGTGGAAAAACAAAAATCACTTGGCTCCCATTGACATATATTAACCTTATAAGAGACATGTACGATGGTGCAAAAACATGTGTGAGGACTCATGAAGGAACGACAGACTTCTTTGAAGTTAATATTGGGTTACATCAAGGATCAACTTTAAGTCCATACTTATTTATAATGGTGATGGATGAGTTAACAAAACATATTCAAGATGAAGTACCTTGGTGTATGCTATTTGCAGATGACATTGTATTAGTAGAGGAGTCGAAGGAAAAAGTTAATAGAAAATTGGAACTAGGGAGAGAAAAATTAGAAAGAAAAGGCCTCCGACTTAGTAGAACAAAGAAAAAAATATCTGGAATGTAAGTTTGATCATTTGGTTACTTCAAAGGACATAGAAATTAAAATTGGCACACATTGCATTCCCCAAAAGGAAAGTTTTAAATACATAGGGTCAATTTTTCAGAGTGATGGAAGAATTGATGGAGATGTTATACATAGAATAAATGCTGGTTGGTTAAAATGGAGAGGAGTATCAGGTATTCTTTGTGATAAGAAGATACCATTAAAATTAAAAGGTAAATATTATAGAGCAGCAATTAGGCCTGCCATGTTTTATGGTTCTGAGTGTTGGGCAGTTAATTATCAACATGTACAAAAGATGTTTGTGACAGAAATGAAGATGTTGAGATGGATAAGTGGTCATACAAGAAAAGACCGTATACATAATGAGGTTATTAGAAACAAATTAGGAGTGGCACCGATAGAGGATAAAATGAGAGAACATCGTTTAAGATGGTTTGGACATATAGAAAGAAGATCAAAAGAAGATAAGAAGATTAGAAAAACTAAATTTGGAAAGTATTAAAAGAGGTAGAGGACGACCACAAAAGTGTTGGAAAGAAACAATAAAGAATGACCTAGCTTATTAGGAGTTAACTGCTAATATGGCACACGATAGGGATCTGTGGAAACAAAGAATCCATGTAGCCGACCCCGTCTAGTATGGGAAAAGGCTTAGTTTGTTGTTGTTGTTGTATATCTTTATTCATTCCAAAGTTCTCGCAATTCTCCATAGTACTCACTTACAAATCTGGTTCTTTGGCAACACTTTCTTATTCTTTCAATGATTTCATATTCTTTTACTATATTCCTCTATCTGGAAAGACTGAATATATGGAATGTAAGTTTGATTATTTGGTTACTTCAGAGGACATAGAAATTAAAATTTGCACACATTGCATCCTCCAAAAGGAAAGTTTTCAATACCTAAGGTCAATTTTTCAGCGTGATGGAAGAATTGATGAAGATGTTACACATAGAATTAATGCTGGTTGGTTAAAATGGAGAGAAGCATCATCAGGTATTCTTTGTGATAAGAAGATACCATTAAAGTTGAAAGGTAAATATTATACAACAATTAGACCTGCCATGTTTTATGGTTATGAGTGTTGGGCAGTTAACCATCAACATCTACAAAAGATGTCTGACATAAATGAAGATGTTGAGATGGATGAGTGGTCATACAAGAAAAGACCGTATACATAATGAGGTTATTAGAAACAAATTAGGAGTGGCACCAATAGAGGATAAAATGAGAGAATATCGTTTAAGATGGTTTAGACATATAGAAAGAAGATCATAAGGACCCGTAAGAAGGTATGAAAAACTAAATTTGGAAAGTATTCAAAGAGGTAGAGGACGACCACAAAAGTGTTGGAAAGAAACAATAAAGAATGATCTAGCTTATTGTGAGTTAACTGCTAACATGGCACATTATAGAGCTTTGTGGAAACAAAGAATCCATGTAGCCGACCCAGTCTAGTATGGGAAAAGGCTTAGTTGTTGTTGTTGTTGTATATTAGCAACTATTAATGTCACTCCTAATTTGTTTCTAATAACCTCATTATGTATAGGGTCTTTCATGATCACTCATCTATCTTAGCATCTTTATTTCTGCCAAGATATCTTTTGTACATATTCATAATTAACTACCCAATACTGAGAACAATAAATCAAGAAATTCTTGAAGAGTGTTTAAGAAAGAATATTTGGCATGGATGTAGGTACATTGAAATAGGCTAACATTGCATGTCGATGTGGAAACATGGTTGTCAACAATAAGTATACAATGTAACCTGATTGCCAGAGTCACCATATCCTAATCGCTAGCAATTCAGAATCAAATCATATCCATTCATCAAGCTGAAACATTAATTTGTTATCCATGAAATTTTTTAACCTTGTCTACTCTTGATTTTTCAAGATGTTCAAACACTGGCATTCACATACAGGCAGGAACAATCCAAAGGATCTACACCAGTTGCTTGAATACGCATTGAGGCATCAACTTTTGTTAACTATCAATCAACCCTAAATTTGGACCCATGTGAGGGCCTCCGGATTTCGCTTTTACATGGACGGGGCAAAAGGGCCTATATTTTGGCCGAGTTGAGCCTGCAATAGTTCAACACTGTAGCCTTAGAGTATCTACATTTCCAAATTATGGTACTGTCCTATAGTTATCTTGATTTTTCTAGAAATATGCCACTTCTTATAATATGATACAACATGCTGTAAATATTATCCTTCATGGTTGTGAGAGAAGAGAAAGAGAGACTTGAAAGACCTGGTAAATTAGTAATGCAATTGATGCATGAACAGAACATACAGAGTAGCTATTCAAGAAGAAAAAACATTGCATGAAGTGGAAGACCTGGCAATGATCGCCCGTGGGGAGGGGAGCTAGGTACAGACAACTGCTGACTTGGTGGGTATGAAGGTGGCAGCAGCTTAGATCGCCCCTCAAGGTGAGACTTTGTAGGTGAAGCAGCACCTGAATTCACTTTCGGAGTTGCAGCAGCAGAAAGACCCTTTGGAGAGCCAAGAGTGGATGACACTTTTGGTGTTCCTATTGGAGTAAGCCGTGGAGTGATGTATGGTGTAATAGAGAATCTATTACCAGCATTTCTCGCAGCTGCAGATGGTGAGAGAACAAATTAATGAACTTATCAAGAAGTCTGGGCCGTCTGGCACTACAAAGCCTAGAAAATAGGGGCATCAGAATAAACAGTTACAACCTTGAAATGTGTTTGTGGCATCAACCAAACCACTTTGGAATTTGTTTGATGAAGTATATCCCTCGGACTCCTCATCTACAACAACAAAAAAGAGACACAGCACACAGAAGATCCAACAACCATCAGGAACAGATACCCGTTGCTAACAAAGAATTATCAAACCATCTAGAGAAAATGGGGTCCCAAAATTAAGTACATGAGAATGAGGAGCTGAAAGATGACTTAGCAACCGATTGCTCACAAGTACCAATATCTACAGTCTCTGCCTGCTAATAAACAAAACAGAAAAGCAAACATAAAATATTGTAGATCAACCGTAAAGGAGATGCATGCTTAGCATGGATGTCCATATCTATTAACATGTAGTGAAGGTGAGAGAAAGAGATTCATGATATAATTGTGGGTTTACACACATACACACGCTCAGGCACAAACAATTGTGGGTTTTGCTTCATAAGTAACACTTACAGATGAATTGTCATCATTCAGTGACTGCATCAACTGTCTCTTAAATGTTTCCAGCTGTCAAGGAAACAAAATATGGTTATGCTGTGAACCCGTTTTCATTCAAAAGCAATATGACTGACACAAACAGTAAAATATAGTAGAGAGATCATGGAACTTGACTTGCACACAACAGTAGCCTACCACTAATTTAACAGCCAATGCTTCACGACTAAAAGATAAAATACATTGAACACAAAGAGATCCCTATAAACAGATCAACCATCACCATCATAATCCACCCAGCAGGTTGAAATTGAAATCCAAGTGATTGTCCAATCTACTTTTGTTTCTATGGAGCTAATTTCTGATCTCCATTGCAAAAAGGCGGTTACCAGAATATCACTCTATCAGTGAAGTTTAGAATTTAAGTGCTACAACAATCTCATACTTCCTGTTTCATCACGGCAGGAATGTTTCTTAAACATATTACCAACAATGAAAAGGTCAAATGACCTCCTAAATGAACGTAATGTCTTTAGTTTTCCTAAACCTGCTTCCGGAACAAGTTTCTCATACGTCAATCTTCATGAATAAAAATAAACAAAGCTCTATATTATAAGCTCAGAACCAATAGTGTGGGTGCAGAAATACAAATTAGTATAATCTAAAGACCAGAACAGTTGGACATATCGGATGAATCATGACACACCGAGCTGAAAAGAAAGACCATGTACCTTGGCTAAATCCCTGTTCAACGTTATTGTGGCAACCGTCAGAGCTTCTTTCTCGTTGGAAAGCTTTTCCTGCACGCCCGTCCCAAAAATCTCACTCTCGTCAACAAAATCAATACACAAAAAAAGCAAAAGAAAATGCCAATCATGCTTGCGTTAATGGCTATGGTCGACGTGGCAATGTTGATTTCCGTAAAATGTAATGTTCGAAGCAAAAGGAGAGGATGCTGAAATCAAACTATCATGCATGAAGATCCAAACCAATTAATTTTTCTAACAAAACGTAGTTCTCCTAAAATTCCAATAAATTCGCCCAACGAATCCACAATCAAAGAACACTGACACTCAATCTTCCTACAGGAATGATAAACAACAGATACATTCTCATCAAGAACGACATGAAGACGATCATCCGCATCCTGAAACGCTCGCTCCAATTGGGTGACTTTCTCCTGGAGATCGTGAATCAACCTATCCTTGTCAGCGATTTTCTGCTTCAGACTCCACGCCTCCGATTCGAGCTTTGAAACCCGAGACGCAATAGCCAGCGACGTGATCTTCCTCGCCAGATCCAGCTGATCGTAAGGGTCAGTGGGAATCACGGCCAAAATCTCGTCCGGGAGATGGAAATCCGAACCCATTCCTGCTCGACTAATGCACCAAGAAGAAACGCAATTTCCACAAATTAGGGTAAAATAAAGGAGAAATTCACCGATCTCTATGAATATTTCACAAAAAAGATGAAATATCAAGCGGGACTGCTTCAAAAAAAAGAAATAAATGAACATATCCAAAGGTTCATGACGAACCCTTTTCGCCTCTGGTGCGGAGGATCGACGGATAAGGCTTTCGAGAGGACGAAATTTTGGGAGTATCGTATTGTTTGAGGTGAAAAACGTAGACGACGTATGAGGGAGAAATAGTTGAGAGTTGTTCGGGTTTTAGGAAGATTAAAGGACTTTGTGGTGCTTTTGAAAATGCGAAAACTTTCCTTCCCTCCGGGCTCCAGTTCCAAGACAGGACTGTAAAAGTAATAAACAGAATTCAAATCGACGTGTTTGGAAGTATCACAAAATTCAAATGACCCAATGCATGAATATTCGAAATTTGTTTTCCGTACTCTAAGCTAGATATGTTCCGTTCCTGTTCCTCCAAGGTGAATTCTATGTTTTTGACACATGACTTGCAAACACTTTTGTATATAAATAAGAAAGTTAGAATCATTCATATATAATTTTCATTCAATTTAATCTCAATTTGAGGGCCATGAGTAATTCAATATATGTATATATATATATACACACACATTATACATATACATATATACATTCACATATATGCATACATATATATATATACATAATATATATATGTACATCTATGTACATATATATGTACATCTATGTATATATATATGTACATCTATGTATATATATACATATATATATATATATGTACATGTATCTATATATGTATGTACATACATACATATATATGTATATATATGTTCTTGCTGCCTTTGACAAGAAAATTCATAAGGTGAATTCTATGTTTTTGACACATGACTTGCAAACACTTTTGTATATAAATAAGAAAGTTAGAATCATTCATATATAATTTTCATTCAATTTAATCTCAATTTGAGGGCCATGAGTAATTCAATATATGTATATATATATATACACACACATTATACATATACATATATACATTCACATATATGCATACATATATATATATACATAATATATATATGTACATCTATGTACATATATATGTACATCTATGTATATATATACATATATATATATATATGTACATGTATCTATATATGTATGTACATACATACATATATATGTATATATATGTTCTTGCTGCCTTTGACAAGAAAATTCATTTGTCTGAAGGTTGATGCAAAATGCATTGGTTGAAGCTGACGGGTTGGACGTAGAAGTTGCTACAATGTATTATATTAGCTTGTGTAGGGGTTGTGTTAATAGCAATATATACGGGTATAGGCTGCGTTATATATGTAGGTGGGACCTTGGGTCGGGCCCTATTCTTTAAAATTTCAAAACCAAAACCGAACTGAACAATCTAAAAGAACGAACCAAAAGAATAGGTGAAATAGGTACCTTAAACAACTTGTACTTTGTTATGAAACTGTTTTCCTTTTGTGATAAGGTTTGTTTGGCACCACCCATGGCCCTTCTCGGGCGTTTGTATCATGAAGCCACTGGGGCCAGATCCACAAAAATAGGGACCTGGGATTCTTGGTGCTATGATCATATAAAAAATGTTGGTTTGGGTAGACATGGCCGGAGAGGACTCTGAGGTCCTGGTTTCACCTTTTCTACAATCGGAACATGCAATTTCAGAATTGAAATTAATCCTGAGTTGATTTGGTTACAATTCAAAGTTTCGAATGAACAAGAACCGGTTACGGATGGCAATTCTTATCCACTTCCTGAGTACCCACCAAGTTATAACACTACATGAACCGGTGTAAAACTTTGTCGGATTTCTATACCCTCAGGTAAGGACAAGGCTTGAAACGGAGTTGGTATTATCATAAATAAAGATTTAAATGATAGTGTAGCAGACATACAACAATATGGTGATTGAATCATGACGTTGAGATTAGTATTAGGAGCAGCGGTTTTGAATATAGTTTGTGCTTACGCACTCCAAGTAGGATTAGAAGATAGTATAAAGATAACTTTTTGAAAAGAGTTAGATAAGCTCATTCAAAGGATTTCACAAAGGGAGATGATTTGTTTAAGAGGAGACTTAAATGGACATGTCGGTAAAGAGGCATTAGAATATCAAGGTATTATGGAAACTTTGGTTTTGAGGATATAAATGAGGAAGGTAGGGAGATTTTAAATTTTGCTATGGCATTTAATCTCTTTATCGTCAATACAATCTTCAAAAAACGAGATGAACATTTAATTACTTATAAGAGTGGCTTATCACAAACACAAATTGATTATTTTATTTGTAGAAAAAAGATAGAAAATATTGTAAAGATTACAAGGTAATTCCAGGAGAAAGCTTAACCACCCAACATCGACTTTTAGTTATGGATTTACAAATAAAAAATGGACAAAGAAGAAAAGATTGCATCGACCTATTCAGCCTAAATGGTGGAACCTCAAAAGCGAGAAAAAAGATATATTTAAACGGAAAGTCCTTCAAGGAGATGTTTGGAATTATGTCGGTACACCTTGTGATACGTGAAACAATATAGCTATACATATTAGGAAAGTGGCAAAAGATGTGTTAGGTGAATCTAAGGGAGGTGTACTGGCACAAAAAAGGCTTGGTGGTGGAGTGAAGTAGTGCAAAATAAAATCAAGGCAAAGAGGGCATCTTATAAATTACATTATGCTAAGAAAATTAGTTAAACTTTAGATGCTTATAAGAAAGCAAGAAACAAAGCAAAAAATGTCGTCAGTGAAGCAAAAGCTAAAATTTGGAAAGATTTATATAAAAAACTCAAGTCAAAAGAGGGTTAAAGAGATATTTTTAGGATAGTTAAGGATAGAGATAAGAAAACTAAAGATCTTAATTATTTTAGATGCATCAAAGATGAGGATGAAAAAATTCTAGTGGCAAATGATTATATAAGAAATAGATTAAAAAACTATTTTTATAAGTTTTTTAATGAAAATAAAGATGTTAGTATTAGCTTATGAGAGTTAGCTAAATGAGAAAAGTATATAAACCACAATTTCTATCGACGTATTAAAAAGAATAAAGTCAAAGAGGCTCTTAAACATATGAAGAGTGGTAAATCGATAAGACTAGACAATATTCTAATAAAAGTTTGAAAAATCTTAGGAGAAATAAGAATCACTTGGCTCACAAGACTATTTAATTAAATATGGAGAAACCAAAAAATGCCTGAGGAATGGAGAGTGAGTACACTTATACCCATATATAAGAACAAGGGAGACATTTAAAATTGTGTGAGTTATCGATGTATCAAGTTAATGAGTTATACTATAAAATTGTGGGAAAGAATTATCGAACGTAGGTTAAGACAAGTATCAAGTGCAACAGAGAACCAATTTGGATTCATGTCAAGTAGATCTACTATTGAAGTGATTCACCTTTTGAGACGTCTTACGAAACATTTTAGAGTAAAAAAGAAATACCTTCATATGATATTTATTGATCTAGAAAAAACTTATGATAGAGTACCGATGGAGGTTTTTTAGAGAACCTTGAAAAAAAGAGGTATCCCATTGACATACATTAACCTTATAAGAGACATGTATGATGGTGCAAAAGCATGCGTGAGGACTCATGAAGGAATGACAGACCTCTTTGAAGTTGTTACATGAAGGATCAACTTTAAGTCCATACTTATTTATAATGGTGATTGATGAGTTAACAAATCGTATTCAAGATGAAGTGCCTTGGTGTATGTTATTTTCAAATGACTTTGTGTTAGTGGAAGAGTTTAAGGAAAAAGTTAATAGAAAATTGGAACTATGGAGAGAAGCATTAGAAAGCAAAGGCCTCCGATTTAGTAGAACAAAGACAAAATATATGAAATGTAAGTTTGATCATTTGGTTACTTCAGAGGAGATAAAAATTAAAATTGGCACACATTGCATCCCCCAAAAGGAAAGTTTTAAATACATAGGGTCAATTTTTCAGAGTGATGGAAGAATTGATGAAGATGTTACGCATAGAATTAATGCTGGTTGGTTAAAATGGAGAGGAGCATCGAGTATTCTTTATGATAAGAAGATACCATTAAAGTTAAAAGGTATATGTTATAGAGCAGCAATTAGACCTGCCATGTTTTATGGTTCTAAGTGTTTGGGCAGTTAACCATCAACATGTACAAAAGATGTCTGTGATAGAAATGAAGATGTTGAGCTGGTTGAGTGGTCATAGAAGAAAAGACCATATACATAATGAGGTTATTAGAAACAAATTAGGAGTGGCACCAATAGAGGATAAAATGAGAGAATATCGTTTAAGATGGTTTGGACATATAGAAAGAATATTAGAAGAACCTATACGAAAGTATGAAAAACTAAATTTGTAAAGTATTAAAAGAAGTAGAGGACAACCACAAAAGTGTTGGAAGGAAACAATAAAGAATGATCTAGCTTATTGTGAGTTAATGGCTAACATGGCACGTGATAGGGTTCTCTGGAAACAAAAAATCCATGTAGCCGACCCCGTCTAGTATGAGAAAAGGCTTAGTTGTTGTTGTTGTTGTATTTATTTATATAAAATATATGTACACATTTTAATATAAATTTATACATATAATAACTTCTAGTTTAATAATATAAAGGGTCTTACTAAACACACACCCTTTTTACTAAGGACACACTTATTATTGAAAATTCTCATATATAAAGGAGATGTGCCTCGCACACATCTCGTATATAAACGAGATGCACAAACACAAGAGATACATCCATCCATGGATGGAAGTCTTTGAAACCAAGTCCCCCTTCTCCTTTCCATCGACTGATAACATCCCAACTGATCCAATGAATGCTTTTTCCCTTCTGTTTAGACATGGCTGGTTTGGACCCGGCCCGATGATCCGACCCAAAACCGAACCACCCACATTAGAAGTGAACCATGATTCGAAGTAGATTTACCATTTTACACAAAATCCATGCTATTTTCAACCGCTACAAGATCAACAATGCCATAAGATTGGGCTTCTACGCTGATATATACCCAGTTCAGTTACTATTTGTATATATGCAAAACCCGCCCGGAACTGAAACCACTGTGAAAACCGACGGTTTGGTTCCAGTTCAAACCATCGGTTCCAGATTCAAACCGAAGGTTTCATATCCAAACTCGTAATGTGAAGTTCACTGATTCTCAGTTAGGTTTCGACTCAAATCTGATGATTAAGAGAGCAGCTACGAATGAAGTGCTTGTAGGCCAGAGGCTTGTCATCGTGTTGTCTGAACCACCATCGAGCTGCACTGCTCCGACGACACATCGCAATTGTGGTAGCATGAGAGAGCCTAAGAGAGTTATGAAAATGGCGGTAGCCGTTGGTGTCTTGATGAAGAAAGAGCATCTTCTCTTGTTGCTGGTGATAAAGGTTTGCCATGTGTACGGAGAGGAAGATGGAAAATGGGTTTGCTTCTCGCATATCATAAGATTTTTGCTTATCGGCAACAAAGGTTACTCGTTTGAGAAGAGACAGTTATGGCTGTCAGTGGTGAATAGGAAAAGGGGCTTTTGAAGAAATGGGCTGGTAAAGGTCATTCAACTTCTATTTATATTAAATGGGCGTAAAAAGATCATGCCATGCAGACTTTTCAAACCAGAGAGAGGCTATGATCAATTAGATATAAGTTAAGGGTGGGGTTAGCTTCACGCCTCTTTCCATCTGGATATATATATATATATATATATATATATATATGTTTACATGAAAGAACTTTGCAAAAGAATTACACATATGACATATATATCACATTATATATTGAAATAGATTATATAGAAAGTAAAAATGAAAGGACTTAGCTATTTAAACTTAAGAAATATGAACTATATATACAAACAACAACTAAGCCTTTTCTCATACTAGACGGGGTCGGTTACATGGATTCTTTGTTTCTACGTAGCCCTATCATGTACCATGTTAGCAGTTAACTCACAATAAGCTATATCATTCTTTATTGAAATATGAGCTATATATGCATCAAGAAAATGGTAGAAAGGCTTGGCTAAATTAGTTTTTGGGTATGTAGGAAACATATAAAGGTTAGCTTTTTTGACAAAAATGCATCAAACTGTAATATAAACTCCAAACCCGTGTAATATATTTGCATGTATGCATGCATCACTAATGTTGTATATATGTATGGCGTGGTTCACTCTTGGTGAAACTCATGGATGCAAATGGAGATGATTGTAGTACTCATGAAAATTTCATAGATTATATTATTAAGTATGATTTCCTTGCATTTAGAATTATTGGTACAATGTGCACACACTGTGTATGTACGTGTGTGTGCATGCAAGTCATTTGCTACTTATTAACGAAAGGATATGGGGATTGCAATCCTATCGGCAACGAAAATCTTGCAAACCTACGTCTGCATCCATCTTGCAAACAAGCTTTGTCCTCTTGTACAAGTATTATTCCCCACTATACAAGTATAATTATATTACTACTATATAGTCTATACACATTTTGTAATATAATATATCATGTATACATAAATTAATGAATGAATGAAATACTTATAACTTATAAGAACATATATAATGTAACTACACCCTTTTTAATGTAATATATACATGTATAATGTAATACATTATCCACTAATACTTATAGTTATAAACTTGTATAGTCTTATATAGTTTTAATTGTTTAATAGTTATATAATTAAATTGGATCTTGATCCGAAGTTATTTTGAAACCATCCAGAAACCAGATCTAGAATCATCTTAAATCATCTAAAACCGGATCCAGAACCACCTGAAACCATCCAAAACCGGATTTGAAACCATTTAAAATCAGAATCGGAGCCAGAATCATCATGAAACCAGGACTGGAATCGGATCCAAAATCATCAAACCCAAAACCAGAACTGAAACCGTCCATCGAACAATTCAATTACGATTCATGATTCTGAGTAACCCGAAACCGGACATGTCTACTTTTGCCCTTCTCTCCACCAGAAACAAATGAGCATGTTATGTAACTCACTAATGAGCGAGTCAGGAAATCTCAAACAGGCTATCAAACAATGGCGAACTTAAGAACATTTTCTGGGTGAGACACACTTGTATTTTGTATGAGGTGTATTTGTATTTCACGTATAAAACGCTTATATTTCTCGGAAGCATCAACTTTTTAGATTTTGAGTGAGATGCATGCCTCAACTCGCCCTAAAGTGAGTCTGCTACTGCCATCAAATATGTTGGTATAGCGACAGTCTTTATTAATGTAGCTCTTCCTACCGAAGAAAACAAACTCTTCTTTCAGCTTTATGATTTCTAGCTCACCTTTTATTTGACGTATTGGATTGTCTCTCGCTTAGATTTCTTGCAACTGATGGCAGACCCAACTATCTGTTTTGGGTCCCTATGTGCAGATTCTCTAGAGCTGCCATCTGATTTCTTGCTGCGAAAGGCATATCTTACTGGAAAAACAAAAACTATTTATGGAGGTTTAACTTTTCCTACTAATTCTCTCATTGTTCTCAAGCACCAGTAACAAGTTGTTGCATTGGATTGCTGATGCTTTACCAAAAAATAATGAGATGTTATGCAAATAGCAGACGTGAGAGTTGGACAGCTTCTATTCAATTGAATTACTTTAATTTTACCTCTAATCTCGATTTATGTATCAAGAATGAGAGACCCTTTTTTACGTAATATCACGTCTCGCACATGACGGCTTTCCCGTCGGCTTCTTCTCTCCTAGTTCCGGCCTTTAATGTCGTCTTTCTTGTTCGGCTTATGCTCGATTGGTTCCGGCCTTCTGAAGCTTGTGGTTTCTTTTGTGTTGTAGTTCTCCCAGGTACGCCTGCAACGGAATAAGGTAAATATGTTTGGGTTTTTGAGGTTTCCTTGCAAAGGAGTATTTCGGGGAAAGATTTCTCTTAGAGTGTGTTTCCTCGTATGCGCTGCTCTGTATTTATAGAACAGCAAGTGCTCCATCTTTCCCGGTTATTTCTACTGGGCTTCCCTCGTCTGGAGCATGTTCTTATCCGGACTGTTACTGAGATTCTCGGTAACGATCCGGCTGTTATGACCCCATATCTTCAAACCGAGATACAGGTAACGGACTAGATGGCCAGTCCAGCCGTTACCTGTGTAGGGTTGTCGAGAATGGCCACAACCTAACATCTCCCACTTGGCCATTCGAGCCAAGTGTACTGTCATACTGGTTTTTCTCCCACTTTTGCAGGGTTTACCTAGTAATGTCCTTTCATGATTGATGTTACAATAAAAACCCGTTGTGTGATTATTTACCTACATAACTATCTGCCCATTGTGGTTATTTTCCTACACAACATTTTATCCATTGTGTGGTTATTTCCCTACATAACAATCAAATATACCTCAAACTCATGTTTGTAACATGTTTTGAGAAAAGTTCTTTTGTTATGCCTTTAGTCAAGGGGTATGCCAACATATCATTTGTTGGCATGTATGAGATGGATATTTCATTTCTCATAATCATATCATGAACATAGTGGTATTTCACCATTATATGCTTGCTTTTTGAGCAATCAGCTCTACTCTTGATAAGAGTAATTGCTACATTGTTATCACAATAAATGACAACTGGCTCGTCGGTTATTTTCAACTTCAAATCACGTATGAAGCAGCTTATCCATACATCACTTGTTGTAGCCATACAACAAGCTACATACTCAGCTTCCAGTGTATGCAATGCTACACAACCCTGCTTCTTGCAAGCCCAAGAAAAAACATCACCTCAAAATAAGAATATTTGACCCGAGGTTGATTTGCAGTCATCTTTACTCGAATGATTTAGAGTGGGCGAACTATTATGGCCGACGGATCAAATCCTAGACTATATATATATATATATATATATATATATATATATATATATATATATATATATAAAATATTTGACCCGAGGTTGATTTGCAGTCATCTTTACTCGAATGATTTAGAGTGGGCGAACTATTATGGCCGACGGATCAAATCCTAGACTATATATATATATATATATTGATTTTTCGGAACTTTGTGTAGAGAAGCAGCCCTGACCTCGTAGCTCCCACGTTCTCTCTCGGGTTCTTCTTTTGAGAGGCGATGATTCTAACCATCTTCATTTACGATTTCTAGAGGTGTATAGGTTGTTGGGTAGGGCGAGGTAGCCAGATATGGTAACCGATGGCTGCAACCATCACTTAATTAGACGAGATTTTTTTTTCTCGGATGCATAATCCCAATATGATCCCTCTCGCTTCCATCTTTTTCTCCGTGGAGGAAAATGATTTTTCCCTTTCATTTCCTTTTTTTTTTTGAAGCAAATTTCAGAAAGTTCGTACTTGTTTCTTTGTTCATGTGTTTCTTTTTTTGTAAATGTAGGGTTTGTTCTTCCTGCGTTTATAAGAGATGGTCTGATTGATCCTAATGCATTTCTCTTTACTTTTTCTTGAAGGGACCGATTCCAAATGCATAAAAACATGGAATAACTGGTCTTACCTTTTAAGTATTGACAAATTAAACATGTTTGATTCATCAACAGAAAAGAGAATAAACCTTCTCGGGAAAGTGTCTCGCAAAAAATGGTTCCCATCTAAGACCATTCTAATAACAGACGTTCAAAATCATTTGAAGCATATGTTTTACACTAGAATGTTGGTGTTTTAAGGTACACAAACGACAATCACCCATAAAAGGGTTTTTACATAAATGAGCTCGGGTTACATTTACAAGATGAAAGGAGTTGAACGTTATTTACCAAAGATGGATTTCGGTGGTGGGTCGGTATGGGGGCCTTGTGGATGGGACTCGCATCACGACCCTCTTCTCTAGTCTTCTCTAGCAACTGATGGCATATCCTTTCATCAAATTGATTGGAGCTGCCCGAAGATGGATTTCAACCACCGAACACCCTTGGTGTCTACTGGGCCGGATTCCGGTGGTGGGTCAACCTGCAGGGTTTTGTGGATGGGACTCACATCATAACCCTCCTTCTGGACTTCCCTATATCGTTTCATCAAGATAATTATTTCTAAACAAAATATTTCACATATCAACCAGTAACCAAATAAAGTTTTCCATATTGAAAATGAAGAACAGACTAACAATGAAAACAATCATGAATAGAGCAATAAGAATGATCTTGATTCTTTATGATAGATAAACCGTTTCAGCAAAACAAAATACAAAAATATGGAGATGAGGGGGCTGAGATTGGGATTGTGCATTTGAAAAAGAAAATCATGTCCGATTAAACGATGGTGGCAGCCATCGGTTTCCATCAACTAACCATTTGTTATTGTCTCTTCTTACCCAACCAAAGGATACCTTTTGTTCAATTGAAGATCTTCATGGAGGTTCCTTGCTGGAGATTTTCAATGATGCAACGGAAACATGAACGGGCCAAGAACAGGTTCCTCACATATGGAGATATGAGAAAAGGACAAAGATGATTATCGAGGTTTCCTACAGACCGTTTCCTATGAAAGATTTCTCTAGTTTCTCAGTTGTTTTACCGTCTCTTTCTGTATAGTATTTGTGGAGATAGAGTTCGACTTTATCTTCCTTGTTTTCTACGTCCGAGCTTTTGTTACAAGTCATTTTTCATCTTTACTTCTCTAACGTATACGTTTAATCTTGTATATGTTTTGTATATAATGTTTTCCTCATATTTACAAGCAAGAATGAACATATTCTACGTTACATCTCACACTTGGCCATTCGAGCCAAGTAATCTCACATACTGGTTTTATCTCCCACTTTATGCGGTTTTACAAGTTATGTCATGTATGATTGTTGTTACAATCATTACTTGTTGTGTAGCTTTTTACCTACATAACAATCAAACATATCTCAAATTTTTGTTTGTAACATGTTTGGAGAAAAGATCCTATGTTATGCCTTTAGTCAAGCGGTCTGCCAATATATCATCAATTGACATATATGAGATAGATATTTCCTTTCTCATAACTATATTACGAACATAATGGTATTTAACCATTATATGTTTGCTTTGGGAGTTATTAGATTCACTCCTAATCAGAGTAATTCTTGTATTATTGTCACAATAAATGACAATCGGCTCATGGCTATATATAGCTTCAAATAACGTATGAAGCGACTTATCCAAACGATATTTTTTGCAGCTATACAGCAAGCCACATACTTAGCCTCCTCTATATGCAACGCTATAAAACCTTGTTTCTTACATGCCCAAAAAACAATTCCACTTCCAAATAAGAATATTTAACTCGAGGTTGATTTGTTGTCATCTTTGCTCCCAACAAAGTCAATTCAAAGTGAATTCATCAATTTATCGAGTCATGTTATTGATTTTAAAATGTATCAATTTTTATTCATTTTTTAATATTTTAAACATTATTGGGTACTGAAAAAACTTCATTGCACAGATTAGAGATATGTCCCAAGCGCGTCTCCCAGTTTAAGTGAGACACTATCAAGCATCTTAATAAGCTCTTACTAAGTGTTATTAATTACATAAATAATTTTTTATACAGATATGATTGGTAGGGCATGAGTATGAGGTTGTAACGTCACTGATTCATCTACAAGACGTAGTGTCATATGGAGTACGCCTTCGTAGACAACAACGAGGAAAATATTTTATTGAACCACGAGTAGGGTGATGGATGAGTAGTGTGTATCATAAGGAATCTCTTATTAATAAGTTAACTCAATATCGTAAGTTAACTCAATATCGAAATCAAGTTGCCTAAAAATGTTATTGTCAATGGTTAATAGATGATTACAACTTCTTGAAGAGGAACCACCCAACCTAGGATATACATCATATCCTTGATCATGTGTACTCCCATGCCTAATGTGTGGTATGCATGAGACAATCATGATTGCATGCTTCTAAGTTGATAAGTCTCTCCTCATAGATAAGTTAGGTCTCTTTTTAGGAGGACAAATTAGTGGTTCCTCTAGAATAATGTACTTATGACTCAACTACTCATCTAATATCTTAACAATTTTTTTGTATTATAGTTAATTTAATAACTTCCTCCGAACGGTCTTAATAGATGTTCATGCATACTCTCCTACCTGATTGTCAATATATGATGTATCTTCCTCAATGTCTAATTTTTTAAAAATAGATCAATAGTTGATAATTTTATCAAAGAACCATATTTAAACATAAGGTTAAGCTCGTGGCCACAATGTAGACCATGAGAATCACAAATTCTAACTACATTTTCGTATATCTAACCTTATCATCTCCACACAATTGTATTCTTTTACAATAAGTTCAAAAGTGTGTCGTGATACTTTTCTTTAAAGATTCACAACAAGTTCTTTTATAACGTCAACATAATGTATGGTTAGAGTTCTTCATTCCTCAAACGACTTCTGTAATTCTATAATATGCAATTATGTCTACGAATGTAATTGTTTCTAAATTTTGTTAAATATGCTAGTTGAAGTATCAATGAACCATTTCAACCTTATATGAATACTTTTCACCTTCAGAAATATGAATATACAATCATTATATATTTGAAAACCAAATTTACATATTTATTAGTCATATGAGTACCATAATGAATGATCTTATTTGACAATTTTCCTCTTATAGGAGTTCAATCATTGCTCTTTAATATACTACGGTACAAGTGAGATATATTCTCCACTTTAATTTGATTACCTCCGTTGCATCTTGGTAACTGCTCTCATCAAATGAGTAGATGACCTTCTTCCAACTTATAATAGACGTACTTGTTATCTCTTTATTCCTTGTTAACTTTATAATAAAGATTCAATGTTTTTGGATATATGTCATCTACATAAAAAGTACTTCACTTCTGTGAAAATTATTTGAATGACATTCACCAAAGTCATATCACGGTCACTATAGATAACATGTGGTAACCCTTTCAACCTTACGTGTGTATTGATAAATAAGAATATGCAATCATTATATATTTAAAGAACAATAAATTATATGAATGCATTGAAAACCAAATTTACATACCTATTAGTCATATGAGTACCATAATTAATGACCCTACCTGCTCATGTTGAGACAATTCTTTCTTATGTAGGTCCAACTACTCCTCTTTAACGTAGAAGAATAGATTGGAGAATTTCCTCCACTTCAAATCTATTACATTGACTGTGTCTTTTTAACTACTCTTATCTAATGAGTAGACTACATTCCTACAGCCTAAAGCAAACACACTCTTCATCTCTTTATTCATTCTCAACTTTACAATAAATATTTTAATATTTTTTGTTATTTGTCTACACAAAAGGTATATCATATCTATAAAAAAAAATTGTATGACATTCACTAAAGCTACATCAAAGTCACTATAGATAACATGTGAACTTTTATTTAGATTATATAACTCTCATACACTTTAATATTTAAACATAATTCCTTTTCACACTAATAATAGTGAAGGCTACGCAGAAGTTTTTAGATGTTGATATGAATCCAACAACCTTAAGGAAATGCATCTTATATCTATCTATCTATCTATATATATAATCATTAATGACATTAATATAGGATAAACATTACTACATAATAGCAAGACAATTACATGTTTGTCTTATATATGTTGTCAAATTTTAATACCCATGAAAATATATGAAGTGGGTGTACGGAATGAGGATAATGCAAATACAATGTCACTGACAGTATCAATATATGCATCTAAATCACTTTCATCATAAGTACTTCTAATAAAGACACTAATATCAAATATCAGGGAGAATACTATTCTATTAAAAAGACGAGGGTCATGCTCGTCTTCATTCTCAAGGGAATGTGCCTAGGTTGTGTCTCCCTCCTTAAGAGAGATACGCCTTTGTCACATCTCCCTTATAGAGGGAGACGTATGTGCCATGCTTCCTTCCGCAGTTTTGGCGCCAGATTTGGTTTCACCCAAAATCGGGAATCATCGTTCAATATTTGAAAAATCAAAAGATTTTAAACAAAACAATGAATATATATTAATCTCACTAAAAACCAACCTTTCAAATTCAAGAAAAATCCAGAAATTGGTCAAATTGATCATCTCCTTGATTTTCTTTTTTCTTTTTTTCTTTCTTTCTTTTTTCTTGGTTTATTTTTCACTCACTTTCCAATGAATGAAAATTGGTCGTTGGAGAAAGAGAAAAATATCGTCGAAATTTGATCTAAAGAGGAGAGAGAAAATGTTATTTGATATTTTCAGTATTTACAAAAATTGGATGGTGTATATAGTAAAATGGTGTACAAATACTAATGTCCAAAGTCTATCCTATAACAAACAATCAATATGGCTATGTAGCACTTGAAAATTAAAGTCCAAGATTGTACAAATACACCTTTTATGCACTCTATTTTTTGCTTATTTTTTATTTTGCCATAAAAATCCCTCTCTTATCCCGACAACAAACCATATAGTACTTGGTACATTGATAGACACACCTTTTCTATACACTTCATTTTTGTTTATTTTTTATTTTATCCTAAAAAATCTTCATCTTATCCTTGCAACAAACCACCATTGTCCTCTCTCCCTCTATTCTATCCTACCACCTATGAAGCCCATGCCCATGTTCTCATGACCCACTACTCGAATCAATTTTGATGCACAATTTTATTATCCTATGTTATTTGAATCCAATCATAAAAGAAGAAGAAGAAAATGAATGAAGAAGAAGAAAAAGAAGAAATAGAAAGCCGATTCAAGGAGAGATCCTGTGATTTTTGAGATATATTGTTGATTTAGTATATTTTGTATTATTTTATGTTGTTTTGATTGTGATTATGAGAGAATTCCTAATATGTCAGGATTACTCTCTAGTTTTAAAGGTCACATTGTCCATAAGATCTAAAAAAAAAAAATTTAATTTAATATTATTATACATTTCAAGATCAATACTCACTATGACTATATAATTGCCAATATATAAATATTGTGAAAAGTGATAACAACCCACATAAGGTATACTATTGACAGAAATAATTGCTAAAAGCAAGGTAATTTGGTTGTTACCAATTGTTATCGAAAGAGAACATATGTGAAGCTTGATAATTGGGTTAAATTTGTAGATAGGAGAAAGTTGATTGGGCAACAAGATTTGTTGTATAAAGTTATAGACAATGCATTGTTGACTATTTTTATCGAGTATTGGTAATCATACACAAACAACTTTAGAGATAATAGCTAAAAGCAAAAAAGACATTCTGAGTCACATATTGGGCATGAGCCTCGATGAAGTAATGGTGGGCATCAAGCCTGGAGCCATTAAGTTATAGGTGCTCTGAACCAATTTTAGGAAAAAGGGCCCATGAACAAAAATCAGACTATTATATTTGTTATATCAGTTGAGTTATAAATTATATTAGGATAAGTTTAGAAACAGAGTGTCAATAATAATTGTGCAACTATTGACGTATGATATTTAAAAGGTTGACAATTATGTTTGAGATGCTACAAAATTAACATACTTATATATACAATTAGAAAAGACATCCGGAATCAAGGCATATAGTAATTCCCTTGAAGCTCTTATAAGCAAATCATTCATATTGATCGATAAATTAATCAGGCAATGTAAATTTTGGATCATATTGGGATGCAAACCCAAACCTAGATCCAAGATGGATTCATGGAACAGAAATGCACGATGTGCGCTACCGTGAAAACAGGAGGGTGGTGAAACCGCCACCCACAATAGATTTCTCCCAACTGTGATTCATGAGTAGGAAGACTCATGAATGACTCCTCGTGACTTCGCACCAACGAGAGGATGCGATGATCAACAACTTCGAAGAAATCGATCAGAAAACAAGGTATCTTTCATTGTTTCTGGGTCCTACATTCTTCTTCAATTATTTGGTAAAAAAACTTAACATTGATCATAGTTTTGAGCTTGAGTTGGCGTGTTGAGGTAGCACGAAGGATCTCAGTGGTTTTGGTGAGCTGTGGATGTTAATTTGTCTTGGAAATGGTTTCTATTTGTCGGATTTCACTATTTTCAATAAAATATTATTCACAGATGTTCTACGATCCGACAGACGGGGGAAAGCCAAGCGGTTGGTCATTGTCGAAAAATAGTAACATCATTGTCTGAAAACTCTATGAATCATGGTACTCATGGGTGTATCATGTAGTTACTTGTATTTTCTTGTGGTTTGTCATATCGTATCCGGCATCACGTGTTGTGTCCTGATCGAGATAGTGTCAAGTCGTGTCATGTCATGTTTGAAAACTCAGGTTAGGTAGAACCTGTTTGCTATCAGAAATAAACTGAGTTTAGGTTGGGTCCAAGAACAAGTTCTGAATCAAAAGCAAAACTTAACACAAAATCTGTTTAAATAGATTCGGTTCAGATCAAGTTGTGTGTAAACACAGAATACTTGTTATAGATTTTTAGGTCACTTTTGGATCATTTAAAGTCTGATTTGGATCTGGTTTTGTTGTGCTAAACTTGTAATTAAATATATTTTAATATTATTATTATTTTGAAATTGTTAGATATTAAAATTGGAGGATTTAGAGTTGATAAAAGCAATCCAACGATATGGGGAGTACTTGTTCAAGTAGGAGGTTATGCATTTCTTAGTAAAAAAGATGTTTAAAGTGATTTTTATGATTTAATAAATTTAAATATAAATAATTGTTAAATATTTTATTAATGTCTCTTGAATAGTATTTGATATCATGGATTATTTAATATTGTCCAACAAAAAAATGTACTATCCCAATGCTAATGCTAACTCACGGGGCGAATGACTCTATTCCAATTATGTTTAAGATGGACTCAAGCGAACTCATGTCATATCAAATGCTAATGCTAGTAATAAAACATTCTACTACTAGGGCTTTGGTTTTTAGAAAGTGTGCTCGTAATTTTCATGCCCTCCGATCATGATGCTGAAGTTTGAACGCGAGTCATATAATAATTGACCAACGATGCTACTAATGTACCTCTTCAACCACAAGCCAAAATCAGGAGATCTTACCAAGGCATCATTTCACTCACACATATGAACGCGAGTCGTAAAACAATTGAGCAACGATGCTATTAAATTATTAGTATACCCCTTGTCACAAGCCAAAATCACAAGATCTTTTAATAGCCAAACTGTAATATATATATATAAACCAAATTTTATTCATCCATGACGTGTATACTCATTGCTTTTGAGTGACATGAATTATAAATTTTGAAAGCAAGAACGAATGATAATATTATTATCCTCATGCTCCCAAAAAATAATAATCGAACATAAATTAGCATCATTAGTGATAGATAGGATCCAATCATATATATATATACGTAGAGAGAGAGAGAGAGAGAGAGAGAGAGAGAGAGAGAGAGAGAGAGAGAAAATGAGATAGTTCTAGATGTATAATGTCTTTTAGTGTATAACCATGTATAAACATTTCTACTGTTTGATTAGCATAATGAACGGTGGAGATCTAAACTAAAAAGGCAAAAACATATTATATATTTCTACTATGAATATGTGGCTGAAAGCTCGAACAGTGAAAATGTTTATACACTACTCTACAACGAACGACACTATCAATTTAAAACTACCTTTGGTTCCAACGTTCGTACGATCAAGCCAACACAGTTTTTCTCTGAACGGAAGTAAACCGAGTCGAACTACAAAGCGAAGGAGCCAAGCAAAAGCGTCTGTTCAACCCAAAGTATTCAGAAGGAAAAGGAAGATGCGACTTCAACATTCGAAGCTGATCAAATTATGTTATGTGATTCTCAGTCATAAATCATTTTCTGACTTCCGCTACCCCACACACTATGGTGTAGTAGAGAAGAAAAGGACACAATGCTGTAAGCTCATATTATGTTATGCAATTCTCAGTCAAAAAGCATTTTCTCACTTCTGCAGAACTCAAATTATGTGATTGAATAAATTCGCATGCTCTTCTTCTCTCAGTCAAAAAGCATATGAATGATGCAAGTCTGGATCGCGTATCAGTGAATTAAGATAAGCACACAATGCTACAATGCTGGTACCATTGTGACACCAATCAAATTGATGTACAGCGACCCCTCTTGAAAATAGCATCTCTAATGTGGGAATTCTTCGTCAACACAGAGGATTTGACACAATGATGTCGTTTAGAGCCGAATTAATTCTTTTATGTAGCGTTATAACATCCATATATATATATATATGAAATAAAACCATAATGAATCATGTTTTTCATGCTAATGTAATTTTTTTTTACTTTCTTCATTAAATTTTCTCTATACTTTATAAAATATAAAAAAATCAAGAAGAAAATATTAAATGTAATTAACCTTTTATAAGACCCAGTGCAACATTGACATAACTCTGCACTCATATGAACCTATGATTTGATTTATTAATTTGTTATATAAGTTCTTTTATTTTAAATTTGTTGTCAGCTAGCGTGCTTCTTCTCATTTTATTTTATTTTTTTAGATAAACTATATGCTCGCTTTGGTATAACTGCCTTCTAACTATTCAAGATTTGTTCAATCGTATATTAAGCCATACCTGCATGACAGCAAAAGAGGCGTAAACAAGTCTACTCATTCATGAACGGTTTATGAATTAACAGTTGACATGATCCCCTTTACACAGACAAGCACACTCTTTCTTTATTCAAACGTGACTACGTCGATATAAGCTCGCCTGGCCAGTCGAGATGTGACCTACACCGGTGTCGGGCTCGCCCCCATTGAAGCCGCTACTGGAAGAGGACGCTGCCCATGGATAGGTAGAAATTCACTAGCACAAAAATGATGGCGCTGGCGTATAGAGTCGTCCCAGTGCTCCAGCCAGATTCTATCCTTGCCGGCAGCTCCACCAACAGATACATAAGAGCCGCGGCCCAGAAAACTACCAGACGGTTCGCACCCATTTGACAGAGTTCTGTTCTCTCTCGGTCCTTGTCCTTGACCTTGAACCTGCACTATGGAAGACTCAGAGAGAGAGTACCTTATCGTGCCCTGGTTTGCTTGTTCGAAGACGTCCCTCCCTCGCCTTTTATATCGGCTTGCTGCAGCATCTGTCCGTCACAGTTTGCCCATCATTTTAAACTTAGATTAGGGTTTCCCCTCGAATAATTAATTTTCGGGGGTGGATTTGTCTTGCATACGTGATTGTCCAAAGAGTTGACTGTGATTTCAAATCCTCCGATTGCCAACTTGACTGCTGATAGCGATTGCCATCTAGATGAAATTGATTGAACAATGTATTATCGTATTTAATTTACTCGTGTATTGTCGAGGTTGACGAAAAGCTCAATGTGAAATCTAACATGAAGCAACTCCCAGTTATATATATATAGCACATATTAACAAAAGGGGTCATTGAATAAATAACTACACATAAATAGACGTCATATAATCATCTGATTAATACATATAAGAATGAACCCCGTATATTGCACCCGGAGCAGTAGCTTAATGCCCTTGCCACTGACGGGGATTCGACTCCTTAAGGATGTACGGCTTCGGCCTGCCTTTGTAACTAAAAAGGGAAAAAATGTCGCAGAATCATCTTATTACAATACGACGAGAGTGTCATTTATAGAAGGGAAAAAAGCTTAATGTCCATGAGTTTGTATTTATGCTTGAAAATCAATGACATTTAATCATACTATAAAAGTTAGCGAAATCAAACGTATAAATATCAACTAAGGCGAAAACTGTATCATATGTCATTTCATTTTCTATTAATCTGATCTACTTGTTATTATCTATTTAATTATTATTTTTCAACAAGATATATGTTCTACGAATTTTCCAAAAAAAAAACTACATTCATAAATATACTCAGGCTTTCATTTGCATCGAAATTCTTGAGAATGAAAACGATCGTGATAAGTACCTCTAATGTGAATTCATCGACAGACTTTTACACCCATGGAGCTTCCAAGGTGCATTGAATTCCTTGACTATCATATGGGATTTAGTGTAGTGGAATGGACCTCTATCTGCTATATTGGCATTCAGGGCTTTGACTCTGTGGGGGCACTACGCTCGTGCACAGTGGCGGATCTAGAACTTTTGGCGGGGTTGGGCGATACTGATTATTCCACCATTTCTAAGTGGGACGGGGTTGGGCGATACTGATTATTCCACCATTTTAAGAGGGACGAACTATGTATAGTGGTTCAATCATCCCCTGCAACATTTTCATTGGTTTAACAAATTTCAGGTAGAGCAGCCCACCTTGCCTCAATGTAGATCCGCTACTTCTCCTGCACAAGACATTTCCCGGCCGCCACTGCTCCTGCACAAGACATTTCCCGGCAAAGCGCTGAGGGTCTCAATTTGGAATTTTTTGCTTGCTTGTTTCAACCCCTTGAACATTGGTTTGTAGAGTTCTAAATTTTAAAAAAAATGTTGGACTCGAATACGGCACAAGCAATAAATGAAGAAGCTGCAGAGATACAGGTTATATATGTTCAAGTCCATGTAAACACATGCTAATTGGTGAAATGGTGACAAATCAGCACGGACACAGGTTTCGTAATATCCCTTGCCAAACTATTCAGCATTCTTTCTTCGTTCTCGGAATCTAGGGCTACTAAGCTCAAATGCAAAACAACCAAGGCTATCTGTCTTCCCATGAACAGTTGCACAGAAACAATGAGCTACTCTTTCTGAACTTCAATATTTATTGATGCAACATATGAAAGAATTACAAATGTATCATTAATAGCATGGAAAACTCATGCTGCCTCACATAAATAATTCATTTTCATTGATGTGAAAAGCACATATATGTGCTTAGCCTTTACCACAGGAGAAGATCTGAAAGAGACAGTGACATTGGCCTTTGAGAAGCTGATTATTCCTCGGCGTTCAGTTTCTCCAGAAGGATTTTGTTTAGCAGTGCAGGGTTTGCCTTCCCCTTTGACTCCTTCATTACCTGAAATAGAACATGAAGATGTTATCCATCAATCATGTTCGTTCAAATACCAAGAATCTGAAGGTACCGCATCCCAAACAACGATCATTTATGGATCATCTATGATCTACCTGACCGGCGAAAAATCCTTGCAATTTCTTCTTGCCACCACGATATTGTTCAAGCTGCTTAGGATTCTCCGCTAACACTTTATCCACCAATGATTCAATCTTTGCTGGATCTACAATCTGATGTTCAGGCGTCATTGTTAATGGAAATGAGAGAAGATAGAACAGTTACATTTAGAATGACATTACAACAGCAGTATAGAGTTGATGTCAGCAAAAGTGCCTTTGATTCGTCTTAAACAATCCCTATTACAAGGATTGAAATAGACTAGCAAAGTGGCAAAAGCATGAGATCTTCAACATCGATGGTATAGGAAGTTGCTGCCCTATCAAGTTGCTCGCAGCTCACCTCAAAATGCACAAAGAGATTTGCTTGTTCTCAGCTCTCCTCAACTCCCATTTACTTTAATCTTACAGAGCCTATATATGCCGAAGGATGAAAGCTTGCATTTTGTCGCGAAGGGTCCCATTTTGTTATACTTTAAAGTATAACTAATTCTTTATATAGAAAGAAGGAGACAGAAAATAACTAGGAGGTGCTAGACGATTTATATTGTTCATGTGATCACACAGACGATGCAGATCGAGTTGCTCATCAACATCAATATGAAGCTTGAGATCATTTATTCTATATGAGCTGATTGATTACACATATGATGATGATCAAGTACACCTTATGTATATGTGTATACATAAAAAGAGAGAGAGAGTTTTGATTCAAAGAACTCAAAGAAACACATCACTACCACTCAATCTTTGAAATGAATGATTGAAATGATAAAACATATATAAAGTAGAACGATACTTTTAATTCAAATTTTTGCAATCGATGATGTTAATCAAATGTTAAAAATAATGAATTTCTTGTTATTGTCTAATTCTTTATATATAGAGAAGGAGAGAGAAAAAAACAAGGAGGTGCTAGACGATTTATATTGTTTGTGTGATCACAAACTAGGTGAGTTCAAACGAAATTCAGAGGAAAGGGATAAAACAAGGGATGCAACTCCGTGCTTTTATTACATGATGACAAACTAGGTCGAGTCAAAACGGCCGACTTAGACCAACAATGGATTAATTAGTCATGTCATTTGCTTAAACGTAAAAAACTAAACATAGCACCAGAGCTTAGCTCAACGGCAGGGCGCTCTAACGTTGTTGCTGCTGGTAGGGAGTTCGACTCTCAGAAGGTGCATATGCATGTTCATGGGTGGTTAGACCAGGATACCAGGGAAAAGCGGGAAAGAATATTAAATTTGCAAATAACTAGATTCAATAGGAGTTCACTTCATATCCAAGTTTTTGATCTATTATATTCAGGAAATGAGTGGCCGAAGGAAGACTATGTGGCCTACGGCTTATGTTTTGAACATCAAAACCAGGCCGAGGCATGATTTCATTTCCACACATCTCAATCATTTGCAAACAAAGAGCCAACGTCAGTAGATAAGCTCATAAAAGCATCCACCATGAACTTGGTTCCCGTGATGTATGCAACTGTCTGGATAAACATCTTGATTTTGCTGGTTGTAGATTTTAATTGTGACCATTTAATTTATTGTCTAGATAAAGTGCTACTGCAAACACCTATCCACAAGGTTTAGAAAGGCGAATATAGATGATCCAGTGAAATGTAATAAAACAAAAGAGAAAAGGAAAAAGAAACTGATTTTATTGCCTGAACAAGGTCCTTTTCTTCAATCAATGCCTTCACTGTCCCACCCTTTGCTATCAACTCGAACAATATCTGCAGAAAAATAAACAAGCATACTCAATAGTTCAACTTTCCATTACAACACATGACATTTTCGAACTCTTATGCACCAGATCCGCTTGATTTGCAGAAACAAAATAAATCCAAAAGATTCATTTTGGAAAACACTGTCAAACAGTTTAAGAAGAAAGTTGAATTTCTAATAGAATAAATAATGCATCAATTTTTCACAATTTACCTCCTTCCCGATCTTTCCACTGATTGTTCCATCTTTAATAGAAGCTATCAGTTCAGCCAGTTCCTGAGGTGTTAATTTTATCTCATTTATTGTTAACTTTTCATTCTTTAGATAAGCAGCTACATCACCCATGATCCAGTTAGCAGCCAACTTGACATCTGCACCCTTTGTAATAGTTGCATCGAAAAAATTGGCAACCTGAGATATTCAATGGGAAGGAGATTGATTGCACTGACAGAACACCATCGAAAACCAATTATATACAAAAGAAAATTGACAGTTATCTGCTCATCGTCAATCACATTTATGTCATTTGCCAAGAAGAGAACATCCTGCATACTGAGGCCCATTTGTTCATATCGTCTTCGCTTTGCATCTGGAAGTTCTGGAAGTCCAAAAGAAAGCATATTCACGTACACTTCTGTAAGGACTACCTCAGGGAGGTCCGGTTCAGGAAAATATCGATAATCAGCGAGCCCCTCCTTTGTTCTCATAGTTACTGTTTTCTGGAAAGCCGGAATTGAGACAAAAACACCATGAGGGGTTGACAAAAAGGGATAATGGAAAAACAGAATATACTAAACAACCCATGGACACAGAACCTGAGAGCCTTCTTCCCAAAGTCGAGTTTCTTGTACAATTTGATCTCCTTGTCCCAAGCTGTGGAGCGAAACTTGCCTGGAAATTTCAAAGTCAATTGCTCTTTGCATGGCCGAGAACGAGTTCATATTCTTAATCTCTACCTACAGAGAAGAGAAGCCATGAGATTACGTTTCATACATGTTTCAAAAAAATATTCAACCTCCAGCAGCTATGTGAAAATATATTTGCCTGATGTTCCAAGAGAAATGAGGATTGCGTGTTAAAGACTGATGTACCTGTTATTGTAATGTTGGGGACCCCAACAGCTAATAGCTGTTGGGATGTCCCCAACGGCTAGTGCTGGCCGTTGGAGTTGGATTCGGCTAGTGCTGGCCAAGGCCAGCACTAGCAATACCTCTTGTCTTCTTCTTTATTTTCACTTCTTCAAATCCCTTGTATCATATCTATAAATACTACTTCAACACATGAATAATGTATGCAGTCTTGGCACTGCTTTTGACTTGTTTGTATATGCTTCCGTTCTCTTATTTGTTGTATTTGAAGATCGGCATTTATACTTAAATGTCATTTGACTCTTGGCGATTCGGTGGATTTGATTCATGAAGTATCAACCTTCGATTATCGATAAATATTTACATAGTATCAGAGCCTCGGATCGAAGAAATCGAGTGCATTGGGAAGCATGCTACCGGTGCAAAATTTGAAGAATTTCACCAAACTTGAGGTTAGTTCATAATTTTTGATTTTGCACAAAATGGAAGGTAAAAACGAGTCGTTTAGATGTATCTTAAACTCAAAATGTTATCAAAGTTGGGCTAGGACCATGAAAAAATATTTTTTGTCGAAAGATTTTTGGGATTACATCGATAGAACCATAAAGGAACCAACTTTAACCATTCATGGTTTGGATGATGATGAAATCGTCAAAGCTCATGAAAAATATAAGTTAGATTTGAAATTGTGGGAAAAGATGAATATAAAAATTACATGGATTATTTGCCAAAATGTGGATGAAAAGCTTAGAAATAGGATTAGTGCTTTTGAAAACGCTTTTGAAACTTAGGAATACTTGAAAAAACTTCATTCTCGAGACTTTGTTTTCCAAATTGATCTAATGGAAAGAATGGTTATGCTTAAACAAGGGAACCTAAGCATTAGAGACTACCATAATGAATTTTCGGAGTTATGGACTCAATTAAGAAGTTTTGACAAATTTAAAAATCTTTACAAATTAGATAAATTTCAAGAATTTCTAAACAACCAATACTTCTTCTTGTTTATGCGTGGGTTGAGAGACGAATTTGAAAATATTAGATCAAACCTTATACATAGAAAACCTAGACCTAGAGGAGATTCCTTTTTGGCCGACCTTATTATGGAAGAAACAAGATTGAAGAATATGAATGTGGCCAAGGAAGTCGTGCTTCCCGCATCAAAGCCGGGAGGAAACTTGAAGACCTACAAGCCTCCGCATGCAAAGAACAATGAAGGCATGTCAAAGAAGCCCATGGGACCGTGGCCCAACAAAGACACTATTTGCCACTATTGCAAAGAAAGTGAATACATCAAAACCACTTGTCCTCTACTTCAGAAAAGGAGTGGAAATGTGAGAGCCGTAGAAGAAGGAAGTGTCTTGCCTAACAACATCAAAGCGTACATAAAAGAAATCTTCAAGGAAAACGTAAGCATCTTCAGGAATGCTCTATCCACTTCTCAAGGTATGTCTTGGTTTTTAGATTCCGGTGCATCTTTTCATATGAAGATTTTTTGGTTAATTCTTGTGAGATCATTGGAAAACATGTGTTTACGGCCGATGGAATAAAACTCCAAAGGAAACCTTGAAAAACAAAATTTTAAAATTCAAAATGTAAGTCTTATACCTAAACTTAATTTAAACCTACTTTCGGTTGCTCAAATATGTGATAACAATTATATAGTTACTTTCTCATCCGAATATTGTGTGGTGCAGGATCACCTATCGAGAAAGGTGATTCGTCAAGGCCATAGAGAAAGTGGACTATACAAAATGGACTATCTTATTATGCCAAATTCTGAGTTTTGTAATGTAGCCCAAGATGCTACGCTTTGGCATAAAAGACTTGGACACTAGGACTCTAAAAAATTATGTAATATTCCCTTGATGAAAACAATTAGAGAGAAAAAGTTTGAATGTAAAGATTGTATTCTTGGAAAAATGCATCATCTTCCTTTTGGAGAAAGAAACTATGTACCAAAGAAAGCCTTTGATCTAATACATTCGAATGTTTGGGACCCCACGCCCGTTGCTTCTAAAGGAGGAGTGCAATATTATGTGATTTTTATGGATAACTTTACTCATTTTACATGGATATATCTATTGAAACACAAATCCGAAGTATTTAAAAAATTTATAGTCTTTGGTAATATGATCAAAAACCAATTTGGAGCCACCATTAAAATTTTTAGATCCGATTCGGGAGGAGAATACATGTCTAATGAATTTCAAGACTTTCTTGAACTAGAAGAAGATAATGATTGTAACTCGGTAGATCATCAAGATCTTCAAGAAAATCATGTTGAAGACAATGACACTTCACACACAATTGTTGATACCCAATCAATTGTCGAACCCTTCCCCTTACATTATACAAGACGTCCTAGAGAAACCAATGATGCCCACATAGAACCTGATATTACAAGATTAGAACCCAGGGTTTCAAGACCTCCCCAGCGATTTGTGTCCTATGCATCTTTTGAACCACAACGAAAAAATTTGATTGCCACCCTTCGTCAAGTTAAAAAACCTAGGTTCTATCATTAAGCTAAAGGTATTCCAGAATGAGAAGATGCTATGAAAGATAAACTCAAGGCCCTAGACAAGGCTCAAACATGGATAGTTGCATCCTTACCAAAGGATAAAAAAATCATTGGATGTCAATGGGTATATAAAATCAAAACTCATAGCAATGGTCACATTGAGAGATACCATGCTAGATTAGTTGCTAAAGGGTATGCCCAAGAATATGGAATGTAATTGACTATGATGAAACTTTTGCCCTAGTAACTAGAATGACCACAATTACAATTCTCATAACCATTAGTGCAATTAAGCAATGGAATATTTATCAACTTGATATTAAGAATGCTTTTCTAAATAGTTATTTGAATGAAGAAGTCTACATGAGTCCTCCTTTTGGTCTCAATCTTCTTCTTAGACATGCTCTTAAATTGCGAAAAGTCTTGTATGGGTTGAAAGAGGCTCCTAAAGCTTGGTTTGATCGATTTAAAAAATTCATGCATTTGCATAATTTTACAACTTGCTACACTGATACTGTATTGTTTATACGAAGAACAAAATCAGGTGTTGTTATTTTGTTTTTGTATGTGGATGATATGATCATCACGAGAAGTGATGAAGTAGGAATTGCAGAAGTTAAACTTAATCTTCATCATGAATTTGACATGAAAGACTTGGGCCAGCTGAATTACTTTTTAGGCATTGAAATAACTAAAAACAATTGTGGATACTTTATGTCTCAAACAAAGTTTGCAAATGATATCATTGAAAGATCTGGTCTTACAGATACCAAGATAGTTGACACACTAAAAGTTCTAGGCACCAAGTTAAGATCCACTGATGGTGAGAAATTAGTTGATCCCACCCCTTATCGACAGCTCATAGGAGCCCTTACCTATCTTACCATTACTAGACCAGATATTTCACATGCAGTACACACAGCAAGTCAATTTTAGCAGGCACCCACTTATGTCCACATGAGTGTTGTTTTGGTATTATTCGATATATCAGAAATATTGCTAACAAAGGGGTTCTCTTAACTTCTTCTTCATCTTTTGATTTATCTGTATATACCGATGTTGATTGGGGTGGAGATGTCAACGATACACTCTACGACTGATTTTTGTGTGTTTTTAGGTGAATCTCTTATTTCTTGGAAGTGCAAAAAGCAATAGAAAGTCTCAGTCTCATCCACTGAAGCTGAGTATAGAGCTATGGCTACAACTGCGATAGAGATCTCTTGGATCATAACCATTCTAGCAGATATGGAGGTTACTTTGCAACGCCCTACCATCATGTATTGTGATAACAAAAGCGCCATGTATATTGGCTCCAACAATACTTTTCATGAGAAGACGAAGCATATTGAGATGGATTGCACTTTGTTTGTGAAGAATGCCTGAATAAGAAGATTTCACTGTGTTATGTCACATCTGAGATGCAGCTAGCAGATTTCTTCACCAAATTTCTTTCAGCTACTTGGTTTCAATTCTTATTGGACAAACTTTCAGTGTATACCCCGTATGTTTGAGGGGGGGGGGTGTTATTGTAATGTTGGGGACCCCAGATGTCCCCAACGCTAGCAATACCTCTTGTCTTCTTCTTTATTTTCACTTCTTCAAATCCCTTGTATGATGTATATAAATACTACTTCAACACATGAATAAAGCATGCAGTCTTGGCACTGTTTTTGACTTGTTTATGTATGCTTCCGCTCTCTTGTTTGTTGTATTTGAAGATCGGCATTCACACTTGAATGCCATTTTACTCTTGGCGATTTGGTGGATTTGATTCGTGAAGTATCAACCTTCGATTATCGACAAATATTTACAGTACCAAGTGCCACATCTAAGATAAAAGTTTCACACCGTTTGATTCAAGTAATTGGTTGATTGCTTCAAGCATATAGAAGGAATACAAATGGTTTTCAGCAAGCATCTAAAACCTAACCAATGCATAATCTTAACATACTTTTGAATAGAAATTCAGGATTTGCAAAAAGAATGAAAAGTATCATGTTTCATGAAGGATCGTACGAGCCTGCCTGACAGCCATATATCTGGAGATTTCTTGGGATAAGTTTTGTTCATTGGAATAATGTCGAAAAGGATGGTTTGCTGGGGTGACGATGGTCAAGATGACATGAAACCCAAGAACAGAGAGCCACTGCATCGAAATGGAACTCTCTCGACAAGTACAATTATATATCCTGGACAAGAATTGAAAGGTCTTTATTTATTCATGGTGATATCATAAGGTCTTCAGAATGCAACTATCTCTCTTCAGCGTATCAGTAAAAAGAATTTCCCATATTTGGAGATGACTGGTTTTTGCAGTTCAGAATTAACCATGAACCACACACATGAGGCGAATGATATAAAACAGAAAAGACATGCTCAATACTAAACCAGTAGTACCAACAGTTTTTCAAGAATCGCATACACAAGAAACAAAATTCAGCAAAAAATGAAATTAATTGATCACTATATATCTTGTTTTGTTTCATTTAAATAAGACTTGTGACATACAGAATTATTCTGTTTCTCAGTGTGATCTCTCAGCGGTCAAGGCACTGGGGGTGGATAGGAGTTCTTAGACCTCTATCTCCATTTATAAATAATGGCATGGATATGCTTCATCAAATGCATTCAAATACATTTTTCCCTTATAAATGAAAGAAGAAGCGAGACAGTCCCACTGCAGATATCATTACCTTCGTTCCAAACTTTTCCTGCCCTTTTGGCCGAACAGAAACATTTACATCACAACGCAGTGAACCTTCCTGCATATTTCCATTGCTCACTGCCAAATAACGGACCAGTCTCTGAATCTCAGCTGCATACTCCGCAGCTTCCAAGCCACTCCTCATGTCGGGCTCTGAGACAATCTCAAGCAAGGGGACCCCGGCTCTGTTCAAGTCAACCTGAACGGAAAGGCATAGCCTTTTCAGCAGAACATCACATCTGTCATATTTTTCCATTGGCACACCAATCATATTTTGCCTTGGTAACTTTAAAACCAATGGCACGATGCAAACACGAGAAACCGCTATACTAGCATGCATATGAGATAGATGCAATTTTGAAATTGAAACTATTGTCCACGGGAGGACATTTCAAGTTCTTAAGTACGAAAGCAATACTATAACTAAATTAAACATCACAGGAAAAAGAAAAAGCGACAAGGTAAACCGTGAGCATAAACAGCAACAAGCATAACAGCATATATTAGCAAATTACATAGTAACATATTCATGGCATAAAAGCCACATAAAGTAAAAAGCATAAAAACACATACTTTCCATGATCAAGAGAGTGAATCATAACGTAAGACTATTCATCCGCCAAACCGTACAAAAACCATCGCCCTAACCACCAAAATGTTGCTACCGTATTAAAAAAAATCTTCATAACCTTTGGTAACACAGAAAACGAGCGTTAACCGAAACAAATCATTAAAAAGCAAAAACAAAAAGCTACTGTCCCGCAAACATAACAACAACCACCGGGCATCGCCATAGATAAAACATATTTTTACTACATAATCGATTCTCACTCACAAAAACGGATTCCCCCAACCTCTAGTAAACCTAGAAAACGAAGTTGAATCAAAACTTACCATTCAAAAGCAACAGCTAAATACAGAGTTACAATTAATTCACAAGCGTAACAACATTTAGAAGACGCTTTAATTGGACGGAAAAACGTGAGGCTAGAAAAAACTAAAGCACCTAACTCACAATTACAATCATGACATGCAGCACATATTTAATCAACTATGACTAACCAAATCGAAGCTTTTTTCACCCATACCTGGGAATACCCACCAGTGGCAGAGTGCATGAGCTTGCCGGCATCCTCTTCCATGTGAACTCTGGTGATACCAAACCTCCTATGCCCACCTCCAAACTCCACCGGCAGGTCCACATCAATAAATCCATGAGCAGCAATAGGCACATCGAACTGAGAAATCTGATACCCCTTTGGCAAGTCAGGATAGAAATACTGTTTCCTGTCAAACTTTGATCTTAGAGCGAGCTTGCAATTGAGTGCAAGGCCCAGTCTGACAGCAAATTCAATGACTTTGGAGTTGAGAACGGGAAGGCAGCCGGGAAGTCCCATGCAGACAGGGCAAATGTGGGTGTTCGGTGGTGAACCATAATGATAAGGACAGCTACAGAATGCCTTTGTGAGGGTGGAGAGTTGGACATGGGTCTCTATTCCAATGACTGATTCATAATTTCCCTCTTGTTCTAAGAGCTTTGTTGCGGTGGAGAGCTCTTGGACTTGTGCAGAGGCAGGAGTTTTTGTGAGGAAAAGAGGAAGACGAAGGTTGGATGTGGGCTTGTTGGAGAAGGAGAAGTAGGGAAATTTGGGTGTTCTCAGAAAGATGGAAAAAGAAGCCATTCATAGAAGGGCCGAATTGCTGGAGATTAACGACGAACAGCGTGCAGGCTCATCTGTATGTGTTCGCGTGTGAGATATTTGTGGGCACACAGATAGTATTCACTTAAAGCAAAGATAAATAGGATCGAGACCCTCTCACTCACAAGAGCCTGCAATTGTTAAACCGGTTCTGGAATCGGGTATCCGGAATATCGGTCCCACTGCTCGTTTAGAGAGAGGGACGAAGGGCACGGGTGGACGGTGGCCGGAGGCGACGAATACGATGCGGTAACAAACAACGGGGAACGAAGGGAAACGGTGACGCTTTCTTATTTTCCTTGTTTCTGAATCGGTTACGAAAAGGATCAACCAATTCTCCTTCGGCAAATCAGTTAACACAGATGGGTTAAACTTTAAAGAGCTCTTCCGGTTATTTTGGGTCGGTTCGTTTCAAAGATAAGTTTCATTGCGAAAGAAAGTTTTCTGTCTTTTGCCTTCTATTTTTGTAAACTAAATGTTACAAATACTGTACAAGGCTACAGCTCTTCTACCTTGGTGGAAAATCCATGGACCGACCCCATCGTCTCCGTCAACTTAAAGGAACCACTCATGTTGAAGGTCCCTATTTCAATACCCGGGTGTGCATCACTGTTAGGAGTCCTTCTAATCCTAGCTTGCTATAAAAACATTGTTAAGAATATATAAAGCACATTGTAATAATATTTAAAAGATTCTATGGTGATACCCACCTTCCCCTGTGAAGGCAATGTATGAAACAGAGGAATCTGGTGAGACGTTATCATGAGACCACCTTTACTTCAATTTAACGCGTTTCATTTAAGTAAATCCAACCATACAGGTGATTCTATGGTTGGCCAATTTGATAGAGACGTTTTTCAATAATCTAATATTAAAGATGTTCTCAACTCAACAGTTGATTCTTCATATCCTAGTAAAATGTAAAAACACCGAACAAGTTGAAAGTTCGATTTTGAAGTTTCCCATGTATAAATGGGTCAGATCATATCTATGCGGCTTCAGATATGGTATAGGAGAAAGAGGGTGCCACCATATCCATACATTACGTGGGATTCTAGTTTGCAGCGCCGTGCCATCAAATAGTTGTAAATCAAAACCAAAAAGCAGACTTTGTGGTACCCTCCCTAATTACAGTCGACCACGTTGGTTCTTATTCACCATTCTGAACTGTCTTGAATCATACTAGCATAAACTCCAAATAAACAAGATCATGTTTTATTATTTGCTTTCAACACATAAATGATATTTATGTATTTAAAAACAGCATTCTTTTCTTTAATTTAGAATACCATCCTTTCTTGGAGGAGAATTGGTTGATCCTTCTCGTACTCTCCAGAAAGGAAGCTAACACGAGCCAAGCTGATCCAAACTTGCTAATTTGCGCACCTCACCGAACTATGAGATGAACTGACTGACTGCAAGCTCCCCAAGAGCTGAGACAAGCTGAAGAACCAGGACCTTATTAGTACTAATTACTACTAAAAGTACCATAATACACTAATACACCTAAACACTTAAAATAACGTGAATTGCAACTAATACAAGACATCCTTTAACACTCACCCTCAAGTTGGGTGAAAGATGTTTATAACACGCAACTTGGATAATGTCTCCTTTAATTGTCTGTTGATAGTAGCTTTGGTTAGGAAATCAACCCTATGTTTGATAGATTGAACATACTCCAGCTTGAATTCTTGATTAGCTATCTTTTTTCTGATGAAGTGACAATCAATCTCTATATGTTTGGTTCTTTCATGATACACTAGATTAGAAGCCATCTAAATTGCTGCACTACTGTCATAGTATAGTGGTATTGAATGATTAGATGGAAATCCCAGTTCGCTGAGCAACGAAGATACCCACTTTTCTTCACACATGGCTTGTGCAATGACCCTGTATTCTGTTTCTATTGTAGATCTGACAACTACTGTCTATTTTTTACTCTTCCAATATACAATATTACCTCAAAGTAAAGTAACATAACATGTAGTTGATTTTCGGTCATCCCGTCAACCAACCCAATCTGCATCAGAATAAAGCTCAATGTGCAAATTTGATGATCGTGAATAAAGTAGACTCATTCATGAAGTTGATTTGAGGTATCAGAGAATTCTATATACTGCATCCATATGATTCTTGGTAGGAGAGTGCATATATCTGCTCACAATACCAACTGCATAAGTGATATTTGGACGAGTAATAGTCAAATATATGAGCTTACCAACCAACTTCTGATATTTGTTAATGTCTTTGAGCTCTTCACTATCACCATTGAACAATTTCTGATTGACTTCCATAGGAATGTCACTAAGTTTACATTCTAACATATGTGTTTCTTCAAGAACATCCATTAAATATTTTCTCTGTGTTAAAAAAGATACCTTGATTTGAATAAAGAACTTCTATGCCCAAAAAATAGTGAAGTCGACCCAAATCTTTGAGATCAAATAGCTTGTGAAAATTCATCTTCAACTTGGATATCTCTTCTAGGTATCTCCTGTGACAATTATGTCATCAACATAAACAACAAGAATAGTTATTTTGGTTCATTTCTTTAAGAAGATAGTATGATCATTTAGACTCCTGTTGTATCCCAGACTGCACATTGCATTGTTGAATTTATCAAACCAAGCTCGTGGAGACTGTTTCAACCCATAAATTGCTTTATTGAGTTTACACACTTTATTAACAGGCATTCTTATATCCATTCCTGGAGGAAGTTCCATATATACCTCTTCATTTAAGTCTCCTAGTAGAAAGACATTTTTAACATCTAGTTTCCATAGATCTCATCCCAAATTTGTTGCCAAACTGAGAAGTATTCTTATTGACGTGAGTTTAGCCACTGGTGTAAAAGTTTCTGTATAATCAATCACATATAACTAACTGTATCTTTCCTTTAACCACCAATCTTGCTTTATATATCTTCAAAGTTCCATCTATCTTGTATTTAATAGTAAATACCCACTTACATCCTACAATATTCCTATCGAAAGGTAGCTGTGTAATGGTCCATGTATTGTTTTTTTATTGTTTTTCACAAGAGGATTCAACTCTTCTTCAATTGTTGTTTTCCATAAAGTACACTTTATCACTTCTTCAAATTTTGAATGAATCTTATGCTTTTCAGTATTCATAACAAAATTCTTATAGCTCTGTATGTATTTGTATATGAGATATAATCAGAAATAGGATAATGTGTACTTCTATGCTTATCTTTTCGAATAGCAAAGGAGAGTTCAAGATCATTTGTTCCTTCCACTTGAGGATCTGAGTAAGGGGAAAATATCTTTGGTACTTGTATAGCGGGTTGGTTCTTCTTCAGTGTAGATAATATTTCTTGATCCTCTCTTATACATTAAGATCTCTTCTTGTTTACTGATCTCATTTATGTACTCCCCCCCATTGTCTGAATGAAAAAGTTTTACTGAAGTATTGAATTGATTGAGAATGAATTTATGCACAACTGAAAAAATTGACACAACTTCATACTTTGATTTCATTAAATATATAATTGTAAGGTGAGTACAATCATCAATGAAGGAAACAAAGTAATTATGACCAAAAAAGGAAGTAACAGGACTAGGACCCCAAATATCTGAATGAACAAGTTCAAAAGGCTGAGATCGTCTAGAGTCACTCAATGGATAAGTGGCTCTTTGATGTTTCCCAAGCTAACAAACTTCACATTCAAACTGATTTTTAATGACTTTAAGATGAGGTAGAACATAAGGGAGTTTAGATACAGGCAAGTGACCAAGACGATAATGCTAAAGCCGAATCTCTGAATCCTAAATTGATGGTGTTGGTGCTTTATAAAAAGTTCCATGCTGAAGATGATCTTCTAAAATATATAAGCCCCTCTGTAGTCTATCATGATGAAAGACTTTCCCCATCTTCAGATCCTGAAATACACAATCAGTAGGAGTAAAGGTTATACTGCATTTCATAGTACGAGTTAATGAACTGACTGAAAACAGATTTATTGGAAAACTTGAAACATGATAGATTGATTTTAAATTAGCAAAACATGTGGGTACACTTCCCTATCCAACCATATACGAGTAAGAACCATCTACTAACTTAATAGGCTCTTGCTTTTGAAGAAGTCTGTACTCTAAGAAATAAGATGGCTCTCCTACCATATGATCGGTAGTGCCTGAATCAATAATCCAAGTCTTTGAATTAAAATGAGAGGATTTACCCTTGACTATGTAAGTTGCTTGAGCTACTGAAGCTTGGGAGGTAGAAGGTTGAGACTGTTAAGTTAGTCTTGTTTCCAATCCTTCAATTCGCTTAATAAGCTCTAGCATTCCATCTGTATTAGAAGTAGAATTCTCACCAGAATGAACCGAGTAATTCTTATTTTTATAATAGTCTGGTTTACCATGTAATTCTCAACAGTATTCTTTGGAGTGTCCTGATTTTTCACAATGAGAACATATGAGTTTTTTTCGTTCATCAGGTTGGGATCTAACACGTCCTCGTCCACAACCTTGATATCCTCCTCTTTCATGATAATGAGAATTTTCTCCTCTAGTTTAAATAGCATGTTGGTCTGAAAAAGGAAGACTCTTCCTTTCAAGGTTTCTATGATCTTCTTCCATGATTAGCAATGAGTACATTGTTCCCAAAGATGGTAGTTCATCTCTTCCTAAGATATTGATTTTTGTAGATTCGAATTCTGAATTTACACCCCACAATAAGTCATAATTTTTTCTTTTCAGTTTCTGCATTTCTTTCAATTTGACACGAAGAGCACTTTATACTAGTGTGATACAGAAGTTCATCACAAAGTCCCCTAAGATCTGTATAATAGTCACTGATAGATCGTGAGCTCTGTTTACAATTCCTGATTTTTTCTAAAATTTCATATTCTTTGGCTACATTCTTCTTCCTAGAATAAGCTTCAGAGACTGAGAACCAGATTTCATAAGGTGATTCGAGAAACATGAAGAAATAAAAGCATCTTCTCTTCGCCACTATATATGATTTGCGGCAGTCAAGTGAAGGCCACAATCCTCCAAAAAATGATAACCAATCTGATTAGATTCAGATCTTCCAATCAAATATACGAATTACTAATATGACTGTTGTGATAGTATCCAATAGACAACCCCAATAATCATTCAATAGTTAAAAAAACATAAATTCCAAATGTATGTGCCGCAACTCTGATTGGAGGCTTCACTTTCACACACCAACTTCGATCTTCTAATGTTGAAATCACAGTATTTCAAGCCATATAGGCTCTGATACCATGATAAAAGAAATAATATGTATAGAATTAAAGAAAATGACTTACAAGATTCATCGGATTGGAGGTTTTCCTTCAATCTGTACAGAGACAGAATTCGGCCCACAAAGGCTGACGACTCTTCTTTCTCTTCCATGACTAAACCCTAAACTCTTATTTATACACTACCCTATCTAACTTGAATTCCTAAGCTACTCCTTGTTAGTACTAATTACTACTAAAGTACCATAATACACTAATATACCTAAACACTTAAAATAACGTGATTTGCAACTAATACAAGACATCCTTTAACACCAACAAGTTTTACGTGTATGCGTTATCTTGTGTAGGAAAATTTATCTTTATCATCGTATGACTACTTAATTTTTTCTCTTTCTCTGCTATGTTTTCCAATACCTCTAAATCCAGAGGTATAGTTTGGATTCTTTCCTATGAAAGCCACAATTTTTGAGTTGCTGATTTTTCCTTTCTTTTTAAATCATTTTCTATCTTCCTCCCTTAATAGCAGAGTATAAACTGTATTGAGTGAGGGAAGTTCTTCATTATTCTTCACAAACTTCAAAATCAAGGAAAATACCCCATAATAAATCAAAAACTTTTCTTTCTTCAAATTCTTCATGCCTTTATTTCATACAATTTTGATATTTTGTCTTGAAATAGAACAATAATTCTTCCTATAATCTATGAAGTTAAGCATAATATTCACTGACTGATCCTCCCTTGTTTGTATTTCCTAATCTTTTAAATGATTTTATACTTTGGCTATGTTCTTCCATTGTGCATAGGTATATTTTATGACCAACCATATTTCATGGGCCGATTTTAAGAATATGAAGGTGCAACCAGAAGATGAAATCATAGATTTATTAGCCACACACTTACTAGAGCATTTTCTTTACACCATCGAGAATATATAGGATCAGTAAGGCCTGATGTGAAAATCTCTACTAAGATATTTCCATCTTCCTCTCGCCAATACAAGTTTAACGAATCTCGTCCACTGTAGATAATTCTGTCCATCAAATTTGATACTTGTAATCTTAAATGTTTCACTCTTATTAATGCTGGACATTTCTGCACTTTCTAATATTTTCTCTTTTTCTATCATGATAGCACTCCCTTACTTGGTCATGATATCAAGTCTTTTCTTTGATTTTCCTTTTTGAATCTTTACCTAGATTGTTGCAGAGCCAATTCCACCTGTTTTCTTGCCTTTTGGGTAAACCCTAGCTCTTAGAGAATAATCATTGCTACCCGCCACCTTGAAGCTCTAATTCTACGGATTAGGCTCTGATACCATGTAGAAGTCACATAATTCAAACAATAAAAAAACAATTAATTGATGGAAAAATAGAGTTATAAGGGTTAAGGTTGTTATAGATTGTTAGAGATTGATCAATTAGGTGTCACTATGAGTTTTAGTGTAGGTTATGTCCATTTAGCAGTACTTAATAATAATTAATGGTAGTTTAGTCATTCAAGTTAGCCAACTTATAAATAAGTAGATTAGGGTTAAACCTAGTAATGAAGAAAAGAGGCAGGACGACAGTCTCAGAGGGTGTTTTTTCTGTATTTTTGAGCAGATTAGAGGAATGCCTATAATATGTCAATATCTGTAAGTTTTCTCATTTCTATTAATAATATTATTTTCATCATGGTATCACAACTATAAAGCTGGTAAGTAAGCGGTTTTTTTCTTGAAAAGAAGAGGTTTTGTCTTGGAAGAGTAATCAAAAGTTCTAGGAAGAATCCATACTGAAACTTTTGTTGAAAGGTGTGTATATTGCGACAACTAAGGGGCAATCCACATCAGTTTCTTTAACTTTTTTTGGGGCAATCGACGTTAATTATTTTGTGTGATAAGTGGCAGATGTGGCAGGGCAGGCAACACTACTTGGTGTAGTTTGGGTCGAATTCTTTTTATCTTTATCCATCGAAGTGAAAAACAAAGGGAGGTCGATTCTGTCATATTTTCATTGTGTCACAAATGAAAAAGTGGAGAATTTTTAGATTACAACAACTAAGTTAGATGACAGAAACTACTTGGAGTGGTTTAGGTATGTGAAAATGACTATTATAGGTAGGGGGAGATGGGCTCACCTAATGAGTCAAACACTAAGCCCAGATACACATGATGCAAAATATCTTGTTTGGAGAAGAGAATATGCTTTGATATCATCCTGATTACTTCAGTCTATGATCCCATCAATTGCAAAAACTTTTATGTTTCTTGAATCTGCTCATGAAATTTGGTGTGCAGTCTCTGAAACTTATTCTAGAAAAAAGAATGTGGCAAAAGAATAAGAGATTTTGGAAAAGATTAAAAAATGTAAACAAGGAACTCGTTTTATAAGTGAGTACTATGCAGATCTTCGAGGACTCTGGGATGAACTTTTTTATTATATTAATATAAATTGTTCTTCTTTTTACATTAAAAGAAATGTTGAAATTTAAAAGAAGAAAATATTTGACTTATTGTGGGGTGTAAATTTAGAATTTGAGTCAATAAAACACAATATATTGGGGAGAGAAGAACTTCCTTCACTGGGGACAATATACTCACTATTAATTAGGGAAGAAGATCGCAAAAACTTTGACAAGAACAATATTTCTGTTATAAACCAGCATGCACTTCAAAGAAGAGAAAATTCATATTATTGTGGAAAAGGTGGAAAACAAAGTTATGGACGTGGATGTGGTAGATTTAATTCTGATGAGAAGGAAAAACTTGTATATTCTCATTATAGCAAATCAAGGTATTCTAGAGAAAACTATTGGAAATTATATGGGAGACCTGATTATTATAGAAATTAAAACTACTCTGCTCATGCTGAAGAAAATTCAACTCCCAGTACAGATAGAATTCAAGAGATTATTAAAAGGACAGAGGGCCTAGAAACAAAATTATCCGAACAATCTCAACTATCTTCTTCTGAGGCTAGAGTAGCACAGACGACTCATACTGGGAAGGGTAACAACTTCTCTCATTCTAATTACAAAACTTGGATAATTAATTCAGGTACTACATATCACATGGTAGGAGAGTCATTATATTTGTCAGAATACAAACTTCTTTAAAAAATAAGAGCCGATTAAGTTAGCAGATGTTCTTACTCTTATATGGTTGGACAGGGAAGTGTACCCACATGTTTTTCAGACTTAAAATCAGTCTATCATATTCCCAGTTTTCTTATAAATCCACTTTCAGTCAGCTCATTAACTCGTACTATGAACTGTAGCATAACATTTAATTCTACTGGATGTGTGTTTCAGTATCTGAAGATGAAGAAAATCTTTGGTCATGGCATTGTCGTCTTGGTTATTTTACTGTGTCAAAACTTCAATATGTTCTACCTCAACTTACTGTCAAGTCAAATAAATCTCATTTTGAATGTAAAGTATGTCAACTTGGGAAACACCAAAGAGCCCCTTATCCTTTAAGTGACTCTAGGCGATCTCAACCTTTTGAGCTCCTTCATTCTAAAGTTTTTTCTATCTTTCCAATTGTGCATAAATTAATTCTTACCCAATTCAATACTTTCGTGAAAATTCTTCGTTCCGATAATGGGGGAGAGTACATTAGCAAGCAGTTAGAAGAATATCTACATACAAATGGTACTGTTCATAAGACCTATTGCTCTTATACTACTCAATAAAATGGTATTGCTGAAAGGAAAAATCGACATATTTTAGAGGTAGCTAGAACTTTGTTACTCCAAAATAATGTTCCTAAATTCTATTAGAGAAAAATTGTTCTTATTGTTGTTCACTTAATCAATAGAATGCCTAGTAATATACTAAAGGGTGAAAGTCCAATAAAATGTCTCGATAAGGAATCAAAACCTTTTCATATAGTTCCTCATATATTTGGTTGTACCTGTTTTGTGCATATATATCTACCTAGTCGTGATAAACTTGATTATAGGTCTGTAAAGTGTATATTTCTTAGCTATTCAAACTCTCAAAAATGCTATAAATGCTATGATCCCCTTCTTAAGAAACTATATGTATCTATGGATGTCACTTTCACAAAATCTACTTCATATTATTCTTCTCAGAGAGAGTCAATTACACCTCAACATAATTTTTCTTATGTCCTTCCACTAATTCCTAGTGAGGTAGGAGATAATGGAGATGATTATAGAGAAAAGTCAAATGAACCAAAGTAGACCTTAATGTAAAAGAGAGGATCGAGAGAGATTATTTACTCCCAAGAAGAACCAATTCAAAATCAAATTACCAAAGATATTTCTCCTAACTCAGATTCTCAATTGCAAGTGGAAGAATACCTTGAAATTCCTATTGTTATTTGGTTGTACCTATTTTGTGCATATATATCTACCTAGTTGTGATAAACTTGATTATAGGTCTGTAAAGTGTATTTTTCTTAGCTATTCAAACTCTAAAAAATGCTATAAATGCTATGATCCCCTTCTTAAGAAACTATATGTATCTATGGATGTCACTTTCACAAAATCTACTCCATATTATTCTTCTCAGAGAGAGTCAATTACACCTCAACATAATTTTTCATATGTCCTTCCACTAGTGAGGCAGGAGATAATGGAGATGATTATAGAGAAAAGTCAAATGAACCAAAGTAGACCTTAATGTAAAAGAGAGGATCGAGGGATATTATTTACTCCCAAGAAGAACCAATTCAAAATCAAATTACCAAAGATATTTCTCCTAACTCAGATTCTCAATTGCAAGTGGAAGAATACCTTGAAATTCCTATTGCTATTTGCAAAGGTAAACGTACTTGTGTACGGTATCATATCTCTTATTCTGTCTCATGCTAATACTTCTGAGAATTATCAGTGATAATTATAAGAACTTTGTTAAGAATGCTGAGAAACACAAGATTCCTACGAAATTTGAAGAAGCAATCAAGTGTCCTTTATGGAAAGTTGCAATAGAAGAGGAACTGAATGCTCTTGTAAAAAATAATACGTGGACCATCACAAAACTACCTCCTGATAGGAATATCATAGGATACAAGTGAGTATTCACTATTAAATATAAGGCAGATGGAACCATCGAAAGATATAAAGCAAGATTAGTTGCTAAAGGGTATAGTCATTTATATGATATTGACGACACTGAAACATTCACACCCGTGGCTAAACTTACTTCCATACGAATACTTCTTAGTATTACAACGAACTTGAGATGGGATCTATGACACCTAGATGTGAAAAATGTTTTCTTACAAGGAGACTTGAATGAAGAAGTATACATGAAACTACCTTCAGGAATGAGTATCAAAACATCTGATAATAAAGTGTGTAAACTAAATAAAGCTATTTATAGGCTGAAGCAATCACCAAGAGCTTGGTTTGAGAAATTCAGTAAAGCAATATGCAATTTGGGATACCGCAGAAGTCTCAATGATCATACAATTTTTTTTAAGAAAGGTACAAAATTATCTATTCTTGCTGTCTATATTGATGACATCTCATTGTTATAGTAGATGACCTTGAAGAAATATCAAGGTTAAAAAAGAATCTTCATAAATTGTTTGACCTCAAAGATTTTGGCCGACTCCACTATTTCTTGGGCATAGAGGTGTTGTATTCCACCCAAGGTATCTTCCTAACTCAGAGAAAATATATTATGGATCTCCTCCAAGAAACACATATGCTAGATTGAAAACTAAGTGATACCCCTACGAAGTAAATTAGAAATTGTTCATTGGTGATAGTGAAGAGTTCAGAGACATTCACAAATATGAGACTTTAGTCGGCAAGCTTATATACTTGACAATTACTCGTCCATACATTACTTATGCAGTTGGCATTGTGATCAGATATATTCATTCTCCTACCAAGAATCATATGGATGCAATGTATAGAATTCTTAGATATCTCAAATCAACATCAGGCATAGGTCTACTTTATTCTAAATCCTCTAATCTACACGTTGAACTTTATTCCGATACAGATTGGGTTGGATCTCACGATGACCGCAAATCAACTAAACGTTATATTACATTACTTGGTGGGAATATTATATCATGAAAAAATAAAAAAACAGACAGTTGTTACTAGATCTACAACTAAAGCAGAATACAAAGCGATAACTCAAGCCATGTGTGAGGAAAAATGGGTATCTTCATTAATAAGTGAATTTGGATTTACTACTATTAAACTTATACCACTATAATGTGATAGCAGTACAACAATTCAGATGGCTTCTAATCCTGTATATCATGAAAGAACCAAACATATAAAAATTGACTGTCACTTCATCAGAGAGAATATATCTAATCAAGAATTCAAGTTGGAATATATTCAATCAGCAAAACAGATGACTTATTTTTTTGACTAAAGCTACTACGAGCAAACAACTCAAGGACACATTATCCAAGTTGGGCGTCCTCGATATCTTTCACCCAACTTGAGGGGGAGTATTATAGATTGTTAGAGATTGTTGGTCAATTAGGTGTTGTTATGAGTCTTAGTGTAGGTTATGTCCATTTAGTAGTACTTAAGAATAGTTAAGGGTAGTTTAGTCATTCAAGTTAGATAACTTATAAATAAGTAGATTAGGGTTAAACCTAGTAATGAAGAAAAGAGGCAAGACGGCATCCCGAGAGGGCGTTTTTTTCTCTCCTATATTTTGGGGGCCAATATCTATAAGTTTTCTTATTTCTATTAATGATATTATTTTCATCAAAGGTCGGCGCCTATTCCTTGGCAGCAATCCTCTCCCTCTCTCTCACTCCTTTCTTTCACTCGAGAATGCCAATATTATAGGGTTTCATTTTATAATACTTTCTAACTTGAATTCCAAACATCCCCCTACATAGTAAGTATTACACCATGCAACTCCTATTGGATCACATATATGAATCCAATAGGAGCTTAGTCTAGTCCGTGTATTGCTCTTCAACACATACATACATACATACACGCACATATATATACATGCATACATATATATAAATAAATACATGCATACACACACACACACACACACACACATATATATATATATATATATATATATATATATATATATATATATGAAATGCATTTTCCTTTTTCTGAAGCCTTTAATTAAGTTTACATTTGGATAAAGTTGTTAGTTTATATTTAGATTAATGATGCTTTAAGTTTGCAAATCTATTCTTGAATTAAGTTTCTCTAGCTTTTGCTTTTGAGGCTGATTCACATTTTTAAAACTCCTACATGTATCATGTATGTTTCGTTCTTTGTTAGAGTTAATTCTGTTAATTGTTTCTTACTTATTCTTTAACAGTGGTATACCCCTACATCTGCTTTGTCCATGCTATATCCCCGTTAATCCAGTGGCTATTGCCAGCTAACTGCTACGTAACGTAGGGTTTTCACCTAGAATGTCATCTTGTCATTTTGTTTTTCAGTGTGAAATCCTTGAAACATCAACTGGTGGTTCCCAAAACTCAGAACCTGGAGCTACTGACAGTGACTCGATCAAAAGTGACAAAAAGTTTGTGGACAATGTACAACATGTCTCCTCTTCTCAGGCTCAACGTCAGATGTCCCTCTACTTTGCCTTGTGCACTATGGTTCGTTATGTATATTTGTCTGTGTGATACATTCTTCTAGATTGCCTTGTTTTAGTAAGGTCTGTTTCTAAGCTTCACTCTGTGTTTGTGTGCTCCGAAATTCTTGTACGGATTCAGAAGGAAGTTGTCCTTCTGCGTATTTCTTTTGTTTGCTTTCCACTCTCAATGCTAATGGCAGGTTTTGCATGTGTAGAAACCCAGACTTCTTCAACTTGTCTTCAGCATTTATGGACGAGCATAAAAGGCTGTTAAGCAGGTAGCGTGGAAGTGTTCTTTTCCTTTTGGTTCTTTGTAATTCAGAGGCATATCTTTCTCTACCCGGATGTATGGGACTACCTAATTTATTAGAGAAGTTCTTATGAGAAAGCAGGTGATTCATAGGCATATCCCTATTCTTGTGAGAAGCATTGGGTCATCATTTTCGGAATTATTATGTGTAATTTCTGAACCACCACAAGGGAGTGAAGATCTATTAATAATGGTAACGTTTCCTTCTTTGAAAGAGATGTGGTTGGGGTCTGAGAACTACTTTTGCTCTCATTCTCTTCCTTTTTGTAAATATTTATGTTACCTATCTGCGTTAGGTATTGCAAACCTTGATGGCTGAAAGCACACCAGCTCCTGATTTGATTGCTACAGTTAAACAGTTATATGAGACAAAACTAAAGGTCCTTTTCTGTGTTATATTTGTTTACTCTTTCAGTGCTGTGTGGATGGTGTAACTACTTTGTAAATCGTTTAAGATACATTTTGTAATTAAACAACCTTTCTTTAATGGTACAGGATCATTTTTCTTTATTGTTTTTTGCAGGATGCGACTATTCTTATCCCCATACTGTCTTTGCTTTCTAAAGATGAGGTTTGTATCCGTGTTCCTTCTTCCTCACATTTTATAATGTAAAGGTTGCTATTCACATTTTATGATTCTAGTTTGTAAAATGCTTCTTTCTTCCAGGGGGTAAAAGCATTTTCTAAGTGCTACTTTTGAATTCCTTATTCATTGGGGATTTGCATCAATCCACCAACGTATTTATATGATAAGTTCTTGCTTTTATATGAACTTGTTACGCATACTTGTGAATAAATTCATACTGGCTTGTGAACTGCATAATGAGTGCTTCTACTTTCAGTCGCAACTCAATATATCCACTTTTTTGAATGAACAACAAATGACTGTGATGTACTGAACATGGAAACATGGTGGATTAATTTCTTTCACTTTAGGTCAGTCCATTTCTGCAGAAAAGCTAATATTAGTGTTCTTAGGCCTTAACAACATTTAATGAGATGATGGGTCTTGTTACTCCTGATTGTAAAAGATCAAGACAAATTCCGAAACAACATTTTGTGCCTCTGTACATGCGATGTTGTTTTGGCAGAATCCCAGCCCCCAGGAACTGTTTCTATACCTTAGTATGGCATATGTCCACAGATGTAAAGATGCCGCAAGGATAGCGAACATCTTACAGCGAGCAATAATAGATCTAACAATATTTGGTCAAGAAAATGCAAAAAAATGGCTGCTCTATTAAGTGTCTTATTAAGAGGACAATTTGACAAAAATCCTTGCTGACTTGAATTGTGAGTCTAAAAGAGCCTGAAGTAGCAAACAGTGAATACAAAGCTCGTTATACAGCAATGTCTTGAAAGACATTAATCTCTTAAAAATCCTACGATGTTTGATACAATACATCAAGGAGATGAAAAAAATTGGGAATTCTATGAAGTGTCATGTTAAATTAAGGGGAAAATTTGAAAAAAAATCCTTGCAGACTTGAATTGTGAGTCTCAAAGAGTCTAAAGTCAACAAGCACAAAACTTGTTATATAATGACAGGATAGGCACTAATCTCTTGAAATCTGATGATCTTTGAAAAATTAGATCAAGAAAATACTGAACGTTGGGCGTTTTGCTAAGTGTCTTGTTAAGTTAAGGAGACAGTTTGACAAAAATCCTTACTGACTTGAATTGTGTCTCTAAGAGCCTAAAGACAACAAACCGAGAACTTGTTATAGTTACCAATCTCTTAAAATCTAAGGATGCTTGATAAAATACATCTAGAAAATGCCAAACATTTGGGCGTTCTATTGTCTTGTTAAATGAAGAAGACATTTTACTTAAATCCTTGCTGACTTGATTTGTGCCTCAAAGGTCCTCAAGTCAACATACACGACTTTTTATGAAGCAAGTACCAGAAAGGCACTAATCTCTCTCTCTCACTTGCATTTTATGTGGCTCAGAATTCCCAAACTCAATAATATTTAACTTTTTATACTGTAAGGTCCAAGGCATACCTCTCCCTTAAAACTATAATACCTTTTGGGCTGTTTAATGAATCAGTGTGTCTGTGTGCATGTGTATGACGTTCCACTTTATAATTTTCTTTTCTGTGTGTGTGCGTGCAACATGGCTACCAGTTTATTTTCCTTTGATGGAAGACACATAATTTTCTTCTCATATGAGATTGTACTGTTGAGCTGTTTTGAAACCTGCAAACAAATTTATTGGTGAAGAAAACTTGAGAGTCGTGGAATTGACTAAATGTTTAAGTTGAGGTCCTGAGTGTCTGGAAACTGCATGTCATATTCATGAAGGTAAAAGGAAAAAAACTAGCTAATTGGATCTCTAGGTTGTTGAAATATTTTTGAGTTGCAAATAGTATAATATATTTCTCCTTTTGATCAGGTTTTCTTGTAACATTAAGGTTGCTCCTTTTTTTATCCTGTCCTTTTTCTTCTTCTTTCTTCAATTAGCTGTTCTTTTTTGCTCTAGTGCATTAATTTAGTTCTTGTCTACATCCTTGATTTTTGTTATATTGTTCTAATTAATTCTTCAACCAAGATTGGATTTCTTCTCCCTGAAAATCAAAATCAGCAGCAATCATCTGACGTGTAAAAACAACCCATTCATTCTATACTAATAATGAAAGCGTGGAGAAGAATCCATCCTAGTATTGTTTCTGAATTCTACATAAATGCAGAATTGTCAGTAACATCAATGTTCTATGAACTAGTTGGAAGTCTGCGGTTGAGATGTGGTATTGAGAAACGGTAGCCTTTTCTTGTTTTTGAGGAATGGTACTGAGCTTGTCTAACATATGCAAGGCTCTCAGTTCAGACTTACAATTTCGGCAAAATAAACCAAACCAACTTTCATAACTTGATACATAATAAAGAAATATGAAAAGTTTTGAACTAGATCAATCACTAACAATTTTTTTTTTACGGCAATTGCATGAGGAAATTGGCAAGTCATTTAAGGATCTGACTGAATTTTAGCTTGATTGGGGATATGTATATTTAACTCCGCCCATGTAAGGGATCACCCTTGCATTGCCGGTCCCAAGCCCGGATAAAGGAGGAGGGTTGTGTTAGGCTTCCGACAGCCAGCGTAAAACTTCGTCGGATTTCTACAACATGGATTACAAAAATTATGAGAATTGCTTTGGGGCGTCCCCGCCTAGCGACGTGCTGCAGAGCCCGAATGCAGTAAGAAGTAAGCAAGGGCCACTACATTTTCGCCCGAATGTAGTGAATCAATTGCAGAGAGGGTTCCCACATCATGGACGGGTGTGGGTAAAGAAGTTAGTCCCGCTACATTGCCGCCCGAATGTAGTGAAAAATTTTCAGAGAGGGTCTCCGCATTTTGATTATGGACGGATGCGGGGGGTAAGGAAGCTAGTCCTAGAAAATAAGATTCGTATTGGTTCTTGGAATATCGGAACATTATCGGGTAAGCTAATGGAGGTGGTAGATACTATGATTCGGAGAAAGATTCATATTCTATGTTTACAAGAGATAAAATGGGTTGGAGAAAAAGCAAAGGAGATAGAGGATACAGGTTTTAAATTATGGTACTCAGGTAAAGAAAAGGCCCGAAACGGAGTTGGTATTATCATAAATAAAGATTTAAAGGAGAGTGTAGTAGACATACAATGATATGGTGACCGAATCATGACATTGAAATTAGTGTTAGGAGTAGAGGTTTTGAATATAGTTTGTGCTTACGCACCCCAAGTAGGACTAGAAGATAGTATAAAGACAGTTTTTTTGGGAAGAGTTAGATAAGGTGTTTCAAAAGATTCCACAAAGGGAGATGATTTGTTTAGGAGGAGATTTAAATGGACATGTCAGTAAAGAGGCATTAGGATATCAAGGGATTCATGGAAACTTTGGTTATGGGGATATAAACGAGGAAGGTAGGGAGATTTTAAATTTTGCTATGTCATTTGATCTCTTTATAGTCAATACAATCTTCAAAAAACGAGATGAACATTTAATTACTTATAAGAGTGGCTTATCACAAACACAAATTGATTACTTTATTTGTAGAAAAAAAGATAGAGCGTGTTGTAAAGATTGTAAGGTAATTCCAGGAGAAAGCTTAACCACCCAACATCGACTTTTAGTTATGGATTTACAAATAAAAAAATGGACAAAGAAGAAAAGAGTGCATCGAGCTATTCGGACTAAATGGTGGAACCTCAAAAGTGAGAAAGAAGATATATTTAAACAAAAAGTCCTTCAAGGAGATGTTTGGAATTATGTTGGCACACCCTCTGATATGTGGAACAATATGGCTATACATATTAGGAAAGTGGTGAAAGATGTGTTAGGGGTATCTAAGGGAGGTGTACCGGCACAAAAAGAAGCTTGGTGGTGGAGTGAAGTAGTACAAAACAAAATCAAGGCAAAGAGGGCATGTTACAAATTACATTATGCTAAGAAAACTAGTGAAACTTTAGAAGCTTATAAGAAAGCAAAGAAGGAAGCAAAAAAGGCCGTTAGTGAAGCAAAAGCTAAGATTTGGGAGGACTTATATAAAAAACTCAACTCAAAAGAGGGTGAAAGAGATATTTTTAGGATAGCTAGGGCTAGAGATAAGAAAACTAAAGATCTTAATTATGTTAGATGCATAAAAGACGAGGATGAAAAAATTCTAGTGGCAAATGATGATATAAGAAATAGATGGAAAAACTATTTTTATAATCTTTTTAATGAAAATAAAGATGTTAGTATTAGTTTAGGAGATTTAGCCAAGTCAGAAAAGTATATAAACCACAATTTCTACCGACGTATTCAAAAGAATGAAGTCAAAGAGGCTCTTAAACATATGAAGAGTGGTAAATCGGTAGGACCAGATAATATTCCTATAGAAGTTTGGAAAATACTAGGAGAAATAGGAATCACTTGGCTCACAAGACTATTTAATGAAATATGGAAAAACCAAAAGATGCCCGAGGAATGGAGAGCAAGTACACTTATACCCGTATATAAGAACAAGGGAGACATTCAAAATTGTGCGAATTATCGAGGTATCAAGTTAATGAGTCATACTATGAAATTATGGGAAAGAATTATTGAACGTAGGTTAAGACAAGTATCAAGTACAACGGAGAACCAATTTGGATTTATGCCAGGTAGATCTACTATTGAAGTGATTCACCTTTTGAGACGTCTTATGGAACATTTTAGAGCAAAAAAGAAAGACCTTCACATGATATTTATTGATTTAGAAAAAGCTTATGATAGGGTACCGAGGGAGGTTCTTTGGAGAACTTTGGAAAAAAGAGGTATCCCATTGACATATATTAACCTTATAAGAGACATGTATGATGGTGCAAAAACATGTGTGAGGACTCATGAAGGAACGACAGACTTCTTTGAAGTTAATATTGGGTTACATCAAGGATCAACTTTAAGTCCATACTTATTTATAATGGTGATGGATGAGTTAACAAAACATATTCAAGATGAAGTACCTTGGTGTATGTTATTTGCAGATGACATTGTATTAATGGAGGAGTCTAAGGAAAAAGTTAATAGAAAATTGGAACTATGGAGAGAAACATTAGAAAACAAAGGCCTCCGACTTAGTAGAACAAAGACAGAATATATGGAATGTAAGTTTGATCATTTGGCTATTTCAGAGGACATAGAAATTAAAATTGGCACACATTGCATTCCCCAAAAGGAAAGTTTTAAATACTTAGGGTCAATTTTTCAAAGTGATGGAAGAATTGATGGAGATGTTACACATAGAATTAATGCTGGTTGGTTAAAATGGAGAGGAGCAATCGGTATTCTTTGTGATAAGAAGATACCATTAAAATTAAAAGGTAAATATTATAGAGCAGCAGTTAGGCCTGCCATGTTTTATGGTTCTGAGTGTTGGGCAGTTAATCATCAACATGTACAAAAGATGTCTGTGACAGAAATGAAGATGTTGAGATGGATGAGTGGTCATACAAGAAAAGACCGTATACATAATGAGGTTATTAGAAACAAATTAGGAGTGGCACCAATAGAGGATAAAATGAGAGAACATCGTTTAAGATGGTTTGGACATATAGAAAGAAGATCAAAAGAAGAACCTGTAAGAAGGTTAGAAAACCTAAATTTGGAAAGTATTAAAAGAGGTAGAGGACGACCACAAAAGTGTTGGAAAGAAACAATAAAGAATGATCTAGCTTATTGGGAGTTAACTGCTAACATGGCACACGATAGGGATCTGTGGAAACAAAGAATCCATGTAGCCGACCCCGTCTAGTATGGGAAAAGGCTTAGTTGTTGTTTGTTGTTGTTGTTGTTGGGGATATGTATATTTGAATACTGATGCAAGATGTTTCAGTTTATTCTACCACTTTGACATTAATTATGATACGAAGCAGCTACATAATCATTAATAGCACAAATTATTTGTGAATACTTCTGTTTTAGCGGTAAAACTTCTTTACTCTTTGCTACTTATCACGAAGTTATCTGGTTCCATATTCCTTAATCAAGAGTTTTTTTCTCTTGAAAAGTGTAGAAGTTCAAAAGGATCTATCTGGCCGATAGTTTTGATCTTGCCAATACATCAATTAATATTTCAGAAATCCTTTCATTGAAATGCATTTTTTAAACATTAAATGTTTGCTGATGATTTTTGTACTCTATCAGGTTCTTCCTATTTTTCCAAGGCTTGTTGATCTTCCTTTAGATAAGTTCAGGGCTGCACTGGATCACATACTGCAGGTGCGTCATTCTCCTTCATTTGTTCCATATGAATCTGCACTTAGAGAAACTCCTGAAAGTGACGTGTTGTTGATTGCTGGTATTGTGGTTTTGGAATTTCACATGATACTGCAACAGCTATTAAAGTTCCTTGAGTGAATATTTCAGAGCAAGCTTAGTATAGATGTAGATATTGCCTCTCTGAAATTGTGAAAAGATGCATCCATTACTTTTTGGCTAACAGAATCTATAAGTATCATTTTTATAACCTGCAAATTATAAAATTGCTGTATGAAAATGAGACATGCTGTCAAATGAACTTGTAAAAGCTCTCTGTCAAGTGACATAGGTGTCATGTTTTACCAAATGACTTGGAAGTTGGGTCAGCGTTATTTGACCCGTGATATATATGATGCTCACTGGCTTTGACAAAGACATGGAAATTTTACATTTTTTATAACATAATGCATATGTAAGTTGTCATATACTGCATTATTAGTTTTGACATACATGCTATGATCCTGTTTATGCATAAATATATCCAATGATGTTGCTATCATATACTTTGAATGTTTTGATTTGTTGACGTATTTGTGTCAACTTATAATGCATATAGAAATATTTTAAGAATGTATATATAGGTGGTGGTGCCAACCCCATGTAGTATGGGAAAAGGCTTAGTTGTTGTTGTATATATAGGTGGCGGTGTTACTCTTTGTAATTTTGTTTGTTTTGACATGATGTATATGCATGTGAGGAGGCGAGTCATGGGTTGACTAGGTCGACTTCACCATGATTAGGTCCAGTCGGTCTATGACTCAGCTGGGTCAGGTATTGTTCGACCGATTTTTTTTGTTTATTTCCAAATCAGTTACTGGCTTTATCCTCTACATGGTCAAGTTTGATCAAGTTACTATCCTACTCATCAAGTTCTAAACTGTAGATGTCACACAAACAACGGTCACTTCTAAGGATGGCTATAATACAATGTAATGAAATTTAAGTAGTCATCAATCGATTCCAAATGGTTCACAAGCCAAACATTCAAAAACATCTCATATACTTCTCAAAAACATGCACATAAATTTCACCATATACGTGCAGGAACACACTTGTGTAGAAAAGTTCAAGAGTACATGTAATAGGGAACAGAGTGAAAGATGTGAGAGAGCTGGCGTAACAGGCTTATCTAGCCTAAGAGCTGTCTAATGGCAAGTTAAGCTGTCTGTTGGATGCCTTCTAAACCTAACTCATAAGAAGTTTAATCAAGGGAAAGCTAATCCTGAGAAAACTGTGGGTTCTAATAGTAGCCTCATTTTGGGCGTAGGCTTTGCAGGATTATGACATACCTTGGTGTTTCATGATGAATTTAGGATAAACTTATCACTTATTCAAAAGTTCCCGGAAGCATCTGGAAAAAGTTTCGGCGATGTGAATCATTCTCCATTGACCTAGGACCTGCAAAGCCTTGATGGTGTCTGTTTTTTTGTTAATTAGCTTTGGAGAACTAATGGTAGAACATTTGAATGAGGACAATGGCTTAGTTGGATTTTTTTCATGCAGGGTTCAGCTCATACCGGCCCAGCATTGACGCCTATCGAGGTGTTGGTTGCCATTCATGGGGTTGATCCTGAGAAAGATGGAATTGCACTTAAGAAGGTATCGTTTTGTTGGGGAATCGGTGCATAATGGCTTTTTTGTTTGCATTACTTTCTGTATGTCACATAGTAAGAGGCTTCTTCTGTTTCCAGATAACCGATGCTTGTACAGCATGTTTCGTGCAACGGACTGTTTTTACTCAACAAGTTCTAGCCAAAGCATTGAATCTCTTGGTATGATGTGTAAAAGTTTCTTGCAATATGTTGATGGGAAGAGAACGTCTCTCTGATTGTTTCACTTTTAGGTGGAGCAAACCCCACTTCCTTTGCTCTTTATGAGGACCGTTATACAGGCGATTGATGCTTTTCCTACATTGGTAACTTTTGTTCGAACATTTGCCTTGTTTTTCTTTTTGCCCTAATATTGACATAGAGAATGGTTTATGGTGGCTAAATATTGATTTTTGCTAGCTGCTAAATATCTGTTTCTTGGAAAAGTTGGCACAAAAGCAGATAATGCATATTACAGTGCATCAGATCATATCTATGCTGTGTCACTTTTCTAGTGGAGAAGACATTTCATTTTTGGTTTTCGTTGAAGCTTGGATGCGGTTGTTAATGTATATATCTATACTATGTGCATGCGAGCAACATCGAATGGCAAATGAAAAACTGACAAGAATGAATGGCTAATTCTTTGTAGGTTGATTTCGTTATGGGGATATTGTTGAGACTAGTAAGTAAGCAGGTGTGTAGTCCATGTTGTGAAGTAAACATTGTTTTTCTTGCTATCTAGATGTATTAGTTTGCTCTCATTTATATTTTAAGATCCTTGGAATTATTCTTCACAGATATGGCAGATGCCGAAGTTGTGGGTTGGATTTTTAAAATGTGCGGCTCAGACGCAGCCACACTCTTTCAATGTGTTATTACAGGTTTGCTTTGTAGTTTAAGTGTGCTATTGTAGATCTGGTGTGTAGTTTATCCAGGCGATATAACCTCATATGAATCGGTTAATATTGTTTCTCTGTTACAGCTACCTGCACTGCAACTTGAGAGTGCTTTGAATAGGCATGCTCCACTCCGAATTCTTCTTGCAGCATATGCCAATCAGTCAAATATTCGGACATCATTGCCTCGGTAAATTTGTCCATCTTATTTTTCATTTACGTATTAACCAGAGAAGGATCTTTTGTTCTCGTCCATTAAAAGCAAGTTTTTCTTCTGAATCTCTAAGATAGGAAGGGTCGTAATTAGCAGCTTTCTATTAATTGGAAGGTGGAAGTTTTACTGGCCTTAAAACCAGGAAATGGAATTTCCACAGCAGGCTGAGTTTAAAGCATGTTTTGCTGGATTCACAAAACAATACATTGGACTTTAGGATGTAATGGCTAGTAACTGGATCCTATATATTTGGATCTTGTTTAGATGGATTCAGATCGATTTTCTGTCAACCAAAACAAAATTTAAGGTCAATTCAGACTAAGATCGGATATCAGATTCCAGTACTTATAGCACACAAATGGATAAAAAATAATTGTCAACAGTCGCAATTTCTCTTCAACGGATACTGGTTAGACTGGCTGTAGAAGTCTTCTGTGCACCCGTATTGTCAGAATTACAAGAACCGATCAGATCTTTAATATGAAACTGAACTTGGATCCAAATCCTTTCAAATTTTTTGATTGGGTTTTGTTGACTTATAATACAAAACCCAGCTAATTGCACCTAGGAGGGCTCTTGACTCCACAGGACACGGGGCGTGAGTTTGATTCCTGGGGCGCACATACCTGGCTTCTGCCTCCCCCTAGTAACCAGAAAAGAAAAAAAATCCAAACATTTTGAGAATTACTCTTTATCGGAACAAACAAAATGACTGATGACCGGCCTAAGTGAGACGCTTCTCATAGTCTGCTCTTTCACTGTCACAAGCTTGTTTGGTGCGCTGAGCTGAAATACTCGACTTTTCGTGCTCGCTCGCGACTTTGTGAACAGGTCTACTTTAGGTATATTGGGCCTTATTGATGAAAAATCTGCACCTATGCTTGTGCGAGCGGCATCTCACGCATCTGAGATGTGCTCTTCAGTGCAAAGTACAACTCCAACATGAGACTGAAGATGGTTTGGTTAGTGATTCTCGACTCAATCGACAAGCTCCGTGGAACAGCATGGAGAAGGGTGCACACCCTGTTGCAGTGGCTCACAGATGATAAATCAGCCCGTGGTAAAACAGAAGACTCATGCTACTACAAGTTCATACAGTTCGATTGATGTCTGATTCCAGATGCACAAAATGCGGTTTGCAGCAGAGAGGTTGTCATGCAACAGGTTTGGCTCACGGAAATCACGGGCATGCTTAGATCCTGGCCAGTGTACAATATTTTGTATCTATAATTTAGCTAGGCAGGATCATCTTCTTGTAACTTTTCCTTCTACCATCATTGTTATTGGTCTTCCTCTTTGCTGCTCCATGGGAGCTGAGTGAATAATAAGATACTGATTTGGGTATGAAGATTGTGAATATGGTCTTCAAGGACCATTGTAATCACATAGATAAGGCAAAAAAGGATAACTGTTAATATGCTGCATATTACTGGTTGTCTTGGATTGCTAATGGTTACAAACAACTACTGATCCTTTTTTGGGTCGACTACATGGATTCTTTGTTTCCACATAGCCCTGTCATGTGCCAGTTAAGAATAAGCTAGATAATTTTTTATGGTTTCTTTCCAACACTTTTGTGGTTGTCCTCTACCTCTTTTAATACTTTTCAAATTTAGTTTTTCGTACTTTCATACAGGTTGTTCTTTTGATCTTCTTTTTATGTCCAAAACCATCTTAAATGATATTCTCTCATTTTGGCAAGCATCTCTTGTTAGCTGCAGCTGGTTCTCAAGTGATGGTGTCTAAATAAGATCCGATTTCTATCAGGTCTATCTGGAAAGCAGTTACCTGGGGCTAGCTGCTCAACAATACATGATTTATGGCCGAGATATGGACAAACTTAATGTGCTCTTCATACAAAATTTAGCCGTCTTGCACTAAATTTTTTCGCTGCGCTCTTCAGGCAGAGATCTATTTTCCCTTTTCTTTTCCAGATTTTCATGTTTATTTTAGAAAAGTCATGTTCACATAAGCATCTACCAGATAAGCGCATACATTTTACGGTTGATGGTTACGGCCATTCAATTCATTAAATAACGATCTGATAACAGAAAAGTCCCGTTTATGACTGAAATTTAACTGTCTCAATTCACGAAATGTAGCCCTAATATGGTTAACGAGATTTTAATACACTGTTGTCAGCGTTTGAAATAGGAACCATAAAACTTTTCTACCACCAAAGTCAAGTCGACCTTAAATAAGAGGGTCACATACGAATACATGTTTACTATGATTAATAATGATTTTTCTAAGATTGTTGAGAAATATCATAGAAATACATGTATAAAAAACCAAAATACAATAATTATAAACATACCTTAATCAAATACAATCACAGATCCAAAGTAAGTCATAAACAAACCGTATAGGAAAACACAAGCAAACAAAAATTAAGAGAACTTATTTGTGTGAGTCGCCCTTGCGGACTTTTCTTAGAGAAATCAACGACCTGTTACCAAGTACGTACGAATACCTATATTTTTTTCCGAGATAAAACATACATACAACTAAAAGTAATGTACATTCCTTAGAGTCGTCCATGCTTCAATGGCTTTTGGCCGAAAAGATAGGAGGGTAGGGAGTTGTCACCATGAGTAGGAAACACCACGACTAGAGGGAAAACATGTAGAGAAGAAAGGAGGAGAGAGAGTATTTTCGCATAAGTATGGATTAGAGAGCCCTAATCCTTTATTTATATTTGTAGGCTCATGATGGATCACAAATCATAGATCCATTCCAAATGACATACCTCTTGGTCTCGTAATTGTTCATCTGTAATCACACTTTTGTTTTCCGTAAAAAGATAAACCTAAGCTTAGAACCATGCCCAAGCTCAAGCCCGGTTAAGCCTGACTCATTGTGTGTGTGCACAAGCTTGTAGTCTAAAATATTCTCCCCAAAATGTTTGAACTAGGGCTCAACAACTACTAACTAGGACTAAACTTTGTCTTCCCTCATCTTCACGAGCACAAGTCCCTCCATTAGTAGGCGAGAGGGTGAAGAAGACCGCAAAAAAGAGAGTAGTAGAGAGAGAGATGGGAGATGAAAGGAGAGTGTGTCCCTCACATTTCACTTTAGGACTTTCATGCATCAATTCAATATTTATGGATTCTACACATAAATCGAATGATATTAGTATACATGATTTAATTAACCCAACCACAATTAAGAGATAGTGAGTGAGAGGTGAGGAGGTATGTTAGGCGAAAGAGTGAGGCGACGGGATGGACTCCAGCAGTACGACGGAGAGGCGAGAGGAAGAAGACGGAAAACAACACTGTAGTGTCTTGGCTCAGTCATTTTTCTAGCAAATGTTTCCAGCAACAGTCCAAACTTTCTCTTGCTATATTTCCCACAATAAACGTCCTTCACATTTAGGGCATGCCCATTTCCGATCAATGTAATCCTTGTTGTATCCTATTGCATGGTAGTATTTCAATACATTACAGTCCAGGTACATGTACCATTTTCACTCATTTGTGGGTTTGCAGTGAACTGTACCCTTTGATACACACCATATCAACATATTGTTTCAATATTTTTCCTTTTTTTTAATTATGTATCTTTTTTCATGGTTTAAAATTATGTATCTTCATTATAAAAATTAAAAAGTGAGGTATTGTGAAATACTGTATGATATGGTATGCGCTCGTATGGTATTGCACAATATAAATAGAAAAGCTATCAAACTGAGTAATTCTGTTTCAGTTTCTTTCCGAGCTTGGTTACAGAACCGAGCCCAACTGATGCACACCCCATATATGTATTCCGCGATACAGGGTCTGATAGGATATAAATCTAGAAATTATAAATTCCTCCCTTCTCACCATGCTTTTGATACACTTATGCAGTTTTTCTATTTAAGACTATTTATTATACAGTTGTATAAGCCAATATAGAGCTCCCTTTTAAGTTCACAACACTAATATGATCATAGAGAGACCATAGTGATGAGAGCTCATCACGATGTGACTCACAAGTTGCAGGACATGAGTTCGATAGCAAGACATGGATACCTGGCTTCGACCGCCCGGTGTAACCAAAAAGCGAAAGAAAAGACTATAGTGATACAAATACCACCAGCTAATTTTCATCTTCTTGAGCATGAACAAGATTCTGAAAAGCGTAGAATTAAATTGACAAAAAAAAAGATACTGTAGGATGTCAATGGAAGGATGTTTTTAGTATTAGATCAGGAACTTACATGATTAGGTTTTGCATCCGGATCAACTTCTTTAGAAATATCCAAGTCCCTAAAGAATGCTTATATATTTTGGTCTAAACCTCTGGCATCCAGAGCTCACAAGGACCTCGACTAATCTGGATCGATCAACGGTGAGCGTTCTGTGTGCTGGTTTTCTCCATTAACAAGACTAAAACTCTGAGACCTTGTTGAACTCCTAGAACCAACCAAAGCATTGCTAAGAATGCTTGTAATAGAATCTCTTGGAAGCTAACAACTCGCGAATAACTGCTGCAAGGTAGTTGTGTTGGGCCTCTCTCCATAGACATGAGAGAGTAGACACGGCAGGTTCCTAACCCGCCCGGTGCTTCCAACTGGAACCAAATCAGGTCAGGAACCGGCTGGCACCCGATCTGGTTTCGTTGTCACCTTTTATAAAAATCAGAATCAGAACCAAGCTGGATTAGATGGTTCCAAATTGTCGGTTTTGTATTTTTTAAAAAATATTTAAAATTTTAACTTTTAATAAAATTACCGATTCCAGTCTCAAACCGGAACCATCATGGAACCGGTGATTCTGGAACTGTAATTGAAATCGACTCTGAGCCCGTTTGGTTATGGTTTCAGATTCTAAACTAACCAGAACCGACGGTTTGAAACTGCCAATTCTTGTTTTTTTAGAACAAGACATGTCTGTCAGTAAGGCTAGAGCAGGGGAAACCTTCGAAAAGAGAAGAAAGCTACTCTTGAGGTTGTCTAATATAATAGGAGATCTGCTGAGACTATTCCAACAGAAAGGCAATGGACATCACATAATATTTCAGCAAGGTAAGAGGTTCCGATGATCACTATAAGCGTCACAAATGGCATCTCCTTTTGCCTCTTCCAATGGCCTCCATTTTGCATCTCTTTTATATTCATTTTCCTCCTCATAATGAACAAAATCCTCTGTAGTTAGGCATCCAAGACAACCACTTTTGTGCTTTGCTAGGCTTTGATATTAACACTCTTGATTCTATTCTACTAAACTAAATTAGACTGGACCAACCGTAGCCATTGGTGTTTGATTTGTGAACAGCGATGGCAATTCCACCTCGGGCCGCTGATTCTTAGGGTTGAAACCTGCCTCGCAACCATGCAGAATGAAGACAGGTTTTGGTAAACCTGCCTCTAATCTTTTCTATTGTTACTTTAATATTTTTCGTGTCATTTATTATAGCCATTCGTATGAAATCAAACTTTTGGGGGCAAAGTCATACTTGATTTTCGAATCTGTGGAGTGGGTAGAACGGGTTCTAGTGGGTCAGGTGTTTGGGGGGATGCAGGGCTGAGCTTACAGGGTTTTCCAAGGGTGAGGCAGGCACGGGCCAGTAGCAAACATGCCCAGCCCCACCTCCGTCCCTAACTATACGTGTTCTGCTGCGTTTCAATCAAAACCAAACCAAGCTAAGAACTGAAACCATTTCGGTTCCATCTTTTATGAAAAACCGAAACCAGTCAAAACTGGAGTTGACGGTTTCAAAGGTTCTTTCTTCTTTTTTTTGAAAATTTTATGTTATTTTCTCGGTTTCAAACGGTTTGAGCATCAAATCGAAACCAGAACCAGCCTGATCTCGGTTTGATTTCCGCTGCAGGTTAACAAAAAACAGCCATGTCTACCTAAACAAACCATTACAGAAGCTAGATTGGTTTGTTTAATTTGACTACTCTTGCAAGATGATCATTGCAGCACTTCTGCTATCCTAATTTGGCTAAAACAAGTTTAAGCTTGTATGACTCCTATTTCGCTTCTCATTTTGGTTTCTTCAGTTAATCTAATACGGTGGAAGTGGAATCATGTTCGGTTCGAAACAGATCTGGGTCCATATAAAAGAATTTCACAAACGCAACACAATTTCAGGAAAGTTGTTGGATATATTAAAAAAGTACTTTACTTTTTTGTCTCTTGTGGTACAATTTGTTTCTGGGATACTGGTGATTTACAGGATCCCCATTGAGATAAAATTCGTGCTCTGCAAGAATAACTTGATTGTTCCAACCCTCTCCCTCTCTCTCTTTTGAAGTTAGTCAGGTACGTTCGTCCCTCAGACACAGAAAGGGTGGAGAAGACAAGGGGAATAAAGCAAAGGGCTTTCCTTCTTCTTCAGGGAAGAAGAAAGCTAGGGTTTTGGAACCCAGAACCTCCCAGAAAGAAGAAAGGTAGACAAAGAGAAGAATAAAGCAAAAAAGAGAGAGAAGAGGTGTTTTTGTCATGACCAACATGGGCGTTTTTGATCCTTCATCAGTTCTTGATTTCAGGTTGAAAATGGACGACTCCCCAACTTACGCAGATACAGATTCGACCCTTTTTTGTGATCCCAAATGAAGGATGGTGGTTTCAGAGTTGCAAAGTCTTGAAGAAACAAATGTGGGGCTTCAAAACGAGAAGTTGGAGGAGGAAGATGAGTTTAGAAGCTGTTCCGCGGAGGATGACGAGTGGGACGATGCCGAGGAGTTCATAGGCGTTGATTTCACGAAGAAATGCGTTCATGGTGTCGAATATTCCGGCGGTTCGGGCGAGGGTGAGGGCTACGGCAAGCTTTACTTCAAGGGGGTTTCGATCAGGCCCGACTCTGATGGTGTTTCGGCTATCGGAGTCGTCCTGCATGAGCCGTTCAAGGAATCTGCCGTGCAAGTTCAGAAGAAGCTCGAGTTCTACGTGGAGGAATCGGTGGTCGAACATCTCGCGCTGTTGGATGGTCTGTTGGCGGCAATCAAGAACGGGATACGCCGGATTTCGGCGTTTACAGATTCCGAAGTGGTTTATGATCTGGTGAGATTATTGAATTCTAAAGCCGGCTTCTTTTTCTATTTTCCATTTCCCTTGTTCACATCTTCTCTGAGAATAAAAGTTCGATCCCTGGAAATGAAGAATTTTTTTTCGATGACGATGAATTCATAGTCCACAGAGCATATGTCTAGTAGCCTAGAACCTGTTTCTTAGGTACTTATTTTTGAAATATTGCTTGTGATGAGCTAACTCATGAAAATTGTTATTTAACATAAATAGATATAAGGTTGTCCAAAATAAGTGGGGTTAGATAGACCCACAGATTGTTAGATAAACCCCTAAGGGAGATTAGCTGTGCCTTTTGGGCGCCAGAAATAGTTGAACAAAAAATCATGGAGCATCGTGTTTTTGCATCACTCAACATTAGGACAGATTAATTCTGTAATGATGATAAGCATATAGAAGGATTATTTATTTGTTAAATATGAATTAGATTGGAAAATCCAAAGAGGTTAAGGATCAGCTACTAGTGGCACTCAAGCAGAGAATATTGGAGCTTGCCAGTAAGTTGGAAGTATTTGTCTTGGAACTTGTACCCAGCAGCGACCTCAAGACTCCTCTGAGATTGGCTCAAGAAGCGATCAGACTTGATGATTTGTTGGTGGATGGGCTGTTGGGAGATTCAGATTGTCCAATTTGTTGTGAGGAGAAGCAACCATGGCAGTTGATATCCATGGGTTGCTTCCACAAATTTTGCACCCGTTGCATGATAAAGTACGTTAAAGGAAGGTTAAGATCTGCCCAAGTTCCTATAAGATGCCCACAGATAAAATGTAAGCATTATATCTCTACCACGGAGTTGAAGTCCTTTTTGCCGGTTGCATGTTACCAATCTCTCCTAAGATCGCTGTCTGAGGCCAATCTTCTTTGCATGGATGGTGTTTGCTGCCCATTTCCAAACTGTTCGTTTATTCTTGATACCGATCATGTTTTTCCTGTTGATGCAAGTTCATCCAAATGGTCAGAGATGGGTACCAATTGTTGTATACAGTGTCCAGAATGTGAAAGGTCATTTTGTGTTAGCTGTGGGGTGCCATGGCATCCATCGGTGAGCTGTAGTGAATACCAGAACCTGCATGCAGAGGATGAAGGATATCATAACCTCAATCTGGAAGAAAGGGAGGAAAGAGACATCACACTCAATGGATTGACACACAGTAATAATTGTACACATTGCCAGCAGTGTGGGCGGATGATCGAGCTTACTCAAGGCTGTTATCACATGGTTTGCTGGTATGTTAAAGATTACTTTAGTTGAAATTTAAGGGTCCACCTTATTCTTATGTTTCAATGTGATTAGGAATATGCTTTACTTCAAAATGATAGTTTGTTGGACTTCATCAGCAACATGAAAGCTTGGGAGTTGGTACCCCTGTATCTTGCATCTGTTTTGTGATACATTTAATAGATTGTGTATGTGAAAATTGGTAAATGGTTTCAAGATTGATATTAGTGGTTACTGCCTCATAGCAAAAGTTTGCGAGTAATGATTAGTCTAATCAAGTTCAACAAAAAATACCTTTTTTCTTTCTTTTTTTTTTTTGGGGGGGGGGGGGAGGGGGAATGGGGTTATATGGTGTGAATAAATTAATGAGATATTTGTTAATTTTGTTTTACTGGGGTAAAATTTGTTTCCTTTACTTTGCGAGGATATGAATTAAATGAGAAGCTTGCATGAGTTGAATTAAAATGAGATCTCCTGCAGATGAGAAGCTTGCATGAGTTGAAAATAATATGATAAGTAAATTGATCTCTGAGATCTTGAACAATTTTCTTTGCCTAGAAGCATTCCAAGAATGCACATGACAAAGAAACAGTATTACGTCCTAGATTCCCTTTTGAGAACTTTATGGTCATGTACTAAAGCATAGGTCCTTCCATATTACCGGTTGACTCTAAAAATGCTGAAGAAATTTTTGAGTGGAAATTTATGTGTTAAGGTTAATGTGTGTATTGTCAGAATTGTTTTCAAGTTATCGGAAAGTTCTTCAGCTAGCAAAATTCTCTGTTCTTCAGTTTCTGGTGAGATAATAAGCTTTGTCTGGTGATGCAAGATTAGTTCTTTTCTGTTTACCACATAGATTATACTTCATCTTTCACTGAAATATGATAGATGAGAGAGCTGGTTAACTGTACCAACAAATAGCTTTGATACGTGTTGCAGGTGTGGCCATGAATTCTGCTATGCTTGTGGTGCTGAATACAAAGATAATCAGCAGACTTGCCAATGCATCTACTGGGATGAGGACAACACGGTCACCGGTTCACAAGAATCGGAGTCATGGAGCTGGACCCATTTCAATGAGAATCCTGTGTTGGCTGATACCTACACAGAATATGAGATTCCCCAGTTGGCACTGATTCAAAAATTCCTTGATGGCGGCTTTGATCTTAGTGACCTTCATAGTCAGCCATCACCTCAAACCAAGGTGGATTCTTATGTCGACACCATAAAGGAACTTCCCTGGCTTGAAAGGTTTGTTTCTGTAATAAGTGATTCCTATGATTATTATGCTCCTCAGTGAATCACTGAAACCTTGTTTGTTTAGTCGAACTTCCTTTTTGTTTTCTTTTGCTTGCCCATGCTTCTCCCTGTAACTTATCTTGAGTAGCATGGCGAGGCAGTTGATTTTAGTTGCATTTCTTCTGATGCTGTGTAGTTTATTGTCTCTGCACGTTGTAGTCGGCTTCGTATCATATGAGTGTGCCCAAGCCGGCCAACCTTGCGTCTAGGAAATGTACAAGGCTTATATGCTGTGAATCGATGAGAAAATTCTTTCTGCATACCAATTGATTCCGGAAGCCTACTTTCAGTGATCATCTTTCCAATAAACTTCCGAACTTTTTTACCAAGTTTATATAGTAAAATCTAGTTATGGTCCTAGTTTTTGAGGAACGTTTCCTGCAGTGTATCCCTAAAGCAGTGGTGCCCTCATTGACTTGTGATTATCAGCTCAATGCTTTATTTTGGCGGCTTACGAGTAGCATTCATCTGTGTCTAGTAAGCTGGATCCATGCCGCGCCTCTCCAGGTGCCACACCTTATAGATCAGGGAGCCATGGCATTAATAAACTGAACACTCAGTTGTTTGGCCTTTTCCTTCTTCACAAAGTTAGGAGCTGCGATTTTGTGATGTTGGGTTTTTTGTGTCGTCCTAAATTATCAGCAATTTCGTATTTCGGATCGCGTTCATATTTTGTAGCCAGTGTCCATTCAAAGCAGGTCAATCCCTTTTCGAGACTTTGGCTTGGCATGAGCACAAACTCCGGGTCGAACATGTGTCGCGTATGCAATTGCCACTGCGTGTCGTAGTCGTTGGGTTTGCCGTATACATTATGTGAGGCAAAGATGAGATCTGCAACTTGTTCTGAATTGGAGGTTCCCTTCCTAACGGAGACGTGTTTGATTTTATCTGGCCTGTATCTAGCTGCCCTAACTGCCATCCTTTTCCAAGGCATTCATTCTTGGTTTCGACAGCAGGGCCGCTCAGTTGGCCAGCAAGTGGGGTCGTTGTGGATGGCCTAAAGTTGCAATCCCTGTACAAGTTTTGAGATGAAAACGAGGGATAACCCATTTCTGCACCGAATTCATCTCTGTTTCTCGCGTCAAAAGCCTCTTAATGAGGACGATTGAGAATTCATGCTTGGGACCCCACAGGGTATGGCAAAAGTCTTGGTATTAGTTTTCGTTTGGCTGTAAAACCTTACACCGGAACTGTCAATGTGTTCAGGACGACATACTGTTGTGGCGTATGTCATTGACCCAGTGATGTCAAAGATGTGCTCGACACCACCTTGGATGTATTGAAAGCCGATGGTCCCGGCTAGCCCGTAATAAACTAGTGACATTGAAGCAAATGGGTTTGTTGTAAGGCTTCTCTCATGTTGGACATTGATGATATGCCTGATATTGCTCGGAAGCCTTTGTCCATGCATGTTTTGAATGGTCGATATGTGACAGATGAATAAGAGAAACCCAGATGGGGCCCGCAACCACATTACCGTCCGCTGAGCACGAGGAACTACGTGATCAATAATGTTTACGTAACGAGTTGTTTAGCTTTCTTTCACTTCAAAATTCATCCAAGTGCAGAAAGGTGTTGGAAAGATATACACGAAACTGTAGGGAAATCCCTCTATGAAGCGTTAAAAAACTCCTGCAGAAAGGTCTGTTCGTATCGCCAATCACCTTACTCTTGAGGCATTTTCGGTGCCAGAAACTGCTGAAGACCTCCCTTCCTTTCTATACCTAGATTGAATTGCTTCCTTTCAATCCCCGCTAATGGACTTCTCATGAAAACCATGCCAGGATAACCGGTGAAATCTCCAAAAAGCAAAGCCAGGCAAAGACTACTCCTGAGTGAAGCCAAAACATGGAATTGGAACAGGACTTGTTAAAGGCAAGTGACATAGGAAGGTACGCGAAACCCTTTGGGGAATTATTGTGGAGATATTTTCAAAATAAAATATTTTCTTATGAATTTATAAGAGAGGACCTAATGAGCATCACTCTTCGAGTTTGAAGGAGAGCCATTAAAGTCTCTAGTTAATGCTCTCCCCAAGGTGCTAAGTTGGTATAGTAACTGTTGATAAGAGTAGTTAAGTTGAATAGCCGTGACATACAAAATCTTACGACTTTTCATGATGCCATTTAAAAAACTAAAAAGAGGTATCAATTGGCAGTTTCCAACAAAACATTGAAGACTAATGACGTAGCCTCGTCTCCTAGCTGCTAGCGCTCAGTATGAAATCATTATAAATTGGCATCTTTTACTAGCATGTAAATGACAATCTAATCTAAACCTGCATTGAAAGTTGATCTCTTTAGAAGAGCCAACATATACAAATATATAAGCAGATTCGTCGAGCCCTCCAGCAAAAAGCCAAGAACCAATCTTATTCAAAGCCTCCAAACTCCAACAATTGTCATATATAGCCACATACATAAATTTATAAGAGAGACGTTTTCAATTCTAAAACATGCGCTACATGAAGCCAATGAAATCAGGAAATGATGAAAAAGCAAATATGGCAGCTAAAAACTCCCAAGCGCACAGATTTTCCTTGTTATCTTCACATTCTCGTGAGTTTTGTGCAATCAATTGAAACCAGAATGACAAATGCATAAGAGGAGAAACACGTTTGACGGTCAAGTTTAAGTTACTAATATCTCCTCGAGAGAGGCACAACGAATTTCTTATGCACTTGTCTTTGTCCTTTCACATCAACTGCAAGGGACACCCCCACCTATAGTGAATATAATAGGATGGCGTTCTGGAAAGAGTGAGAAAGCATGAAATTGGAAGAATGCTGGGGTCTTAGGAACAAAGAACAAAGATTAGAACAATAAAAGCCAGAAACATTCAGGTACAATACAAGACAAGGTTTTATGTGGCTCAAAGAGTAATTTCTCTCCTACATCCACACCCAATGTGATTCTACTGCCGTAATCAATGTCAAGGATTCCAAAAGAGGAGCGGCTTTATATATCTACGGCAACTCTCGGAAAGATTAGAAATATTATGCACCCTATTTGGATCGGGAAAGATTAGAAATATTATGCACCCTATTTGGATCGGGTATGGTCAACCTTATTCTGGTCGCGTATGGCCAAATTTCCAATGAATCAGGCTCTACATCAAATTACAACAGGAGTACTAACCTAAGAGGGAACAGAAAACTATGACAAACAAGCAAGAGTTGCATAGAGCTCTAGAGGCAACCACTTGACATCTAAAATTAATATGCAAACAAATAAATCACAAGCTAAGTTTCAGATTGTGTCTCAAGTTCATTCTTTTCAAAAAGAATCATTAAGGTATCCCATGCTACTCATCAACATCCCAGGTTCCATGAACATATCTGATTATGATGAGAAATCTTCGAAATTACAGTCAATTAAGAAAAAAGACTATGAAACAGCTTGAATCAGACATATTTGTAACCCATCTCATAGAGGCATTTGATTCTCCTGGTATATTATAAGCATAAGAAGGCCATTTTACATGCGTTCCACACATGCTGTTGACACCCATTCTGATCATCTTCTGTGTTCTTTCAAGAACTATAAGACTTGAAAATGTAGAGAAACTGTTCCCCACAAAGATATCGGACCGCAAACACACTTCATAGTCAATTGCAGACTGAATTAGATATGGATACTTGCTATAAATTCCATCAACCCCAAGTTTCGTCTTCTCAAAAGGTAGAAAGCCTTCTTCCCAACCTTCCAGTATGGAAGAATTTTTAAGGAGTTTATCAGCTACTGCAAGATAAACAACAACCGGAGTCTTAAGACCTGCGATTTTCCCTACTCTTTCCATTATCTCTTTCTTGCTACTACATATTTGATTTGTGTGCAATCTCTGCTCCAACTTTTACAGTGAATCATCCGGTGTACTTTGATTTGAAAGACTTGAGAACCGTCCCAATTGCACAAATCCATCACAAAGGGAATTAAATTTATCAAAAGAGAATACCTTATCAAAGTCAATTGGCTCCAAACGATCAATTTCTTTATAGAACAATGAAGCACTTAAGCTTGGCATAAGCAGCGTCCGATTAAAAAACTTGGCAGTCAAACACGCTCTAGCAAAGGCAATCTTTTGATTGTTCAAGCCCCAAACTATCTGTGGAACTACCAAGAATTTGTTTTTCCCAACTCCTAGAGCAGAATCAACTGAAGGAACAGTGACCAAATTGAGGTAACCTTGTCCAATCCCCTGAAACCCATGGATTGAGCCCATCATAACTACTCTGAAAGCAAGTGCAATGAAGACCAATAAGATACATTTAGAAACCAATGATTTAAGCCGGTGGCTAGAGTTGAGCTTCAAATGTTTATCGTCCATTAAGTCAATGGCAAAACCACGTGAAGAAGCCGAATTAACCAACAACATTCTCACAAATGCCTACAATGTTTCCAAATTTATGTTCAACCACCTCTTTTGGTTTTCAAATTAAAATACGAGCAAAAATAGGTGTTGAGAACTACACAAATTGACAAAGTACCAACAAAACAAACTCCACAAGAATGCTTAAAATTCTATAAGTGTCATAGGGTGGCTTCACGTCGGATTCAGGTTCTACTCAAAGCTTTACTAGTGTCGATACCATACCTAAGCATGGCAATATTAACCTGACTCATGGGACTCGACCCAGTTCATTGTCAAAGTTGTGGGGATTACTAGTTGGTTTGGTTTCGGTTTATAATTTTATGAAAGTTCGGTTTATCTAGTCTACGATATTATAGAACCCCTACTCCACGAAATAGACACTACCAAATCCTAGTTCCAATACCAACCCCAAATTACTCTCCTAATTTCAATCCAACCCTCGTGTGGGTGGTTCTAATTTATCAAGAGTAGGCTCCGAGAATAAGCATAGGAGGTTTGGTTTCTAAGGTTTCAAAACTGAATAAATTGAATAATATATATATATATATATATATATATATATATATATATATATATATATATATATATTTCAGCCATAGAGTGCAAAACCAATCACCTAACTGAAGTAATTGAGTCAGTGTAGTTTCGGTTTTCAAATCTAAAGAAAAGTGTGGTTATCAGTTAATTCGGTTCGGTTCAATTATTGAACTGAGTGGACTGATGCACACCCCTAGGGATTACCTGGTCCGAGTTCGGGTTAAGAAAAACCAGAATATTTTTTATTGGGTACACAATAAGAATTACGAAACCTATACCCAACACGAAATATGTATGTGTCTCTGGGTGTGAACTCCAATGGGTTTTATCGTAGAGTATTTACAATTGGGTCGGCTTTAATGGTAGGTAGTACGTTAAAAACATTCACTAATACCTACCACATGTTTTATGTATGGTAACTTTCAGAATTGCCAGCCAGAGAGTACCATGTTTCAAGTGACTTGATGTACAGACACGAGAGAGATCGTCTGTCTGTGTGACAGAAATGAACTGTCCTCTGTAACCAACAAGAAGAAGAAAATGAATTGTCTTCTTGTCAGACACAGAAGGCAAAGTTAAACTACAGATTTAATGCATTTGTTTCAATTCGTACTGCCGTGATTAATAGAGGTGCGAGGCCCCATCTGGAACAGTGGCATCGGTTTGGATTCTTATAGGATGTAGACCCACTGGAGGCTAGGGGGTGGCTGTTTCGGCTTCAAGGTAATGTGTGCATTATGCCATTTCGTGTTCGAGTCAGAAGCAGCTTTATTGAACAAAACCCGTTTTTGTTCGTGTTACTTTATGGAGATAAGAACCCAGATTTTTAGGGTTGTGTCCGTGTTGGCTACCATATTGCAAACAATTTTGTTTCGTGGGTGGTCGTCCTGCCGTGCCACCTTGTTTATGTCAAAAACAGCTCGATCCAACAGAACCCGATTTTTTTGTCGTGTTGCTTTAGGTGAAACCAAGCCCGTATTTTCTGTATTATTTTAAGTGGACACAAACACACGGAACTTTTGTGTTGTGCTTTGTTGGGTTTTCTTATCGTGTCTTATATCGCCAACGTTAGTACGAAGTAGTAGGTATGAAGCTTGGTTCTGGATGTGTCCGATTGTGTGAGGCCAATGTGGCTCCATCGTTGGGGCTCACAAGACTAGGCTTCGAAGACCCACCATACGACTTTCAGAGGAGATGAGATGCTCATAGCTCTGCTTGTTTTGGCTCAGAAACCCAATGAGGTGAACTAGGCTTACCTAGTATAACCTAGCAAGATGTGCAGCACGTTAAGACATCTGTATTCTCATGTTATATATATATATATATATATATATATATATATATATATAGAGAGAGAGAGAGAGAGAGAGAGAGAATAATTCATGTGTACCCATTCCTATTCAAATTCACTTTATCATCTCAAATATTTGACTAAATGATAAATATTTGATCTTTAAGAAATAATTGAAGTGATAAATAAAACAAAAGACAAGCAACATAAAAAGAATACATTCGTATCTTTTATATTTTAATTCAAATCTTTATTGTTCATCATAATAATCAAACCATGTAAATGTGGACTTCAGTAGGTGTGTGCATTTATCTCCCTCTCTCTCCATATATATATATATATATATATATATATATATATATATATATATATATATATATATGGAGAGAGAGTTAAATCAACACGACACATTTAGTTAGATACTGTACGTTTTCAATGAGCAAACTTTTTCTGTTTACAATAAAAGTTGAGCTGAAAAACTCGGCCTTGGAGCATTCATTAAGTACTTCATTGCCATCAATGAATAACATGCAAGAGTGTTAGACATTCAATTATAACTTACTTTCCCAGTAGTGCTGATCTACCCAGCCAGAAAGATATTTCTTGCGAGTTCCTCTCGATGATGCTCCCCACCCCTGACAAGGGTTAATCCTAGAAGCACTGAAAACCCAGTACACAAGGGCCATCGTCAACAAGGCAGGACGGTAGCAAACCCATTTAGTATGAGCTCGGACTTTCTTGTTTCAGTTAAATGCTAAAACATGATAGATTTTAGACTTAAATGCTAATTACACACAATATAGAGCACAATGACCGCAAAGATCCATGTGGCGAACCTCAGGATGAGGGAAGGCTTAATCTTTGGTTTTAGTCAACCTGTTTGAAATATTTGTGTCCCCTTTTATATGCCTAAAGGAGGAAAAAGGAAGCATAGGTGTTTGGAGTAATAATAAGAATAAGAATAATTCCATAAAATACTTGGCCTATGGTTGACAATTGGGAATGAGATTATCAACAAGCATGAAATCCATGTATAAGGTTTCTCATGGATACTCCATATTTAATAACTTAATATTGATTTTCATTTTCTCTTTTTCTTGAGGAGCTTTCCTGCACTCAAGAACAAGCGGTCAATGTCATCCAATTCAAGCTTCTTAAGTGTATTAGAAACATTATCCACCTTTCCTTCGAAAACTGCCGAAGATACTCTTCGAAATCATCCGACGAATTGTTATCGTCTTCAGCTGTCATTGCATCAATGGCATCTAAATACAGTGTACCACCATCACCTTTGTCAACTTTCTCGTCTTCGCTGTCCGTTTCAAAAATATCAGAAAGTGATTCAGGTTCCGAGATATCAAGAACTTCCGTGACTGGACCTCGTCTAGATGGATCATATACGTTTTCAGAAGTTTCAGGCTCAGAAAATTCACTACCCCTGAATTGCGAAGCAACTGGTGCAACTTCAAGTGCGTTCTCGGCATCATCAACTTTCTCTTCACTGCCTCTACTACTCATTGAAGCTTGCACAGTTTCCAGTTGACACTCCAATCTTGGGATAAAATTCTGAACAGCACGAAGGGCATCCCGGAACTTAGACTTGTCCAGTGCCTGCATTAAATGGAAAATGAGAAATGCATAACAAAGCAATCCTAATGTGTGTGTCTCACATTCTAGAAGCTATGATGTTGCTAGAATGGCTTCAGGCTCGTGAGTTTTTTCCAGCTATGACAAGGCTCTGCACATTTCAGAATACAATAGGAAACATTTTCTGACCTTCCTGGAGAGAGTAACTCTTGGAGACATGATCTCTGGGGGAGGCTGAGAGTAGTTCTTCCCTCGATACATAATGATGGTATTACCTTCCTGTATGTCAAGCACAATGCCGCCACTTATCCCATTTGACACATTGGAGACAAATTCACCCATTTGCAGGCTTGCCATTCCACAGACATGCTCGACTACCTCTGCAGCAACAAGTTTGCACAATTAGATAGAATTTCATATACATGATTTCCTGATCAAATTATGAAATTATAAGAACCAGATCTAAGAAATAGCTACTCGGTGACACTTGAATAGTCATCACAAGGACTCGCAAAATTTTGAGTACTCAAAGTGCATTCAAATGCAAGCTAGACAGGAACTGGAGGACCATCAAGGCAATATAATCCAAGAAAACTATCTATGATACTGCTCTAGGACCTGGTTTAGCAATATATCACATGTAATTACGATGGTCTTGTTGGAGACCACTTGCTCCCAGACAACAGTTATCAATCAAGGACACACTAAGTACGCAAAATTCAACAACCAAAGCGAACTGCAAGTTTGCGGAAGCAAGGCTGCACTTGCATGAGGAGAGAAGGTGCAGAAACAAAGTTTAACAAATGTGTAGAATATTATAAATTCTCAGTCATAGGGCCTTTGGAGATTGCCGCAATGGCAACATTACTGAAATGTCCCAATCATTCAGATAACTCTTACCATGTCACCTTCAATGGGGATGACCTAAAACTGTAAAGGAGTTGGGCTCAAGTTGGGCCTATGTGTTAAGCCATTTGTCATCAACTGGATTCAGAATCAGATAGAGACAGTTGAATAAAGAAATCTGGACAGCACTACCTACATGGATATATTTTCATACGTAATTGGATTGTGCCTTTAACAGATTCACCATTGCTATGGATCTTTAGTTGGATCTAAATTTTCTAGAGAGGCATGCCTGATTAATTTTGCAATTGGGTTGAATTTGGAATGTAATCTTGTTCCACTGACAACCTCAACATAAGACCAGCCTTATTTACTCCTAGCGTCACAAATTAATCATGTAATATTGCAGATTCTAGCTCCACGTATCTGTGACATAAAAGTTTTAAACAGATTGCTTTTTCCACTTAGTGGTAATTATTCTTTTTTTGACTGCTAGAGATGGATATAAGCAATCCAAACTTACCCAAGCCACGAAATACATCACCGTGTGCATCACGAAGAGTCTTCCCTTGTTCAGTAGTTATGTTTAAGGCAAGCTTCTCCTGAACAAGTTTACATGTTGATCTCATGAGAAGCTTAGAAGAACATTCATCTATAAAAGTGCAGAAATGTGTGGTACTTCATAATCACAAGGTAAGCCATAAATGCATGCTGATCCTACTTACAATGTCTCTGCGGATCAGTTCCTGGAGCTTCAGCATAACACGCTGCCTTGCTGTAATTGGTGTATTTCTCCATGATGGGAAGGCTTGTTTTGCTGCACTCACTGCATCTTTGAATTCTTCTGGAGTTGTCAAAGGAACTCGAGAAACAACCTCCTGTGTTGCCTATTAGAAGTTGTATCACGATATTAGCATAAGATATTGAATCTACATTTATGATAAGACTCATTTTCTCATATAATTCAAGAGATGTGACTTAATAGACGTTGCATACACCAACAATCACTTACTGGATTAACTACATTGATAAGAACATCCGATTGTGATTCCACAAACTTTCCCCTGATAAGGTTGTGCACCTTCGGCTGCAACAGGATGGATTCAACAGTCAGAAAGACGTTTGACATGAAACTGTCTGACCGAAAAGAAATTTCCTAATATTCTCTTACACAAGAAGATGGATGCCAATGTCTGTAAACTGTCAGTATCCACCGCAGCACATCAAAGAAACAAAACCATGCCTTATTCCAATTAGTGCTGGATACATGGGTTCTTAGACACCATTGTGCTCTATCTTGTGTTCTTTTAGCATCTAACTCTAAAAAGCAAGATCAAGCAATATTCAGTTGTTTTTTAGTAGGACAATATCGACATAACTTGCAAACTTAGTGTGCTGATACACAAGCATAAAAAGAGGGTGCTGGTAATATGGTGGATGTCCTATAGGGATGAAAAGAAACCATTATTCTGAAAGAAATTCTTGCGATTTATACAATACGGTTACAGTGATGCATCACATTCTTGCTTATTACCGATTCTGTTTCTCACACAGATGCACACATAAGAGAACTAAAGAACTCGCTGAGAATTAGCAATACGAACAAGTAGAATCAATGGAACAAACAAATTAATGTACTAGTGCAATGACCAAAACGAGCATGCATCTGCAGCCTTCATAGTCAGTAACAACCAAAAAACAGGAAAGAGAAAAGAAGAAAAACGGAAGGGCTCGTTAGTTGCAACCATTAGCTAATCATCATTTCCCATTTCCCAACATCAAAAGGACTTTATCAGAAAAGCAATTTGATCGTACACAACCAAAACTAGACTGTTTCTTTGCCAAATATAACCCAAAACCACGGAGAGAGAGAGACTCAAAAGGATCACTGATTTCGTAATTACATCGAGTTCATAGTTACAATCTACAAGTTCGTGAAGCAAAATAAGACGGATAAATGATCAAGTAATGCTCCAGAAATAACACGCAACCAAAATTCGCATTAATGGAGAGCATAGGAGCACAGCGAGAGAGAGAGCTTGCCGGCGGCTTTCCAGGGTTCGGATAAGAATCGACGGCCGTAGAAAGACCGAATTTCCTCACTTCCTGACTCCACAACCTGTTCAGCCACCTCGCTGCACAATTCAATTTCCCCTCTCACTTTTAGCCGGAATAATACCACAGAAGACGTCCCATTCACATACATACACACGCACACACGCACACACAGAGATTACCTCGTGGGAAAGACGCGCGCAACATCTTCTTCCGTCTCCGCCTCCCAAGTCCACACACAACGAGATGATCGGACGTCGCGCGAAGCCCGCGCTTTCGCCTGGCTTTACAAATATATAAGTGGCACTCCTTCTGCAAGCAGACAGGCACTGACTCCCCACTCGACACTCAAGTTCGATTGAGATAATGCACGGAATTACATTTCAAAGGTGCTTTCGAATCTCATCCGTCAATTTTAGTGATGGCCGACTAGAGCGCGCATCCTTCTTCACGTTTGGACGCAACAAAATGTATTAATAGCTATCATCATGAAGATGAATGGCTGATACTAGAAACCAACATCTTAGGCGATACATCATATAAACCTTCCATTGAGCTGGAGGCAAGCTAGATTCAGAAGAGGACAAATTGGTCATATTGAAAGAATCTCATATTACATTCATATCTCATTGCAGAAATTTGACGCGGATAAAGTTTATTTTTATTCTTTATTTTCAAATATAGGCATTTCTAGAAAATTACTTAAAACAATACGAAAATATGAATTAGTAGACTATATGAGCAAACGCAAACGAGCTCGCGGTGAGCCAAACCATGAGCGGCTTACTTTGTTCACAAGCCTTACTTTCAATTGCATATATATATATATAAAGAGAGAGAGAGAGAGAGAGAGATATTGGATCCTCCTCACCTTACTAACACTGCTCTGCTCAATCATGTCCTTCCATTGCACAAGTTGTTTTTTCTGTTTTCTAGAAATTTATATTTGCATGTTGTGTTCACATTTATATTTACAGAGAGAAGGGAGGAAGGATTAAAAACCTATAAAGTGGTTAAAAGTAATGCATAAATTTAGAAGACTGGGTACCTAATTTTAAAGTGAATTTTGTGAAAGGCCAAATATATATCTGTCATGTGCTGTACTCTGAATTAATGGTAAGATTATTATCCAACATGCAGGTAATTAGACAAGATTATCCTTAAAAAATGGATGATAGAGTCAGTACATTTAAGAAGCCAACAAAGCATCAGAAGGCTTGCATCAGTCTGGTGATGTCATTGCATGCGTTACCTGTAGATGGAAAAATTATTGGATCAAATCGGATTTAATATTTAAACTAATAATCTCTACTTAAACAGCAACAAGCCCAATAGTTACGCATGTGTGTGAGTCTGATTTTGTCCAGTTGAATCGGACTCATATTGGGCATTTAGTTGAACTAATAAAAAGCTGAAATTCGAATTCGACCCTTGACAAATTTGGTTGTGAAGTTATCACTCCACCATTTTGTCCAGTTGATTCGGACTCATATTGGGCATCAGAAGGCTTGCATCAGTCCGGTGATGTCACCATTTTCGCTTAACTGAAGAAGTCATTATTCTTTTGTTTTTTTGTTACAAGAGGAAGCCGAAGCCTAACGCACACCCACACATGTACCCTCTGGGAGTCGAACTCCTCACCAGCAGCAACAACTCTACAGAGCACCCTGCCGTTGAGCGAACGCTCTTGGTGCCAGACACTGCCCTTTGTTCACCAATTCATAATCATCCTCATGTTCGGCTCGCTAACCTAAACCCCCGAAGCCCGAGATGAAACTGAGCTGTATCCCAACGCAACTAATATGATAAGCATCATTTTTCGCCATATGCATAAATATAATGCATGCATCAATAAATGAGCTTGGTCCCAAGCCCGAACGGCGGAGGAGGGTTGTGTTAGGCTTCTAACAGCCAACGTAGAACTTTGTCGGACTTATTTATCATGAATTCTACAAATTCTGACAGGGCTATTTGAAAACAAAGAATCCATGTAGCCAACCCCATCTAGTATGAGAAAAGGCTGAGTTATTGTTGTTGTTGCATCAATAAACGAGCTTCGACAAGCCAAATTGAACCAAGCATTCAATGCTCCTGCAGCTCATATAGCTTAACAAGCCAGCTCGTATCCTGTTTCCCTGTATCACGAGCTGGTTAGGAACGAGCTCATCATAAGCCAAACCGAGCACAACCACATGCATCTTGATTAACCGAAGCCAAACCCGTACCCACTCGGGCACGAAAAGAGAAACATATCAAAAATCAAACCATGGCCTCTTCTTGTCTTTAAAAAGAAGAGGCTTTGCACTGGCACAGAAAACGCAGACTCCAACCGTTCGTGAGTAAAGTTTCGAAGGCAACGCATTAGCACTAAGGAAAGGCAAACAAAGCATTTCTATGGCCGGGTCCCCATAGATCACACCGATAGTCATCCACTAGGTACATGTCAACCTGCTATATAAAAATAGATGCACACTTGTGCTTTTAGAATTCACAAACCCCAAACTAAATGCGCACTTGTTCAACAAAATAAGATGAGACATTCTTTTAGAATTGGCATGCCCCTTGGCATCTAACAAGTGCATGTGTATCCCCTCAGCATAACTTTGGGGCTTTCCAACAAAGCTATGCATTTATTTCACTGTAATAACTGCCATTTTCAGCTGTTTGATGGTTTATCTTTCTTGCCTACAACAGATATTATATATACAATGTGAGATACGAACTCAGCTTTCAATGGAGATATATCCATGCCAAGTACTTAAGTTGTATTTGCAACATTTTCACCTGTCATTATAAATCTACATCTCACTATGGTGGTTATCATTTTCACCCGAACTTCATTTGTGTATATACTCCACAAAGAATTAACACTGTAGTACACACAAAACTAACATTCAGTTTCTCTTATATGTACAAACATAGAGGATGCGGTGCACATATGCAACTATGTACCACAACAAAGATGATATTCGATCATAATTCCAAGTTTTATGAAATCTCATGGTTTATGGAACAAGGCCACGCTGCTGGCCAACCCCGTCTTCATGTCAAAGTACAACTCTATTCCACAGTAAACTTCTCTCACTCAAAGCCCCAGCTCCTTTATGGTTAAAGTCTCTCCAATGTGATCAAAGCCAGTCTCAACTACAAGAAACAACCACTCTGCAAGCCATAAATTATTAATTGTATCCTATCATTCAGCAATAAAAATTCACATCTTTTTCCTCTTTTTCAAATCGATTTATGTGCACGCGAATAATACTAGTGGTCACCTCTAACATGTCACATTGAATTTTATGCTAAATGGAAAATTCAAAGGTTGAAACTAGTTACCATTCATTTGTTCCAAGAAAACTAAGTGTAAGAGAATATAAGAGAAAGTCCATTGATGTTAGTCTGTTATATATAATAGAAGGATCAGACAACAGAATTTTTCAGTGGTTATATACTATTCAAGTACAGTATGGTGACAGCCAATAGCAAGTTTGGCTGTTAAAATGTATACACACTATAATAGATGAGCACTGAACCAAAATTTTCTAGCTATGATAATTCATCTCATGAAAACAAAATGTTGCAAAACACATAATCTCTGCAACCTGGGTTGAAGCTATTATTGTGTTAGCACAAAGGGGGGGAAACATGAAATAGTCAACCTCTTAATATTGTCTCTACCTCTTTTATGCATTCCAGGGGAGACTTAAGCTGCCTCTGCAATTCATCGAATCGATTAAAATCAAAGTTACGTTTCTTGAAGATGATCCTTTGTCGTGACAGGAAAAGCCGTTTCATCAAATCTTGGTATGTGGGGTCCCTTGATGTGAAGAGGAAGTAAGCATAACCAATAAGCAGTCCACCTGTGGTTCCAAAGAATGCAATTGGCTCCATGACATCCCATGAAAATTCCCAGAATGTCAAACGAAAAAAGAGGCTAATCTGGATGACAAAGAAGCCCAACCCTGCCCAGAGTATTCGTCTTACTTGTTTATGTGCAAGCATATCAATTTCTTTCTTCATTTCTTGTAATTTATTCAACTCTTGCCTCCGCGGGTCACTTTCTGGTGTCAAAGTTAGAGGCATGGCCCTGCTCACAAGCTCAACGACCTAGACAAAAAGAGAACAAGCTTTCACCTTAATAACTTCTAAAAGAAGTACACTAATGAAACCATCTTTGACCTTGATGTGAATTGTGAATGTGTGCAAGCACACAGAAACTGTATTAGTAGATACTATAATCTAGAAATAGAAGCGTGTCTGTGTGTGTGTTGATAGATAGAGAGAGAAAGAGATGCAAGTGTCGGTCCTTGCAATCTTCCTCACATCTGTACAGAGTACCCAGAACCGTGTTCATTCGTTCTGTTCCGAAAACTGAACCGGGTCTTAACTAGCATCCCATGGTGCATCGACCAGACCAGCAGCTTGGTCATACATTTATCAAATAGTAAAGAGAAAACACAAAGGAGGCATCCACATCGATGCATAATATGAAGTAAACAACACAATTTCTGTCATCATTCAAGTAATATCAGTGATCAATGAAATGCAATGAGATTGTGTGCTAGGGCTTTCGTGCCCAAAAGGAAGGTATGATTTTCTCATGGAAGCACTTCACAATAAATAAGATCGACATTTTCGCAGAGTTGCAACGAATAGGATCCTTCTTTGATCAAGTCTTCCACTCGATGAGAGCACTATGCAACCAACAAGATAGACATCTACGAGGGAAGATCACCGAAGAGAAAGATGGAACACCAAAATAATTGAGCAATTTCTCAGAGACATACAATAGAACAAAGTTGACAGGAACAGGATTATAGACCAAAAACAGTTAATATCAGCCTAAAAGTTTTAACCCAGTGTGTGAGCAACGAGAAAACAAATCCGACGCATGAAAGAGAGACCTGCATACCAAATATGTGTGTGAGAGATAGAGGGAGAGAGACCTTATCAGGATGGAGATACACTTTATCTCGGAAGAGGAGCACAACACCGGCTTCATCCAACACTTTAGCAAAATCTGCCGCTTCTTCGGCGGATTTGGCGACACCCAAGCATTGACATTCCTTCAACAGCTCCGAGTAGCAAATCACCTCCTTACCTTCCACCTCTAATCGCTTCTTCAGTGCCTCGACGTTGACCAGCCTGAGGAGACGCTTTGTCTCCATGAAAGACAGGGGAGTCGTTGGAGCCCCATTAGCCGAAGAAGAAGAAGAAGAAGAAGAGGAGCCGCTAGTTGAGGAAAAGGTCGATCTACCGAATAGATGGTTTGCTGCAAATAAGCCAGGGGATCTAGTGGATGCTTCAAAGATCGATTGGCTGATTATACTCGAAAAAACACGAATCGGCAAAACGCGCCTCCACATTTTGCTTCAATCTATATCAGAACAAAATGATATCGGTGGATTAGACCCTTAATAGTGAATGAGACACTCATCCAGCCCCTTTCGTTCGTTCACAAGCTATTTCGATCAAATGATAACATTCTTAAATCAATAAATAATAAATATCAACCTTCAAATCATGAAACGATATTTGTCTTTTCACAATGCAAAAACTCAATGGTCGGAAAAACTTTAGTGCCCAAATTGGTTCAAAATTTGAGCAGATTGAATATATCTACGTGATTGAATGTGATTGAAACGACATCCAATGTAGTGAATCGAAGGGTTCTCGCCATAAAGATCTCACCTGAAGCTGCTCCGACGATCAAATAACTTGCCGGCGACACGGGAAAAAAACATGAAAGATCTGGAAGAAAAGGGATAGGATGGAGGAAACAACCTTGGTCGCCAGTTTCCGCCACCACCTTCCACCGGAGAGGATCGCCACCGTCCCGTCCAATTCCAGAAATAGAAAGGGGAGAGGGGAGAAGGAGGAACGATGAAATCGTCAGAAACCAAAAGGCGAAGAAAGCGCGAGAGAAATGGGTGTGATGATGAAAGGAGTATTTCCTAAACGTTCCCTGTCAAATTATATAATGACTGAACAGTCCTTTCTTAGTGCTTGTCCTTGCAAGCCATTTCGCTTCCTGTTTGTTCTCTAAATGGAACTAACGACTTAGTCCTTCAAAGTAATCGGTCTTAACGGAAACCGTCTGTTTATAAAATATACCAACTTTACCCTCACGGATATGGGCCGGATCGGTGCAAAGCTTTGGAATTTTATTTCAGGATGATGTTAGATTTTTCTTAATCTCAATTTCTTTTAAAAAAAGGAAAAAGAAAACCTCAAAAATATTGGAAGAAAATGATGTTAAACAAGAGCTTATTCCTTTAAAATTAAATGTTGACACAATAAAATATCGAGCAAAATAACAACTAGCGATTCATATATTTATCTCAAATGCGTGATCGGCAATATGACGTGATTTTCATCTGTTTCGGTCACTCTAATACGACGGAGAGAACTTGGCTTGAGGATCTATGCGTCTCTTTTATGTCTACTGTCTAGCTTTTTTTTAAAATAAAACAACTATTGACAATATCTTTGATCACTTAAGAAAAGTGATCTCATGACCACGAAGCAATTAATATAAAAATCTTAATGCACAACAACTTGTTTTCGAGTCTTAACATATTATCTTCATATTATTATCTTATCTAAGTTCGTTATACAATATCTTTGGTCACTTTGATATAATGCACGGTGATGATTTATGATTTTTTAAATGACTTGTTCAATTCTTTAAGTTATAACTCTATCAACGAATGTAGTTATTTCTAAATTATGTTAAATCTCTCAATTGAGTTGCCGATGAACCATTTCAACCTTGTGTGTGCACTTTTCTACTTTGGCAATCATTAATAAATAATCATTATAAAATTCAAAAAAATAGATGACATATGCATTAGCAGCCATCATACATATTACTTGTATAAGTACCATAATGAATTATCTTATATGTTTATTCTTATATATATATATATTAAAATCATAGGCTTGACTCTCGTGGGAGTCAAACCCATCCCTGGCTCAGCGATTAGTCGCTATCTAACACTAAGCTTGGCTTAAATTTGTGTAAATATCTCCATAACATATATATATTATTTAAAAACAATTTAAAACCGTCGATTTCAATTTTGGATTGGTTCCTGAAAAGGATGAACCATAATCGAACCGAAGGGTACCCAAGTTTAATTACGGTTTCTTTACCGGTTCAGCCGGTTTCGATTACCGACAATTTCAGAACCGGTTTGGTTCCGGTTTGAATTATCAGGCTTATTCCAAACCAACTCCTTAACATAAGAGAATAGGGTTAGAGTATGATTTTTTTACTTTAATTTCATTATGTCATTACCTTCTTTTAATTATTCTCATATGATGAGTGAATGACCTTCCTCTAACTTACACCAAACACACTTATCATATATCTTTATTCTTTGTCGATTTTGCAATAAATGTTTTAATGCTTTTTGTTATACACCGTTTACACAAAAGTAAGTCACATCCAAAAATATTATTTGATTGACATTTACTAACGTCAAATCATGGTCACTACATATGACACATGAAAAATTGTTTAGAGTATATAACTTTATCGCACACCTTAATACCTAAGTATAATTCTCTTCCTTTTTAGTACTCATAAAAGTGAAGCCTATAAAAAAATTATTTGAAGTTACATAAACCCGACAAACTCAAAAAAAGCATCTTATACCTACAAAATGTGAAGGATGTATAGCCATTACATACTATGTACGACTCATCATTTAAAAAAATACAACACTTATATATTTGTCTTATGTGTGCTACCAAATTCGAGAATTTTATGATGTCATATATGATATTGATGACAATTTAGATCATATAATAATTGTTATAGAACACTTCGAGAATTCCTATCTTCTTTCTTAATTCTCATTCATGTATTATAAATCGTACTAATATTTTTCTCATCAACGAGCTTCAAATGTGTTAAAGCATATTATACTCAAATCCACTCAATTTCGTTGTAAAAGCATGACCTTCAAGATACAAACCTATAAGATAGTTATGTCTCACTCATTACATTTAACTTTCAATAACCATCAATTGTCCTTATCTTCTCAATTAAAATAGGCGGTTTACCTTTTTAGTACTCGTCCACCTATTATTTTTATATCAATATTTTTACTCATAATGAATTTGTTGTTTATTTCATACCCAAGGTATACCTTCCTTGTTCACATTTTTATTCTTTAAACAAAGAATGAAAATAATATGCTTCCTCGTAACATTTCTTACATAATCAAAACAACAACAACAACAACAACTAAGCCTTTTCCCATACTAGACGGGGTCGGCTACATGGATTCTTTGTTTCCACAGACTCCTATCGTGTGCCATGTTAGCAGTTAACTCCCAATAAGCTAGATCATTCTTTATTGTTTCTTTCCAACACTTTTGTGGTCGTCCTCTACCTCTTTTAATACTTTCCAAATTTAGTTTTTCTAACCTTCTTACAAGTTCTTCTTTTGATATTCTTTCTATATGTCCAAACCATCTTAAACGATGTTCTCTAATTTTATCCTCTATTGGCACCACTCCTAATTTGTTTCTAATAACCTCATTATGTATACGGTCTTTTCTTGTATGACTACTCATCCATCTCAACATCTTCATTTCTGTCACAGACATCTTTTGTACATGTTGATGATTAACTGCCCAACACTCAGAACCATAAAACATGGCAGGCCTAATTGCTGCTCTATAATATTTACCTTTTAACTTTAATGGTATCTTCTTATCACAAAGAATATCTGATGCTCCTCTCCATTTTAACCAACCAGCATTAATTCTATGTGTAACATCTCCATCAATTCTTCCATCACTCTCAAAAATTGACCCTAGGTATTTAAAACTTTCCTTTTGGGGAATGCAATGTGTACCAATTTTAATTTTCATGTCCTCTGAAGTAACCAAATGATCAAACTTACATTACATATATTCTGTCTTTGTTCTACTAAGTCGGAGGCCTTTGCTTTCTAATGTCTCTCCATAGTTCTAATTTTCTATTAACTTTTTCCTTAGACTCCTCCACTAATACAATGTCATCTGCAAATGACATACACCAAGGTACTTCATCTTGAATATGTTTTGTTAACACATCCATCACCATTATAAATAAGTATGGACTTAAAGTTGATCCTTGATGTAACCCAATATTAACTTCAAAGAAGTCTGTCGTTCCTTCATGAGTCCTCACACATGTTTTTGCACCATCATACATGTCTCTTATAAGGTTAATATATGTCAATGGGATACCTCTTTTTTCCAAAGTTTTCCAAAGAACCTCCCCCTGATACCCTATCATAAGCTTTTTCTAGATCAATAAATATCATGTGAAGGTCTTTCTTTTTTGCTCTAAAATGTTCTATAAGACGTCTCACAAGGTGAATCGTTTCAATAGTAGATCTGCTTGGCATGAATCCAAATTGGTTCTCTGGTGTACTTGATACTTGTTTTAACCTACGTTCGATAATTCTTTCCCATAATTTCATAGTATGACTCATTAACTTGATACCTCGATAATTCGCACAATTTTGAATGTCTCCCTTGTTCTTATATATGGGTATAAGTGTACTTGCTCTCCATTCCTTGGGCATCTTTTTGTTTTTTCATATTTCATTAAATAGTCTTGTGAGCCAAGTAATTCCTATTTCTCCTAGTATTTTCCAAACTTCTATAGGAATATTATCTGGTCCTACCAATTTACCACCCTTCATATGTTTAAGAGTCTCTTTGACTTCATTCTTTTGAATACGTTGGTAGAAATTGTGGTTTATTAATAAGTTAATTATGACTGCTAAACAAATCATCTACGACAAACATGAGTAAATAGTTAAGTACATCACCATCACAATCAATAATTATTTCTTTTAGTTTATCGGTCAACTAGTCAAAGAATACATCATTTAGTGTACTATAATAACCGTCTCCTTAATCTCGATATAAAAGTCATCATTCTTTTTCTTATAATCGATTTTATTATAAGTGCTTTTGCTTGAGTTGTTTGTTATTCTCGAGTATATAAAGAAATATAAGGTTCAAAGCATATATAACATATAACACATGTCTCATTTGATAGAGATACAATCCAATTGTGTCTTACCTTGGAGGGAGACGTGACTCTATAATATCTCTCCTTTAGGAAGATAAACAAGTCAACCACATTTTTCCTTGAATTGAAAGTTTGATGAATAAATCCTTTGACTCAAAACGTGAAACATCAATAAAAATGGATTTAAAAAAAAAAATAAGATAAACTAACAAAAATACAAAGATATTACTAAGAACTAAACTATTAAAACCTAGAAAAAATAAAAAAATAGGTTGAATCAATCATCTCTTCATTTTTTTTTGCTTCTTAAATCTCTCATGAAGTTCGTAAGGGAAGAATCATGTATTCTTTAGTTGTTAAGGAAGCAACAATAGCTCTCAATGGATAAAATATTGATTGTGAGAGTAAAAAGAAGGAATGTTGAAATTGGGTGTGGGGGAGGAGATATAAATTACTATACGGGTATTTTTTATATTTCTAAATTAAGATTGTGGGGATAGTAAAAGGGATATATATACTTCTAGACTCAACTCAAGAAGTGGATAATATGTTTCAAAATTTTAAGAGTTCTTACTATACCTAGTAGGGTCTCCTCAAGTGTAAAAGCTTCATAACAATTTTATTTACTCATCCATTACTAGAAATGTTCATGGGAATGGGACCAAAAAAGGCCCTTGGTCTGATCCTTATGATACTCGTCGAGAAAAAGACCAATCCAGTCCACTTATGACATGTTTCTTGCAAGGACCCATCGGGAGAAGATTGAATATTATCCATGGTAAACTAATATTGCTATATAAACATGAAAGAATTCAATAAAAAACTAGAACTCAATAAAACTCTAGTTTAAACAGCCTAAAACAAAGCAAAACTATGACTTGGAGAGGCTTCAACTTTCTACAACCAATGGAAACAGAGACTGTGACCGGGTTCGCAGGGCAGGGACCGACTATCCCCATTCTTGCCGCGATCTCTGAGGGGATTTCTAAATGGTCCCAATAAGGGCCGGATCGATGCAAGCTTTGGATTTTTATTTGGGGTAAACTCATCAGATTTATTATCGATGATGTTAGATTTTTCTTAATTTCAATTTTCCCTAAAAAAATAGAGAAGAAAGACTTAGAAGTATTGGGAGAAAACGATGTTAAACAAGACCTTACTCTTTTGAAGTTAAAAGCTAATACAATAAAATATTGATCAAAATGATGACTAACGGTCCATATAACCATCCCCAATCAATCCTGGAGATGCTTTTGCTTTTTGATTGGTTTTTGAATCCCATCTAGGCTAGATTTAACTGAAAACAATAATCTACTCCAATAAAAAGGTGTGAGAAAACTTCAAAATTAAAGGGGATAAATTGGTATATATGCACACACATCTATACTAGAAACTACTCAAAGATGTGCACACATCATGCTCTCTCTCTCTCTCTCTCTCTCTCTCTTTATATATATATATATATATATGCTAACTTTGTCAAGTTAGGGAAATAGTGGTTGAATCCAAGATAAATAGGAAGTGTGGCAATTTATGCAAAAATCCTAATTTTCTTTTCTTTTTCTTTCTATATATATATACATAGAAAAGAAAAAGAGGGAGTATATCACATGCACATATTCATATGTGTTTAAATATATTTTATCATCTCAAGCATATAAACAAAAATCATTTAATAGACATGTACATTAAATAAAACTTATAAAAAATACATCCAAACTTTTTCCTTTTTTAATTCAACATGTATCATTGATGTTGTCAACCAACCAATATAGATGTTATTATTAATTATTATATGTTATTAATAATACTAATTTTATATTATTCTAAATTTATTGTTTAACGATGTAGTTATTGAATCAACAACTACATTATCATGGTCACGGGAAACTACCTTTCGTATTATCTTCAGATAACACTGTTAACAAGTTTGTACTAACGCAATAACACTGTTCTATTATAGTGGAGATTCTAAATCAAATAAATAAAATTCATAAATACAAAAAAATATTTAAACCATAGTCAGGCGGTTCTCATAGGAGTCCAGCCGAGTTTCCGTTCGGTTCGGTTCGGTTTCAATTTGAACCGGCGTTCCGAGTCTGATCCGGCCATTTCTAACACCTTAAGTCAGTTCCATTTACTACTAAGCTTATTTATTTCATTGGCGGAGGGGAAAAAGTGTCGGCCAATGAGTTGACGGGAGTTAATCATGTTGTCAGAAGGAAAAGTCGGTTCTGGGCTGAACTACTTTGTTTCTTCTGCAATGGGTGTCTTTCTTCGTCGTATTCCTCTTCCCGTCTGTTCGATATCCCGTGGCGACAACCCAGAAGGAACTCTTCAGAATCGATTTTGCTGAATCCCAATGGTTTATCCCCCTTTCCTTTCCTCTCCTTATTCTAAGTTTGACGTGTTCTTGAGCTTTCGAGGTGGGGAGGAGGCTTCCGCTTCCAAGAGTTTTACAAACCGTCTCTTCAATTCCCTCCATCATGAGGGGGTCAGCGTTTTCATGGATGGAGATGCAAGATTGGATAGTGAGGAGAGTAGCATCGAATATAGCTCTTTGAGGGTGGTGGAAGGGTCGTTCTTGTGCATACCTATAGTCTGCGCCGATTACGCTTGCTCGGAAAGTTGTTTGAGTGAGCTTGCGAAGATGGTCGAATGTCAGAAGAAGATCCTCCCCGTCTTCTACGACGTCGATCCTTCAGATGTGCGGCATCAGAGAGGCTCTTTCGAGGTAGCCTTTCAGCGACACCAGAGTCAGCTGGAAGAATTTAATGCGGGATTAGTCGATCAATGGAAAGAAACCTTCACTGAGGTAGCTGACATTGCAGGCTATGTTATCACCAACGAAGATAGGTATGAGCTCTCTCTCTTGATATACATATGTATATATGTCCTTCATGTCATAGGCTGGAATCGAGCTCAACCGAGCAGGTGTTGAACATGTAATTCAAGCATGCCCTTTGGGGATTCGACAATTCCATCTGCCTTCTCAAATTCGATTGGAAGTCTAACGTTTGACATGTGGTGAAGTCCTAATTCATCCAATCGGATATTTAAGTGTTGAGTTGCCTAAATGTGCGCAGGATCCAAACTCCAATACCCACCATAAACAACTCGTTGGTTATGAGACTTTGAAAAGGGCTTAGTAATTCTGAAGTTCCAGTCAAGTTTGCTAAGTTCTGATCAGTGGGATGGAAACAACGATTGCATGTATTACCAAAATATGAATCATCGAAATGCTGTTTTGCAGATGGAGTTGCTGAAAACCTGGTCTTAATTATTTGTAAACGGTATTACTGGGTTTGCCAATGTTGACCAATCGGGGTGGTCATTAACATCAGGTCATTGGCAACTTCATAGTGCATTCGAAATAGAAGCTTTGCGACGAAGCCTAAAATTAGCTTGTACGTTACGGACTTCTACTTTTGCCACAACGGTTGTATTGTTACCCACAGGTTTAAAAGGGCCTTTAGGAAGGCATACTGATGCTTTTTTCCTGTTTCTTTTGCTTGTCAAGGAAAACTGGCCATGGCGAGACCAAGTGGATCCAATCCATAGTCAAAAGGGTTTTGTGTTTGTTAAACAATAATGCAATTGATATTGGCAGATACCTTGTTGGAATCGACTCACGTGCTAAGGACATCATGGAATTACTAAGGCTCAATGAAAATGATGTCAAAATGTTTGGAATCCATGGCATGGGAGGGATTGGCAAGACAACACTTGCCAAAGTTGTTTATAATAAAATATACAAGAACTTTGATGCTAGTATCTTCATTCCAGACATCAAAGAGGCTTGCAAGCAGTACGAAGGCCTGGCATCTTTGCAGGCAAAGCTTCTGTCAGCGATTTTACAGAAAGAAAATGTTGAATTCGATGATGTTAGCAGAGGTATCACCATCATAAAAAAAAGAGCACACATAAAGCGGGTTCTCATTGTCCTAGACGATGTCGACCACAAAGAACAGCTTGATGCATTGGCAGGTGATAAAGATTGGTTTCGTGGTGGAAGCAGAATAATAATCACCACTAGGGATTTACATATATTAAATGTACAGAAACTGAAGGAACATGAGATTTATCAGCAAAATAAGTTGGACGCTGGTGAGTCTCTTCAACTCTTCAGCTGGCATGCTTTCGGAAGAGAGCAACCAACAAAAGATTACGTGGAGCTCTCAGAAAAGGTCATTCGTTATGCGGATGGACTTCCTTTGGCACTTGAAGTGCTTGGATCCTACTTGTTTGATAAAAAGGATGTGAAGGAGTGGCAAGATACCTTGGAACAGTTGAGACACATCCCTTTTGAGGATGTTCAGCAAAAGTTAAGAATAAGTTATGATGGACTTGATGATGAAGACAAGAAAATGTTCCTTGATATTACATTCTATTTGGCAGGCATGGACAGAGACTACGTAGTTGATGTATGCCTTAGTTTTGATTACTTGTCAAGGTTGGCTATCACAGTCCTTTTACACAAATCACTCATCACAATTGATGAGAAAAACAGAATTCAAATGCATGATATGCTTAGAGACATGGGAAGGGGCATTGTTAGAGAGGAATACCCTAATGAACCTCACATGCATAGCAGGCTATGGGATACAGATGAAGTTGAAGAAATACTGGATAACGACAAGGTAATTTAGCCTTTCAATATTTTTTGTCATCTGTACTAGACATGGTTGGCTTTTGGTAAACCGGAACCTGAGGGTTTAAACTTTAAAACCACCGGTTTTGGTTGGTCTGGAATATGAATCCTAACCAAACTAGGCTTCGTCCAGTTTGAGTTCCGGTTCGTAACCAAACTAACCATACAGAGAGACTACGCTAGTCTGCCATGACACAATATAACTTCTTTTAAAATCTTAAGAGATTTTCAATTCGGTCAAATACTCCTATTGACATTGTTCTTAAAGGAACAAGTCATACTACTCACAGCTAGTCCACTGTCTTTATGGCAAAATATCTCTTTTTTAAAATCTCAAGGACACTCCTACTGACATTATTCTTAAAGGGATAAGTTGAATATAATTCTAAGTTTCTAACCGCTAGTTCTGGAACCATCAGAACCATAACCAAACCGGGCACCAGTAGCAGTTTGGTTTGGCTGGTTCCGATTTCAACTGGCTTAAGTCTTGGTTCTGTTCCGTTTCAAACCGGCGGTCAGTTTCTGAACAGGCCACATTTACTCTACATCTTGGCACTAACATGTCATGTTTTGTTCAGGGAACAAAAAATACTGAAGGCATTGATGTTAGCTTTTATGGTCAAAGATTGAAGAGAAATCTGCATACTAAGTCATTGTCGAGGATGCCCAACCTTAGGCTGCTGATAGCCAATTATACAAATTTGGAAGGACAATTTCAGTCAGTCCCCGCAAACATAAGATGGCTATGTTGGCGCAGGTGTCCAATGAGCTCACTACCAGATGACTTCCGTCTCATGAATTTGGGTGTATTAGATCTACGTTCCGGCAACATAAGGCAATTATGGGATGGAGGCAAGTTGTCTACAAATATGGTCAGTTGATTTATTTGCTGTCTATCAGTCTATCTAGGTTTTGTTGTCTCTTCTCTTACAGAAAATTGCTTTTCTACAGGTCTTTAACAAATTGAGAGTTATTAATCTTCGCTCATGCACACAGCTAGAGTCCTTGCCTGATTTCTCTAATTCGCCAGCACTAGAGAAATTAAATCTCAGAAACTGTTCTAGATTGTCTGAGCTGCATGATTCTGTCTGCAATTTGAAGAGATTAAGATTTTTAGACATGAGCTCATGCCCAAGGATAAGAGAGCTGCCCAAACAATTTTGTCAATTGACCCGTCTTGAAGTTCTAAGACTCTCTACCCGTGGGGCCTTTCGTGACGTGCCAGAGCAATTGGGTGTCATGGCTTCATTAAAAGAACTTACCTTCAGACAACTAGGCATAAGAACAGTATCTATTTCAATAGGTCTCTTGAAGAACTTGCGCCTGCTCTCTTTCCATGGATGCAGAAAACTGGAAGAGCTACCAAATTCAATTGGAAACATGAAGAAAGTTGAGTTGTTTGACTTGCATGGTTGTTGGTTGATACATGCATTACCCGACTCTGTCGGGAAAATGGAAAACTTAGTTGAGGTTGACTTTAGTGAAACCCATATCAAGGAGCTTCCAAATTGCATAGGATCTCTCCGGAAGTTGAAGAAATTGTTTCTCCAAGGATGTAATGAGCTGACAAACTTGCCGGATGAAGTGGGTAACCTGGCTGAACTGGAAATTTTGGATTTAACAAAATGTACATCATTGAGAAATTTGCCGGACACCATTGGCCATATAAGTGGCCTTTCGATGCTTTGCCTCTCGAAATCTGGCATTGAAGAGATTCCTGAATCTATAGGCAACCTTGTGCTGTTGGAGGATTTCCAGCTATCAGAATGCATCAATCTGGTAAACCTACCAAGCACAATAGGGGGCCTGGTCAAAATTCGTAAATTGGACTTAAATGGGTGCAAGTTATTGACATCGTTGCCTGATTCTATAGGCTTGATTGAGGGGTTACAGATATTGTCATTGAGATCTTGCAGTGGTCTGCAAAGTATTCCAGATTCAGTTAAAAACTTGGCCCAACTTGTGGAACTAGACTTGCATGGTTGTACCTCATTAGAATCATTGCCAGATGCATTTAGCACAATGAAAAGTCTGAGAAAGCTGGACCTCTTTTGTACCGAAATTGAAGAGCTTCCTGATTCCACCGTATCACTTGAAGGGATGACTGAGTTGTGTTTAATTGAGTGCAGTCGGCTGAGATGCTTGCCCCACCAACTTGGGAACTTAACCAAGCTTGAGAAGCTATATCTGACCGACTGTGTATCTTTAACTGCTTTGCCTGATTCTATTGGGGAAATGAAAAACCTGGTTCACCTTGAGCTTGCAAACACCAACATTGAAAAGCTTCCTGATTCGATAAAAATGCTTGACAAGTTGGATACATTGCTGCTAGGCCTCTGTAGGAAGTTGAGATGCCTACCAGAAGGAATTGGGTGGTTGACAAAACTTGAGGCCTTAGACTTGTGCTGCAAGTCATTAGAAATGCTGCCTATGTCTATTGGTAACCTGAAAAATCTGCAATTTCTTGCAGTAGATGGTAGTGCCGTTGAATCGCTTCCTGATACAATAGGGTCACTTGAAAATCTCAAGAAGTTAGATTTGTCGAAAAGCAAGCTGAAAGGCTTACCTGATCACATTGGTGGCTTAACCAAACTTGAGGAGTTACTGTTGCTGCGGTGTGTATCATTGACAATGCTACCTGACACCATTGGCAACTTAACAAACCTAATCATACTTGATATTTCTGAAACCAGCATTGAAGAGATTCCTCATTTCATAGTCCTCCTAAAAAATCTAAGAACATTGAAAATAAAGGGTTGTAGACAACTCAGAGGCCTTCCTTTGGGAAAGATGAACTGCTTGCAGTATTTGCATGTCAAGGGGAAAGGCGAGATGGAATACAAAAAAGAGGATTACTATCAAGTGCCTAAAAGCATGTCAGTGTTAAGCGGTTATTCTCCACTTACCCAAGAGAGGAGGAGTATTAAACTTGTGGAGTCCATACCGGATATAGATGAGCTGATTCTATACTGGAATTTGACGATCATGACAAGGGAAGATACTTGGATCGTGAAAGTGGTGGATGAACACATGAAGGAATGGGGTGAGAAGAACCGTGGTATGCAGTGGTTGTGTCTCATATTCCCAAGCGAGTTTGTCGTATCATTTGGCTAGAAATCCGTAAGATAAGATTCCACTCAGTGTCATCTGGCGATTTCAGGCTTTAACAAGAACTAAATAGCAGACCCTCCTCTCTGCATTGATGTAAAGGATCTACAAAGAATGGTTAAACAGAAGCAGAAAACCTCCATAGGCATCTAGTTATGCAACCAATCTTGAAGCAGTGCCTTCTTCTAGTAATTTCTGATTGTAACATGGAACAAACATATTTTCAAGGAACCAACATATTTTCAAGGAACCAGTCATTAAGAAGAGGAACGTAGCCAGAATACACCAGGCAATAAGATGTTTCAACTTGAAGTTTGTAGTGAGAATTTTTTGGCTGGTCCGATAGAAACTTGGAAGAGGAAAAGGTCAGATGTTCATGATCAGACTGGGGAGTATTTTGAAGCAACTACGCATGTTAATGTAGCTGGATGCTTCACACTGGGACAGCTTACTCGTGCCCCATCTTTCTTTGGTTAAACTTATCTGTGACCGTTCGATAACAGATTGCTTGGCAATTGAAGCTCCCCTATTTGGTAGTACCCTAATCGACCAGTTCAAATTTTGTTGCCTTGCTGTTTCCAGGTCATGCCTCTATGGTTCTGGGGCTCCGTGATGGCCGGAATCCAGTCCATGGACGGAAATAGCTCTTTTCTTGCTCAAGATGAATGACAAATAATTCACTCAAATGAAGATTCTGGTATTCGGCAGGGTTGGTTACTACATGAAAATAGTGTGGGCAGGAAATATGGGTTCACTCATATGAAGATTCTGAAACCAAGGTTCTGACATTCGGCAACATTGGTTACTACCTGAAGACAGTTTAAGCAGGAAGGTTATTCACCTGGCTTTCTGCGCTGTGGCTTTTTGAAACTGGGCTTCTGCTGATGTGCTGTATACTCACGATTTATTCATGGGTGTAACCCGAAAAAATCCTTAAGATCAATAGAAGCAGTCCAAGCTTTTTGAAACTGAACTTCACTCGGCCCAGAAAAATTTCTGGTCTGCCACTGTTCATATTCAAGTTTCATGTCCGCCCGTGTTCAATTTCCTCACTGGCAAGGAGAAACACTACTTATCTATTATGCTATGTTCTTTGGCATCCATTCTATTCTTTGTTTGAATCTTTAATTGTATGAGTTTGCTCTCCTATTGGGAGATTTTTCATTACCTAGCAAGTTGTTTAGTACTCAAGTTATTTGATTCATATCCTCAAATAATTTCTTTTCCAATTAATTCCTTTCTGGTGGTCGATTATAAGCCTCTTCGACACTAGTCAGTGCATAATCTACCTAGAGCATTCATCTGCATTAATCTCATATTCTAATTACTATTGAAACTTACGCAAATGCATAATGGGGACAAGTTCATTGCGGTCTCATGACTTTCACCCTGTTGTGTAGTGGGCCTGGAGGCAGTTGCCAAATCCACATATTGCTCAAAATATAGATCAAGAATGCCCCATTCCGATACCCAAATGCATAAACTACTCTTACAAGGATATTCCCACGAACAAACATGATAAACTACAAGAAATACACTCACGGCTTCAGCCAGACACATTGGACCATCTCTTTGGGATTTCTAATTCACTGATGATGGATTTGCTAACCCAATCCTCCAATTTCAATTCCTAAAAAAAGGGGATCATGTTGTCATGCTTCGACTTGTTCTTTAACAACAGACTTCCACTCGTTCTAAATCAAAGACATAATGCCATGAATTTTCTTAAACAGGAATTACGCAAGGTCAGTCAGTGGTACATGAAAATCCTGTAAATCATATCAAACATGGTACTAATATACGATATATGTATCAAATCATATCATATAATACTGTTCGATACTTCATTTTCATTAAGTAAAAAGCAATTTTGAATAGAAACTGGTGTTTCAAGAAATTCCAAAGCTGTTTGAGAAAGTTAGTTCAGAAAGATTAATTATTACAGACTACTGTTTCGAAAAACTCCGCCTATGTAAGGAACCAACCTTTCATGGCCGGTCCCAAGCCCGGAAAAAAGAGGAGGGTTGTGTTAGGCTTCCGACAGCCAGCGTAAAACTTTGTCGGACTTAACATGGATTCTACAAAAAAAAAAACAAAGAATCCATGTAGTTAACCCCATCTAGTATGGGAAAAGAATTAGTTGTAGTAGTTGTAGTAGTACTGTTTCGAAAAGATGTATTGATTACTTGCTCCTTAGAACAGCTGTTTAGGCCTTCATTAGGCTTGATCATTTAAAATGTTGATTCCAGAGTACTGTTTAAAGTATTAAAAATCAACATCTTTGATATGTGATATGGATGATACCGATACAGGTATCCAAGTAGATGCAGCGATACAATATTATCGTGTTACAGTATATGCAGCGATTTTATAATTGGTTCATCATGTAGCTTTTGCTGGTTATTTTACATATTAATGCTTTGATTTTGGCTGCGACGTTGTCAGAGAAATACACCTGTTGCTTTCCTTTGGTGTTGGGATAATTCATTTGACATGATCATAAAGAGAGTACTTCAATGCTGAAAGCACCGAATTCCCAGTTTTCCACGAGTGGCACATTGTGAACTATCAGCGTCGTCATTGATCTTAAGGATGATATATCAGATACGATGGTGCCCCCTAATGGAGAACCACGCAATTGAACACCTGCACCTGTATGCATGCACGCACTATTTTCTTTTGGTGTGTGTGCATGCATGCATGTGTGTGTTTGCTGTATTATTGCACAACCTACATGAAGCAACAGATTGGTTGAGGCAGCGTAGGATAATCTGAAATAATTCCAAGTTTTGGTATCATTGTACATCTGAAAAATGGCGGTTAGGTTTATTGATTATTCAATATTATGAAAATACATGAAGAAGAGACATACAAACTAATAGATACAGTAGGGTTTCAAATTGCAGTACCAAGAATTATAGGCAAAGAAGGTTCAGTGTGAAAGGGTTTCAAAAATAGGTGAAACCAATTCAAGAAACTGATCTTGACACCAAGCTCATCGAACTCCGCTGCGCCGTAAAATAAGCTTTTTGAACTTCCGGGAATGACTTCCAGCCGCCAATGGTACTTAGCTACTTCACCATAAATGAGCTCTTGCAACTACAACCACCAACAGCACTAGGGTTTGCAGTTACCTGAAGAAAAAGATAAACAAAAGAAATGACAGATGAACGAATTAGAATCTATTTGCACCTCATCCTATACCAAACCGATGCCTTTTTGCTTACATGTTCTTGACGAGAATACCACAATAGCAGCTGTCAATATCCTACAAGCAGATTTATGAGGCAGTGATACAGAGTCACAAACAATCCGAGGAATTCACAAAACACACAGGTAGCTGGAAATCACAACTATCGGTCAAAATGATCAATGGATTTCAACAAAATTATCTGGGACGCAAGAATGAGGTACCAAAGTATCACCTTGCTGCATGCAGGTTTACAAGAACAGGAAGGGACAAAGATGATACACACACGACATAGAGCATCACAGACCTAATTCAAAGAGGACTTTTGACTTTTGAGGTTTAATCAAAGCACCACTACATCAACCAATTAAAGCTTAATGTATACTCTCATATAAAATAGAGAAAAGAAGCAACCACTAGAACCTTGCGCGTTCTATTATTTTGTCCTGTTACTCTAGCTTCTGGGTACCACATGTTCGCTTGTCTACCCTTTCTTCAAAGGATTTCACAATTAGCTTAGGTCATTTATATTAATGGTTGTGATTTGAGATTTGACAAGGATTTCTTAGATTGTCTGGATGACATGACACCCGTGTTAAGATTCTATAACGCGAGGGCTCATGTTGGTATCTATGAATTTTAGGTACAAAAATACTGATTCAACCTTTTATTTATATACCCAATAAGCACAAGTATAGGCATTACAAATATCGTACTGTGTTTTTTACTACATGGACAGAACTATCTGAAATGGTCAGTATATTGCAGCACCTGACACAGTTTAGATTAACTTCACCTTTATGTCATGATATTGGATAGAACTTAAAGCATCCAAATTGTCCCAAGACAATGCCACCTCTGACACTAACGGGAGAAGTAAAAATATGACAGCTATAAACCTTTTGATCCGGAGTATGAACTTGAACAAAACCGATCTAGCAAACAAGTCAACTAAGTCTCATAGTTTTGCAAGTTGGGCTACGTAAGGCATGGTGGCGGTGTCCCACCAGGGGTTAATCTCAAAGAGGGTTCCTTGTCACAAAAGAAGGAAAAACTATGTCCTTATGATGGGGCTAAGTACTCAACCTTTTCTATAAATAGTTTTGCCTAGTACTTGACTAGGTGCATGCGTACAGCTTGTACGCTACCACTAGGGTGCTGCTCTGTAGCTGAACTTTGTTCAGGCCTACGTACCTATGATCCCCAACGGAAGATCAGCGCTTACAGTAACGGGCCTGAACGAAGTTCAGCTTCAAAAGCTTGCCATAGGTGACTCTTGTCAAGAACAAAATGGCCTCACAGATCATCACCATATCATGACCAGACATATTGGATTGGTTAACTGATTGTTGTCCTAATTTCACTGTTACGACTTATTGGTATGTTCTATGTCCAATGGGTACTGACACGGATAAGAACAAAATCCGAAACATTGGATACATTTCAAGCTTTTGAACTGTGATAACATGACTTAGCTGCATCTGCATCAGATGAAGTCAAAACGAGTAGAGAGATCCCCTAGCTACGTCCATGTAACAGAACTACACACTAAATTTGAGTATTACATATACTCATATACTCCAACTTGTCCAACTCATCTTCATTGATTGGATTAATATAACTTTTTAGAACCAAAATTGCATATAATCACATACAACCTTGGAGCTGTCATGAAAAGTTGATATTTGATTCACTTAGTTCCAGCACATTAAAAACAATAATGATACTTTGCAATTCCTTTTCTGATGACTCAATGAGGATTGGAAGCATGTTTATAGCAGGCATACAGACAACACTTGTATCTTTTCTGCCTTCTGAATATCAACATCACCCTCCTTTTTCTGCTGTAAAAGCTCAAATGGATTTCATAAGGTAAAGTCTGATTTCTTAAATGCTTTCTTATTGTCCTTGAATGCATAGGTTGGTTCAGCTTTGTTGATGTAGTCTTTGTTTAGCTGCTTATTTCAGTCCTTCATAATTGCAGAGCCACGTTTCAAAATATCCGCCATGTGAAAAATTATAAGGTTGTCGTACATGTAACTATTTCACATTCAGAGTTGGCCAAAGGGCAAAATAGTTTTGAGGGTTCAGCAACCCTTTAGATTCCAAAGCTTGGATTTAGACTATTGGAGACTCCAATTACACAGTTAATATGTGAGTAGCCATAATTGCCAGCTGTTCAGGCATTCTACTGGAAATAAACAGTTTCACAAGCTTTCTTCAAAAAAATTTATAAGTTGATAACAGCCATCATATGAAGAGACAACTATTATTATAACACTCGATAATGACATTTAGCAGTTAGCACAAGTCTGATCTCGTTATGTGCACATTCAAAGAAACAGAAAGTTTCAAAATATGCCACTTTCAGAGAATCAAAGGTTGATTATCAAATTCTATGAAAAAGAGTGGCAAACTCAGCACATAATTTGGCAACCTTCATATTCAGTCGCGAAATAAGCAACAGTGTTAATAGCAGAGAAACTCATCAAAGATTTTATTCCCAACTTTCTTTTGTCAAAGTGGCCTTCCAAATTCAATGTAAACATCCGGTTAAAATCTTTAAGTACGTTCCTGATCAGAAAGCAAGTACTTCATTAATAGTTAATGTTGAACACTCTCATCGAAAGGTCTACTCAGCCAGGCAAATATGGACCATCGTGTTGCTTGTACCCAGTCACTTTGGTGGTCTGTCCTATATGACACCAATGATGACAGCCTCATGCATACTTGCTTGCATGCATGTGAGTCAGCCACAAAAGCAAAAATACATATTTATAAACTACATGAAATATTTCTTCTCATGTAACAGATCACCCTCGCATAGCCAGTCCTAAGCCCAGATAAACAAGGAGAGTTGTGTTAGGTAGCCGACAACTCGCCTAAAACCTTGTTTAGTTTTAAGGGGTGTGATGTTTCGAGCATGAGTGCACTAGGTCACATCCAAACTCTGAAGCTAAGCATGCTTGGGCTAGAGTAGTACTAGGATTGGTAACCTCCTAGGAAGTGCTTATGTTGTACCATCTAGCCGACTCCACTTGGTGTGGGAAAAGTCTTAAGTAACATAACGATATATTATTTCTCCATAGCTAAGAACAGAAGAAAATTGAGTTTGGACTAATTATTGTCCATTACAATAAGTAATCAAATTTAATAAATTAGAACAAATAATCATAAAAGTAACTATTGGCTAGAACTATGTATCCCTATCCAAAATGGTAGTCATGTCAATGCCGGGGTCATATCAAGGTCAATATGGGACATTTGACCTCTGTGGGGTGTTCTAGTGACATCGTAAACTACAAAAGCTATAGGTATGAAGCACAGAGAAGCATGAGGTGCACCAGCACCTTTATTAGACCTGCAGATTTCATGAGTTAATACTATTATAAATATCAGTTTACATACCATCTGAAAGGACAGTAATATAATGATCAAATTTGCAAGAATACAGGGTGAAACCCATATCAAACCTGGAAAGCAGACCGAATAAGCTCCTCTACATAGTCAACTGCAGCCCCCTTCACAAGGTCTTATGAGATATTGTCAACCACCAACTTTACACCGTCCTTTTCAAAAACTCTGCAGATGACAGTTAATGAGAAATCAAGCAGCAGTAAACATCAAATTGCTGGATGCAAAGACTGCAATGGGGAATTATTTTATGCACCCAGATGAGTCCTGTGTAGTGTCTGCTTGTGCAAATGAGTATATTAGTCTGTATTAATATATTAATGCTAATATGTGTCAATCTTAATCTTATATGATGAGAATCCCAGACAGGAAAAGCCCTATGATATTTTGAAAAGTATGGTTCCACACGAAAACATGAAATAACATCTTGAATTTTGAATGTGAAGGGCTTACCTGTCATCCGGTTTTTTCTTGTCATCAAGGAGGAAAACATATTGAAATCCCGCACAACCATCACTCTCAATGTTCAGACGAAGCATTTTGCGCCCCATAGCCTCCCCCTTGGATTGCAACTCCTTCATTCTCTGAGAATATTACCTAATCATGCATAAGAACGAGAAGGGCACTAATGAAACATGCTAAGAGATAGAGACCATTAACAACTCCCACAATGAAAATCAAATTATTTCACAGATTCTCTATAGGAAGATCGGAAAGAACTAATGAATCTCCATATGGAAGATAGTACAAACATATAGTATCTCGAACTTATTCTGCTTTGGGCATGACTGTTGCAATATCCCTAGTTTGAATACATATCGAATAAGCAATACCGATATCCAGAATTCACAAATTACCATGAGTTCCTCAAAATTTTACAGAAAGTTCACGTATTCTGCAAATGGATAGACGCGTGATGTTCAATAACTTAACAGAAATTAAATCAACGACACCAACATTCAGAATTCACATGATTACCAACAATTCCTCCGAACTATATGGAGAAGGTTCACTTAAAACTTTAGAAAAAGCATAGATTTACAATATTAATAACTTAAAACAAAAACACTTAATAACCAAGGATACCAACATTCAGAATTCACTCAATTACCAATAATACGTTCGAATGTGATCGAAAACGTTCACCTAAAACTTATATAATCAACAAATCCGTAGCTTTCTCGCTCTAACAATTGGTTTCAAGCAATACAAAGAGAACGGCAATCCCCCACAAACTCTAAAAACGAAAGGAAACAAAGGAAGGACAAAGGAATTTTACTCGAACACAGTTGTCGCTAAGGTGGATGACGTCAGAAGAGTCTTGTTGCAGAGAGGCGGTGGCGCTGCTGCCCAAGCCACTCGTTCTCGATAGCGCATACGAAGAGCGAAGAGGAAGAACAGCGAAGCGATAGGAGGAGCCGGAATTGATCGAGCTATGACATCTCTCTTTCTCTCTCTGCGATGCTCCTCTTAAAAAAGCTCTCTCTCTCTCTCTCTCTCTCTCTCTCTCTGCGATGCTCTTATTTTTAAAAACTTGCTTCCGTTTAATCGTGACGAGTCTTGTGTTTGAACGGACGGACAAGGACGGTCCAAATTATATTCGATGAATGGTCCCCCTAATTGTTCACTGAGCTGTTCTCTCGTCTCGAAATCATCCCCCGATTCAAAGGCACAATCTGATGTTAGAAAATGAACGAAGGAAGTATCCACCCATTGTAATGTTACCACCAAATTTTAATCTAAACAAAAAATTTGCTGAAAATAGCCTTGATGTTAAAATTCAGTTTCAGCACCAAGAGCACTAGCGCCATTGTTGCTCCCCCTCTTGTAAAAAAGAATAATTCAGTTTCGAGGATCCTCAAAGTGGTCATTGAAAAGCTTAGCCACAGGTGTCATCGGTTAAACTCTTCACATTTCAAAGTGGGCTCTTTACACACACACACACACACACACACACACACACTATATATATATATATATATATATATATATATATATATATATATATATATATATATATATATATATATATAATGAAGAGTTCTTATTATACCTGATAGGGTCTTCTCAATTATAAAAGCTTTATAATATTTTTACTTTTTATTTACCAAACAAACACCTTTACTAGGGATGTTCATGAAGCGGTCAAGGCTGGGATCAGCTCCCACCCCATTTTAGAATCCCGCCTTCATTTCTATCTTTATCCCCATGATGGGATCGATATGACCCCTGATTCCTGCTCCTGCATCTCCCATGGATCCTCATGGTACTTGTAGAGAGAAAGACCAATCCAATCCACTTATGACATGTTTCTTACAGGGACCCATTGAGAGAAGATCGGATCCTGTCCATTATAAACTAATTTTCTTATATAAACATGACAAAATTTGATAAAAAAATCATAACTCTATGGAACTCTAGTTTAAACAACATGAATCAAAGCAAATCATGACTCAAAGGGGCCTTAACTCTGCATAACCAATGGGAAGAGAGGTCGGGATCGGGGACTGTCTGTCTTCATTCCTGCCGTGATCTCCGTCGAGGATTTCCCCCCTCCCCGTCCTCCTTTTTCACTCTCCGAATCCGCTCTATTTGAAATGGGTCTCCGCTCCCCATAAACATTCCTAACCTCTAGGGCTCGTACTTATACAACCAACTCTAAACATTCATTACTAATAGTTTGTATCAGGGGTCTGATAATGTAACTCGGATTGAGAGGAGAGTCAATTATGTGCCGTCTGGCCCGTAATTCCATAATAGTTCAGGATAGCACAAAACTTGGAACCATGATCCAATTGGCCCAGGACCGGTTCTGGTTTCAGAATTATCGATTCCCGTTTGAATTCAGAATGGGTAATTTTGTTAAAAATTAAAAAAAAAGGTCAGATCCGATGATTTGGAACTATTGATTCTGGTTTGATCCAGGTTTTGGTTTTATAAAAGCGAAAGTGAAACTGATGATCCTCGGTTCCTGGCCCGATTTAGTTCCAGTTAAAACCTTTAGATTAGAAACCGGCCATGTCTACTCCATAACCAACATCACACGTCACAAACAGCAATAGCTCACCTGGCTTCTAGGGGTCGACTCACAAGTGGAAGGTTTTGAGTTCGATACCCAGAGTGTGCATGCGGCTTCGTCCTCTCAATTGCACCAAAAACACACGCGCATAAGAAACACACAGGGGTCACCTGTGCGCAATGTACACACATATAGGGAGTCATCTGTGCGTAATGCACAATCATGCGCACTGGCAAAAATTGGTTGGCATTATGCAATAAATGCAATGCTGGGGGCACATGCACCTGCGCCTATGCGCATGATTGCGCATCTGCGTACCTATCTATCTATATCTATATAAATGTATATGTATTTATGTTCTTATGTATGTACATGAAAGAGAGAGAGTGGACATTTCAAAGGAGAAGATGATCTAGTTACTGCGAGGACAAGATCAAAAGCATCTGCTACATGCATCGATCCGTTGTATATGTATTGTACAAGTTTCCGTCTGACCTGATGTTGTCCAGACAACCATTTTACAGACCATCGCCTAGATCTGCATTCTAGCATGAGCCAGGTATAGCTATGGTGAGATCCAGATTGATCCTCTTCTCATCAATGAAGCCATTGGCGTCCTTCATGTAGTTATTTGGATACAAGAACAAGACTTCATCACCTTTCTCCATTCTTGATGCCGATTCGCAGTCTCTGTTTGATAGGCTCCGAACTGACGATTGACATTTATCCATCTCTCTGAGTTGCTTAATCTCCTCTCTATCGATGCCCATATGCGTGGAAGAAATACAAGGCAACAGGGGAGATGCCTCCATCCAGTCCCCCTCCATCGATTCATACTTCACCAATTCTGTAATTTTGAATGGATTGTCCATGTTGGTATGCTGCAATGATCAAGAAAAAGGAAGGATCAATGAGCACCATTAAATGTGATTGATGTGTAGTTTTCAATAAATAATCTCGTCAATATAGGAAAACATATTGCATGGTAAAATTGATATATCCTAAGAGAGAGAAGAATTATACCTTGATTTGATAGGATAAATCTTCATCTTTTTCTTGGTCTTTCCTGGAATGCAAATACTCGGAGCTCCCCTTCCAGACGTCCAACGCTCTCCATGGTGTTCTTTTGCTGACTAACGGTTCCATTTTGCCTTCCCATAATCCCCTTTCAAATTTATAAACAAAATATTATTGGACAATTAAGCTGGGGTGTACAAGAGGGATGAGATTTATGATATAAAAGAAAGAGAATTATATATAGACGAATTAAAATCTCAAGGCTGCAATTCGTGTTTAATTGTTTCTGCACATCTTCATAGAGTTTATGTTTGTTCGAAAGATAAAAACAAAAATTTAAGTCAACATTTTACTTTGGTATAATTTTCTTGTAGAATTTGAAATATTAGATAATTTAGTTGCATGATACCCACACTTAGTTTGGTTAACATGGTTTTCTAGCATGTGTATAAAAACTATAAATAATTAACTAAACGAGCTTATACGAGGCAAGTCGAACTAAAAGCTAGTCTTAATGTTCAGCTGCTAAACCTCAATGGGTTGTTTCATATCGGCCCATTTAGTTCATAAACTGAACATGAACAGGCTCATCATAATAGACCACGGCTGAACCTGAGGTTTTTAATCAATGGGCTATTTCTCTAGCTATCCTAAAAGATTTTTTCGAGACCATGGTTGATTTGTGAGCTATATATATATATATATATATATATATATATATATATATATATATATATATATATATATATATATATATATATATATATATATATGAAAATTGGATCCTGCCCACCATTCATATTCGCTTTTTTATAGCATCAATGCAATTTAAAAGGTTTTACTAGTTTTGAAAAATATTTAAGATAATGTTATTGTACTCTTGCACCTAAAAAGTAACCATCAAACATGATTGACCACTCAACATCAGGGGTTTGACAAGATCCAATCTCTCTCTCTAATATATATATATATATATTGGTACCTATTTGCTTCATCCTAAATATATTCTAGATCTGCCAATTTTTAAGAAAAGGGGAGAAAAAGAAGAGGTTATGTAGGACTCACTTATTCAGTCCATGAACATGATAAGGATTTACATTGAAAATGGACTGTGTGCATGCTTCTGTCCATACGTCTGATTCGTGTTGATCATCGTAGCGAAACGCCCTCTTGACATCATTATGCATCTCTGAAGAATAAAATTAAGTACAAAAAGGTTAACGACTGTAATTGGTTATGTGATTACGAATAAGAACATAATCAATAGGGATTTAAACGGCTGTTTACCAGTATTGATACCATTCTTGGTGCTTCTATACATCTGCCAAAGTCCAAAAAAACATAAAAGCATGTCAATGGTTACTTCACAAATTATGAAAGAAAGAATTGTATAAAAGTATAACCATGTATGTATGTAAGTATAAGGCATTCTATGGTTCTGTGAGAGTATACCCTCCTTGATGTGAACTGTCCAGTCGGCCTTCAACGGTGAGGCAAGGATGGAGTCTTGTTGGCATAATGTCTAATCGCCCATCAAGGACCTACCTTGTGAACCGTCTCGTTGGGATGCCCAACAATATATATATATATATATATATATATTAAGAATTCTATGATCATTCGGCAATATATACTCTTGGATGTCGGGTGTTTGAGCATCCTTCAAAAGTGATTGGGGTACCTACGTTATTGTAAGGACAATACCTTGTTAGCACCGTTTAAACATCTTTCTTAATAATTTTTAAATTACAGTTATGTTACAAAAAAACAATGGATGGTATGAATGAGCATGCCAAAAGTAGGCAGGATCCACTTTTCTTTTATATATTTATATATTGTGTGGGGTGGGGGGTGTTCTTGTTCATAATTAACACATTAACACTATGTACTCCTACATACTCATAAAAAAGTGAGGTAAAAGTGTTATATACTATCCTTTTTATTTTTCAAAATGTTCTTTTTAAATTTTTAGAAAACACTCTACCCCTACTTCTCACTGAGTGTCCAGAAGTGCGTAATCTAAGTAGTATACTGGAAACCATCGCAGATATAAACAAACAAATATATATATATATATATACACATGAGTGCCTACTCTTATTTCATGTATTTAACCATCAAACTCCACAACAAACTATACTTGTGTTTCACATTCATTTATTTGCATAACATTTTAGACATCTCACAGTTCATGAAGAAATGAGTGCCTTGAAAGTGGCCCAAGTTTAAGTATTAATTCTTACTTAATCACGTAAACACAACAAATAAAGAATGCTCAACTAATCATCCATAATCTTAACTAAGTTCTCGGATGCTTTCCAAATCTTTTCCACTCTTGAAGCATTATGTGCCTAACAGGCATCGCCATACTATTCTTAACCTATGGTTTTACTCTTTAGGAAATTGCATTTATTTTCCATAGGGAACCTCATCTTGAATAGCTTTAGGTACAAACGGTAAATTATTTCAATTAAAAGCACATGAATGAGTTCTATCTTGGGTGGTCCTCAAAACTGCGCAAATGGTATGATTGTAATTTTGTACCTGTGTGCTAGATATTTGAGTCTTAAACTACACTGTTTCGGTTTCAAGGTATACTATGGAAAATGTTTTATTGTAGTTCAAATTTTAAAGGAAAAATAAACTGTTGGATCCCATATATCACAATCATAGTCTAAAAAGACTTAGCAAGCTTGCCATGTTTTTTCACACTTTAGGCAACAAGTGTAAAAGGGCGTCACCCTTATATTTAGTTGGTACCCACTCCCCCACATTATTATGCATTAACTCCACAGTTTCACTTAGGAGGAAATGGTTTTGTTTCCACTAACGGACCATTCTGAATTCTATGTATAATGAGTAAATTGTTTCAATTATCCTTCACACATATATTTCAGTCTTGCCACGTAAGTCTATCATACATACATACATACATATATATATATATATGTATATTGACGACAAATGCGTACCTTCTTCCTGTTAGCAGGATTCCGACGATGACCTTTATGTCGTCGGATTCGGTGAAGCCTCAGTTGTCAAAGTAAAGACCTGCAGAGATGTAGATGCAACAGATAATAGAATGCGGGTGATGGACACGAGGTTCCCACACAGGGTCTTGCACAAACGAAGATACACTTGCTATTTATATATTCTGTATACTGTTTTCTCTGTATTTTTGTGTTCTGTATGTGTCTGCCTTTTATATGCAGGTGCTCTTCCTTTGTCGTGTTTATCCGCCTGTGTCTTCCCTCGTCTAGGAGTTATAATGGATGATCGTTACCGAAAAATCCGGTAATGGTCATCCGTTACCATATCTAACCCTATCCTTAGGTAACAAACTGAATGACCAGTCCAACCGTTACCTAAGCCGAGAATAACCACTTTACTATAACATCTCCCACTTGGCCATTCAAGCCAAGTGTATCGACATACTAGTTTTTTTTCCACTTTTCAGAGGTTTTCCCTAGTTATGTCGATTCTTGATTACTATTGCAATCAGAACATGTTGTGTAGTTATTTTCCTATACAACAAATCATTCGTTGTATGGTTATTTACCTATACAACAATCAAACATGTCTCAAACCCATGTTTCTAACATGTTTTGAGAAGAGTTCCTCTGTTATACCTTTTGTTAAGGGGTCTGCCAACATGTCTTTCATTGGCATGTATGAGATAGATATTTCCTTTCTCATAACCATATCATGAACATAGTGGTATTTTACCATTTTATGCTTACTCTTTGAGCAATCTGCTCCACTCTTAATAAGAGTAATAGCTACATTATTATCACAATAGATAACCACTGACTCGTTTGTTATCTCTAACTTCAAATCTCGTATGAAGCGGCTTATCCAAACATTACTTATTACAACCATACAACAAGCAACATACTCAACTTCTTGTTTATGCAACACTACATAACCATGTTTCTTACATGCCCAAGAAACATCACCACCTCCAAATAAGAATATTTGTCCCGAGGTTGATTTGTTGTCATCTTTACTCCCAGCAAAGTCAACATCTAAGTATCCTACCACTTTTAGTTTATTTGCTTGAAAACACAGTTTTAAGTCCTTTATTCCTTTTAGATATCTTAAAATCCTTTTTACAGCTACCCAATATTGCTAACCAGGATTACTTTGATATCTATTGATAAGACCAACAGCGAAGCTGATATTAGGCCTTGTGCACAATATAGCATGCATCAAGCTGCCAACAACTTGTGTAAAATGAACATTAGGTTTATCGTCTCTTTCACCGAAACAATCAACCTTACTCAATTTAACCCCTTTTGCAATAGGTGTATCTGCAAACTTGCATTCACCCATTTTGAACTTCTTAAGGAGATAGTCAATATATCTTTCCTAACTCAGGCATAAGAGTCTAGATCCTCTATCTCCAGAGATCTTTATACCCAAGATATAGGATGTTTCTCCCATATCCTTCATTTCGAACAAAGTTTAACCATGACTTAGTTTTGATAATCATCTCATTATCATTTCCAGTCAATAAAATATCATCTACATATAATGACAAGATGACAAAGTGGCTCCCACTGTTCCAAACATATACACAGTGATCAAGTTTGTTAGCCATAAACCCAAGTTCTATAATGACATTTTGAAAAGTCAAATACCATTGGTGAGGTGACTCTTTCAGTCCATATAGGATTTTTTTAACCTATATACTTTATCTTCTTCGCCTTCAACCACAAATCCTTCGGGTTGCTGCATGTATATGATTTTTTCTAAATCTCTATTTAGAAAGGTTGTCTTTACATCTAACTGATGTAAATCCAAATCATAGTATGCAGATATTCTCAAGATTATTCGTTTGGATGCAAATTTTGTAACTAAAGAATATGTCTCAACATAATTTATCCTCTCTTTTTATGAAAAAACCCTATGCAACCAACCTTGCTTTAAACTGTCGATTGTACTATCGACCTTCTATTTCTTTTTCAGAACCCATTTACAACTTATGACTTTCCTTCCTTTTGGCAAATCAGCCAATTTTCAAACTTGGTTTTTCTCAATGGATTCAATTTCCTCATCCATGGCTTTCTTCCAGTCTGTTACTTCTGATGAGTTCATTGCTTGCTGATAAGTCAAGTTATCAGCCAACTCATCCAAATCTATTGAATTACACACTTCTTGCGTAAGATAAGTGTGATAATCGTTTAAGTAGGACAGAGTAACTCTTACCCTCTTATGTCCACTTAAGGTATCGATAGTTTCAGAAAGATCTTCTATGGGCTCCAAAGATGATTGGTCTAAATTTACCAAATCATCAACACATTCCTCATTATTTTCTACGATGTCATTCTTAGTATTCTCTAAGAATTCAACATCTTTGCTTTCAATAAGTCTGTGGTCCTTATGATAAAACCGATATCCTTTTGAACCTTTTGGATATCCAATAAATATATATTTCAAGGACCTGCTGTCTAGCTTATCTCTACATTGATCAAGGATCTTGACGTGTGCAATACATCCCCACCTCCTGAGATGATCTAGGTTGGGTTTTCTTCCAAACCATATCTCATATGGTGTAGTGAATACAACTTTACACGGTATTCTGTTGAGTACGTAAATAGTTATACTTACTGCTTTTCCCCAAAATACCCTTAGAAGAGAGGCATCAAATTAACATTGATCTTATCATATTCAGCAAGGTTTTATTGTATCTCTCAGCTACACCATTTTGTTGAGGTGTTATGGGCATTGTATTTTGTTTAGCAATACCAAAGTCTTTACAAAATTTCAAGAATTCTGCCGAGATATACTAATCTCCTTTATCTAATCTTAAGACTTTGATCAAATGCCCTAATTGATTTTCTACTTCTTGCTTATATTCTTTGAAAGCATCAAGTGCCTCCAATTTATGTGTCAAAAGATATATATACATATATATATATATATACATATATCTAGAGTAATCATCGATAAAAGTTTTAAAATAACCCTTTTTCTTATGTGTCTTTACTCTAAAAGGTTTACATAAATCTGTGTGAATAATTTCTAATAGGGTTGTTGCCCTTATTTCCTTAGGAAAGACTTTTCTTATCATTTTTTGTTGTATACAAGCTTCACACTTGTTGAAAGTCGTTTCCTTAAATCGAGGCAATAAGTCAAAGTTGGATAATTTCCTTAACTTTTTCAGACTTATATGCCCTAGGCGTTTATGCCACATATTCACATCAACAGTAAAGGCACTCTCAATATAAGTAGAAGATGGATGACTTTCATTTTCTGATAATTTGAGCAATCCTTGTTCTACATCAAATTCCCTTGAGAACAAGATTCTCCCATGTTTGCCCACATTCACCTTGTTTGGTATAAACCTAACTTTAAAACCCTTATTAACTGAGGCAGGGACCGAGACCAGATTGTGCCTTATAGATGACACAATTAACACATTGGTCAGTGCCTTATACAAATATCCAAAAAGATCCAATACCTACAACATCTGAGAAGGTACTATTTCTCATATACACACACGATGTTCTCCGGGTTGATATTTCTTTAGGTCCATTGTCTCTTCATTGGTCTTAGAGATGTTTCTTGTAGCTCCAGAGTCTATCCACCAACCTTTCACCGGGCGATCCAGATACAAACATTCTGAAATCACGCAGATTATATTCTGCTTCTCCGACTATCCGCATTGTGGGTTGTTTCCTACACCTTTCTTATTAAGGTAGTTCCTTTTTTAGTATCCCATCTTTCCACAGTTGAAACACTTGATTCGAGCTTCCTATAATTTCTTAAAACTTTGATCACCTTTCTTGTTATTTTGTCAAACCTTTTATTTGATTTCTTTTTCTGATTAGTTTTGAGCTAGACAGTAACTCATCCTGGACCACTAACAATTTTTTCTTATTGTTTTTTATCATATGTTCTTACTCTATTACTAGTTTTAGGGGCAACATAAAAAAAAGTTGATTTCTTTCTCTAATCTTAGGGTAATGGTGACCATGTTTTATGATGGAGGTAGACTATTTAGTATAGTTGATATCTGCATCGGTTCAAGAATATTGATTTTGCTATATTTTCTCCTTCTTTTATTTTCAAGGAGTTGTATTTCTATAGTAACAACTGCACATGTAATTTTGCAGTTGTATCATACTTAGTTGTTAGTGAGTCAAACAACTCTTTTGCGGTCTTAAATTCTTCAAAAACCCTAATCAGATCATCTTCCATGTAAGTTAACATGATTTTTCTTGCTATTTTATCATCTTTTAGAAATGTTTTATACATTTCTAATTGTTGTTGACTTGCGTTTGACAGTGGATGACGCACTGTTTTCTTTAAGACATACTCTACACCTTCTACTAGTAGAGCCAACAGAATTCTTCACTTCAATGTTTGTAAGTTCAGACCGTTCAACTTTTCTATTTTTGCCAGTTCGGACACACATATCTTACAACTCATTTTTAAGTGTTTGACAAAAATAACAATCAAGCGGTCTAAAAAGAAAACCATCACAAAAACAAAGGCACACATAGCAAGAGACATGTTAAAGTGATGCATGATATATAGCAGATAATCTTTTGAAAAAATTTCTAAGGGGTTTTTTGCCTCTAAAACCCTAAAATGATACCAAAGAATAAAACTATAATTTTATCTATTTATCCTCTTTTATAATTTTGTAAAATCATGAGAACAAACTTGTAAAATTACTATTTGGTATTCTTGTAAAATTTGTAACTGATTAGAGTTAAAATCTCAATTTTAACTCTTAGGGTGAATCTGTAATTTTTCAAAAAAATAAGGATAAACTTGTCTTTTGACTGAGTGACATAACTGAAATTATTCAAACTGGGATGGATAAAATAGTAAAATGGTAGCCCCATTTTTTTAGTAAATTTCATAAACAATCAAAGGGTAAAATTATCTTTTTGCTTAGTCTTTTTACCCAAAAAAATCTGGACAAAAGAGTAATTTTGTCCGATGGCAACAACGTAATATCTAAAACCGAACAGGAGTAGTTTTGTCTTTGGTACATAAATCAGGCGCTTTTTGAAAACTGTGAGCAGTTTTGGAAAACTGATTTCAATTTTTTTTTTATACAAAAACGCTTTAATAGGTTTTATTACACGGAGATAGAGAGGGAGAGATAGAGAGTCTCTGAAAAGTTCAGAGAGAGGGAAAACAGAGAGAGTGTGGGCCGGAGAAGATCTTGCCTAGCGGGTTCCTCCGACCGTTTGTCAGCTGTCGGCATCCCTGACGTCTTCTCTTGCTGGTCACTCAGCCTCCGCCCTCTGACTTTGGCTTCTCGGCCCGCCACTTTTATTTTTACGGCCTTGTCTCTGGCTGGTCTGTCGCTTCTGTTTTGCGGCTTGCCTCTAACCGGCCTGCCGCTTCTGTTTTACGACCTTCCTCTGGGTTTTGCCTTCAGTTCTTGTCGGCTTATCTTTGGGTTTTGCTTTCGGCTCTTGGCTATAGCTGTTTGGCTTTGGTCATTCAATCTTGGCCTTGTGACTTCTGCATCTCTGTCGACTGGAGCCTTCTCTCTGCGATTTTTTTTCTCCCTTTCTTTTCCTGATCCTCTCACTCTCTTTTGTAGGAAACCTGACCCTAATACGAGTGTCAGCAAATGTGTACCTTTTTCCAGTTAGCAAGATTCTGATGATAGCCTTCTTTATATCGCCAGATTCGGTGAAGCCTAAGTTGTCAAAGTAAAGACGTGTAGAGATACATATGCAGCGGATAATAGAATGCGGGTGATGGACACGAGGTTCTCACACAGGGTCTTACACAAATAAAGATACACTTGCTGTTTGTATATTTTGTATACTGTTTTCTTCGTATTTTTGTGTTTTGTATGTGCCTGCCTTTTATAAGCAGGTGCTCTCCCATCGTCGTGCTTATCCGCCCGTGACTTCCCTCGTCTGAGAGCTATAACGGATGACTACTCATAATGATCGTCCGTTACCCGATTTGACCTTATCGTCTTACGTGAGCGGATAACGACCACTTTTTGTATGTATATGTATGTATGTATATAGATATATGTATATATAGGGAAGAGCAGTAATCATTGATCGTGCATGTATGGCCGACTAGAAGCCTCTGCATTCATGCTGTCCGTATCTTTTCACAGTAGAAGCAATAATTATTTCGCAGGCATGATCATTATGTATACTGTTGCGACAGGATTATCCGCATTATTAACCGTTAACTTCATGGTTTCACTCTGCATGGAAATGCATTTCTTTCCGCACTTCCACCTCATCTTGAACTTTATGTGCAATCGCTAAACTGTTTCAATCAGTTCAGCAAAACATAAATGAGTTTTAATGTCGATGGCATAGTCTGCTGCTTATGTAATTCTGTTTTAAAATTGTATACTAGAGTGTCAGCTATTTCGGGTCTTAAATCTGTCCTATATTGAGTCTTCACAAAATTGTATCAACATGAAAGAGAAGACATTCATTTAAAGGAAGTAACTGCAAATTAACTTCAAAATGAAAGAGAAGACATTCATTTATGTGGAGGGAATTGGATTAGGTGGACGAATTTCTTGACACGTTATAAAACATTGATTATCTACAGTTACCTAGTGCAGTTATTTTTGTTTTCTAATAGTAGAATTAAGATTCATACTATGAGATAGCAGCAGAAGCGTGTGTGCGCGTGAGAGAGAGAGAGAGAGAGAGAGAGAGAGAGAGAGAGAGAGAGAGAGAGAGAGAGAGAGAGAGAGAGAGAGAGATTTGCATAGACTATCTAAATTGAGCCTATGAATCAGATTCAGACAGGTAATTCTAGTAGTTTATGGATGAATCTTCCAAAACCCTCTCGAATTTTTGAAACAAAGAGGCACTCGGAAATCATCGTTTCTGTTTAGATACATGGTCCCGTCCACCTGGGTATTGATCATTCAACAAAGATTCCCTCATCACCAAACGAATTTATTGACTTCCTTCATAACAAAAACAGCAAGAAAAGAAAAGATATATCATATCGATCACCTGAAGGTGGCTCTTTACATGAGAAATCTTCAATCCGTTGACACCAATCATCTGAAGAACAAGCTTCGGCGTTGCCTCTGCAGTTGCACACAAATAATGAGAAATAGAGATGTACATACATATTATATATATGCATGTATGTGACCTGTATGTATGAAAAGGTGTAATGGTCACCATTATCGTCAGAAAGACCACCATTATCAGTACTCATATTGTTACTACTGCCCATAACAAACTAATTAACGAAGATGCTGACGTTAGAGTCCAGTGATTTGCGATGTTCATACAGAAAAGAGAATAGAAATTCAAGTTTCAAAACCAAGGAAGATCATGTTTTCATACTGTGAGGGCCACCAAGACGCTCGATTGCATCAACGAAGGAATGGTGGAGCTGAGGAGTCCAATGAAGGCGAGGCGTTTTGGATCTGATGTACAGCCTCACACCACCTACCCTCTTGCAGTTCCCCATACTCCCCTCCTTTGTAATTGTGGCTTTTTCTCTTCTTGACGTTCTTGACGCCTAAAGAGCGAGTCTCATAGGGACGATGTGTATGTGTGTGTGAGAGAGAGAGACGAGGATACCCTTCTAAGAAAAAGAATATATGGGAGTTTAAGCCGCAAACAGTTTGGACGCTCAACCACTGTGGAGGAAAAGTTTGCATTGGGAATATGAGAATCTGAAACTGCCCTTGTCCGCTCCCAAGTTTACCCTCTTGCCAATATTTTCTTGAGAAAGCGTTTCAGTACAGAAAGAAATTATAGTAATTGCAAACTTTGTTGCATCAGCAAAGTTATGCTGAATATAAATATATAGTTCATAATGACCGACGCTAAACCCAATCTGATAATAATGGAGTCCAGAGCACAGTGAATGTGTGTGTGAGAGAGATGGACCTAAAATTTTGTTTTCTTCGGATCTGAGTTTAATACCAGTTCCATATCCCGATGTTGAATTTTCTCTGCATGCATGCCTGTGTGGGTGGGTGCAACGGCACCACATGCCTCTATAACCAAAACCCAAAAATTATGGCAATGTTATTGGAGTAGAGGAATCCCCTCCCTTCCTCTTTCTCTTTTATCGTATAGATAGATAGATAGATTGGATCTCATCCACTATTGATGTTTTTCACTCATGTTTCATTGTTACTTTTAGTATAATATATATAATTTAAAAAAAATTAAAATCTTTTAAATTATACTCATAAGTGGACGTGCATGAGTGAATATGTCTGTTGTTAGAAGGATCAGATTTTCATATATATATATATATATATATAAAGAGATCAGATTTATATAGAGAGAGACAAAAAGAGAGAAAGTAAGTGAGTAGTCTTAAATAGAATAAAGTATTGATTTATAGGGTGTGTGATGGACCCGTTTCTTGAGAAAGACAGATGAATAGCAGGGTACACTTGGAACTTAAATATTATCTGAATTTATCCTGTTTTTTAGGGGATAAGTATTCCATCACTAAAGGCCACCTTCTGTGGCAGTGTGGTGCACCTATAAAGAGTGAAGAGGTGTTTCTGTAAATTAGAGGAGGCGAGATTCTAGGTTGGCATTTTCTAAAAGGAGAAGTTGGGAGTGACTGCTTGTAAGGAGGCAAAAGTCAAAAAGTCTGAATGGAATTCGAGGGGCAAGGAGGACCATGGAATTTAGGCATGTTAATTGTTTTAATTTTGAATTTTCATTCCATTTATTATTTTCTAAATTTTAAAATTTATCGACATGTCAAATCAAAACGGTGGTACGTCTGGCCCCACTCATACCCCTCTTAATTGCCTAGAAAACCAAATACGCGCTTCAACACAAAAAGAATTAAAAAATATAAACGAAATTATAATTCCCCCCAAAAAATCAAAGGACAAGACATCCTGGTCAAGGCAAGGAAACTAACTTGTGCAGGTTTAATTTACAAAATTACCCCTGGCGCTCATCGATAAGCCTGCATGCGTCCTAGGTTTGTTATTGAGTGTGTCCATTGCACGCACGCACATATATATATATAACGTAGTTAATGACACGAACAGTTGTGCCTAAACATCCTTATAAAATTTCAACTGTTCAATAATTGAGTTTTGAATAAAAAAGGTCTAATAGTTTCTTTTGTATAAATGCACCTGATATTATTTTGTTTTTTGTCTAAGCATTTCAACGATTAATATTATTGATTTAATTTTTTAAAATAGATTTGACTAATGAATGAGTGTACGCGTGGACTATGATCAATATGGGTTTGTTTTTTTAATCAGTCAAGAGGAAATAGCCCATCAAATACATAGAGTTTAGAAACACATTATTCTCTCTCTCCAGTGCACATGCGTGTATATATTAAGAGAGAGAAAATTTTAGTTGTCTTTTGATGTATGATCTTATACACATTTTTTTATTATTCGATCTTTAAGATCATCGTTATAATTTTTATACTTTGTATTTAATAAATACAAAGTGATTTAAATCTTTTCTATTCATGTTAAAAATAGAACGGTGTAAGATTATGAAATATTATGTAGTAGACTCTTCCTTTTTTTTCTTTATTTTTTTTATATATTTATGTGTGTGTGCACGCGCATGGACGCGTGCAGTGGGATGAGCACAAACAACAAGCAACATCCGGCAATCATTTACGTGTAATCAAATCTATGACCACCGCTCGGAAGAGAACAAAATCATGAAAACGGGAATTGGTTGAATAAGAAACATATTTCACATAGTCTGTCCGAGTGTAGACAAAAATGGACACACACATACGAAGGAAGTTAAATCTCTTTCATACTCAACCAACCAAAAAAAAACTGTCATTCAAATCATTTTCTCATACGAACTTTATAAAATTAGCAGTTTCGGCTACTTTTCTGGTCGAAGAAAGCAACTATCACGCTTCAAACACTGAAATAACAAGAAATCAATGTTTGAATCTCTAAAATCTGATGTATAATGGTGATTTTCTTGGAAATAAAAGTCGAGAGTTTTTTTAATATTGGCCTTGAAATCTTATGAAATAACTATTACGCATTGGATGTCAATTAGTGATTCAATTTTTTTAATGCTTTCTTGATATAATATTATATGGTTATCAGTATTGGGCAGTTAACTCTCAACATATACAAAACGGTAGAAATGAAGATGTTCATATGTATGAGTGGTTATACAAAAAAAAGTTTGTATATGTAATGATGTTATTAGAAATAAATTGGAAGTGACACCAATGGATGATAAAATGAGAAAAATCGTTTAAGATGTTTTGAACACATAAAAAGATAATCAAAAGAAGCTTACATAAGATGATACGAAAAACTAGATGATAAAAATGTTAAAAAGAAAGAAGAAAACTATAAAAGGGTTGGAAGAAAATAATAAAGAATGATCTATATTGAGTTAATTCTTAGCATGATATATAATGGAGCTCTATCAAAACAAATAATCCAAATAGCCGATCCCATCAATGGTAAAAGGCTTAGTTGTTGTTTGCTTTGATATTATGTGTGCTGTTCGTAGTCATGTGGGTCTGAAACACTTGTTTCCTGCTCTCGATAGGTTTAATCATACTTAATAAGTTCTTCTACACAATTAAAAATAAATGTATTAAATTTGCAAGCACACATGCTTATGAAGCCGCCATTAATTAAAAACAGTTAATAAAACATGTGCACATCGGAACACACACACTCTCTCTCTCTCTCACACAAACTCTTAGCCATCGTTGACAACTATGGCTCCTTTTTATTAATAGTCACAAGCAAAACCTTGATTTTGAAGGCTATATTTCTCTTTCCTTTTTGGTTTACATCCAATCTTGCGAATCTTAAATAATTGGCTTTCTTTTAAATGCATTTAAGTTCATAAAAGTTGACAATCAACAGGCAAACGTTGATCTATCTGTTCCCTGTTTGCTTACCTCCTTATGATGCAACACTCGTTCCAAGTGAAGTCATCGAGCCTCAGCTGTTAAATCCTTTATTATCGATTAATTAAGATTAAAAATTTTAGTCTCCTCGATAAGCGACCAACTCAAAAAGAAGATGGTCGATATCAATTCTATAAATTTCTTCCTTTATGATCATATAATAAATAAATCTTGGTTAATTAAGTAGTAAAATTAAGAAAAAATCTTCTAGGATAAGGTATATATTCATACTACAGAAGGACAAACACCAAGAATTTCAAAGTCCTACAAGAATAAATTATTGAGTTTACTTGTAATTCCTTCGGTGAGTATGATGAGGTGCCTGGCTATAATTCACATACTACCTTCATCTTTCTGCTTCCCAGTTGTCATCCTCATATTCTACTTTTTCGTCTGCTGATCTTAGTCACGACCAAACTGCAGAAAGCAAAAGAAGAAAAGAAATTCTAGGAAAAGTCATGCCAAACCCAGATGACAAAGTCAATTGCTTCACCTGCACAGCTTTACAGTCATTGATGGGAACTTATTGACCAGGAATCGGGTTTCTTATCTTACTTAAATCGATTGTAAAAGATTGAAAAATTAGAATTTGATTAAACTTAAGTCCCTTTTAAATTGTCATCAAGAGCGAACAAAGAATGAATGAGAAAGAGAATCAGTGAACATATGCATGTTTAGAAAGGACTCGACTGCACCGAGAGCATTAGCTCAATGGCAGGGCGCTCTAGCGCCGTTGCTGCTGGTGGACATTTTGACTCCCACAGGGTGCATGTGTGGTTGTGGGTGTTAGGCTTCGGCCTCCTCTTTTAACAAAAACAAAAACAACCAGTAGTAAACCTACTCAGAAGGTATCAAGGGCCTCACAATTAAAAGAAACAATCATTAATACTCTGAAGGAGATAAATACACTTGAATAATGAGTTAACATGAACTCAAAATGTAGAACAACGGTAGTTAGTCCTGTTAGGGTACACTTGATCAACTTATGAGATAAATTTCGATACTAAAAACTTTAATGGCGGATCTATATTGAGGGAAGGCGGAACGGCCATCCCACCTGAAATTTGAAAAATGAACCAAAAGACAGTGCCTGCAGCTGAAACCTTAATCAGTCTCATGAACTACTCGATCTGCCACTGGTTATTTGCATGGCAGGATGGGTGTCAACAAGGAAGAAGGACTCAGCTTCGAACCCCTAGAACGCCGCCATACTGTACCTTCATCAAGTGAGGCATGGTAATCAAGTTTAACTTGAGATTTACCTCGAACATCGTTCCTCATCGTAAGAAACCACTTCCAAGGTTGCCTTGTTGATTCTTTTTAAAATTACAGTGTTTGCTTGTATGAAGAACGATTTTACAGACTTTTGGCCCGACCTACAAGCTAGTAGGAGCCAGGCCTGGAGATACTGAGATCGAGATTGATTCCTCTCTCATCAATGGAGCTGTTGGCACTCTCCCTGTCTTCATTCGGATGCAAGAACATGACTTCATGACCTGTTTCTACTGTAGAAGTTGACCTGACCATTCTTGAGAAGCTTTCAAGTGGCTGTTCAAAATTTTCAAGCCCTACAAGTTGCTTGGTGTTCGCTTGATTCCATTTATGCGAGGATCGAAGATAGCCAAATGGTGACTCCCCCAAGAAGTCTTGCCATGTTGTTTCACACTTCATCAAATTTGTAAATTTGCATGGATTCTCCATGTGGCTAAGCTGAAATTGACCAAAATATGAGCCTAGTTAATGTGATTGATACTCTTCACTTAAAACGTTAGTGAGTGAGTCTATATATATTATACATACACACACATATATATATATATATGTGTGTGTGTGTCTGTAAAGATAGGGATAATGTTAAATGCATAATATCTTTAGGTGTAATCTTACGTATCCTCTTTGATCTTCGATCTTTGAGATGAATGGTTTAGGCAATAAAACAAAAAATATTTAATAGACATAATGTAAATTAAAATGATACCTTTACTTCAAATTATTATACATTTGAATCTTTGAGATGAATGATTTAGGTGATTAAAATGGTACTTTAATCAAATAATTAAGACTTACTTACGTACTCAAAAATATTATGCATTTATCATTATCTTTCTCTCTCTCTTTATATATACCGATTGAATCTTGTCCACCACTGATCATGCCCACTTATGTCAAACCGTTGTTTCTCAGAAACATGAGTGGAGTAAAATTATCCTCCATAAGTTTGAAAAAACCTTAAAACTTTTTAAATTACAATCGTTCCACAAAAAACAATGGTTGGAAACACCTAAAATAATGGGTAGTTGGGACTGACAAGGATGTAGGTATTCGAATTTTGAAAAGCATATTTCGCTTTTATGTTACATTTGACTTTCAAGAGATCTAATAACCTATGTCTTTCCCTAGTCATGCTAGCAGGAACCAATTACTTGTACATACATGTGTATACATCAAGTTATCATAAACATATAGAGACAAGAAAGAGTAAAAATATGTAGACAGGAACGGCTTCAAAGAAAAATTCTTAACAAAAACTCTCGACGGCAAAAAGTTACTTATGTAAGTAGTTCGGCAGCCACCTTACCTTTGAATCTCATTAGAAATCAAGACCGGTGACGCCTTATAACACTCATAAGGAGTGTCTTTATTACTAAGCATGCTTGGAAGAGAGTTGTATCGAGTCCTGTTTCCAGAACTATGAGTCTAAATAAAGACATGCTTCATTTAATTTTAGTCTGTGTACTTAAAGAGGATAAAAGAAAATGAAAGTAAAGCATTATTTTTTTAACGAGTTATTATTTGTTTTATTTTCGATTGGCACCTTGATTTCATATGCATGGTGTTGTTCTTGCCGTTGCTTGCCATGTAAATGGTGAGAGCCCTCTTCCCACATCTCCGACGCCCTCCACGGCGTATCTTTGCTGATCGACTCTTCCCTTTTCTCCTCAAACAGTCCACTGTTCAAGTAACCACAATACAAGAATGTGACAATGAACAAACATAATATACAATAATAACTAGGTTTTTTCTTGTATTAGATAGATGAGTCAGTTACATGAGTTTTTTTTGTTTTTATAGAGCTCGATAACATGTCTAGTTAATTCAACATGAGTAAATTATTTTTTATTATTTCTTTCTAATAATTTTTTAAGCTTTTTTTCTCTTTTAATATTCTCAACAATGTTATGGTCTTTTCCTTATAGGATCTTTTCACTCATTCATCTTAATATCTTTCTTTATCCCACAGACATTCTTTGTACATATATGCACAAATAATATAAGAAAGCAAAACGAAGGAAAATAGGGAAAAGCAAACACAATGCTACAGATATGCACGAGCAGATCGAAGTGATAGCCTAACGTTTCAACCGTGGAATGTTTGTTCTGCTTTTTTTTAACCCAACAAATTTAAAAGACGTTGGTGAAGCACTCACATGTCCAGTGAACAACCACTGCGCGCATTCTTGTGGTAAATGGATTTTCTGCTCGTTTCTTTTGAGAACTCTGATTGAAGTTGATCTCCGTGGTGGAATTCTCTTTTGAAATCATGCATCTCTGGGAGAAACATAAAGAGAAATCAAGAAATAAATGAACAAGAAGAGGTTTTTTTATTCATCTGACTAAGTTCATTGTTGATATAAGAAGCTTACCAGTCTTGATGCCATTCTTGCTGCTTCTGTACATCTGCAAAATGAAAACGAAGGAGAAATTAAGAAGCAATTCGGGAAACCTGAAGTACATATTTGACTTATAACCAATCGAGTTCATATCCAAAATCTCCAGCGTCTTTTTCCTTTTGAAAGCAATTTTCCTGTATATAGTTCCATCATTAAATGCCTCAGTCTAATTCATAGTTATGAACGTGAACATTTTATATGAGATAAAACCTATATAGATATTCCTTTCTTAGATATGGATCTACCTTGGGACAAAATCCCTCTTTATACGTTCTTTCCAACATGCATGTATAAAGGCCCCATGTGTACATCTCTTTCCTCTTTGGCTTGATACAAATGGATGAAGTTCTGCTATTCATGATTATACTTCAGTGTGTGTATATATATATATATATATATATATATATATATAAGAGAGAGAGAGAGAGAGTAAAATAGTTGGTGTTACTTTATTCAACAACGCAATTTCTTATTCTTCATCCTCCCTCAAAAAAGGACCTTTCACAGACAATCCAGTGAATGTTCAGCAGGCACGACCATTATAGCGTTTGCGCATTCTTATCGACATTAAAACAGATTCATTAGCTCATGTGGACGAATTTCTATCGGGTGATTGCTTCCAGTATGCAGAAGGAAAATGCATTTATTTATACATGTAGACCTCACCCTCCATCTTTTTACTTCCGTAAGACAAGACGTTGTATGTTAGGTGATAATTCAGCCGCATATCATGATCGTAGTTTACCTTGATGCTTGGACATATAAATTAACTCATTACGCTTCCATTTATGCAGTATATTTAACCCTCGTAAAAGTTACCAAATTTGCATAGTGGAGCCTGTGTGGCAACAAGAAACCTAGGGTGATCATTCAGCTGTGGTTAAGGAAATCAGAACAGAAGCAAGGCAAGAGAGAGAATCCTATATAAACTTTTAAAACATAAAATAGTAATTACCATGAAAATTCCAAAATTTTAGACACGAACTGTTTTAAAACTGTCTCATGATATTCTCAAACTAAATAACCTAAATATTATTTATATTGAATAATTAGTCTATAATAATTTCGTTTGCCTGTTCATAATTTTGTAAAGGATAACTTCTTCTGCAATGAAATTAAAAGAAAAAAAGTATACTTTTTTCTTCTGAAAAGAAGACGAAGAAAGGTGGTATCACCTGAAGATGGCTCTTTACATGAGAAATCTTCAATCCTTTGACCCCCATAATCTGAAGAACAAGTTTTGGCGTTGCCTCTGCGCGATAACGACACAGAAACGATCAAAACAATGAAATCAAGGGTGCAACCATGGCTCTGTTTATTTCGATCAATCAACAAGAAATTAACGAAAAAAGTTAAGAAACGAGATTTCTAGCTATAGGTTGCATGCAATAGAATAAAAAGCAGCAAATGCATACTGTTATGGTCACCAAGACGTTTGATTGCATCGAGGAAGCAACGGTGGAGGTCAGGAGTCCATTGAAGGCGAGGGGTCTTGGATCTGATATACTGCCTTACGCCTCCCACCCCCTTGCGATTCCCCATAACTTATTTTTTCGCCTATCTTTCAGGATTCTCCTGTGTTTGTTTCTGCCTTTCTGACGCCAAGAGAATGAGCAAAATGAGAGAGAGAGAGATTGATTGATTGATTATTGACGAAGAAAGGACACGAGCACCCTTTTTAAGAATAAGAATATGTGGGAAGGCGCTACAAACATTTTTGTCGCTCAACCATGGGAGGAGAAAAGTTTGCAGTTGGACTATGAGCATCTGGAACTGCACCTGTTATCTTCTATGTTTACCATCTTGCCCCCATTCACAAAATAATTATCAATATTGAAAGAAATTATATTAATTAGTACTAATGTTTGCTCCACGAGCACAATGCATGCGAGAGAGAGAATGTGAAAACAATTCTTTTATTTGAAAGGGCCAAGTTAATTCAAATTGTGCTCCATGCTGGTTTGACTTCATCAACTCATTTCTACTTCTTTGCATGTACGTTACATCCAAGATCGGATTCTTTGTAGGATGTAAGTCCGTTTATATGAGTAAGCTACTTAACGTAACAACACTCATATGTTTCTTTCAAAGTAAGAGAACAATTGTTTTGATGCATAATTATACATAAACATTTTCATCATTCGATTTTTTCTATGAAAAAGATAAAAATATTAAATTAAAATTAAAAGTATATCATTATTTTTAATTTAAATCTCCTTAGTTGATCTCAAATGCAATATTATATTCATCTAGCTACTTAATAGATTTTACTCATAACTGACATGCAAACTCATATCCACCTATTACTTTTAATAATATTAAATATAATTTAAAAATATGTAAAAAAATAGGTAACATAATATTATTATACTCATGTATTTAAAAAGTAAAAGGTCTCATTATATATATATATATATATATATATATACATGATATGGTCTCACATGTTATTGGGGTGGCAGTTTGGTGACTACCATACAACCTAAGAGAGGTTTCGTAATTGGGACGCAGTTGGATCCTCCCATAAGGACAACGGACCCGATGGAAGGAAATAAAAGTCCAAAAGTCTGAATGGAATTGTAGGGGTAGACTTGGAACTTAGCCCTCTTATATTTTCCCTTTTGAATTTGCTACCTTTTCATCACCCCTTTTTCAAAATTGGGCATTATGTCACATGCCAATTAAGAAGACGGTGCCAACTTTGGGCCCCACCCATATATGCAAAGACGCGGCACTTTTCAAAGGGGTGAGGATTACGAAACTATCCACGCTAGTCCTGGTCAAATACAAAGGAGCACTCATATTTTTTGACACGAAAAATGACAAAGTTACCCCTGGCAATAAAAGGCTGTGTCCCTTTCCGTGTCCATGAGTGTGACTGTACAAGAATTCATTGTGAATGAAAAACATCGGCATGCCCGTAGCTCATTGAGCCCAAGATTCAGGTCTGGGTTCGGGTCAGATGCAAAGTTCTAAAACTAAGTCTGACCCGTTTAACCAAATGACCTGCATTTTACTTGACTGTGCCTGATTATACGTTCCATTCATGATCCAATTCAGGGATATGAAAATTGTAAAAAGGAATTCAAATCCAAATTCATGAATCGAATCCTGTTTTGATCAATTGGGATCTTAAACCTGCTAATTGGATCTTACTCCAGCGTGAATATGCCGTTCTTAGCCGCGTGTGTGCGTGTGTCCATTGTGCGTGTGTGCTTGTGTTTTTTTTTGCATGTCTGGTTATTGGTAAACCCTAAAGACCTTGTTTGTGGTTGATATAACTTCAAATTATTTGATAAACATCCACTTTGACAAATAGAGATGAATGTTAGTCCATCGAATCTGCTCTGTTGCCTTAGCTCAACATGATGCAGTCTTGGGTCTAATGGTGCTACCATGTTTTCTGTCTGAACTTCTTAATTGTTAATTAATTGAGCTTTTAAATGCATGTGTACACTCAAGTAGGCTGTCATCAAATTCCAAATAAATAATCGAGGCCTTATCGAACGGTCTATGTTCGAGAGTAGGTTCTCGAAGAGCTTCGTAATAAAAAATGAACTTATATTAAGTTTAGGTTCGTGGATCAATAAAAGAACTATGTCATGTAGATTAAGAGCGCATTAAAAGATATTAAAGAAAGTAAGAAATACCAAGAATTTCAAAGTCTAGAGTAATAAATTATTGAGTTTAGTTGAAATTCCTTCGTACAGTATGATGTGATGCATTTAGAACTCTCGTATTTGTTTTTTCTTCTTCTTCTTTTGGCGAACCAGTTTGCCCATCTATCGTTTTTGTCGCATCATTCTTTTGATGTAGTGATGATAGTCGCTACCAAACTGCATAAAAAGAAAAGAAAGGCTAAATGGGGAAAGGTAATGCCAAACCTACAATGTGGACTTTGTCAACTTCACTACCAATGCTTTGGTCGCAACAATAGGGTAGATACTTCTCACTCCTTTTAGCGAAACTATTGACAAGGAATTTTAAGCCTGCATGTCTCATGGCTATATCTTGATCAAGATATACACATGAGACAGCCGAGGCTTTTTATCTCTCTGTATGTGGATCCTATTATATATATATATATATATATATATATATATATATATATATATATATATATATATATATACATATATATATATATATATATATATATATATATATATATATATATATATATATATATATGTATGTATATATATGTATGTATGTATATATATGTATGTATGTATATATATGTATGTATGTATATACATATATATAGCGGCAATTGAATGATTCAAGGGTATGAGTTGAGATGAATATCAAGAATGAATGAGTTAGCAGAAACAGCAGATCGGCATTCCATCTTCAAACCCCATAAAATTGTGATCACAAACGTTGGATCAATGATCACACAGCGGGTTTCTATGTTCCTGCGACACTTTTCGATGTTAAATTCAGAAACACACTCTCTCTCTCTCTCTCTACTCTGTGTGTGTGTGTTGTGGACGTGCAACCATATCATAATTTATGTTATCATTGTGCATGGCATTTTAGATGACATGGAAAAAGGATAAAAATAATATAATTTGTGTGTATAGGAATGATATTTACTACTTGTGGACTGAACGGTGATGTTTAACTTAATAATTCATCAGACGTTTTGGCAGCCCGCTTAGGCTACGGGATTACTTGTAGACCGTTTCTAGTTCACATTCCACTTGAACTTGGTCAGTTTTGCGGGGCTACCGACTGAGATGGCCCTAGTTAATACTCTACTCTTACCATTTATCTTACTTTTCAACTAAGTACCGTAACTAACCATTTATCTTACCTAACCAGCTTGACCGGATCGACTCTTGACCCTAAAACAAAAGAATATCATATCTTTTTGTTGCCCCTTATGGGGTGTTTGTATCAAGGTTCTCGCACGGAACTTAATGCAGAGAGGGTCTCCACATTTTCAACATGAACAGATAAGGGGGTAAGGAAGGTAGTACTAGATAATAAGATTTGTATTGGTTCTTGGAATATCGGAACATTGTCCGGTAAAATAACGTACTATGATGTTAAGAAAGATTCATATCTTACGTTTACAATATTTTATGTTTAAAAGATAGAAAGTGGGTTGGAGAAAAAACAAAGGAGATAGAGGATATAAGTTTTAAATTATGGTACTTAGGAAAGGTAAAGGCTCGAAACAAAGTTGGTATTATTATAAATAAAGATTTAAAGGATAGTGTAGTAGACATACAAAGAAATGAGAACTGAATCAAAACGTTGAAATTAGTGCTATGAGTAGAAGATTTGAATATAGTTTGTGCTTACGCACCCTAAGTAGGATTAGAAGATAGTATAAAGACAACTTTTTGAGAGGAGTTATATAAGGCGATTCAAAGAATTCCATAAAGAGAGATATACTCATTTCATACTCACTTCTGTTCAACTAGCTGGACAACACTCAAAGTGGATCCAAAACCTTTGATGGGTTTAGGGGTGGCAATTTTAGACATGATCTGAACATAAGTCAAAAAATTGTCTGTGTTCATGTCCAGCCAAGTGACACAGAAAAGAAACTCAGGTCTCTTTGGGTTAACCTTTTTTGACATGAAGACAACCCGAAACACAAAAGTGCTGGCAACTTTAGATGCAAGGCAAAACCATAGAGTACCACAGCAGTCCATCTTCGTGTCTTATAACGACACTCACGCTCGCACACACACATAGGTGAGGAGAACTTCTGATACAATAACCCGAAAAACACGGCTCCGTGTCTCCTCCCAAAAGGAGAAAAGGTTTCGACCCGACCACAAAAGCTAATGATTTTATATCGTTGTCATTCTGCTACTAATAAATATAAGGAGGAAATGCAAGGACCTGTAGTAGGAGCGCCAATCTGGGTTTCCAGGTTGTGTTCGTGTCATGTCATTTGTGTTTCTCAGAAACAGGTTAACCAGAATGTGACACGGTTTTTATTCTAACTTTGGTGAACATGGAATCAGATAATCAGGTCCTGTCCATGTCGGATTTTCACCTTGGATGTTATATCTCCCACAGTTTTATGTTTCGGATTATGTTCATGGTGTCACCAAAAACACGCGAACGAAAACATAAGCCCATAATTTCGTGTTAGTTCTGGTAGACACAAACACCGAACGTTTCCGTGTATTGCACGTGCCAAGTTTTCAGGTCGTGTCGATCCCAGTCCCAACTAACCTGCAAAGTTTGACTGTTATTAGCCATATATGATCCAAAAGGCCACCTTCAAATTTTCAAAGGAATCTCGCTCGCTCATAAATGAAAAAGCATTCGGTAGTTTGGTGGTTCTTCTGCCGCATAGTTGGTTCGGTAAACCTTTTAGTCATAAGAAAAGCTTTCTAATGAATGCTGGCGTATTGAATCTTTCCTTGTTCAACTTTTCCTGAAAACTGTTCTTGTTAGGTTCGGGTCAGCTTGACCACAAAGGAATTCTGTGTCATCAATCACATTTGAAACTGAAGCCTCTCCATACGCAACCTGCGCAATATGCTCACCAGCGAGTATACTCCTCCCTCTGGTCTGTCATCATTCATGCTTTTGAAGTAGACATAGAAGGTTCCTGGTAAACTGGGACTGCCAGTTCCGTTTCAGGGAGAATCGAGAACAATAACATGGTTCCACCTGGATCTAGGTCCGGCTAGAAACCATCTCCGCCGGTTCTTTATTAGATGTTCTATTTTCTATAGAAGGTTATTAGAAACTTTTCAATTTTAGACAGTTCGGGATCGCCGGTTCCAGTTACTTTTCAGTTTGGTTTCTAAAATAATAAAAAAAAAATCGTAGACCGCCACCCAGTTCGGTTATGGTTCTTGTCATGATTTCACTGGTTATGTTTGGGCAGGTTAAAAATTTGAACCGTCTATTTCGAAGGTCAGTTGGTCTACCATAATCGGTATCCGAAACACGCTAGAAGCATAGGTTTGAAAGCGGCCAGAGTCTCCTGATTGAGCGCTGTGATTGAAGCAAAGATGCATGAGACAACCCTAGTTGATCCTACAGTTGCTCAAATTAAGCAGATCTAGTTGTGCTGTGTTCGACAGAAAATTCATTATTTTTCCAAGTATATTTGATCCCATAAGATTTGAAAAGCTCAATATCAACATAATCCAGACAATTTAAGGTATGGATAGAAGATTAAATGAGAGAGACATGCTTAAGATGCTTTACGTTTATTTTTAGATATTATTCATAAAATAGTTTGGATGTGTCCAAATCGCCAACAAAAATCAATGGGACAAAAATATAATTGCTTCACAGTCTAGTGGATTTGTCATAAACACAATAAACAAGATCTTACAAATTTGTATATTTAGGTTGTTGACTGCATAGAGTCGGAGAGATTAAACCTTCTAACTCAGATTTTATTGTTTGGATTCTATTCAGCATTGATACATTGGGTTCTCAATGCGTCAACTTAGTTGTATACATTTCTTAGCTTTTGAGGTGTGAATTATATTTCCTCAATAGATTTGATGAAACAGAAATGATACATCAATATCATAACTTACAAATTTTGGAGACTGTAAGAGATAAACAATTTCTCATTGAGAGATGGTCATCCATACTTGGGAATTCTTAGTTTCAAGTTCATGCTTGAGAATAATGCAGTTGCATCCTAAAACACTAGGTTATGGCTGAATCATATCAAATTAAACTCCTCTCTAAAACCATCCATCTCAAATCATACTTGGTATTGCACCTACATCTGCCATAACATAAACAGAGAGGTGAGGTATCCTAATAAGAGTCATGAAGTTTAGCATTAAGAACCTTAAGTATTCAACATACTCGTGCGTGCGTGTGCACGTGCATGTGTCTGTATGTATGTTTTTGTATATGATTGACATGGACATGTGAGAATTGATTAACAATGTCTATAGGATTTTCAGTTTAGTATTTAATATATATGAGACACTAGATAGTGAAAATGTTAAAACAAGAAGAAAAAGATCACAGAAGTGAAAATGTTGAATTAACTGTTAGCATAGCACATGATCGAGTGCTATAAAAACAAACATACGATGTAGCTAGACATGTCCGATTCAGGTTTGCCTGAAAGTAAGAACCGTAACTGAATCAACCATAGAATCGTCCGTAACCAAAACCGTCCAAACTAGCTATGTCTGCGTGAATCCGACCCATCTAGTATGGGAAAAGGCTTAGCTGTTGTAGTAATAGTAGTAGTATTTAATATGTTGATAATTATGACCAAATGGATATTGGGTATAATAGAGTTTGGACCCTTTATCTCAAATCCAGCTCATGTAGCATATATATATGCATGTAAAGTTCAGATCCAGCACTTCAAACATCTGCATGCTGTTCTGCCAGTCAAACACTTCATCTTTCCGTAGTATATTTTCTATTAATTGAATATGAATACAAGATCAAGCTACATCCAACGATCTTGGATTCACCCAATTCAGGGCTAATCCACCTGAACCAAACCCAAAATCAACCTGAAGCTCCTCACGTGAGAGCATTCGCCCCCACCTTGGGAAGACCTGGTCCATGGAAGGTCAAACACACTAACTGCTCTTTCTTGGTATTCAACACAACCATTAACCACTATAGCAGCATTGCTCAATCCAGGAACCTCAAAGCAGGTACCAAAATGAGTTAGTTTTTATAAATATAATTCGAGATATATTTGCTTTTGGACAACAAAAAATTATTCCAAAAGCAAAACCAAGCCTGTCGCTGGATGGATTCTTACTAAGCAGCCACTATGCGATATCTCGAGTTTTATTAGCATGTAACTCTTTAAAAGGATCAGGCTGTACAGTTTTCTTTCTACACTTTGAGTCTGTGGCCCAAATAGAGTTTCCCTTTTGCCCAAGGTTTAGGCCCATACCACAAGGATACTAGAGCAACTCCGCAAGCACGAAAATCAACATGCTTCTTTTTATCCTGGCGGAACAGACCCGAGAAGTAAATTTTCAACTGCAGATGTCACAACGTTCTGCTACAGCACATTGCCAATTGAAACAGATTTACATAACCTTGGAAGTTCATGCTCCTCAAATCAAAAGAAGTATAGTTTACAACTTCATAACTGGAAGACAGATCCTCCGAGTCGATAATGAGGCACAAACAATGAAACTATCAGTCTATATATTAAGGATTCAATCTCCAGTGTTTTCACAAAAACAATAACATGAATGATAACCCAAATCGGCAATTAATTAGTGAGATCGGGTTAGGGAATGAACAATATCAAATAACTAAGGCAACAGGATGATTTTCTCAGAAACATGAAATGTTCTCCGTTGACATTGCGAAGTTGCACGTGGAGTATATTGAAGCTGCAGCAGCTCTAACAGCATATTCGCCATCCTTGGTATCATCTTTCATGGATCTGAATGCATAATGAATAGTTAGCTTAGAAAAATTAGATAGCCAGCCAATTTCACAAAATAGCACAAAGGTTTCTTCAACTTCCAATTCATATATGCGTGCAATACAGAAATTCTTATCCTGGATTGTCTTGGATTAAGTGAAAGGAATAAAAATGAAATAAAACGTGGGCAGAAACTGTGCATCAGAGCCCAACCCAGTTATGACAACTCGATGCAGTTGTTATTAATATGAGCACTTCAGAGTGAATTGGAGTTCATTTCATCTCACAAGAGTACCTGGAGGTATTTCCTGACAGATCCTCAACGCTTTTCTTGTTGATTCCATGCAAACCACGTTTGCAATGCAGTTGCATTTCTTTGATCTGTTTCAACCACCTCTCCTGAATGGATTTCCCAAAGTTAGCCAACTATATTTTCAGTTATTCATTGAGCAGAACCAAAAATCAATGGGTTGCAGAAGAATAGAGAAAAAGAAATATCAGAAAGCTGATCTTTATCAAACAGAAAAGGGAGGGAAAGTCGGCAACATGGCACTTGTGGTAAAGCCTAACCATGTGAAGATATATTTACAAGTCTCAAACCGAAAAATTTCATTGACTCACAAGTTGTTTTCCCTCGTCTAGTAGGGCCTTGTCCATCTGATCAAAAAGAGACCTCCACTTTTCAAGATGATTGTCAGGCAACCCACTGTTTGCACCATAAGCACTGGAGGATCGTCCATTATACTGCTGGTTCTCTTGATCAGGTGAGAACTCTTCTGACATTATAAAAGGAAGTTCATGGTGCACCACTGTATGAATTCGCTTCTTACTACGCTTCAGCGCTGAAACAAGTGACGGAAAAAATAGAAAAATGAGCTTCAGTAATCCTCTGTAACAATAAGCAGCATTTTCTTCGTCAATTCAAGAACAGCCAGCAGTCCAACTACATGTGCAGGCCCCGTTTGTTATTGATCATGTATTTCCAAACCACTAATTAGTTTTTATGATACAAGAACAAGATGAAAAATTACCTGCAAGTCTACCCTTAATGTCCTGACTGAGGAGTTCCAACCATTGGTGAGCCACAAGAGCAGCTAACAAAAATTAATAAACAACAGTTTAGCACTAATCTTCATCTAATTTATAAATTAGTCTAGGTACTTAGTGTCAAGTAACACAAATTTCAAGTCAACCTGCTATTGGATTTGCAAGACATCGAAGAATAAGATGTGAGATTTACAGTGATGGTACATTGATAAAACAGAATGTGCTCGTAATGGGTCAGATAAAGCCTTAAAACATCCATGAGCGCTCAGTTCAGAATCTTGGAGCCAGGCCATCTGAACCATTGAATTTCTAAAGAAATTGTTAATCTTATTTTCAGATCCATGCACAGAGTAAGCCATGCATCCTTCATATTGATTGTACCAAACAGTTTAAACCAAACAAATAAATGCAGGTGGTATTCGTTCCAAGGACAAACCTTTTACAGAAAGACCAATAAGGTTGCCTTGATTTGTCAAAATATCCTCAGCTGATACACAGCTAGAAGTCTCCAAAGACATTTGCATTGGTGGCAGCAGCATTGAGAGCGCATTCTTCACATCTTCATACTTCAATTGTGTATTGACAAAAGTTTCAACACAGGCTATCTTGTCCAACTTCTCTCGTTCAAAAGTTATGTTCTCTGACAGTGAACTGCTAGAGACACCGCCATTATCTTTTCTCTGATCCTTTGGGGGGGAATTTACAGGAGCATCTTCAAAACAGTGTGAAGCAGCTGAACTGCCGAAGACACTGGTGCAATCAGCATCTGGTTCAACTCCTGAGTCTTTTTCATTTCCAATGGTTGCTGTAGTTCCTGCCCTAATCTGACTGATGGAACTCTTTTGATTTTGTGAACTATCAAGCTTTTCAGATTTTACTAGAGCTTCAATAATGGATTGAACTTGTTTACTGTTTCTGACATGGTTTATTATTCCAGGATTCAGTCCTGTGAGCAATCCACTTGGAGCTGCAATTTTTGTGAATCTATTAACCTGTTCTCTCTTGGCAAGTTCTAAATTCCTCTTTAGCAAGTTAGTCTTGACTTTCTTAGACAAGGGTGGTTTTGATTCGTGAAGCCTTTTACGCAGAGGTGCATGAAATTGGGATGAAACAAAACCGTTTTGCTTCATTGCCTTCCACACACTCAATGAGTCAGCTTCATCTAATGAACCTGCACTGCTCCCACATTCAGAAGCTTTGCCATCTACATCGAAAACTTTCTTACTTTTACCACTGTTCCACGTTCTGCCACATCCTAGGTTCTCTTGGTTTCTGACAGAAACTTCTTGCTGACAGCTTGCATTAACATTATCAGTCATATCATCATGACAAATATTAGGTGGCCTCAATGTCAGATCTACACTAATGAGAACTGGGGATCTAAAACATTGTTCACCATTTCCCGTTGACCCTTGTGTGGATACAGAATCATTATTGACCTTTTGTGGTGCTGATTCTGAGGAAACAGGAAACATACCTTGCTTACTTTCTCGAAGTAGTGGTTCCTTAACCTGGCTTAAACTTAGAGAAGCTGCAGCTCCCAAAAGTGAAAGTGCGTTTCTCCCTGGTGTTATTGATTGCATTTTTGTCTCCTCTCCTAAGGAGCTGGACAGTACATCTATGGTACAATCTGCCAACTCAATCGGGTCTCCATTGTCATGGCAGCCACTAATTTCTAAATCTTGAGAAAACCCATTCTGGTTTTGCACTCCCCTACTAGAATAGCGACTAGCAGCTTCTGGTTTAGTTACCAGTAACCCATGATCTTGTTGTGAACTTGCTGCAGAGGGCCAGAAGCATAAAAAACCCAAATAAGAGTTAGCTTTCCAGCTTTTATGATCCAATTTAACAATTTGTAGCATCATATACAAAATTTGTTAATAACTCCACCCATGTAAGGGATCACCCTTGCATGGCCAGTCCCAAGCCTGGATAAAGGGGGAGGGTTGCGTTAGGCTTCCTACAGTCAGTGTAAAACTTTGTCAGACTTATTTATCATGGATTTTACAAATTATGATAGGGATCTGTGGAAACAAAGAATTCATGTAGCCAACCCCATCTAGTATGGGAAAAAGCTTAGTTGTTATATATACAAAATTTGTTAATGAACTCAAGGAAATCAAATGGAGCAGGTTTTATAGTTTACTTGTGTTTCTTCAATCATTCATGTGGACACAATCACGGCATGTACAGGCAATATTATAAATTGGCTTAACAACCTTCAATTTTTGTTAAGTATGTACTTTAAGTTTTAACAACAAATGTAGTTTGTAAACAGCAAAACATGTCCGCTCAGTAATTTTGCAAAAAGAAATTTTCACTCTGGTCTCTTAAGCTCCACATTCACTTTCTTATATTCTTGGGCATACATAATAGTATAATACATATGGACTCAGAAAACCTCATACATTATGCTCATCTTGCAGTTGTGTCACCCATTCCAATTGCACATGATCGCCCACCAACCATGGAAGAATACATCAGTAGGCAATTTCTATACCAAATTATTAACATGCACCATGATTCATCACGGAAAGAAAAACCAGGTGTATTGATCATGAAACTTCAACGTTATAATGTGTTCTTATCGTTAAACAGTAACATGGAACAAAAGTTGTCTAAACATGCTAAAATGCTAGGTCCACAACCAATTTAGCGAAATCGCTATAACCAAGAAAAGTATAAATCAAGAAGAAAATCCCCAAAGCAGACAGTGGGCACCACTGGAACCATAGCAATGAACTCTTACATTTTAGATCACATATTGAATCCAAATCTCTCAGTTTAATTCTTTTCCTTGCAGATCCACTATTCAATGATTCATCACCACGTTTCTCTGGCATCTCCTGATGAAAAGAAACATGAATGAGAAACTAGAAACAATGAGATATGTGAAACAAGCAAGACATATAAATGAGGCCAAATACCACAAAAGGTACGTGGATTTTAGATCAGACTTTTGACAGTGTTAAACTTTTTGATATTCTAGTGATTTGTTTATGCATAGAAGATGCGTTGAGGAGAAAGGTATCAACAAAGAACAGAAAATGAAACTAGATTATGAATAACACTAGATATTATTTCCTTTAGAACTGAAAATGATCAATTATAAGGGCAGAAAAACTTTCACAAAAGGAACTTCAGAAAGAACATCAATATGAGAAAAACAGGAAAGAACAAGGTTCAGAATGCGAAAGTTTTTAGCATTAGTATCAATATTTTATATAGCTTCTTCTTTCTTGTATTTAACTCTTTCGCATTTTCTTTTTAAGTCCACTTTTGTGTTTATCAGGTTACAGCTAAATGGCAATAAAATTCCATCAGGTGCATGCTACAATGCAAATATACTGTAGTAACCGATGCATATATTATACTACATGCAATTAATAATAATAAATTGTAAAATTTTCATAAAAGTATCTTGCTGTTTCCAAAATTGTATGCTTTGAGACCTCACTTTCTCAACATTTTAGGAGTGACATGAGATTTCCATTATTAATCAATTAGGGACCTGAAGTTCCAAATGTTATTGAAATAGAAACCTCGCACTTAATGACATTAGTTTTTTGTAGGTGCTGTAAAACCTCAAGTCCCTATTTGATTAACAATAGAAACATTGTGTTGATTTATGAAGAAAACCCCATGTCCTTTCTGAGAAGCTGAGAAGTTGAGGTGTCAAAATGTGAAATTTGAAAAACGAAGGTAGTTTTATAAAATTCTCACTAAGCCATTTGTAGCTCATAGGAATCAACCCCACAAATATGTATCTATCTCGCAGTACGAGTTCAGCCGCTGATATAAGTGCAGGTGCAAAGGGTATGATACAAAAACTTTAAAAATCAAGTTTGCAGTGTGATAGCACTCTGTGTTTGGATGTGCATGTCTATATTCATAATATTTCTTAAAATTCAACGAAAAACAAAATCTAATATTTGTAAGCAAGGTAACAATTGCTCGATCTTCAATGAAATATACAGAGTTCAAAAATAAAAGTTCAGAATTAACTAGCCATATCAGATACCATAATTCACATGCACACATTTTGTACCCCCCAGGACTATCGAGAGTCGGATGCTTTTCAATCAACTGACAGACAAGGTATTCCACTCCTCATTACCCACGAACTCATGATAATAGCAAGTCAAACACTAACTCTTCAAAATGAGAGTCAAGCAATTGTTTTTGCCTACACTCTGGTTGAAAGTTGGAGTTGAGATGGAATATATAAAGGGAAATGTAGACAGTCCCCTGCAATTGTCTGAAATTCCAGAAGAAATGAGATTGGAGATGTGAGTGGATTTGGCCTCTCATTTCCCCTTTACATCTCTGGGTTTTCTGCCTTATTAGGTAGAATGCCTTCCGTCCCACATTAGGAAGACTACTCTGCTATCTTAGTAAAGGATAGACTCCTCCTCATCTTTCATTATTCATATTTTTTTATCTTGGGACATAGATATTCTAGATACCCAAGTAGCAAATACACTTACACAAAGCCAACCCCCGTTGATGGCGAGTCTCCGCAAAGCATCGATCCATGGTTAAAGCGCCCAACTCATAATTGGCAAATTCGTAAAAAAACATATTGATGAAAATTACTTTCAAAGTTTGATTGCACAACACGGAGGAGTGCGTGTGAATGGGGACAACAATAATTATGATTTGGTTCTTCCTGAACATATTTTATCTCCATATATAGGAGGAGGGCGAATTTCTTCTTATTTATTTTTATATTTAGCTTGTGTATCAATAGGATACCTCTTTTTCTCTGCCCTCTTTCATAACCCGAGTTCGTAGAAGTAAGAGATAAGAGGGACAACTGGGCGTATTGTATGTGTGAATTGTCACCTGGCTAATAAGCCCATGCTCGGGAGTTCCTCTATTCAATCCTTTTCCTTCTTCTTGTTGCTGGATATCTCGTTCGTACGCATCTTCTCTTTATTTCCCGAGTCTCTAGTGAGTTACAGACAGAGTTAGAAAAGATAAAATCTTTGATGATTCCATCATACATGATTGAGTTGCGAAAACTTTTGGATAGGTATCCTCCACCTGAACGGAATTCTTTCTGGTTAAAGAGACCAATAATATCAAGATATATTGTCTACTGCTTAGACTTATGGATCCGAGTGAAATTTAATACTGGGTAATGGCGTTTTTCCTAGATAGCAGACACAGGTGAGAAATAAGAGAATAGTAAATATGTGAGATACAGAATTTCTCCATTTTGACACAAGATACTTATTAGATCTAAAAAGTACATTAGATTTCATTTTTTGCCATGGCAAAGATAATACTAAGCTAATACATTTCGGACCCTATATCCCCTTCAGAAATGTGGCTCCCAGGCAGAGTCTTACTGATTTGGGATAATCACGCAACATAGCACGCCTACCAAGTACTTGTTATGAGAAACTCGAAGTTTGGTTAGAGAAATACAAGTGATTATAGATAAAGGTGCCTGAAGGTTATTCCTTCGATATAAGAACTTGTACCTCACAAATTCCTCATCAGAACCCGTATGCAAGTGAAGAGTGAGGTCAATCTACATGACCAACACAAGAATGAACAGAAATAGAAGAGGCAAGGCTATTGATTATGGACGACACTAGCCTGTGCAGAAATGAACCACAGTCACTATGGAGATCCAGTTCTATAACTAGGATTTCCGTAACATCAGAAACATCAGAACCAATCAAAGAATATCATCATACATTTACGGATGCTGGGAAGAGGCATGTTAGGGTCGCCCTACTCGTAACCTTTCTGAGTTTCTAGCCATCTCCTCATGGAACTCTCAATACTAACCACAGAATTATGTAATGACCCGGATTACAAAAGGGAGCAACGAAGAGGCAAGGAAAGTGCAACGAATCAAGCTTAATGGGTGAATCAAAAATTAGAAATTTAGACACAGGGAGCAACAAAATTGCTAGATGTGATTTCATTGGAAGACATGAGAAAAACGGATCTCATATTCTGACAGCTCTTCAGAGATGCAAAAGTACTCAAATCTCCCGCCAAATTCAAACAATCACGCTTACTGTCAACTCATCAATCATCTCCATACCTGGATTTCAATGCTATTCTATTCACTTCCCCGTTTGTTGTCTTTGAAGGCATCGTGAAGATGAAGCAAGACAATGAAAAACAACGACTCCAGGCAGTTATATAAGAAAACAGAAAAGAGAAAGAAACCATTCATCAGATACCCTTCTTGCTAAGGAAAAAAACCGTCTACCACCCAAATCGAGAAGATAAAAGGAAGACCCAGTTAAGATCTCCACATAGAACAGAAACCTTTCCGCCATCTCCACCCAAACTCCCGCTCCGACAAAGACTTCGCCTAAAGGGACAACTACCCAACAAACCCCATGGTTCTACTGAGCAAGAAAGACGCACACTCAGAGAGAAAGAGAGAGTACCCGGTTCTTTGGTCACAGGCCCAATCCTGGAGAGAGAGAGAGAGAGAGAGAGAGAGAGAGAGAGAGAGAGAGAGAGAGAGGTCGCGCGCAGGAAGAGCGTGGGAGAGAGTTGCTGTATTTCAAATTTCAAAAGATTGACCACGCACCGAGCAAGCAATGTAAATGACAACAGACAGGGCTCCGCTTATGTTGCTGCATGTACAATGGACAGCCTTTCCCTTCGTTGCAACAAAAGAAAAAGGAGATGCGCAGTTTGAACTTTTGAATTGGTTTTGGTGCCAAACACAATGAAACCCATTATTTTAAGACCTCAAAGATTCAACAAGATTACTTAAATGGAAGGGAATCAGATCAAGTCATATCTGTATATGACAGATGTAGATTAGGTTAAATATCCACCTCTCATCTGTTGGTTATATTAGATAATCACCCTACACCCGCACTCATCTCAGTTGTTTCCTTTTGGATAGGCAAGCTGGATTAGGGCAGATCAAGCTACACCAAGAAAACTTAAAACATTTTAACCAATTTTAACCTTTAGATTAATCAAATCAACTTATTACAATTCAAAACATCCGAATATTGCCAAGGGGTTTACTCACAAGTTGGTCATGAGTTTCATACTCGGGCATGCATTTAGCCCTCCAATTACACCTAAAGAAAAAGAAAAAGAGAACATCCTAATACCGAATTCAAACGCAAGTATTGGATAAGTGATTCACACTTAAATATGTAAAATCTATTGACATGCAGTCAGCTTCCCCTGAAAATCCATTGTCTTACAAGTTACTTCACATGATATATGCTGATGAAAAAAGATAATTGAGCACAAAGAGCAAGAGCTTACATGGCTATATGTCCGACTCACAAGTTGAAGGTTATGAGCTCAATACCCGAGGCAGCCTCCAGCTGTACGAAAAGGAATATGTAACGATTTAAATTCATGTCTCGTTTATCTAGTGGTTCATCACAGTCACGCCTATGGGTGGTTCTTTACTTGAAGCTTTCTTCACTCTAAGTTCCCTATTTTCGAACATAAAATTACGAACATATAGTCTGATTCTCCTAATAAAGTTGTCATGTTCACTCACCAAATCACTCTCTCTCTCTCTCTGTCTGTGCGTGTATCACAATTAAACTCGTAATCTTGGACATTTCTAAAGATAACGGATACCGACAGAGAAAATGTACAGCATGTTTACTTGTGAAGGCAACGAACAATCAAGTCATTGGTGTCTAACAGGTCGCTTAATGTAGGAGCTACGAGAAGGGGAGAACATAAGTACAGATCCATGTAAGCGGGAACCTCCACGCAGCTGATTGTTAATCACAGATCATGGCTAAATGTTGATCGAGTTTAACTAAGGCAGACAAGTTCATTCAGGTTGGTCTTACAATTTCTAAATAGTGCATCTAAGAATTTGACCTACGGGAGGGTGTACACTTCCAGTGCATGCGTGCGTGAATCGAATCTTTTTAGACACCTATCCTGTGCATTTTTTTTATCATATTTTTAGTAGTTCCCTTCAATCAATGCTTTCAATATTTCAAGTATCTTCTTGTTCCTTAACCTTCGTCATCAATTTCTATATTTCACCTTGAATACATGTTCCTATTTATTTTTTCTTTTGTTTCTTCATACATAAATCAGTTTACAATCGGGATCAGTGAATTGAACTTTCATCTACTTATCTTCACTCTCAATTCCAGTGTCCATGAGTTTGCCTTTCACCTTCTGCAAGGGACTCTGAACACTTATCTACATGAAAGTTAAGTCTCTCCCAATCGAAACTGAATCAATCTTTCGTTTTGAGGCTGAAACGGTCTAAATAAATAGGGGAGAATCAATGAAGACACAATGCGGTTACTAAAATTCAAACTAAAAGTATGGTTCCTACTAAGCAAAGTGAACAAATAAGCACAGGAAGAAAATTGTTCCCTCGTTTCATTTATAACCCCAAATGTTAAACCTTCTTCTCGTGGATGAGCATCACAAGTTTTTGTGACCATCTTCATGCAAAGAGAATCCAGAGAGGAGTTTATATCGACTAAGAATCACCAAAATATTTCCATAACCACTCATCAAACAGCGGAAGCCGAGTTTGAGGAACCCCTGGGGAAATTCGAACGGGTGAACCGCAGCCCTGACCTAAACCGCTCCAGCTGAATGCAGTTTGTCAAGTGAAGTAATTGTAAATAACAAGAATTTGCCTCCAGTAAATAACACAAATAGGAACACAATTGAGAAAGAGAGACCAAGCTAATGTTTCAGCAAACTTGTACTTTGATCACGAGCAAGCAATGAATGAACTTGCCTATATAACCCGAGCTGAGATCAAAACATGGGCCCTCAAGCCGCACCATGAGTTGTATCCCTTATTGTAATCTTCCTACCTTACAGATTTCCATTCTAACGTCTGACCTAAGCGAAGATTACAGATAAGGCATTGATGTTGAACAAGCTACTATCATCTGTGATGCCAACTTTTGCAGAAAAATCTGGTATAAAGATAGATTTTTTAAAATCAACATAAAAAGATATGCCATAGCCACAGAAGCGAGAGCTGAATTCCAAAATCAATTTCAGACGGTAACTTGATATACACCTTCATCCTGCTATTGCCTGATTATGATGTGAAATTGTAGTGAAAATTGCCTGATTATGATGTGAAATTGTAGTGAAAAGCTGCCTGGCCTTCATCTTTTTAGCCTATTATGATTACTAAAGAAAACTCCCAGCGGCGAGGCATGAACAGAGATAGACCACCTTCTTTTACGAATTGGCCTTTGTTTCCCTTCTGTAGTTTCAGTTGTTTCAGCAGCCAGAGGGACCGGAGCCTCATCAGACTCTTTCATGGGAAGAATTGGTTCTTTAAATATTTCGCTGCGTTTTTTCATTTTCTCCATTGTCTCAAGGATCCGTTCACTGTCATATGCAGGAAGCGGTTTAGTACCATGCATGACATTTTCATGATGCAGATCATCGAACTCCTTATATCCAGACCTGCAACAATAGACACCAGAATTGTCGCCTGCTTTACTAGGAAGTCGCTCCCCTCCCATGGTGACCATTTTTCTCTTGCTGTGTTTCACTGATACTGAATCTTCACTTGGCCCCAAAACTTCAAGGTGATGACTAACTGAAAGCTTATCCAGCGGCATGTAATTACTATAACAGCAAGAATTGTCCATATTACGTGGCTTCTGTCTGTCAATTTTTAGTTGATATTGGATAGAGGCTTTTCTTCTGTTTTTGAGTTCATAGAGATCTCACCACCAGTATACAAATCATTATACTTCCTAAGAACTCTTTGCTCTTTTATTGATGGAATATGTATTAGATCTTCAGACTTGAGGCATCTCCTAGCAGACTGCACAAAACATGAAGAACTGAATTAGAAGAAGACAATAGAAAAGCCAAGAAAATAAGTCATAATGCAGTGTAGCAGCTCTTCGTCAGGGAGACAAACGTACCTAAGTTAAGGCAAGTGATGCGAAACTCGTTAAGTTGCATGTCTATCTAAGCCACCTTAAATCAATTCAAAAACATTTGTACAACCATGCTGTGCTTCGTTGGAAACTACATTACCAGTAACTAGTAAGCCAGATGATACCACCCAGATCAATGTCCAATGGACTTGTGTAAGTCAGGCGTTCTCAATAGTCGAAAAACAAGTAGGGGCGCAAAGTCCAAAACGTAGGCACTTGTGAAATGTTGTGACACCAATGTACTCCACATCAACAAGAGTGCTATCCGGAGTCTGGACACTAGTGTGAAGAGCTACCTACACCAACCCATTCTGCTCGACTTTTGAAAACACCCATTTCTACATGAACAACAATCTCGTTTAAAAGTATTTGACCACTTCATGCTTTCATTGTTGATACCAATAACAGAAACTCAATGAATAAGACAAGAATTTTGTGGTGTGTGTGTGTGTGTGTGCATGTCTGGATGTTGTGCTGCATGCATGTGCGGAAGGTCCAAATACAAAAACGCAAATGTTTTTATTATGTCACTGGATCTACAAAGTGGAAGGAAAGATCACATAAAACATAGCAGAATAAATGACATAAATATCTCCATCCAAGAATCTGATCTGAGACATACAAACCACAATAGATTTCTGATCTAAAATTCCGATATAGCATATATGTCAGAATGTGTTAGTTCTAAGATATTAGAGAGATAGAGTCAGATATACTTTATATCATAAAGATATTTCATTTTAAATAGGAAGAATTCCAAGAAGGCTCCAGAAAAATTGGGAATAATCATAACGCCTTATTGACAAATTATAACAGTCAAACATACCCAACTTTTCCGTGGTTAGTCAAGCAGGTCCGTGGCTTCACGTCAAGTGTAAGTGAAATAACCATTTACCTCACCTTTTCTCCAGTAATATGGACAGATGGCTTTGAGGGTACATTATAAGCAAAACGGACTATCCGAGCATGGCAAGTGTGTCTAAGAGCAAAACTGTAAGCATAATTGGCAACCCAGTAATATGAACAGATGACTTCTAAGGTACACAAGTAAACAAATTATAATAGTGAAAACATACTTGAGTTTTCCGTGGTCAGTCAAGAAGATACATAGGTTCTCACATGAAGTATAAGTGAAAATAACCATTTACCTCACCTTTTCTCCAGTACTACGGACAGATGACATTGAGGGTATATTAGTAAACAAAACGGATTATCCGAACATAGCAAGTGTGTTTGAGAGCACAACTGTAAGCATAAATGACTAACCCTGGTACTTGCTTTGCGCCAGAATAGGTCAGCTTTAACTCAACTAGAAGGGTTTTTTCAACTGTAAGTACAAAATATTAAGTTTTAGCATATGCAGAGGTTTCCTGTTTCTAGAGCAACTTTTAGCAATAAGCATAGATTAGGTGCACTTCTGATTGTTGTCAAGTTTTTAGGACAGTTTATAGCAACTAAGAGCCAAGATTCCTATTAATTGCCAGCATAAAGAGAACTTGCTCACATATTGGTGACCGACCACTTAGCGTGTAGTAGCTCCAAACCTTCATACATATGATTCCATGGCATAGTAACATCAAATCAATATACGACAAATAAAAAAGAAAGCTATAGTGTACCTACATAATGCATCCGACTTCCAAGACTTGATCAAAACTAGAAAAATGAAAACCATCAGAATCTTGTACTATAAACAGAAAGGAAGAAGTAGATGAAGGAGAAAGTCAGTCAAATACTATCAAAGAGCTAAATGTACAAGTCCACTTCTCGTGGTGGGTGAAAATGAAGAAGAAAAAAATGAATGTAACACCCGCACAGTAAGATAACTGCAACTGCTGCCAGAAAGAAAGTGATTTGACTTTGCCCCAACATTATCCTTGGATTCTCATACAGAAGTAACTGCAAAGTTGAAAGCAATACTGTGAAAGCAGGGAAGTTGCTTTGGTAAGAAAATTTGTCAAACCCTCCAGCGATTCTGCCAGATATGCTTAAAGATTCATGTAAGATAATTCAGAACTGCAGGTTGGCTCATTGTTATCACCATACAAACCAGTGGTTTGGACGATCTACACTTACTTTTAGGAGTTACAAAGTCATGCAACTCCTGCTGTGTTATGGATTGCCCAAGTACCAGCTCTGCCGTTTTAAAAGGCAATCCTACAGCACATAAGGAAGCTTAAAAATGATACTCTACAATAGTTGAACAATGTCACCAGAACATCCTATGGATTTGATTAAGGTAAGCTGTAGGCAGCAAGATGTTGATGAAAGGATCAAGATTCATACATCATATAAGGAAGCTATCTAACATAACATCATATACGATTGGACATGCAAAATTATCTCCAAGATGCTGAGTAACCCAAATAATTGAACTAATTAGTAGGATCATCATGTAATGTTAGTCTTACAACTCCAAGCTTCTAGCTCCAATTATCATGTTGCAAACCCCAGATGGCATCCACCCGTACAGATAAAGCCAGCAAAACTAAATCCTGCTTTTCTGAACCCCTTAGAGTATGTAAATTTTAAAGAGCAAAAAAAAATGAAAGCACAAAACGTAGGGATTCTTCACAACAATAACACAATATGCTTGTGTCTAAGCATGTCAGTGAATATTGCCAGCTTAATAGTCATACATTACCATCGACAGATGACAAAAGAAAATGACACAGTGAACTGTTTGATACAAGATATGAAAATCTTAGATAAATAAATACTCTGTACTATAAGGCACCCCCTATGAATACACTCTATACAGGACTGGTACAAAACTATGAAATTAGATTTAGAGTCTATCATGATTTATTCTCCTCATAGTCACAATATGAACCATAACAATACTTACAACCTTTGTTTGCATCGAATCTGGAGCCATTTCTAGAGACATCCTTAACAATGGTGCATTTATTCAACATATATTAAACCTCACATTAGCAGTAGACTTGAATTTTCCATTTAAAACATCCATAAACACAGAAGAACGATAAATTGTACACTTGGAGAACTCTTGACCGAAAAGTCTTGTATTTCTTGCATACAGCATGAGGTAGAGGTAAAGATCTGCAAATGGATTATGTGTTACACTATTTCTTAGACAAGATAATAATTAAACAGAAAAAGGCATCACTCGGCTTATTTTATTGCTATCAGTACATATACACCTTATATGTTGGATAGGTGGCTAGGAAGAGCCAGCCGTTCTCACTAAGGAAGAGAATCCTAGGGTATTGGAGGCAGAAATAGAGACAAAGATCTAAGAAAAAGAAGCACATGTCTGTGGGGCATGACTGGCCGACTGAGGAAGGAGAGAATGACCAAGAAGGAAACTTAATTTTCATTATCAACTCCATCACGATCAGAGATTTGAAAATTTATTCAGGTTCATGTTTTTGAAGAGTAGAAATTTTGATGACAATAGCTTATTCTGGACAACATATTCTAAATCTGTATTCAGATATCTTCATTGTTAAACTTGTTATATCCCATTTGGAATGATCACATTGTTTATTGTACTTCAATGAATCATGTTGATAATGGCATTAGAATTTAATACAGTCCAGTACAATATAGAACTTTCTGAAGAAATTTAGTTCACAGAACTCAGTGTATGACATTCTGCATGCAACAGTTTTGACCAAAAAAATGCAATTCATCATCATTAAACAACCATTGATATGACTGCCTAAGATATTAATAATCCACATGCCTTAGTCAAACAACTTAAATCCAACCTACGAATTATAGTATCTGTCAGAACAAAATCTAAGCTGACTGAATATATATCCACCTTACTCTTGTTGATACCAAATTTCAACCCAACCATTCCAACTAAGAAGTAACCAAATTTTGATTCTTCAAAAGAGTAGCAAAGACCCAAGTAACTTGAAGTTGAGGGATATATATGTATATATGTCCGTATGTATATGCCCTCCCCTAACACATAAAACCACATATAGCAACTATATGCAGCCATATACTTAGAAGTTAGAACCGTATAGCAATTATTGCCTAAAAGCACTCTTCCTTCATGGTTCGCTCGTGGAATGGGTCCTTTAAAGAAGTCACTTTGTGCCTGGTTCTTGTGAAATGGTGGCAAGATGCAATAATTGAACACTTCAAACAGGACTTCAAAGACTGAATGCTGTTAAAATTAAAACATTGAACGGCATTTTTTTTCACTGTGCGCAGGATAATTTAGGGCTTTTGACTAATATGATCATGCAGATATAAAAGGTGATTTACGAGGAGACACCAACCAAACTATTTCAACAAAAAACATTGATATTGTCGCTCATCCAAGTTCGTTTTAGGCAATTGTATTTTGAACCCGCAAAATTGTGTTTGTACATTTAAATTGAGTATTTTAGCCGACCCCATGTAGCATGGGAAAAGGCTCAGTTGCAACTAAGTGCTCACAATTTGTGTAATCCATGGTATAAAAATCCGACAAAGTTTTATGCTGGTTGTCGGAAGCCTAATGCAACCCTCCTTTATCCAGGCTTGGGACCGGCCATGCAAGGGTGATCCCTTATATGGGCGGAGTTTGTTGTTGCATTTAAATTGAGCATTTTAAAACATATTTTTGACTAACCAACCCATAATGATCACAGCTCTATGGCTTGATTTTGGAAACCAAAATATTGAAATTCTAAACCAGAATATGGGGACATGATCTTTATGGTTTAGTAAGCCAAAACAGGCTTTATATAACAAACTTTCAATGTATAAGCAGCTTTGGATCTCAAGGGTCAAAACAACATCTAATTTTGATGTTTGGCAAATCACCTTTACATAAAAAGCACATGATCCAGAACCTACTTCCAGTAAAAACTAATTATTTTAAATGCATCTACATGATCAGATTGGCCTGGTTTTAGTTAGAGGGGAATGCCTACCCTCTAGTGTAGCCAATAGATTCCTACATATCTTTTATGGCATGGCATGTGCAAACAGCACATCTGAGTTAGTGAAGGACAGTCAGAAAACAGAATCTAAAATGTTTATATCTAAAAGGCATGAGACTATAAGGCATATTTTGAACAGTAAAAGAAGGAAAATAAAAAATGGAGAAAATCTTTAAAACAGGTAAGCATAGTGGAGAAGAAGCTGTGTCAATGACACTTTTTGTTCATGCACCTTTAAAGTTCTACTTATAATACATTGATTACCCATTTGTACCTTTTCTTCCCAATCTTTCTTTTGTAAGTTCACTGATCCCCTGCCACTTGTTGGAGCATTTTCATAATCTTCGTTCCAATCAACCATATCAGAGAAAGAATGGACTTCCAGATCAAGTTCAGTTTCTCTGCCACAACATAGCCTGTCATTATAATTCTGCAACCGACTATTCCTTGAAACCCTCCCCCAGTGAGAATGGTGATATTTCACATCCTGAGACCGATATATACATTTTTCATGGCCATAAGAAGGGTCCACGCCATAACAGTTATCTAAATCGTAGTATTCAGAAGTTGATTCACCATCACCATAGTAGAAGTTTTCTGAAAACCAACCATTCCTTGTATTCTCACTAGAAACTGAACCATGGCAAAAACCATGATGATCTCTAGTATCAAGATGATCATTAACAGCTTTCCTGGCCCTCAACTTGGGCAAATGATAATGTTCCTTCATTCTATGAATAACAGAATCCTCTTCTTGGTGTTTCCTGTAGCCCAGGCCACTAAAAACAGCTTTCCTTACAGAACCCAATAATGATTTCCCCTGATTCCAGCATATGTTGTATATCATCCGCCCTTTGATTTTCCCGAACTTACTTACCAAGCAATCTATGCATTTCTTTTGGATCAAACAAGTGTCTATTATAAGGATGCCTGTGAGTTGCTTGATCAACTTCCCAATCTCTCAGCGAGTCATGCATATCAGAATCATGACCATATTTCTTGTTAACAGCCTTCACTTCAATACTTTGATCAGCAGCTGCCATGTGCCTCTGGTACCTTTCTGTCATCAGTTCCTGTCTATAACTCTTTCTTGAGATGCTATTGTTGTTTGTAGAACGGACTTTTATCCAGCTTTTGCTCCCATGGTTCAGATATTCATGCATTCCTTGTGTGGTCAGTGCAGAAATATCCCCGACATGATCTACAACAGTCTTCATCGATGAAACAATCCTGGCCATTGACACTCCCACTTCCTCTTCTCAAAAACCAAGATTTGTGATGCTTCTTTTCGGCATCTTTTTTTGCAACAGGCTCCTGAATCATAGAGTCGCTGATAAGTATATTTTCTTGGGGACTTGGATCCCAATTCTTTCCATGTAAAGCATCCATTTTGTTAGAAATATTTTTCATATAAGCATCTTGTCTTCTGTATCTTTCTAAAGGTCTTCTGCTTCTGTATTTGTCAGAAGCTTCCCTATTCTGTAATAAGTCAGATTTGGCTTTCCATCAAAGCTATGAAACTCAGCTTTTTCTTGTAGGGTTCCACAACCTATTACGTCATCCTAAGAGTTACTATGCGTAAGAGTAGAAACCCCATCTTCCAAAGGAATCTTCTTCTGCACCCTTGTGTTAACACCAGATTTTCTAATATCTTCCTGGTGAAGTGTCTGATACTCTCTGCTCCTGTCTGATTCTAGTTTGAAGTCATTACTTTTCAAAGCATTATACTGATGGTGTTGAAACGCTCTAGGATTTTCCACCAACTGATCAGATGAGCTTGTATACAGCATTCTCCTTGGACTCGGTGCTTCATCAACATCATTAGAAACCTCATTCTCCTACCGATCACTTCTCAGGATGATCAGATCTAGATCCATAATTAGTGTGATCTGAGAAATCTATTCCATTTTTTAGATGGACTACTCTCCGGTCTGGAAGACGTCTTATCACTATTTAAAGTTTAAACTGTTTTTCATAATAACAGCAGATGATTCGTTTTGCTTATGTTCATCAAATGTATCAGACATGTGTTACTCTAAACCTTCATTATCATCCATGGAATTCTCCGCAGAGCACCTACAGATATCATGGGAATATAGCATTAGCTTCCATACTGCATGGCATAAAAGGAATTAAACAAACACAAACAATAAATAAATAACACACACAACATTATTCAGTGCACATACTATCAGCTTCACAAAATGGAATCAGAACAGCATATCTTTGAGGAGAATCTTTGCCGCATCAAGCCCAAGGCAGTAACAGTTATAAAAGGGGTTCTATGTTTCCTTACACTTTCTAAAAAGAAAACTAGATACGGTACATATACCACCTACTAGCCACAGAAAACCAGCTTTACCATCAAGACAAATATCTGAATTCTATTGTCAATGGGGGAATGCTTATTTAGGTTGAAACTTAGACTAAACCTTCATCATTTATACATGTGGCATATGGTGCTGTACTTTTTAATGTTCACGTATGTAGTAAGTGTGAAGGCATGCAGTGCACCTTAACTGTCAAATAATGCATTAAAAAGGTGAGAAAGAAATACAATTGATTCAGTTCACTTTACATACCCATGTCTCCCTACCCTTTCCCCCAATAGGGAAAAAGGAAAAAAATATTTACCAAGGAAGTCAAACAGAGGCAGTGGCTCCCAAGGTAATAAATGAAACAGATTTATTTGAAAAATGGCTCGTGACAAGCTTGAGATCTGCCCACAGCCTGTAGCAATCATTTAAAGTAAGGAATATAAATAATATTTGTTCTAATAGCTTCTACTTTCAGCATTCAACAATAAAGACCATCAGAAAGACCACAAAAGTGTTGGAAGGAAACAATAAAATGATTGAGTTACCTGTTCACATGGCACATGATCGAGCTCTATGTAAACAAAGAATCCATGTAACCAACCCTATTTAGAATGGGAAAAGGCTTAGTTGTTGTTATCAATGTTATTTTGTATCATATTGATGCATCATAAGATAAGTGTATCAGTGCTCATATCATACAATACACTCTTTAAGTTATAAAATCCCCAATAGAAATATCATGTTTTTGCAGATTTTTGGTTCCTGTTTGAGTGCTCCACCACTTCATCGACGACTTCTGACTAGGGAAAAGCATCTCCGACAGTCTGACCTCCAACGGTGACAATGGAAGCAATCCGGTGGTTTTCTTGATTTATAGGAATTGTCTAGATTTTTCTTGATTTTTCTGAACTTTTCTATTTCTATTTTTAAACTATTTTTTTAAATGTGATATGATGCACTTAAATCATAGAGAAAACGATATATGATACGATATGATACAAACAACACTAGTTGTTATAACAACGACCTTTCTGAAGGCCATATCTCACTCTCCTTGCAGGAAGCAGCAGTATGTTGTGATTTTACAGGAGCTGAGAGCGAAGGCACAGTTGAGGGTCGAGCACCCATGGTATATTCAGGCTTCATGCTTGAATGATTTGGGTCATCACAGACATGGGCATGATCCAATAGCTCACTTTCCATTTCAAAGTCCCTCTTTCCAGGGCCTTCATTCTGCGTGAAAACGTTATTCAGTTGACCATTTTCCTTACATGTTTTGCACTCTGCTACTTCCTCCTGCAAGATAACCTGCACAGACCATCCAACAGACAACAATTAGAGAATAGGCACAATTGTCAATAATTGAAATTCTAAACTGTACCTGTATCACGGCATCTGAATCCCGAACTCGTGGTCCTCTGAGATCCACAGAAGGGATCCGCTCAGCAGTTCCAACTTCAATTTGAATTGCCCTGCCTTTTGGCTGAACATGTAATGTATGTTTATGAAGATCGCTGCCTGATGGAAAAGGAAAAACAGATGAAAGACTGGATACACTAAACGAACTTAAAAATGCAATTTTTAATCCATCTTGTCTTGCATTTCCCTGTGCAGTGTCCACAAGAAAAGAGATTATTTCTTCTTTGTTACATTCATGAAGCTCACCTTGCACACCTTTAGACATTGCTGATCGAAGCACCTGGTTAAGCACCAAGAATTCATATGAGTGCCTTGCATCTTGTTGTTGCTGGAAAAGGGGGAAGGCATAGAATAGCTGAAATCAACAGACCATCATAGAAGATCTTACCAACTCATAGACAGGAATCCTCATATTCGTTGGTGCTTGTTTTTGAATTTGATACTGTCAATTTGTAAGTTAAGCACTAAGATTACAGATTTAATAACCTGAAGACAAATAAGTCACGCCCAATTTCACAACAAGAACTGCCAGTACCAACTGATTGCACTAATCCTTCCAACTTTCCTCATCCATTCCAAAGTTAAAGAAGTTAGTTATATCAAGTGTTATCCATATTGCACAGTATCGTATGATCCAGTGCAAGTGTATTGTATATGGTACGATACATATACAGCGATACGGCCAAGGACCCTTATTAAGGGTCCCTAACTGAACAAAAACTCATATTTCTGTGGGTTTCTTGCGTTTGTTGGAGTCTCCCAAGCTGCTCTCCGGTGGCTTCCAAAGTGTTGAGGCTCCCAAAGTGCTATATGGCGTCTTTGCAAGGCTCTCAACCCAGGTTATAATTTTTTTTGTGTTTTTCGGATTTTTTATTTGTATTTGTTGTTTTTGTGTTTTTCTTTTATTGAATGATAATATATGAAGTTATGAAAAGCATGTATATGATTTTCATTGTATTTGTAAAGTGGGAGACACTCTATTTGGGTGTTAAGTGAAGATTGGAGATTTATGAAGTGCTTTTATTTTCAAGTTTTTTATTATATTGAAGTGTTCAATTGAGATGGCAGAAAGGAGTGTTAGAGACTCCCAATCTCGATCCGATGATCTGGCATAGCAATGGGATACACTAGTTAAGAGAAACAAATTGAAGATTAAATGTTTGTTTTGTGAAAAGGTGATTAGTAATGGAATTTCACGATTGAAAATTTGAAACTATCACCTAGCATGGACTAGGAAAGAAGTTGCTCCTTTTACAGGCAGAGTTAGAAAATTGTCAAAAGTCATTAAATGTTAATGTCTACGAGAGCATACTTGAGAGGAGACAACAGAAAGATGATTTAGATATGTTTGAAAAAGAGGATGATGATGTTGTTGGATTGGGTGATAGCATTACTTCTGATGGTAGGATAGAGGTTGGTAGTAGTAGTAGACTAGTAGTAGTTATCAACCACCAACCACAGGAAAAAAGGTTATTCAAGATGTTGCGAGTGGAAGTGATAGAAGAAGGAGTGGAGGCAGAGTTGTTATGGCTTCAGAGCAATTGCATGAGCAGGCAAACCTCGTAGACAGATGGTTTTATGATGCATACATTCCATTTAATGCAACAAACCTTATAGTGGGCAGGTTGGAATATATATAGCTCAATGACTTAATTTTCATCCGTTGTAACATGCAGCTCTGGTAGAGTTAATCTTGCATTAATTACTAAAAGATTAAATTTAATATTTTATTTGACTTCAATTGTTAATGTTATTTACTAATTACTTATTTTTCTTTATTGCAAGCAATTAATAAAGATAAATAGGAAAGAAAACCAATTTGATCCAATAAGTTTGGATAATTTTGATATATTAGAGGAGTAGATTATGGAAGAGAATGAACCAAATGCACTCCTAGTCGTAACCAAAGAAACCATTCCATGAATTAATTTGGAAGGAGTACAACATCAAGGAGATGAAGATTTTGATTTTAAAGAGTACTTAGAATCTTCAACAAGGAGAAGATGAAGACTATTTACTTGATTATCATGACTACAATGTGTAAATATAATTTTTCCAATTTAAAGTTGTATTTTTTATAAGGATGTCATGTACTCTTTAAAATATGTAATTCCTTTTTGAATTATTGAATCATGAATGATGAATATCTAGTACATTTTTGCATTATATGAATTCTTTGCAATTATCTTGTTCCTATTTTTGAAATTTTTATATTTTTACCAAATTTTTAGTATTAAATTACGATATGGGGCAATATGATACGATCCTATATGATACGCATCGAACAAATGATTCAACGCCAATATAAAAAATAGGCCAGGAAAAGCATCAAAGGCCAGACCAGTGAATAACTGGAAAGCAGTGGAAAAAAGAAGAAAGCCAACGCAAAACCAGCAAGATAAAGCAACAACATGTATCATGCACGTAGCATATCCTAAAAGAGCAACAACAAAATGGCACTTTACTACAAAGAGCATTTAGATCATTTCAGACTTATTCCGAGGAAGGGAGAACTCACGTCCGATCGTATCAAACAATAAGGTTCTTGAATTTAGATTAAGGGTGTGAATCTAGGGAGGAAGAGTGGATAGTAGTACTGCTATGAACAAAAAAACAAGATTACCAACTGAAGGCATCCTTCTCCCAGAAGCACTGGATGTTTTCACCTCCTGTTCAATTTGGTTCCATGATGCGCTATGTCTGCTTGCGCGTGACACCTATAGACAGACAATCAATCATAAATGACGGAGAAGAAAGTTTTGGACTTCTGTCATTCTAAGCTTCCGCTCATTTACCGATTTGTGGCAAAGTTTGCAACTCTAGAAATCCACTTCAGGTTTCATAAAAAGAAAAAAGATTTATTCACATTATAATTATATGCGAGAACATATGGAAGCCTGTGGAGTACCAACTAATGTACCTTGAATTGTGTGAATTGTAATACTGATTCGAGGCCCCGGTCTTCGTTACCCTTCCTCTTTCCACACATACCTCGTTATCTTCAACCCACTTCTCATCCTTACGTAAAATTTTCTCCCCCATATGAATAGCCATATCATCATCCCCGTTTTCATCTTCACTAGTCGCCCGTCTTCCATTGGTAGATGAAAACACACGCATTGATTGCGAGAAAACCATATTGTCCTCATTCAAAACAATATGGAAATCGTCCTCGCTATCACTGTTTTCACTCAAACTGCACAGGTTGCCTCCGTCATTATTGTCAACTACGGTTTCTTCCATCCTTCCAGCAGTTGGGCTTCGATCATTTTCCTCGTTCGATGCACCGGGGCCACACAAAATTGAGCACTGGTCATCCTTAAGTTCTACTTCGTCGTCACTAACGGAAGAGATCATCTTCATCGTTCTTCTTTCCGTTAAAACGGCGGAAGTTCGAATGCGATGAACTCACCAGCTTAACGTCATCCACATATAAGTCACCAAACTCATTCATTGCTTCCATTTCCCATACGAAGCAACTGGCTGAAAGAAAACCTTCACTTTGAGAAAGGAGCAGGAGGCGAGCACCCCATTCGCGCACTAATGGAGAGAGAGGGAGTTCCCGGTGGGGGTGGGGGCGGGGGCGGGAGCGGGACGGCTTGCGTTTAGGGATGTCCTCTAGATTAGTGTAGTCTCCATATATGAATTAGACTCCGAATCCAGTAAACAGATTCAGTATCCGTAATCCATAGTCTCTCTCTTTCGGTCTGCGTGAATGAGATTCTGTACCCCTAAACCATAATCGATTCCTGAGATATTGGTTTTCCCTCTCTCCCATACATTCGCAATATGATACGCTAAGTTTGCAAGAAACACTGCACAAACTTGTGAATGAAACCTAGCGAGGGCTGGTAAATGAGCGGAAGCACCAACCAAGGGCGATTCTTAGCTCATGAACTGAAAATATGTTCATGTTCCCCATATTTAAAGTTGAAAAGTTTATTTTGAATGCAATTTGTTATTGCACATTTGACCATTTGATACACCCACCAATTAGTTGGTTAGCATGGTTTGTTAAACTTACACAGGTACTTACATGTTTAACTAAACTATCTTATACAAGCCCAAGCAAACCGATCATGCTGTATTCAGCTCATGTCTGATTTGTTTCGATCATAGATCAAACAAGAATAAGCTAGCATAATCAAACCGAGTCAAACCATGATTGGTTGACTTTATATTTTCCGACCTCATTCCAATATAATGACCAACAAAATGCCAACAAAATAAAACAAAGAATTAAAGATTAAATTCATGAGCGACAAAATTGAAAAGCAATCAAAAGCATTGCTACCCAAAAAACATTTCTGCTTTTCACAGGCCCATTCATACAACCATATCATAGAATGTTCATTTATACAAGCATGGTGCCAAACTTCTTTATACAAAACCATAGCCGCTCTTCAATGTCACGTGATTGTGACTTCAAACCAAAGAGATAGACTAATCTCAGATGAAATATAAGGCTTAACATCGCGAAGCAGCAGTGTCACACTCATTCTCATCAACACCAAAAAGATGACCCCTGTAAATTCAGAGATTGTGAGATCCAATTGCAGAAGTATTGGATGCAACAAATGTCCAAACAACCTTTCGAAAAACAGCGGATCTTCATAATTTGGATATGCAAGTGATACAAAAAAACATTTGTTTTCAAGTTGCACGTTCAACAGACAGGAAATTTAACTTGCAGAACTTGATAAAATGTGCATGGACAATTTACTTGTGCATTCATTACTAAACATGGTGACAATATACGTTAAAAAGGACAGCAACAAAAATAGAACTATTTGGGGAGGCAAAGCTAAGAGTGTCTTTAAGAACTTTGTACCACATTGACTTTACTATCTTCCAAAGAAGATTGAATCTAAGAGAACCATTTACATAGAGAAAGTATCGCTCGGTAATAAAATTTGATTTTCATGGCTAGGATGAGGCCAACCTGAAGCAAATGCCACTAGCACGTCTCTTAATTTGTACAAAAATACATTCAAGATTCAAACTTCATGTAGTATTTGAATAGATGAGTTACATGGCTGGACTTGATTTTAAAATAAACATAGGCAACCACATAAGGTCATGATGCAAAAGCTTCAACCTAGTATCACCACCCATGAATATGGATAATATATGTGTGTAATATCAATGAACTACAACTACAACTAAGCCTTTTCCCATACTAGATGGGGTCGGCTACATGGATTCTTTGTTTTTTTTTAGAATCTATGTTAAGTCCAATAAAGTTTTACATTGGCTGTCGGAAGCCTAACGCAACCCTCCTCCTTTTCCGGGCTTGGGACCGATCATGCAAGTATGCAAGTATCAATGTATGTATATATATTTATATATGAAGACACATAACATATATACATATATATACACATACACATGCATAAATATATGTATAAGGTGTATCTGTTCTTTATCAGGTAAGCATCAAATCAGCCAATATATGCAGCTGCAATCAAACACTAAGTTTTTTCAAGTGAAATATCTTAGGATAAAACTTACAAACTTATCGTTAATAAAATGCAGGCAAAAAATTGAAGTAGATTTATACAGTATCTACCTGCATGAGAAAAGCAAATTAAAGAAGACCATATTCTTGAAAAAAGAACTGTATGTTCCAATTTCCAAGAAAACATAGGATTAGCCTGTCCCACTGAAATTATCAGGAAAGATCATGCCCAAATACAAATTGGCATTCTAAAAGCATACAACGAAAAACAGAATAACCACAAAGTACCTCTGAGGATAAAGTTTTTCTTCTGATAGTGCCTTCTCCAGTCTTTCTTCAAAGGGAGTCGCATGCCAGCTTACCTTCTGGTCCTGAAAAAAAACGGGTCTCAAATTCAAAAACTTGGAGATGATACAAAATGGTTTGATTGATCATTCGATTGACTGATTGATTGATAATATATATATATATATATATATATATAGAGAGAGAGAGAGAGAGACCTCCTTGTATTTGCTTGTTGAATTTGGAATGCCATTACCATCCCAACCCTTCGGTGAGACACTCAACTGGTCATCATTCCAATGTGCAGCAACAATACCAATGATTGGCCTATCTATATCAGAACTCTTACTTCCATTTGAGTTTGCCGTAACTTTTCTGCTTCTTAAATCTTTTGTCTGTACTGGTTTCAACCAATCAGATAAGCTTGAGTTAACAGACAATGTTTTCTCTGAAACCTTATCAGCATTAACATCATCAGATGACCCACAAGATTCCAACACAATAGGGTTCCAGTACTTCCCAGAACTTATTCTAGGACTTCCCATGCTATCCATAGGTGAAACTTCATCTGTGTCATAAACATGCTCAATTTCTATATGATCCTTAATGGTCTTCCACTGAGTTGAATTCTCAATAGGTCTTGTGACTGGATGAACAAATTGAGATCTGATCCGACCATTCTTGTTTATAAAATTTTCTGGGTGTGTAAAAACTGTCCCAGGAGTCTGCATTTCATCTGTAAGTTTCAATGGAGTTGAGTAAGGTGACAATTTTCGCCCAACCTGGTTTTTCCTATCTTCAGCAACAGAAGACCTGAAGTTCTTTTCACACGAATCAGATGGTTCCTTTGCAATAGATTCGAAGTGGACAAACTTATTGCTTTTGACAGCATCCATGGAATGCTTGAACCTATTTGATAGTGAAGGGTCTTCTATGTTTCCCAAATCTGTAATGAGAACTTCAGATGAAACAAAAACATCCTTTGGCTCTTCAAGATGGTCATCATTATTATGATCAACATCATCACTACATATCTTCTCTCCTTCCAACCTATAATTTCAAAAGTATAGAAACAGTCAATATTAAGATACGGGATATAAACACAACGGGCAACATAATGATGATGAACAACTCAATTTGCATGGCCTGACATTAATCAGAAAGCCTTACCTGATTGAAGTACAAAGTGGATAAGATGGATAAGGAGAGGTTAATGGAATATTAGATTCTTTGCAAAGGTTTGCAACATCTTGCTTCCCACACTGCACTTCCACGCAAGAAGTAACAGAAAAGGAATGAATGTCACCGGATGCATCCTGTTCTTTGACATTTTTCTTCTTGCCTACTTCAGTTGATTTTTGCAATTCCGAAGGAGAATTTAGTAAGGTTCCACATGACTTGAGGAATTTGACCTATGACAAAATGATAATTTGCTAAGGCTTAAATTTTCACGTTAAGGAACTACACACAAATTATGATAAATGATCCAGCTAATAAATGGTTGACCTAGTAATGAAGAAAAACAAAAGCTAAAGGAGAAAGTACAAGCAACAATACCAACAAAACCTAGTAAGTGCAGGCATCACAAGTGTAACCAAAAATTTGTTTCAGTGAGAAAATGCTAAAGCTAAATCTCACTTCAGCAAAGTGCCCAAATGGTGAACTATCACAACATCTAAAATGATTCACAACGGAAGCTACCTGTAGCAGAACTTGAATGCAATTGAACCATGGCCAATTGCAGCTGGTGCATGTATGTTTCAATTAATTTGATCATTGATCAATCTCCATGAACTCATCCCAAATAAGAAAGAAAATTTCAACCAGTCGGTTGGAAAATCTACGCGTTTTCTTTTTACCATGCCACAGAATGCACATATGTTTCAGCTATACCATCATTGGTTGAAGTTTTCCCTTGCTCAGGAAAAAGAAAAGGAGGAATATGTCCGAATGGAAAATCCACAAGATAATACCACTTTAGTTGTGTGAAAATCAAAAGTGCATAAAGTACAATACATTTTTTAAGTTGGTTACACAACGTGGCTCAAACTATTGTTACATTTTTTAAGTTGGTTACACAACGTGGTTCAAACTATTGTGGAATTTGTACGGTTAATAGATTTATTCCTTGAGCTGGCAGGAAGCTTTCATCATAAAGGGACCGACAAATATATTTAAATGAGGAATATAATTCTATTTCCTTGTGTATTTTCAGTTATTTTTCTAGTGGGTCAACACTAATCAATCTCAATTGAGTGTAATCAGGTTAGTTTGTCGGGCTCTCAGATATGGATTTTAATAGTATTGATCTCCACAGGAAATATAGCAAAATTGTGAACAGGATTAATCTACATTTTTGCATGTCTCAATCTGTGCAAAATAAACAGGGCAAGATATCATGGAAAGGCCTTGACCTCCTCCCTCAGGTCCCTGTCATCATCGTTCTCATTTCTGGTTGCGTCTTTTGACTCTGGACTTATTCCTACGAAATTACCACATGGAGAAGGTTGCCCTAGCATGAAAGAAGAAAGTAAATTCAGTTTTTTATATGAAAAAGCTTAAGAACAACAAGTAGGAACCCCACGAACGGCATACCTCTGGCGGCACGAGGAGAACCATCAGAATCTTGCTCTTCAGGACCATACAAAAGATTGGCAAGCCGATTACGAGATACCAAATATTCCTAATAATATGTCATACAAGAATCAGTTGATTCAGAAACGAACAAAAGCATTAAAAATAAAATCCAATTGCACGAACAAGGCAAACATTTTGACGCAACTAGCTGGGGAAAAAATCCACACTATCCGATCTGAGAAGTCGGAGATGGAAGAACAAGATAAAAATAGGCAATAAGGTACTCTCAATAAATCAAAACAAAGCCTTTTCTCACACTAAATGGGATCGGATACATGGATTTTTAGTCGCCATTGGGCTCGATCATGTGTGGTGATAGCATTCAAGTCTATAAAGCAATATCATGTCTACATTCAATGTCTAAACAAACTGCCAACACAGACGTCATTCAACTTGCATTGGAGGGAAAAAATGGAATAGCCCATAGACTGTAAAAGACGGTAAAGCAACTTAACCGGCAATCAAAACAAAAGAATCCGAGTTTCTACCCTGTTCTTAGATGCGAATGTCTCAGAGAAGAGGTGCCCTTTTCGCGGGTGCTTGTCTTTAATCCGAAAGCATCCAAAGAAACAGCCCATTTGTTCGTCTTGTGCCTTGACTAAGAATGTTTTTCACAGAAATTTGGAGAAGGCGAGGAATGACCGAACGCAACAGAATCCTAGAATCTCTCTCAACCAAGGACCAGAGACCATAAAAGGTGAAAAAGGGTCAAAAATAGAACAGATGAAGCCAAGAAAATAAGGGAACGAAATGAGTCTTCGACCCGGACAGAATAAACTCGGGAAAAGAGTGGTAAAGCCCTCACAGAACCCCGGTTGTCGCATTTGGGGAGCGAAAATCAATAGGAAAATGAAAGCGCAAGAGAATTTGACGAAAATGGGTTCGAGAAAACGCTAAAGAACGATGGTGGTGATATCCTGACGTGAAAGAAGAGAGAGAGACCCACAAAAACACAAACTCTCTCTCTCTCCGTGTGTGTTGTCTTTCTTTTGACATATTTCTGAGGTTTTACGGGTTTTGAAATTTGAAATTTGGAGGTGCCCAAAAGAGTCAAAGACGCCGTTTGGCATAAATTTTCATTTAAACATCTTCATTACGTTACTGTATTTGGCCTATGACGATTCTTCAGAGTAATTACGGCGAATTTTTCCTTGTACTGGGGAAGAATTATCCAGTCAAAGCAGAAAAGAGTTAAAAGAAGAGATTAATGATAATAAATGTTGAAGAAAATGCCTTTAGCATGCCATGGATTCTGAAAAATATATACATATTTAATGAGTAATTAATACTAGCTTTGGTCCTAGATTCATGAGCCCTCATGCCGTCAACCCCACTATCTCGGAGCATGACAAAATGGCATCCCATAGTCAGACGACTCGGACTGATCACCGCAGGGTTAATTAGCTACGAAATCCACATTTTTCGGAGCTCTGATGCTTAACATGATCGAACTTTTTCCTTCTTTGATTACAATGGGAGCCGAAGCAAATCAAGATCGGAGTTTGTAGCATACTCATGATGTAGGAAGAAAATGATGAACTTGACTGGTTTTATTTGCATATACAAAGTGAAGATGGTGAGCATTGATCAATACTGGACAAATGAGTTGCATCAAACACGACCATTGGCCACAGTTCAAACACACCTCAAAATTAACGATTTTTCTGATCAAGAAAAAATTTATTGTCTAGTATGGGAAAAGGCTTAGTTGTTGTTTGTTGTTGTAAGAAAAAAATTATTGCAACTAAGTTCAAGTTTTTAACTAGTTTTGATCCAAACCAGGATGGTAAACCAATAGAAATGTTATGCAACTTTTACTGGTTCATAATTCTTTCTTTGATACGGTTACTCCAAATGAAACATAATTGAATATGGTTCAGCTTTGTGTATTTGCATGCCCGTCTAGGGCAGCTCTCCTTTCTAGGTATTCATTCATGCAACTGGAAAGCCCTTCAAGTTGAAGAAACTAAGTTTGATACATGGGGTAAATTGGGGGGAGTCTAGACATGGCCTGTTTAATACCAAACTCTTTCGGGTGGTTCGAACCGGAATCAAAACGAGCCAGGAATCTATCAAACCAGAACCGGGATCCCTCCAGGTTGGGTTCCTGTTTCAGTAATCAGAACCAGCAGTTTCAAACCAACAATTCAGGCTTCAGTTATTTTCTTATATATATATATATATATATATATTGGTTGTATATATAGGCATTAGCCATACACATGAGAGGTCATGCACAAAACCGAAAACAAGCTTTTGAAATAAACTTGAGATCTTATATCCACTAAAACATGTGCAGTGCTCTTAATAAGGCATCTGTTCAATTGAAGATCATGATCCTTGGGTTATTGATGATAGCCACTTACAAATGGATACAAGTTACATGGATCATTAGGTTGGCAGCCCAAACATTGCAACCTTTCGTTTTAACTCGGGGCACCAAATGGACCATGTAGCAAATTCGCAAGTTTCATTTTGCATCCAACTATTCTGCAACCACCTAAGAATTCTATATAATTTTAAAAATATATTTGAAAAGTCATTGTTTTGGAACCCTTATATTTAGGATAAATATATGTTCTAGTTTGAGCTTTTACCTAATAAGACATTAGTTGCATTGAATATTATGTAAGAGTTTGATTATCCAATTAAATTAGACAAGTATGCACATCTTACATGCAAAGTCTTGATGCTGGGATATGACACATTATTATTAACATATTTGTGTTGTCCTTGCGTTCAGTATCTTTTATCACGAGCGTTTTAAGAGTCAAGCCCATGATTCGATCCCAGTTCATACTCAAATAGGTGCCCTTGCATAAGGACTCAAGCATATAATATATATATATATATATACATATATCATAAGTTTACTAAGAGAAAAACTCAAACTATCGTTTTTCATACTCGCATCACCTTGATGGTATACTTTTAGCTCATTCAACTGAAGGCTTGATATCATTCAGATGTGAGATTGGGGTGTAATTTTTATAAAACTTTCCAGAGTTGTGTTGGTTTATGCCTTCCACGATAAATTCCGTCATTCATTTCTTCAAATGATATTCAACATTTAATTTCAACCTTATAAAAATGATAAAAAATATTTGATCCTTTATAAGATCTCTCAATTAGCTATTCCTTCGACCAACATTTCTAAATATCCCAGTATATGTTTTATAATAAGCCTTAAATAGTGTTCTTTTGCCATCACAATTGGTCGATATGAGCCTATAGGCTTTAGCCATATTTAAAATCTCATGGAACAAATTTCTTAATCAATTTGCTTCTTTACCTAGCATAATTAAAGCTATGAACTTGACAACCATAGTAAAATAAGCTATTTATTTATTTGACCTCAAGAAACTGCATGCTACTAAGAGTGAAGACCCATCTGCTTACTCTTTTACGTAGCTAACCCACTACAATTTGAACATCCTTCCAGAACCGAATGAGTGTCAAATAGGCTAAGTTGTTAACCGTGCATTTCTTACATTTTAATGCCCAATGAATGCCATATTAGTTGTTCTTGCTTGGACTTCTTGTATGCCATCTCAGTCTACACATTATCCGTGCAATGTGAGTTCAAATACGTGCAATCGCATGCATTAAGCATCTAATTACTTTAACATAATCTAGCTCTTCACGAGAGCATCCTTTATCTGGTATTGTTTGATATTTACATTAATTTGAGAAGAAAGATAAAAATCGAAATAATCAAATGTCTTAAAGACATTTTCAATAGAATGAGAGAGTGAAAAACTTTAGATCACTTTCTTCTCTTGTTATTCTACTACCTAGAATAACATTAACATCTCCTACATTCTTCAGGTTAAAATGGTGTTTTGTCTGATCTATTTTTTGGGTGCTTAATTCATTCTCCTTGGATACTGATATCTCAAGTAGCCGATGCATCTCTAAGAAGTCTACACCAACAATCTTTACGCTTGTTCACTACTGGCCGTGTGAAATTATTGGATGTAATAGACCTTGAAATCCCTTCTGTGAATACAATGAATGTCTATTGACTTGCCTGCATAAACCTAGTAAAGCCAAACATAAACTCGATACTCAAAAGGATGATTTCTTTATATCTTATTAATGCTAAAATAAAATTTACAATGGTTTTCAAAACAATGTATAAAAGGACTGGATCCGCGAGGAAAATACTTGGTGATTTTATGTTGGCAACATGGCATTTATATCCAGGCATTAGCTCTACACAACAGAGGTCACATACAAAACCAGAAACAGTTTTTGCAATAAACATGATACTTTGTGGCCACTGGGTCATAGGCAAAGCTCATAGGTCATGTCTCTTGGGTTACTTTTGATAGCCACTGAGCAGTGCCAAACCTCAATTAACATAGTGTCACTAAATGATCTGTTAAAGTCATCAGTTGGATTTCCTTTGTCCATTCGAAAATATATGGGTCTACATACCAAGCAATTGTAGTTGCTCATTCGAATACAAGAATTCTCACAAGCTCTAAAACACAGAGCCACTCGAGAAGAGCTCGAGTTGGCTTGAATTTATGTTGGTCTGAGTTTGAGCCCAAATAGAGGAGGTTGATCGAGCTCGAGCTAAAAACTGTTCGCACGAGCCAAGTCAAGCTCACTGAAACTGGGATCAACTCGATTCGATTATACCCTTAATCATAGATTCATAGGTAGGTGGGTAACATTGAGAAACTGTTCTTCATCGTTGCTGGTTGCTGGACTTCTGTTTGGGACTTAGAACTCACATTTCATGCTCTCTACTTTGAAGACTGTCAAAAAAATGTTGAGCTATTTCGTAAAAAGTCAGACAGGAGGGCCTCTGATATGACATCGAGAGTAAAACAAGGTCGTATTTTGAAAAGTTTCTGAAGGTTGTTATGCTTTCCGAATTTTGACATTCTTGCAAAAGACGTCGTGTGCGGACGATTCCGAATTTCCCGGGAAAATCACCTGGGCTGCGTCTGTACAGCCCGCCCCCCTATCGCGTTTGGTAATGGCGGTCTCCTCGTCGTCGATTTGGGTGCCCTTTCCGACGTCCTTCGTTTCCACTAGAAGGATCGTCGTTCGACCTTGGAGTCGTTGGCGGCCTTCGATTCCGCGCCGTTCGAAGTGACCGAACGAGCCATCCCCAGAGCTTCAGGGGAAAATGGAGGATTTCGGCGACCGCGGGATCCGGCGAGGGCGTCGTTTCCTTCTTGACGGAACTCACTCTTCTTCTCGAAGTCGAAGGGTAACGCTCCGCCTATTTGCCTCTCTCTCTCTCTCTCTTCTGTGCGTGATAATATGTTGTGATTTACTTGGCACTCGTGTTACATGTCCTTTCCTTTATTCCAAGGTACTTGTGGATTTCTATCATTCAGGAAATCGCCAAGCCTTTAACGTAGGTGAGGACGACAACTTTTTTTTATCTCTATGAACTCTCATCAAAATTCGCCTTTTTGTCTGATAATATTCATCTGCACTATGTGTTGCTGTGAACTAATTAGCCCACGCTTCATTGCATGTACAAGTTATTATCATTTCACTTAGTGCAGGTGGTGTATTAAGTGGTATACAATTATTGTGATGATAATAATTGTAGAGCATTGTTGGTGTACAATTTAGTGCAGGTGGTGTACAATTATTGAGTTTGCACAACATCGCCTTTTCGAGCTTATTATCATTTCTATTGTGCAAACACATAGGACCTTATTGTGCAAACTCTATCATAAGCTCGAAAAGATTTTGTCGGCTCAAATCCCATGCCCTTCCTTCGGTATTTTGAGGAGGCCATGTTGTTCGTGAATGACTGCCTCATCATAAACGGTACAGAGTTGCATTCCTTCCTTGGTCTTGCCAACTACTACTTACACTTGGAAGAGCGATCTTCTGAGTTTGTTGTTCCGCTCACTTAAGGCTTGGTGGTGATGCGGTAATAAGGTTTACGGCATCATATGACAAAAAATCAGAAAAGATGGATGACTTTACTTGATTTAGATTTCATGCTGTAATAATATTGACAAGACCAAAGTGGACATTGGCTAACAACCCTGCAATGCACCAAGCTTACACTTTCAATTAGTGGAAAGTGTAAATGTTAATACTACATCAGTATGCTGCGGCATCCAATCTGATGCAACATCAGGTAATTAGTTATGGATCTATGAAATCATTGTCCTCATTTGCGACTGGTATTTCGACATTTACACCAAGTTCGGGAGCTCCAGGGACTAGATCCGAAGCAAGGCTTCTTGATGCCCTGTATATCAGAGCTTTATTTCTTTGAAACGGGGTGTAAGCAAGCTTTTGAGGCTGGGTTAGATAGTCTTATCAGGGAATGTCTTTTTTGGTTAATCTCTCCCCTTTTTCTGCTTGCAGATCGGCTGGCCTACATCACTACCTACTAATGAGAAAGAATCATTTGTCCATAAAGTTCTACTGATGGTACTTAAATGATTTTCTTTACAAGCTAGTGCATTGGGATGGACTGATAGTTTCACAATCATTTTTGTTCAGTTCAACTATTGAGTTTACATGAGATTTTCGAGATTTCATCCCATGGGCTTTTCCTTTCAAACTATATGTATGTGTTTTTATGTATATATACATCACTTACCTACTAATGAGAAAGAATCATTTGTCCGTAAAGTTCTACTGGACAAGGTACTTAAATGATTTTCTTCATAAGCTAGTGCATTGGGAATGAGTCAATGACTGCTAGTTTCACAATCATTTTTGTTCAGTTCAAAATTGAGTTTACATGAGATTTTTCTTTCGAACTATATGTATGTGTGTTTATGTATATATGTGTGTACATATATTCTTTTGAACTACATATATACCTTCCATATGTAATTCAAAATGCAATCTCTTTCATATAGTCTAACAAAGTATTGAACTGATTAGCTTGCTCACAGAGGAATGCCTTGGATGATTATGCAATGACAAAAAGTTTGCCAATCCGATCTGGGGTTGAAAAGTGAGCATGCTCCTGCTTCTTATGGGTAACTGACCTTTTAAGTATATTATGTCTGCTTGATGTTTCCTTATTTGTTGGTGACTTGACATCATCTGCACAATAATGTGTTCAGAAACATTTGATTACCTTTTCCATCTACTTTGATGTGCTGCGACTATATGGTTAATACTGTTGGCAAGATCTCCCTGTGCAAGGGGAAACATCTAACACAAATTAACTTGAAGTTTAAATATATTATGCATGAAGGAAGATTTCAAGAGCGTGCACTAAGTTTAAAGTATGGCAAATGAGCTTTTGAAAAATATTGTATAGATATGTGCACACTGAAAGAGTTTCACTAGTCAAAATATGAAAAATGAAAATGTAGTGTGATATGCTGTTATTACACATTTAATGCTTAATATCTATTACTTTTAAGTTTTGTGGCTTGTTTAATAGGGTTGCATAATTTTGTTCTGCATAGTACTTTTCCATAATTTCCTTTAAATGGCGGAGCATAATCATATTTAATCTGTTTATACTGAGAGTAGACAGTGTTGGATAGTTAGTCATCCACATGTGCAAAAGATGCTATAATAGATGTGTGGTCACACAAGCAAAGATCATATTAGTAATGAGGTTATCATAGACAATTTGGGAGTGACACCAATAGATGATAAAATGAGGGGAAATCATTTAACAAGGTTTGGACAAATAGAAAAATGACCAAAGGAAGCTCATAAATTATATGGTAAATATGTTAAAAGAGGAAGAGAAAGACCTCAAAAGTATTAGAAAGAAACAATAAAAAATGGTCTAGCCTCTGTTGAGTTAACTATTATCATGGCACATGATCAAAATTTATGAAAACAAAGAACCCGATGTAACCAAACCCAGCTAGTATGAGAAAAAGCTTAGTTGTTGTTGTTGAGAGTAGACAATGTTGCTTGTAGTTTATGGTCAAGTGCTTTTGCAATCACCCACACTTGGTGAGGTTGGCTATATAAATTCTTAGTCACCATTATGATCCATTGTCAGTCATGCCTACCTTTGAATCCAAAAGTGGAAAATTGTGTTTTATAGTTTATCGAACTTTAGACATTTGTTGCTCTTCTTTGCAATACATCCTCTTTGTTAATGAATAGTAATTTGTGAAACTAAGATTTTATTTGGGTTCTATGTAATTATTTGAATAATATATACATATGCATTATATTTGTATCCCTACCCTATGATTTTGAACTTGCCATGTGGTATCCTTTGCACCTGCACCTCTATCCTTGTAATATAACATTACAGATTGGTGGCATACGGAGAGGGCATGCAGATACAGAGGGAATCTATGGTAATTATGCTCTGGGGCTATCAAAACGTTTGCAACTAAAGAGGGAAAGAATGCCTTGGGAAGACATGAAAAGCACGTTGATGGAGAGGGCATCTAGCAATATGGTAAATATGCTTTTGGGAAGATGAAAAAGTTTGCATATTAAAGAGGAGCAGAATGTCTTTGGAGGACGTGTCTGTGTGTGGGAGAGGGAGGGAGGAGGATTATCTTCTTAGTTACTTTCTCTTGGTTGGGAATCTTGGGGTGCACCCTGCAATTACCTTAATTGGAATTGTTCAGATTGCTTGAGGTAGTAAGCAATATCTATCGAAGGGTAGTTTCAAATAAAGGTTAGCGACATGCTTGTCTTGAAGTAAAACAGAAATTAACAGAAGGTCCACTTAGCTCTTTAAAAAATTAAAAGGATAGATACCGACACGTCACCTGGTTTTGGGTGCTAGAAGCTCCCAAGCTTTCTTGGGCTTGTGGTATAAATCCATGCATGCACATGGGAAAGGGAGCTAGGGGATAAGGTCTGTTGTTTGTAAGAGCTCACAAGTGACAACCTTTAGTGGGGTCTGATGGATAGCTAAGCTAGTGGTTCAAGTGAAGGAACTGCTTGCTCAGCTATGTGGCTGACTTTTATGATGCCCTAAATACAAATTACATGAAAATAAAAAACATCGAAAGAAGTACATGAAAAGAGCAGAGCAAATACTATGAAAGGCACTAAAACTCATTTAGCTCTTGCTCCACTAAGAGTGCAGCCAATATAGAGTGTGTGTCTCAACTAATCGTTAGAGCCCCTTACAACAGCGTACAAAACAGTTTGTTGAGAAGCATAAAAAACAATAGCTCACATGGCTAGGGGGTGTTAAAAATGTAATAAGGTTGGACAATAGGGCCCATAAGTCAATGTTTGAAATCAGGTCCCTACGGACCAAGATCACCTGAGCCGGGGCCACTTCCATCAGGGGATCCACGGCTAGTAAAATAGTTGTTGGGCCTTCGGCAACCAGCAACACAGCTGCTGACTTTCTCTCTTCTTTCTATAAATATTCTTCATGTACTCAATAAACGATTAAGCCCTTTGTGGTTGCTTTGTATATTTGTTCATTCAATAAAGGAGATACATGAACCTTACCTGTTACTTAACATGGGGTTGACTCACAAGTTGAAGGTCATGAGCTTGATACCCAGGGGTGTTCATCTGGTTTCAGCCTCCCATTGTACCTAAAAAGAAGTTCATTAGAAAGTAAAAAAGATAGAGATAAGTACAAGAAATTTGCAGAGAAGATACTGTAGAACTCTGCATGGCTAAAAAACCCTGCCTCTGGGGCTAGTCTCCCCTCTTGATCTTCTTCCTCCATAAATGAAAGGAGTTCATCTTTTGTATGGTGTGTTTCTTCAAGGATTTGCCACTGTATAAAATTGTTGAATCCAGAATCCTTGTTTGCTTATCATTGTGCTGTGTTACACTTGTTCTTGTGGATTTGTTTAAGGAGTGTTGTCACATTTCTTCACCTCCTGATTACATTACTGTGTAGCATGGCAGTCCAGTAACAGCCAGCTCAGGGATTGATTGTTCAACCCAGACGTTTCAGCTGAGCTAGCTATTAGACCCTGTTCTGCTGTAGATCCCTTTCCATCAATCTAAGATACAAAATTTAGAAAAAATTAAGTACAAAAAATTAAAAAGAAATACAGAGAAAGTATGAAAAACCTAAAAATTATTCATGGCTTAACAAGAAGAAATATCTGGTTTGGGCATCAAAAAAGCGTAGCAAACATTATAACCTTTTGAGTTCAAGGCTTTTTGGTGTATCAAATTCAAGGAATAAGTAGATTTTACGTTTTCCTCAGGCCTTATGTTCTATCCTTTTATGATTTTGTATCTGGAAGTACTTTGGCACAGAAATATTTTGATAACGTGTGTTACCTTGTAGATAATGATGGAAAAGCAAAGATGCTTCTAACTAAGAGCGAAAAATATATCAGCAGGAAATAGTAATCAGTGTAATTACGTCTCTTATCAATTTTTCAAGGCCCATATCACCATGTCCTGTTGATTCATATGCTTTTTTGGTCATTTCCCCCCTTGTGAATAGCTTACAGTGATTTCACTGGGATGTTTGGAGTTTCTATGTGTGCGTAACATTGATAGTCCAACAGATTCTGTCTTTTTTGGGTAAATTGGTGTAAATTGATTACGTGTCTGCATCATGAACACTTTTGGTTGAAAAGGTCTACCTCATAATTTATTTGCTAATGTACTTCCCAGATTCAAGTCAAGTTAGGCAATAGAAGAAAATCTTCTCTTGTGCCTGCTTACAACCGGTGAAAGTTGGATTATGATGAAAAGTAGTTAATCTATTGTTTTTTTTATCTTTATATGCTGCAGTTTTTTTCTTCAGACATTGAGGGTTTTCTTAATGAAATGTGGGTTTCTTTGTGATGAACAAAGTGGAAGTGGCTTTTGACTTGACCTTTTCTTGTAGCTTTATTCAAGAGGCAGTTCAAGCGGATGTACCAGTGGTTCTTCTTACAGCTTACAGTAAGAATGGTGAAAACGTTTCCAGTTCTTCGAACTTCCCAAATACCTTTTACGGTTATTAGTATCTCATAAAAATTGACATTTCAATGTGTAGCATGAGTAACTATAACTATTGTGCAAGTGTAATATGTAGGTACATATGTATGTTACTAGTTTCAGCAAAAGTTAGACATGATAATGAGGATGATGATGATGATGAACATGAGCATGAGCATGAGCATGAGCATGATGATGATGACTATCTCTACACATCATACCATAATTGAGCGTGGTGTATAGAAAGTAGAGGGCGCATGTTATCTTATGCTGGGAACTTGCATGGCATGCATGTATATTAAGCCATGGATGAATTGTGCTCTCCTCTCTTTCGTGCTGGCTTTAGAGTTGAAGGCTTCTTCATGTAGGGAATTAGATTGTCCATAGTAATCAAACACCCAGATTTTAGTACAAGGTCCTATTCTTCGGAAATTTTGGTGGATCCCGCGATATTTTAAAACTTGATTTTCACAGGAAAATTTCATGAAAATACAACAATAAATAAAAAGAAGATAAAACCTATTAAAGAAGTAAAGTTCATAAATAATACAAAAAATATCAATTTAACTATAAAAAAGTGTTGCCAACAACAATCGGAATTAGGTCAAGAACAGTCAGACTTATCTTTTCCGGCCATATTTGGTGGTCGGAATAAGCTCAACAACATTCGGAATTAGGTCATATTATAGAGGTGGTCTAATGACTAAATTAATGCTAGATCCGATTGTATAGAATCATGATATCAAAAGAGACCCAAAGAACTCACGCTGGACTGGACAGAGGAATTAGCACCATAACACCACAATCTGCTGCGAAAAGCTACAGAAATTAGATTCAAAATGGGTTAATACATGCCTACTTTTTGAGCATCCGGTCGCAGTTGATGTGGACTTCAAATGATGCCTCTACATGACCCTTTTTTGTGAACTAGCTGCAATCATGACTTTATATGTTCTGTTTTGAACATTTCTTTTGAGGCATGAAGCATCTGACCAGAAGGTGAATCATCTAATTCCTGTTGTGGGAAGTGGATTGTTCATTTTATTGCTTTATTACGTGAAGTGTGACTTCTTTCTCAAATGGAGCACGGCGTACGTAGCGTAACAGCAAGACAATGGTCACAGTCCTTTAGATATATAATTCCATCTTTTCCCAAGCAGATCCTACTGTTGAGAGATGCACAAGTTAAAGGACAAACCCTTATGAAACTTAGGTTAAATCATCAAATATTTAGAGTTGGAGGACCTTCTTCCAGGACGGTCTGTTGGAGATGTCTTCCCACCATCTGTTGACATGCTCCCTGTCTCTGACCAAATATGCTTTACCTACATCATTAACCAAATACTGTGTGAAAGGGAGGTGTGTCAAATCTGCTAGACTGAAGAAATACCCTCCTAAGTACTTGCTTTTCGAGAGCCTCTCCTCATACACATCCAATGCTTTGCCCAATTGCTCCTCACTCTCTTTTATCAGCTTCTGATCTTGTGGAACCCCCATCTTTGGGAAATACAAGAGTTGCAAGACCAGAGTATAAATATGTTGATTGAAGTTCTGGCCTTCAACTTCTAGCCATTGTTCTACAATGGCCTTTTCCCCCAGAGTTTTCCCTTGCAAATCAGTTCCTTGCTTTGCATATTTCTCAGCATAATACCTCACAATTTCCCTAGACTCTGCAAAATAAGGAAACGGAGGAAGCTGATTTGGACGTTCGGTACTTTTGTAAGATTATCTAGAAAGAACAGAGAATATATATATATATATATATATATATATATATATATATATATATATATATATATATATATATATATATATAATGCAGCCTACTCTTTCAGCAAAAGCATGTCGGGGATTAGCAAATTGGCAGGAATATATAGGAAGAAGCATGATATGCCATCCTTCACATGAATGACCGCACATAGAAGTGACTGCATTTTACTTGGAAAGGCAAGGAAAGTCCATGGTCTGGGGCCCACAAGCGTCAGGATGGGCTTTTCCTTTCCATGCTGATGATAAAATTCATCCTAACTAAAACCAAGTTTTATCCCACAAATCTCTAGTTAACTTTGTGCCTTTGATCTTCTGACTCCAATCATATTTTATCGTCTTGTTTCGATCATGCTCTGCCGCTTTTAAAGTTTCCCCGTCTAACTTTTAGACCCTCGTCTCATCGGAGCTCCATTTGGTGCCTCTTCAGATGTCAAAACCATTTTAAAGAGTCTGACTGTGATATCTGATTTGGGGTGACCCTATCTGGGTCTGATCCGGACCCTACCCACATGGCAGGGGCGACGGACGCCCTGGCCCAGTCACCACCTGTGCAGTGCCTCGCCGCACCACCTGAAAACGTGAGAGAGAGGATCCGTGGATGGATTTTATGAATGAAAGAGAACCACAAGCACTGAGAGGGAGCTGAAGGATGCTAGAATCATGGAGAGTCGCCATCAAAGTCGTCGGACTTTTCAAGGTAAAGGGTGTCTTTTTTTCATTTTCATTTTTCTGGCGAAAATACTGAATTCCGGCATCAACCTTTTCACGGGGACTGAGAGAAGTGACTGAGACCACCACTGTATTTTTAGGATTCTCATTCACCTGCACAGTATAAGATTTTGCACACTGATGACTTTGTTTACGACGTGTTTGGGTTATGTCATCCTTACCCAAAATTGGAACATGTAGCATGGCCGGGCCCTATGTCCATAAGGATTGGTTCCGTGAGGCAGGAGGCTCCTAAGGCAAGAAGCCATTTAATAATACTAACATTTGAAGCTATCTTCAGATTGAATTTCCACAACAAAACTATCTAGAGGCCAAATAAAAAAAATACTAGATGGCAAATTTACACTGTAAAATAGAGGATGGCCTGAGATTCCAATACAACAAGGTCCATTTCCCCGTTTGTCTATTGATAAGGAGTTGAATAGGAACTTACCATACATTGTGAAATCTCCATCTTGGATTACAGGTACCATTCCAAATGGCTGCAAAATGTGTAAGATTAAAAATGTCAGGAAAATGCATAATGAATTAAATATTCCTTATTATTACGACGATCCTCTGACCCACAGGATACACTTACGCACAGCGCGCGCGCACGCACACACACAAGATTTAGAAACTCACCTGCAGTTTGAGGAAATCTGGTTTCTTCTGCTCGATTGTGAGCAGATCGATGGGGATGATCTCAAAGTCGACATCTTTCTCGATCAGGCAGGTGAGGACCCTGCGTACACACGAGGCATAGGCTGGCCCATACACTTTCGCGATCATGTTGGCAGAGATGGTGGTGCACACTAAATAAGTATGACCGACGTTCTTTGCATGGAAAGATGCAGGGAGTGTGCTTCACTTTTGGATCTTTATAACAGTCTGTAAGAGTCTTTTCTGAGGGCTGCGAATTGTTTTAAGTTTGAGGCGAGGATCTCGTGGGAATGATGGCTCCTTCACGGCCTCGTTAGGTAAGGATTTCTTTCACGCCTTTGAACATTTGAGAAATATCTCTATACACGTCTGGAAGCTTCAGAAAATGTCAGAAACTCCTCTGTTATTCCAACTTTTCCGAGAAACTCCTCGGTTATGAACGTAAATGGACCACATTTGCTCGGGACCTCTGGTTCATATCCATCCGGATTGCTTAATGTAAGAAGCTAAAAAGCATGAACCGATCTTTTTTTTGGTATCATTTATGTTTCCTTTTCCCTTTCTTTTCTTTTTTTAATGAAAGCTTGGCAAAGTGGGAGAGAAAAAGGGCAACAAAGGGTGATGGTGACTGGTGAGTGTAGTGGATTGGATCTATATGACATCCAATGGGATGATTGGGACCAATATCCAATATAAAAAAGAAAGGCCTTCTCTTTGGAGACCCGCCTAGTACGAACGGGAGCAATGTGAGAATTTTTGATGGAGATGGAGATGGAGACAGTAGGTTTCCGCTTTAATACAGTATGTACATGGATGAAAAAATAAGAGTATTGCATGTTATAAAAACAAATGCTCCCTTTGTACTTTAGAACGGAATCATGATATGCTTCTTTCAGTGTGCTACATTTTTTATTGTACTATGTCTCTAGTTTGTATGTAATATCTAGAGTGTAATAAACTCTTATTACTATAATGTTTTTTTACTATGTCTCGAGTTTGTATCTAATATGTAGTGTGTAATAAACTCCTATTGACTATCATAGTTTGACCACCTTAATATGATTTTAATATGGTATGATTATTTTAAAGCACTGTCTTGTTTTAAAGTTATATTCTAACAACCGGAGACGAGCCCCGTAAGACACATGGGGGCAAATGCAGAGATCATTATGATCCCTAAACGAGGATGGGAACGAGACCCATGAACATCCCTACAAAGTTCGATCTTGTGTCATGTTAGCATTTAGTTCATAAAAGCAAGATCACTCTTAGATTAGTAAATTTTGATTTTGTTAGATATGTGGTGTTGGAACCTCCTACCCTTTTATCGTCCATAGTAAACCGATGTTCATTCGGCAGAGGTTCTTGAAGAATCGCTCTCCTGTCTGCTCTCTGTACGTTAAGGAGTTGTAGAAGAATTCAAACTTTGTGCAGCTTACTTTACACATACACAAATGTGTGCGAGAGAGAGAGAGAGAGAGAGAGAGAGAGAGAGAGAGAGAGAGAGAGAGAGAGAGAGATTTCGTTTTGACAAAAATAACACTCAAAACGAACAGAAATCAATCTGTAGGCATAATACGGTAATACCCACAAAAAATTTCCAGTGCCCATTTGTGAAAATCACAATTTTGGTTCCTTTGACTTGGAAAGCGTCAATTCCTCGTCGCAGAAAACAGGGAACCCACGGTGCCGCGGAACTCCCAGTTCCTTGGCAATGCAAAATACCACTTTCAAGAGGAAAAGAAAAACACAAAGAATCTGCTCAAATGTTCAATAATCATGTCTATTTACGTCAAAATGGTCGAGTCAAGCAAAAAACTTAAACTGGTAAAATCAGGCAATCACAGAGACCAGAAATCTTCCGTTTACGATCCAAACAAGCTCCAAGAAGCTTAAGGAAATCGGGAAAACGAATACCAACATAAGGAACCATGCTACAAAAATATAAGGGGATGTAAATTTTTTGGGACGGCCTTCAGAGAAAGGGAGAGGGATTCCATCACAAGGCCGAAGGAGAGAACAAAGGATGCAGAGAAGAAAGGAGGAGAAAGGATTGAAAGGAGGACCCGAGCACCCATTCAGATTGAAAACTATGAAATCCCGTCACTGATTCGAATCGAATCTCAAGATTTGAGGGCATGCATGTCTACATGCAGACGCTTCTAGGGTTTCCTCTTCTTCCTTCCTCTTCCTTTCTTTCTCCGACCTCCGTCTCCCCTTTCCCCTCAAGCCTGACCCGATCGCGTGAAACATTATGTAGAGAGGACGAATGGACGACAATACCCTTATCTTTCTTTAAACTGAGAGCGTTGTGTGAGATTTGCTATTTCACGAGGGCGCATTTGGGAATAGGGCTGGAAACGTGGACACGACCCGGAAATTCGTGTTCGTGTCCACTAAAAATTTGTATATCTATTTCGAAATGGTTTGAGTCCATTTTTTCTTTTTTACAACAGGGAGGTGGGAGGTCCAAGTCATGTATACACACCCTGGGTATCGAACTGATGACCTTCATCTTATAAGTCGAGTCTCTTGCTAGGAGAGCTAACGCCATGAGTGAGATTCTTTTCAGGTATAACCAGGTGTGCACAACCAGAGTGTCGAACTCACGACCTTTATATTGTAAGCCGTGCCCCTTACCGGTTGATGAGTGAGGTTCCTTTTGGTGAAGTATACACGAGCTCAAAGAACCTCAACCAGTCCAGTTTGAGTCGGGTTGGCCCACTATTGGGGAGTAAAGCTGTTTCATCAAATGCCTTTGAATTTGAGCTTCAAATGTCGAAGCTTGTAGACCACAGCATAAGAACCTACTGTACAACCGTGCACCAGAGCCTACGGTGCAACCGTGCACCCCTCTTATGGTTCATGGGTTTAACCATGGACTTTATATTTTGGCTTTTAAAACAAATTGGGTGAGGAAAGCAAACTGTTACCGTGTGTGAGTGAGTAGGATGTTTATCGAGTGAAACGGAGCCATGATCAAAATCCTCATCCCCATCTCTGTTTCAGGATCTTATTCTCATCTCCTTTCTCGAGACTGTGATCAAGAAGCTGCCTATCTCAATTTCTGTGTTCCATGGTCCATGTGGGACCAGTCGGAAAAAAGAGAGACGATCAAAGTCACTTTAGAGTTCACTTTTATATATGAAATGAAATTCTAACTTATGTAAAATATATATAAATTCGAGCATATTATTACGGATGAAATATGAGAAATAATGATGAATTCACGAATTCAAAAAAGAAGTGATATTTTTATTTATTTATTTTCTCTTATAGTTTATTTTAATTTTAGATTAATTCTGTTTTATTTTTAGATGGACCCAACTTCTAAAATCAATGAGAAAAGCGGTTGGGATCGCGTTCGTTGGATGGAGACATGCTATCCTCGTTCTCTCCCTGATTCCCGTTGAGGATTTCCTTGCTCTTCCATTCTATCCCTTTTCCACTTTCCAAATCCATCCGGTACGAGATGGATTCTCCCATGAATTCTCTCGTAAGGAACACAGAGAATATCCCCTCTCATGAACATGAGATCGAAGCCAGGATGCTGGCTAGCACAGGTTGCTAAAGTTTGTCACCGGGATCCGCCCGCAACAACAACTCACTTCACCTTATAGTAATCGATCAAATAAGAATCTAGGTGTGTTTGGATATTACTATGATCTGATCCAATCCAACCTAGCTATTAGTATCTCTATTAATGGTGGACCCTTTTGATTCTTTCGCTACGGCAATTGTTGTAATATTACGTGAATGGTATCTAAAATTATCCAATAAATTGAGTCAATAAACAGATTTGATGTTTAGTACTTTTCTTGTAGTTTTATTATCACGAGTCCATGCATGCTCAGTGGTCTGGAAGTTTAAGAGTGACTTTAAAGCTTACAAAGAAAAAAGATGAGGCTGCACAGTGTTAGTTCAACGGCAGGGTGCTTTAGTGCTCTTGTTGTTGGTGGGAAGTTTGACTCCAAAAGGGAGGGTGCATGTGTGGGTGTGTATTAGGCTTCGGCCTCCTCTTGAAAAGTTCGTGTGCGTGTGTGTTACAAACAAGACTCTCTCTCTTAACACACAGGTTGGAGAAGGTGATATAATCAATCACGATCCAACACGAAAACAAATTATTCATGTTTTCTTTGCATTAAGAATATGTCATCACACTTCATGAGCATAAAGATAGCTCGCTACGATATGGGGGAGCACCTAGGCAGACCATATCCACAGCCCAAGTGTGGATCTCGAAGCATTTGATTTAAAGATTTTCCTCAGGCGATCTCCAGCCACTAGTATTGTAGTTCATGTTACTTCGCTTATTCGTTCAGAAATGCATGTTCGTCGAAATTCGGAACAATTTTCGAAGTGAAAGTTCCTTTCGATGCTATAAGGATCAGTAAAAGCAACTCCAAAAGCAAATAGAGAAGGCAACTCAAAAGATATAGTTTTCTGTCAAGTTTTACATGAAGCATATTGCGAATTCTTTCATGACTAATATGTTATTTTATGCATATATATAAACTCCGAGAGTACCAATCCCTCTGCATTCAAGAATATCTACAACCATTCACAATCCACGGATCTGATGATTCGAACATTGAACGAATCTCATCCCATGCACCATCACTAGTAAATTCTTTGGCAAGGTTGCTTCGGATAGCCGGGTTCAGTTCTGTTACCGGAGCTTGGCCGGAATAATATGGCCACCTCTCTTCAATTTGAGCAGAAATTATAGGCTTCGTTTCAATCTTTCCTGCAATATAGAATCCTCCAGAAGTACTAGAGTGATCCTGAGTAACCGAGTTGGAGCAGAATGTTATAGAGCTGCAGTCTGTGGAACTCTCTTTCGCGGAGTACCGTCTGAACTCTTGATTGTACCTCTTATAAGTTACATTCCTCTTGAATATTCTGCAAATAGTCCATGTTTCCTGTTCATATTTAAGGTTAAACACCCATGAGAAGCTAATAACGTAAAGGCAGAAGGCAATGTGTTATATGTCATGCCAATCTAAAAAACTGACCTATTAAAAATATGGCTAATATAATAAAATGGTTTATGGGAAAAACTCTGTTGCCGATCACTCTCGAGTGCACACATGCACGCTCGTGCACACACGTTATATATATATATATATATATATATATATATATATATATATATATATATATATATAGAGAGAGAGAGAGAGAGAGAGAGAGAGAGAGAGAGAGTCTTACCGCTTCTTGCATGCTCTTGTTTATGTTGGTGATATTATTTGGTGATGGCGATGAAGTTGGGGGAAGACGGAATTCATGCATCATCCAATCGGTCTTGGTGCCTTTTCCTGCACTGCCCACGTAATAGACGAGCGATTTCTTGAGCCCAATGCAATCCTGCTGCTGATTATTATGTTTTCCCTGTGAGTCGTAGATAGGTCGGTCTATCCCCGTTGCTTTCCAGAATCCGGACCCCGTTACTCTGTTGGGCCTGATACTGTTTCTGTACTTCCTTCCCCTCATGCAGAAAAAGTACCATTCCTTCTCTCCCATTACCGTGCGTAACTCTTCAAATGAAGGGGAAAAACCATCAGCTTCAGAATATAACTAATGAAGCCTCTGTGTGTGTCTTCTTGTGTGTATCAATCAGGCCACTTCTCTCTGCTTTTCAGTGTGTTTAACAACTTCAGATCCTGTTCTTGGACAGAAAAACAATCCGCTTGTTGTTTTCCGTCTTCCTAACTGCAATAGACTTCTCAAACGTTTTCTACCTATGACGACGCATATTTAGCATAAGAGCAATATGGTCTTAAGGATCAGGCTCTAAACCTTTTCCTTTACAGAGTGAAGGAGCTAATCCATTTGAATACACTTGAGTTACTGATAAAACAGTTTATGCGTACACCAACTGCTTCAGTTTAACAGCAGAAGTTTTGATCGATCTATCTCTCCCCAACAAATTAATTAACACCACAGAAGATTGAGATTGAATAAAAGATACTTACTAGGGAGATCCCAGGGATCATATTTGTAGATATCAACCTGTTTGATGAGCTCAGTCGAGATCTGTTTCTTTTCGATTTTGCGGCGAAGATAGAAACCAACTAATTCTTCATCTGTGGGATGAAACCGAAACCCTGGAAGAGGGAGATGGTCTTCAACATCATCACTGTTCTGCTTCTGCAAATCCATATTTCTTTTAGACTCAATCCTGTTAATTCCTTCTTTCAGTAGAAGTCTTATTGTTCATGAGAGCTTCCTTCTTTATTAATAGCGCAAGATGAGAGTCGGTTGTGTATGCCAGAAGTTCATCTCCTGCTAGTCAAGTCACAAGGATTGAATTTATGAAACTCATTGCCATTTGAGAAGAAAACCAAGAATACCCTTGAGTTCTTCCTTTGATTCCTTGCCGTTTCTGATTTCTCAATGATGGAAAATGACAAAAGAATGACGCAGCTATCATGAAATCTTCGTTATGGTGTTATGACGTCAAGGATTTACAAATTCAATGACGGTTGAAATCTGTAAAAGATTTTGATTCGTAATTTATCCATTCTTTCTTTTTTAAGGAAAATATAAATCTTTATCTTTCAAATACCATTTGCCGGTTATGGATCACGGGTGGTGATTGCTTCACGAGAAGGATTCCTATTTTCTTCATCGAATTCTTCAGATGATGTGGGCGTCTTGACTCTCTTGCCATTTGTTTTGAGCAGTCAAATTTGTTTGTTTGCTTTAAAATATTCTTGGTAGTTACTCGTTTGCTATGGCCTTCACATACTTTTACTTTTCCTGGTATGATTTTCTTTTAGTACGATAAGGTACACACTCTTTAAAATTATATTTGATAACCTTCTTGGGTTGACTATATTTGAAGTGTGTGAGTGAGAGAGAGAGAGAGAGAGAGAGAGAGAGAGACGGAATACGTTCCTGGTAGCGAAGACCTTCATTGTAGTATCAAGTTGGGCCTTGGAAGAAGCTCAGTATATATAAAAGTGTGTGTGTCTCTATATATACAGAAAGAGAGAGGGGGGGGAGAGGTAAATGCATAAACTTCATGCTCAAATCTACTTAAAATAATAAGATGATTAAGGTTTGAATTAAGAAAGTAAAAAGTACCATTGTACTTATATATTTTATTATTTGAACACCACAACTGTTTATGATAAACATGCTATAATTAAGATGATAAAATAAATTTAAGCATGAATGGTATTTGAGCATTTTACCACTACATATATAATGAAAGACGGAAAGAGAAGAATTGGTACATGCTAGTACACTTAAGTGGTAGCAAATCTAAACAAATCTTACCCATGTATTTTTTATGACAGATGATTGAAATTTAAATCTAAAAAGTAAAAGTAGACGTATATTTTTTGCATGTACATTTTATTCATACGAATACTTTTGTCTTTTAAATTTCAAATCTCAACTATATTTCGTAAGTGGTTGAAATTTATTTAAATTTGTTACCATCCAAGTGTGCTGACACACTTACATATATATACAATTTGAGACCTTCAACCTTTCGAGTTCTTTTAGTAGGCCTTTCATTGTGGATAGACACTTTTACGAGTAAATATTTCAATTGTTTCTATATCTGGAATATAGGTGCACTCCTTTTTCCGTTAAGAGTATAAAAATATAGAGAACTTGACTTAGCAACAATGGCTAGAGACCATTTGTTTGTAACTTGAGATAGAAGAGAAACCATTTCTAACATCTCTTAGGGGGCGTTTGCATCATTAGCCCCATGGGCCTGAACAACGCAAGAAGAGCACCGTGCGGGCCTGTGCCTGGTATGACGCAAACATTGAATTGCATCTTCGTGCCCCTGGGGCCATTGATGCAAACACCCCCTTAAGGACCAATTTTATACCCTATGATTCCTAAACCTTATAACAAGCTTACATGTTTGGATTTGAAGGCAGATACAAGGAAAAACATTGATGCTTAATTTAACCAAACTCATGAATTGCTAATGCTGGGCATGCAGAACCAAAGTACGTAAATAAATTTCTTAAGAATCTGTTTAATAAGTTCGATTTTCTTGTTTGTAAATTTATATAATTGAACTTCGCCTCAGCTCCGAAAATTTTCTGGGTCCGTCACCGGCTAATGGAATATGTTTCACATATAACAGAGTCCAATAACTGGCAAATTGTGCTCCTACTCGAACTTAGATGCAACAATGGGACAATATGAATCCTGATCAGTTAGATCTCGCTTTCTTACTCGATCAAGCTAACAAATGAGGCTCATATTCGAACTCCGAATCCCATGGAAAGAAATTAATCTCGGCCGTGACTGAGCCATGGTTGGCGTTCTAAGGTTTGATATTGATGGTCAAGATTGGCAGGTCGGTGTATCACAATCGAAGGGTCCACATTCATAAAGATTGAGCAAGCCCAACCATGCCTTGGTTGATGATACCTTACTATAAGGTAGCTTATAATCTTGCAAAGCAAGCCAAGTTAATTAATAAATCTTGTGAAACAAGACAAGATAAAAATAAAATGAACTCCACACATCTTCTGTACTAGATGTTCATGGGGCGGGACCGGGGATCAAAGTCTCTGTTTCATTCTTGTTTGAGAACCTTCTCCCCATTCCCTTGATGAGGACCAAAAACATCCTCATCCTCGTTCTCGTGTCTCCACAGGAACCCATCGAGAAAAGGAGGGATGCTCATATATAAGTTGGAGATCACTTTTACGTATGAAATGAAACCTACTTTATATAAAATGCATCTAAATTAGAATATATTATTAAGGATGAAACATGGAGAATGACAATGAGTTCATGAATTCAAAAAGAGGTTTCTTTTATAATATATTTTATTTTTAAATGGACCTAATTTTGTAGAATCAATTAAAGGAAGGGTCGGAGTGTGGTTCGCGGGATAGAGACTTGCTACCCCTATCCCTGCCTGTGCCCCCCCCTCCCCCCACCACCCCCACACACCGGTTCGGGGTAGGTCCCCATGGAGAGCGGGGGATCTCCTCCCCATGAATATTCCTACTCTTAACCGTTGCCTCCCGAGTTCAATAAAGAGCTTCTCGAACTGGTATACCAATGTGTAGGTACGGCCCCAATTCAGCTCCTTCTCGACATGATTGGAAATGTTAAGTGGGTCGGATATGGAATATCTGATCCATCTCCAAATCCAAATGGTTGAAGTTCGCATATGAAATCATACCAAATACGGTTCGTCTATATCCAACAAATATCCGACATATACGATCCGGATTGTTCAGATACGGTTTTGACCTTTCATGTTATCCGGTTCCAACTACAGATCTGCTTTCCCAATATCCAAGCTTGTATGAAGAAGAGGGTTGCATTAAGTAGCTGATAACTAGCATAAAACTTTTTCTAATCTTTTAATTGAATGCCATCTTTCAACACTAATATGAATTATATCCGGCATTTCCTCAACCTGACCTAGTGTGGGGCAGCTCGATTAAGAATAAAGTTTTGTATATAAACAGATCTTATATAAATATGGATTATTAAACTTAAAGTTGCTCCTATAAGTAAATATGTATGATATTGAAACTCATCCTCACTAAGCTTGTTGCTTCATTTTCTCAGACCCACTTTTATTATTTGGTGAAAATGCAGTTCTAATATTTGTTAGTGTCTAGTAATTTGAAACCTGTTCCATTATTGTCATTTAAAATAATACCATATTTGTTATTTGGGTCAGATTCAGAGCCAGACTTCATTAACTGAATCCACGTCCAATTACGAACCAAATGAACTTGGATTACACAATTCTTCTCCATCTGTGGGACCTTCAGTTGTGGATTCATCTATATTTTCTCAAGTTTAGCTTTGATGGTCTCCCTCATTTGTTTGTCCGGTATCATCCTCGAAATTTTAGCACCTTTCTGATCTAGAATTCTCGACTCAGGGACCAAGTTGCCGTTAGGACCCAAAGCCCTAAACATCTTCACATCAGCATCCATAGCCTTGGTTGACTTGTTATACATGCACTTATTCTGAAATAGTTGAACTATAAAAGAAAGCAACGAGTAATCTTCACTAATTTAGTGTTTCCAAAGGTTGAAAATGTTCATTTCCAATAACAAAATTCAGAAAACTTGATAATATACTAGATTTGACTTTGCTGTCAATACATAACCATGAATAAACTTATATGATCAATTGAGAGGGTGGATCTTTAGTAGTTGACAAAACGTTGAGAAATTTGGAAAAAAGAAGCTACTTTCTTGATCATTTCATCGATCTGGTCAATTTATCAAATACTGTTGGCTGTGAATTTAAAATATACAGATAAAAGCTTTTAAAAGATTAAAGTAAGGAATTATATATCTACACGCACATAAGTATGTTGGTATATATATATATATATATATTGTTCATATGTAATTTTAAAAGACTTTCAAATTTATATACACATGCACATATGTATCTATGTATATGTGTACATCTACATGTGTAATTTGGGTGAAATAGATCATAGCTCGCAACAACAGATCAATTTATCAAATACTGTTGACTGACAATTTTAATATACAGACAAAAACTTTTAAAAGATTAAAAAAAGAATTTCAAATTTTTTATGCCTTAGTCAAAGTCGTTTAGTTTGAACTTTCCAAGTCTCCCAATTGTTTTCCCACACCAAGAAAAGGCTGTTTCCTATGAACCGGCTATTTCTTTACACTTGAATAATTCGCACTAAATTACAACGTTTTCGGTGTTTACTTTGTTATATAGCCAAGCATAAGAGTCTTCACCTTGACCGCATGACATGGAGACTAGGAATGAGTCTTCGTGCTGACACACCTTGCTGTTATTATATATATATATATAGTGATTGAATCTTATCCACCACTGAGATTGTTCACTATATTCAATCATTATTTTTTTCAGCATGAGTATAATAAGATTTCTTTCATTATTTTTTAAATACTCTTATAACCTTCAAAATTACACTCATGCTACTGAAAATCAATGATAAAGTATTTCTGAGCAGCGTAAATGATGGGTAGGATCCAGTTTTCCTACACATATAGAGAGAGGGGGGGGCTTATAAATAAGATTTCATAAAGATTTTAGTCTAATTAATTAGTAAATACGTTCAATTTTTATAAGAAACAATTTTATAAATAGGGCAAGGTGGGGCAGGCTCATTCCTAGGCAATTTTGCAAAGGTCGGGTGCAAACCCACCTCATTGCCATCCCTAACAGCACCAGAGAGGCTTACAAATAATATTTCATAAAATTTTAGTCTAATTAATTAGTAAATATGTTCAACTTTATTCAATTTTTATAATAAACAATTTTATAAATAGTGGAAGGCGGGGCAGGTTCATTCCTAGGTAATTTTGTGCAGGTCGGGTTCAGGTTGGGTGCAAACCCACATTCATTACCATCCCTAACTGCACTACATATACATACATGCAAAACCTCATGGATGGGTGCGCATACACACACACGCACACCCCAAATGCAAGCACAACTTTGTACAGGCAAGACTGCATGCACACACACACACACTTAACGCAAGCACAATTTGTATGACTGTGCCTTATCATTCACCTTGGTGTATTAAGTTGTTAAACCATCGAAACGAATATTTTCCTTGACGGGTTGTATTGGTTATGAGTCCGCCTAATCTAGCTTACCAATGGAAAAAATCCAGGCAAGTTAAACCGAGTCAACAAATGGCACTTGGAGCAAGTCCAAGTCCAAGATTTGCAATAGGGTTTTAAAATTCCAAGAAAATATATTCCATGCATTCATTAAATTATTATCTTGTGGTGTTATATTGTTCAACCACAATAATTAAACTGATTTGCATGCGCACAATGAGGTCACTTTGTTATGTTTTATTCAATAAGCACATAGACTAAGAACAAAAGTATATTAATTTTACGCGATAATTAGTAGCTTCCTATATACAATTCTTGGTGAATTAGCTTAACTTTTAGGTCAAATGGTTAACTAGGTTATTTGAGAAAAGTTTGATATGCCTCTAATATAAGAGAAATGAAATACATATTTCTAAGGTGGTTTTGTTGTTTAAAGGGTCGAATGGGGATTCATAATAAAATACATATATTTAATGCCAAACACGACACGGCTCTCTAGCACTGTTGTTGCTGGTGGGGAGTTTGACTCCTAGAAGGTGCATGTGGGTGTGGGGGTGTTAGGCTTCGGCCTCCTCTTGTAACAAAAAAAAAAAAAGGCTAAACATAAGTGGAGCAAAAAATAGAAGAAATTACGAAAAAGTCATCTATTTTTTAGTTGGGATTAAAAAACTAGAAGTAAAAACTACGCATCTAATTTTATAGGTTGTGCTTGATTGATATGTATGCTTTTTGCTTTTTAATTTTAACTATTCACCTCTTTTATTGAATGATTGAGATTCACAAAGATAAACATGAGCATATCAGACTCATCCATAAATATAATTACTAATTTCTTTCAATAAACGAAAATCATAAGATATGAACTTAGCTTATTCAACTTTATGACTGTTTGAGCCAATATGTGACTCGAAGAGTTGGCACACAATATTTTTGTGGCTAAGCTCTCCTTAGCTTGCATTAAGCTCGAACAGAAGCAGATCTACATTGAGCCAAGGTCGGGCCTCTGCCCCACACGAAATCTAGAGGCCGTCCGGGGATTATACTACATAGTTCACGGGAGCTTACTCGGGATATTTGCTCAACCCTTGGAGAATTTCTAGATCCACCATTGAGCTTAAGTATGGTTGGCTCATTAAGCTAATGTCCACACTTGAGGAGCTTCCAAATCTAAATAACTGGAGTATGAGCAAGTGGTGTGTCTTGTCTTGACTATATTGTGCATGTGTATATGTGTGTGTGGGTGTGGGTGTGGGTGCAGGACAATAGGAGGCAAACCTCGCCATTGTAATCACTAAACAAAAATAACTACAAGAGTAAAAACGTATGTCGAAATGAAGTGTTCAAGAAAAGCATTCTTACAAAAATTATAAAAATTTGGTTTTAATTATTTGTAAAATTCTGAAAAAGAGAAATAACATTAAAAGCATGAGCCCTTCATTTTGCCTTTTCCTGTTTATTTTTGGAATCAAACATCTTTCGTTCCTCACAACCATACGGTCAAGCACGGCTGCCATTGAACATCATAACTAACAATGATGGTTTCAAATGACAATGATATATATTATATACATATATATATAAGGTAGTAGTAGCTGCATAATATTTAAATTATGTAATCTTACTAAAATATTTTCACTGTTTGATGTTTGAGATCAAGTGTGGAGATTTGAATTACTGTAAAATACAAAACTAGAATGATAATTTTAATTCAAACCTCTATTATTGATCTTATAATACGTAATATCACGAACACATTATGCATTTATTCCTCTGTCCATCCAAACGCATTTGACAAAGCCTTAAAGTATGATGGAATTCACCATTGCCCTTAAGCAAGCAATTATTGCTGACATTTGCAGCTACAAGGATTGATTCAAGAAAGGAGGCTAAAGTAAAAGGTCCAATTTGAAATATGCAAGCTGCTGAAAACGCGGTCATGGAGAGGGTTTGGTATGAATTCAATGTCTAATTCATAGATCCTGTTGTTGTGGATGGGCCAGGATCTAATACACCAACATGATTCAAAGCGGCCCACATGCAGACGTACGGGTTTGAATGTATGCCCTTGACAAATATACTATATTGAGGTTCTTCTCAATTATGTTTAGACTTAGGGTTGATCTCGAAGAGGGTTTCTCGTTATAATATAATTAGTGAAATCCATTCGGTTGGTGAAGGCAACGTTTCTCGTTGTTCGCAATATTTTATTGATGATCTTCATTGCAAGGAAGACTCTCACCAGATGTGCAGTCAAAAACTAAACTTCAAACCTTTCGTCAAAGACCCGTCCCCCAGCGAAACCCCTCACCATTACACCATGTGCCGTATGTCAAAAGTGGAATTTATACTCTGTAGATTGTTGCCCAAATCTAGTTTTATTACTACCATAATTTTGATGTGCTTCTGACGATGGTTCACCTTACATAACTGGTCCTAGGTGTAGAGTTAGAGAGAGGAGGAGGCTGCGTTGGGCAGCTGACAGTCAACATAAATCCCTGTTTGGAGGAGATATTTTCTGCATCAATGCACGGAATTCTTAAGATGGTGACAAGTAACAACTATTTTCAGAAACAAGAGATCATCATTGCATATAGAAATTTCTTCGAGAAGAGAATTCTCAAAATGGCTGCAAAACTGAGCCTTTTCTCACACTAACTGTGGTAGGCGCGTGGATTCTTAATCGCCATTGAGCTCAATCATGTGTTATATTAGCATGTTTCATTAAGCAAACAATTAATCCATTACAATGAGGTTTGAACTGGCAATGCAACGCAAACACAAGAACGGCTCAACGGCTTCAAAGTCTAAAGGAATTGTATACTATCAGCAGTTGGGAGCTGTCAATGGCTACAACAAAGAATCCATTGGTTGAAAACCTGCAATACCAAGATCATTACTATTTATTGCAGGCCTGATGACTGGAATTTTTAGACGTTGCCTTCTGCTTCCGGTGACATTTCTAGGACGTCAGTAGTATTTGCTGCATTTACTGATTGAAAATCACTCGATTCACTTCCACTGACAGACGGGAATTCAACTCCTCAACCGCCATTGGAGGACAGTTAAACTGGCTTCATCCACATTGCGCTCCGAAGAGCCGACGTGCTTTGCCAATGGAGCGGCTTAAGAATTTGAGCATGACCCTGGTTTCTCTTCGACTGTGTGCAGAGAGAAACTCTGATCAAGTAAACTGAGCGAATGAAATGATCATTGAATATGAATCCAAAGATGGCACCTAAATCCTGTGCAAATCATTCCCTCGCAATGAAATGTTATATAGATAAGGTAAACATATGACCTAAAATGCCTGAATTACTGAAAAAATGGGGTTTATCCTTTACAAAAACTGCAAAATGCAAGACTCGTGAAGTTGTACATAGTGTTGGGGTTGGATTTGGTGGCTGATGCACTCCTCAGCACTTGATCTGAATACCATTCTAACATTTCGTAGTTTGTGAATAAACGCACATATATATATATATATATAAACCAGATCTTACTCACCACGTGTTCATTCATGCATACCTATTACTTTTTGATAGAATAAGTATAATTCATAATTTTTAAGAGGTTTTTGAAAAATACCAAATACATTGTTATATACTCATTTCCAAAAAAGAATGATAGGACATCAGTGTCACTAATTGGTAGGTTTCAATCTTTCTCTCCCGTATATATGTATATATATAACGGTTCTATTGTTTATAAACCAGATGCTTCAAATGGTCTTGAAAATTCGTGTTTTCATTGGACCATTTGTATTTATATGCATTAAGATCTCAGTTCATATATCTCTAACAGTTTGAGAAATAAGATGATCTAACCATTTCTTCGACTCTTTTTCACATTCAATAAATGTTGATTGATAACATATTTCATTATTGCTATACGATTCAGTGTATATATAACGCAGCTCATTTTGTAGCTGAACCACTTAATATATAAAAAAGGCTTTGTTTTGGTTTTAGTTTTAGGGTCTCTTTTGTTGTTGCATGCATCCTAAGCACTGACTCCGCTTCAAGTAAATGTTGGAACTCTTCATCTTTTACTCACAGTCACAGTGTTCCCTAATAAAGAAATATGAGATGAATTCAAGATAAAAGAAAGCAAATTCATTTTCTCAAAGAAACATTCAGGCGGAACCTTTTTCTGTTTATTCAATTTCATCCAACAATCTGAAATTTCCCTACTTTGTTCTGTATTTACAATACATCTTCTATTATCTAAGTGTGCTGATATGCAATGTGTTGATCATCCATCGACATGGCAATTTCGAAGAGACCTAAAACCATAACCGAGCCTGGAATTCTCTGGTTTGATTATGGATACGAAGATCATGGAAGTATAACTTAACTGTCTTAAAATTGGCCTGTCCCGAAAGGAGTGGATTCGGAGAGTGAAATCAGAAAAAAGGAGTGGATTGGGAGAGTGAAATCATGAAGTGAAGATGGAAACGAACCCGGGACTTGACTCCTTTTTTTCGTTGGTTTTAGAAAGTTAAGTATATTTAAAAATAAGAAAATATATGTGATGATAAATAAAAAAGTATGGATGAGTTAACAAAACATATTTAAGATGAAGTACCTTGGTGTATGTTATTTGCAAATGGCATTGTATTAGTGGAGGAGTCTAAGGAAAAAGTTAATAGAAAATTGGAACTATGGAGAGAAACATTAGAAAGCAAATGCCTCGACTTAGTAGAACAAAGACAGAATATATAGAATGTAAGTTTGATCATTTGGTTACCTCAGAGGACATAGAAATTAAAATTGGCACACATTGCATCCCCCAAAAGGAAAGTTTTAAATACCTAGGGTCAATTTTTCAGAGTGATGGAGATGTTACGCATAGAATTAATGCTGATTGGTTAAAATGGAGAGTAGCATCAGGTATTCTTTGTGATAAGAAGATATCATTAAAGTTAAAAGGTAAATATTATAGAGCAGCAATTAGGCCTGCCATGTTTTATGGTTCTGAGTGATGGGCAGTTAATCATCAACATGTACAAAAGATGTCTGTGGCAGAAATGAAGATGTTGAGATGGATGAGTGGTCATACAAGAAAAGACCATATACATAACAAGGTTATTATAAATAAATTAGGAGTGGCACCAATAGAGGATAAAATGAGAGAATATCGTTTAAGATGGTTTGGACATATAGAAAGAAGATCAAAAGAAGAACCTTTAAGAAGGTTAGAAAAACTAAATTTGGAAAGTATTAAAAGAGGTAGAGGACGACCACAAAAGTGTTGGAAAGAAACAATAAAGAATGATATAGCTTATTGTGAGTTAACTGCTAACATAGCACACGATAGGGATCTCTGGAAACAAAGAATCCATGTAGCCAACCCCGTCTAGTATGGGAAAAGGCTTAGTTGTTGTTGTTGTTGTATTACTTTTTGAATTCATAAATTTATCGTCATTGAAATGTAAGGGATCACCCTTGCATTGCCAGTCCCAAGCCCGAATAAAGGAGGAGGGTTGTGTTAGGCTTCCGATAGCCAGCGTAAAACTTCGTCAGATTTTTACAACATTGATTACAAAAATTATGAGCATTGTTTTGGGGCGTCCCCACCTAGCGACGTGCTGCAAAGCCCGAATGCAGTAAGAAGTAAGCAAGGGCCACTACATTTTTGCCCGAATGTAGTGAATCAATTGCAGAGAGGGTTCCCACATCATGGACGAGTATCGATAAAGAAGTTAGTCCCGCTACATTGCCGCCCGAGTGTAGTGAAAAATTTTCAGAAAGGGTCTCCGTATTTTGATTATGGACGGATGCGGGGGGTAAGGAAGCTAGTCCTAGATAATAAGATTCGTATTGGTTCTTGGAATATCGGAACATTATCGGGTAAGCTAATGGAGGTGGTAGATACTATGATTCGTCCATAATATGGGAAAGATAGAGCGACATTCAAAATTGATTATGGGAAAGAAATTCTTCATAATATGGGACTAACTTGTTCGTATGATACTTGGAATATCGGAACATTTTTGTCATATTTGTTCGTATGACAAAATCGATAATTCTTTCCCATAATTTCATAGTATGATTCATATCGCACAAATTGATTACTTTATTTGTAGAAAAAAAGATAGAGCGCGTTGTAAAGATTGTAAGGTAATTCCAAGAGAAAGCTTAACCACCCAACATCGACTTTTAGTTATGGATTTACAAATAAAAAAATGGTCAAATAAGAAAAGAGTGCATCGAGCTATTCGGACTAAATGGTGGAACCTCAAAAGCGAGAAAGAAGATATATTTAAACATAAAGTACTTCAAGAAGATGTTTGTAATTATGTTCGCACACCCTGTGATATGTGGAACAATATGGCTATACATATTAGAAAAGTGGCGAAAGATGTGTTAGGGGTATCTAAGGGAGGTGTACCAGCACAAAAAGAAGCTTGGTGGTGGAGTGAAGTAGTACAAAATAAAATCAAGGCAAAGAGAGCATGTTACAAATTACATTATGCTAAGAAAACTAGCGAAACTTTAAAAGCTTATAAGAAAGCAAAGAAGGAAGCGAAAAAGGCCGTTAGTGAAGCAAAAGCTAAGATTTGGGATTACTTATATAAAAAACTCAACTCAAAAGAGGGTGAAAGAGATATTTTTAGGATAGCTAGGGCTAGAGATAAGAAAACTAAAGATCTTAATTCTGTTAGATGCATAAAAGACGAGGATGAAAAAATTCTAGTGGCAAATGATGATATAAGAAATAGATAGAAAAAATATTTTTATAATATTTTTAATAAAAATAGAGATGTTAGTATTAGTCTAGGAGATTTAGCCAAGTCATAAAAGTATATAAACCACAATTTCTACCGACGTATTCAAAAGAATGAAGTCAAAGAGGCTCTTAAACATATGAAGAGTGGTAAATCGGTAGGACCAAATAATATTCCTATAGAAGTTTGGAAAATACTAGGAGAAATAGGAATCACTTGGCTCACAAGACTATTTAATGAAATATGGAAAAACCAAAAGATGCCCGAGGAATGGAGAGCAAGTACACTTATACCCATATATAAGAACAAGAGAGACATTCAAAATTGTGCGAATTATCGAGGTATCAAGTTAATGAGTCATACTATGAAATTATGGGAAAGAATTATCGAACGTAGGTTAAGACAAGTATCAAGTACAACAAAGAACCAATTTGGATTCATGCCAGGTAGATCTACTATTGAAGCAATTCTCCTTTTGAGACGTCTTATGAAACATTTTAGAGCAAAAAAGAAAGACCTTCACATGATATTTATTGATCTAGAAAAAGCTTATGATAGGGTACCGAGGGAGGTTCTTTGGAGAACTTTGGAAAAAAGAGGTATCCCATTGACATATATTAACCTTATAAGAGACATGTATGATGGTGCAAAAACATGTGTGAGGACTCATGAAGGAACGATAGACTTCTTTGAAGTTAATATTGGGTTACATCAAGGATCAACTTTAAGTCCATACTTATTTATAATGGTGATGGATGAGTTAACAAAACATATTCAAGATGAAGTACCTTGGTGTATGTTATTTGCAGATGACATTGTATTAGTGGAGGAGTCTAAGGAAAAAGTTAATAGAAAATTGGAACTATGGAGAGAAACATTAGAAAGCAAAGACCTTCGACTTAGTAGAACAAAGACATAATATATGGAATGTAAGTTTGACCATTTGGCTACTTCAGAGGACATAGAAATTAAAATTGGCACACATTGCATTCCCCAAAAGGAAAGTTTTAAATACCTATGGTCAATTTTTCAAAGTGATGAAAGAATTGATGGAGATGTTACACATAGAATTAATGCTGGTTGGTTAAAATGGAGAGGAGCATCAGGTATTCTTTGTGATAAGAAGATACCATTAAAATTAAAAGGTAAATATTATAGAGCAGCAATTAGGCCTGTCATATTTTATGGTTCTGAGTGTTGGGCAGTTAATCATCAACATGTACAAAAGATGTCTGTGACAGAAATGAAGATGTTGAGATGGATGAGTGGTCATACAAGAAAAGATCGTATACATAATGAGGTTATTAGAAACAAATTAGGAGTGGCACCAATAGAGGATAAAATGAGAAAACATCGTTTAAGATGGTTTGGACATATAGAAAGAAGATCAAAAGAAGAACCTGTAAGAAGGTTAGAAAAACTAAATTTGGAAAGTATTAAAAGAGGTAGAGGACGACCACAAAAGTGTTGGAAAGAAACAATAAAGAATGATCTAGCTTATTGGGAGTTAACTGCTAACATGGCACACAATAGGGATCTGTGGAAACAAAGAATCCATGTAGCCGACCCCGTCTAGTATGGGAAAAGGCTTAGTTGTTGTTGTTGTTGTTGTTGTCATTGTTTTCTATATTACAATAACTAAGTCTTTTCCCATATTAGATGGGGTTGACTACATGAATTCTTTGTTTTAAGAGGACTCTTTCATAATTGATAGAATTGATGATAAATAAGTTCGATAAAGTTTTATGGTTGGTTGTCGAAAGTCCTCTCCTTTTTATTTGGGGACATGGCATCCGGCATGCAAGGGTGATGAACGTTTCCGTCATTATTTTCTATATTGATTCATAATAATATACTCGAATTTAAAACAGAAAAACCAGTAGTGAAAAACACGAAGACGAGAATGAGAACCTAAAACACCATACGGAGACTTTCATCCTCAGCCCCGCTCCCACTCCCACTCCCACTCGCTCCATCAACTTATGTCATCCTCTTCTCAATTTAATATTAATATTTAAAAGAATATTTTACAAAATCTAAGACTGGAATTAAATTTTATTCTGAAATTCTAGCTGTGCCATTTTGTATGGCTCATCAAATGACGGGCCTTGCTGTAATGTCGGTCAACAGTCAATTGTGATAGAAATGACCGAATCAGCAATATTAATGACCTTGGATATTCTTTAAATAGAGAAAATTCAAAAAACGTGTTAATTTAATGCATTGCTACTTGTTACTTTTTAATGGTTGATTATAAAATAAAGAATAATATATAATTTATAACTAACCAAATTCGAATCAATTGAGACCGATTCAATTCCGATTCTTGGTTCTATGTAAACTCAAGATGACAGATTAAAAACCAATGATTCTGATTTACCCAAAACAAATCATATTTAACCATACAAGCCATCACAAACCATAAAACATATCTTGGTTGGCTTGTCTTCCTTTTTTAGTAAGCATAAATGCGTTGAAGTACGAAAGAGATAATCTATTATATTTTGAAATTTATTTTTTTATTTTCCTCTTTTAAAGTGTTGATTGGATGAATTATAATACTTATTAAAGTTCCAGGTTAAATTCTTCATGGAAAAACATGAGAAAAAAAAGGTCACAAGTTGAACACCTAAGTGTACATGTTTGGTTTGAGGACTGCTCGAAACTGTTACTTTTATTAAAAACTAAATTTTAATTAAATATTTTAGAAAAATATGGCAACCGGCGGTTTAATACTGCCGGTTTTGATTGTGGAAAAGATAAAACCAGAACCAGACCAAGGGAGTCCCGATTCGGGCTTTGGTTTCGCTTCCAAGTCCAGCTGGTTCCTAGATCGATCTGGTTTTGGTTGAAACCACCGGACCGGTTGGGAACCGGTCATGCCTGTGTACAAGCTTGGGTCGTCTTACAGACCACCATTTATCGAGCACCAATATGATGAGGCGAGCCACCAACACTGATTTGTTTTACGGCTGTTCTACCACCAACACTGGTATCTGATCTTGATGCCACAAATGCCGGTGGCACTTGGAAAAAATTCAGTAGTTCGGTTTCCGTTCTAGGTTTTGATAGAAGAGGACAGTTCGTTCGGAATCGGCAATCTCGATGAACCCAAAACTGATCGTGTCTGTCAGAATTTTTGTGGAAATAATTTTATATATTAAATATTTGTGTTGCAGGGGATATTTCAATAAAATCAGAAATTGGAGGTGTTTTGTTACATGTGAGTTTAGGTGCCAAATCAGTAATTTATACATTAACCATTTAGCTGAAAGTAGGGTTATGCATCGATCAGTTCGGTCCAATAACCAAATCGAACCGAAATAATCAAATCCGAATTTTCTTTAAATTTGAAAACCAAACCTGAACCAAATTATTTCAGTTCGGTTCTGTTATTCGGTTTATCCGAATTCTCTCTCTATCTCTATATATAGAGGCATGTGTATGTATATGTATATATGGGTATGTATATATATAAATATATACACATATTTATATGTATATGTGTTATATATAGGCTTGTATATGTGTGTAGTATATACACACTATGCATATACATGCAATATATATAATACATGTATATATATAGGTATATGTATGTATATGTACATATGTGTATGTATATTATACATACATATATATATGTACATATATAAACACTATATCATATAAAAACACATATACCTATAAACATATATATACATATAAATATACACATTTATATTTACATATATATTCGATTATTCACTTTATTCGGTTTTCAAACCATGAAAACCGAACCGAACCCGAATAATGCTCAGTCCTAGCAGGAAGTATAACGATATTTTTCCTCTAAAATAACGTACCTGTATCTCGATAAAATCCGCAAACTATTGGGGTGTTTTGTGACCTGCCGGACCCGGTAACAAGTGCAAGTAGGGACGCAAAATTCCGTTGGCAAAAGTGACTTGGTTTTCTCCACATCAATCATTTCTCACGCTAAGAAACTTCCAGCATCTCTCTCTCTCTCGTTTGTGGAATTTCCCTTTTAGACTAGAATGGTTTAAGGGAGCTCGGAGGTTCAGGGTTGAAGGATCGAGATAATGGCGACAATTGGCAGCAAGACGCGTAACGCAAAGCTGGTTTGTGTTTCTTCTTCTTCTTCTTTTCCTGCATTATATTTTGTTGTGTTTTGGTTCGTTTCTTATCGTTGATCGAATGGGTTTTATTGGTTCTCGGGGCATGCTTTGTAGTTTTTTGTCTTTTAGTTTTCATTGGTTGATTAGGTTTCTGTGATCAATTTTTCCAGTTTTCGTTCTGGTTTTTCTGGGGATCTTCTTCTGTTGTAGGATTTGCTTCTTTTGATATGTGATTTGGTTGATTCGTGTTCTTTGCGATCTATACTTGGTTTCGGATTCTCCTTCGTGCTTGATGTTGAAATCATGATCAGATTTGGGTGCCTAACCATGTTTTGACGTTTAGGGTTCTAAATTTTCCGTTAGTATCGTCCATCTCCTTTGTTGAATTAATTAAGACTTGCTCTTGCCAAATAGGTCCTTCTCGGTGACGTCGGAGCGGGAAAATCTAGTCTTGTTTTGCGTTTTGTGAAAGGCCAGTTTCTTGAATTTCAGGTTAGCTCATTATAGTTAAAGGATTTTGAAGACTTTTTAATTGTTTTCATGATAACGTGATTTTGTATTTTCCCTTTTTATTCTGGGTTTTCAGGAATCCACTATTGGTGCGGCTTTTTTCTCTCAAACATTGGCTGTGAGTGACACCACTGTGAAATTTGAGATATGGGATACTGCTGGGCAAGAAAGATATCATAGCTTGGCTCCCATGTATTATAGAGGAGCGGCAGCGGCAATAATTGTTTATGACATCACGAACCCGGTTAGTGGAGATTATTCTTAATCTTCATCTTCCATTTTACAAAGTTGCCACGTGATTGAAATATAGAAGCCTGCATTTGGGGCATTGTTTTTGAATATTGTATCACTTTAGCTCAAATGCGAATTCCCATCTGGCAATTCCGTGTTGTCAGAAAATGGTAGCTATATTTGAAGCTTCCAATGAGTTCAACACTCTTCAACTTGGTTATCTGATAGTATTAGTAGTTAGAATAATTTCTAGATCAACGTCACACCCATTGAGTGTAGATGATACGAATGGGCTTGGAAACAAGTTGTTCTTCAGAAGACATTAATCTGAATAAGAAAAGAAGAAAAACATTACAATGAATAATGAATACTAGGAGATCTGTACATGAACTTTTAGTGCTAATGAAATAACCAAAGTGAAGGGCATCAGTAGACAAGTGCTGCTGATTAAGTTACTATTTGTGTAATTTGAAACTTTCATGTTGGTTTTGTCTCTTATTACCCTTTTGTCTGTCTTTAATGCTCGAAAACCAGTGAATATTTTGATTCATTTGATATTTTCTTCCTTTGTATGTTTGTGTATGTGAATATCGTTTGTCATGTGTGTAAACTGTAAAGAGATGTTGCAACTTGTAACCCTCACATTCATGGTCACATAAATTTTTCAGAATTGATACGCCCACTCTTTTTACTATCTTCACATCCTTTTCTTCCTATTTTGCTCCTGCTAATTTTTGAAAATTATCGTGATACCCGTCGACTTGCTGGACACATTTTCTCTCTCTCTCTCTCTCTCTCTCTCTCTCTCTCTCTCTCTCTCTCTCTCTCTCTCTCTCTCTCTCTCTCTATGTGTGTGTGTGGATTCCCAACATGTTGTCTATCGGCCCACACCATTTGTTTAGTTATCCATGACTCAAAACTTGGTCCAATGCAAGATACTGAACCATCCACCGTCCCATACTATGGGTTTAATCCGACCCAAAAAAGAAGAAAAAGAAAAAGAGAGAAGGGCTGATTCGAAGAGGGCTTAGTGATTTTTAGAGGTATGTCATTGATTTGATGTATTTTTTGCCTTTTATTTGATGGACTGATTTTGTTTTCGATCGAAATCAAAACAAAAAATGACATCTAGCTCTTAGCTCAAGACACGACACATATGCATCTCCCTCATCCTATGGTGTGGATCTTTGTTGGTAGGAGATACGGTTCAGTCGTGTTTCTTTATTGGTGGGGATGCGGCTTGTTGGAAACGTGGTTGCGCAGTGGAAAAGAAAAAGATCATATTCAATGATGAGAAAATTTGGAGATCGGAGGAAGGCTCCCCCCCCCTCTTTCTCTCTCTTTCTTAATCTCACCCACTTTTAACCCTAATACAACCTATCAACCCTTATATAAGGAGCTGTAAAATATGAAATGACCAAAATACCCCTACTACAGAAAATTACCAAAATACCCTTATGGCTTTGGACAATTACAATAATACCTAAAACATCAAATTTACTGTTCTAAGACATCAAATGTACTAAAACTGACTCTAAACTCATATTCTTAACACTCCTCCTCAAGTTGGGAGTGAGATACTACGAACTCTAAACTTGTAAAAGAAGTGGTTCTTTCTTCACCACACGTGCATGAACGATCTCTTCGAGGCTTCTGTAAAACAACTTAAATAATCAAGAACACGTGGGTAGCACACGACCCTTCTATGGGTGTCGGTTACTCCCTCTCTCTCTTCATCTTTATAAAGTGACTCAACAACTACACTTCAAAGTCACCTTGAATTGATATGATATCTCCTTCCACTACTCCTCAGTGGGATCTACATCGGTTGGATTATGAGCACAAGCATGAAGTAGGAAGAAGGATCCATTGGACGCATTCTTTACATCATCCATTAGTGCAGCAAAAACTAAGCCCCTTGTTTTTGGAAGGTAGTAATGGAAGGTCCTCTGTGGAACTTGGGCATCTCTCCAGATGTTATTATGATTTGCCCAGGTTGGAACAGGTATGTTATTCTGGGCAACTGACAATTGTTTCCTGAAGGACCGTATGCCGGTCCACAGATCGGAAATCATCTCGAATATATAAAAGAGCACCAGAGATAACACCAGTGTTGTAGTCAAAAAAGGAGACCGCCAATACCGGCAGAAAAGGCAAGTTTGAGCACATAAGGATTCTTCCATATCAAAGATCTAAATTCCTTAAATTCAGTTTTGCTTGGTTTGGCAACTCATGTTACACCGGAAAGCAAACCTCCGCAAAACTGTAAAATCAGAAAAGGCAAGTCTGAGCACATAAGGATTCTTCTATATCAAAGATCTAAATTCCTTAAATTCGGTTTTGCTTGGTTTGGCAACTCATGTTACACCGGAAAGCAAACCTCCGCAAAACTTTAAAATCAGACGAGGCAGGAGAAGAGAGACCATCTCCCCTGTTGCTTCTCCACCGTCCATCTCTCAATCGTCTGCACCCACAACAAAGAAGGAGCCTCCATCTGTCTCTCCTGACGCCAGTTGGTGTTGTGCTCCGCCTCATCGTCAGACCAATACTACGAACACGCACCCATCATAAGAGAAGAGACGGCAGCAACTAGAAACCATCGAACCCACATCGGATACCAACAGTTCCAGTTGGAGTAAGCCACCTCATAAGGAATATGTCAAGTGGAGACGCATGATTGCAGATATAAATAGCCTGTGTATTTGAGTATTTTGCACCTTCTATAGTAATAGGATTCCCTAAAATCATCATCAGTAGCCTTTAACAACAAAAATACTCCACAACAACAGTACCTGCCTTGGCCGCTAAAGCCTTCGTTCAACCGTGAGAGTCACTCTGCGTTATCTGCCTTAACACTTGCAGAAATTTTCATCTTTTGTTGGTCATCAGCACCATCCTCATTTTTTTTTCGTATGTTGACATTCACTGCTCGTTGCTCCCATTGATCGAATGACTCTGATACCATGTTGGAAACGTGGTTGCGCAACGGAAAAGAAAAAGATCATACTCAATGATGAGGAAATTTAGAGATCGGAGGAAGGGGGCGACCTCCAATGGAGGTCGCCCCCCCTCTTTCTCTCTCTTTCTTAATCTCAGCAACTTTTAACCCTAATACAACCTATCAGCCCTTATATAAGGAGCTGTAAACGTAAAATGACCAAAATACCTCTAGTACAGAAAAACACCAAATTTACTGTCCTGACTCTAAACTCATATTCTTCAACACGGTTGACCCACGAGAGTCTCGTACTTGAGAGACTCAGCTGCATCTCTTCTTTGTTTCGTGCAATTTTCATAAAAATATATTTGTATGTTTCTTGCTTCTTTTTCTTCTTCTTTTGTTCTTAATTCATATTGGTGATTATATAGATGGGTACACCTTTTCTTTTGAATATGACATTGATTAAGAACGTTAATCATGTTCTCCTATATCAAAATGTCAAAACCGAACAAGCACATGGGGGTGTACAAGCATGTGCACACACACACTTCCTAGGTGATTGAATCATTGCAAAGTATGTTCCCAGCATCTTATGGGAAAAAGATTAGCAGATTGACTGCAAAACAACACAATTGTATTTCATTCTTCCTGGCACCAGAGATATATTAGTCTCTTTTAGTGATGAAATCTGGTTATCCTCGTTTTGCTTTTATGCTCTAATGTTCATATTTGATATTCATTTTCTTTCATGTGGTATTGAAGATTTATCTACGTGTCATCCAGGTTTCTTTTGCTCGAGCAAAGAAGTGGGTTCAAGAACTTCATGCTCAAGGTGTGGGGTTTATCACTTGCTGGTCCATATCTCTAGTATCCCTTGTTACCTTTCTTCCTTCTACCTTTCACAGAAAAAGCAAAAGCAAAAGCATTCTTAGCTAATCCGTGTCGTATCAGTAGCATTTCTGATCTTTTTACAATTTTGCTTAAAAGGAAATCCTGGCATGGTTGTGGCACTAACTGGAAATAAAGCTGACCTTGTAGATAAGAGGAATGTGACCGCTGAGGCAAGTATTCGTGTGATCATTTCTTTTATATGGTGCCTAAATTGTTTCTCCTTTGGTACTCATTATTTCCATTTGATGCGTGATGCTTTGTGTGGACGTGACTTCAGCCATATTGTTTAAGACAGTAAAAATGGCTTTGTATTTGTTCTCTTATTTCATGTGCTTTACCTACTTACTATTGGTAATGTGAGAGTGAGCAATATTACGTGTTCTTGTGAAATTTCAAATCCCCACCAAATCCTTTTGATTCTAAACCTTTAAATCTAAAACTGACCAAAGTTTGGATGTTTGCATTTCTCTTATCAAAAACACCTGCTTTGCACTAGCAGACACTCAAGATGGGTGAGGTCATACACACGGATTATCTTTTTCCTGGCATAACTAGTGTACCTATAACATTATAGTAAGAATCTCTCTCTTATCCTGGATTGAATATTCTGCATACAGTGGGAATATCTGACAGATATGAATGCAGATTCAGTTGGCAACTCTGTGCATTGAGGTCTGCATCCAAATTTAATTTAGTCCTATGTTTGCTTCTAGGGTTGGACTAGGTAGATATTGGATTTAGGTCTGAACTAGATCTGTTGGTATTTCAATAAATGGGTTTAATTGAAGGTGCACTGTAGCAAAATGATTTTGGGTTTAGATGTAGTCTACATGCGAATCAAAATTTGATGTTAAGTGGTCCCTTTTACTTCCATGTAAATTAGATCACTCAGTTTTGAAGGAAAGCCAAAGGCACTTCAGAGAAGGTGTGTTTTCAGGTTTGACTTCATAAAAAGAAAGTAACCGCTTTTGAAGGCTTTTATGTCTAATGTGACTAGTAGTGAACTGAGTTTAATATTAGACTAACCCTACACATATATGTAATGTGCAGATATGCGATAATATTGTCCACTATCATGGGTATAACTGTAGAAATATATGGTAAATTATACGCATGCTTCCATAGATACATGGTACTTGTGAAGTATCTGGAATCTGGATAGTAGTAAATTGTTAATACTAAGATATGTGCCAATAGCATATAGATCATATTCGATAAAAACCCAGATGGATAGCATGAACGGTAAGTGGAATGGATTACTAGCCATATCAGGTGGGTCCTTTCTAAGCAAGGTCCGAAGCCTTAGTTTGAAAATTACCATAGCTAGATGAAACCCGCTTCATCTATCCCATCGTGACAACTGCTTTGGAGTCATGGTTGTTGAATTTGTTGGTTTGTCCTTCCTTTCCATCAATGATTTCCTTCTAACTTGAAAATTACTTAAAAATGGTTTTGATACCTGGTAGTATTTTGATTGCTAGCTTGCAGAATCAGGTTTACTCTCATCTAGCAGTTAGCGAATCACATCATGGTTAAGGTTGTCGTACAAACACCTTGTTGAACTGAATTTCAGTAAACTATGTTCTCAACCAGGCCATGGAGGGTGCTGTAAAGGGTAGCATAATTATTTTGGCATTTCTAATCATTTAAAAAAGACTGTCATATCCAAGCATCATAACTGCATAGCATATTATTGTGTGATAACATTTTGGCCGACTTGTCTATGAATAAAAGATATGGCTTGTAAGAAACCGCTGGCCCAAGTTCCAGGACCACCAGGTTTTCAAGGGAGTTGGCGAAAGTGGCCTAATCGTCCAGGCATTTGTCATTATAAGAAAGCAATTTTTATCCCAGCATTTCCACTCTATAGTGTATTGTTCTTGTTCCGAGAAAAATTTTGGCTGATTTCCGAGGTTTGTGTTGGGACTATCGGGTCATGTCCTTGTAACTAGAATAAAAATCCTATTATAAATGAAAGCATATCATGATATGTCGATGACTACTTAGTTTCTTACAAAAAGAAGAGAATATGTATATGTAATGCTTTTGCAAACTGCCACATCAATGTGAACGTTAGGTAGGCCCGCTGTCCCTAGTGCAACTTTTATCCGTGGACACAGCCCCTTCTACGTGATTCATTGGATTGTTGTTGCAATCAAATCTCCCTTCTGCCTTTGCAACCAAGGACCAATCTCCATCCAACCTGTCGATATCTTTTCATGCCTCCACTACCTTTTGGAGGCCTATGTTCTACAGCGAGTATCTGCCCCAGACTGTCTCTTGGCCCGTAGATCCTGGCAGGCACATAGTTAAAATTGTAGCTCTTTCAGAGTGGAGGAGAGGTACCGATGTATGTAATTCTCTTTTCCATCATCAAGTTTGATTATTTCTTTATTATTTGCATTTTCCAGGAAGGACAAGCATATGCTCGAGAGAATGGATTGTTCTTCATAGAGACGTCTGCAAAGACAGCTATAAACGTCAATGAGTTGTTCTATGAAATCGGTAATGACATCTTTTCTTTTTAATCAAGGGAAGTCCTCCCGCTTACATATTTCTCGAAAGAAACAAACATTAAACAATTGCATCTACCCATTAGTCATAATTCCAAATGATGATTCTGTGATGCAGCTAAGAAGCTACCGACTATCCAACCAATGCAGAATCCGGGAATGGTTCTTGTCGATAGACCGGCAGAGAGAGCAGCCACTGACTCCTGCTGCTCTTAGCTAATGTGCAGATTGTGCCGCTAGGAACCAAAATGCCTTTATAAGTTGTTTCAATTTGCCACAACGAAAAGAGGAAGAAGATGGAGTTTTGCTTATTCACTTTTAACATTGTAAATAAATGTTTTGTTGGTTGCCTTCTACGTGAGTTGGACTTGAAGAATGTTGTGGGCTTTCCGTTTGATGGTTCAGTTATTAGCTTTGTAAGGTTCACTGATTAAGATTACCTTCACGATTAAGGTCATTCTCCCCGTTGACTAACTTGTAGCTTTTAAGGGTTTGTTTGGATCGCGGGACAGCAGGAAGTCGGAACTGAATCGTCTCTTTCCAAACAGGGGACACAATGTGACCAGTATGCTTTTCCACAGAATGTCGAAAGAAAGGGACCTTGATAACACACTCACACACGCAGACATATATGCATGGTGTTGGTAATCAATCTACTTTGCCAATGATTACAGAACTGGATTTGTTTTGGCATTAACGCTTCAAGGGTGGAGTTAAATGTTAATTTGACACAAGGTCAAGCTCAATAACGACTAAGATTTCATGTAACCGGCCCACTTAATGTGGGAGAAGGTTTTGATTTTGATTTCGATTTTGGTTTGGTATTGAACATTTGATTTCCTGTGATTAACCAAATGGAGTTAAGCCCACATGCCAATTGGCATCACCAAGCTCGCTACCACAATACCTTTGCTTTGAAGGTTTCTGTTTGGTAGCGATGGCAATTTTGTTTCTTCGTACAAAAATAGGTCAAGCTGAATACAAGCCATTCTTTTTCACGTACCTTTATGTGGGCATGAATATTGACTCCAACTGTCCAGTGTTGCCAATATTTTCATGTCTCTCACTTCATGCCCGTGTTTTGACATTTTGAGTTCATGTGAAAACATGTAAACCCAAACGCACCGCGGTGAGTTGCATCTGCCTGCTGAGACATGCAAACAGGTGCATCTGCCTGGGGGAGGCAGACGCGCTGAGGTGTGTCAATCTTGCAACGCATGTCTGCGTGTGATGAGAGCAAGGGCAATTTGTGAGTAGCAGTTATGATAGCGAAATAGAAACTCGCCCAATGAGAACAAATCGACACATCATTTATCCATGAACACTAACAAGATCTTATATTGTTCACCTTATACTATTTACGTTGTTGCCGCAAAACGGCAAAGGGTCAGGAATTCAATACCCTGGTATGCATCAGGTAGGGTGACAGCCTAACCCCGTCCTGCCTATCAAAAGTTCACAACTTCTTGTATGGAACCACCCTTTTGCCTATTTACAAGAATCAAGATTCAGTCTCAGTTTTATTTGCCGATAGATTGACTAGTATATCTTTACACATTTTACACGAAGGTGAATTCAGGCCAAAACTGCAAAACCCATCTGATGGTGTTAATGTAAAAGGGATGGATGACCTGACAAGTTCCGACGTTAACCCTTGTTCTTCAACTTGTTTTAGAGACCCTTGTTCTTCAAGTTGTTTTAGAGAAGTCCCGACAAAATCAGACATTAACAAACGACAACAAACCATGTTTAAGCATGAACACTGGTCAGCAAGCACAGACGTGCCACTATCAACTGCTTTATCATAGTAAAGCTAATGAAACTGAACACCTTTTCTCCCAATCACCAGAAATTGTTTATACGCAAAGGGAGAGAAAGAGAGGCATTGTCAACTGCTTTGTGATATGAAGTAAAGCTAATGAAAACTATACCAGTTTTTCGCTCTAACAGATCATTCATACATAAATTTTGAGAGAGAGAGAGAGCTATACAAAAGGATGAGAGAAACGGAGAAACAAATTACAGGGTATTCATAGTTTTACTGCCTTTTTGCTAATGTCTTCTTTAATCCTTTAAGTATCTTGCCGAACCACATGAGGTTCATGATCGCTAAAGCAAAAGGAACCGCAAATACCAGGCAAAAACCGAAGGGAAACATCTGCTGGACCTGCCAATCGATGTTGAGGACCTTAATCAATAAAACTCTGACAGTGAAGCAAATCACAATGACCACAAGGCTGATTACATTCAAACATCAACTTAAACGATCATTACCTGATCATAATGCAAATAAACATGATGATATATGTAGCCAAACAAAAGAATTCGAGCAACCTGCATAAAAGATTGTAGGCATATGAGAGAAGGATAAGAACACGGTAATATTGAGGCGGTTATGTTTTAAGGAACTTTCTATCCGCAGAAAACTGTTGGGCATACCGAGCACTTTAAGTTTCAAACAAGACTAGAATATCAACAAAGTATACATTGTTAAATCTGAAGTTTCTAATTTTAACAGAGCGCTCGCATACAGAGACTAGCATGGTCAGACAATTGAAGAACTGCAGCCACCTATGTATTAGCTTGAGGACAGCATTCAGTAAACAAGATATCGGAGCTTACATGCCAAATACTAACTGGTTAGACATCCCGTAACAAAGCGGTACTATCAGATGCAAGAGGTTTGTGGACTCCTCAATAAATTTGCGAACCAATTTGAGAATTTTCAATGTCTAATCATGCAGTCGAATGTGCATGTCCGCACAAGACATGTCGCTATGCACATCTTTAGTAGGTCTAATCATGCTCGTATATTGTTGATTTAAATAAATAAACATATAAAAGGAAATCCAAAGATATAGATATTTTCAGATATTTAGGTGCTATAAAGATTCCGCAGACTCCCAAGAACTTTTGAAATTTTGAAGGTGCAAAAACATAAAAGCAAAAAAAACTAGAAAATCAAGTTTCTCGATTTCATCCAACCAGGTCTTTAGCACCATTATCTTCAGAAAGTAAATAATCACTACCTTTCCTGCACTCTAAAGAACTTTGAAACTTGGACACTTCCCCAACAACAGGTGCTTAAAAGTAAATTGTTGTTGTTACCAGACATAATCATGTGTAAACAAGATTTATTTTATGTAATGAATGACTAATATAGGTGTGCATGCATGTGTGGGTGTGTTAATTGTGCCATGATGCATCATGGACACCGTTGATAAGGTTGATCAGGGAACACAAGTCTGATCATTCAGCCATCTTTCAACTTTGTGAACTGTAGGGTTTGAATGTTCACCATCTAGGAAATTGACCAATCCAACATATTGACAATGATTGAACGACCACATGTAATATAGACTACGCAGCATAGATCAAGAACTAGGAGGAACGTGACAAATAATTAAAATAGACGAGTGAATGAAAAATGTTCATCATACCAGCCATGAGAAGAACAACAAGATTCCATTCAGAACGTATAGCATGGACCTTTTCATACCTGCTGTGTGAAGATACCTTCAAAATCGAAATGCAAGCCATGTCAAGGTCAGGGAACCAAGAAAACTTATGAATACAGAGGCCCGCGAAATTGGTTTTTGCTTACCATCTTAAGTTCACACAAGGTGTTGTCATCTCAGAGATGAGCACCATTAGTGTGTATATCTGGCCTTCACCAGACAACATGGAGTAAGCTACAGCCACTACAGAAAGCAGATGATGAACAATCTGCAATAGGTGATCTCTCGTTAAATTTTGATCATATATCTTTTAACTGGTCATAAGGATTTTGAAACACAAAGATCAAGTTAATTTGGGAGACAGGCAAAACACCAAGGAGGAGAAGTGCATGCACTTACATATTCCATTCCACCCAGAGAAGGATATGACCAAATTATCATTCCCAAGTCTGAAACAAAGTAGCCAACCGATATCTGTGAAGTTAAAGTACAAATTTGTTATGTCACAAGATGTTTAACCAGTACCTGGAAACAAGTTTACAAAGAGTGAACAATATCAGACGGAAGTTCTAAAAAACTCCAGTTTTCAATCATATAACCTTCAAAGATAAGAAAGACAAACAAAATGTGCACCACATATCCTCATCTTAACATTTAGATAGGTTGGAACAATATTCAAATTTCATAACCCCAAACGAAGAAGAAAATAAGCTTACCCCCAAAGCAAAAGTAGAAAGGGAGGAGCCTTGGAATACGATGAGTCCATCACCGACAGAAAATAGATCTGAAAAGAACACTAGGTATATGGCTATAGTTGAGATAAAAATAGCATGAGCAGTCGAGATACACCTGAAAATTAGTTCACAACATATCAACGAGCATAATAGAAAAATATATGATGATGTAGACAAATTAGCACGCCCTTCACTACCATTTCTGTGACATACAACATTGGCAAAACTTTCATCTACGCATTCAAGGGTCTGTTATTTGAGTTGCACACGCACACACAAACACGTGCATATATACAGCATCAAATTAAGCTTTGATACCTCCATATAACAGCAATGCCCAAATTTTGTCATGACCCGCAGGTTGATAACCATATGTTAACAGTAATTGACCTTGTTCCATCGATGTCTCTAACATTTCAGAATGGAACATAATATGCATGCAGACACAGGCACACAATGCACGCATGCCATGCACAAGCACATACAATTGGCATACCATTCACGCATGCAAAACATCTGGATTGGTCAACTGCAATATGTTTGACCTCAATAACCATCCTAACCAGCTATTGAACGCATTATTGCAGGTACATGAATAATAAACATATCAGCCCGTGTAACTTACAAGATAAGAGACTAGGCCAAGTACCTTTCACCTCCAAAGTTTTTCTGAATGTGTTTGTTACGTTTATCAAAATGTTTTGAAAGTTTGAAACTTTTTGATAAAAGTTAAACTTCTTAGACTGATTTGGATCTTGATAGTCTGATTTCCAGTAAGCAGGCATCGATAAGTGCATTCATCGGTTCTTATTAAGAAAGCAAAAAGTATGACAACTTATATGTAGTGGCAACGCATGCATCACCAGCCTCATGGTCATCAATCATGACAGTTCTCAATATACCTCTCTAGAAATGCCATGATGGATGTTCATGAGACTGGCCATGTATGCATCGCACTTCATAAAAGTTGGCCTCACTTTGTGCATGTTTGCATGCATGAGCACATTTGTGTGTGAAAGTTCTTAGGGGATATGAAAAAGTTAACCAAGATGGCCTCTTTTGGTTCGTCTTTCTTTTACAACCTACCAATAGTCAATATACAACAATATCAGCAAAGGAATTTACTTTATAAAATATTTGACAAATTCGGTTGGACCACCCTAACAAGACAAGCCCTGGACATGATACCAATGTGTACCATGCATTTTGGGAAGAAACATCATTTTTCATGATTATTCGTCGATAAATAGAGAAGACAGCACAAAGCATTAAAAGAGAAAAATTATAACGTAACAAGGAAGAGAAAAGCCGACCCCGTCTAGTATGGGAAAAGGCTTAGTTGTTGTTGTAACAAGGAAGAGAAACTTTAAGAATACCTATTGCCCCATTCAACACGTTGAACTTTTGTAAGACCAGAATAACCCTTGTAGTACCAGAAAGTGGTAAGCTGTGCAATGTCATATATCTGAGGGAAAGACAAGCACAATTAGTTATCCAAAAATTGGAATAATTTAAAGGAAATATTTCACAAAAGTACCATGTGTTTTCCCAAAGTTTACACTTGGACTTGGAGACCTCAAATTCTCAGCATTTTAGGAGAGACATGAGGTTTTTATCATTAATCAAATAGGAACCTCAGGTTTAATGACACATATGCAAAAACTAATATCATTGGCCACTAGGTTCCTATTTGGTTAACAATTGAAATCTCAGGTTCCTAGTTGATTAACAGTGAAAACTTTATGTCCCTCATAAATTACTGAGAAATTGAGGTCCTAAAATATAAAATTTGAGAAACTACATGGTACCTTGGTGAAATTTTTCCTAATTTAAAATTCAATCACCAGAAGAGACAACAGTTGACACTTCCCAGTTCCCATAACTGATGATATGCAAACATTGAGAAATCATGTCATCATGTAGAATTATATCCCAAAAGATTAGATAGCAAGGCAATTGTATTCGCAAGAGACATTGAATTCCGAAATTCAAGGTTTATTTTTACGGAGATAATGCGGCACTACTGTTGTAAAATAGTAAGTCCCAAATTATGGACCATTTTCATAGAAAATAAGTCTACCCAATGGCGTATTCATTCAATAACTATCATACCCAAAATCACATTCATGTCATGCACACATGCATGCAGAAATACATTAGTGGTGGCTTTTAGATGGACAGAAGACCCAGCTCTTCAGGACTTTCTGACTCATACAGAGAGAGTTTTATGCGTGCATATCTGCGCATGTGCAAATAAGAACTAAGAATTTGCATCAAAAAGGTCCCCTACTGACAAATGTCAAGGTACTTACTTAAAGCATAACAAAAAAACATATGATCAAATGTCTTCAGAAGAAAGATAGACCATAAAATGATTCATGCAGTTCTTACTTTGACAAGTCTCCACATTGAGATGCTAATAGTTTATCAGAGTACATACAACCTTTGAACAGATATTAGTATTACAACAAGAAAGGGAAATCTTGAAGCACCAACATAATTACAAGACAAGCAAGTGCAAATAAGATGTGCACCAGTATGTCCAACCATCTACTCCAAGATATTTTCAAGCTTCACCAATTTCAACTTCCTAAAACCAATGCAACTCCAAGCTTTCAAACATGACTTCGCAACGTTCTCCTTTCAGTCAGGAAGGAGAAGAAAGAAAACAGAATAGTACATGGTAGACCAACAAATCTTCCCACAATAGCGCATGTAGCTGGCTGGCCTTTGTCAACAAAAATAGGGTGCATCCGCAAGTTTTCAGTACACAGATCTAATTCACAACGGAAAATTGGAGAAAAGTTTAACTTATCTATTAAAAGCCTGTCATGAACTTTACGTCCTCCTCTTCTAAATAGGTTTCTATACAATATCACTCGGCAAAATATTTAAGTTGCTTGCACCTAATTGTTTGAGAACTGTTATTTAATAGAGATCCTAAAGCAAGCAAAACTATTTCATCTCCCAAATCAACCTGTTACACCATTTGTACTGAATGTCACTGCAAATGAGAATGACCCATCCCAAAAGTATGCTGCAAAAGTGGCAACAAATCTTATCATAGATAAAAGCCGCATATAATGTATGCCATTTCGAGCTTCACTATGATTCCTTTTGCAAGGAGATTTGAGATTCAGTCAGCCTTCACAACCACCATTCTTGACTTTGTCACCTGATTAGGATCCTCGAGGTTGAGATTTTGAGTTGCATTTGCATGCAAATTTGACATCCCATATATATACATATATATATAAGTATTTTCATCTTCATTCTGGAGATGAAATTACTGCCAAATGCATTGGCATCTAGTTCTTTCTCTCTACACCTACTCTTATTGATGCCATGCATATGGTCTTTTCGCTCCCAACATCTAGATATTTGGCAGTTTCCATCGACATCTCCAAATGTTACCTAGTTCCTCGTTCATTGTTTTCAGTGTGACACACACGGAAGAGAAAAATATGAGAAGGCCATCTGGACAATTCAAATCAGAAGCAGTTCCACCAATATTATATCTCTACTCATTTTCGCTAGCATGTAAATCTATGTATTAAACTTTCTTTTCTGCCAATAAGAGCATAACAACAACCACTGTGTGAAAAGAAACAGCACACCTAGGAAGAAAATGATTCCTGTCAACCAATTAAGATCAAACAGTTGAAGGAAGTTACCATTTTGCATAAGAGGACTCCTCCAATAACCGAAGTATAAGGAATAAAAGGGTCTGCCAGTATATAATCATTAAGCAGCATCCTTGCTTGGTATTGATAAGACTTGATTGCCATAACTGTCCTTTTAGAAACCTGCACCATCACACACCCCTTGATCCGCATAATTCATCAGTATAACTAACAAGTAGAATCATGCTAAGCAGCAAAAGAAGAAGAATTGATCCAAAACAGAACAGTGAATCTTTCTAGAACTATAAAACTTGCAAAAGAACTCATAGGCATCCAATATTGAAAGATGTCATACAAAAATCCAAATACATATGAACTGCTATTTGCAATTCCAATAAATCACTTAAACTGACCTCTAACAAAAGCATAAAACAAAATGTGTCACATAACCCCACAAGTAAAACTTTTCTCTAGCCAGAAAGGTGAAGTGATGCATACACAGTTCCAAAAACATATTCCTCAAGCAGCTCTCAAATGGACGGTGCAAATGATTAGACAGAAGTACATCCAGCAAAACATACCTAGCACGAAACAAGAGGACATACTGTCTAAAACATTATCAGAAACCATGCTTGTGCAGAATGTGAATCATCAGCAAATGAAATCCAGAACATATGACGATGGTAACTGAACTCATTTTAACGGGAAAAATAAAGAACAGATGTATGTATACACTGTCATCCTTAACAGTAATAGAGATTCAAGAATAATTTCATGTTATATGCTACAATGGAAACACGGAATTAACTAAACGTGCACCTTGTTACGCCACCAGAACTATACAAAATTCTGCATGACAAAATGATTTCATACTACGTTTGGCTCAATCCTGCATATAGTTCTACAAGAAAACTGTTGGTTTTACTTTTAAGCATGTCACTCAGATGTCACTGAACACACCCAAGTAATTACAAAAAAGCGAAATGAGTTCAACTAAACAAATTTAAAAAGAAGAGGGGCACCTGACACTTAAAGGGAAGAACCAAATCACTCCAATTAGTAACAAAACAAGCGAGAGAGAGAGAGAAAGAGAGAGTGCAAAGGAAGAGCAAGTATTTATTCTTCAAAACTAATAGCAACACGAAATCTAAGGTTCCAATTGGAAATCTCATCCGCTAAATTCCATAAGCGAGAACCCCAACAACGAAAAACCACTCGCAGCTATCATACATCAAGCAACTCGCCCTATTCATGAATACCCCATCTTCAAAACAGCAGGAAAAAAGAAAGTTACCCTCCAAAAGCCAACAATCCAATACACACCAAGACAAGCACGGACTGAGAAGCATTACAAGAGACTCGGCGATGAACACGCAGACCAATGAAAAGACAAGAAAACGCAGATAATGAGGACAAACAATCAATTGCCGTGTGAGCACCAATCTGATCAGGGTGACAATTAAAAACAAAATATCTGCTCAGGAAAGAGAAGCGTGTACCTTTCCGCTATCTTAATTTGCTCTAGCGCATGCATCAGTTTGCATGGTATCCCTTCGATTCACTTTACAAACAGGCCTCTCTCACTCCCTCTTCTTCTCTCTGTGTCTCTCTGCATTTGTGATTTGGACGGCTTGGATTGTGAAGAATATTTACCAACAAACTCAACATTTTTTAATGCTTATCTATTTTATTTATTTCTTTTTCAGGCAAAATTTTCGCAATTTTGTTCATCTTGTGAATTAGGAGATCCTAAGTCAGCTGGGGCCTAGATGATAGGACTCGTTGCCCGGGGAGTCATGGCACCCACCAAATATTTATGAAAATACTCTCAAAGTCGCACCCTTCTTCCCTTCTTTTTTCTGGTCACACCCTTTTCCAAATTTTTTTGTTTCTTGGTGGTTACTGCAACATGGGTGGGAAGATTCAGACTCGACCCGACGTCATCACACGACCTGAAAAGCCCGTGATGAAAGTGACACTTGAAGATCGATCGGGTCATGTTCCGACTCACGCCATGCGTACTGCAAATGTGTCCGACACAAAAAGTCCTCGTCTGCCTTCACTCAGAAGGATATAGAAGTTGGAGCCACGATTCTATTTTGTGTGTTGGAGCCATGATCTTTTGGCTTTCGGAAATATTATATATATATATATATATATATATATATATATATATATATATTAGGTCATGCTGATGATGAAACTTGAGTACGAGCATAATTTCAAAACCGAAGCCGATCCCAGACCGAGGTTTTAAGTTCTGACTAACCAAATCTGACAGTCTGAAACCGCAAGACATATATGACCACCAATGCATTTGTACAGCCAACTTGATAAATCTAAAGCAATCCCCACAAGAGATTATCGAACTCGGATGCCTTCGACTCGAAGCAATTAAACTTGTGGAAAAACTTAGGCCAGAAGGACTACGGTGTCATGAAAAAACATTGAGATGCTTGATTCTATGCTTCATCAAACCCAACACAAGTGCTTTTTCTTTTAGGGTGGAGTGATGATTTTGGGTACTATCGTGTTGCATTTATTTATTTTCGCCAAGCTCTTTTCATCACCAAAGTGTTCATATAAAAGCACTAACAACCATTCAAACACTAAATTCTTCAATTTCAAAATATTGTTGTGACTAAACCATGTTTTGCTGGTGGATGGTTATAACAAATCCACTAGTTTTATTGCCCCCTCTACTTTTCTCTTTTCTCGTAACAAACAGAAACCACTCATGCCGCAGTGATGAATTGACTAACTACTGGTGGCGATACACCATGCGACACGGAAACACGAGAAGCATGCAAAACCCAAAAGGTCCATATTCAAGTGAGGAGTGTAAGTTTTCCGTGTCGTGTTCTTCTCCAACCAAAGTAGGACGAATGGAAGTGGGTAGTGTTCCGGATGACCCCTTATGACATGACACAAACATGTCCCAATACAAACTTACGATTGCTTCTGCCAATATAATAGAATGCACGTGATCCCCAACATGGACACAACCCAAAATCTGTTTACGTGTCAGAGGTATACAAATTCTGTGTCACGTTTGTGTTCGTCTACAGTAACACCAAAAGAAGAAATCAGGATGGGTTTGGTTCGATCTGTTTATGACACAACTGACACGAAACACAAGATTGTCACCTATAAGATTTACTGCCATCTATTGCTCTTCCACATGATAATGTGAAACGGCACTGTCTATGTCTATGCTAAATGACTTGAATCTTCGTTTTTTTTGTGTTACAAAAGGAGACGGAAGCCTAACACATACACATGCATCCCCTGAGAGTCGAACTCTACACCAGCAACAACAGTGCTCGAGCGCCCTGCCGTGGTGCCAACGCTCTGGGTGCAAACTTCGTATTTACCAGGTCAGGCTGTTCAAATACAAGCTAATTAGTTGTCCAAGTCAAATACAGTATTGAATTGTGCAACCTGAACCTGATCATACAGAATCCAATTAGATCAAGATTGCTCCCATAGGATCCGACCCATTAGCCTAGTCTTGTCCCGGTGGCTTGTCCTAGTAGTTCATGACCAAGTCTCACCTCTGAGCTGCAGCATCCCGAGTAAATCCAATAAAAAAAGAACAGAAGACGAGCAAGTGTTTTGCTGGAAAACTGTAGTTGGATAATCCTTCAAGAAGAGTGACATTAGACAGTGGCGGGACTGAGAAAATTTACAGTGGTGCATGCATCGTATTGCCCATGGTTATAGCTATAGGTTTTCGAGCAAAGTGAAAATTCAAAAATTTGATAATGTGCATCTCCGACATATTCACTTATGTTCATTAATTGTTTTTCAATAACAATAATATAATTTAAAAAAGTATTTTTAAAAACACCAAAAACAATATTATTATACTCATCAGAAACAATACTCACTCTCTCTCTCTCTCTCTCTCTCTCTCTCTCTCTATATATATATATATATATATATATATATATATATATATATATATATATATATATACCAGTAAGACGACAGTTTGAAGCCCCCAATAAAGACACTGTTAATTTTGCTTCGGTGGACCAAAAAGTGCCCAATAGTACACTGTTGAGAACTACAGTGCAGGCTTTGCTTCTTGGGGCCCAACCATCAAATAATTGGGCCAAACAGACGGCAATCTGAAATCCTTTTCCTTTTAGAAGAGATTAACAAAAGGCCAGGCACTGTGGTACGAGTTCTTGGGATTTCCTTTTTGTTTCCATTAAGTTTGAATTTTACATTCCGGCGTTGATCTGCCCTGGTCCATCATCAGAGCCGGTCATGCCTATACTCTTTGTTTCCTGGTACAACGAGGAGGCCAAATCCAAATGCTCACATGGGGTATCGAACCTTGGACTCATGAGTATACTCCTCCTAGCCAGATAAGCTTGCATGTCTGGTTCACAACTGGATTGATAGTTTCAACCAAAATGGAATAGAGTTGGAAACCCGCTGAATTGGACCTATAACCATGAGTGAATAAAAGACCTCTTCGGTTATGAATCTAGTTTCTATTGAACCAAAATCGGTCCAGAATTGAAACTGGCAGTTCCAAACCATCGGTTTACTTTTATTTTTAAATTTTTTAAATTTTTTATGTGGTTTTAGGTTCTTTGGGCCTCAAATCAGAACTAGTGGCTTCAAACTTTAACCTAAACCAATATGGTTCAGTTTCAGTTTTGGCTCCTAGTTTCGGACGAACTAGACATGTATTCACATAGGTTGCACACCCATTTTGACATGTGTATAACACCCTCAAATGATATTTCTTTTTTTTTACAAAAAATTGTTATTCTATATTGTAGCGACACTCTTATAGAACATTGGTTAAAACATTTTTTTAGTTAGTTGGAGGTTTTGAGCTTAATCATACGGATACAAACCTCTTTTACGAGGTAATTCAAAAGAAATTATATAATTTTTTATTGCTTTTCTTCAACACTTTTTTGTTTTTCTCTTAAGCCTAATATATTTTCTCTCTCTCTCTCTCTCTCTCTCTCTCACACACACACACACACATATATATATATATATTGAATTCTGTTCACTAATACTCACTCATTTTTCAGTGGCATAACTGTAATTTAAACATTTTAAGGGATTTTAAAAATATATAAAAATGATGTAATTATATTTATACTAAAAACAATAATTGAACAGTAAAAACAATAATTGAACAGCAGTGAACAGCCTGACAGGATTCAAACATATATATATATATATATATATATATATATATATATATATATATATATATATATATATATATAATCTTTTGCCTACTTGATAGAGATTTACAGTTTCCCATATCTTGTATGTTCGTTTCGATAAAACAGAACCAGGTCAACTGCTGCCCCCTCTGTGGATAGAGTGTTGAATGAAAACGTGGATACGCTAAGATGAGTCCTTTTCTCCAAGTATTATTGTCTGTCACCCCGGGTCACAATCAATCGAGTCGATTTGGAAGTTTGCGCCATTGGTGGGGCCCATCTTATGTGACAATTCCAATATGCACAAGTATCTACCCGGGAAAGATCGTGTCAATCCTCTATCAACATTGTCCTTTTCTGGGTATTTTCGTGTCAAGAAAACCCTTTGAGGAAAACCTTGAGTGGAACGGATTGTAAGAAGCATAACGTTCCCCCCTCCCCACACACACATGCACCCTCAGGAAGTCGAACTCCCCACCAGTAGCAACGGCGCTAGAGCACCTTGCCTTTGAGCTAATGCTCTTGGTGTGGAAATTTTATATATACCAGATATACAAAAATTCTTTTACTCAAAAATTTAAAAAATAGAAATTTTGGAAATGATTTACGTATAGTCAAAGCTTTAATTTGATGTAGTAATGGCCTTTAATTCAGGACAACTGCCTTCTGCCTCGTCTTAATTGAAACGACCGACCATGACTCATTATAGAGGAAATGTTTTTGTCAAAGACCCCTGTGCCATTATTGGTGCCATTGAACCAGACCCGACTCGGTGTAACTTTGTAAATGCTCAACCCATTCTTCTAACAAATGGGTAATTGGTATACAGAAGGACCTCAATGACCAAACCTAGCTTAGGTTAGCGAAGGTTGCATGGGAGACCATACCTAGTAAAGTCCCTTGTTTATGCCATGAGATGGATGAGCATGGCCGTCGCGAACATCAGGAGATCGACTCCATCATATTGCTCCCGTGGTTCCACTCTTAGGAATGGCAGACCGACTTTAGGGCGAGCAAGGCACGCGCCTCATGAAAAATATAGAAGGAGTGTCACTGGATGCTATATGAAAATACAAGTACACCTTACCCCAAAAGAAAATCCTGAGTCCGCTACTCATTACGTGTAAAGTTGGTTATTTATTCTTAGGGTGGCGATTTTCAATAACTTTAGGCTGTTTTCGTGTCCAAACTAGGTCAAACCCGAACAACACCTGAATCTGTTGTGTAACTTTGGGTGAACAAGAACACAAACTTTGTTGGGTTTTTCATGTTGCATCGTAACTTGCAGTTGCATTCGTGTTTCGGGTTGTGTTTGTGTCATCTAATCCACGTTTACGTGAAAACACGTAAAACCAAACATTTCTTTTCATATTACTTAGGTGGGCATAGAAAGATGGATTTTAGGTATCATGCTTCTGTTGCATCCAAAAACACCAGCTATTTTGTGATTCAGGTAATTTATGTGTCTTGGCATTCCACTTTCGTGTCAAAAATAGGTCAAACTGAAGGATAAAAAGCTGAAGTGGGATGTCCCCTGCACCCAAATTTTGAAACATTAATCAAGAAGTAACAAGTCACGGTTAAGCCCAATGGCTTATGTTACATCGTTCTCCTTGTGCTTGTGTAGACATGGCCCGTTTGGAGTTGGCCCAGCATTTTCATGAAGAATTTAACCGAATCAGGAAACTGGAACCAGAACCAGAATTGGAGGGTACGTAGTTCGATTTTGGTTTCACTTTTCATAGGACCAGAACAAGGTTAGAACCGAAAATGTCGGTTCTAATTCTTATTTTATTTTTTAATTATTAGTTCGGGTGGTTTAGGACTCAATCTGGAACTGGAACCAGAAGTGAAACCAGTCCAATCCCAGTTTGGTTCCAATTCCTCACAAACGGATTCCCCCAAGCAAAATCGACATCGAAAAACCAAGGAAATCGGCCCCTTTTTGGGCGTGTCCGATTTCTGTATCGTGTCATGTCTGAAATGCCTTGAAATGACACTTATTATTGTCATATCCTCGTGTCACATGTTAAGGAACAGTTTTGTATCGAAACAAGTTTTGTGTTTGTTATGTGTCGAAAATGGGTCAAGTTTGGGTCGGGTCTTAAAATGGGTTTTGAGTCAGAAACAAGACTCGTGCCAGCAGTTGCAGGTTTTGTGTCGATACAATGACACATGCTACCTATTGTGTCACCTAGTTTGGATCGAATATGGATCCAAATATCAATTCGGATCCAAGATAGCTTAAACGAATCTAAATTGAGTTTTTGGTGATTTTAGGGCTATTTGAGATCCGATTTCGATACGGTTTATTGCGTTAGATTTGTAGTTAAATAAATTTTTATATTTTAATTATTTAAAATTATTTAGAGATAAAAATTAGAGAATTTGATAGTGATAAGAGTGGCCCAACAGTTTGGGGATTGGATCTTAGCAGTCTTTGAGGTAGGGAGCTATGCATTCTTTTACAGAATCATGCTATAAGTGGTTTTCTTATTTTAAATAGATTTAAATGTGCATGATTGATAAATGTTTTATTGATGTTTATGAAATGATCTTTACAATTGTAGGTTATTTGATATGCTTTTGAAATATAATGTGTTTATGACATTGGTTGATAAAGAACATGTTTTGATATGCATGTGTTGTATGAACATGATATTTATATGTTTTATGGATATGGATTGTGTATATCAATTAACTATGAGCTTTATAACTTTCCCTCCGTGCATTATTCTAAAAATGAACCATAAATACAGGTTCTAAATGTGCAAAACACTTTTTACTTGTAGTGTAGATCAATGTGTACAAGTATTAAGACCGATCATTCTTTAAACAATGAAAACTTTAATCTTTTTATGGATGTGTGAGTAGGTGATTCCAAGACTTGTGCACATAGAGATTACTTGCATATGCTTATTTTTTTCGAAAAATATGCATTTATGCAAACTCTTTTGTTAGGGTATAGTTCTCCGACATGCGAACACACACGCTTTCATGTATATGTGTGTATTTGGTCCCTACTAGTGTTAGTACGTGCCACTAGGGTCAATTACCAACACTCATTGGGTGTGGGGAAGTAGATTTATGATGCTTTTACCATTATCTATTCCAGTGTCAGATCTACATAGAGGGTTGAAGTACATGGGATTTATGAGCCATTAGCCCTACCTAGCACCAATTTCTAGAACCACCATTGATCTCTTCTAAATCCAGCTGGTCTCACAACACTTAACAAGGATGGGCCTGTCTCTCTCTTAAAAATATATTTGGCCAATAGGTCATTTTACTACCCCATCAACTTTAAAGTAACTTATAAGAAAATTCTCATGTAGGCAAAACCTAAAAATTAGACTGAAAATATATGTATGTCTATATACTTATACATGCTTAATCCACTTAAAGATCTTTACCGATCAACATGATCAATGGTGGAGTTTGAATTTAAAAAGTATTTAATACACATGATGCATTAACTATGAAGTATCTTAAATCCACTAAAGATCTCTACCGTTTTACCGTTCTTTAGTCAACATTATCAATGAAGGAGTCTGAATTTAAAAAGTATTTAATACACGTGATGCATTAACTGTGAAGTATGTTATACTTTTATTTTTTAATTCAAATCTCTACCATTTATCAAGCATAGATTTGAGCATAAATAGGTGTGTACTTATTGTAATTAATATATTCATATACATGACTTTATTGTTTTCCTTTTTTCTCGGCTCAATACCTATTAATCCACTTAGCATAATGGTTGTCTTAGCTTCCGTTCTTTTATAAGAATCAAGTGTTACAAAATAATAGAAAACACCACTTTTTTTTTTCACGCTAAGTAGGATTGGCATAATTGGCAAGTCACCAAATTGAAAAGAAAACAATGAAGACAAACTTGTTGCAATATTCTCTCTAACAATTTACTATAATTTAATTATGCCAGGTAGCTAAATAATTTCAGAAGACATGTGAAGCGAAACTTTGTTGCACAAGCAATTGCCATGGCTCTCCTCCCTTGGGGCTTGAACCAAAAGAACCTTTGAATTGAAGGTCACAAGTTCAATCCCCAACATTGTGCATATCTAGTAGCGATCTGCCTATCACCAACTTCCCAATCAAATTAATTAATATTATTAAAAATATCCTTCTTACCCTTTTTTGGCTAAGACCAAACAAAAACAATCATTAGAAGTATCTTCTTGACCTAAGTAGATCGATAAATGATATACTATGACATCACATGTAATGTTGAATCTTAATTTACTATTACATGGCATGTGTTGTGTTGCTTCATCCTAATTTTGAGCATAATCTTAGATTAAAACAATGGTTGCAATGATTTGGAGTATTAAAGAAGTATGCCTCAAACTTAGCATGTTGAGTTTAATGCATTTGCGGATGACTAGGATCGAGATTTGTGCAAGTTATCCTTGCTGGACATTAAATCTCCTAAGATGGCTCCTTCGCGAGGGTTTGATCTCCAAAGAGTGGCTTGAATATATATGCTTAGTGATGGCTAAAGGCAATGCATGTAAGTACATGAAACAGTGGGTGCATCTTGATTTTCCATGCACCAACCATCATAAAAGTTGCTAAGAGAATGCATTGTGACAGGCACACCATACATGATAAAGAAACTGATTGCATATTATAATCAACAAGGGAATTTTGATTATTACAACACTCTTTCTTAAAATATGGCTCTAGTTATATATTTGAACAAGAAAAGTAAGGTGGTAGGTGTGATTTGATTATTACAACACTCTTTCTTAATTTGTACACATGCAAAAGCTTTTGAATAGGGAGGATTGGACTATTTTTTTTTTTGTGATTCAAAAAATTGGTCATTATTTGGCTATAGCTCACCCAAAATTTCGAAAATCAACTTAAAGGCTATAGCCCATCACACTACAATACATAGTTCGCACCACCCAAAAGTGACGATATGATGAGATGAACCACAATATATTTCATTATGCAAGTTCAACACATGCACACTTGTATATTCGAGCAAAGTCCATTAAAATGCCATAACTTTTGCACAAAGAACAATATGTAGCTCAACTAGTAAGGGGTTCTCTCACAAGTTGAAGGTTGTCAATTGGATGCCCCAGGCGTTTTGAACACCAAGGCAATCTATATAGTTGGAATTATAAGCAAAATCTTTAATTTTAAGTCATTATAATATTTGACATATTATCGAGAATATAATTGTTATGTGTACACTCTTTTTTACTACTCACATACCTTCTTTTCCAAACTTGCTCTTCTATATCCCTTCTTCATCGCCTCTCCCTCTCTTTGTCCTTGCCATCACCACCACTACTATGTGTTGTTGTACATGTAATCCCTCTTCCTCCCTCTCTCCCTCATCTTGCACACTCTCTCTCCTACCATGACTATCACAAGCACTTATGATCTCTCCTTTCCTCCTAATCTCCTCTCTCTCTCTCTCTCTCTCTCTCTCTCTCTCTCTCTCTCTCTCTCTCTCTCTCTCTCTCTCTCTCTCTCTCTCGAGCAACCTTAAATGCCACTGGCAGCAAGTCCATCGACGACATAAATACCACCCGTCAATGGGAAAGTGGGGGTCTCCTATAGATGGAGTTTCCAAGGGAGGAAACACAAATATTTGTATATCTTTCCTATATATATCTTTATATATTTTTCTATATATATACACATGCACGTATATATACACTATACATGTGTATATATATGTGCATTGTATTTTTTAACAGACTTTCTTTTGTCCACCAATATTCTGATTACATTCAAAATCTTTTGTGATGAGAGAATGTTGATTACAGTAGGAAGTCTATTGACTAATTCAATGTTCCCAACTTTAAGATTTTTGTGTGTAGCATATTATGTGCTTTAGGAACCACTAAGTCATTTAGTGGAATTAATAGCTCCTTTCTTCATAAATAGGGAAGGAAAAATATTATAAATATAAATATATACATTATTGTTGTTACACAACAATCCCATATGTAATTTCTTACTGAGCACAAAACTTTGCAACCATAATGTACAATGTGTCACTCTGTCGAGCCAATAATTATATAGACAAGGGTTGCAGTTAGAATTATAGATAAGCATAGCATAAGTATTTGTTAAAAAAGGATTTTCTTTTATGGAAATAAAAGTCAGTGGTTATAAATGGCATGTGTAGTCCCAGAGTAGATGATATATGATAAGGAACATGAAGACATTGTATTTGTAAACAATTATGAAAAGCTTTTCACATTGAAGCACAACTTAGTGGTGACATACACTGCTTTAAGTAATAGTTTTGTCTTGTATTTAAATTAATTTTGATAGTTCTTTGAAAAATATGTTAAGAAAAGGTATTTTTTATTAAAATATGGATATACATGTACTTTTCTAGCCTTTAGAGTTGCCTTGCAATTATATGTTATCATGTTAGTGTGGATGTATTTTTTTAGATGTTAAGCCGGCATGCTTCAACGAGTCTTTCGTCAGTTTGGTCATCATTTGCATATACACGACAAGTTCATTGATACCCAAAGTTGCACGTAGGCCTACTAAACTGCGTACATACCAAGTGGAGTTTGAGCTCCATGATGATTGCTGGGAGATAAAAGAACTCACATTGCCTACGGCTATAACACACTGGTGTTTGAGCTTCCTACCCATATGATTGCAATAGGATTTATATGAGTTGGAAAGGTACATATACTCTCTTTTTATGGCTCGAATTTGAGCATTGCTACAAGCCGGCTCAACCTTCGAGCAATAGGCACCCATCTACAATAATATGGATGTGTATGAGATGGTGTTACATGTGATATGGCAATTGGAGCAGCTTCACGACCTTTACAACAACATAATTATATTATTGTCCTCCTTGATGAGTGTTTCCAGCACATATATCACTTAGCAATACCAAATGATGCAAACAATTAGGATGTTCGACAGTGATTTGTGGGTGTTTTGTTAGCGCATGTAACACAAAATGCAATAAAAGGAAGTCAACTCAATATACAACATAATTAATAAGTCACTTTCAAAACAAATTAGAACTTTTAGTAAAGAAGGAAAATATTTGTGAATTACAAAATAACAACACTACAACTAATTATCCTCAATATTATAAACCATATTGTTATTTGGTCCTCTCAATTAATACATATATTAATCACTTGGTGAATCTCATTTAACAAACCTTTCATGCCAATGATGTTCCCAAGTTGAAAATGTTCGTGGAATCGAGGAGTCATCAAGCATTTGCATAAGCAACAAAATACAAAAGATATAAAGTATATGCATGTGCAGTGAAATAAATGAAAATAAAACATAGATATTATTCAATAAGATTAAAGGATATCCTGTCACATAAAAATGTTTTCCTTGAGTATCAAAGCATATACACCATACATACCTTACATGTGATTGACGGTTGTAGTACTAACAATAGGAATATTGTCAACACAACTCTAAAAAGCAATACTAATGAAACAATATGTTAAGTAGCACTCACCAACCCAATTCTGGATAATGACATCCATGATAGGGTGTACATGTACCTTTCCCCCAATATGCAAAATGATGAAGAGTGTCAACAGTATTAACAATGAAAACTCAAGGGTATAATTTACATTGTCATTGAACCACCAAAAAATATAAGCTACCATGTCTCTCATTTTTTAGAGATTTTCTCTAACAACTCGGTATCCAAAGTAGTATTTATCCATCTAACATTATATGGTACTACAAACTAGAGATATGTAATCGTTTATATAATTTTTGAAGTCTAATGCTCTTGATGTTTTATTGGCACATAGAGATTCAATATGTTCATGAAAACGATCAACAATACTACCATAATAGCTTGGAGATATCCATGTCCTTAGCCATTACTACCATACCCACATTATCATGAGTAACAAGACCTTTACTCAATGTTGACTTTGTTTGAGAATCACTCTTCTTAGCATGCTCCCATGAGGTTGATTCATTCATAGAAGATTTTTTTCAATGGTTTACATTTGATATCACGAATGGGTAGCTCTTATAAGATAATAAAATCGAGTGAGGTTTAAATAATAGCACAAAATCTTGATGAATTGTTTTAGTTGACCATTAATAAGAAGGTTTTCTAATTGTTTAAAAAAATATATATCCAACTCAGTCTTCTTCTTGAGTTCTTTAACATCTCACTAGCTTTTGAGAACAAGTTTATCTCATGAGAACATGGTAAAACTCACGTGAATGTGGAAATGCACAACCACATTCGTTTGGATCAAAAGACTATTTTCCCACAATTTGCTTTCTTTGTAGTCAAATTAAGTGTGTGATGGTGACACTTTTTTTTAAATTCTCAATCACCTCAAAAAAGCCCACAAATGTAATGTTTAATGATAGTTTGATAGTCCTCATATGTCTTTTTCAATTATTTCTATCAACAAAGGAGGTGGGTCAATATCATATTGAAGCTCTTGGTCGAGCTATTGATGGATTCTTTTGACCTTATACAAAAAAAGAACTGAATCAAGACAACCTTGAGAACCCACTAATATATACATACACATATATGTATATATGTATGTTTGTATACACATGATTTTCCTCTCTATCTACACTTACAAAACAAATGCCTTAAAAATATACTTATTAGTTGATGTAAGCTTTACAATCTTAAGAAAAGACATCTCATACTTATTCATCTTATAGGTATAATCAAACTCTAATACCTATAGAATTGCAAGCGACATTTGAACCAAAGTAAGATGTACAAACATAGTTTTGTTGACACATTTCATTTATGATATTTTTTGATGTCATCTAAGGTATCATTAACAATCCATTTGATACATTAGTTAGAATAGTATATATTGTTCGGTACACCACAATTGGTAGTATATCCACAATAAAATAGTATATATTTGTTCAGTACACCACAATTGGTCGTATATCTATGCTCAAACAATATTGCATCAGACATTCTACAACGCAACATATATTAAATTAAACATCATTGTGCTAAGTTAAAACATGAAAAACATGAATTAAAAGAGCAGACGTAGATGCAACTTGGTTCACTTCCCCGAGGAGGAGGCATCGAGACACAACATAGTTGCACCTCACATCAAGGGAAAACACATCTAAGCTACATCTCTTAAGATGAGGTGCAGCCATGTTACAATCTCCTCTTGAGGGAGGATGTAAGCAACAACAACGTCTCTCTTAGGTGAAGACACAACTTAGTTGTATCTCCTCTTAAGGGAAGAAACAATTAAACCTGTTATTGCTCTTGATGGTTGTACTTTTTGAATGATATATCCAATATTTGATGATTAAGTTTTATCTTTTCACTGGAAATAATATTTTGTTCATCTTCTTTTTTCATGGTGAAGCCGGATCCAGAGTCACACTCCAAGTATCAAACTCATCACCTTCAAATTTTGAGTCGACCGCACAGCCAGGTAATCTATTTTTTCTTGTTGTGCAAATCCCAGAGTAGCTAGTACATGCTAGCACATAACCCAATTAGTATATACTAGCAGTCAGATTCATGAGACTCCTATATGTAATCATGGAATGCCTGAATTCAATTCTGAACATGTTTTTTTTAGGGCAAATAGAATAACAAAATAAACAGACTGTTTAGAATTCAGAGCTTCCAAATCGGCCCGAACTTCGGATCTGATATTCCTCCGAAACCGGTACTGCATCAATTTAAAGTGCGAATCAACAGAATCACGGGTTCGAGCCACCACCAGGAGCTCGTGTTTGGTTTTCCCTCGCGTCGCGCCTCTTTCTTGCTTTCCTTCACCTTCGTGCGTATATACGCTTAGGGTTTGTCCGTACCCTCACCACCAACCTTAGAGACTTCCAGGTACTCTTCTATCTCTCTCGTTAATCTCGTAGTGGGAAATCATCAGTTTCAATGGGGTTTGGTATAAATATTGTTTGATATGATGATTTTGGTTATCCGTATGTATATCTTGACGTTTCCATGGGGTTATTACTTGGCTAAGATCCTCGTTTCGATTCATCTACTTTGGTTGTTTTTTCTTGTGCTGTGTCCTGATATGAGGACGTCATTTGTGTTTTCCTTGTGTTATACTGTTTACCTGTTCTTGTAGAAGGGTTCGGAGAAACTCCATTTTGGATGTCTGTATGGATGCCCGGCGAGAATTTAGGCATTGGATAACTTGATGTTTGTCTAATGTTCTTTCGGTTTTGCCTTTTGTTTTGGTCCTTGTTTAGCGCTTTATATGTACTTGATTTTGCAAAGATTGCGGGAGAAAAGTAGTAGTTGAAATGCGAGGAAGTAGTGATATGTAAAATTAACTTCTTCAGCTTGCTCTTTGCTTCAAAAAAAAGAAGCACCAAGCAGTTTCAATCTCACAACCTTAGGACTAGTGGCCCTAATCGGGGACTTGAAGGCTCTCTCTGAGAGTACATAGCCGCGCTACGTTTGAATTAGTTTGAAAGACATTTCCTTTCTGCATAATATTTTCTGCCAAATGTCAGCCGATGTGCAAATGTTGCTTATTCATTGTATAAAGTATAAACTGAAACGACATGAATAAGAGCTATAAGATCCAGGGGTATAATTCATTCTCAGAGGCAAGTTTATCATTTAGTTGATGATAACCGTGTTAAAGTATATTCATCTCTTATTTATATAAGTCTATTTTCATTGTGGCCCTTATATTTCTCCTTTCTATTTTCTCTCACTCACAGCTGTCAGAGACTTAACAATGTTAAATATTCCTTAACCTCATTCAAGCTTTTCCATGATTATCGGCAAAATTGGAATGGATGAAGATTTGCCTTACCAATCAGTTGTGCTCGTGCATGCTAGTATTGAGCAACTGATGACTATACAACATTCATGTTTCAAGCCGGGAGTTATTGCGAGATTGGTGCATTGTTGGCTCATGGAAACTGCATATAGTTATTTTGTGTTCTTTTTCTTGGATAAGGGAATAATCTTTTGCTACGGCTTCTTCGAGTGCAGAAGAATACAATTTCCATCAAAATGATATGTGCAATGTTTAGACATTCTTCATCCTGCCTTCCATCTTATTTCCATCATTTGGGATGATCTTTCTGTTATTTGAAACTACATTCGGTTGCCCTTCCATGTGTCATAGAGATGCAAACCGTTTCTCTAGGTACAATAGGCTTTATTGTTGTGTAACTTTTTTTGGTATTGAGTTATGACATTCCTCCTGCTAAAGATTTAATATGCTTAAGAGGTTTGGCCAAAGAAATAATTTTTATGGTCTTTTACCCAACAAAATACAAGATTATGGTTTTAAGCCATAGAGTGAAGGAGTTCCACAGGTATCCAATTCTTGGTCCAAGTTTTGTACTCTGAGTTGGACAACGCAGAGTGTTCTTATTATTTGGTTCTTTTAGTTACTTGTGAGCCTGCCATTACATCTTTCCCTGATCATTCTTTGCTGATAAGAAGAAGTTCACATCTAACAATGGTTACCTGATTTTGGTTGCTCCATAAACATCTTTCGCTGAGGAATGTGCAGGGGAAAGCACAATCCTCTTTGTTTTGAAGATAGTCAATTTCTTATCATGGCACACTTGCAGCTGTGCTTTTCTCATTTTATTGTATGAAAAATATTTTTTTGAAAAACTTGGCAAATTCAGGAAATAAGTTTAAAAACTTCAGGATAATTATGAATCAACACCAAAAGCTATTCAGGAAAATGAATAATATTAAAAACTCATCTGCCTTCCACTTCTTTTTTGTGTGTGCCCTTTTTTTAACATCTTGTTATTCTTTCCATCCTTTTTCTTCTTCACTATTCTTTGTTTATTTTGTACTTCCTCTCTTTTTCCTTTATTTCTTCCTCCTTTCTTCTTTCCCTTCACGATTGATTTCTTCTCGTTGACCTAACACGCAATCCATGTGGAGTTACAGCTCTTGGCAGAATTTCACCACATTTGAGGTTGTCTCATAGTATGTTGGTTAGTAGTCTCTATTGAGTCAAGGGATTCAATCATTTCTTCCCTATAATAGTTTTGGATGTTGCTCAAAAGGCAGGAATTAAGTATTTATTCTTGGTCCGTCAGACATATTTTACAAAATAAGGAGAAATTGCTTGAGGAATTTCAGTACAAACGTCAATTTTAGGTTTCAAAAGGGGAAGAAGCCACAGATAACTGTCATTCTGGCCAAACCCTTGTGGTTATATATATCAACCTATAGCTTTGCGGTATCATCTGATTATTAGGGTTGCAGTGGAGAAACATGTCATGGACCCATGGTGACTTCCTGTTGGTAACCCACTGGCTCTTGGAACATCACTTAAAGAAAATATGTGATGCACTTCGAAGTAGATGATTGACTTGCTATCATAGCATGGTAGATATTTGACTTGGTATAATGACATGCCTTGAAGATGTCACCATATCAAGTACAACAAACAGTTCACTGACGGTATGTGCCAACAAACGCTTTCACTCTTTGGTTGCTTTGCCAAACCTGTTCTGGCTGATCTCTGTAGTCCGTACCACTCTGATATGTCAGGCTGACCCACAACATAGAACCCATTGGGTAATTATTGCATGAAGTGGCAATGTATTTCTAGGGGTGGGGTTTCCATCAGAGTATTGGATTCAGCATTTTGCAAAAGGAATAGAGAAAGCACTGAGGGAGAACCCAACCCCTAGAATTTTATCTGTGCTGCTACTTTTGTTCCAAAGAGGGGAACGAAAATCACCCCAGGGGCTGACACATTCTTGATCATGATGCCTTGTTTGGATTTATCTATTCCAAACACGGGTAGAGCTGGTATTTCATGCTATTATGGCTCTAAATGTGCCTCAAGCACGGGGAATAATTGTTCATATGAACAACGGCCATTGCAGGGTAGATGGCTGTCACTTCAAGCCCTTCATCATTTCTTCCTTTTTTTTGTGCTTTAGAAAATGTGGGAGTATGTAAAGCAAATATAGTTCCAATGATGTTAAGGGAATTTTGAGCCTATGACTTGTTGGATGCCATTAGTGATCTTTGGAACAACTTGATAATTTGAGAGTTTTTTGACCACCAACTTAGGTCAGGATTCACAAGCTCACACACACAAACATGGGCTTATTTCATGTTCTAAATATCGCTCTCACACTCTGCTTATTGAGTTTATTCAAGTTGCTTAAACAGTTCTGATTTGAAAATGTTTAAGGCTTATATCTTAATTATGTTCATTAAAGAAATGATGAACCAACAAGTTGGTAATTTGCGATCTTTGAATATCTTTTTTGGGTGAATTGGGAGGCTTTCCCGATTGTTTACAACTGAGTGCTGCGAAGTTGCATGAGCTGAAATACACTCGAGAATAATTGATTTACATGTGCATGGATGCACAAACACCCAGATAAGTAAGTCGATGTTGGTGCATATTGGCAGCCTTCTAATTACTTTTCTTGTGATCTACTAACCAATTCATCTTATTACCCTCATGCAACCTAAGAGTGAAAAGTTCAAACCTTGACTGGAAGGTCTTTGCACTAAGTCAGACACGGGCTGTAGCATGTGCTGTATGGTTGTCTGCTCCATATTGCATGTTCACGTGTGGGTTATGTCATATGTGTTCTCTTTTGGTATTGGTCCACTGAAGCCTTATAATGCCGCGGTGAGATACTACGAATTGATATTTCATTTCATTAGGGAAATGATGGCTTTCCAAGGGACGTGCCTTTCTGCCATGGAATAGACAGGATATCTAGTTATACATATTACATCATCCGTTTTGGTTTTATGGCATATTTCTTTCTTCTTTAGATGGATACAATGTGTTCTTTTTCTGTATTTATCAGTTTATATGGCTGAGTAGCTGATCTGTTTGTTCTGAAAAAAGGCTGACAAATAGCTATTCTTGGTCTGGTTCTTCTCTAGAATGTATGTGCACTTCTATTTCATAGAAGTATTAACTTTGTTTATGACAGGTTGATGAGGCGCTAAATTGTGAAGGAAATGGAGCGGTCATCTGCATTTGTAGCGGACTTGTTAATCTCTTTGAAAGATGACGATCCTACTGTTGTAAAACAATCTATTGTTAGTGGCACGCATTTGTTTTGCAGTGCCCTAGAAGATATTGCACTGCAGGTTGATTCTGTAATCTTACATTTTTATATTTGAAATGAAGACTACATTTCAAGAAACTCGGTGGTCTTCATCAAATTAAGTTTGGCTCTGCTGTTATGTTACCCGTCCTTTGCATTTCTGTGTAACTGGTCATGTTGATAAAAATATGTTGGTAGATGGCTAATGGTCAAACTCTTAATGTGTCGATAGATGGCCAATGGTGCACTTCTTGATAAACTTCCAAAACCAAAACGAAAACCCAAACCAAGCCTTTTCCAATTCTAGTGGGGTTGGCTGCATGAAATAAACTTAGTGAATTAAATTAAAACCAAGTGAGGCATATTCAAAATTCTTCGGGACAACACTTTTATAAGATTATGAATCATGGTACAGCGTGCGGCTTGAAATGCAGATCCGGCAATGCTGCATGTTTATGCTTCATGTTACTTTCTGACCAGAATTTGTTGCGAAAATTAGATGCTGATTAGAGTTCACAGTCTTTTGTCCAGATATAGGATCACATTGTGGTTTAACCTTTTGTCGTAGCTTTCTCATATAATAAGTGAGACAAAGCAAAACACTCAATGTGAGTCTTGGGTGTTCTTTCAATGACCACAACAAATTTGAAATGATCTAGATTTTCACATCTTGCATGTGTTTCAAGTTGCTCCCAAGGTTGCTGATCCTGAGGCAATTTCTTATCTGTTCTGTCCAAAACCTGTCCATTTCTGTGCACTGTGGATCAATGCTGTCTTTTCCAACTTGTGGCAAGTGCTTGGATCGGCCTCATTGGATTCATGTCTTTCAGTTGCATGAGAATTGTGGATCAAAGCCCACGAGTAGTCATTATTATCTTGTTAAAAGTATGAAATTGTTGGTTGCATCAATTTTCTAATGAGAAAATAGGAGAAAAGGAAGTGGTGATACTACTAAAGAAATCTTTGTGTATCATCAACAAACTAATCTTTTGTGAATGGCAAGGCATATATTTTGTTCCTAACGAGCATTTGGTAAAGTAATACATACTTGTCAATTGGTTCCGTCATTCTTTTCGTATGGATGGATATTGCATTAAAGAATCTTAATCTTGAAGTCTTGCATAGATCCAACTTCAATTTTAAGGATAAGGTTTAGAGGGTTATTTTTGGGCAAACCTGACAGACCTATGGTGAATTTCACTTTGTCGGCTGCTTTCTTTACCTTGATGTCCTTCCCTTCATTCATTAGTATGCTGCTGATACTTTGATTTTGTGTAAGCAAAGCAACAAAACTGAATATGTAAGAACTCCTTTCAAAAGATTAAGTGGCTGTAATAAGACACAAATCCTTGTATTTAGCTATCTTTCACAAACACAAATATTACATGGACACTTAAATCACCATGCTTGTCTTGCTGAAATACAGATGCATAGATCAGGTCTAAGTTTATGGTTATGAATATATGTGCATGTGTTAGAGTGTATGTATGTACGTACAAATGTGCATATGTATGTGTATCAACTCTTTGAGTTTCCAATTACCTATTTGACAATTTACTAGAACATATCTATGCTAACAGAAATACTGTTATTCAATGGGTATATAGGCTTCAAGGACTGTATAAAGCCAAGTAAATCTTTTGATCCTATAAGAAGTATAGCTGATATTCTGGACTCTTCAAAAATTCTTCTTTTTCTCTCCCTCTCTCATGTGTCTGTGATGATTGTATGTATGCTTCTTTGTCTCTGTCACTCTCATGTGTGTATATATATGTTTGTGTGGCATTTATCTAACACTAAATTAGTTATGTTAGCACTATATGCACTAGATTGATATAAATGATGTAAACCCCTTAACGTTATGGCACCACTGAGAAATAAGGTACTCGATGAGGTCAAGTGGCTGTTTGTTTGTTAGGGAAGACGAAAGCCATTGCAATTTTTACACTTGTTCGGTAGCCAGAAAAGAAGAGAGCCATTACACTTCTCAAAATTGTGTGTGAATTCACTTTTTAAAGAAAAGTGACCTTTACCTCTAAATGCAAGCATTGTTTGCTAAAAGTGCTTTCACTTTTAGAGTTTGATGTGTCATTTAAATTGATTTAGTGCATCTAATATTGCCATTGCGTGTGAGATCTACTATTGAGGGTATTCACTTGTTAGGACATCATACAGAGCATTTAAAAGAACCTCCATCTGGTTTATTGATTTAGAGGTTTATGGATAACTCGTGGAGAATTCTTGTCAAGAGAGATTTTATGAAGAACCCTTGGAGAAGAAAGGAGTACATAAACCTCACAAGGGACATGTGTGGTGGAGCCCTTCAAAAAGAGACATATATGATGGAGTTTTCAATGCTTGTAAAAACTCAGCGATAATTGATTTCTTTGATATCAATAGCAGATTATACCAAAGGTAAGACTAGGACTTTATCTTTTACTTTGGTTATGGATAAACTAACAAAGCACATTTATGATTGAGACGCTTGATGCATGTCCCTTTTATAGATGACATAGTGTTGGTGGATGAGATCAAGACTTAACAATAACTTGAACTATGGAGAGAAACCATAAAAGCAAAAGGTTCGCTGACTTAATAAAAAAAACATGGAATATAAGTTTGACATCTTATCTAAAGCAAATGACAATGATGCTTTATAGTGCCGCCTGCTGGTCAGTCAACTTACAGGGATATTGTGACAAAAATAAGATGTTGAGGTGGATTGTGCCCACTCCGATGAAAATTGGATCTTAATGAGGTTATTAGAGTAAGAGTTGGTGTGAGACCAATTGAAGGTAGAGTTTATGCCTGAAGAGTGTTTGAACATCTGCAGGGCAGCAGCATTAAGTTTCAGTGAGAAGGTTTGAGAATTTGGACGGTGAAAGGCGATAGAGTTTGGAATTTGGATAATGACATTCTAGAGAGGACCCTAAATTGAAACAGTAAAACTTGATTTTATTTTGTTGGAGTTAAATGCTAATATCACACAAGATCAAGCTCAATGGCGATTCAGAATTGGTGTAGCTGACCAACTTAGTGTTGTGAAAAGGCTTGGTTTTTGTTTTGGTTGGTCTGTGCTTCTGTGTGTGTGTGTGCCCTTTTTGAGACCTAAAAACTATCTTAGATGGTTTTGTAAGAAGAAGCACACCTTTTATGATATTTTAAATACATGGATGAGTACTCTATTTTAGAAGCAGAAACCCTGTACGATCCGTAGAAGGAGAAAGAAGAAACCCGGTAACAGTAGATCACAGGCTTCATATTAATTGTGAAGCAGAAAAAATTGAACTGCTCCAATTGCACTAGAAATCAAAATGCAAGTTTCCTTTGTTTAATTTGATTTAAGGCATAGTTTTACCCAACAATCAACAATAGATGTGTCCATAGCTGTGTAATGTGAAGTTATGGATCTGAGTTTGTTTCTGTAATTCATATTGCATACTGAAAACTGGAGTTCTAGCCCCCTTTTGTGTTCCCCTTCTCTTGGTTTAATATGCGGCTGTGTATGTGTTTTTCACAGTTCAGGAAAAATCAATAGCCGCAGATGTGCTTTCCATGTTCAGATATCTTTTCCATAGATATACCAAAATCAACAGTTTATATTTTGCTAAATGCAGCTGTTTTTTGCTTGATCTCAAGCCATAGATGCATTTACCATAACTTTTTGGGGGAAAATGTTTAGGTTAGTTTGTCACTGATAAAGATCAGCTCAAATGTCACCTAAGGACATGATTTAGGTTCTGTTTTATTGGTAAATCAGTTTGTTGTGAAACCTTATTTTGAGTAACGATGAGGATAGACAGGTTAGAATTAAGCAAAAGGCGCTTGATTTCTGATTTCCATTGAATCTATGAGACCTATGTCATAAGGGTGCAGAGTGTAGGATACGGTGATTTCAAAAGTCATTCATGCTGAGATATCAGTACACATTACATTTTTATGTAGTTCAGAGTACAAGAAAAACTCAAACTTAGTTATTATCCAAGTCAATGCTCCATGAAAAATCCCTGACATTTGCACTGACAGTTGTATTTCTCAGTTAAAATTCCTTTGTAAACAATATCTGTGTTGGGAACAGAAGTACGAGTGATGCACCCTAGTAGAAGTGTATGTGTGACATATTAACACATGATTACACACTCTGTCTGTATGCAACTTCAAACAGTTTCTGCGTGTGTGGCTGTTAGCAAGTTGTCCCCTGAATTACTTCAATACCAGGTCAAGAATCATATTTAATAAGAAATGCAAAAGTTGTCATGTCTTTGACGCATCCAACCACTACCTTTACCTCTTTAGTAGTAACCAGTAGTGGTTGGCAGAATGCAAACATGGTGAGACTCACACTATGTATCTTGTTGAAAGCACCTATGGACTAGGCACGTTTTTACCTCAGAGGACATAGAAATTAAAATTGGCACACATTGCATCCCCCAAAAGGAAAGTTTTAAATACCTAGGGTCAATTTTTGAGAGTGATGGAAGAATTGATGGAGATGTTACACATAAAATTAATGCTGGTTGGTTAAAATGGAGAGGAGCATCAGGTATTCTTTGTGATAAGAAGATACCATTAAAGTTAAAAGGTAAATATTATAGAGCAACAATTAGGCCTGCCATGTTTTATGGTTCTGAGTGTTGGGCAGTTAATCATCAACATGTACAAAAGATGTTTGTGACAGAAATGAAGATGTTGAGATGGATGAGTGGTCATATAAGAAAAGACCGTATACATAATGAGGTTATTAGAAACAAATTAGGAGTGGCACCAATAGAGGATAAAATGAGAGAATATCATTTAAGATGGTTTGGACATATAGAAAGAAGATCAAAAGAAGAACCTTTAAGAAGGTATGAAAAACTAAATTTGGAAAGTATTAAAAGAGGTAGAGGACGACCACAAAAGTGTTGGAAAGAAACAATAAAGAATGATCTAGCTTATTGTGAGTTAACTGCTAACATGGCACACGGTAGGGATCTGTGGAAACAAAGAATCCATGTAGCCGACCCCGTCTAGTATGGGAAAAGGCTTAGTTGTTGTTGTTGTTGTTGTTGTTCTGCCGTTCCAATTGGCAAACAAACAACAGGGGCATTAGCTCTTTGCTGTCATTATGCTGCTCTGGGTAGAAATGTATCCTATTGGATTCTGAACTGGGTCCAGAAACTCTTGTTGCCCATTTCTTTGTCCATTTTGTTCGTTGTACATTTTGCGGGTTGAAGTCTTCTGTTTCCTATTTATTCCATCTGTAATACTAGGTTTTCTCTTCAATCGAAAAATAAATTTTGAGAAGATAAAAAGAAGCCAGACTCAGTGGCTATATTCGAGATGGAATATATCTATGTGATTTTCTTCATGCAGGCAGATGTCAAACAAATGTGAAGGCCATGTATGCATATTTTTTTGTGCCTATATGCATGCATTTGTCCATAGGTGCATCACTATATGCACATGCACATGCTAATGTTTGCACTTATATATTTCTATTGTATATGTGTGTGTTTTTACTCTATATTAACATTCTAGGTAACACAAATGCATATACAATGTTACAACAACAACAACTCAGCCTTTTCCCATACTAGATGGGTTCAACTACATGAATTCTTTGTTTCCATATAGCCCTATCATGTGCTATGCTAGCAGGTAACTCAATATAAACTAGATAATTCTTTATAGTTTCTTTCTAACACTTTTGTGGTCGTCTTATTCCACTTTTAACATTTTCACAATCTAATTTTTCATATCTTCTTATGGAAGCATCCCTTGGTCGTCTTTCTACATGTCCAAATCATCTTAAACGATTTTTTCTCATTTCATACTCTATTCGTGTTACTCCTAATTGGTTTCTAATAACCTCATTATGTAAAGTTTCACTAGACTTCTTAGTATAATGCAATTTGTAACAAGCTTTCTTTGCCTTGATTTTATCTTGCACCACTTCACTCCACCACCAAGCTTCTTTTTGTGCCGGTATACAGTACACCTCTATTTTTTTTACACCACTTCACTCCGCCCATGTAAGGGATCACCCTTGCATTGTCGATCCCAAGCCCGGATAAAGGAGGAGGGTTGTGTTTGGCTTCCGACAGCCAGCGTAAAACTTCGTCGGATTTTTATAACATACAACAACAACAACAACAACAACAACAACTAAGCCTTTTCCCATACTAGACGGGGTCGGCTACATGGATTCTTTGTTTCCACAGATCTCTATCGTGTGCCATGTTAGCAGTTAACTCCCAATAAGCTAGATCATTCTTTATTGTTTCTTTCCAACACTTTTGTGGTCGTCCTCTACCTCTTTTAATACTTTCCAAATTTAGGTTTTCTAACCTTCTTACAGGTTCTTCTTTTGATCTTCTTTCTATATGTCCAAACCATCTTAAACGATGTTCTCTCATTTTATCCTCTATTGGTGTCACTCCTAATTTGTTTCTAATAACCTCATTATGTATACGGTCTTTTCTTGTATGACCACTCATCCATCTCAACATCTTCATTTCTGTCACAAACATCTTTTGTACATGTTGATGATTAACTGCCCAACACTCAGAACCATAAAACATGGCAGGCCTAACTGCTGCTCTATAATATTTACCTTTTAATTTTAATGGTATCTTCTTATCACAAAGAATACCTGATGCTCCTCTCCATTTTAACCAACCAGCATTAATTCTATGTGTAACATCTCCATCAATTCTTCCATCACTTTGAAAAATTGACCCTAGGTATTTAAAACTTTCCTTTTGGGGAATGCAATGTGTGCCAATTTTAATTTCTATGTCCTCTGAAGTAGCCACATGATCAAACTTACATTCCATATATTCTGTCTTTGTTCTACTAAGTCGGAGGCCTTTGTTTTCTAATGTTTCTCTCCATAGTTCCAATTTTCTATTAACTTTTTCCTTAGACTGCTCCACTAATACAATGTCATCTGCAAATAACATACACCAAGGTACTTCATCTTGAATATGTTTTGTTAACTCATCCATCACCATTATAAATAAGTATGGACTTAAAGTTGATCCTTGATGTAACCCAATATTAACTTCAAAGAAGTCTGTCGTTCCTTCATGAGTCCTCACACATGTTTTTGCACCATCATACATGTCTCTTATAAGGTTAATATATGTCAATGGGATACCTCTTTTTTCCAAAGTTCTAGAAAGAACCTCCCTCGGTACCCTATCATAAGCTTTTTCTAGATCAATAAATATCATGTGAAGGTCTTTCTTTTTTGCTCTAAAATGTTCCATAAGACATCTCAAAAGGTGAATCGCTTCAATAGTAGATCCACCAGGCATAAATCCAAATTGGTTCTCTGTTGTACTTGATACTTGTCTTAACCTACGTTCAATAATTCTTTCCCATAATTTCATAGTATGACTCATTAACTTGATACCTCGATAATTCGCACAATTTTGAATGTCTCCCTTGTTTTTATATATGGGTATAAGTGTACTTGCTCTCCATTCCTCGGGCATCTTTTGGTTTTTCCATATTTCATTAAATAGTCTTGTGAGCCAAGTGATTCCTATTTCTCCTAGTATTTTCCAAACTTCTATAGGAATATTATCTGGTCCTACCGATTTACCACTCTTCATATGTTTAAGAGCCTCTTTGACTTCATTCTTTTGAATACGTCGGTAGAAATTGTGGTTTATATACTTTTCTGACTTGGCTAAATCTCCTAAACTAATACTACCATCTTTATTTTCATTAAAAAATTATAAAAATAGTTTTTCCATCTATTTCTTATATCATCATTTGCCACTAGAATTTTTATAACATGGATTACAAAAATTATGAGCATTGCTTTGGAGCGTCCCCGCCTAGCGACGTGCTTCAGAGCCCGAATGCAGTAAGAAGTAAGCAAGGGCCACTATATTTTTGCCCGAATGTAGTGAATCAATTGCAGAGAGGGTTCCCACATCATGGACGGGTGTGGGTAAAGAAGTTAGTCCCGCTACATTGTCGCCCGAATGTAGTAAAAAATTTTCAAAGAGGGTCTCCCCATTTTGAGTATGGACGGATGTGGGGGGTAAGGAAGCTAGTCCTAGATAATAAGATTCGTATTGGTTCTTGGAATATCGGAACATTATTCGGTAAGCTAACGGAGGTGGTAGATACTATGATTCGAAGAAAGATTGATATTCTATGTTTACAAGAGACAAAATGGGTTGGAGAAAAAGCAAAGGAGATAGAGGATACAGGTTTTAAATTATGGTACTCAGGTAAAGAAAAGGCTCGAAACAGAGTTAGTATTATCATAAATAAAGATTTAAAGGAGAGTGTAGTAGACATACAACGATATGATGACTGAATCATGACGTTGAAATTAGTGTTAGGAGCAGATGTTTTGAATATAGTTTGTGCTTACGCACCCCAAGTAGGATTAGAAGATAGTATAAAGATAGTTTTTTGAGAAGAGTTAGATAAGGTGTTTTAAAAGATTCCACAAAGGGAGATGATTTGTTTAGGAGGAGATTTAAATGGACATGTCGGTAAAGAGGCATTAGGATATCAAGGGATTCATGGAAACTTTGGTTTTGGGGATGTAAACGAGGAAGGTAGGGAGATTTTAAATTTTGCTATGGCATTTGATCTCTTTATAGTCAATACAATCTTCAAAAAACGAGATGAACATTTAATTACTTATAAGAGTGGCTTATCACAAACACACATTGATTACTTTATTTGTAGAAAAAAAGATAGAGCGTGTTGTAAAGATTGTAAGGTAATTCCAGGAGAAAGCTTAACCACCCAACATTGACTTTTAGTTATGGATTTACAAATAAAAAAATGGACAAAGAAGAAAAGAGTGCATCGAGCTATTCAGACTAAATGGTGGAACCTCAAAAGCGAGAAAGATATATTTAAAGAGAAAGTCCTTCAAGGAGATGTTTGGAATTATGTTGGCACACCCTGTGATATGTGAAACAATATGGCTATACATATTAGGAAAGTGGCGAAAGATGTGTTAGGGGTATCTAAAGGAGGTGTACCGGGACAAAAAGAAGCTTGGTGGTGGAGTAAAGTAGTGCAAAATAAAATCAAGGCAAAGAGGGCATGTTACAAATTACATTATGCCAAGAAAACTAGTGAAACTTTAGAAGCTTATAAGAAAGCAAAGAAGGAAGCGAAAAAGGCCGTTAGTGAAGCAAAAGCTAAGATTTGGGAGGACTTATATAAAAACTCAACTCAAAAGAGGGTAAAAGAGATATTTTTAGGATAGCTAGGGCTAGAGATAAGAAAACTAAAGATCTTAATTATGTTAGATGCATAAAAGACGAGGATGAAAAACTTTTAGTGGCAAACGATGATATAAGAAATAGATGGAAAAACTATTTTTATAATCTTTTTAATGAAAATAAAGATGGTAGTATTAGTTTAGGAGATTTAGTCTAGTCAGAAAAGTATATAAACCACAATTTCTACCGACGTATTCAAAAGAATGAAGTCAAAGAGGCTCTTAAACATATGAAGGGTGGTAAATCGGTAGGACCAGATAATATTCCTGTAAAAGTTAGGAAAATACTAGGAGAAATAGGAATCACTTGGCTCACAAGACTATTTAATGAAATATGGAAAAACAAAAAGATGCCCGAGGAATGGAGAGCAAGTACATTGATACCCATATATAAGAACAAGGGAGACATTCAAAATTGTATGAATTATCGAGGTATCAAGTTAATGAGTCATACTATGAAATTATAGGAAAGAATTATCGAATGTAGGTTAAGACAAGTATCAAGTACAACAGAGAACCAATTTGGATTTATGCCAGGCAGATCTACTATTGAAGTGATTCACCTTTTGAGACGTCTTATAAAATATTTTAGAGCAAAAAAAGAAAGACCTTCACATGATATTTATTGATCTAGAAAAAGCTTATGATAGGGTACCGAGGGAGGTTCTTTCTAGAACTTTGGAAAAAAGAGGTATCCCATTGACATATATTAACCTTATAAGAGACATGTATGATGGTGCAAAAACATGTGTGAGGACTCATGAAGGAACGACATACTTTTTTGAAGTTAATATTGGGTTACATCAATGATCAACTTTAAGTCCATACTTATTTATTTATAATGGTGATGGATGAGTTAACAAAACATATTCAAGATGAAGTACCTTGGTGTATGTTATGTGGAGATGACATTGTATTAGTGGAGGAGTCTAAGGAAAAAGTTAATAGAAAATTGGAACTATGGAGAGAAACATTAGAAAGTAAAGGCCTCCGACTTAGTAGAACAAAGACAGAATATATGGAATGTAAGTTTGATCATTTGGTTACTTCAGAGGACATGGAAATTAAAATTGGCGCACATGGCATTCCCCAAAAGGAAAGTTTTAAATACCTAGGGTCAATTTTTCAGAGTGATGGAAGAATCGATGGAGATGTTACACATAGAATTAATGCTGGTTGGTTAAAATGGAGAGGAGCATCAGGTATTCTTTGTGATAAGAAGATACCATTAAAATTAAAAGGTATATATTATAGAGAAGCAATTAGGCCTGCCATGTTTTATGGTTCTGAGTGTTGGGCAGTTAATCATCAACATGTACAAAAGATGTCTGTGACAGAAATGAAGATGTTGAGATGGATGAGTGGTCATACAAGAAAAGACCGTATACATAATGAGGTTATTAGAAACAAATTAGGAGTGACACCAATAGAGGATAAAATGAGAGAACATCGTTTATGATGGTTTGGACATATAGAAAGAAGATCAAAAGAAAAACCTGTAAGAAGGTTAGAAAAACTAATTTTGGAAAGTATTAAAAGAGGTAGAGGACGACCACAAAAGTGTTGGAAAGAAACAATAAAGAATGATCTAGCTTATTGGGAGTTAACTGCTAACATGGCACACGATAGGGATATGTGGAAACAAAGAATCCATGTAGCCGACCCCGTCTAGTATGGGAAAAGGCTTAGTTGTTGTTGTTGTTGTACCACTTCACTCCACCACCAAGCTTCTTTTATTGCCGGTATACTGTACACCTCTATTTTTTTGTGCCGGCATGCCTCCCTTAGATATGCCTAACATATCTTTTGCCACTTCTCTAATATGTATAGCCATATTGTTTCACATATCATAAGGTATAGTTATATAATTTCAAAAGAATTTTCTATTTAAATATATCCGTTTTCTCAGAGTTGAGGTTCCACCATGTAGACCGAATAACTCTATGCACTCTATTTTTCTTTATCCACTTTTTTACTTGCAAATCCATTACTAAAAGTAGATGTTGAGTAGTTAAGCTTTCTTCTATAATTAACTTGCAATCTTTACAATACGATCAATCTTTCTTTCTTGAAAAAATATTAAACTTGTGTTTGTGATAAGCCACTCTTATAAGTAATTAAACATTCATCTCGTTTTTTGAAACTTGTATTAGCTATAAAGAGATCAAAACAACAACAACTAAGGCTTTTCCCATACTAGATGAGGTTAGCTACATGGATTCTTTGTTTCCACAAAGCCCTATCATAATTTGTAGAATCCATGATAAATAAGTCTGACAAAGTTTTACGTTGGTTGTTAGAACCCTAATGCAACCTTATTCCTTTATTCGGGCTTGGGGCTAGCCATTCCAGGGTGATCCCTTAGATGAGCGGAGTTTATAAAGAGATCAAAAGCCATAGCAAAATTTAAAATCTCCCTATCCTCCTCAATTATATCCCCAAAATCATAGTTTCGATGAATACCTTGATATTCTAATGCATCTTGATCGACATGTCCATTTAAGTCTCCTCCTAAACAAATCATCTCCTTGTATGAAATTCTTTGAATTATCTTATCTAATTCCTTCCAAAAAGACTTCTTTATACTATATTCTAATCCTAGACTTCCTAGTTGGGGTACATAAGCACAAACTATATTCAAAGCCTTTACTCCTAACACTAGTTTCACCATCATAATTCGGTTATCATATCGTCGTTTGTCTTCTACACTATCGTTTAAATCTTTATTTATAATAATACCAACTCCATTGCGAGCCTTTTCCTTTCTCGAATACTATAATTTAAAACCTATATTCTCAATCTTCTTTGCTTTTTATCCAACCCACTTTGTCTCTTTTAAACATAAACTGTAATTCTTTTTTCGAATCATAGTATGTACTACCTCTATTAATTTACCGGTCAATGTTTTGATATTCCAAGTGCCAATACGAATCTTATTATGTAAGACTAGCTTCTTTACCCTCCACATCCATCCATTCTAAAATGCAGAGACCCTTGCTATAACTTGTTTACTGCATTCGGGCTATAATGTAGTGAGACTAACTTCTTTACCTACACCTGTTCATAATGTGGGAACCCTCTCTACAATTGATTCACTACATTCGGGCGAAGATATAGAGACACTTGCTTTCTTTTCATTGCATTTGGGCTCTGCAGTGCATCGCGAAGAGGGAACATCCTAATGTAATGCTCATAATTTATAGAATCCATAGTAGATAAGTTCGACAAAGTTTTATGTTGGCTGTTGAAAGCCTAATGCAACTCTTCTCCTTCCTCTGGGCTTACATGGGTGGAGTTATATACACATGTTTATACATATATATATATATATATTATAATGTTCACACATACATATATAAATATATGTATGTTTGTACTTATTTACAGTTTCACACATATTTACATGCCTACATCTTTGCCTATTTGTAAAGAGGCACATTGTTTGGTGTTTGCTTGTCCGTCCAGTGTAAACTGTATGTATTAATTCTCAGCATTGGACATTGGTGTGTTGTGATTTTACTCATATGCTGAATCGTCTACAAGGTGAGCTTTGTTTTACTGTACTTTGTGACGCAAGTGTATTTGTTTAACACTAATTAGTGATCGAGACATGCTTTGGGATTTGGAAAATCTCCCACACTTTTTATTGAATTATGCCAAGTGTCATTGAATGCTATACCATTCTTCTCTATCATTTTCAGTTTATTGCTAATTTTATCAGTGGTTGTTGGATGAAATTATATTATTACCTTCACATTGTTGTACATTAACATTTTGTTGGTTTTGTCAGAACAATTGATTTGTTTCTGATTAACACTATATTTAGCTTGTACTAACTCTGCTCATTTTAATAACTGCTAGTTTCTTAAATCCGGTGAAATTGATAAATATCTTCAAGAACGATGGCTTGGGCTTTCTAAGTTCAAGGATGCTGTTTTTCATATTTTTTTGGAGGTATTCTTTTTGTGTCCCATTCCATTTTTATTGTTTCCTCTTTTCTTCTTAAGTTTATCTTTTGATAGTTGGTGGAGTCCAAGTATAAAAGATTCACAATTCTCCATGTAATGGCCAATATGAAAGTCACCGACAAAGTTTTATGATGCGATTTCACGCAGACCAGGTTTTTTTGGGCATCACAGATCGTGGATGCTTTGTCCTATACGAATGAAACACATGCTTGGAATCCTTCAATCACGAATTATTTTGTTTTTTAGGAACACACTGTATTCCAAGCCTCAAGTACTGAATCAGTGGTACATCAGATAAGAGATAGAGTTCCATTTTTGAAGAACCCTTCTGCATTGGGACGATTGATAAATTTGTCTAAGAAGTGCCTTGAGATTTTCCATGTCATTTATACTTTTAGTTTTACATTAGTGAAAAATCAGAAACATGCTGAGGCATGACCTCTATGGGGTGCTAGCAATCCTAAAGCAATTACTTGTGAATTTTGAGCAACCCTATATTGGATTTTGACAGTTTTTAGACAGTAAGTAATAGGCCTTCCATTGTTTCTTTTTCTCTTGGAAATTTTTATGGAGTATTAATTATGCCATAGTACTTGATATTATCTCAATTTTGTGTTACCTGGGATAGTCGTTTAGATGTACTGTTAGTTTTTCTGTTGTCTTGGAAACAATCAGGGGCATGCCTTCTATGAGGCGATAACCTGCGCATATAGTGGTTGTGAATTGTGATAGCATACCTGGTCAATTATCTCATTTGTTCATGATTCACAACGACAGTAATTCCGATATACCCCATGTTCTTTGGAGGATAGTTTTAAGCACCTTATGGTTATATAGGTTTGTATTTGAACATGGAGCCCCAAAAATTTTTTGATTCTAGCAGAGGTCTTTTTTTGGCTTTATGGTTATGTGTATATATATAGTGTAGCTTTCTTTGTTCTCTATGGTTTTGCCATCTTACAACTTCCACACCAATTCAATAAATCTGGAAATGTTTGGTTAAATCTTCCATCAGGGAGCCTTTGCTTGAGTCCTGTCTGTGGTATTCACGCTTGGTCAGCTCGCAGAGTCAAAGATGTTGGATATCAAGTCTCGTCCTCATATGATGTCATGTTGCTTATAATTGTTAGAGTCTTATGTAATTAAGTGTGTAATTAGAAGTTTTGGGTCTTGTAATTAAGTACTTGGTTCCTAATGAATTGGATCGGATTCATTAGGAACCGTGTACTTTAAGTAGGGGCGTTATTGTCTTTTAAGTTTGAAGAGTCTAAGTATAAATCTGTAATTAGGTTTAGGGTTGAGTTAACGATGGATTGAATAAAACAACAAGAAAGAGGCGTCGGCCAGAGGTGGTAACGGCAACCCAGTTTCAGTGCAATGCTGTGATATTTGATTCTATTATATTCAAAGTGATTTTATGCATGAAAACAACAAAAGAGAGTTGTGGTACCTTTTCTCCTGTTTGATCAATCAGTTATCTATATCAACATACCTCATTCTGCAAGCGTTTGCCACCTTTGTTTTATGCACCAACCCAATTCCTATCTGCTCCAACTCCTGGTTTCAACCCCGAGGTTTTCCCTGCATGCAGTTTTATGCAGAATGATGTCTGATGGTCTCTTCTGAGACTTCTGACCTGAGCGAAGTTTACTTGTGATGTAGTTGAAAAACAGAAAAAGAAGTGTGGTTGACTACCATGGTTTTGTGAATAGCTGATCCTTTTTCATGTAGTTGCTTGTTTGATTGTCTATCCTTTATGATAGTCCAAACTTTCTTGGTAACTTGTCTTCCTTTTTCTGGATCTTGAGTGCAGCCTGGTTCGGTTGGGATAAGGTTGGTCGCTATGAAATTTATCGAGATTTTTATTTTACTTTTCACACCTGATGCGAATGGGTATGAGGCTCCCTCTCCATTTCAAACAAGTGAAGGTATTTATTTTTAATTTGATGTCTCCATTGCTTAGATTAATTGTAAAACTATTGTTGATCCTTCAGTCTTTAAAGTTTAGTGCGTGATATAGACATGCTTATCAGTGTCAATATTTTAATTTCAGGGAAACCTCAAAAGTTCAATGCTGCATGGTTACTTACAGAGCATCCAGTTCTTAATGTTAGTATCTTAAAAGAAGAAGCAGACAAGCAGCTAAATATTCTGCTACACCAGCTTCAGTCACCTAGTAGGCTTGGTGGCTCGGCCATCATTGCTCTTGTTAATTGGTGAGTCTGAACTTTGACAAAATTAATAAAAGAAATCTTACTTTAGGTTATGCACTTAGGATGTTGAACTGATTCATGCCTGGTCGGCATCTAAACAAGCTTATGCAAATAAGTTCGACAACGAGGATGACAATTTAAAATTTGTATTATCTATGGGTTATTCTTCAACAATGTGACTCTTACGTTTTGAGGAATAAAACTCGGAATCAGAAGACATCAAATACATTCATCTTGGTGTTTTAGTTTGTTATGGTGACTTCACTAAAGCCTCTTACTTTAATATAACTTACCTCAACTAAAAGCTCATTTAATTTAATAGTGCTTTTTATATCTAAACAAGCCGTAACCAACAGTTTTCTGGATGCAAGGGCTTGAATCGAAATTCTCGTCACATATTTTTATGCACCATAAACACACTCGCATGATCACACACACATTTGGCAGGTCTTCATAGTCTATAGTGCAAATGTAGTAACATAATTATCATTTACGGCTAACGTATCACAATCAAATGTGCTGTAGATCTAGATTTTGTTCTATGGTACAGTTTTTTCTGTTGTAAAACGTGGTTGCGCATTGAAGAGGAAAAACATGAGAGATCGAAGGAGGGAGCATACCTCCAATGGAGGCTGCCCCCCCTCTCTTTCTCTCTTTCTTAATCTCAAACTCTTAACCCTAATACAACCTATCAACCCTTATATAAGGAGCTGCAAAATGTAAAATAACCAAAATACCCTTGGTACAGAAAATTACCAAAATACCCTCAGTACTCCGAACAATTACAATAATACCTAAAACATCAAATTTACTAAAATTGACTCTAAACTCATATTCTTCAACATTTTCTTTCATGCTCTATGATGACCTTCTTCCATGAACTATACTTAACAAATGAGTTTTTCTTTTTTCCCTTAAATAAATTGTTTCTCTCGGTAACTTTCCCTTTCTTGCAAGCATCATATTTCCAACTTCGACACAGTATGTGGTAGTATATACATACTGTTTTTGTATGAATCATATCAGAATCGACTCACTTGATATATTATTATATACATACTGCTTTTGTGTGAATCATTTCAGAATCATCTCACTTCATATGGTATGGAACAGTTTACTGTAGTACTAGGGAGATGAACTAATTACCATGAATCATAAATTCAAGGTTATATTGGTATTGGATGTACAGCACATTTTGGGTATATTCTTCTTAAGGCTGAAAGGATCATTTCCACCTATCTTGGCCTACGTACGAAACCTATTTTCTATCTCTACCTAGTTTTATGTAAAATCTCTTAATGACCACAATCTAACTCTAGGGAAGTGGATATACCATGATTTTCTCCAAACTACATCTATTCCATTTGCCTGAATAATTTGATTTCTTAGTCATATTATAGAGCTTGTTGTAGTGCCGTACATGCATGCATTCATGTGTGTAGTTTGTGTTGTGTGTCACTTATTATTGGGGTGGGTGGGGGTATGGGACCCATAAACTCGCTCCTCTATAAGATGAGAGAGAATCTGGGCGGATTTTAAGCATTCTTCTATATGTATATATGTAGTATCGACATTGATGATTAAATGACAAAAAAATAGTTTATTTATAACACAATATGACCCATAAACTCTCTCCTCTATAAGATGAGGGAGAGGGAGTCTGGGCTGATTTTAAGCATTCTTTTATATGTATATATGCTGTATCAACATTGATGATTAAATGACAAAAAGTTAATTTATGTTATAACACAGTATGAGTGCGGCATGTACCTGTTTATTTGAACCTTCCAATATGATTCCTGGTACGGGTTGTATGATATTGATGTATACCTGAGATGCATAAGGTGTTCAATAATGTAAATGCGTACAAATAACAAGATAAATTCAAGAACACAAGCAGAGATACTTTTATGTGATTATCAACACATCGATGTGTGAATCTGTGGTGTTACATCTACCTGTTCGTCTAACTAGATGAGGTTTGTGTAAAATGCCCCTCCTATATTCTTTTTCTGCTCCTCTCTAAAGTAGATTTCTGTTTTGTTCCAGCCTTGCTGCCATTGCAAGAAAAAGGCCTTTATATTATAACCGCATTCTATCTGCATTGGTCAGTTTCAACCCAACAATTGAGTCAGATGGAAATCATGTTGCAAGTATCCACTATTCTCTAAGGACTGCCTTCTTGAGCTTCTTGAAGTGCACGGATGCGATCCTGATTGCAGTTAGTTCTTTCTGCTCCAGCTAAAGTTACATTTTAAAGAACTCTGTTTTGCTTCTCATGTACTTTGTACTTAAATATTCGTTTTCACTCCTAGTATATGTTGATGAGATTGCTTTAGATCAGTGAGATTATCCTCACCATACTGTTGCAAAATTATTCTCCCACTACTCTCTGGATTTTCTTTGTCTGCAGCTGCGTTGAATTAAGGCAAGGGATATGCTTGCCATCTATGGTGTGTGTTTCAAGTAATTAATCTTATCTATGATAGTACCATAAGTGAAATCTTTACATTATTTATACGCCTTGTGGTGCTAACCATCAGAACTTTGTTGAAAATCATCTTTGAATGCATTGATTAGTATGAAGCACAAAGTGCTCCTTATACTCTTCGATGCTCATTGGGCATGGGCCAGGACATGGTATGAACTGACAGATGATCCAAAGTGTGAATCTGACCTTTTCATCTTCAACGTAAGATCTACTGATAACTGAGGCTGCATAGAGGCATGTGATGGCTTGAAACTTCTCTTACCTGTCTGTTCAATGCTTTTTGCATGGTGTAGCAACAGTTTATGAGGTGTCAATGCCAACTAAATTTCTACTCCTGCATTTGTTGGTATCTCTGCATTCAAATGACTCAAGCTGCATCAGATAGCTTAAATGACACATTGGTTCCAATATTTTCCAAATGAAACAAGCACCTAAGATAGAAAGTAATAGAGTTGCTATTATCCTCTACTGAAATGTTGTTATTCAGAAAGTAGGCCACAGATGAATCTCCACTGGGCATATGACATGAGTGTGTGCTTACGTATGATGGGTAATTTAGGAAGGCCTTTCCCTGCTGTAACATTTGTGACTTGTGAGAGAGTTGTTGCCAAAGTGCAAGTAATGAATTCCAAACATTTGGTTTCTTATACATCAATACCATATAAATATGGTGACATTGTGGTAGTGGTCCGTTTGGTTATTGAGTTGGAAGTTATTTATGATCTACACTCCTTTTCCCTTTGAATTATGTAGAGAACAAGGGCAAGCTTTTGTGAATAGACCGAGCTATCTTGCCTGGGAGTTCAGACTTTATATTGTCAATGTTGAATATGTGCCAGTAGATGTACCTCTTTGTCTTTCATCCTTGTTTAGCACTCCCTAAGAGGCTATGTATGATTGTTCTCAACTCTCTCACAGGAACCAGTAACTGAAGAGAACTTATTTCAATTAACTAGATCTTGCTTCTCTTAGAGTTAACCTAAGGAAGGAGTTGAAGTTTGATATGTTGGGTTTAATCCATATATGGTGGAATCTAAATTTGTGCATACTTTCTGAGGTGAAGGGTAACATAATCTATTCCAAACATGATTACTTGGTTCACAGATGACGAAGTAAAGCACAAGTAGCCTCCCATGTACATGGTGTCAAATTTTTGATATTCAGCGTGCTGCTGTAGTTGTTAAATGGGTCGTGAAAATCTTATTCATCAGTGGAAGGGTCCAAATCAATTGCATGTGTAATTCCTTTTTCCATCAGGTTCATGGTATGCGGTCACTCTTTGTTTTGTTTCTGTCGGCTTCTATATCATGAAACCCGATAGTCTCTCTCTCTGTGTCTGTGACACTCACTGACAGACAAACCCCCCCTTGTCATTACTCACAGGAAGTAGGAACTCCCATACATGTAATATGCTAGTTTTCAATAGGCAAAGCGGTACTAGTCGGTGAATTCTCCCACGATCACAATTAATAATCTTATAAGTATCAATCCTTTTCAAGCGGGAGTTACCATATGCAAAATATGTTCTCTGCCAAAGATGTTAGCTGTGTCTGTAACATATCTCGTTTGAGGTTTGCCAATATAAATGCAGTGTCGAGTGTCGACATTTGTGAAGCTAGGGCCTCTCCCTCTGGCATAGTCCTCTATATGAGGTGTGTGACCTCTTGAAAGTTATCACTTATGGTTTTCCAAGCCCTCCACAATGTATTTTATATGTTTAAGACAGTAAAATAGTATACCCATTGGTGTTGTGCTTTTCTGAATGTAATCCTTTTTTCTATTTATACTTTAAAAAACTTGGAATTTGATTAAATTTACATGACTTGCCTGCTTTCCTTGAATCTTGTCTTTGTTCTTTTGTATTAGCTTTTCCGTCGCTTGTTACAGTTGTCTTTTGTTTTCCTGGAAATCAGCATCCTGACATTGGTCTATTTCAGAAGATTGATGCTGAACATGAATTTTATGTTCCTGTATTATGTTTGCAACAAATTATGTTCTTAAATATGTCATGTGTGATTTATTTTTCTAGTCACGTGAACGGCTTCTTGGAGTTTTACGAGGAATGGATGCAGGGGAAGCAGCTGAACAGGCTCTTCGACACATTGAGAAAATGACAAAAAATAGTGAAAGGCTCCTTGGTGATACTCGATATGCAAAGGTAATTTAATCTGTCTCTGCCAACTAACAATTCATAGGGTTGCATTAGGCTTCCGATAGCCAGCGTAAAACTTTGTCGAACTTATTTACTATGGATTCTACAAATTATGATAGGCCTCTATGGAAACAAAGAATCCATGTAGCCAAACCCATCTAGTATGGGAAAGGGCTTAGTTGTTGCTTGCTGCTGCTGCCAACTTGTTAATTGTAATAGGTACGGGCCACTAGGGCCCGTGTTTGAGGTTAGGGCCTGGGGGGCTAGTCAACTAGCTGTTGGACTGCTGCGCAGTCCTGTGCACAGCAGCTAGCCTTCAAGGCTGGTTTTCTTGCTTTCTTTTATTTTTTCTTAATATCCATGAACATATGTAATCTCTATAAATACCCCACTCACTCATGAATAAATTATGCTGTCATCATACAACTTTTGCTTTGTGTTTGGCTTGTTTTCGCTCTCTTTATTGCTATATTTGAGTTTAACACCCATACTCGGGTGACTTGGAATATTGGCGATTTGTCGAAGTTGCATCGTGAGTATCAACCTTCGATCAACATCAATTTACATGGTATCAGAGCCTCGGATTGAAGGAATCAAGTGCATTGGGAAGCATGCCATGGGTATAAATTTCGAGAAAACATACCAAACTTGAGGTTAGTCTAAATCTTTTGATTTTGCATGAAATTGAAAGCAAAAATGAGATGTTTAGATGTATCCTTAATCCAAAATGTTATCAAAGTTGAGCTAGGACCATGAAAAAATATTTTTTGTCAAAAGATTTTTGGAATTACATTGATGGAACCATAAAAGAATCAATTTTGAATATTGATGGTTTGAACGATGATGAGATTATTAAAGCTCATGAAAAGTATAAGCAAGACTTAAAAGTATGGGAAAAAATGAATGCAAAAATTACTTGGATTATATGTCAAAATGTAGATGACAAACTTAGAAATAGAATTAGTGATTTCGAAAATGTATTTGAAACTTGAGAATATTTAAAGAAACTCCATTCTCAAGATGATTTTGTTTTTCAAATTGATTTGATTGAAAGAATGATAATGCTTAAACAAGAAAATTTAAGCATTAGAGACTATCACAATGAGTTTTCAGAATTATGGACTGAACTAAGGAACTTTGATAAATTTGGGAATCTTCATAAATTAGATGAATTTCAAGAGCTTTTGGATAATCAATATTTCTTTTTTGTTTATGCGTGGGTTAAGAGATGATTTTGAAAACATTAGATCACATTTAATACATAGAAAACCTAGTCCTAGAGGAGACTCGTTTTTGGTTCACCTTGTTATGGAGGAAACAAGGTTCAAAAATATTAATGTTGCCAAAGAAGCCGTTCTTACGGCATCCAAACCGGGAGTTAAGACTTACAAGCCTCCACATGCAAAAAATGTCGAAGGAATATCAAAGAAGCCCATGGGTCCGTGGCCTAACAAGGACACCATTTGTCACTATTGCAACGAAAGTGGGTATATCAAAACCACTTGTCATCTTCTCCTGAAAAAGTTTGGAAATGTGAGAGTCGTGGAAGAAAAAGAATGAGGAGTCTTGCCCAACAATATTAAGGCATATATAGAAGAAATGTTCAAGGAAAAGGTAAGCATCTCCGGGAATGCTCTATCCACCTCTCAAGGTATGTCTTGGTTTTTAGATTCGGGTGCTTCTTTTTATATGACACATTTCAAAAATTTCTTGATTGAATCTCGTGAAATCATTAGGAAACATGTGTTTACGGCCGATGGTACAAAACTTCAAATTAAGAAAATAAGAAATTTAAAAAAAAAAATTTAAAATCCAAAATGTAAGCTTTATACCTAAACTTAACTTGAACTTACTTTCGATTGCTCAAATCTGTGATAATGATTGTATAATCACTTTCTCATCCAAACATTGTGTGGTGCAAGATCACCTATCGAGGAAGGTGATTGGTTAGGGCGATAGAGAAAGTGGACTATACAAAATAAATTATCTTGTTATGTCAAATTTTGAGTCTTGTAATGTAGCCCAAGATGTTACTCTTTGGCATAAAAGACTTGGGCATTTGGATTTACAAAAATTATGTAACATTTCCTTGATGAAAAATATTAGAAAACAAAAGTTTGAATGTAAAGAATGTATTCTTGGGAAAATGCATCATCTCCTTTTTGGAGAAAGAAACTATATACCGAACAAAGCTTTTGATTTAATACATTTGGATGTTTGGGCCCCATGCCCGTTGTTTCTAAGGGAGGAGTTCAATACTATGTGATATTTGTAGATGACTTTACTCGCTTTACCTAGATATATCTCTTGAAAGATAAATCAGAAGTGTTTGAGAAATTTATAATCTTTTGCAACATGATCAAAAATCAATTTAGAGCCACCATTAAGATTTTTAGATCGGATTCTGGAGGAGAATACATGTCAAATAAATTCCAAAAATTTATTGAATCAAATGGGATTTTTTATCAAAAGTCATGCACTAAAACGCCTCAACAAAATGGCTTAGCTGAAAGGAAACATAGACATATTATAGAAACATGTCGAACTATGTTGATTGCCATGTTCCTAAATTTTTATGGGCAGAAGCTACTCTTACTGCAGTTTATCTTATAAATAGAATGCCTTCATCCAATCTTGAAAATATTTCACATTTTGAAAAATATTTCTCCTTATAATGAAAGGCTTAGAGTTTTTGGACGTAGATGCTTTGTTTATACTGATAAGAATGATAAATTGTTTCCTAGGGCTATCGAATGTGTATTTCTTGGTTATGGCATAGACAAAAAGGCGTATAGATGTTTTGATCCTTTGAATGACAAATTATATGTTTCTAAGGATGTAAATTTTTTTGAAAATGATGCCTACTATAAGTCTAAACCATTAGAAAATTCTGAATTCTCCGTAACTCAAGATTTCTTTGATCTAGAAGAAGATGATGACTGTGACTCTGTAGATCATCAGAATATTACTCTTGAGAATAGTGATGTTCCAAATACAACTGTTGATCCCCAACCGAGTGTTGAACCATTTCCTTTACATTATACACGACGTCGTAGAGAAAGTAATGACACATGTTTAGAACCTAGGATTTCAAAACCGCCTCAACGATTTGTTTCCTATAAATCTTTTGAACCTCAACGCAAAAACTTGATTGCAAGTCTTCATCAAGTTAGAAAACCCAAGTTTTATCATCGAGCTAAATGTATTCTAGAATGGGAAGATGCTATGAAGGATGAACTTAAAGCGTTAGATAAAGCTGAGACATAGACAATTATACCCATACCAAAAGATAAGAAGGTTATTGGATGTCGATGGGTCTACAAAATCAAAACTCATAGCAATGATCATATTGAAAGATATAAGGTTAGATTGATTATAAAGGGTCATGCTCAGGAGTATGGTATTGATTATGATGAAACATTTGCTCCGGTTGGTAGAATGACCACAATTAGAATCTTATAACCCTTAGTGCCATTAGGAATTGGGATATATACCAACTTGATGTTAAAAATGCTTTTCTGAATGGGTATTTGACTCAAGAAGTTTATATGACTCCTCCTCCTGTCTTTAATGTTCCTCTTGGTCATGCTCTTAAATTGCAAAAAGCTTTGTATGGTCTGAAACAAGCTCCTAAGGATTGGTTTGATCGATTTGAAAATTTCATGCATTTGCATAATTTTACAACTTGTTATACTGACACTGCTTTGTTTGTACAAAAAACAGAATCAGGTATTGCTATTCTGCTATTGTATGTGGACGATATAATCATCACTGGGAGTGATAAAGCAGGGATTACAGAGGTTAAATGTAATCTTCACCAAGAATTTGACATGAAAGACTTAGTTCTCCTAAACTATTTTTTGGGCATTGAAATTACTAAAAACAGTTGTGGGTATTTTATGTCTCAGACTAAATTTGCAAATGATATCATTGAAAGGTCTGGTCTCATAGATAACAAAATAGTAGACACACCATAAGTTTTAGGTACCAAGTTAAGATCCATTGATGGTGAAAAATTAGTTGATCCCACCCCGTACAGACAACTCATAGGTGCTCTTACATATCTCACTATTACCAGACCAGATATTTCTCATGCAGTTAATACAACGAGTCAATTTCAGCAGGCACCAACTTCTGTTCATATGAGTGCTGTTTTACGCATCATTCGATATGTTAGAAATACTTCTAACAAGGGGGTTCTCTTAACTTCCTCTTCGTCTTTTGATTTATCTGTATATACAGATGTTGATTGGGGTGGAGATGTCAACGACAGACACTCTACGACTGGTTTTGTGTTCTTCTAGGTGAATCACTTATGTCCTGGAAGTGTAAGAAGCAACAAAAAGTGTCGCTCTTATCCACTGAAGCTGAATATCGAGCCATGACTACTGCTGCTACGAAGATTTCTTGGATTACAATTATTCTAGGTGATATGGGAGTTACTTTGCAACATCCTGATACCATATATTGTGACAACAAAAGCGCCATAGACATTACCTCCAACAACACCTTCCATGAAAGGACGAAGCACATCGAGATGGATTGCCATTTTGTTCGTGAAGAATGTTTGAACAAGAAGATCACATTGTGTTATGTCACATCTGAGATGCTGCTAGCATATTTCTTCACTAAATCTCTCTCGGTCACTCGTTTTCAATTTTTGTTGGACAAACTTTCGGTATATACCCCGTAAGTTTGGGGGGGAGTGTTAATTATAATAGGTACAGGCCACTAGGGCCCGTGTTTGAGGCTGGACTGGCCTAGGCCAACTGCCTTCAACAGCTAGTTAAGTAGCCGTTGGACTGGTGTGCGGTCCTGTGCACAGCAGCCAGCCTTTCAGGCTGACTTTCTTGCTTTCTTTTGTTTTTTCTTAATATCCATAAACATATGTAATCTCTATAAATACCCCACTCACTCATGAATAAATTATGCTGTCATCGTACAGCTTTTGCTTTGTGGTTGGCTTGCTTCTGCTCTCTTGATTGCTATATTTGAGTTTGACACCCATACTCGGGTGACTTAATCTTGGCGATTTGTCGAAGTTGCATCGTGAGCATCAACCTTCTATCATCAACGTCAATTTACAAAACTAACAATTCATGCTTATTGTACTTAAAAGTACCACTATTGTTCAGCGGTCTTTCTTACTGTTTGAATCCTTTTGCCTATTACTTCAGGAAGAGCAACTATCTAACCAGATATCAGTTTCTGGAGATTTCAGTCGCAAGCGATCTGTGATTCATGACAATGGGAGAACTGGTATTCCTGAGGATACATTTTCAAAGAGAGCACGACTAAATCCTATTACATCTTCAGTTGAGCCTGTCCTGTCATCTACCAGCTCATCACCAGAGGTTGCTTCAACAGAGGGACCTGCAAAATCTTCTCTGCTGGACAGTGATATGACACCAGTTGAGCAGATGATAGCTTTAATAGGTGCTTTACTGGCTGAAGGAGAAAAGGGTGCGAAATCCTTGGAAATCCTAGTCTCAAATTTTCATCCTGACCTTTTGGCTGACATAGTTATGGCTAACATGAAGCACCTTCCGAAGAGCACCCCTCCCTTGTCTGGCAAACTTGGGCCCACTTCCATTACTTCTCAGACTTCTTTGTCCAGCAGTTCACACGAAGTTCCGCCTTGTAATAGTGACACAGTCCTTGTTAACAGTTCAAGTTTTCCTTCCCAAACCGCATCTTCCTTGACAGCTCCAAGCAGCACTACTTCATCTTCGTTAGATGAGTTACCTGCTGTTAGTGTTCTAGCAGATGTTAAGCGCGATCCAAGAAGGGTAGGCAATCCAAAATTATTATGATTACATTTGCAATTTCTTTCACATTCTAATTTTATTGCATGCTTTTTTGGCAAAAGCTGAACATGGAACAATATTGGCATGTTTAGGACCCTCGTCTCTTGGACCCAAGGCGTACTGCAACACCTATTGGTGCACAGTTGGCAGCAGTCCAGGTTGAGGATGCTGGTTATGTGCAAAATGATTCTGATGTTTTGGATCCACCCAGTAGATCTTATTTTCATGCTGCTTCTGGGAATTGTGAAAAGGCAGTACTCCCTTCAACATACAAGACAGAGACAGTTGATTCAGAAAACAATGCTATACCTACTCCTAGCACTGTTGTTAACAGTGAAGTATCTGAGACACCAGAAGTATCCTCAGAAGCAGGGAAAGCTGCTCCAGTTGACATGTCAGAGGACAAGGGTGCTCCTTCTGAGCCCCTTATTGAGCTGGAGGAACAGTTGTCAATATCAAGAGAGACTACATCATTGGAGGCTGTTGATGCTTCTCATGTTGATGAGTCTGATCACTACTCCCCAACTGTCTCAAGCTCCACTTCAGAAGATACAATGAACTACTTGGAAATACTCCCATTTGTAGAGTTATCTAATGAGGAACAGAAATCAATTGGAGAATTAGCAGTTGCACGAATTATTGAGTCTTACAGGAACATCCGTGCTGCAGGGGCCAGTCATGTTCGCTTTGCATTACTTGCTCGCTTGGTTGCTGAAGTAAGGGGCCTTTCCCAGTCAATTTCTTGACCAGAAACTAACGTATTCTTCAGTTAACAAACTTTAAAATTCATGGCATGTAGACACATGGTTATACTAATGAAGTAGACTATTCAGAAAAGTATTTGTTCTATCTGCAAAAAATTATGGACGATGATTTTTGATATCTGTCGGACATCCTTTTGCTAGATGTCTATAATCTTGATGCACAAAGGTTTCTTATTTGGCTGCTACGTAGTTTTCTAATTATGGTCCCCTCTATTGTACAGAACATCGGTTTCTTGCTTCACATGTATATTGGAAATGCTAATGTTACCAAAGTGAGTTTTCAAAATTTGCTATCCTTGTCAATGTCCACCTCAGCATCTAACCACAACTAAAACTAATATCAGGGAATTTTTATTTGTGTGGTGTGCCTAGAGGAATATAACTGGCTATCACTTAACATGTGACATTCAGAATTTAGGTCATTTCATCTAAACATGCCTGTGTCTATATATGTTTTTGTACTCAGACCTTCATGTGCCATCAATTTCCCTATTTTTGACTTGTTGAACTCAACATTTTGTCATGCTTGGCTTGTACTATAATAAGTTGGTGACACAAACATATCAACCGACTCACGGTCAATTATATATAAAAGTTGATTCGAGGATTTTTTTCATAATAAAACCTAATTTTAAGTATATAAGGTACAGATCTAAAAATGGCTAAACATTATTCAATATCAAAGCTAAAATATGGTTCTAATTCGGCCATATCTTTTTCCTTTTTTTGATTCTGATGCCCAACTCACCTAAATGGGGTGTTGATAACAAACCTTATTGGAGGTAAAGTCATGATAGGATTTGTTTCTTCTTGGCTGAGAATGGTATATCTCATGCTTGTTTCAGTCTTGTTCTTCCACAGGATATCCTTTGTCTTTTTAAATAATAATTGAGCTGCTATCAGCTCTCTCTGATTGTGCCTTTAAAGTAAACAATGTTTCAGATATTTGCAATGTGAAGAATTGTTTCTCCACTTATTAATTTGCAGTCAGGTGAAATATTTTCTTGTTTTGGCCTATTATTCAAACATTGATTTTTTTCATCAATGATCAGTTTACTATCTCAGATGGAGCTTCACTTCTGTAGTTCCCTTTGATCTTCTACTCCACTCTTAAGATGGACCTCTTTTTTCTTTTTGGTTGGGAAGGTACTTATAGCATGTAGAACATTAGTTTGAAAAGACAGCATGTTGGCAGCGAAAGTTTTGGCCAGCTCATAATTTTGGTGGCAAACTCAGCGGCTAAGCTACAACTTCACTCGTTTGGGGATATACTGCATTGAACAATTCAATTGCGTTCATGTAGTACCTGATGTTTTTTTAGCATATATCATGACTTATTTGAAAGAAAGAAACATGGAAACAAAGAAAACAAGCAACATCATGCATGATAATATTACTTTTTAAGATCATTGGAGCATTCATATATACATGACAATATAGTATGGTTTGGAACAATTATGCCATTTGGTGGTCCACAACCTATATTCTTTTTGGGAGAAAACTAGAACCAAATTCTAGATATGATTGCACCGCCGTGTTTCGGTGGCCTATTTAATTGGGGAGAAATCAGTTTAATCCATTTTAGGACTGGTTTATTGAATAATATTTTGTTCTTAGTGCAACTCAAAAGTGCAGGATTCATGATGAAGTGATGCTTCAAAAGTGACCCAACATCTTCCCTTAAAATGAGCCAAATCGTTAACAAATTCATACTGACAAGATTATTTACAACGCAGTCTCTACCACAGGCAGGTTCCCCTGCAGGTCTTCAAATTGGAAACATCGAGAATCTATGGCGTTGTTGGAATGTAATCCCATATGTAGGTGACAGGCCGTCCAGCCTCGCATGTCAATATGAAGGGCTCGTAGAGGTTATAACTGTTAAGATTTGGCTAAGTATGCAATAAGTTGCTGCTAACAAGGAGGAATTTCGAGTGAAAAAATGTTGCCCCAAAAAGATCGTTTGTAGTTTCAAACTTCCAGTTGTATTACCGTTCCTTCCAGATTGTACAACAAGCTAGTGCTTTTTTAGTGTGTGAAGCAGGTGAATCTACCTGGCTTAAAGTGGCGTCATGGAGAGCCTTCAAATACTAGTATAGAAAAGTCTGCAATATTGTATGATCAACCTGTTGTATGGAGTAGTGAGGCCAGCGGCAAATTTTGATTAGAGATTTTGTTGTCACGATGATTCCAACTTCTCTTTAACCATGTTCCTGGGGCTAATATGAAATGCTCATCCGTATCTTTCCAATTGCAATAAAGTTAAGAAAAAGAGCTAAAAAATACTTACATTACTGAGAACACTATTGGGGCAGGGAAATGTGTGTCATGAAAGCATTTAATACCTGTTGGCAATATAGGGGAGAGAAAGTGGTAGAACATGAACATATTTAAAATGTAAGCCCCATGACTATCATTATCAGCGCGTTTCCCCTTCTCATCCCAATTATTGATTAAATCGCTGGCTATATCTTTCAAAATGAGGAAGTTCTGCAAGAGTCTGGTTTGTTGCAATGTTTCATATTTATTTCATTGGCATATGTTTCATTTCTCCATGTATAACAACAACCAACTAAGCCTTTTCCCATACTAGACGGGGTCGGCTACATGGATTCTTTGTTTCCACATATCCCTATCGCGTGCCATGTTAGCAGTTAACTCACAATAAGCTAGATCATTCTTTATTGTTTCTTTCCAACACTTTTGTGATCATCCTCTACCTCTTTTAATACTTTCCAAATTTAGTTTTTCATACCTTCTTATAGGTTCTTCTTTTGATCTTCTTTATATATGTCCAAACCATCTTAAACGATATTCTCTCATTTTATCCTCTATTGGTGCCACTCCTAATTTGCTTCTAATAACCTCATTATGTATACGGTCTTTTCTTGTATGACCACTCATCCATCTCAACATCTTCATTTCTGTCACAGACATCTTTTGTACATGTTGATTAACTGCCCAACACTCAGAACCATAAAACATGACAGGCCTAATTGCTGCTCTATAATATTTACCTTTTAACTTTAATGGTATCTTCTTATCATAAAGAATACCTGATGCTCCTCTCCATTTTAACCAACCAGCATTAATTCTATGCGTAACATCTCCATCAATTCTTCCATCACTCTCAAAAATTGACCCTAGGTATTTAAAACTTTTCTTTTGGGGATGCAATGTGTGCCAATTTTAATTTTTATTTCCTTTGAAGTAACCAAATCAAACTTACATTCCATATATTCTGTCTTTGTTCTACTAAGTCAGAGGCCTTTGCTTTCTAATGTTTCTCTCCATAGTTCCAATTTTTCTCCATGTATACACCTACATATTGATTCATCTTGCCAATGAGGCTCCCAGCTGAGCTAATCATAGATTTGAATGTAAGGTCCCTAATTGATCTAGCCAAGGCTGAAACTAGCGGTATGTTGTTAGAAGTTTGACATTGTGGTCAATGCCATTAGTTACTCGAGTCTGGAGGAACGTCTTATGATTCATGGAACTGCTTGCACGTCGAGCAATGATTGCTTGATCGATAGATGCTGGCAGGCAAGAGTTTACTGTTAATTAGCTAGATAACAGCGTTTCCAGCAGACAGAAAATAATAGTGGTTTGCCGCTTAGAGAACGAGTCTGGCTTTACTTGAATGTATGTAGGCTGATCTGTACAAGATAGTTTGCCCCCTTTCTTCTCTTAGTTCACTATAACATGGCCTGTTTATGGCCAAAACATTTCTATAGGAAAAGGAACTTCTCTATCTTGCTCAACTCACCCCTCTCCTGTGCATATCTGTGTGCACCTCGGCCAATCCCCACCAGTTGGAGATGGAGGATTTTCGGTAAAGCGTTACGATATGACATTGCGAGTTATCATTGTTTTCAATTGACCAATTGATACAGCCGTTTTAGCCCCTCCATTTTGCTTTCAGGTAGATGATATTGCTGTCGTGTGAGCTCCACATGTGAAAATTTTCTTGTTTGTTCCAATTTCCTATCCATGAGTTCTAATAAGTAAGAAGTCATGAAAACAATATGATATATTTTTTTATTAAAAATTATGTCTAAATTCAGCTTGGAAATGAAGTTGCTTTATCTTTCTAAACCAGTCCTTTGTGCTGTTTGTAATTTTTTCAGTTAGTCTACCTTTACCTGATTTAAGAAGAAGCTTCATGCTATCACCTTCCACTAAGAGTTTGGAATTAGGTTGGTTTTCAATGTCATGCTTATGTCTGTGTAACTGACAAACTGTAATTCCAGGTTCTAAATCCCACAAGAATGTGGGTTGTTGCTCTTTCGCTTTCTTGAAATAATTATTTCTAAATGTCAAGTTAGGGCCTTGCTCCTTTTGCTCTTTATTAGTACTAAACACCTAGAGCAGTGATTTAGTTTTCAGTTCTTTCTTTTTTCCCTTTCTACTATTGTGGGACATTTGGCTTTTTTGACAAGATCAAGGTCAACTTTGATGCTATCGTTTTCTCTGTGTTCTAACAGATTAGTGCTGATAATGATGTTGCTATGATGGTACAAAGGCACGTGGTTGCTGATTACCAACATCAGAAGGTATACCTGTTGCTTTTTCTTTCTCTCTCTCTATTTATATATATGTACACAGACACAAATATGTTGATACATTTATTTATTTATATTTATATATAACCAGCTGTTTGAGAAACATCAAGCATTTTTTATTGCAATAAAAGAAAACTCATAACCACAAGACTAAGGAGTTCCACGTCACAGACAAACAGACATATGTATGTATGTATGTATGCGTATGTGTACATGTGCGTGTGTCTTATGGTTATTAATTTCTTGTATTGAATAAACAATGTTCAGGCTAAGAAATTTTCATGATGTTTCCAAAATGGATGGTTATTTTCGAAATCTACAACTCTTCTGTTTTAGTCTTCATTGAAGCAGCTTTTAGGTTCATCTACTCTTTCCTTTGTGTTCCAAATCCGATCCATGTTCTCATCCTATATTTATTAGTTGCTAACTAGTCAGGTTTTTGTGAGAAGTATGGTGGCATACTATTGTATGTTGCACCTCGCAGCACATCATTCAATTTGTTGTTTTTGTGTGAATACATTTAACTATAAAGTTGAAGCTAATTATGCACTTTGATGTCATGGGTTTATATGTGCATGCATGACCACAAAACCATGATTGTATGCAGATATGCGTAGAGGAAGCCTTGAGAAATGTGCATCTCTTCATTGTGAATAAATTTAACTATAATGTTGAAGCTAGTTATGCACTTTGATGTCATGGGTTTATATGTGCATGCATGACTGCAAAACCATGGTTATATGCAGATATGCATAGAACAAGCCTTGAGAAATGTGCATATCTTCACTTTGAGAGGTGTGACCTTTATTATTTCATGTTCATATCGATCTTCCCTAATGCTACAAAGAATCCATGTACCCGACCCCACCCAATGATGGAAAAGGCTTGATTGTTGTTCTTGTTGATATCGATTTCCCTAGTAAGAGCTTAGGACATAGTGCATATTATGGTCTAGTGTCACAAATGATTCCCCTTAATGGACATCAAACAGAAAATAAGGTAAGGCTACAAGGCTCCACACATTGGAAGAATGCAATAAATGAATGATTTCAGCTCATGGTGAAATGTGTGCTTTGTATAGTCTAACAATACCTAGGATCCATATATTCTTTTTAGATTGTATCTGCTTGTATCTACTTGTTTTCATGTACATAGTTGCATGGATGTTGCTCAGCCATTACGTTCTTGTCAAGTTTTGTCATTTGAGATTCTTATGACGGATAGCTTTTCCATTTCTTTTTATCTGAACAATGAGTTCTGTCTCACTTTCGATGCCCATCTTTCTGTTAGGGTCATGAACTGTCGATGCACGTGCTCTACCACTTGCACGGTGCCATGCTAAGTATCTCTGGAGGAAATGACTTGTATGAGACAATCTATGAACAGTACCTCCTCTCTGTGGTAATGACTATAGAAACCTTATTTGTGGTTGATGTACATGTATGTGTTCTTGTTGATTACAAATGCTTTTCTATGCTTGCTCTTCTCAGGCTAAGGCTGTACGTGATAACTTGCCTGCCTCAGATAAGTCTTTAAGTAGGCTTCTTGGTGAGGCTCCTGTTTTGCCGAATTCAGTATTGAGATTACTAGAGGAACTGTGCCACCCAGATCCTGTCGAACATAAAGGGCATGAGACATACAATGTGGAGGTGGAACGTGTCACCCAGGGTCTTGGAGCTCTTTGGAGCTTGATTTTAGGGCGCCCACTTGTTCGACGATCCTGCTTGGACATTGTTTTAAAGGTGCCATGGTTTAGCTATTTATGTAGAAACAATGAAATACCCTTGACACTTTTGACCAATTCGATGCATATGCTGTATAACTTTTAGAGTTTCATGTGGATCTATTGTTCTATAGTTGTCTGCATCTGCATATAATGGGCTCACCCAACTTCCCATCTCTGGTATTTATGGAACTTCTAGGTGCATTTTTTATGGTTGTGGTCATCTTCAGCTGTAGATTGCAGAATGTTACCTTACTGAAGGTGTCTCTGAACTTCCAAAAGATATAGTGACGGATATGATTTTGAGCATTTAAACTAATCAGTCAATGTTTTCATTTTATACTGTAAACATGTTGAAGAATCATTTTTACTGTACAAGAATAAATAGGAATGCTGCATGCATGAGTAATGTTTCTCGAATTCATATTGAGGTTTTCAGGAACTTGTGGTCTGTGTTGTCTAGTTTTAGATTCTATATGTCCTATTGTGCACAGAAATGTCACTAATACATTATATTATTCACCCTGATGAACACTCATGTGAGAAAGTGATTGGAATTTATAAATTGCAGTGTGCTATACATGTGCAAGATGATGTACGGGCCAAAGCAATTCGTCTGGTATGTGGTGGACCCATTCTTTTGTGTATTTTTGCGAATATGGTGGTATATTTTATAGAAGAATACTTGTATTTATGTGTTTTTGGATTGATTTTTTTGTTTCAGTCATCATGTTATTCAGACATGTTTTTTTTACAATGCAGGTGGCAAATAAACTATATCCTCTTGACTACATATCAGAAGAAATTGAGAAGTTTGCAACAAATTCGCTGCTCTCAGTTGTTGATGGCGAGCTGCCACTGAATGCTGAGTGCAAAGAACAAAGAATGCTAGCAAATGTATTATCTTGCTGTCATTTGCTTGTCAAATTGTTTTATGGACATAAGGCTGTTTGGATGAACGTTAACCTTTTGAAGTTTCATCATTTGTGTGGAAGTGCCTTTTTTTCACGTCTTTGGATTCTTATTGACAAAAAATGAGACGACAAGGGTTTTCTTCATGAATCATCACTATTTTGAAGTTGCTTGACCTTTTGAGTCAGAATGGTCATTAATTATTGTGGTTCACCACTTAAAAGTGAGAGACATGGTTTATCAATGGATCATGCCTTTGGAAGAATGTATCACGGCAGCACTATGTCCTTCTGGTCGTTAGAAGTTGAAGTTTTTCTTTCGGAGTTTCACTTATGAAGTGTTGCTCATTGGATATTTTTAATTTCTGTTCATTTACTATAGTGGTTCTTTCTTCAACTTAAAAGTGAGACAGGAGCTACATGGATCCTCAGTGGATCATGACTTTGAAAGAATATATAGTAGCAGCCTTATATCCTTCAGGTTTTAGCTGCTCGTTAGAAGTGAAATTTTACTTTTCTGGTATCCTTTAGGTCATAGCTGCCTCTTCTTTCCATTTTTGCTCCTTCCTCTTCTCGTTTTGCCTCTTTTTCTTCTCTCTTACTCTTTTTATTATTCTCTTTCCTCCTCCCTCTTTTCCTTCTCTCCTTGTGCCTCTTCTTCTTCTCCATTTTTATTGCTCAATTCTTTTTCTACTTTTGACAAACACTCGCACTCACATGCACGCACACACTTGAAAAACACACATATACATACATACATACATAATGTAGAAGAAGTGACACACAATTCAAACAATAAATCAATTGCTGGAAAAATGGAGTTACAAGAGGTGAAGGCCGACACCTATTCCTTGGCAGCTGCCCTCTCTCTCACTCCTTTCTTTCACTCAAGAATGCCAATAGTTATAATACTTTCTAACTTGAATTTCAAATATGTCCCTACTTAGTAAGTAGTACACCATGCGTCTCCTATTGGATCAAATATGGATCTAATAGGAGCTGAGTCCAATTCCTTTAATGCTCTTCAACATGCCCCTCAAGTTCGGATTTGAATACTCATAATTCCCAACTTGTCCAAAGTTGCCGTAATAGGCCATGTGCGGTTGAAAATTCCTGCAGATAATTTCTCTCGAATAAAATGGTAGTCAACCTCAATATGCTTAGTTCTTTTATGAAATACAATATTAGATGCAATATGCAAAGTTGCCCCACCGTTTGTAAAACACTCCAGTGGAAGATTCCTTCCAAAGCCGATTTCTTCCATAAGAGATAGCACTCATAGGCCTTTGCACATCCCAAGTGCAATAATTCTATATTCTGTCTCGGCACTGGATCTAGCAACAACTGATTGTTTCTTGCTTTTTCAAGACACTACATTTCCACTCACACATAGTATATGGCCTGATGTAGATCTATCTTTAGTTGCACCAGCCCAATCGACATCTGTATAAATTTCGATTCCCAGGGAATGGTTTTGTGAATACAATAAACCATGAGTAATAGAGGATTTCAGGTATCTTATGATATGAAATACCAAATTCATATGATGTCTTATTAGGGGAATACATCCATATGCATACATAGCTCAACGCGAAGCTAATATATGACTTGGTAATAGTGAGATTGAGATATATATACGTTTTCTCTATGGTTCTTTAATTGTGCTAACCGAATCCCTTTTTGTTTCAATTGGAATGGTGCACACGCAACAATCTTCCATTTTGTTCTCTATTAATAAGTCCAAGATATACTTTCTTTGGCATAAAAATAGGCCACCATCTTTTCTAATGATCTCAATCCTAGCAACTTCCCCAAGTCTTTTAAGTTAAACACACAATGCAGTTTCTTCTTTTGAGAGATGATCTCAATCTACTATAACTCCCACTTCTGATTCACTGCTATACATAGAAGAATTCAAATGATATTCACTTTTTCTACTGGGGCAAATGTCTCATTATAGTTAATTCCATATGATTGACTATAACCTTTAGCAACCAGTCGAGCTTTATACCTCTCTATACTATCATTTGCATTAAATTTGATAGTGTATACCTACTTACAACCCACAATTTTCCTGTTTGGTGGGAGATCTAAAATAACCCACGTTTTGTTTTATTCAAATGTTGCGATTTCCTTATCCATGGAAGCATGCCATGTGGGGTTCCAATTTGCCTCCTCAAAACACTTGGAAACTTGAGTGCTTTATGCATTCATCACAAATAACTTATTTTCTTTTAGAAAATTAGTGTATGATACCATCCGATATAATGGATAAGTAAGAAGCCCATGTTTTTTTTTCTTAATGCAATATGTAAATCATCAGAAATGTTAGAAGTATTAGATGTTACCTGAGGAGTTGGAGGAACTGTTTCAGTGTGAGAATCTTGATCCAAGATAGTATATGGGCTTTGCGGGACGACCTTCCTTTCTCTTCTAGAATCGGTTTTCCATTCACTCTTTTTGGAGGCATACTTTCGTGTATTTCCATCTCATTCATTGGATATTCACCTGAAGGCATGATCGACAACACCATAGAAAGATGGTTGCTGGTTGAGTGGGTGTCCTTGTTCTCATAAAATAGAATTTCCTCATGAAACGCCACATCTATAGTAACATAGCATCTTCTATTTTTTGTGCCATAGCATTTGTATCCTTTTTTAGTAGAAGAGTATCCTAGGAAGATACATTTAGGGTCGATCTAGAGTAACATAGCATCTTCTCATAAAATGTCCCAATCGTTGGTGCCACATATCCTCCTTGTCTTGAGTTCCTGAAGGACACAATGAGTAGAATCAAAAGTTACTGAATAATGTAAGTCTCTAGTCAATACATGAATAAAAAGTAAATTGACTGAGAGGGTAGGAACATGCAGGACATTATGTAGAATCCCCATAGATGTGACTATACTCTCTTTCCCAATAATAAGAGTGTTAGACCCATCGACCATTTTAATTCCAATATTTTTATAAATTGAGTGATAGTCCTGAAAATATGATTTTGTTCTCACCATATGATCTGTTGCACATGAGTCGATAACCTAAAATGTGGAATTAATAGAATGATTACCCAATGCCATAAACGAGAATGGATATTGCCATAGTAGCTTGCGGATCACTTATGAATGATGTGGATACCTTGTGGGATTCTAAAGTCAAGACCCTAATTCATCTATACTCTCGTGCATTTCAGCCATTGAGTTTTGTCCACCCTCTGTTGTACTCTTATCATATTGGTCACTAAAGAGAGCTCTAGTTGACTGATTTTGATTATAGTTTGGTTGACCAATCAACTGCCAACAAGTTTTATGTGTATGCCTTGTCTTTCCATAAAAATTTATCTTTATCCTCATATGACTACTGAATTTTTTCTTTCTCTGCTACGTTCTCCAATACCTCTAAATCCAGGGGTAGAGTTTGGATTCTTTCTTATGAAAGCCGCAATTTCTGAGTTGCTGTTTTTTCCTTTCTTTTTCAATCATTTTCTATCTTCCTCCCTTAATAGCAGAGTATAAACTGTATCGAGTGAGGGAAGTTCTTCATTATTCTTCACAACTTCAAAATCAAGGAAAATACCCCATAATAATTCAAAAACTTTTCTTTTTTCAAATTCTTCTTCATACAATTTTGACATTTTGTCTTGAAACAGAACAATAATTCTTCCTATAATCCACGAAGTTCAATATGGTATTCGCTGACCGATCGACTCTCTTGTTTGTATTTCCTAATCTTCTCAATGATTACATACTTCTTGGCTATGTTCTTCCATTATGCATAGGTATTTTTTACGACCAACCATATTTCATGGGCCGATTCTAAGAATATGAAGGTGTAGCCAAAAGATGAAATCATAGATTTATTAGCCACGCACTTACTAGAGCGTTTTATCTACACCATCGAGAGTATGTAGGACCAGTAGGGCCTGGTGTGAAAATCTCTACTAAGATATTCTCATATTCCTATCGCCAATATAAATTCAACGAATCTCGCCCACTATAGATAATTCTATCCATCCAATTTGATACTTGTAATCTGAAATATTTTGCTTTTATCAATGCTGTACATTTCTGCACTTTCCTACATTTTCTCTTTTTATGTCATGATAGCACCCCCTTACTCTAGGTCACGATATCAAGCCTTTTCTTGGATTTTCTTTTCGAATCTTTGCCTAGATTGCTGCGGAGCCGATTCCACCTGTTTTCTTGATTGCTTTTTTAGGTAAACCCTAACACTTAAGGCATAATCATTGCTACCCGTCACCTTTAAGCTCTAATATTAAGCTCTGATACCATGTAGAAGAAGTCACACAATTCAAATAATGAAAAACAAACAATCAATTCAAACAATGAAAAACAAACAATCAATTGATGGAAAAATGGAGTTACAAGGGGTAAGGGTTGACGCCTATTCCTTGACAGCCATCCTCTCCCTCTCTCTCACTCCTTTCTTTCACTCGAGAATGCCAATATTATAGGGTTTCATTTTATAATACTTTCTAACTTGAATTCCAAACATTTCCCTACATAGTAAGTATTACACCATGCAACTCCTATTGGATCACATATGAATCCAATAGGAGCTGAGTCTAGTCCCTTTATTGCTCTTCAACACATACATACATACACACATATATATACATACATACATACACACATATATATACATACATACATACATGCAGACACACACATATATATATATATATATATATATGTATATATATAGACTTTCATTTCTTGATGATATATGAAATGCATTTTCCTTTTTCTAAAGCCTTTAATTAAGTTTACATTTGGACAAAGTTGTTAGTTTATATTTAGATTAATGATGCTTTAAGTTTGCAAATCTATTCTTGAATTAAGTTTCTCTAGCTTTTGCTTTTGAGGCTGATTCACATTTTTAAAACCCCTACATGTATTATGTATGTTTCGTTCTTTGTTAGAGTTAATTCTGTTAATTGTTTCCTACTTATTCTTTAACAGTCTTATACCCCTACATCTGCTTTGTCCATGCTATATCCTCGTTAATCCAGTGGCTATTGCCAGCTAACTGCTACTGGTAACGTAGGGTTTTCACCTAGAATGTCATCTTGTCATTTTGTTTTTCAGTGTGAAATCCTTGAAACATCAACTGGTGGTTCCCAAAACTCAGAACCTGGAGTTACTGACAGTGACTCGATCAAAAGTGACAAAAAGTTTGTGGACAATGTGCAACATGTCTCCTCTTCTCAGGCTCAACGTCAGATGTCCCTCTACTTTGCCTTGTGCACTAAGGTTCGTTATGTAAATTTGTCTGTGTGCCCATGACATTCTTCTAGCTTGCCTTGTTTTAGTAAGGTCTGTTTCTAAGCTTCACTCTGTGTTTGTGTGTGCTCCAAAATTCTTGTACGGATTCAGAAGGAAGTTGTTTTTTTGTGTATTTCTTTTGTTTTCTTTCCACTTTCAATTGCTAATGGCAGGTTTTGCATGTGTAGAAACCCAGACTTCTTCAACTTGTCTTCAGCATTTATGGACGAGCACAAAAGGCTGTTAAGCAGGTAGCGTGGAAGTATTTTTTTCCTTTTGGTTCTTTGTAATTCAGAGGCATATCTTTCTCTACCTGGATGTATGGGACTACCTAATTTATTAGAGAAGTTCTTATGAGAATGCAGGTGATTCATAGGCATATCCCTATTCTTGTGAGAAGCATTGGGTCATCATTTTCGGAATTATTATGTGTAATTTCTGAACCACAACAAGGGAGTGAAGATCTATTAATAATGGTAACGTTTCCTTCTTTGAAAGAGATGTGGTTGGGGTCTGAGAACTACTTTTGCTCTCATTCTCTTCCTTTTTGTAAATATTTATGTTACCTATCTGCGTTAGGTATTGCAAACCTTGATGGCTGAAAGCACACCAGCTCCTGATTTGATTGCTACAGTTAAACAGTTATATGAGACAAAACTAAAGGTCCTTTTCTGTGTTATATTTGTTTACTCTTTCAGTGTTGTGTGGATGGTGTATCTACTTTGTAAATCGTTTAAGATACATTTTGTAATTAAACAACATTTCTTTAATGGTACAGGATCATTTTTCTTTATTGTTTTTTGCAGGATGCGGCTATTCTTATCCCCATACTGTCTTTGCTTTCTAAAGATGAGGTTTGTATCCGTGTTCCTTCTTCCTCACATTTTATAATGTAAAAGTTGCTATTCACATTTTATGATTCTAGTTTGTAAAATGCTTCTTTCTTCCAGGGGGTAAAATCATTTTCTAAGTGCTACTTTTGAATTCCTTATTCATTGGGGATTTGCATCAATCCACCAACGTATTTATATGACAAGTTCTTGCTTTTATATGAACTTGGTACGCATACTTGTGAATAAATTCATAATGAGTGCTTCTACTTTCATTCGCAACTCAATATATCCACTTTTTTGAATGAACAACAAATGACTCTGATGTACTGAACATGGACACATGGTGGATTAATTTCTTTCACTTTAGGTCAGTCCATTTCTGCAGAAAAGCTAATATTAGTGTTCTTAGGCCTTAACAACATTTAATGAGATGATGGGTCTTGTTACAGCTGATTGTAAAAGATCAAGACAAATTCCGAAACAACATTTTGTGCCTCTGTACATGCGATGTTGTTTTGGAAGAATCCCAGCCCCCAGGAACTGTTTCTATACCTTAGTATGGCATATGTCCACAGATGTAAAGATGCCGCAAGGATAGCGAACATCTTACAGTGAGCAATAATAGATCTAACGATATTTGGTCAAGAAAATGCAAAAAAATGGCTGCTCTATTAAGTGTCTTATTAAGAGGACAATTTGACAAAAATCCTTGCTGACTTGAATTGTGAGTCTAAAAGAGCCTGAAGTAGCAAACAGTGAATACAAAGCTCGTTATACAGCAATGTCTTGAAAGACATTAATCTCTTAAAAATCCTATGATGTTTGATACAATACATCAAGGAGATGAAACAAATTGGGAGCTCTATGAAGTGTCATCTTAAATTAAGGGGAAAATTTGAAAAAAAATCCTTGCAGACTTGAATTGTGTGTCTCAAAGAGTCTAAAGTCAACAAGCACAAAACTTGTTATATAACGACAGGATAGGCACTAATCTCTTGAAATCTGATGATCTTTGAAAAATTAGATCAAGAAAATACTGAACGTTGGGCGTTTTGCTTAGTGTCTTGTTAAGTTAAGGGGACAGTTTGACAAAAATCCTTGCTGACTTGAATTGTGTCTCTAAGAGCCTAAAGACAACAAACCGAGAACTTGTTATAGGCACCAATCTCTTAAAATCTAAGGATGCTTGATAAAATACATCTAGAAAATGCCAAACATTTGGGCGTTCTATTGTCTTGTTAAATGAAGAAGACATTTTACTTAAATCCTTGCTGCTTGATTTGTGCGTCAAAGGTCCTCAAGTCAACAAACACGACTTTTTATGAAGCAAGTACCAGAAAGGCACTAATCTCTCTCTCTCACTTGCATTTTATGTGACTCAGAATTCTCAAACTCAATAATATTTAACTTTTTATACTGTAAGGTCCAAGGCATACCTCTCCCTTAAAACTATAATACTTTTTGGGCTGTTTGATGAATCTGTGTGTCTGTGTGCATGTGTATGACGTTCCAGTTTATAATTTTCTTTTCTGTGTGTGTGCGTGCAACATGGCTACCAGTTTATTTTCCTTTGATGGAAGACACATAATTTTCTTCTCATATGAGATTGTACTGTTGAGCTGTTTTGAAACAACAACAACAACTAAGCCTTTTCCCATACTAGACGGGGTCGGCTAAGCTGTTTTGAAACCTGCAAACAAATTTATTGGTCAAGAAAACTTGAGAGTCGTGGAATTGACTAAATGTTTAAGTTGAGGTCCTGAGTGTCTGGAAACTGCATGTCATATTCATGAAGGTAAAAGGAAAAAAACTAGCTAATTGGATCTCTAGGTTGTTGCAATATTTTTGAGTTGCAAATAGTATAATATATTTCTCCTTTTCATCAGGTTTTCTTGTAACATTAAGGTTGCTCCTTTTTTATCCTATCCTTTTTCTTCTTCTTTCTTCAATTAGCTGTTCTTTTTTGCTCTAGTGCATTAATTTAGTTCTTGTCTACATCTTTGATTTTTGTTATATTGTTCTAATTAATTCTTCAACCTAGATTGGATTTCTTCTCCCTGAAAATCAAAATCAGCAGCAATCATCTGACGTGTAAAAACCCATTCATTCTATACTAATATTGAAAGCGTGGAGAAGAATCCATCCTAGTATTGTTTCTGAATTCTACATAAATGCAGAATTGTCAGTAACATCAATGTTCTATGAACTAGTTGGAAGTCGGCAGTTGAGATGTGGTATTGAGAAACGGTAGCCTTTTCTTGTTTTTGAGGAATGGTACTGAGCTTGTCTAACATATGCAAGGCTCTGAGTTCAGACGTACAATTTCGGCAAAATAAACCAAACCAACTTTCATAACTTGATACATAATAAAGAAATATGAAAAGTTTTGAACTAGATCGATCACTAACAATTTTTTTACGGCAATTGCATGAAGAAATTGGCAAGTCATTTAAGGATCTGACTGAATTTTAGCTGATTGGGGATATGTATATTTGAATACAGATGCAAGATGTTTCAGTTTATTCTACCACTTTGACATTAATTATGATATGAAACAGCTATATAATCATTAATAGCACAAATATATTTGTGAATACTTCTGCTTTAGCGGTAAAACTTCTTTACTCTTGCTATTTATCACGAAGTTATCTGGTTCCATATTCCTTAATCAGGAGTTTTTTTCTCTTGAAAAGTGCAGAAGTTCAAAAGGATCTATCTGGCTGATAGTTTTGATCTTGCCAATACATCAATTAATATTTCAGAAATCCTTTCATTGAAATGCATTTTTTAAACATTAAATGTTTGCTGATGATTTTTGTACTCTATCAGGTTCTCCCTATTTTTCCAAGGCTTGTTGATCTTCCTTTAGATAAGTTCAGGGCTGCACTGGATCACATACTGCAGGTGCATCATTCTCCTTCATTTGTTCCATATGAATCTGCACTTAGAGAAATTCCTCCTGAAAGTGACGTGTTGTTGATTGCTGGTATTGTGGTTTTGGAATTTCACATGATACTGCAACAGCTATTAAAGTTCCTTGAGTGAATATTTCAGAGCAAGCTTAGTATAGATGTAGATATGCCTCTCTGAAATTGTGAAAAGATGCATCCATTACTTTTTGGCTAACAGAATCTATAAGTATCTTTTTTATAACCTGCAAATTATAAAATTGCTGTATGAAAATGAGACATGCTGTCAAATGAACTTGTAAAAGCTCTCTGTCAACTGTCAAGTGACATAGATGTCATGTTTTACCAAATGACTTGGAAGTTGGGTCAGCATTGTTTGACCCGTGATATATATGATGCTCACTGGCTTTGGCAAAGGCATGGAAATTTTACATTTTTTATAACATAATGCATATGTAAGTTGTCATATACTGCATTATTAGTTTTGACATACATGCTATGATCCTGTTTATGCATAAATATATCCAATGATGTTGCTATCATATACTTTGAATGTTTTGATTTGTTGACGTACTTGTGTCAACTTATAATGCATATAGAAATATTTTAAGAATGTATATATGGTTGGTGGTGCCAACCCCATGTAGTATGGGAAAGGGCTTAGTTGTTGTTGTATATATAGGTGGTGGTGTTACTCTTTGTAATTTTGTTTGTTTTGACATGATGTATATGCATGAGAGGAGGCTAGTCATGGGTTGACTAGGTCGACTTCACCATGATTAGGTCTAGTCGGTCTATGACTCAGCTGGGTCAGGTATTGTTCGACCGATTTTTTTTGTTTATTTCCAGATCAGTTACTGGCTTGATCCTCTACATGGTCAAGTTTGATCAAGTTACTATCCTACTCATCAAGTTCTAAACTGTATATGTCACACAAACAACGGTCGCTTCTAAGGATGGCTATAATACAATGTAATGAAATTTAAGTAGTCATCAATCGATTCCAAATGGTTCACAAGCCAAACATTCAAAAACATCTCATATACTTCTCAAAAACATGCACATAAATTTCACCATATACGTGCAGGAACACACTTGTGTAGAAAAGTTCAAGAGGACATGTAATAGGGAACAGAGTGAAAGATGGGAGAGAGCTGGCGTAACAGGCTTATCTAGCCTAAGAGCTGTCTAATGGAAAGTTAAGCTGTCTGTTGGGTGCCTTCTAAACCTAAATCATAAGAAGTTTAATCAAGGGAAAGCTAATCCTGAGAAAACTGTGGGTTCTAATAGTGGCCTCATTTTGGGCGTAGGTTTTGCAGGATTATGACATACCTTGGTGTTTCATGATGAATTTAGGATAAACTTATCACTTATTCAAAAGTTGCAGGAAGCATCTGGAAACTTTTGCAATTTTCGGCAGTGTGAATCATTCTCCATTGACCTAGGACCTGCAAAGCCTTGACGGTGTCTGTTTTTTTTGTTCCGTCAAGTTCCCAACTCCCGTGAACTCACTCTCTGCCTTCTCCCAAAAGGCAACGGCACCTCTACCTTTTGGCCCAATTTTGGGTTTTAGGACATCATCTGTTTGTACTCTTGACTTTTAGAGTTTTCATTTGGTGCCCGTTAGCCTGAATTTAAGTGAGTATTAAAAGACTAACATTCCTGAATTTGTTAATTAGCTTTGGAGAACTAATGGTAAAACATTTGAATGAGGACAATGGCTTAGCTGGATTTTTTTCATGCAGGGTTCAGCTCATACCGGCCCAGCATTGACGCCTGTCGAGGTGTTGGTTGTCATTCATGGGGTTGATCCTGAGAAAGATGGAATTGCACTTAAGAAGGTATCGTTTTGTTGGGGAATTGGTGCATAATGGCTTCTTTGTTTGCATTACTTTCTGTACGTCACATAGTAAGAGGCTTCTTCTGTTTCCAGATAACCGATGCTTGTACAGCATGTTTCGTGCAACGGACTGTTTTTACTCAACAAGTTCTAGCCAAAGCATTGAATCTCTTGGTATGATGTGTAAAAGTTTCTTGCAATATGTTGATGGGAAGAGAACGTCTCTCTGATTGTTTCACTTTTAGGTGGAGCAAACCCCACTTCCTTTGCTCTTTATGAGGACCGTTATACAGGCGATTGATGCTTTTCCTACATTGGTAACTTTTGTTCGAACATTTGCCTTGTTTTTCTTTTTGCCCTAATATTGACATAGAGAATGGTTTATGGTGGCTAAATATTGTTTTTTGCTTGCTGCTAAATATCTGTTTCTTGGAAAAGTTGGCACAAAAGCAGATAATGCATATTACAGTGCATCAGATCATATCTATGCTGTGTCACTTTTCTAATGGAGAAGCCATTTCATTTTTGGTTTTCATTGATGCTTGGATGCGGTTGTTAATGTATATATCTATACTATGTGCATGCGAGTAACATCGAATGGCAAGGGAAAAACTGACAAGAATGAATGGCTAATTCTTTGTAGGTTGATTTCATTATGGGGATATTGTTGAGACTAGTAAGTAAGCAGGTGTGTAGTCCATGTTGGGAAGTAAATATTGTTTTTCTTGCTATCTAGATGTATTAGTTTGCTCTCATTTATATTTTAAGATCCTTGGAATTATTCTTCACAGATATGGCAGATGCCGAAGTTGTGGGTTGGATTTTTAAAATGTGCGGCTCAGACGCAGCCACACTCTTTCAATGTGTTATTACAGGTTTGCTTTGTAGTTTAAGTGTGCTATTGTAGATCTGGTCTGTAGTTTATCCAGGCGATATAACCTCATATGAATCGGTTAATATTGTTTCTCTGTTACAGCTACCTGCACCGCAACTTGAGAGTGCTTTGAATAGGCATGCTCCACTCCGAATTCCTCTTGCAGCATATGCCAATCAGTCAAATATTCGGACATCATTGCCTCGGTAAATTTGTCCATCTTATTTTTCATTTACGTATTAGCCAGAGAAGGGTCTTTTGTTCTCGTCCATTAAAAGCAAGCTTTTCTTCTGAATCTCTAAGATAGGAAGGGTCGTAATTAACAGCTTTGTATTAATTGGAAGGTGGAAGTTTTACTGGCCTTAAAACCAGGAAATGGAATTTCCACAGCAGGCTGAGTTTAAAGCATGTTTTGCTGGATTCACAAAACAATACATTGGACTTTAGGATGTAATGGCTAGTGACTGGATCCTATATATTTGGATCTTGTTTACATGGATTCAGATCGATTTTCTGTCAACCAAAACAAAATTTAAGGTCAATTCAGACTAAGATCGGATATCGGATTCCAGTACTTATAGCACACAAATGGATAAAAAATAATTGTCAGCAGTCACAAATTCTCTTCAACGGATACTGGTTAGACTGGCTGTAGAAGTCGTGTGCACCCGTATTGTCAGAATTACAAGAACCGATCAGATCTTTAATATGAAACTGAACTTGGATCCAAATCCTTTCAAATTTTTTGATTGGGTTTTGTTAACTTATAATACAAAACCCAGCTAATTGCACCTCGGAGGGCTCTTGACTCCACAGGACACAGGGCGTGAGTTTGATTCCTGGGGCGCACATACCTGGCTTCTGCCTCCCCCTAGTAACCAGAAAAGAAAAAAATCCAAACATTTTGAGAATTACTTTCTTTATCGGAACAAAGAAAATGACTGATGACCGGCCTTAGTGAGACGTTTCTCATAGTCTGCTCTTTCACTGTCACAAGCTTGTTTGGTGCGCTGAGCTGAAATACTCAACTTTTCGTGCTCGCTGGCGACTTTGTGAACAGGTCTACTTTAGGTATCTTGGGCCTTATTGATGAAAAATCTGCACCTACGCTTGTGCGAGCGGCATCTCACGCATCTGAGACGTGCTCTTCAGTGCAAAGTACAACTCCAACATGAGACTGGGGATGGTTTGGTTAGTGATTCTCGACTCAATCGACAAGCTCCATGGAACAGCATGGAGATGGGTGCACACCCTGTTGCAGTGGCTCACAGATGATAAATCAGCCCGTGGTAAAACAGAAGACTCATGCTACTACAAGTGTGCTCATACAGTTCGATTGATGTCTGATTCCAGATGCACAAAATGCGGTTTGCAGCAGAGAGGTTGTCATGCAACAGGTTTGGCTCACGGAAATCACGGGCATGCTTAGATCCTGGCCAGTGTACAATATTTTGTATCTATAATTTAGCTAGTTAGGATCATCTTCTTGTAACTTTTCCTTCTACCATCATTGTTATTGGTCTTCCTCTTTCCTGCTTCATGGGAGCTGAAGGAATAATAAGATACTGATTTGGGTATGAAGATTGTGAATATGGTCTTCAAGGACCATTGTAATCACATAGATAAGGCAGAAAAGGATAACTGTTAATATGCTGCATATTACTGGTGTCTTGGATTGCTAATGGTTACAAACAACTACTGATCCTTTTTCCATACTAGATGGGGTCGTTTACATGGATTCTTTGTTTCCACATAACCCTATTATGTGCCATGTTAGCAGTTAACTCACAATAAGCTAGATCATTCTTTATGGTTTCTTTCCAACACTTTTGTGGTTGCCCTCTACCTCTTTCCAAATTTAGTTTTTCATACCTTCTTATAGGTTTTTCTTTTGATCTTCTTTCTATATGTCCAAAACCATTTTAAACGATATTCTCTCATTTTGGCAAGCATCTCGTGTTAGCTGGTTCTCAAGTGATGGTGTCTAAATAAGAGTTTGATCCGATTTCTGTCACGTCTATCTGGAAATCTGTTTTGGTGCTAGCTGCTCAACAATACATGATTTATGGCCAAGATATGGACAAACTTAATATGCTCTTCACACAAATTTTAGCCGTCTTGCACTAAATTTTTTCGCTCGCTCTTTAGGCAGAGATCTATTTTCCCTTTTCTTTTCCAGATTTTCATGTTTATTTTATAAAAGTCATGTTCACATAAGCATCTAGTAGATAAGCGCGTACATTTTACAGTTGATGGTTAGGGCCATTCAATTCATTAAATACCGATCCGATATCGGAAAAATCTAATTTATGACGGTGAAATTTAACTGTCTCAATTCACAAGCAATGGAACCATTCCCCAGATCGTTAAAAAACAGACTTTTTTTGGTTTTTTAATAGATCCTAGTTTGGCAAGTACCCCATGATTGATAATGAATGATATAATGTTCATCTACAAAGGTGAAGAGCTTAACTTGGATTAAATAAATACTAGAATTTGATAGTAGATGTATAATTATAACAACAAAGTTAATTTTTATACAATGGGGAGGCCGGAGGCAGGTGCATCCCTGGGACACCAAACTCATGAGCTTCAACTTGTGGGGGTGCTAGCTAGGTGAGCAATTGTATCAACAATAAATTGTCACTCTAGGCTAATCATGTGTTCACTGTTGTACATCACACGCATATTTCGTAAATGTCTAAGGAGTGGTACACGGGTACAGGAGTTTTGGTTCCTCGCCCTACTGGCTTAAGGGGGTGTTTGCGTGAGCGGTCCCAGATGGAACTCGACATGGGGGCTGCACCCACCTCGTTTGGTTTCGAATGTGAGCCCGCTTGTTCCAAGGATGAGCAGGCCTCGCGTGATGACTTTGTAGTCTGGTTAGACATTCTGCGTCGTTACGGAGTAAAAGGTGGGGTCCTAAGACCTTTTACTTCCTCTAAGACCTGTGCTTGATTATGATCAGAATTAAAACTGTAGTTTCAGTTTTGTAGTCCCAAACATGTGAATAAGACACCCTTTTAGTGCAACCTCGATGAGTAAACTCATCTTCAGCTCTTAGGGCATGTCCGATAATGAGGACACACACGGACTCAAAGTGCATGATCATGTTCATTGGTTTCTTTTGGATCTTAGCTTTTGGTTTATACTTTGTCTGTTTTTTCTTAAGATCGTTGTTTTCTTCGAACCATTAGATTTACACTATGGGTGTTGTCTATAGGTATAACATATTTATGACTTCTATGGTCTTCATCTATTTATATATCTACCATGAGATCATGAAGGGTCTTCTTATACTTGAGATCTAGGTCAAAAGATTGTCAAGACTTATAATTTTTTTAATAATATGCATAACAATAAACTTATTAGGAAGCTCCATCTTCGCTTCTATAAGACCATGACAATTTTTTTTAACTCATGAGCTTGTTCGGTCACAGATTTTTTCTCTACCATTTGATACCCGAGGATCTTCGCTAATAAATACTTTTGAATACCGATGTCTTCAATATTGTAATTCTGATTCAAGGTAGTCTATATATCTTTCGTTGTCGTTGAAAAGAAACAACCATAAACGTCGAATAAAACATTTCACAGTACCAATAATATGCAACAACGACACACAATGTCCTTCTCATTCTACTTGACAATTTTATCCAAGCTTTTAGGATCAATATCATTAGGTTGTGGATAATCCAACTCGATATACAAATGTAGCCCTAACATAGTTAACCAGATTTTAATATGTTGTTGTCAGCGTTTGAAATGGGAACCAGAAAACTTTTCTAGTACCAAAGTCAAGTCGACCTTAAATAAGATTGTTGAGAAATACCATAGAAATACATGTATAAAAAACCAAAATGCAATAATTATAAACATGCCCTAATCAAATACAACCACATATCCAAAGTAAGACATAAACAAACTGTATAAGGAAACACAAGCAAACAAAAATTAAGAGGAGAACTTATCTGTTTGAGTCGCCCTTGCAGACTTTTCTTAGAGAAATCAATGACTTGTTACCAAGTACATACGAATACCTATATTTTTTTCTAAGATAAAACACACATACAACTAAAAGTAATGTACATTCCTTAAAGTCGACCATGCTTCAATGGCTTTTGGCTGAAAAGATAGGAGGGTAGGGAGGTTTCACCATGAGTAGGAAACACCACGAGAGGGAAAACACGTAGAGAAGAAAGGAGGAGAGAGAGTATTTTCGCATAAGTACGGATTAGAGAGCCCTAATCTCTTATTTATATTTATAGGCTCATGATGGATCACAAATCATAGATCTAATCCAAACGACATACCTCTTGGTCCCGTACTTGTTCATCCGTAATCACACTTTTGTTTTCCGCAAAAAGATAAACCCAAGCTTAGAACCATGCCCAAGCTCAAGCCCCGCTAAGCCTGACTCAGCGTGTGTGTGCACAAGCTTCTAGTCTAAAATATTCTCCCCAAAATGTTTGAACTAGGGCTCAATAACTACCAACTAGGACTAAACTTTGTCTTCCCTCATCTTCATGAGCACAAGTCCCTCCATTAATAGGCGGGAGAGGGTGAAGAAGACGGCAAAAAAGAGAGTAGTAGAGAGAGAGGGGATATGAAAGGAGAGTGTCCCTCACATTACACTTTAGGACTTTCATTCATCAATTCAATATTTATGGATTCTAAACATGAATCGAATGATATTAGTGTACATGATTTAATTAACCCAACCATAATTAACAGATAGTGAGTGAGAGGTGAGGAGGTATGTTAGGCGAAAGAGTGAGGCGATGGGATGGACTCCAGCACTACGACGGAGAGGCGAGAGGAGGAAGACGGAAAACAACACTGTAGTGCCTTGGCTCAGTCATTTTTCTAGCAAATGTTTCCAGCAACAGTCCAAACTTTCTCTTGCTATATTTCCCACAATAAACGTCCTTCACATTTAGGGCATGCCCATTTCTGATCAATGTAATCCTTATTGTATCCTATTGCATGGTAGTATTTCAATACATTACAGTCCAGGTACATGTATCATTTTCACTCATTTGTGGGTTTGCAGTGAACTGTACCCTTTGATACACACCATATCATCATATTGTTTCAATATTTTTACTTTTTTTTTAATTATGTATCTTTTTTCATGGTTTAAAATTATGTATCTTCATTATAAAAATTAAAAAGTGAGGTATTGTGCAATACTGTATGATATGGTATGCTCTCGTATGGTATTGCACAATATAAATAGAATAGCTATCAAACTGAGCAATTCTGTTTCAGTTTTTTTCCGAGCTTGGTTACAGAACCGAGCCCAACTGATGCACACCCCATATATGTATTTCGCGATACAGGGTCTGATAGGATATAAATCTAAAAATTATAAATTCCTCCCTTCTCACCATGCTTTTGATACACTTATGCAGCTAGACCTTCAATACTATTATACAGTTGTATAAGCCAATATAGAGCTCCCTTTAAAGTTCACAACACTAATATGATCATAGAAAGACCATAGTGATGAGCGTTCATCACGATAGACTTTGTGACTCACAAGTTGCAGGACATGAGTTCGATAGAAAGACATGGATACCTGGCTTCGACCGCCCGGTGTAACCAAAAAGCGAAAGAAAAGACTATAGTGATACAAATACCACCATCTAATTTTCATGTTCTTGAGCATGAACAAGATTCTGAAAAGCGTAGCAATTAAATTGACAAAAATAAAGATACTGTAGGATGTCAATGGAAGGATGTCTTTAGTATTAGATCAGGAACTTACATGATTAGGTTTTGCATCCGGATCAACTTCTTTAGAAATATCCAAGTCCCTAAAGAATGCTTATATTTTTGGGTCTAAACCTCTGGCATCCAGAGCTCACAAGGACCCCGACTAATCTGGATCGATCAACGGTGAGCGTTCCGTGTGCTGGTTTTCTCCATTAACAAGACTAAAACTCTGAGACCTTGTTGAACTCCTAGAACCAGCCAAAGCATTTGCTAAGAATGCTTGTAATAGAATCTCTTGGAAGCTAACAACTCGCGAATAACTGCTGCAAGGTAGTTATGTTGGGCCTCTCTCAATAGACATGGGAGAGTAGACGCGGCAGGTTCCTAACCCGCCCGGTGCCTCCAACTGGAACCAAATCGGGTCAGGAACCGGCTGGCACCCGGTCTGGTTTCATTGTCACCTTTTATAAAATCAGAATCAGAACCAAGCTGGATTAGATGGTTCTAAATTGTCGGTTTTGTATTAAAAAAAAAAAAATTAAATTTTAATAAAATTACCGATTCCAGTCTCAAACCGGAACCGTCATGGAACCGGTGATTCTGGAACTGTAATTGAAATCTGCTCTGAGCCCGTTTGGTTATGGTTTCAGATTCTAAACTAACCAGAACCGATGGTTTGAAACTGCCAATTCTTGTTTTTTTTAGAACAAGACACGTCTGTCAGTAAGGCTAGAGCAGGGGAAACCTTCGAAAAGAGAAGAAAGCTACTCTTGAGGTTGTCTAATATAATAGGAGATCTGCTGAGACTATTCCAACAGAAAGGCAATGGACATCACATAATATTTCAGCAAGGTAAGAGGTTCCGATGATCACTATAAGCGTCACAAATGGCATCTCCTTTTGCCTCTTCCAATGGCCTCCATTTTGCGTCTCTTTTATATCCATTTTCCTCCTCATAAAGAACGAAATCCTCTGTAGTTAGGCATCCAAGAAGCTTATAACTTCAACATACTTTTCTGCTTGGCTAGGCTTTGATATTAACACTCTTGATTCTATTCTACTAAACTAAATTAGACTGGACCAACCGCAGCCATTGGTGTTTGATTTGTGAACAGGGATGGCAATTCCACCTCGGCCCGCTGATTCTTAGGGTTGAGACCTGCCTCGCAACCATGCAGAATGAAGACAGGTTTTGGTAAACCTGCCCCTAATCTTTTCTATTGTTACTTTAATATTTTTCGTGTCATTTATTATAGCCATTCGTATGAAATCAAACTTTTGGGGGCAAAGTCATACTTGATTTTCGAAGCTGTGGAGTGGGTAGAACGGGTTCTAGTAGGTCAGATGTTTGGGGGTGATGCAGGGCTGAGCGTAACAGGGTTTTCCAAGGGTGAGGCAGGCATGGGCCGGTAGCAAACATGCCCAGTCCCACCCTCCATCCCAAACTACGTGTTGTTCTGCGTTTCAATCAAAACCAAACCAAGCTAAGAACTGAAACCATTTCGGTTCCATCTTTTATGAAACCGAAACCAGTCAAAACTGGAGTTGACGGTTTCAAAGGTTCTTTTTTTTTTTTTGAAACTTTTATATTATTTTCTCGGTTTCAAACGGTTTGAGCATCAAATCGAAACCAGAACCAGCCTGATCTCAGTTTGATTTCCGCTGCAGGTTAACAAAAAACAGCCATGTCTACCTAAACAAACCATTACAGAAGCTAGATTGGTTTGTTTAATTTGACTACTCTTGCAAGATGATCATTGCAGGACATCTGCTATCCTAATTTGGCTAAAACAAGTTTAAGCTTGTATGACTCCTATTTCGCTTCTCATTTTGGTTTCTTCAGTTAATCTAATACGGTGGAAGTGGAATCATGTTCGGTTCGAAACAGATCTGGGTCCATATAAAAGAATTTCACAAACGCAACACAATTTCAGGAATGTTGTTGGATATATTAAAAAAGTACTTTACTTTTTGTCTCTTGTGGTACAATTTGTTTCTGGGATACTGGTGATTTACAGGATCCCCATTGAGATAAAATTCGTGCCCTGCAAGAATAACTTGATTGTTCTAACCCTCTCCCTCTCTCTCTCTCTCTTTTGAAGTTAGTCAGGTACGTTCGTCCCTCAGACACAGAAAGGGTGGAGAAGACAAGGGGAATAAAGCAAAGGGCTTTCCTTCTCCTTCAGGAAAGAAGAAAGCTAGGGTTTTGGAACCCAGAAGTTCCCAGAAAGAGGAAAGGTAGACAAAGAGAAGAATAAAGCAAAAAAGAGAGAGAAGAAGTGTTTTTGTCATGACCAACATGGGCGTTTTTGATCCTTCATCAGTTCTTGATTTCAGGTTGAAAATGGACGACTCCCCAACTTACGCAGATACAGATTCGACCCTTTTTTTGTGATCCCAAATGAAGGATGGTGGCTTCAGAGTTGCAAAGTCTTGAAGAAACAAATATGGGGCTTCAAAACGAGAGGTTGGAGGAGGAAGATGAGTTTAGAAGCTGTTCGGCGGAGGATGACGAGTGGGACGATGCCGAGGAGTTCATAGGCGTTGATTTCACGAAGAAATGCGTTCATGGTGTCGAATATTCCGGCGGTTCGGGCGAGGGTGAGGGCTACGGCAAGCTTTACTTCAAGGGGGTTTCGATCAGGCCCGACTCTGATGGTGTTTCGGCTATCGGAGTCGTCCTGCATGAGCCGTTCAACGAATCTGCCGTGCAAGTTCAGAAGAAGCTCGAGTTCTACGTGGAGGAATCGGTGGTCGAACATCTCGCGCTGTTGGATGGTCTGTTGGCGGCAATCAAGAACGGGATACGCCGGATTTCGGCGTTTACAGATTCCGAAGTGGTTTATGATCTGGTGAGATTATTGAATTTTAAAGCCGGCTTCCTTTTCTATTTTCCATTTCCCTTGTTCACATCTTTTCTGAGAATAAAAGTTCGATCCCTGGAAATGAAGAATTTTTTTTCGATGACGATGAATTCATAGTCCACAGAGCATATGTCTAGTAACCTAGAACCTGTTTCTTAGGTACTTATTTTTGAAATATTACTTGTGATGAGCTAACTCATGAAAATTGTTATTTAACATAAATAGATATAAGGTTGTCCAAAATAAGTGGGGTTAGATAGACCCACAGATTGTTAGATAAACCCCTAAGGGAAATTAGCTGTGGGCGCCAGAAATAGTTGAACAAAAAATCATGGAGCATCGTGTTTTTGCATCACTCAACATTAGGACAGATTAATTCTGTAATGATGATAAGCATATAGAAGGATTATTTATTTGTTAAATATGAATTAGATTGGAAAATCCAAAGAGGTTAAGGATCAGCTACTAGTGGCACTCAAGCAGAGAATATTGGAGCTTGCCAGTAAGTTGGAAGTATTTGTCTTGGAACTTGTACCCAGCAGCGACCTTAAGACTCCTCTGAGATTGGCTCAAGAAGCGATCGGACTTGATGATTTGTTGGTGGATGGGCTGTTGGGAGATTCAGATTGTCCAATTTGTTGTGAGGAGAAGCAACCATGGCAGTTGATATCCATGGGTTGCTTCCACAAATTTTGCACCCGTTGCATGATAAAGTACGTTAAAGGAAGGTTAAGATCTGCCCAAGTTCCTATAAGATGCCCACAGATAAGATGTAAGCATTATATCTCTACCAGGGAGTTGAAGTCCTTTTTGCCGGTTGTATGTTACCATTTTCTCCTAAGATCGCTGTCTGAGGCCAATCTTCTTTGCACGGATGGTGTTTGCTGCCCATTTCCAAACTGTTCGTTTATTCTTGGTACCGATCATGTTTTTCCTGTTGATGCAAGTTCATCCAAATGGTCAGAGATGGGTACCAATTGTTGTATACAGTGTCCAGAATGTGAAAGGTCATTTTGTGTTAGCTGTGGGGTGCCATGGCATCCATCGGTGAGCTGTAGTGAATACCAGAACCTGCATGCAGAGGATGAAGGATATCATAACCTCAATCTGGAAGAATGGGAGGAAAGAGACATCACACTCAATGGATTGGCACACAGTAATAATTGTACACATTGCCAGCAGTGTGGGCGCATGATCGAGCTTACTCAAGGCTGTTATCACATGGTTTGCTGGTATGTTAAAGATTGCTTTAGTTGAAATTTAAGGGTCCACCTTATTCTTATGTTTCATTGTGATTAGGAATATGCTTTACTTCAAAATGATAGTTTGTTGAACTTCATCAGCAACATGAAAGCTTGGGAGTCGGTACCCCTGTATCTTGCATCTGTTTTGTGATACATTTAATAGATTGTGTATGTGAAAATTGGTAAATGGTTTCAAGATTGATATTAGTGGTTACTGCCTCATAGCAAAAGTTTGCGAGTAATGATTAGTCTAATCAAGTTCAACAAAAAATACTTTTTTCCTTTTTTTTGGGGGGGGACATGGGTTTATATGGTGTGAATAAATTAATGAGATATTTGTTAATTTTGTTTTACTGGGGTAAAATTTATTTCCTTCATTACTTTGCGAGGATATGAATTAAATGAGAAGCTTGCATGAGTTGAATTAAAATGAGATCTCCTGCAGATGAGAAGCTTGCATGAATTGAAAATAATATGATAATTAAATTGATCTCTGAGATCTCGAACAATTTTCTTTGCCTAGAAGCATTCCAAGAATGCACATGACAAAGAAACAGTATTACGTCCTAGATTCCCTTTTGAGGACTTTATGGTCATGTACTAAAGCATAGGTCCTTCCATGTTACCGGTTGACTCTATAAATGCCGAAGAAATTTTTGAGTGGAAATTTATGTGTTAAGGTTAATGTGTGTATTGTCAGAATTGTTTTCAAGTTATCGGAAAGTTCTTCAGGTAGCAAAATTCTCTGTTCTTCAGTTTCTGGTGACATGATAAGCTTTGTCTGGTGATGCAAGATTAGTTCTTTTCTGTTTACCACATAGATCATACTTCATCTTTCACTGAAATATGATAGATGAGAGAGGCTTTTATCATGGTTAACTGTACCAACAAACAGCTTTGATACGTGTTGCAGGTGTGGCCATGAATTCTGCTATGCTTGTGGTGCTGAATACAGAGATAATCAGCAGACTTGCCAATGCATCTACTGGGATGAGGACAACACGGTCACCGGTTCACAAGAATCGGAGTCATGGAGCTGGACCCATTTCAATGAGAATCCTGTGTTGGCTGATACCTACACAGAATATGAGATTTCCCAGTTGGCACTGATTCAAAAGTTCCTTGATGGCGGCTTTGATCTTAGTGACCTTCATAGTCAGCCATCACCTCAAACCAAGGTGGATTCTTATGTCGACACCATAAAGGAACTTCCCTGGCTTGAAAGGTTTGTTTCTGTAATAAGTGATTCCTATGATTATTATGCTCCTCAGTGAATCACTGAAACCTTGTTTGTTTACTCGAACTTCCTTTTTGTTTCCTTTTGCTTGCCCATGCTTCTCCCTGTAACTTATCTTGAGTAGCTTGGCGAGGCAGTTGATTTTAGTTGCATTTCTTATGATGCTTTGTGTAGTTTATTGTCTCTGCACGTTGTAGTCGGCTTCGTATCATATGAGTGTGGCCTCCCAAGTCCCAAGCCGGCCAACCTTGCGTCTAGGAAATGTACAAGGCTTATATGCTGTGAATCGATGAGAAAATTCTTTCTGCATTACCGATTGAATCCGGAAGCCTACTTTCAGTGATCATCTTTCCAATAAACTTCCGAACTTTTTTACCAAGTTTATATAGTAAAATCTAATTATGTTCCTAGTTTTTGAGGAATGTTTCCTGCAGTGTATCCCTAAAGCAGTGGGTGCCCTCATTGACTTGTGATTATCAGCTCAATGCTTTATTTTGGCGGCTTACGAGCAGCATTCATCTGTGTCTAGTAAGCTGGATCCATGCCGCACCTCTCCAGGTGCCACACCTTATAGATCAGGGAGCCATGGCATTAATAAACTGAACACTCTGTTGTTTGGCCTTTTCTTTCTTCACAAAGTTAGGAGCTGCGATTTTGTGATGTTGGGTTTTTTGTGTCGTCCTAAATTATCAGCAATTTCGTATTTCGGATCGCGTTCATATTTTGTAGCCAGTGTCCATTCAAAGCAGGTCAATCCCTTTTCGAGACTTTGGCTTGGCATGAGCACAAACTCCGGGTCGAACATGTGTCGCGTATGCAATTGCCACTGCGTGTCGTAGTCGTTGGGTTTGCCGTATACATTATGTGAGGCAAAGATGAGATCTGCAACTTGTTCTGAATTGGAGGTTCCCTTCCTAACGGAGACGTGTTTGATTTTATCTGGCCTGTATCTAGCTGCCCTAACTGCCATCCTTTTAAGGCATTAATTCTTGGTTTCGACAGCTGGGCCGTTCAGTTGGCCAGTAAGTGGGGTTGTTGTGGATGGCCTAAAGTTGCAATCCCTGTACAAGTTTTGAGATGAAAACGAGGGACCACCCACTTCTGCACCAAATTCATCTCTGTTTCTCGCGTCAAAAGCCTCTTAATGAGGACGATTGAGAATTCATGCTAGGGACCCCACAGGGTATGGCAAAAGTCTTGGTATTAGTTTTCGTTTGGCTGTAAAACCTTACACCGGAACTGTCAATGTGTGTTCAGGACGACACTCTGTTGTGGCGTATGTCATCGACCCAGTGATGTCAAAGATGTGCTCGATACCACCTTGGATGTATTGAAAGCCAATCGTCCCGGCTAGCCCGTAATAAACTAGTGACATTGAAGCAAATGGGTTTGTTGTAAGGCTTCTCTCATGTTGGACATTGATGATATGCCTGATATTGCTCGGAAGCCTTTGTCCGTGCATGTTTTGAATGGTCGACATGTGACAGATGAATAAGAGAAACCCAGATGGGGCCCGCAACCGCATTACCGTCCGCTGAGCACGAGGATCTACGTGATCAATAATGTTTACCGTAACGAGTTTAGCTTTCTTTCACTTCGAAATTCATCCAAGTGCAGAAAGGTGTTGGAAAGATATACACGAAACTGTAGGGAAATCCCTCTATGATGCGTTAAGAAACTCCTGCAGAAAGGTCTAGTTAATGTGACAGATTGAATTGCTTCCTTTCAATCCCCGCTAATGGACTTCTCATGAAAACCATGCCAGGATCACCGGTGAAATCTCCAAAAAGCAAAGCCATAGGCAAAGACTACTCCTGAGTGAAGCCAAAACATGGAATTGGAACAGGACTTGTTAAAGGCAAGTGACATAGGAAGGTACGCGAAACCCTTTGGGCATAAAATGGGAACATGAGGAGACTAAAATAGTGAAGACCATAGGGAATTATTGTGGAGATATTTTCAAAATAAAATATTTTCTTATGAATTTATAAGAGAGGACCTAATGAGCATCACTCTTCGAGTTTGAAGGAGAGCCATTAAAGTCTCTAGTTAATGCTCTCCCCAAGGTGCTAAGTTGGTATAGTAACTGTTGATAAGAGCAGTTAAGTTGATCTTCAATGAATAGCCGTGACATACAAAATCTTACGACTTTTCATGATGCCATTTAAAAAACTAAAAAGAGGTATCAATTGGCAGTTTCCAACATTGAAGACTAATGATGTAGCCTTGTCTCCTAGCTGCTAGCGCTCAGTATGAAATCATTATAAATTGGCATCTTTTACTAGCATGTAAATGACACAATCTAATCTAAACCTGCATTGAAAGTCGATCTCTTTAGAAGAGCCAACATATACAAATATATAAGCAGATTCGTCGAGCCCTCCAGCAAAAAGCCAAGAACCAATCTCATTCAAAGCCTCCAAACTCCAACAATTGTCAAATAAGATCATATATAGCAACACACACAAATTTATAAGAGCCGTTTTCAATTCTAAAACATGCGCTACATGAAGCCAATGAAATCAAGAAATGATGAAAAAGCAAGTATGGCAGCTAAAAACTCCCAAGCACACAGATTTTCCTTGTTATCTTCACATTCTCGTGAGTTTTGTGCAATCAATTGAAACCAGAATGACAAATGCATAAGAGGAGAAACACGTTTGACGGTCAGGTTTAAGTTACTAATATCTCCTCGAGAGAAGCACAACGAATTTCTTATGCACTTGTCTTTGTCCTTTCACATCAACTGCAAGGGACACCCCACCTATAGTGAATATAATAGGATGGCGTTCTGGAAAGAGTGAGAAAGCATGAAATTGGAAGAGTGCTGGGGTCTTAGGAACAAAGAACAAAGATTAGAACAATCAAAGGCAGAAACATTCAGGTACAATACAAGACAAGATTTTATGTGGCTCAAAGAGTAATTTCTCTCCTACATCCACACCAATGTGATTCTACTGCCATTATCAATGTCAAGGATTCCAAAAGAGGAGCGGCTTTATATATCTACGGCATCTCTCGGAAAGATGAGAAATATTATGCACCCTATTTGGATCGGGTATGGTCAACCTTATTCTCGTCGCGTATGGCCAAATTTCCAATGAATCAGGCTCTACATCAAACTACAACAGGAGTACTAACCTAAGAGGGAACAGAAAACTATGACAAACAAGCAAGAGTTGCAGAGAGCTCTTGAGGCAGCCACTTGACATCTAAAATTAATATGCAAACAAATAAATCACAAGCTAAGTTCCAGATTGTGTCATTTAGACGATCCTAGTAATTAAAGACAACCACACACCCAGCTCAAGTTCATTATTTTCAAAAAGAATCATTAAGGTATCCCATGCTACTCATCAACATCCCAGGTTCCATGAACATATCTGATTATGATGAGAAATCTTCGAAATTACAGTCAATTAGGAAAAAAGACTTTATGAAACAGCTGCATTTACAATAAAGAATCATTTAACGTGTCTATGGATACTGTATAATGGTATTGCAAATGGCTTCAACACTTTGACATCTCGCCAATAACCAGAAGTGTGCCTTTCAGAGAGTTCCACAAGTCGTATAAGTTAACAAGGAAAACATTATCTTACAGTAAGATGGGCAGCTGCATCTTCAACAAGAAAGCCTGTTTGTGAATCAGACATATTTGTAACCCATCTCATAGAGGCATTTGATTCTCCTGGTATATTATAAGCATAAGAAGGCCATTTTACATGCGTTCCACACATGCTGTTGACACCCATTCTGATCATCTTCTGTGTTCTTTCAAGAACTATAAGACTTGAAAATGTAGAGAAACTGTTCCCCACAAAGATATCGGACCGCAAACACACTTCATAGTCAATTGCAGACTGAACTAGATATGGATACTTGCTATAAATTCCATCAACCCCAAGTTTCGTCTTCTCAAAAGGTAGAAAGCCTTCTTCCCAACCTTCCAGTATGGAAGAATTTTTAAGGAGTTTATCAGCTACTGCAAGATAAACAACAACCGGAGTCTTAAGACCTGCGATTTTCCCTACTCTTTCCATTATCTCTTTCTTGCTACTACATATTTGATTTGTGTGCAATCTCTGCTCCAACTTTTACAGTGAATCATCCAATCTTTCTCCACCCTCATGTGGACTGCGACATAAGGGGCTGAGGTTTGTGCAGAAGTAGCATCTTTAGCGATACTGCTTCCGACATTTCTAAGCTTGGACATTACTTTCCTGGCTTCTGATGAAATTTCATCAACTAACACCAGGCATTCAAACACTCTTGCATAATCTTTGACAGGCCAATGATCATGCCATAGGAAAGGATTTTTACCAACAATCTGTATGATCTCATTCTCATCAATTGGGTTATCCTTATGCTGTTTCAACTGAGCTAAATCTCTGTCTGCAGTCCATTTTCTTCCTTCTCCTTTTTTGAGAATAAATGGTGTACTTTGATTTGAAAGACTTGAGAACCGTCCCAATTGCACAAATCCATCACAAAGGGAATTAAATTTATGAAAAGAGAATACCTTATCAAAGTCAATTGGCTCCAAACGATCAATTTCTTTATAGAACAATGAAGCACTTAAGCTTGGCATAAGCAGCGTCCGATTCAAAAACTTGGCAGTCAAACACGCTCTAGCAAAGGCAATCTTTTGATTGTTCAAGCCCCAAACTATCTGTGGAACTACCAAGAATTTGTTTTTCCTAACTCCTAGACCAGAATCAACTGAAGGAACAGTGACCAAGTTGAGGTAACCTTGTCCAATCCCCTGAAACCCATGGATTGAGCCCATCATAACTACTCTGAAAGCAAGTGCAATGAAGACCAATAAGATACATTTAGAAACCAATGATTTAAGGCGGTGGCTGGAGTTGAGCTTCAAATGTTTATCGTCCATTAAGTCAATGGCAAAACGACCAGTTTGCTAGTCATATGCTTCTGTCAAAACACCCATGATATCACAATTGATCTCAGCTCCCTTAAACACTAGCAATCAAAATTCCTTCAAGTTCACTTCCAAGTTAACCCAGAAAGCGACCACTATAATTTCTGTTGAAGGAAAGCAAACTAAGATTAGCTTTTCCAAGTAAACCGTTAGCCAGTAAAAATTTAACTTCAGCAGCATATCATGAAACTATAAGAATTTAAATTTTTATATGTCCAGCAATCTCTAAACCAGAATTCAAACCCCCAAGGATTTGAAAGGCGAGACAACTCACTATTACTACCACTACAGCAAAAACTGCAACGGCCCACAAGAGCTACATTAACGTTCATGCCACATGACCGATTCATGTGAGTTGTTGACAATTCAATTGAATTGTAAAATAACTTGAAAGATCAAAGAAAAGTTCAAGTTCATTTATTTATATACAATTTAATATCCAACAAATGAAAAGAAATATTAAACTACTAAGAACATATACACTCTTACCGGAAGTCAAAATCCTAATCTCGAAACGCGAAGTAGCTCCAACGACTAAACGCCTCTACTGACTAGGTCTTGGTCTTGAAATTCTTGATAAAAATGCCATGGATAAGTGGATATAATCTCTTCACATAAAGCATACCAAAGACATGCGTAATCTCAAAACAATACCATTCGATAAAAAATATATATCACATTTTAAAGCAATAGCATCATTTCAAACATGATGCATAATCAAGCACTTAATCATAATGAAACTTTCTTTCAATCTTAAACCTCTACAGTGTCCAATCATGCTTTACGAGTTCTCCAAAGTCCAAACCCTTCGACCCCGCCTAGAGTATGTCGGGTCAATGACGTTGTCGACCGTAATACTGACTCAACCCAACCCCTTAGAAGCATAAAGTATACGGATACCACACCACCGATAAAATAATACATTAACCAATTAATCTCAACCCTTTAATCTCAATACATTAATACACCACTGGGAAAAGGCTTAGTTGTTGTTGTTTGCAACCAATTAATCTCAACAATATCGCCGGATACCACACAACGAGTGGTACGTTCAGCCAATTAATCTCAACAATTGCTTCAAGCTGTGTCACCAATCCCGACACGACCCGACGGGAGCCCACAATCACAGACAACGTAATATAGACCACCTCCATGACATCCGATCTGGACCCGAAACCGTGAGAGACGAGAACCCTTGGTTCAGTGTCTGTATCACTGACACCCGACCAGGAGACGGCGGGACCGTGTGTCAGATCCCACAGGCTGCCGTTTCGCTGCCAAAACCAGCCGTTTTTTGCTGGTTCTTTCAACTCCACCACCTCCAAACGGTCCTCCACTGCCCTGCGGACCGTTTCCCCCTAGCGGCAGCCGCCTACAGCGGGCGGTTCGCCGAAAAAGGCAAAAAAGAAGACGGTTTTGCCCATTTCACACAAATCGCCGGAAGCCTAACGATTTCCGGCGATTTTTGGCTCAAAAAAGGAGCCGGGAATCGACACACGAGGTTCGTCTCCCGCCTCTTCACCTCTTTCCCCTTCCAAAACTTCGGCTACCGCCGGTAAAATGGCCGGAAAACGCGAAAATAGAGAAGGATTTCTTACCTCGCGAAAATCCCTCGTTTTCCGGCGTGGTTTCTCTCCCAACTCTCGCTTCGACTGGCCCTCTCTCTCTCCCTCTCCCTTTCGTGCTCTCTCTTGGATCTGAGGGAGGAAGGCGACCTTTGTCGCCTTCCTTAGATGCACGCAAGCAGCCACGATTCCTTAGATGCACGCAAGCAGCCTCGATGCGTGAATCGTGGCTGCTGAGAAAGGAGGGCCGCACATGACAAAATGGGCCTGGCCTTGTGGTCAGACAGGCCAGCCCTATCTGGCACTGGGGGTCAAATCCAACCTTAAAATTTTAAGTTTCAAAAAGAGATATACACGTGTAATAAAAGAACTAAATAAATAAATATGTATATATATACATATACATGTAATAAAAACTTATATATATAAATATATGTGTGTATTTATACATTTAATGGAAAACTAAACATTGCCTCATAATCATATATATATATATATATATATATATATATATATATATATATATATATATATATATATATATATATATATATATATAATGGAAAACATATACATATGTGTAATTAAAAAGCTAATATATATGTATATATATATAACAAAGAAAACTTTACATGTAATCGAAAAAAGCTATGCATACATAGAGTGTATATATATATATATATATATATATATTTATTTATTTATTTATACATGTGGACTGAACTAGGTTGGTAATCATACATATATACATTATATGGTACAATAGTAATCATAGTCCTGAAAAAAATTCAACCCAACCTGTTTGCCGCATATTCACAGTGTCTTGTGTAAAGAAATATGGAATATTTTAGACTCATGATCCGTGGAGACTCTTGAATCAGGTGTTAATTTTGAAGCAGCCGCAGAAAACCACGTGAAGAAGGCCGAATTAACCAACAACATTCTCATAAATGCCTACAATGTTTCCAAATTTATGTTCAACCAACTCTTTTGGTTTTAAAATTAAAATACGAGCAAATAGGTGTTGAGAACAACACAAGTTGACAAAGTACCAACAGAACAAACAACTCCACAAGAATGCTTAAAATTCTAAAATAAGTGGCATAGGGTGGCTTCACGTAGGATTCAGGTTCTACTCAAAGCTTTAATAGTGTCGATACCATACCTAAGCATGGCAATATTAACCTGACTCATGGGATTCGACCCACTTCATTGTCAAAGTTGTGGGGATTACTAGTTGGTTTGGTTTCGGTTTATAATTTTATGAAAGTTCGGTTTATCTAGTCTACGATATTATAGAACCCCTACTCCACGAAATACACTACCAAATCCTAGTTCCAATACCAACCCCAAATTACTCTCCTAATTTATTTCTAATAACCTCATTATGTATACGGTCTTTTCTTATATGACCACTCATCCATCTCAACATATTCATTTATGATTAACTCCCCAACACTCAAAACCATAAAACGTGGCAAGTCTAATTGCTGCTCTATAATATTTACCTTTTAACGTGGCAGTTAGGGTTAAGAAAAACCAGAATATTTTTTATTGTGTACACAATAAGAATTACGAAGCCTATACCCAACACGAAATATGTATGTGTCTCTGGGTGTGAACTCCAATGGGTTTTTACGTAGAGTACTTACAATTGGGTCGGCTTTAATGGTAAGTAGTACGTTAAAAACATTCACTAGTACCTACCACATGTTTTATGTATGGTAACTTTCAGAATTGCCAGCCAGAGAGTACCATGTTTCAAGTGACTTGATGTACAGACACGAGAGAGATCGTCTGTCTGTGTGACAGAAATGAACTGTCCTCTGTAACCAACAAGAAGAAGAAAATGAATTGTTTTCTTGTCAGACACAGAAGGCAAAGTTAAACTACAGATTTAATGCATTTGTGCCAATTCGTACTGCCGTGATTAATAGAGGTGCGAGGCTCCATCTGGAACAGTGGTATCGGTTTGGATTCTTATAGGATGTAGATCCACTGGAGGCTAGGGGTGGCGATTTCGGGTTCAAGGTAATGCGTGCATTATGTCATTTCGTGTTCGAGTCAGAAGCAGCTTTATTGAACAAAACCCGTTTTTGTTCGTGTTACTTTATGGAGATAAGAACCCAGATTTTTAGGGTTGTGTCCGTGTTGGCTACCATATTGCAAACAATTTTGTTTCGTGGATGGTCGTCCTGCCATGCCATCTTGTTTATATCAAAAACAGATCAATCCAACAGAACCCGATTTTTTTGTCGTGTTGCTTTAGGTGAAACCAAGCCCGTATTTTCTGTATTACTTTAAGTGGACACAAACACACGGAACTTTTATGTTGTGTTTTTTTGGGTTTTCTTATCGTGTCTTATATCGCCAACCTTAGTACGAAGTAGTAGGTATGAAGCTTGGTTCTGGATGGGTCCGATTGAGTGAGGCCAATGTGACTCCAGCGTTCGGGCTCACAAGATTAGGCTTCGAAGACCCACCATACGACTTTCAGAGGAGATGAGGTGCTCATAGCTCTGCTTGTTTTGGCTCAGAAACCCAATGAGGTGAACTAGGCTTACCTAGTATAACCTAACAAGATGTGCAGCACGTTAAGACATCTGAATGCTCGTGTTATATATATATAATAGAGAGAGAATAAGCCATGTGTACCCATTCCTATTCAAATCCACTTTATCATCTCAAATATTTGACATAAATGATAAATATTTGATCTTTAAGAAGAATGATTGAAGTGATAAAACAAAAGACAAGCAATGTAAAATGAATACATTCGTATCTTTTATATTTTAATTCAAATCTTTATTGTTCATCATACTAATCAAACCATGTAAGTGTGGATTTGAGTAGGTGTGTGCATTTATCTCTCTCTCCATATATATATATATATATATGGAGAGAGAGAGAGAGAGCGTTAAATCAACACGACACACTTAGTTAGATACTGTACGTTTTCAATGAGCAAACTTTTTGTTTACAATAAAAGTTGAGTTGAAAAACTCGGCCTTGGAGCATTCATTAAGTACTTCATTGCCATCAATGAATAACATGCAAGAGTGTTAGACATTCAATTATAACTTACTTTCCCAGTAGAGCTGATCTACCCAGCCAGAAAGATACTTCTTGCGAGTTCCTCTCGATGATGCTCCCCACCCCTGGCAAGGGTTAATCGTAGAAGCACTGAAAACCCAGTACACAAGGGCCGTCGTCAACAAGGCAGGACGGTAGCAAACCCATTTAGTATGAGCTCGGACTTTCTTGTTTCAGTTAAATGCTAAAAGATGATAGATTTTAGACTTAAATGCTAATGCGACACAATATAGAGCACAATGACCGCAAAGATCCATGTGGTGAACCTCAGGATGAGGGAAAGCTTAATCTTTGGTTTTAGTCAACTTGTTTGAAATATTTGTTTGTCCCCTTTTATATGCCTAAAGGAGGAAAAAGGAAGCATAGGTGTTTGGAGTAATAATAAGAATAAGAATAAGAATAATTCCATAAAATACTTGGCCTACGGTTGACAATTGGGAATGAGATTATCAACAAGCATGAAATCCACGTATAAGATTTCTCATGGATACTTCATATTTAATAACTTAATATTGATTTTCATTTTCTCTTTTTCTTGAGGAGCTTTCCTGCACTCAAGAACAAGCGGTCAATGTCATCCAATTCAAGCTTCTTAAGTGTATTAGAAACATTATCCACCTTTCCTTCCCTGGAAAACTGCCGAAGATACTCTTCGAAATCATCCGACGAATTGTCATCGTCTTCAGCTGGCATTGCATCAATGGCATCTAAATACAGTGTACCACCATCACCTTTGTCAACTTTCTCATCTTCGCTATCCGTTTCAAAAATATCAGAAAGTGATTCAGGCTCCGAGATATCAAGAACTTCCGTGACTGGACCTCGTCTAGATGGATCATATACGTTTTCAGAAGTTTCAGGCTCAGAAAATTCACTACCCCTGAATTGCGAAGCAACTGGTGCAACTTCAAGTGCGTTCTCGGCGTCATCAACTTTCTCTTCACTGCCTCTACTACTCATTGAAGCTTGCACAGTTTCCAGTTGGCACTCCAATCTTGGGATAAATTTCTGAACAGCACGAAGGGCATCCCGGAACTTAGACTTGTCCAGTGCCTGCATTAAATGGAAAATGAGCAATGCTTAACAAAGCAATCTATTATGTGTGTGTCTCACATTCTAGAAGCTAAGATATTGCTAGAATGGCTTCAGGCTCGTGAGTTTTTTCCAGCTATGACAAGGCTCTGCACATTTCAGAATACAATAGGAAACATTTTCTTACTTTCTTCCTGGAGAGAGTTACTCTTGGAGACATGATCTCTGGGGGAGGCTGAGAGTAGTTCTTCCCTCGATACATAATGATGGTATTACCTTCCTGTATGTCAAGCACAATGCCGCCACTTAGTTGTGCCAACTCTGCCGCGATTTCCTTCACTTCTTCCGGGGTAAAAGTCTTCACAACCACCTTAAGAGTCTCATGTTTTTTCCAGTGCAGGTGCATGTTTAAAATCACCCCTTGGAAAATACCACGCCGGCCTACTGGGACATAGTTCTTGCGCTTGGTTCCCATCTTTAGGAAGTAAAAGTGTTCCTCCGGGGTAAGTATTTCAGGGTCATGTTTAGTTTCTGTAGGTGGTGAAGGTGGTTTTATTTTTGCCAAGGCCTGCACCAGCCGTTCCTCTTTCCTTTGTGCCTGAAATGACAAGCTTTCTATATTGGATGGTTGAACCCAAAAAGCTAAAATTCAACGTACATCAAAATTTATTTCCAAAGCCAATATGATTTTAGTTACAGAGAGTTTAATTGTGACTTCTAGCGCCCTGATGGACCAACAGTAATCAACTTCGAGAGACAGCTTTGTGGTTGCTGAGAACATCGACAACATATCTGAAGACACTCATATATGAATGTCATGGATAAAAAGAAAACAATGAGAATATAATGAAATGCTTCAACTATCACAAGTTCAGAAAATCAATCTTCTATGGTCCGTAGCCTTTTATGATGAGACATGGAATCCCAATGCCATCATGACAAACTAAAGTAGCATTCATACTGCCGATCAATGGGAGAAGGTATTACATGTTTTTCATCCTTCTTCTACCAGGAAATATCAGTCAAACAAATTATAAGAAGTGCAAAGCAAGGGGAAAGTAGAAGCAGGATTTTCCGGTATGACTTCCCAGATATAGAAAATACAAAGCATCCAACATCTTAATATACTACAATGGTTCTTAATCTGTCAAAATATTGATACTTTTCACTAATCAACTATCCTTCTAAGCATTCAACTTGTGTGTATGCAGCTTAAACATCAGATCAATCATATTTCACTGAGATATTCAAATTTTTGATAGACAATAGAAAACATACGGAAAAGAGCTGCAGAGACCAAAGCATTACCTTCTTCAATTTGTACAGGACCTTCTCGTCCTGCGTCATTCTCTCGTATTCCTTTTTCTTTTGCCACCGAAAGAACTTTAGCCACTTTATTGTGGCCCTTTTCCCCTTTAGCTTCTTTTTTTTCAACTTGACTACTGTGTTGTCCTTTGCTACTGAAGTTGTTGGAGTATTTTCCGAGTAAACCTTTTCACGAGATACAGAAAGAACCTGGCTTGTAGCATCCGTGTGAATCCAGTGGTGAGTTACTCGACTAGAAGCTGGCACAGTACTGTGAAACACGTAGCTTTGCTTGCACATCGAGATCTTCCATAACCCGTTGGAAGCATTCTGAAATGTAACAATCATGAAGCATTCCATTCAGAGTCTCGCAGAAAACAATACCCATGTAACATCTATCAAGGCTCAGAAAATATAATTTTTGAAAATCTCTCCTGAACAAAACCCTTGTCAAGATAATACGGGGAATGAGAATGGTCACTATGGCTTCAAGTAAAACCACCAAAAACTTCTGAGGCATGAGAGAGTTCTCCAATGTATCCAGCCTTTTGTTTGTACTTCACAAGAACTATCTTTAACAATCTGCAGGCAACCCCATCACACTTAACCCTTCATTACTCAAACCTTATTGATCCAGTTGGAGTCCCTTGTACCTCAATAACCTAAGTAGTTCATTACTTCCATTTTCCCGCAAGAGCTATTGATTTCCAGAAAACAAGCCTTTCTAGTTCACCTGATCCGGTTCAAACGGGTTAGCCCACTTTGGGGGTGAAGCTCTCTTGTGCTGTTTTTCTCTATTTGCAATGACGATCTTGCAACATTACTGACTAATGAAAGGATGCATCGGTAAAATGCAGAGGCTCATAAGATAGACCTCAAAGTAAGACCTCAGCATTTGGAGCATTAGCTCAATGTCAGGGTGCATCTAGTATCGTTGCTGTTGGTGGAGAGTTTGACTCCCAGCAGGTGCATGTGTGGGTATGTGTTATAGGCTTCAGCGTCCCATTCTAACCCCCTAAAAAAAACAGTAGTAGACCTCAATGCAGAGTTTGGTCGCTGTTTGGGGTCTATCTTGTGCCACATATCATTTCAATGTTTCCGAAATCAAGACCATATTTCATCCCTCATTTTCTTGTGACATTATTGTGACCTTCCTCTGCCTCTTTTGAAGTATATCAATCACCTAGAAATACACCTGATTTTGTGAGACCATTTGCAGGGAAAATAATTTGAGGTCTTTACACCCATGAGAAGGTTCAAACCCTATACCTCATTTTGATATTGCGCACACACAGATGCTGTTATCTGTCGTACCAAACACTTAACTAGCCCTTTAAATTCATGAAGTTATTCAATGATGCATGGTTTTGAGCTAAATGCTAAGCACCACCATCAAGTATAGCACACTGAAAGATACTAAATTTAGTTTTATCATTTCTTCAAACAATTAGTAGGCAAACATAGCAACGAAGAATTGAAAGGCACAAACTCGAGATTTTCAGCATACCTTCCTCCTCCACCTCCCCTCTTCTCTTCCATGGTTTTCCCTCAACCATTCGTCCCAACCATCATGGTATAAGGAAGAACACCTAACGGGAATTACGATCAACCTCCATTTCGACAGTTCGGATTCAAGAAGTAATGAAGAGCGGTCGCGCAGAGACCTGCAACCAAAATAAATGAAAGAAAAAGGAAACAGATGGTAGATAGTTCCATGTAGAAGGCGAAATCGTAATGGTAATTGAAATACCTGTAAAAGTGGGACGAATATTCAGGAGGCGAGAAAGAAAGGTCCGACGAAAGGGTCGATACATGATGAACTAGGCGGCTTCGGCATGCACCCATCAAACCTAATATGATGGTGATTCCTCTCTACGATCAATTGTGATGAGTTTGATAGGGAGGCAGAGTACCCTTACATCACCTGGACAGAAAAAAATTGGCTCTGCGTCGTGTTCCTTCATTTTTCTGCTTTACATTATGTAGGACTTGCATAAGCAATGGAAATGGGGCATCACAGAATAGCATTTACCTTCAAAAGAGCATTACTGAACATAAACATGGTTATGTTGATATCCCTTAGCAACTTCTCCTATGACATGCTGCGAGATAAAAAGTATATTGTCAATATCCCGACCTAGATATTCAAATTCTATGATCTTACGATGTTCCGAAGGTCGAACGATGTAGAAATCCCAGTAGCCCTAAAGGAAAGGAAAGGCAAGACAGCCGCTCTCCTTTGTTGCTCTTCACTTAGTTTTAGTTTGCAACAAGATCTACTCGCTTCTGTGTATGCCAGAGTTCGGTTTTGCTTAAAAGATGTATTGTGAGTAAGCCGTATAATCTTTCTCTCTCTCTCTCTCTCTCTCTCTCTCTCTCTCTCTCTATATATATATATATATATATATATATATATATATATATATATATATATATATATATATATATATATATATATATATATATATATATATATATATATAATTTTAACATCTTAAAAGATTTTAAAGAATTACGAAAATTATTTTTATTTTACCAAAAAATAATGAATTAGCATGTACAAGAGGATTCAACCACTCTCTTTCTTTCTTTATATATTGTAAAAATAGTGAATCCCATTGCAATAAATGCAAAGGAAACCCACCACTTTACACAGTCTTATAATATGGTACACATTAAGTATATCTCACTTTTCATATATATATATATGTGTGTGTGTGTGTGTGAAGTCTACAGCCAATCAAATCTTATTTTCTCTTTTTCCTAAAAAAAGGTGAAGTGTTTGTAGATTTTGGAAAGTGCAAAACATGTTTTATATTAATTATAGCTTTAAAATAAAGGTAAAATAGGATCTTAAAAATCCTCACTCGATCCCTTAATGTTTCTGTGCCTATTGCTTGAGTTTTCAACCAAAAAGTTAAGAACTTAAGGTACAAGAGGCTCCGAAAAGCAGGATATCATTTATGAGCAATACAACAAACAAATGAGGATTTCTCAAAGTGAAAAACATAAAACTTTAAAATACATAATAACAAAAGATCGAAAAACAATCGAAACCGACCACCAGCAGGACATTTTTCTGGTGTTGCATAAATAACGTTCATGGTAGATGAAATCCAACTCTGGATAATAGAGTCAACCTAGATCCAGAATATCAATACCAATATCTGTAACAGTGCTCCCTCCAGGTGAAGGAGGATTAGAAGTTGCCATAGAGTTAGCTCAACTGGCAGGGTTCTTCAACACCCACGATGCAGGTGGCCAACTTGATTCACAAGGCATGCATGTGTGCGTGCGTGTGTTACGCTTCGCCCTTCCATTGTACCCAACAAAAATTGTCCTAGATATATTAGACAAATTATCTTGAATTAGATGCACCTAAACTTGTTAAACTGTACAATTGATCATTTTATTGGTGCAAATTTGAGTTTTTGCAACAATTAGTGTAACTATTTGGACACTTAAAACCTTGAGAATATTTTTAAAAATAATTCAAGAGTTAAATCGTCATAAATATGACAAAAAATATTGATATTTATGTATGCATAAATTACCGACGGTTATATTATTTTTTTGATGGTCCAACAAACCATCGGTAATTATTGAAAAGATTTTTTGGTAGTCGTGTAGTTCAATTTTGAAAGTTTGAAACGACCAAAAATATTTTATATATTGTCGACAGTTCTTTTGGTTACCCAACTATCGAAATTAAATTTTATAAACGAAAAGGTTGAATCCTTAATCCTTAATCCCCCTCCCTCTCTCATGATTTTCCGACTATCATAAATTAATATGTGCGAATCGAAGTAACATTATGATTTGTGGATCGTGATACACTAAAACCCATAAAATTTTCAAAACAGTCATTGAAAAATTCTTATTTTTTCTAATTATTAGATTATATTTTTTATTTTGTTGAGGATCTTGTTATCTTAAGTTTTTCCTTTCAGATTTTCATCATGTCTTCTTAGGAAAGACTACAACACTTAGTCCCAATGAATCACACACTAACAATAACAATAGGATAGGATGACCATCCAAGATAATTATACCATGAAGTTCTAAATGATCAATGAGCTACCGAGGATGAGCTTTAAGAAAACGTTAAATCATGTTGTAGCAAAAAGGAAACAGAAAGGATGATATGACAAACTTTTAACAATCGTCAAGCTAAAGGAAAGCCAATGATAAACGTCCACATAACAGGCTGAGAAGGAAAACAATGTTAAAATGGAAAAATAAAGGTCTTATCATCAATCTTAATGAGAACTTGAGGAGGAGGCGCCTAAATCTTTGAAATTTTCCATATGATGTATCTCTATTCCACGTTCTTTCAATTTCAAGAAAAAACCAAAAAGAATGAGAGTGGAAAAATATGAAAGAGGAGGAAATGGAATAAGAAAAGGTTGAGAGTGGGACGAAGTAAAACACACAAATAATGAATCAGATGTGCTTGAACACAATCTATTTAGTGATTTCTTCATCAATTTCCAAGGTCAAAAATTTAATCATTCTCGCATCGATCAATGAAATAACAGAGTTAAGTATCATCAATTTTCATGAATCCAACAGTTGGAAAAAATCAAATCATATTACTACTATCTTTTCATATAATTTCCCAAGCAACAATGAGTTTACCAAACTAAAGCAAAAAATGGTGATAAAGAATGTGACACATTCTCACAATCATCACAGTTAACTACATGCAGCAAACCTAGAAACCCAACCCAGACAACATATGGCTAATCAAATACAGAACCATACAAATGCTGAATGTATAGCTAAATGTAGTTGGGAAATTTGTGAAATGTCTACAAGCAGGCAAAAAGGATATGGATAACACGGAAACTGTAGTGAGTATTGCTGCCACATAGTAAATAGGACTACATATTCTGCAAAATATCAAAGCAAATGCTTCCATATGCATAGACTGTCAAAAAGAATAACTACAGAAGTTGGACAATCATCCATGGAAAGCCAGTTCCAATCAAATTATTTTTCCCAAATAGTAAGTTATTTGGATGAAACATTTGGGAGACAAACCGAACAGTGAGAGATTTATTTGGATAATCGTATATGAACTGGAAGGGTAGCTTAAAGGTACCTGAAAAAGGCTGAGAGAAACAGGAAGGACTTGAGTTTCTAAATTTATCTCAAAAATAAATAAACAAAAATTTACAAAGTAAATAAAATGGACACTCAACTAAATCTCGTATACTACAATGAATATATATATCATGCATATTGCTTTTTATTATAACATGAAATATAGTACATTAAAGCATGATAAATTTATATTTTAGTTCATGGTCATATGTTTTGTGAATTAATAGTAAGGTCCTTCATTTAACGCAACAACGATCATCACAAATAAATCATTTATGCTTATAGTGATTTTTCATTATTTCACACGTTTTGAACTGTATGTAATCTTCTATATATGTGACATTTGAGACAATGATCTACACAAGAATAAGAGTTATTGGTTTTATTTCTTCAAATTTATAATAGTGATTGTTATGAGAATATTGCTTTACATGAAGGTTTATAATCTTTTGTAAACCTATAGGTTTAAGTATTTGTAATATCGGACGTTGGTCTTGAATATATTTGGCCCATATAGTATTTATGTAGTCATTCTAAAAGTTTGTAAAACTCCATCCATATAATGGTTCACCCTTGCATGGCCGGTTCCAAGCCCAGATAAAAGAGGAGGGTTGTGTTAGACTTTCGACAGCCAGCGTAAAACTTTGTCGATTTTTTATACCATGGATTACATAAATTATGAGCATTGCATTGGAGCATCCCCTCTTAGCGATGCACTACAGAGCTCGAATACCACTATAATTATATCATGAGATGTAGCGAATCAATTATAGAGAGGGTTCTCACATCATGGACGGGTGTGGATAAAGAAGTTAGTTTTGCTACATTGCCGAGCGAATGTAGTGAATAAATTATAGAGAGGGTTTTCACATTTTCAATATGGACAGATGCAAGGGGTGAGGAAGCTAGTTATAGATAACAAGATTCATATTGTTTTTTCGAATATCAAAACATTATTCGTAAGCTAATGGAGGTGATAGATACTATGATTTGGAGAAAGTTTCATATTCTATGTTTACAAGAGACAAAGTGGGTCGGAGAAAAAGCAAAGGAGATTGAGGATATAGGTTTTAAATTATGATATTAAGGTAAGAAAAATGCTTGAAACGAAGTTGGTATTATTATTAATAAAGATTTAAAGGATAGTGTAGTAGACATACAACGATATGGTAATTGAATCATGACACTAAAATTGGTGTTAGGAGCAGAGGTTTTAAATATATTTTGTGCTTACGCACCCTAAGTAGGATTAGAAGATAGGTTAAAAATAGCTTTTTGGGAAGAGCTAGATAAGTTGATTCAAAGAATTCCACAAAGGGAGATGATTTGTTTAGGAGGAGACTTAAATGGACATGTTGGTAAAGAGGCATTAGGATATCAAGGTATTCGTGAAAACTTTGGTTTTGGGGGTATAAATGAGGAAGGTAGGGAGATTTTAAATTTTGCTATAGCATTTGATCTCTTTATAGTCAATACAATCTTCAAAAAATGAGATGAACATTAAATTACTTATAAGAGTGGTTTATCACAAACACTTTGATTATTTTATTTATAGATAAAAAGATAGAGTGTGTTGTAAAGATTGCAAGGTAATTCCAGGAGAAAACTTAATCACTCAACATCGAATTTTAGTTATAGATTTATAAGTAAAAAAATGGACAAAGAAGAAAAGAGTGCATCGACCTATGCAGACTAAATGGTTGAACCTCAAAAGCAAGGAAGAATATATATTTAAACAGAAAGTCCTTAAAAGAGATGCTTGAAATTATGTTGGTACACCTTGTGATATGTGGAACAATATGACTATCTAATTGAGGTATAACGGCACAAAAATAAGCTTAGTGGTGGAGTGAAGTAGTGTAAAATAAAATCAAGGCAAAAAGGAGATGTTACAAATTACATTATGCTTAGAAAACTAGTAAAATTTTAGAGGCTTATAAGAAAGCAATGAAGAAAGCGAAAAAGGTTGTCAGTGAAACAAAAGTTAAAATTTAGAAGGATTTATATAAAAAAACTCAACTCAAAATAGGGTAAAAGAAATATTTTTAGGATAGATAGGACTAGAGATAATAAAACTAAAGATTTTAATTTTGTTAGATGCATTAAGGACGATGATGAAAAAATTCTAGTGACAACTGATGATATAAGAAATAGACAAAAAAACTATTTTTATAAGCAAAAGGCATAGTTATAAATACATATAAATATAAATATTTTTATGATCATACGTATATTTGAGATGACATACTATTTTTATGCTTATATATAATGTAATATGTAAATATAAGTATGTCATGTGTAACATGTCATTTTTATAAGCAAAATTATTTGTATGTGTAGTTATAAATGCATATAAATATAAAAATTTTTACCATTTGATCTTTAAGATGAGTCGTTGAGGTGATAAACAGAAGGCATTTAGTGCATTCAATTTAATATGCAAAAGTATAATAATACTATATTACTTTTTGAGTTAAATCTATATCATTAATCATGATAATCAAATGTTAGAGATTTATGCATATTTATACAGCAAAAGGCATTATGCATTTAAAACTACCTCACATACATATACATACATACATACATACATACAGTATATAGGGAGAGGCAGAGAGTCTTAGGTGCATAATGCACTTTGACGCATGATCGTGCTAAAACATTTTCAACGTTGATTTTCTTGAATGTTAGAGATTTAAGTCAAATGTAACATTGTACTCATGTACTTGCATTTAATGCATAGGATCTACTAAATGTAAAGGGATTTTAATCTCCACCGATTTTCAAGATCATATTGTGGGATGTTTTTATACTAAAGTACATTATGTAGCTAAGATGACATATATATACATATATACATATATATATATATACATACATATATATATATATATACATACATATATATATATATATACATACATATATATATATATATATACATATATATATATATATATACATACATATATATATATATATATATATATATATATGTATGTATAAAGAGAGGTGAGAGAGGGAGTCTTAAGTGTATAATGCACTTTGGTGCATGATCGCGTTAAAACATTTTCACCATCGATCTTTAAGATTGAATGTTGGAGATTCAAGTCAAATATACCATTGTACTCATGTACTTACACTTAATGTACATGACTCTATTAAATGCAAAATAATTTGAATAACCACCAAATTTCAGGATCAAATTGTGGAGATATTTTTAGAAAGATTATGTACTAAAGTGCAATATAAAGCTAAGACATTATATATATAGAGAGAGTTGTTAGATAACCTCTCATAATAGATATTGCTTAATCATTATTATCATCTATATGATCAATAAGACGGTGATGATTATGACACTCATCTTGCATCACATTTAATGCACTAATGTTCATTAAATAAAATTGGTCCTCGTGATATTATTTAAATCACATGAGCATCACCCATCATCTAATAGAGTTTAGAATACAATGGTGTCTAGCACCTCCTAGTTTATATATATATAATGCTCGTGAAAATGAAATGACCCTGAGGTGTGCTATGTTGTGTTGACAGGACAATTTTCGTCGACAAAACCAGAACAAATGCAAGATACACTCCCTGTTTTTACTTTCTAGTTAGAATATCAAGAACCATATGTTTATAAATCTGAGCTAAGGGAGTTTCATTTTGAAAACCCTTATGTTTAATTACTGAACGTGACAAATTTTCTTTTCTATCAATCCATTTACTTGATTATTCGGTGGTTATAATGCTAGAAATTAAGGAGATTTGAAATTTTCACGAGAATTTACCCGTTGCTCTCTTTTGTCCTTAAATCTTTTGCGACATTAACACAAGTTGGGGCACATCGAAAAATCATTAAAAGGTGGTGGTGATGGATTCTCGGCGTTGGGTTGAGATTCCATCCAAGCTTCTATTCGGTGTGCAAGCTTTTGCTTCACCTTCTGAGCTTGCGATCTGATCTCGAAGACTTCGGGAACGCACTCATGCTTCTCAAAGAACAAGGCAGTTTGATTTTTCTTTTCTTGTTCCTACTTTAAATCATCCTTCACCAAGTTGGGGGCATCTAGAGTTTGCTTCATTATGAACCCACTGAATTCGCCGGTGAAACAGATGACTATTTTCTCTTGCTCTTGCTTCATTATGAACCCACTGAATTCGCCGGTGAAACAGATGACTATTTTCTCTTGCTCACATTGGAGGGTGGGAGCCATGGAGGACTCAAGATTTTTTGGTGAGAATTTCTGGTGAAATATATTTGTATTTCATATCTATAAAACACTTGTATTTCTTTATATACAATAATAGATTTCGGCTTCACCTCGCCTTAAAGTACCTTCTTCTACTACCAGTAAAGTAATCATATTGTCTTGTTAGTGGTTGTAGCACGAGGGCTTCTTGGGGTCTCTCAGTCGGACTGAATTAGATGTAATTGGACCCAGACCAATCCAAGGCAACACATGCATCTCCCGGGTATCGGATTCATGAACATCAACTAAAAATTTTCTTTTTAGTTGCCACCCTAGCCTCTCTCTCTCTCTCTCTCTCTCTCTCTCTCTCTCTCTCTCTCTCTCTCTCTCTATATATATATATATATATATATATATATATATATATATATATATATATATATATATATATATATATATATATATAATTTGATGTGAATAGATAAGCATATTCAGTTCTAGGTAAATTGGAACTGGCGATTTTAAACTGTCGGTTTCAGTTCCTGATTTATAAGAGGTGAAAACATAATCGAACCGAGCGGTCTCTGAATATAGTTTTATAGGTTCTGGGTTCAGCCGGTTCCTCGCCTAGTTCAATTCCGGTTCAAACCGGCCATGTCTATTGATAGATTTCATTTGAGCATGTTTTAGTTTTGAAACAATGCCTTCTTATTGTGTTGGGTCTATAAATTCTCTTAAGGGTGCAATAGTACATGAGCTTTTAGGGTTGGACAAAGTATGTATTATAGCCAAATAGACGAAGTATGATGTATATTTTCTTGTTGATTTTTCAAATTTCAGTTGGGCGGACGGCCCACCCTGCCTCAACGTAGATCGACCACTGCCTTGTCATGGCATAAATATCCAAATCACATTGTGCACTTGAAAAAGTAATCAGAAGAATAGTTTGATATGAAGTAAACTTCTTGAATCATGCATTTACATGTAAGCAGTTCGATCTTTTCAGACGGCAAACAAGCCGAATATACCGAACAACTTTTGTTTGTTGCTTGGGTCATTTATGTATTGAATCGAGCCGAATACACTTAAGTGTGCTACCATATATATATATATACATATATATACATATACATATATATATATATATACATATATATGTATATATACACATATATATAAGGTTTACTCTCTCTCTTTATATATATATAGAGAGAGAGAGAGAGAAGAGGTGACTGGTACTCAATCACCAAGTCCTCAACGTAAAATATTGTGTCTATCGTAGTAAAATATAATCGGTTCACACTATTGAATATCATGTTTATTAAGTACAAGCTACCCTATATACACGCTGTGCATTTGAGAGAGAGGTATTTTAAAGGGTTTTAACAAAATGAAAAGAAACAAGAAGACAGAAAAAGAAAAAGAAGATGTGTCGAGGAACCCACGCTTCGCGCAAGAGCGAACAGTTGCGCAGGGGAACAAAAAGGGGGCCAACGAGATTTCCGTTGTCTTTCTCGCGCACCGTTCGGCAAGACAGCACCCCACAGCCACCGAAGCAGCACGAGGGAGTACAGTGTAAAGCACGTGCTGTACCTCCCATGCAGCGCGCCCACCCCTGCCACCTACTCAGAGCCCTGGGTTCGATCACACCACAGCCACTTGACTCGCCACACATCCAATTCCGTGGCTTGACTTGAGAGTACACAAAAGCAAGACCATAACCAATACTTCTTTACATTAACATAATCTCATGTTAGCATTTAACTTTAAAAAATTAAGGATGATCTTGTACTATAGTATTTTTCTAGCTTTCTTTCGACACTTTTCAAGTCACGTTCTTAAATGGTTTTTTTTTTTTACAAAAGGAGGTCGAAGCCTAACACTCCCCACTCATGCAACTTTTGGCACCACCAACAACAACACCATTAGAGTATCTTATGGTTGAGGTAATAATGGTAGAACAAACCTCATGCACACTCAGGATATCGAACTCATGACTTATGATTGAAATGTTTTTAGTACAATGGGTAGGGGTGAATCCATATGCATGTTGAGGACATCAAACTCATGACCTTCAAATTACAAGTTGACCCCCTATCCAGGTGAGTTCATGCTCTTTGGCATGTAATATTCTTTTATTACTTCTCTTTACATCGTATTCACCATGTAAATGCTCACTCTTCCCAGAGCCGGATTCATAATTCATTGTTCTTCAAATATTCACACCACTTTGAAGTTTGGATCGATATATTCTCTTGCGAATGCATTATCATCTTGAATATGTCGATGTCGATGTCGATGTCGATGTCGATGCATTTTTCTTCCTTTCTAATCATATATTATGGAAGGAGAGAAGAACATTCATATCATATCCTAATAAAATCATGCATTCTCAATCTTATTCAGTGCGGAATAATTTCAAGTACGGCGTTTGCTTTTTCAGCCCACCTCGAGTGCTATCCTTGCTGGACGGTTAGGGAAGTTATCAATGCCCATCAGCGTGACGCTTTTCTCGCCGGAAACTCCATTTCCGGCGTCGTTTTGTCAAACTAAACGCAGATTAGGAGAGACGAGTGTTCGAGGGTTGTCTTCCCTTCGAGCGCACATCCATGATCTTCAACGGACGAAGGAAAATGGGCAGTTGTAATCGAGTGCAAAACAAGGGCAGACGGCTGGCCTGCCAAGTCCTAATCTTATAACAAGCAGCCAACAGTGCCCTTGGTTTGCCTCAAATGACCATCAAATTTAAGGTCAAAAGTTCGATATCATGGTTCTCTTCTCCCTCCCTCACTCTGGCCTGCCAACCAATAACATGGGATTGATAAGTCCGACGAAGCTCTTAGAAGCACTTGAAATAAAATCTAAACATAATGAATTAAGTTTGTAGAATCCAAAAAATTGGCCACTATTTCAAAACAAACGGTTGTTCATCTACTTATGACCGCTGTAAATTGCCAAAGCATGGATAATATAACTAGATAGCATTCACGAGTATTTTGAGAAGAATTTGATCATATTTCTTGCGATTTTATTTATTGATGTTAACTTTGTCTGCATTAAAACTCTAAGCTTTTTCTTTTTATTTGTGAAAATAGGATTCAAAACTTTATGCAATGAAATCGATCTTTGTTAGCCAGTTCACATTGGATTAATTATCGAAGATCATGCTATTAAATGCACTCAATAATACAGTCGCAACGGCCACAACCAAACGACTATAACTCGAAACCCGAACTCTTCGATTAACATCTGACTTGGTCGATCTAGAGATCAATCCGGTACATGAGGTGACTTTACAGCAAGCAAGGGACTGCTTGAACTGTATAAAGGTGGGATGTGTTCCTGTGCATAAGCGATCTGGTTTGACTCGGTTTGTTACCCTTCGGGATTTAGTGCTCATTGCACTCGAAGTGGTGATAGAATCGTATCTCGGGCTTGGCATCTAATGACACGACACGGATACGAGACAATATATGGTTCGTTTCGATTGTGGAGAATGAGAGGCTAACTGGGCTTGGTGGACTCGTTCCGCACGTGTGAGTGGGTGCAGTTTACACGTGACAGGAGGTAGCGTGGCAATACGGTGGGTCTCTTCTCTCTCCTCAAAGGTTCACACAAACTGCCTGATTTTATTTGATATGGGCGAGGGCCATGTGAAACTTCATAGGCAACCAACCACCTCCAATCTCTCTCTCTCTCTCTCTCTCTCTCTCTCCCGGTGGCCATGGCTGTTGATGCCCAATACAGTTCTTTCATGGCCCAATTTCAGAACAGGTGGCCCTCTCTCTCTGTCTCTGTCTCTGGTTTTATATATTTGAAGATCCTATTTTCACTGTTTACGGTTTCACGTACAGAGAGAAGATGTTGGGTGAAAGCGTCAACAACTTGAATCTTGGATTTGGTATCCCCATATCACTAGCGGATACGTTACAGGACTTTCCGGTCGCCGGCAACCCCTTCCCGTACAACAATTCCGGTAAGCACGGGGCGGAAAGATGGCTTGTCTGATTTTTTCCCTTTGGTTTCAAATCCTTGGTGTTCATTTCTTGTTCTTTTGGGATCCACACAGGTCTCAATATTTTCACGAGCACGGCCGTCTTGAGCGGACCGCAGAGTGATCTCACCACAAACAACACCACCAATATCATGAATTCGAGAAAACGCAGCCGCGAGTGCTCTGATTCGTTCCTTCCGCCCTGCCGGAGTCCTACGACGTTGAGCTTGATTTCCGCGGACGTTCCTTCGTTCCTCGGGCCGGGCATCGCAGCGCAGATTCAGCAACAACAACAAGAAATCGAGCGCTTCATTGCCTTACAGGTACTTGTTTTCTTCCATTTCCCTGATAGAAATTGAACTCCCTGGCATAAATGGTGCTGATCATGTGTCATTTCCCTTTCGTCTGTAAAATCGAGAGCACAAAACAGCGATAATCTAATCCGAGATAATACCGCTTAACGAGATAGAACCCCAACGAAAATTCTAAACGAACTCTACAATTACTCATTATCTTAAAGAAATGGTCGATTCATTTTACTGGCATACGTTTCTAGTTCCCGAATTTCGTGTATAGTCGATCCCGTTATACTTTCTGTGTAAAACTCTCAAGATTTACGAATGACAGAGCACGTCATTTTGGCAGAGCTAATGGACCATAGGCTTTCTGCAGATGGAAAGGGTGAGACTAGATTTCGAAGAGAAGCGAAGGCGGCACGCGAGGCGATTGGTGGAGGTATTAGAGGCGGCGATAATGCAAAAACTGGAGCAGAAAGAAGCGGAGATAAAGAGCATAGAGAAGATGAACAGCGCATTGGAGGAGAAGGTTCGTTCGCTGTGCGTAGAGAACCAGCTATGGCAGAACTTGGCTCGGAGCACCGAGGCGACGGCCAACGCACTCAAGACCAACTTGGCCCAGGCTCTGGCTAGGGTCAACGAAGGCCGCGGCGACAGCAAGGAGGACGCCGTCGCCACTGCCGAGTCCTGCTGCCGCGACGGTCAAGGCCAGGTGAAGGCAAAGGGCGGGTGCAAGCGGTGCAGAGAGGGGGAATCCAGCGTGCTGCTGCTGCCGTGCAGGCACCTCTGCCTGTGCGGCGCCTGCGCTCCTGCCGTCGACACCTGCCCCATCTGCCAATGCACCAAGAGCGCCACTGTACAGGTCTACTTGTCATGATACTGATATACCACCGTCATCAATATCATGATGACATGGATGATAACCATGATATGAATGGTACCCATCATCATGACATGGATGATACCACTAGAGAAAAAGGAAAAAAGAATGAAACAATTTCTTGTAATTCAATTCATTTTATTTCCGTTTTTTTGCATATTTCGATTCTTTTCTTCTTGAAGATGATGCTGCATGCATGCCTGTATGTGGGGTATTAAAGGCCAACCAGGAGGAGATATGCCAAGGAATATTAGATAAGCTTTATTAATTATTTTGTTTGGGACCCACCGGTGGTGGGACCCACCGGTGTTGGGAGATTCACTGACGGGACCCACTTGGGGAAACTGGACAGGGTGGTGTTGGACTTAATGGTGTCAGGTGGACTGTGAGTGTGGGCCCTTTCAGTGATGGCTTGGGTTTGGATCTGGGTCTGGACAAGCTGGCCCCAATCATTCGTATCCCTTTTGTATCCGATTCATATTCTTTTGACGACGCTGGCTTTGCCCGTACAGTTGTGAGCATGATTGCGTGCATAGCGTCACGTGGAAGACTGAAAGAGAGCGATTCTCTTTTCTTTGTTTCCTGACGAAAGGGTCCAACTCGAACGCTGCAATTGCGCTCATAGGAAGCGGTATGAATGCGTAATGGTCCGAGAAGGTGGATGGTTTGGTTCGTATAAAAAATTATTTACGGAAGGGACTCCGAAATTGACTGAAAGTTCTTAGCTTTCTAAATTTGTACAAACTTTAAAAACCTTGAGACGGTATATGCGTAATTTTAGTTTTAACCTTAAAAGATTTATCAGTTGAGAATCATTAAAAGTACATATATGCTCAAACTCCTTTTCCGGTTAAATCTATTTTATTATTTTCAATCATTCGATTTTTGAAAAAGATGAACGATTGAAATAATAAAACATTTAATAGTGTTTTATATTTAAAACATAAATATTTTTAATTTAAATTTTTTATTAACGGCCATTTTAATTAAATGATGAAAATGTTTGATATATATATAATGGAGAGTCTGTGTGCGTCAGTGCTTGTGTTAGAAAGAGATAAAGAGAGTAGAAAATAGACTCCCGCGATGGCATCTATTGATTGACTGACTGACTTGGTTATGGTCCGCTTCTACCTAACCCACTGAAACTCTGTCGGTTACCTGATGCACGTTCAGTCTTACCCATTGCACAAGAGGAACCTTGTTCTCACCTTCCCTGAAATCAGTCGACTTGCACGTAGGACACGACTCGATCTTTCAATTGCTACTTTTGAACGTATCATCGTGTCTGACATTAGTGTCGTGTCTTATCTTGATACATCGAAGAAAAATGGGATGTGGATCGGATCGAGTCGATCAAATGTCACCATGCTTCGCGTATCATGATAACCCCTCATGAAACTCGGGTAGATCTACATTGAGGCAACGTCCCACTTGAAAATTTTAAAACCAATAAAAAAGTTACAGGACACGATCGAATCCATAACTATTATAGATAAAATAGATGGATTAAATAATCCAACATGCAATTTTCCCCAGCCCACAAGAAAAAAATCTAGACCCAAGGAAAGATCGGGTCTCTAATGAGGTTTTGAGATGCAAAGTTTGTGCATCATCAATGTAAGATAAAATAGATGGTGAACGATGATCAGAAAAATTAGACAGTCAACGATTCGGAAGAGAAATAAAAAAATTCCAAATGTCAAAGGAGGCAATGAAGGATGTTTCTATTTTTTATAGTGAAGTGGAAAATATGACCTAATACCATAAAAATATATGCAGCTGAATGTAAAATTTTGTATTACGAGTGGTGATCCCAAAATTTATAATAATACAGGTAGCTAAATGTTAATCTCCTTTTTGAAATTAAAATAAAAAGGAAATAGGCATTAGGAGGAGTGCTCTGGTTTGATGTAAACCCTGTGATCGGTTTCCAATCGACCTGACGGTTCCAACCGGGTCATTAACCGACTAAACCCACAACTAGAGATCACCTCGAAATTTTCTTATTTTTTTAAAAAATTCTCATGTTTTTAAATTTTTAATAAAAATCTCGGTTTTGAATCAAACCGAAACCACCTCGAAACTGGTAGTTTCAGAATCATAACCGAAAAGGCCTCAAACCGATTTGGTTACGATTCTAAGTTTCACGGAACCCTACATGTCTCTACTGCATACTTTGTATTATTATAATTAGAGTACCAGTATCTTGTTTGGCGTTGTCTTATTATTTCTTCAATGGAGTCATCATATTTAATTATTTTATTTATGATATATGGGTCATTGGACTGTGTAATTTGATGGGGGTTGAGAAATAAACTTTAGCTCTTTATTTTAATATATATTCTTTATAGGCAAGCTATGGTTAGAATATGCGAGTCCCATGCTATCAAACTCAAGACCCTAAAAATTTGACCACCAAGCCAAGAGAGCCAGAGCTTCTTGTGATCCTTATTTTAATATGATTAAGTTTTATAAAAAAATTAAAAATGCAATTATTGGGATTAATCGAACATCATTGTGCTATGTGATGATCTAGAATATGCCTTTGCTTGTAGAGAAGTGTGAAGCACTAGATAAGATTGACGCTTGCATTTTCTTAATTCACTTCATTAATGGAATCCATGTTATAAAGGGCCCTTGGTGCACTACTTGGGGCATTTTTGCATGGACCCATGACTCGTCGTGGTTATCGGCGTGCCCATGTTGATGCCGTAGGCGACGAAAACACGGTGTTTACCATGCCCAGACACATTTCTTTAGTGTGGTCCAAGTGAGTTTGGATGCTTTGGTTAATTTAAAATAAGCACTTGTATTATTTTATTGTTTTGCTTCTTTAATCAAATTAAGTAAAGGCATGACCCCTTCAAGACATATATTATGATACCATAAAGTAATTATGTTGATAAATAGAAGTTTGCCAAATAAGTAATAGTTGCATTTGCGAAAGCATCATAAAAGAGCATAACTAATGAGACTTTGCTTTAGTCCTAATAGTTGGTGGT